>CM074290.1:10804473-12209473 GCA_037194245.1 Opsariichthys bidens | reverse complement strand
AAAAGATGCAGTTTTATTACATTCAAAGAAAATGTCTTACAGTGTAGTTGTGCATATTATATTAATCATCTTTAGTTTAGACCAAGAGTGTTTCACTGCTGAACTCCCAGGACACCAGGATATACTTTTTATAAACCGGGACGTCTGGTCACCTTACAGAAATGCTACAAAATGAAAAAAAATATATGAACCCGAAATCATAGCAATAAGCACTGCTGATTAAACTGGGTTTTAAAAGGTATGTACAGTGCTTGACAGTGATCAGGGTTTATTAAGGCACTTAAGTCCTGGATAGCTTGAGCAAACGAAGGTAAATCTGAAGATTTCCACACTGTTTTATTAAAACAAGGACCCTTCATTAGCAATGTAACTGATGTATGTTATTTATCAAGATGAAAATAATTGTATTAGTCGACCTTTCTCTACAGGATCTTAGAAATGACATCCGACAAAAGCTGTAAGCATCCAGACACCCCAGGTAGACATATATAAGAAGTTATAGTATATATTCTGAAAGAGAAAACTTCAAGCGTTTTAGATGAGGAGACAGTTTTGTGCATTCCTGATGTTCACTGACCTCATGACCCGTGCGAAACACTGAGCACAAGGGTGTACCGCAAATTATTTTGATGGTCTCTCAGCTGTCTGGGTTATTTCAGTTTATTTCCGCTGGATTACTTCTGTGATTTTGTTTCCTCGTCTGCTGGGCCCTCTTCAGCAAATACATTCCCTTCTCCAATGCCGGTGGGGTCGTGGGGATTTGAATTGAGCTGTCTGATATCTGAGACAGAGTGTCTGCTTCTTGCTCTGAGTGCGGTTCATGGACTGGCGAGTTGGGCGCCACAGAAGAAGAAATGGAGCGCTACATGGGGAAAAAATTAAATATGTTTGATAAATACATACAAACATTTGTTTGATAAATACATGCATATTGTTTTGTTTTTATGCATTGATGCAGAATTGTTCACATCAGCATCGCGATGCATCATGCAAAAAAGATTATATCCCGCCGCTCTAGTGAATAGTCATACATAAACCTCATTGCAGATCTAGATCTAGGCAGGTGGAAGGTTTCAGAGGTTTTTTATTTTTAGGCGTTTTTTCAAAAGGAGCCAGCCATTAAATTAAATAGTGAGCAAGCAATTTTATTCAGCTTAAAAACTGCTCAAAATAAATAAATATACATTTACTTTTATTATTATAGATTTACAATAATAATATAGATTTATAATAATTCATATATAATAATATTTAATGATATACTTTTTTGGGGGTCAAATACAAGGTATGTACCTGCAAGGAAACACTCGATCTGCTGGACCTGTCCTTCAGTTTGGACCATGTTCCTTTCATTCCTGATTTCTCCGTCATCTCCAGGGCTGCTTTTAGCAGTTTAGGCGTTTCTGCGCGAGGAGGAATAATGGAGATGGGCTCCTTCTCTTCCTCTTTCTTCTCAGCCGGCTTTTTATCCTTCATCAACATTTTCCTAAATGGCAAATAACAGGTTTTACATTCTTTGAACAAAAGCTGGAAATCACCTAGTGAAACATTTTGTGAAATATCGTTGAATCATCATAAATGAAAGTAAAAAAGGGAAATATTTATTTTCAGCAGTTGCACTAACTTTGCTTTCTTGCGGAGCAGTTTCTGGGATTCCGGATAGTGCACCATGATTTCATTCAGGTCCTTTTTGGTCAGGATGAGTAGGTTGGCAAAACCACGTGCTACAACATTAGCTGTCCGTCGGTTTACTCCGCCTACAGCAAGCAAGCTTCATTGGGGAAACAGACAGAATCTAAGATCAAATTTGACAATGAGGGAATTAATACAATGTACAGTATATCAACTAAATTAGTTTCAGTCGCTCTTACCTGACCTCTCCAAACACAGCTCCTGCTTTCAGGGTCACAAACACTGTCTTTCCATCAGGACCACCAACTACCTGGACTTCCCCTGCCTTTATGATGTACATCTCACGACCCACTTCATCCTGTAACATGAGAGGTTGACATGAAAAACACATTTCAGATTTATATTCCCTTACTGCTATGGTAAAATGACTTGTCTCCACAAACACAAGAACGTATAAAAGTCTGTTATGTAGGCTAAACATAATCTTTATGCTTCTTGCCTTCTTGCAGACATAGTCTCCTGGAAGATACACCACTGATTTGAGCCTCTTCAACATGTCAAAGATCATCTGTCTATCGCAGCCCTGAGAAAGACACAATAAAGAAGTCAAGGCAATTCTGGGTTCCCTCAGATTTTTTTTTGTAAAGATAAAATTGTGATTACACTTATGTACTTACAATAGATATAAACAAGGCCAACCACTTCAGGGATTTATAAGCAGAAATGTAAAGTTTGTATTTATGGACATGATTTAACATTATTGATTTATTTTTGTTTTTAAATATTTATTCATTATTTTATATCTTCACTTCTTTATAGTCTTTAGGTTCTTCTAAATTCTGCTTTTTCTTCTAAAAATATATTATTTTAACACCAATTGAGGCAAATAGTTTGCACAATAGAATTTAAAACATTATAAAATGTATAAAATGTAAAACGTATAAGCTTATATATATTTGTTTTAATATTTTTATTAGATAATTTTTTAAATAAATTATTGTAAGTACTTTTTTATTTAAATATATTTAAAATATTTATTTAAAATGATATATTTACTATATTAGAATTTCAGGTCTTAAGGCAGGAATACGCTAAATGACTTTAAAAACCTGATCAGATTTTAAAACACTGGGTATCATACACCTGCTGACTAATGCTTGCAGAGAAAAACTGGGATGAAGCTTGATGAAGACTACAAAATTGAAGTCTGTGTTCATCATACACAACGTGATTTTGTATGATGATCAAACTGACTCTGACTTTTGGTAACTAGGATTGTCTCCTCGAGACTGCAAATCGGGTCAAAAATTTGTGTTATGTATTTAAGCTATTAGCACTTACCTGAAAGAGTGGCACTTTACTGATAATGGAGTAGCTGACATCCACTGCTATATCTAGCCTCATCTTGTCAGGTAGTTGATCTAGTAGCTCTTGTTCATCTGTGTGAAACCACAAAAGTTACATTTTTAACATATGACAAGTATTTTTATGCTGATGTCTGTCTTACTGTCTTACCCAGCATGCCTTGGGACTGCCATGTGTAGCTGTACCAGGTTTTCACTCTGTTCTGCACATCTTTAGGGATGCGGTAGGAGGCCATGTACTTCACTGTGTTATCCACGCAGGCACGATAGTTTGTCTGAGCCGCGGTGGCTGCACCCACAACATCTCGCATCTGACAAAAGACAAGCCTCAGTCAACGATAATAAACACTAAATAAAACTAGGCTTTTGATCCCTTTCACACCATGATAATGGCCTTACCTGACCAATCATGATGGAGAACACAAACACTCCAATGAAGTAATTTATAAGCTGAAACACAATCTCAAAAAGTGTTGTGGGTCCTGGCAGGCCGCCAATGGTCAGCAGAGTCTTCACAGCAAAGTAGTAGCAGCGAATATAACTGAAAGTAAACATAAATAGTGATTAATTTTTTCAAAATATTATCATAAAAATTAAAGGTGTCAAATTATGGGGAAAAAATCATATCATGGATTTTCCTTTCAGAAATCGTCATTATTATGATATCACATTCATAATCATTTACATTTAAAGGTACAGGAGCAAAAACAATCAGAGAGGTGGAAAATGTCCCTGTAAAACTTTTTGGTGCAGAATACCTGGACTAACCTTATAAGTGGGATGGTAGAACATATTAACACATACGCACATGCATTATTAATTTAGTTTAGTGTAAAAAAAAAAAAAGCTAAGAAAGTTGGACTTTAAAGAGGTCATGATCTGCATTATTATATGTTTCCTGGGGTGCACTTATAATATTTCTATGATTTTTTACATCAAAACTTAGTCATAATTTAGAAATAAAAGGCATTTTTTTCTACCCTGATTTTAGCCTTCTGATTTGGATGTTGTTTTAAGGGGTGTGTCTGCTGTGATTATAGCTAAGTATAACATGTGGAACTCTTGAAAACTTTTAGCACGTTTTTACTATTACAGCTCTCAAGGTATCTCTCAATCGTGAAAAGTGTTGATTATAGCATTATATTTAGATCATGGCATGAAAGGCTGCAGTGGTGAGCATGCAGCTGATCAAAGACATGTTGAGCGCACAAATGCAGTGATCTCATAATTGTAGCTCGAACGAATACTCTCATCATAACAAACAGTACAAACCTGATGTAAATAAGAGATATGTTGATTCTAAAGGGAGTTTTGGCACGAGTCCAGAACTCAGTCACTGATAAACTCACACTATTTGATTGACAGCTCCAGCGATTGTAAAGGGAGCGTTCGTTGATCGCTTTCTATAAATAATTTAATAACAGTTTAAATACAATATTATCATCCTACAGAGCAGGGTTGCCAGGTTTTCGCAACTAAACCCACCTAATTGCTACTCGAAAACTATCCCTGATAAAAATCACGTTCCAGGGGGTAAAATACACTTTTTTGGCAGAGTTCCCCTGGTAAAATTCACACTCCAGGGGTTAAATATCATGTTATTGGGGTCACTTAAACCCGTGGACATGAAAAACAACCAGCACCAACAGTGTTATAGTGGCCAATTCCAAGGGAAAACCGCAGACTTAGCAATACTGACTAAGAGAAACAATGTGAAGTTGACCATTTAGTCACTGGTTTGATTTACGCAAAATAAATGAATTTTAGATATCCAAGAGTAATTGACTGTACATGATCAGTACATATCGGAAATCACTGATCACTGGTGATTTTGGTTAGATATGTACACATAATCCGTACACATCAAATGATCTGTAACAAAGGAATGGTGACACAGTAAAAACTTTTTTTACTCATAAGTGTGTGGTGCAGCTCCTGTCGGATCCAATATAGAAGGAACAGCATCATTTTTTAATGTCAGGCTCTTTGCAAATCCAATGCAGCTACTGTGTTTTCCACAACTTGACACTGCACAATATTTTGCATTCTTCAAAGGCATGTTCATCGCTTACTTGCTCGATCCAGTGTTAGTGTCATGTCTGTTATTTACCTACTACTTGTCATGTGTGAATCGAAGGGGTGGGGCTACAGTGGTAACGATGTAGAAGGTGTTGCTCTTCTTCTGCAGAGGCAATCTTTCACCTATCTATCTATGATGTAATAAATAGGCACATTCCACAACAAGCTGTTTTTGGACTAACAAGAAAGTTTTCAGTTCTGAAACTTACACGAAATTTGATTTCTCAATTCATGACCCCTTTTGTGAAAGATCAATGGCAATTTAATCAAAATGAAAGCTAATACAAAGTTGATTCACTTACCTATTTCCCGTCCCATCATAGGCCCAATCTGAGAAACCTAGACCTTCATATGAAGAGCCCCAGTAGTACAAACAGGCATTGCAGTGGACCGCATACAGCAGGTAGGTGGTGGTTCGAATGACTCTGAAAAAACGAAATGATAGACATGAACCAAGATAAATACTCCAAATAAAATGTTAAACAAATGCCCAATAGTTTATAGAAACTAACAGCTAACCTGTAAACGTAAGCATTGGTCAGGATAGCTTCCAGACGCTTGTTGAACTCAAAGAAAGACATAAACTGCACAAAGGAAAGACACATTAAAGAATTAACAAAGTTCATTATGGACTGATCTTCCCAAAGCCCAGTTAAACGGTTAGAGCAGCAGCTTGCCTTCAGGATCCTGGGTAAGCGGAGAAGTGGATTAATCCCTGTTTTGAAGTAGAGAAGCTCTAGAGGAAGCAGACTGACAACATCCAGCTGCAACACAGGAAATGAGACCCTTAGAATACAGAATGGGTCCAGTATATCAGAGCATCAAATCAAGTCCAAAAATCTATATGTAATGAAGTATTAAATAGCATAAATGTCTAATTACCTTGAATCGTACAGCTTTGATGTAATTATCTCGCATTTCTTTCGCCCCGCTCTAAAACCAAATATTTTGGGTAAATAAATTTATAGGCATTTATTTTAATTTAAATATTCTAATTTTTTGCCTGTCAATATATACCACAATGTCCCCATGCTGCACAAACTGCATTCGAGGTTGAAAGGCCAGGATGTCCAGAATATAGATGGAATCACACAAGTAGTCTATCAACAGCCACACATGGATGTTATCCGGTGTTTGATAAGGAAATGCCCAACGCACAGGAATCATCCACGCGTTCCAGTTAAACGCCAAAGACACGCAAAACAGCCAAAGTACGTAGACCAGATCTACAGAGAACACAGAGCAATGTAAGATTTCATTGTTCATTTTACTGAAATAGTTTATGGAAAAAAAATATTGATGCACTAAAATTTTATTTAAAACAAAACTAAAATTTTAGAGTTGCAACGTTTAATTAATACTGAATGTATTCATTTATTTAAATTAAACTAATTCAAATGAATGAACAAATATGACTCATTAAGTTAAATGAAATCAAATTTAAGTAAACCACCAATGTGCACCAAATTATGCAAATTATAATTTATAAAGCTAATGTCTAGTTGCCAAACGCTATTAAAGTTTAAAACAAGAGAGAGGAATGTGAAGCTTAGGAAAAGGGTGTGAGAACAGAACAAAGAATGAAGGAAAATCAGAAACTGATCGGATTTCTGTGCAAGTATGGAATGTCGAGGCAGCTAAAATGTAGACAGCTGTAGGAAGTCTAGATGAGTCCTCAGGATTACAATGAAGAGAGGAGAGAAGGAGTGCTCACTAGTGAAGGGGTCAATGCTGGTTGGAAAACGGTACCGCAGAAGCCGACCAATTCTGGACTGAGGTCTCACTTTACAGCACAGAAGCTTTGTTTTCTCCTCTTCTTTCTCGCCAGGGGCCTCAGGCAGGACCTCCTGCTCTGTTTTCTGCTCTGCTGGGGGTTCAGGAGGAGCAGCTGGAGCTTGCTTAGCTGGGGCTGTTGATAAAACACCATATTATTTGGTATGTAGACTTTGAAATTGCAGAGTGTCTCAAAAGTACTTGGACACTGAAGTCACTTAAAATGTATGAATTTCATTTCATTTATTACATTAAAAATCAAATTAAGTGGAAACAAATGACACTACAGTATCCAATTACTTTTAATCCCCACAACTGGGTTTAATAACTAAAGTTTGATGACCTGTGTTCAAATTCTGTACTTTTTGTCTTGATTTAGAACAGTACGTATTGTCGGTGCTGATGGCCTCGTAGGCAGCGCGCTGAAATATAGTGCAGTTCTTGTGGACCTTTCCCAATCCTGTCCCCCTTTCTCTACACCACTTTACTTCCTGTCTGCTTACTGTACTTTATAATAAAGGCAAAAACAGCAAAAATAAATCTAAAAACTTAAATTAATTGCGCAGTCCTAGTATATTTACTGTCTTGTCAAGAAACTTCTTTCTAAAAAAATAATTTGCTTGAAAAATGTGCTTCTGCGGTTGTTCCTTAAAATAAATGCCATTGGTGTGATATTTTGGGCTCAACTCACAGGCAGGTGGTGTCTCATCGTCTGAATTATCTGGATCAATCAGTTTCTCTTTGACCCGCTCTGTTCTGTCTTTGAACAGCTTGACCAGCTCCTGTAACCTCTCGTTTACTACGGTACTAGTCTGGCTGGCAGAAGAGGCTGGCCGTTGATTAAGCCTTGAGACAGAAAATAATTACTGGATTTAAATCAGTATGCAACAACAACAACAAAAATTAACCAAAGCAATTACATATTTTTATATATTGCTGCTGGGTTTCCCAAAGCACATTATATATTTAATTTCACATTTCATGAGTTTATTTGTTACCCGTCATCTGCACTTGAGATGCTACTCTGGCTTGGCCAGGCCCGGACTGAGGTTTCTAGCTCCTCCTCTTCCTCATCATCTTGAGAGTAAAGTCTCTTGCTGTAAGAGAACGACAAGAGCAAGTTATGATGGACCTCTACAGGAATGGAACCATAAAATAAAGGGAAACAAGTTAATGCTTTAAACAAACTAAATTTGGATATGATAAGTGAGGTAATGATGAGTGAAGTGTTCACAAACTCAATTAATGATACGCACACAAATGTACAGAATGAAGTGGAGAATATGGAGTAGATTGTGATGAGTCCTCACATAGACTTATTTAAAGATTCTTACATCTTGGTCCAAATTGTCTGTGGTTTTCTGTCTCTGCGTACACTGTTTTGCATCCAGTGAAATAAGAGTGTGTATGTACATAAGTGTGTGCACAGACAACAGAACAGAAAAGAAACAAAACATGAAATGTATATTTGTAAATCAACTGGGCTTTTCACAGTTGAACTTGTTAAGTCAATGATATTATCAACCATGTTTCACATTTTATGCTGAGGTTTCCAGATTTTCAGATTGTTAATTTAGGGTTTACAAATCTAATTTGCATATTTATGAGATCAATAGCATTAGCTGCTTTTCCACCACCGGGGATAACTTTCTAGTGTGCATATGTTGAGCGACCTGTGTTCGCACACCCTATCAAATGAAGTAAACTTTCAAAGGATTTGTTCCACGGCACTCATACGCTAGCGTTCACGTCTAAACTGAAGTATACTTTGGGCTTTATGCTAGCCCAGGTCAAGTGCAGTGCAAAAAATATTTACTTTTTAGGTGCAGTCACATTTACCATTGTTCAGTGAATTTTCATAGGCGAATCCAATAAGAATCCACATGAATTTTGCATAAAAGCCAAAGATTTCCCCGCACAGATTTCACGAGTTCCAGATGGTCACATGAATTCGCTGCATTGACCAACGGAAAGCTGCTTGATTTCAAAGTGACTTCTGTGTGAGCTTTGCTTCATACATTACTGCATTAGCTATGTTTCCACCCAAAGTTGCGAATTTGTTAACTTGTGCACAAATTTGGAATATCGCACAAAACATTTGCAAATAAAGCACGGTGAGTCGAAGAGAACAAAATCGTCACTTCCTGATAAACTGGAACTAAATATCACTAAGAAAAATGGAAGTTGCTGCAGTAGAAGCCACTGATTATTATAATTTTATTATATAATAAATTCTGAACATCTTGGCATTTCCATCCAGCGTTTTTTTTTTAAATGCAATATCCCAAAGTGCACATAAAAAGGTGGATAGAAACATAGCTATTGGCATAGACAATTGACTTCTTTGGCCTGCAAACTTTTGTTAAAAGTTTTGCCAAAATTACCCCATGATTTACTCACCCTCAAGCCATCCTAGGTGTATGAATTTCTTCTTTCAGATGAATACAACAGGAGTTATATTAATAATCACCCTGATGCTCCTAAGCTTTATAATGGCTGTGCACAAAAACCACCTGCTTGAAACTTAAAAAAAAGTGCATCCATCCATCATAAACATACTCCAAACGGTTCTGGGGGGTTAATAATAGCCTTCCGAAGTGAAGCATTTGTGTAAGATGAGACGTATGCAACTTTGGAAGAAAGTGTAATGCCTCTCACAGTTCAAAATGCATACACTATGTCCTACACCTTCTGTGTGAAACTTACGAAACAAGCATAACTGATGTGACATCAGTAATATTTTTTTTATAAGTTGAATACGGAAGGCGATAAGGCGGAAGCTAGATATTTACTTTATACCAGCTGAAAGAAGATTGTCATATACACCTAGGTTGGCTTGAGGGTGAATAAATTATGCAGTAATTTTCAATTTAAAGTAAACTAATCCTTTAATGTAACTGCACCTTTTTATACATTCATTGTGATTAATGAAAGATTTACCTGGTCCGATTGGCTTTACGGGCACCAGGCACAGTAAGGGTCTTGAGGTTGGGATCCTGAGGGTTTATTATAGGGGGTATGGGGCGAGCTCTCCCTCGGTCAGAATCAACATCTTCCACATTCACGGCCGGGTGCACACTCAGTCTGGAGCTCACTGAAGATTAGACAATACTTGATAAAGCAATATAAAAGAAACCTCAACACTGACACTTTCAGTAGCGTCCTCTTCAAGACTTACCTAAAGGGCCTTAGAGTTTGAGGTCAAAGGTTGGTACATATAGAGGTCACTTTGGTCACTACAGGCACCCACAATCTAATGTTCTCTAAGTCACACTTGGCAGCAAGGCATAATACAGCAAAGCAGAGCACAGACTAATCTAACAGAAAAAGGCGAGAGTGTGGATCACCTGAGGGTCTAGCAGAGGTGGGGTCATCCTCAATGTGGAAGGCAGGGTTGGAGACGCCTGACAACTGCCTGGAAGGGGTGATGGGTGGCAGACGGGGGTAAGAGGGCACATTGGGCAGGTCTAGGATGGAGCATGGGGAAGAGGGCGAAGGGGTACGGGGGGTATGGAGCGGGGACTGGCGGACAAGGCGGTCCAACTCCAGATCCCTACTCTTCTGAGGTTGTTCCTTGGGCATCCTGTTCTGGCTTAAGTTTGTTGAGACGGCTCTGAATGTTAGTGTAGCACTGCTGGGCACACTGTGGAATGCTGCTTATCTTTTGTGGAATGCTGGATATTTTTTGTGGAATGCTGGAGAGTTGTTCTGGAATGCTGGAGAGTTGTTGTGGAATGCTGGAGAGTTGTTGCGGAAAGTTGGACAACTTTTGCGGGAGGTTGGATATTTGTTGCGGAATGTTGGACAGCTGTTGTGAGAGGCTGGATAACTGCACAGGGAACCTGGGAAACTGAGGAGCACTAAAAAGCGTCTGGTTTGGGAATTCTGGGGTGATTTTAGAGAATTGCTGGGAAATTTGTTGGTGTAGCTGAGAGATTTGTTGCGGCAGCTGTGCCAGTTGAGGAGGGAGCGGCGGCAGCTGTTGAGTGATCTGAGATAGAGCAGGGGGCAGATTGGGCACAGAAGGCACTTTGGGCAGGGTGACGTCAATATCTATCAGGAACTGGTTGAAGTTGTCGAGGGCCTGTGGTGCATATGGTACACGCATGAAACAGCTCTTCAGCGCATCACATCTGGAAGGGACTGTGGGGAGAGCAGCACATAGTCAATGTATGTTGGATGATTTGTTTCACACAATGATGTTTAACACATTTTATGGTTTCTTTACAAGGAAACTTTACATTAAAGGGATAGTTCACCCAAACATTTTCTCCCCCTCAAGCCATCCTAGGTGTATGTGACTTTCTTCTTTTAGACAAACTCAATTGAAATTATATTAAAATATATCCAGGCTCTTCCAAGCATTGTAATGGTAGTGAAGGGAACGTGAGATTTTGAAGCCCAAAAAAGTGCATCCATACGACTCCAGCGGGTTGATAAAGGCCTTTTGAAGCGAAGCGATGTGTTTTTGTGAGAAAAATATCCATATTTAAAACTTTATAAACTATAATGACTAGCTTTCGGCAGACAGTCGTACGCATCGATTTACGCCAAGAGTGTACCCTCTGACATGATGTAGTATGTACAAGTAGCATAATCTTAGATGCCTCTCGCGATTCAAACAAATAGAGCTGTGCAACAAACTCAAGCTCCTCTTCTCTTATATAGGGATATTTTTATATTGGATATTTTTCTTACAAAAATCCCATTCATCTGAAAGAAGATAGTCGCGTAGACCTAGGATAGCTTGAGGGAAATTTTTAATTTTTGTGTGAACTAACCCTTTAAATTATCTGAAAATAATACTGTTATAATAATTAGGCCTATACAGGAAACTCCAAGATGACAGTTATCAAATAAACACCTTTTTTATGGAAAACATATTGGTTTACATTACACTTTCTGGTTGTCAAACGTTCGGAAACAATGTAAACTACAATGCAATGATATTAATACATTTATCAAGAGCGGCTTAACTGTCTGAGCATCCAAATACAAATATGTCATTCTTTTACCATGTTAACATCAAGGTGTTTTTGTGATCTCTTCCGAATAACTGAGATAAACACTCACCACTACTTTCCTCTTCAGTAGCTGCACTCTCCACCTACATAAAGCAAAATAACAGAAATATGAGACATTTATTTCAAACACTATAACACAGAGAAGAACAAAGCAGCACTAGTACAAAGAAAAAAATATGATCAATGCAATATGGTGTTTACGAGCACAGTGTACTTTATCCATTTGGAGTTTAATGTACTTGGTGTTTACAACGGATAATAAAAGTCATTTACACAGAGGTAAAACAATCAATTTAAGAAAGCTGGAGGACCAACATTACGATATTTTAAGTTAAAGGCGGGACAGAACAAATACATTACCGGTGAATCAGTTCGTGAAACGCTGGTGCTGCTAATGGACTGAGGTTGCTGAGTGATGGGTTCAGGTTCTTCTTCGGCTTCACTGGAGTCTCCGGGCTCCTCCTCCTCCTCATGAAGCTCCTCAGGCTCTGGTTCAGGCTCAGGTTCAGGCTCAGTTTCAGGCTCAGGTTCAGGCTCTGGTTCAGGCTCTGGTTCAGGCTCTGGTTCAGGCTCTGGTTCAGGCTCTGGTTCCTCCTGTAGAGGTGAAGAGGACTTGAACTCCTCCACAGGGGTTTCAACAGTGAACGCAGTGTCTACAGCTTCTGCCTCCTGTCCTTCTGGAACAAACTCCTTAACTGGAGGTACTTCACACCTGTGGAAACACACAGCATGATGATATCAGCTTTTACATAAACACCAGGCTGATCACATGGGTGAGCAACTAACGCATCTGTGTCAGCTGTTCATAAACTCACATTAGCACAATTTTCGCATGATGGAACACGGTTTGTTTTCCAAAAATCTCCTTTGTATGGTCATTTATTTTAAACAATCCCCATGTATGAGCTAGCTTTCACGCTTTACCGTCGTTATTATTATATTTATTTTACTTACTTTGAAATCAGACGAGGTCTCTGAGCGCATCAGGTGATGCAGTGTCCATATCCATCCTTTTTTGTCGCGTTTGTTTATAAATGAACGCTATACAATTGTATGAAATGTTGAATTTTTTTTTAATTACAACGACATATTTCGTCGTGGAAGTAAAGAACCTGCGCCATCCTTCACTGCGACGAGGCAGAAAACAAGCATCAGAGGCGGGATTAGTGACTATAGCAACCGAAGAGGGGGCTCCGCGCGCCTCTTGTCTATGGGATGCAATACGGTTGCTAGGAACTGGGTGTATTGTAATTATGTGTGGCCATATTGATATAAAAGTAGTGCAAAAAAACACAGACCAATGAGAAAAGCACTTAAATATGGCAAGCCGTTTAGACTTTTATTCATTTTCGGGATATGAACTTGTGATATCAACAACTATATTTTCACTAGTTAAAATGTTAATTCTTGATATCAGCAATTAGATTTCCACTAGTAACAATGGTAATTTTTTATATCAAGAATTATATTTCCACTAGCAACAAAGTTCATTCTTGATATCAACAATTCAGTTTCTACTAGTATAAACTATAATTCTTGATATCAAGAACTGAATTTATACTAGTAAAAATATTCATTTCTGATATCATGAATGTGGTTGTTACTAGTAAGAAAGCCGTTTTAGATATCAGAAATTATATTGATATCAGGAATTCATTTTCAGATATCAGAAATGAACATTTTTACCAGTAGCAACTCAACTGTTGATATCAACAATTAACAATGTAATTGTTGATATCAGATATTTGCATTTTTACTAGAAACTGGAATTTCAACTAGTAAGAAATCAATTCTTGATATCAGCAATTGAATTTGAATGGCAGCCTATGGCGAGATTTCACTAGTAAAAATACAATTCTTGATATCAACAATTATAGTTTATACTAGTGGAAACTGAATTGCTGATATCAAGAATGAACTTTGTTACTATAGTGGAAATCTAATTCTCGATTTCAAAAATTGCCATTGTTACTAGTGGAAATGTGATTCCTGATTTCAAGAAATAACATTTTAACTAGTGAAAGTTCATATCCTCAAAATGAATAAAAGTCAAAACGGCTTGCCATACTTAATATCAAACAACAATGAAAGAATAACAACAACAACAACAACAAAGAATCCTCCCAGCTGAAAGAGATAACTTGTGATGATGATGTTTATTATATTTTCAGATGTCTTACTCTGTGATTTGATTCCGCATGACTTCCATATCACTGTCCTCTTCCTGCAGCACTTGTAGTCTGTAATACAGAGAGTTAGACTATAAGAAGGATGCTACAAAATGGGGACAATTTTAAGAATCGGTCACTGAAAAAGCATACTATTGGACTTCTAACACTGCAAAAAAATGCTTTTCTTTCTTAGTTTTGTCTTGTTTTCAGTCAAAATATAAAAAAATTCTTAATCCAGATGCTTTAACTAGATATAAGATATTTTTCTTGTTTTTCTTAACCCACTTTTAAGCAAAAACTTGATTTTTTTTTTCCTGCAAACAAGAAAAATATCTCATGTCATTTTACTTATCTAGTAAAATCATCTGAATTATTTTTAGATATTTAGACTGGAAACAAGACAAAAATAGTAAATAAGAAAAGCACTTTTTTCAGTGAATAATCTGAATGTTGGGATATTGGGTCCCTGACATACAGTAGCCCCAAAAAGTCACACTTGAAAGTGCTTGAATTTTATTCCAGATGCCACTCGGTTTGATATTTTATATATACAAACACATTTTTGTAAACAACATTTTTTTTAAAGTAATTACATCTGATCGTATTTTTAGAAGTGCTGTCAAATCGATTAATTGTGATTAATTGCATCTGACATAAAAGTCTGTCCTTATGTCAGATGTGATTAATCACGATTAATCGATTTGACAGATATATAAAAATATGTATAGGTTTGTATAGGTCTGATTGATTTCTTGTTATTGAGCATGAGTTTGCATGAATTACTCTTGATCAACATCTTCTGGCTCTTCCGCAATGGTCTGAATTCCGAGCCGGGCCTGTGTTAACTCCCTGACAGCCATCTCAGCTGTCTGCCGCGCAACTTCTTCTGCCATGCGGGCCATTGCTAGACGCTCATGTATGAACCTGCACCAGAAAATAGCCCTACAAGTTAGACTGTTTCTAAAGTTACTTTGATTATTCGATCATCAAGCTGCCACAGTGCTTCTTTCAAGAGTGAAAGTTATTACCGTTCCTCCATGATTAATATGGCTGTGTCCTCCGCCTCTCTCCTGATGCTCTCTAACATGGGTGTCCATCGTGCAGTTTGGGTCTCTGCATCCTCCAGCTCTATGTGTGCTTGTGAGGGTGTGGTGACACTCAGTGGAAGAGATTGTTCTGGGGACCAAGGTGTCTGGGGTTGAGACTGATGTTGTGAATATGGAGGGGCGTTCGCTGCTGGACATGTTTTCTTTGCTTGAGCCTCATCTTCAGAGTCAACCTCCTCCAGAATGAGATCTGAGCGAGCACTGCCTGCTGAAGACACAACCATGCTTGAGGACTGTCACATTCTCTGTTAATTAAAATGTCATCACGGGATTTTGTGGGGGACAATATTTAATTTTCATTACTGTGCTGGTTTTTGTTTCTTTAAATTTAGTGTGATAAGGCGTTTTTGAACAGAACAGTCATCCAAGTCAACTTTGCTTTTTCTTTACTTTTAACATTTTAGCACAAGTCTGAATATATAGAATCAAAGTCTGAATAAATAGAATCAAAGTCTGAATATATGGAATCAAAGTCTGAATATGTGGAGTGAATTTGAATATAGGGAATGAAAGTTTGAATATATATGGAATCAAAATCTGAATATATGGAATGAAATATGAATATATGATATCAAAGTCTGAATTTGTGGAGTGAATTTGAATATAGGGAATGAAATTTGAATATATGGAATCGAAGTCTGAATATATGGAATGAAATATGAATATATGGAATCAAAGTCTGAATATATGGAATGAAAGTTTGAATAAATGGTACAAAATTTGCAATATATGCATGTATATTTATTTTATTACTCATATTTAATTACTTTGGATGAAAGCAAAATGATCGGCATGTGTTTTCCAAGGAATTTATTTTTTATTTTTATTTTATTTTGCCAATACAGACTGAACCCTTTACACAAGTACAATCATCCATTTTCCTTTATTAATGCAATGTATTAATACAATATTAATAATTATCAGCATGAAGTATATTAAATATTAATATACATTAAATACATAAAGATTAAATGACAATCAATCAAAACATAAAGTGCGCAATACTGTTCAAAAGTTTGGGGGCAGTAAGATTTTTTCTTTTTAAAGAAATAATACTTTTATTCAGCAAAGATACATTAAATTGATCAAAAGTGACATAAAGGATATTTATAATGTTACAAAAGATTTCCATTTTAAATAAAAAATGTTCCTTTGAACTTTCTTTTCATCAATGAATTCTGAAAAATGATCACAAAAATACTAATCTGCATAACTGTTTACAACATTAACAATCAGGAATGTTTCTTGAGCAGCAAATCAGAACATTAGAATGATCTCTGAAGGATCATGTGACACTGAAGACTGGATGGCTGTTGAATTACATTTTTACAATTATTTTAAATTGTAATGATATTCCACAATATTATTGATCAAATAAATATAACCATGGTGAGCATCAGAACCTTCTTTAAATAACACTAAAAATCTCACCAACCCCAAACTTTAGTATAGGACTTAAAAGCAGCCACATATTTAAGTCAAGGCAATACAATTTTATTTATAAATATTTATTATATATTTAATAATATTATATAATGAAATATAATATAATATTATAATAGTATGAAACAAGAATAGTCAGTCCAATCTAAACATCAATTCACAAAGATCACTGCAGCAACAACAAATACCCATCTGAGAGATGCCAGCTATTCATACAATATTCTATTTTTAAAGTTAAACATCAATCTTATTAAAAATACATTTGTTTTAAGTTAATAATACAGTACAGAGTAGGTCAAGCATTACATTCAGTAGATTTTCATAGCTGCCTGGTCATTCAAAAGAGCTACAAAGCCATTATTCAAATGCAAGTGTCTCCACTGTCCATTTGTCTGTGACTTTGTGTAATGCTGTTGCGCTCTCTCTCCTTTTGTTTAAGGGGTTCTCAGTGTCCTCCCCCCTGTAACAGAAGGAGAACATGGACTGAATTATGAGTTTGTCCTACACTGCAACAGAATCGCTCACCCTGAAGTCTTTCTACTTGTATTCTGATGTCTCACAGAGTGGGTCATGTTGTTATGCATGCAATGATCTTTATGTGTTTTCATATTCTACCGAAACCACATTAGAGTTTCCAAGAAACAAACTGAGTTTGTTATGAAAAACAGCGTAAACAGTGTTGAAGGAGGAACGTCTTACTCACCATTTTGCGCAATCCTCCCGTCCTCCTGCTGGAAAGAAAGGGAGTCAGTCTGGAGAAAGAACTATTAAACCCAAGATAATAACGTCAAAGCATTGCCCCTTACTTACCAAACATATTTCTTTGTTTTTAAGCACCGGCTGTGGCATTGAAAGACCCAGGCCCTGAACAATCCTGCCCACCATACTGAAAACAAGAAAACATCAACTGGACATCTACACCAACGTGCCTGTTAGCGGTTGCAAGAGAATGAATCCAATTTGATGTGACTCACCTGAGAGTTTTTGAATCCATCTCCGTCATGCTGGTTACTGACTCTGGAGGAGGTGAATATACTGTTGATTTAAGAAATAGTGTATTTGTTTTTTTACCACACAGTTACATTCTTTAAAAATGTAGCTTTTTCCCTTTGAATAATACCTTTGTTTGAGCATTGTGATGACCTTGGTGTTGAGGAATTGGAATTTGGGGGTCTGTTCACATGGTGCGGTATAGCATTCTGGAGGCCGCTCTTTATCCAGCCCATTACACTGTTCACACATTGAAATAAGGAATAGTTTCTTAAAAAAAAACTTTTAAGCCAGAGACTTAAAGTCACCGTGGAATTAAAATAGGCAATTCTTATTTTTTATGCAATATTGCATAACTTCCCCTCCCTTTTGCAATGACATCTCTTCTCTGATGATGTTTACTGGCAAGAGGGCGGGACAACATGTCACTCATGAGATCGACCAATGGCAAACCACAACCATCCAATCAATTGTCGTTGGACAAAACAAGTCCCGCCCTACATTTTCTATCATCACAATAGGGAAGAAAAGACGATTGGAACATCCATTTCATGCCAACTTTAAGTCTCTGTGAGATTCCCTATAGAATTTTGAATATAATAATGATGTTTGCCTTAGCAAAAAAAAAACAAAAAACTTAATCTTTCATTATTTACTTACCCTCAAGTTGTTCCAAACCTGCATGACATTCTTCGGTTTAACACGAAACAAGATATTTTAAAAAATGTTGGTAACCAGACAGTTGACCATAAGTAAGACAAAAATCAATGGGCGCCATCAACCGTCTGGTTACCAACAATATCTTCTTTTTTGTTCAACAGAAGAAACTCATACTGGTTTGAAACAACTTGAGGGTGAGTAAATGATAACATTTTCCTAAAATCCATAAAATGATCAAATTCCTTTAAGGTACTTAATATGCATCTAATAAGTCACATGTGTGCTTCACAGAATGACACTCACTTGGGAGGGAACTGGGCAGGGATTTCCACCTCAGACACCTCGTCTTCTGACACCATCTCTACTACTGGTATATGTGGCAAAGGCTCTTGATCTGGTGTAAGAGAAACACATGCATGAACTCACTGATACTTAATCAACCATAGAGCTTATTCATTCAACTTATGTTTTTGCTGTTCTCCATAACGCAAACTGATACATACCTGGGAGCTCCCTGAGTTCATAAACCTGAAGCAAATAGAAACAATTAAAATAAGAGAAAAGGAAAATAGCAGAACATCATTAATTGTTTATTTGCAAGAATTCAATTGACTTTTTTAAATGTATCACATAAATGTACATATATGTACAATTCATAACTGTAATTATATAATATATAGCTTCAGACAAATCAACAATCAAAGTTTCCATTTGGAATTTTCATTTCTAGTGGAATATTATGTAATAGTTATTGTTTACAAATTAAAAATAAACAACTCAATTATGATTTTCTATTAATATTTTAAATATATTCACATTAACATTAACTTGAGAATAATAAATATTAAAACATTAATTAATTTGAAAACAAATGAATTAAAATGAAAACTGTGAAAACAAAGAAAACAGCAGAAAATTATTCATTTTCAAACGTTATTAGATAATTATAATTATCTCATAATAATATATAGTTTCAGACAAGCCAACAATCAGAAACGTTTGTCTTGATGAACTTTCCTTTTCTACTTTTCTACGTCCTATATATTATATGGTTATTGTTTACAAATTAATATATATTAATAATAATATTTATAAATGTATGTATTTTTTTAGTATATTAACATTTATTAAATATGATAAATATTAAAACAATCATTTTTAAACACTTTCATGTACTGTATCTAAGATTTTAATTACTGTATATGTTAAGGTTTAAATGATATATATCTGTTTCTGTTTTTACTAATAATCTGTTTAATAATCTCTGATAAAAGCAAAGTCTTGCACCTCTGTGACGTCTTCACATTCTGGCATCTCTTCCTGTATGTATTTCTCATCAGGCTGCGGGACTACCTTTCCAATTCCCTGCGAGATCCAGCCAATAACTCTAGCCCTGGTGGACAGAGAGAGCTCACTGTATGGACTCTTTATGTGATGATGCTTCTGGTAAGACTATTGTTCATTGCCTTACCTGTCAGCAGAACCTTCCTCCTGCAGTGACTGAAAGAGGGTTCAAAGAGGAGTTCATTTCCAAAGAAAGGATTTGCTTTGAACGCACATTAATATCCAATACCAAATGGTACTAAATTATCATTTAGCTTAAATGAAGTCAATACTTTAGCATCAGCGTTGGCTCTCATAAGAAGAGGACTCCCTGCAGGTTGGGGCAGCGCACTTGCAAAACCATTGGAAAGCCAGTTCAACATACCACTCTGAACACTGAAATGGACGAAAAGAAAGAATTATTAAAAAAGTTTCAGCTTCAAACATTCACAAAAACATCTTTTGCGTACTTTATGGATAAGATCAGTCAAGACTCACCTGCCCTGTGAGGTTTGAGATGATTGGTCTTCCTCCCTGCCTGTTTTGCATGAATTGAACTTATCTGCATAAAAAAAGATAGAAAGAGGCTGATTTTATAGTATTGTGTGTATATATATAAGCAGTAAGGGTGATGTAAATGTACCTGGATTCGATGTTTTCCCATTCTTCAGAGAAAAACCGTGGGACATATAAAAGAATCACAGATTTAATATATGAGAGGGTGATTTATTTCATGTTTTTTGGTTAGTCTTAGGGTTGGTGAAGTTAGAATAAACATTAAGATTCATTTTTAACTTTTTCATAGATATAGGGGAGATCTGAAACTGCATTACCCACATGAGCACCATGGCTCAACATGCCAGAAAGTATGTGCTAACCAGGCCAAACTACCACACTGTTACTGGTAAATACAGTCACAGATATTTGTGAGGTGTCTATTATGAGTGCAGGTTAATGGGCTTGGGTTTACCGCTGTGATCGCGTCGTGCCTCAGATCGTCCTGTGTATCAGGAGGATGAGGTACGACCTTCACAACCCAGTTAAACATCCTGAGAGAGATGGGAAAAAACGATTAAATCAATAAATGTGTCTTAAACACACATGCCGTGTCTGTAATAGTGGAATAGATTATGGAATAATGGCATAAACTCCCATTGTTTGAATCAACATGGAGCATAAGTGTAGATAATCTTAACCTGAAACAAGTTACAGTTGATTATGTTTCATCCTCATCAAGCTTAACTTAAAACCCAGGACCCTCCCTGAGAGATAATGCTTGCTTCATATGCTTCAGTCGATAATATTCAAAGAGAGTTGTTTCTAGGGCAAGGATTTCATCTTTGGGAAAGCCTGATGAATTTCTATTTATGCAAACCTTACAGGGAAACCCCACAATCATTCAGAAACAGAATGCCGCATCCCTTATTAGAAAACATAAGAGGTTTAATAAGCTTGTTAAAGAACAATGAAAGTAGTTTTTGTGTGTCTACTGACCAATTCTCATGACAAACTTACTCTAGAATTCTCCGACAGATTTGGACTCTGTTGTCCCGAATAAACAAAGCGACCAAGATATTTAGTAAGATTGTTCAGGCTCATCATGGCAGCCATTAAAACGATTAGCAGTCAGCAGTTGCACTGAGAGTCACGCAAATGTAGTGAATCACTTCCTTTATCTTCATTCTGTCCATCTAAATGGACTCGATCTATCTCTTATTTACTCAAATAGTTTACACAAAGCAACTCCAATCAGGTTTAGCCTAAAAGACCAAGATACTAACTATCAGTGTTAGCATCAAAAATGGCAAAAATGCTATAAATTCAATTACAAGTCCTCTTGCACTTCCTTTCTTCTAGATTTGTGTTAAAGGAAATTATATATGTATATAGTAGCTTAGCATATGTAGTATAGCTGATAGCCTTGCAGGTTGTGGTTTTATATCTTATTTGACTGTTCGTTAAGTTTGCAAGACTTTACAATATAAGACAATTAAAAGATATACATGTCAACTTTGCTAATGCAATGTAAAGAATGTATTTAAATTAAGTACTGTTCAAATTTTTTGGGTAAGAAATTAGTAATTAAATTCAGCAAGGACGCATTAAATTGATCAAAAGTGACAGTAAAGACATTTATAATATTACTAAAGATTTCTATTTCAAATAAATGAACTTTCTATTCATGAAAGAAAAATGTATTAGTTTCAACAATAATATTAAGCAACAAAAACTGTTCTCAACATTGATAATAATAAGCAATATTTCTTGAGCAATCAGCATTTCTGAAGGATCACGTGACACTGAAAACTGGAGTAATGATGCTCAAAATTCAGTTTTGCATCAGAGGAATAAGTGACATTTTATAATATATTAAAATAGAAAACACTTTTACATTGTAAAAATATTACAATATATTACTGTTTTACTTTGCAAATAAATGCAGCCCAGATGAGCATAACATGAGACTTCGTCAAAAATACAGAAAAATTTTACAGACCCAAATGTTGGAATAATCTAAATAAACATTAAGCAAAATTAATGAATGTTAAAAAAAAAAAACTGTTGCTTTTGTTAGTTCATTTTATGACTGTGCAAAGTACACTCATTGGCTTTTAAAGGTCTTCACCATTTTAATCACAAATCACTGGTCAGGAAATTAGGAAACTGTAGAGAAAGTAACTTAGCACGGAATAGCCTTCCCCCACAGACAGCTTTTTATAGGATGAAGAGTCAGTGTCGTTCCACTCACTGGCTTCAATGTCTCCCAGTTTGTTTAATGTGAGACCAAACATTCACTAGTGTTCAAACCTGGACCCTGACCAGGCCAAAACTGATGGACTTGTTCTCAAGCCACTTCTTGGTTGTCTTTGCAATTTGGGCAGGAACATTGTCTTTTTGAAATATAACATCTGATCATTCCTCTTTAGATAACTTTTCATTTGTGGGAAGCAAGCCATTCTGCAATATTCTGCACTCCAAAGCATGACTTTTCACAGTGAAGTAGGTCACCAATACCAGGAGCTAAAAAGCTTCCCAACACAATGACACCTCTTCCTCCTTGCTTCCCTGATGCATTGATTATCATATTTCACAGCAGATTTTTGAAGACATCGCTCTGGATCATCGCCATGCAACTCATGCGCACATTCCCATTTTCTGCCAAAAAACTTAATTCCGTCTTTGATGTTTTTCTGAGACACAAATCGAGTAGTGCATTTTTGCTAAATTCCTGACTAATCATTTATGGTTAAGACAATTAAAAGCTTATTGTTTAGCCATTTTGGGCTTGGCCTATTTCCCCCCAAGAGTGTATAGGCTACAACATTATCAGGTATTTAAAGCGAACACACTTGCTAAAGCTTTTAGAAATTTAATTTTTCCTATGCTAAAAAGTAGAAATATATACAATTACTTGTCATATCTTAAAACACTCAAACTCACACTAAAACACTGCTCCCTTCTAGAGCCCCATCATCATAAATCTACATAATTTGAGTGATTCTGGGGAAAAAAACATGCATTATCAAATATCAGATTTCTTACCTGAGTGCTCAGCAGTGGTTGGGCATTCCGTAGGGATTGACACCATCCAGAGCGGACTTCAGCAGTCTGTGAGGATTAGGATTGAGACAGGACTGGGCAAACGGGATTAAATCTTGAAGGACAGTGCTACCCCTCATTAGATTATACTTAAAAACAGTGGGAGCTCTTAACCAGGCACAGTCAAAGTCTCAGTCAATGTGAAGAAAATGCACTATATGCTGAAGACATAAAGAGTCATTTAAGAATTGGTTTTATGTGCTCTATTGAACTTTTTTTTTTTTTTAAATCATGTAAGTGTGCAAACTGCTATCTTTCCATTTGTTTGTTTTTTCAGACAATACATCTAAAACTATATTGTTTTGCACATAGTTTTGACTGACAAAATGTTCTCAAGAAAATGTGCAAAAACTTGTCAAATTGGTGAAAATTATTTATAAAAGTTGATGCTAAGAAGTGGTTGCTAGGGTACTGCTATGAGGTTGCTAAGGTGTTCCGAGTGGGTGCCATGTGATTATGCTAACTTAATTAGCACGGTGTCAGTAGGCTAACACAACTGCAGTTTTAGATTAAATGTGTTTGTGTTTTTAAACACATTGAAGCATCGCTTACTACGTCATCAGTTCCCCTCTCTGAGATGAACCTTGTAGCTAAGATACAGATAAAAGTACAAAAAATACATGCATGTATAACATACAGAAAACACATTCTCACACCCAATTGATAAGATAATTAGATTAACTAATCAAAGCTGACAGTGAAAGAAATTAGTTATTAATAAGCTATTTCATACTACATGCTAATTTTGTTATCTTAAGGTGCCTCTATGTCCTGCACCTGAAGTATGTATTACTGGTCCATCAAATGCACCACAAGTAATACAGTTTACAGTGATTCTTTGACTTTTGAGGGTGACTGATTCTAACTTGTTGCTTTCAGAAGCCAATGTCATAGCTACAGGTCTGAGCAGCTAAACGGCAGCAGATCCAATAATGAGATAAAGGCAGGATAAGCTCTGAACCAATGCAATGGAAGGGCCAATGCAACTGATCAAGGGCAGGCTATTGCCTTGGAAACACAAACCACTGCCGTTTTCAGGCAAACCATAAACTGATCTCAGGTAAGCCACTAAAGCATATCTCTTATCAACAGCCATGTTGTGTGCCACCATGTATCCTCGAACATGATTGGTGGAAATGTAGAAGAGAGATCTAATCCTCTAACAGGATGGTGGAGAGAGTAAAGCGAGGGGTCCCGTGAGTTTGTTTAGGGAATTAAAATGAGAAATGAAGGGCGTAGCTTGTTTGGTTTGGTTGTTGTAACTAATTGTGGTCAGTTCAAGATTCCCATAGATAGATGAAAACATAGAATATCTGAGCTTACTGAGGTGCATTTGCTTCATTTGACAGGTATGATATCAAGTAAAAAGAACCAAAATGGCTGCAGCCTCTGCTGGAAGATGTCGTAACTACACCCTCTGGTTCTAAAAAGAATCTTTTCATTGTTGATGGTGTCATGAACAATTCGATCCAACTAGTCGTCCACCTAAACCCCTTGAGGATAATGCCTGATCAAATGAAAATACATAAAATTTTCAAATTAAATAAGGAAAACAACAAGGCTTAATAGGCATAATTGACTGGTGTATTACACCAATTCACAGAAAGCGTAGATGGTGTAGCCGTTTTGTAATGTCTGAACAAACAATAAAGTATTAGCATAAAAACATATAATTGAATATTTGCAAAGAATATAGGCTAAGCAAGCAGACAAATCAGGAAATGGTACACTAAGCTAGTTCACTGGTATTTGTTTGTAACACCTGATCAAACAAAAGTAACACATAAAAATGTAACTGAACATTTGCAATGGATATAGGCTAAGTTAGCAGACAAATTGGCTATTGGTATGCTAAGCTAGTTCACTGAAAAGTAGCTGTAACATTTGATTAAACAAAAAAAGTAACAATGTATAATTGAACATTTGCAAAAGATATAGGTTAAGCTAGCAGACAAATCAGCTTGCGGTATGCTGAGTTAGTTCACTGGAAAGGTTTCTAGGAGAGCGTTTTGATGCCACATTTGTGAAGGGTAACTGAAGCTAGCAGGCTAATTATCCATTAGAATGCTAAACTAGCATCCTGATTAGTTACCTTGCACTATATAAGCTAAAACTAATGAGAAATGTTTGATTACACACTCTATACTCATTTGATTATATAGTGTATTACATAATATTATATATAAACAGTGTTGGGGAAAGTTACTTTTAAAAGTAATGCTTGTAATGCTATGGTTGAATTAGATAATTTAAGGTTAGCAGTAAAGACTTTGTTTAAATAAGTGAGATTAAATAGAAGTATATTTGTGCAATTTAATATTTAATTATTACAGGTTTGCATAAAATTCTGAGATTGTATTTCACTGTTTTTATTCATTTTGAGGAATACTGAACGTTTCTGTGCAAGTGAGAGGAGTAAATGCTTGATCACATTTAGTCTAGAACTACAAAAACCATCATGTTTACAGCACAAACACCACCTTTGTGCTTACTCTTGATTTCTCTGAACTTGGAGACAGGAGAGTTGTCAGTCAATAAATGTGAAAAAGTAACAGATAATTTGTTGTAAATTGAAATAATGTAATGCATTACTTGACTAGTTCCTTGAAAAAGTAATCTGATTACATTACTCAGGTTACTTGTAATGCGTTACCCCCAACTTTATATATAAATGTAATTTAAAAGACTTTATCGTCAAAATAACAGTTTAGTTGACATACATCATAAATCTAAATCGTAGGCTTTTTCTAAAAATTTGTTTCAATTGGTGGACAGCTACATTTGGCACCTTCAGCACAGTAGCAGGAAAATAACATATACACAACACTACAAATACGTAACCGATATGCGTCGAATAAAAAAAATGCACTCTATACAGTTCAAAAGAGTTATTGTACTTAAAAACAAAGGAAGTACATAATGAGTAGAGGAAGTTAAAAACTTAAAGGCATACTTACAGCCATTTACTCTTTTATTGTGAGCAAGCTATATACCAGATAATATCTGTGAACAAAAGCAATACATGCCCTGCATGATTTACTCAACTGTTAATACAAAACAACGCAAATCAAAAACAAATAAAACATAAAATTAATAATCAAGGGAGAGTTTTTCATTTGGTACAACAAAAAGCACAAAGACATTCATACTGACATGAAATACAAAAATGACACAGGTTTAAAACACAGAAGGCCATGTGAACAAAGAAAAGCATGAGCTTTTTGCTCAAACTGTGCAGCTACTACGAAAAGCCTGCGGCAGTCAGTAAAAAAAAAAAAAAAAAAAACATTTCCAACACAGTGGTGATGGTCTGCACTATTAAGGCACAGATTCAGTCATGAAAGGCACTGATGGACACAATCAGAGGCCAGAATTGCCTCTCAAAAACAAAAATTTCACAACTGGGGAGACTAGAAATGTTGCGGGGAAAACAAAGGAAAGTCCCACAGGAAGACAAACTTTGAGGGGCGAAAAATGAGTAGGGGTGCGCTAATGTAGGTCACGATGACAGTACAGCCACGCCTCGAAAATAGTCCCCCCTCCTCCTCGTCTTTGGCACGCTCAGTGGAACACAGGCAGAGGAAATGCTGGCAGGCTACAAGCCCCCATCCCCCTCTTTTTCTCTCCATAAAGTCCAAAATCAGCAACATCTGTGTAATGCAAGCCAGGCTCCACAGGGAAGAGACTATAAACCCCGCTAAATGTGCGTGAGACAATTTATTAAGCCTGACTTTTCTTTTAACCCTGCACTTTCTGCAAGACCTTGACACAGAGATTGCGGTTTCCTCCATTATTGAGACCGGTTAGCAGAGGATGTGAAAGAAATGTGCTGATCTGAGCTCGTTTTCATACATCCAATGTTTCCCACAGTGTACAACCGAACAGTTCGGGCTCAACAGGAAAACAGAAACCTCGCAGACTCACTCGCAACATCTCACACAACCGTAAAATGACCGCAAAAAAAAAAAAAATCAAAATACTATCAAAAGTGCAAATTCTAGAACGGTTTTTGATTATTGGATGAGCACCACGAACAATCAAATGACAAGGTGTGTGTCTCTTAGAAAATGTATGTGCAGAAATACTTGGCTATTGGGTAGCAAAAGTGTGCGGACTTTGTCAGACCCACTGTTGCAGGGACCTTTTGCAGTGAACTAGCACTTTGGGCGTCTCTTTCCTCTGGAGTGTGGTGATAATGATGTATATCACTCCCAGAATGCACAGCACCAGAACCAGAGGCACAGTCACCAAGATGAGGGTCATGATGTGCTCATCAGTCTCATTCGCTCTTAGAATAACGTCTACTTCCTTTTCCTCATCGTCATCATTTCTATCCTCTGCATCCTCTTCATCATCATTTTTGTAGTCGTCAGGGTCCTGATTGTTGTTGGTCGTCTCTGGCGATCGGTGGTCGGGATTTACATCTGTTTCCACTTCAAAGTGCACCCGGCAGCCCATGAAATCATTTAAAATTGATCTTGGGTATCCAGTGTCAACCTTCATTCGTTTGTTATCAAACCTCCAGTATTTGGTGTCTTTGTAGAAAAAGGTGTATGCTGTATGGAAAGAGTTCAAATGTGAATCAGTGTACAGTAAATAAATACACTAGTGACACATAAAATTCCATGTCATCATCACCAAATGCTTGATCAAACGAGATTCTAGCCAATCGTAGGCAGTCTCGGAATTCCACAGCTATAAAAAGATGTGCCAAAGACGATCACGAACAATGCCGTGAAATTAGAAGTGAGAGCAGAACATTTCCAAGTCAAAGGTCTTATTGCGCCCCAGTTTCTCAGCAATGAGGTCACATTTTCCCTCTCAGCTTTGGATTAATGGACTTGTCTCTCTTTTTTCTTGCATTCAGCTGTGACATTTTCTTGGGCAGCCGTTCTCCCTAGCCTGACTCACCTCCATCATCGCTGAGGAAGGCCCCTTTTGGGGAGCCAGGAATGGAACCCCACACGCTCACTGGTTTAGGGTAATCTGTATCCATGGCACGGGATTCTTCACTAAACCGCCAATATCTTCAAGAGAAAGCAATAATGGAGAAAAATGTGAGCTTCTCGTTTTGACTCTCTTTATGCTAATGCAAAAAGTTTTAGTTCACCAAAAAAACACAAATTATTAATCAACAAAATTAAAGTCAAAAGGAAGAAAAGCAGACATACTGTAACTATCCTATATGCATTTATTTCCTATTCTTCTGCAATCCAGAATAGCAGCACAGATGAAAGGCTTGTTTGTTTGAGCTGCGCCCTCTACAGTACAGGCGTGAATTTGCATCTCCTTCAGCCTGAGGCTCATTCATTTCACTTTCCCTTTACATTTGCTAAAAATATATTTTTGTTGTTGTTATAAAAACAAAAACAACCCAGCACAGATGAGAACAAGTAATGCAAAAGTAGTGTAATGCATTACTTTCCATTAAAAGTAACTATGTAACACAATTAGTTACTTTTTTAGGGAGTAATGAATTATTGTAACTAATTCCTTTTAAAAGTAACTTTCCTCAACACTACGGACAACAAGTGTTTCCCAATCCTGGTCCTGGAGAGCCCCGACACTGCACATTTTTGATGTTTCACTTTTCTGACCCATTCATTTGAGATCTTACGATTAGCTCTACTAATGTGCTGATGAGTTGAATCAGGTGTGTTTAATTAGGGAGACATCTAAAATCTGCAGTGTTGGGGGTTCTCAAAGACCAGGGGCCTCATTTATAAAACTTTGCGTATAAACCTTACTAAAAGTGAACGTACGACATAAATCTGAAAATGGTGTACGCAAAAAAATAAATGAAGATTAAAAACCTACTGCTAATGGCTAACTCCCAACCTCTTGACACATCTGGCCTTTTCCACAAGGGCCCCAGCATGTTTACCTGTCTCCTCTGAAGAAGTACGTATAGCCAGATGGTTCCCACCACACTGCCGTGTCCACTCTGTCAGGCATGCCTTGACCATAACGAAATAAGTCCTGGGGGTATCCAGGTTCTACGTCTGCTTCTCTGAAAAGCCAGTATTTACTTCCTGCGGGAGTGATACAAAACACAAAAGAGGGGATGGACAAAAAGCCACATTAGAGGGAAAGGGAGGGGTTGCATGGTTGAGAGATGATATCACAGAGCTCTCTATTCAACTAGGGAGATCGCACAGAAGATGTTTTGTGTTGCATGAAAGCAAAGTTTCCTTCAAGCTAATGCACAAATGAAACCTGAAGTCTCACTATCTGCATAAAGAAAAACAAGAAAATAACTGTGGCTCTTTCCACTACACATTCCCTACTGCAACTTCTCCAGGTTTCTTCTCTCAGAATGAAAACAGAGCAGTCAGCATCTGGAGTTGAAGCTGACGCAATGCAGACCAAGTCCTGAGATGCTGCCAGACTTTCCTTCTCTCCTCTCGGAGTGTTTTACAAGTGACATAATTTGACTTCAAGATGCTGTTACAGCAAGAACAGATGTTTAAAAGAGAAGAGGACTGATATCTAGGAAATATTTAATCTAGGAAATTATATAAATATTTAATGATTTTGGTGTTGTCATATTTTAAAGATGTCAGTCTATCATTCTAATACAAACAAGATGCTCTGCGGTTTGGATCATAATAGTAACAGATTCACTGCCAAAAAGTTATTAGCATTTTAGCCTCATTTTCCGTTTAAAAAAATCTCTAAACCACCTTAAAAAATACATACTTGAGAAGCAAAACTGCATAAGATAATAGGACATATTATCAGAAAAACATTATGAGACTATAATAATAATAGATGTTATTATTTTAAAATAATATAAAAAAAAAACAGTTTCTTTTAAAAACGTCACTAAAATTAAGTTCTTAAATAACATTCAATCCATGACTCAAACCTTTAAAGAATACAAATTTCCCATCATGCCGTTCATAGGCAGCATCTATGTCCTCAGGAAGCCCCATCCAGAAAAAGGAGATCGGCATTGGGTAATTATCCAAAACCCGATTCCTCCTAACCCTCCAGAACCAACGACCCTGACAAAGAAAAACAACATTCACTTAATCATAACGTTCAACAGAAATACATGTGAAGATTTATGCTTTGTTGGAAAAGTTCAACCATCTTCTAGTAGGCACCTGATCCAAATTATCATCAAAACAAAACAAAACACATTGCTGGTGGTTTACAATGTTTTTTAGCACGTTGTTCTGCAGTTGCTAAGATGTTTTGAGTACGTTTTTATCAAGAACCACTATAATCAGGGGTACACATAACTTTTATGGTCTGGTTCTCAATGGAGCACCTGGAGATGCTGCTTGGTACTCACACTTTACGCAGCACATTTATTCTACAAATTGTTGTCATCACTTTCCTCTTGACTGCTCTCCTCACCATCCTCACTTTTCTCTCGAACATGGTAGATCATGATGTATGATTTTTGTTCAAATTAATGACACATATAACAGAATGAATATTAAGCTGCTGTCACTTCAAGACTGAATGCACAGACCGAATATGCTGAAACACATCCAGTTTCTTTCTCAACTGTACATGTATGACATAACCGAGAAAATACTTGCAGAGACGGGAATTTTGACAATTTTGTGTGTATGTGTAAGTAAACGCAAAAGAGGAATTAATTCAGCGTTTGAGCCCTGTCTGAATTACTTCTCTCTGCCTATTTTGGCCCCTTTCTCCGAGTTTAAAATAGATTGAAGGTGTAAATTAGAAAGACAAAACGTGTCCAAATGATTAACTTTCACTACATGATGGTTAAACTTTGTTTAATCCGTGAATCACATGCCTGCTGAACCATGGGGCCTGGTCCGTACGGATCACGGATCAACTGTGATCCGTTGCATCCCTAATAATTACTTAACACAATTATCATCAAGTTTGCATGTAGAAAAATCCTACTCCAGTCCCTAAAATGTCCCCAAAAATGTTAGTACTCAAAAGCGCTTCCCTCGATGTTTTCTGGTGTGCGTTATTTATTTTTCCCATGCATGTGCACCAGTTGTGCACCCCTGACTATAAATGAATTTACTGAAGATCACTCTTTCTAACCTTGAACACAAACATCTCCCCTCTAAGCATGGTGACTGTGTCAAAGTTCCCCTCGCAGATGTCAGGTGCATCCTGATCCGAGCGTGCTGTGGGTTGGGGTCTATGGGACCTCTTGGTGGGGATGACCGGAGGCACCCAGTGCTTAGTGGGCTGCGGTGAGGGTCTGGTAGTTTTCGGTTGGACCAATCTAGTGGTGGGCTCTGGCTCGGCAGTGGTTGTAAACAGGGTTGTGGTCGGAGTTGCTTGAGTGATGACAATCTCTGGAGGGCCTGTACATACCAAACCATAATGCATTTTCACACTTAGCTAATCATTCTCTTTTCCACACACACTGCATCGACAAAAAACGCGTCACACTTTTCCATCCAGCACCAGAAGGCCCATGAGGCTCATTTAGTCTGCAGTGGAAGGCTTTCAAATGGAGAAAACAGACCCATTCAAAGACACATACACTGAGAAATTTGCTGGAGCAGAACTCAATGCAACTGGACTGAAGCTTCAAGCTCATAAAACAGTAGAATGTGGATAACAACTGTATCATAAATGTGGCAAAGCTTAAAGAAATCATCAGATTTCTTAACTGATCTACATTGTGAAAACTCATAGTTGCATTAGACACTCTTACTGCAGGTTTCACTGTAACACTAAACAAATGACACTGAATTTTCAATCAAATGATTCATTCAGAAACACTGAACAAAACAAGTGATTCAGTTAACCAATTCATTAAAAAACATTGATACATTCAGGAACAGAGCAAATGACTACCTTTATGAGTGAATCAATACATAAACGATTATTTAAAAAACATTGATTCATTCAGGTACTAAACTGTTTTTGAGTAAATTAACTGAATCATTCACTTATTTAGGAACAACGCACTACTACTGTGTGTTGCTTTCTTTAGAACTGTATATGTTGGAAGAACAAAAAGAGACAAACATAACTTTCAATATTGTGTCTCAAATGTAAGTTACTAGTTCTAATTTATCTAACTACAATGGATAGTAAGATAAATTAACTGAAACAGGAGGTATATTAGTCTAGCTTACCATAGACCTGTTGAATGCCATTTATATCATCTTCAGCCAATGAGAAGCTTTCTTGGTCCATCCACTGGTAGAAAGGCGCCATGATGGCGGAAGGGTCGTTGGAGTGCTCCAGCCCCAGTGCGTGACCCAACTCATGAACCGCGACCAGAAACAAGTCGACACCTACACCACAAACAAACAAAACTAGTGAACCAAACTATAAACTAAGAAAACAAAGGGTTAAATATGTTGATGAACATTTTATTGATGCTAATGAAACCCCTCAGGTCTTACTTGCCCTGCTCTGTGTGGGCCTCGAACCCCAGTCTCTGGCGAGGGAGGTGGGTGCGCTAACAAGGACGCTAAAGACGTAGTCTCTAATGCACCTCATGAGGTGAAGGGAGTGAGGTTTACTAGCTGGCCTCAATTACACGCAACCCCCTAAACCTCAGTCCCATCTGGGTCACAGCACCAATGTAACCCCTGAGGTCCTATGCCTCGAACCTGGGTCTCGAGCGTGACAATGAGGCTCTTACTAGCTGCCCTCCATTACACTAACATCTAAAGATTCTGTGAGAAAATAAATGCTAAGCTAATATACAGTGAAATAAGTGAATTTACTTTGAAGTAGGAAAATGACTGCAGAAAATTGTTCACACCTGAGCCCTCCCGCTGGTTCAAGGTCCATGGCTCATCTATGTCGAAATGTGTGTCTCCTCCCATTCCGGGACCTGGGAAAAAAGCATGAGCCAGAGACCCTCCTTCCCCATCGAAGAGCGACATATCGCCATGATACCCAGAGGCAAACAGTAGTATTATGTCTGGTCCCTCACTGCCATTCTTTATCTCGTGATATGGGACCTCCTCAAACCGCAGAGGCGTTACTTTCTCCCAAACCTTAAAGGCTTTGCGAATAGCCTCATAGGTCAGCTCCTGGCCAACTTTTGGTGAGTGGTTCTGAATACTTGAGCAAGAAATAAAGACTTTTTTTTCTGGTCATCATTAACTTGATCAATGTTGAATTACTTTTTGTATTGATGTTTCATTCACCTGTAAGTCAGCTTGTCCTGATCCCACTTGTGCCCAGTAAGCGCGTACCGCTTACGCCGAGCACCTCGCTCTGTTGTCTCCTCAAAACGATCAGGCACTCCACAGCGAGGTCTTTTCATGGCTCTGAATAAATAAATAAATAGTATTTTTCATAAATGTGAATAAAAGCCTTAATTCAATCTGATTGTGTCTCTTCTGTAACTTTTTGAGGTATCAAATTGGAAGTTGCGTAGCCATCTATGGAGGGACAGAAATCTCTCTGATTTCATCAAAAAGATCTTCACTTGTGTTCCAAAGATGAACCAAAGTCTTACGGGTTTGGAATGACATGGTGCGTAATTAATGACAGAATATTCATTTTTGGGTGAACTAGTCCTGCTTTAAGTAACAAGTGTTATGAATAATCTACATGACCTGGTTACACAATAGGACAGTTACTTATTACACTCTTTTTTTCTCAGTTAACTGCACACAATTAAAACAGACTGAGCTCTTGTTGTTGTTCCATGTGCTTTTGAATAAGAGGAAATCATACTTCAGAGTGGCCAAGTCCATGTGTCCGGTCACCTCCAGGCCATAGAAACGCTGCATATCCTTGATGGAGCTAGAAAGAATCTGAGCTGACTGCATGGTGGACATCTGTCTGCTAGCCTGGGACAGGTAGCCATACGTCCTCAGCCATGACTTTAAGGAACAACCGATACGGAAAATATTGGAGAGAGGCCAATGTGTTGAGGTGAGGATAGGATTAAACAAGAGAAAGATAAAATAAATGTACAGGTCATTAATAGACAAGATGCTTTCTTATTATGCAACTATCCATTAGAACCCAAAGGGAAATGTTTTGGAGGCCCTTAAAGCCTTAAACTACACAAACACTGTCTAAACTCAAACCATACTGAAAAAAATGCACCAGAGAGAAGTTTTGAATGTTTAGTTAAGCACTGAACATTAATAATCTGAATATGTTCACAGTTAAGACTCCAGCCATATGGTCCAACTATGAGCAAGGACATCCTTACATCGTTGTACAACAGAAGCATCCTATCTTAATTCTTGACTGTGAAATTACCATGGTTAGTAAACAGACAGGATATGAATTTGAATTCTGAGGTTTCGGTAAGTTTCCCAGGTAAACAAATGAAACCCTATGATTCTATGAGGAGTGGATAAAAACACTTTAAATTGTGCTTTTATTTAAAAATAAAATGATTAAACGCTTATAAAGTTCTAATTGTAAAGAGAGGCAAACTGACCATTTTATTGATGCAATAAAATATACCACAATTATAAGCAATATGCATTTTATTTTTAATAACTACCATTGATGTGATTTATAAGTTACATGTTATTTAAAGATGTTCTTATATATATATATATATATATATATATATATATGATAAATATATTTTCATTTTTGTTTAGGGACGTCTAATTGGCCACATTTCTCACTTCACTACAATAAATAGAAGTTCACCTGTGAATTGTACTATTTATAAGTAAACCTGATATTAAAGAACTGATTAAAAAGTGGGAGTGAAAAATCTCTTACTGTAATTTATTTTAAATGTGTTGCTTTTCTCCCTAAACCGAACCTAAAGCTCAGTTTTCCAATCCTGAGCAACGAAAACAAAACGCAGCCAAACAAATTTCACAACTCCGCATGTAAAAATACAAACGCCACTATTTATTTCGTCTATTTTTTGGGGGGGGGGGGGGGGGGGGGTGTAAAACACTCAAAATGAGTGAGTCTACAAACCTCTGCGTTGAAAGCATCATCTTCTGCAGCTGTTTCGGCAATGTTGACAAATAGCAGGACGAAAATCACACAAATGGGTCTCAACGACCGATGAAATCTACTCCTGCGGGCTGACATCTCTCGAGTCCCGGTACAGCAGAGAGAAATGAACACACAACCTTCTCCCCCACTGGAACCACTTAAATGGAAACCTGAGAGAGCCTTTCACCACCAAAACATGGGCATTGCTCTTCTCGGATTAAAAAGCCACCAACTTGGTACACGTTCTCTTCTCCTTTCAAGTTTTCCCTCGTGCAAACAATTCGTAAAGGTCTCCAGTGGCGCGCGCGCGCACGCTTGTAAACTATAACATTAGCAAGAGCAGCAGCTACCCATTAAATATTGAATAAAAGACTACTTGTTGATATTTGCACAGCATTATCTACATTGATCTAAGCGCCGCCTGGACATAGCCATCAAGAATTGCCGAGTACCAGGCGGCGTGTCCTCGAAGTGATCCCCAATTTCTCTTTTGTAGGACATCAAATATGAGCGTGAACGCGCATCGGGATCTCATGCTGATCTGCAGCCGCACCCGACTCTCTGCCCACTTTCTCAGTTTACCTTTGTGAAATTATGCACGCCATTCCTGGTTTTGTAATACAAATAATCCATTCATTCAAAAAGAAAAAAACAGATAAAGGGAACTGTGGTGAAGTCCGTTTATTTAAAGAACGAAGATAAGCAAATTAGTTCCAATTTTAGTTCTCACTGCCATCTGTTGTTCATATTCAGTACTGTAAATATAAAGTTCGATTTATTGTACGCAAGAAAACTAGCCCTGATTGATACTGGAAATCACATTCAAGCACATTTTAATTCAAAAACTTCTTGTCAGAGCATATGAAATGGCGCCCATTATGGAGTGCTCACTTGGGGCTAGCATTCTAGTTAGCTTGTGTGCTTGGGGTAGCTTACCCAACACAAACCACAGTGTGTTGGTTGAAAATGACATTTATTTAAGTATTTGTCATGTGTCGTCTGATTCCAGCTTTAGCAATGCTGATCAGGATGAGAAGGAAGATGCCCAGAGTCCAAATCACTCCCAGTGGAAGCACCAATGTGAGGAGATCTACAAACACAACAATCCATACGGTTCAAACAGAATTAAAAAAAGAAAATTGCTACACATTTTTATATAGGCCTATATAAAAAAATTAAATGCGATATGTAAACATACTTATCTTGGGTATTACTGGTAGCTCTTGTTTGATTGGTCCATAAGACAGAAGGCCTTGAGCCTGCTCATCCACAACAACCTCTCTTTTGGATTTAGTTTTACATTCCTAAATATAAATCAGGTCAAGTTAAAAATGGAAAATGTGATTGTTCAAAACCTAGCAGGTTAAATAAATGCTTACAGGAATACATGACTGTCCATCCTCAGTTGTGCAGAGATGCACAGTGCAGTGCAGGTAGAAACTGTGAGGCTCGTGTACAAATCGAAACATATAAAATGAGTAACGGACAGTCGACCCCTCACCGTTTCTTCCTGCGGGGTGCGGCGTACCATTACCAAATGAAGTTGTTTTGTCAATTGCGCACCTTAAAGATAAATGGGAAAATGTTAAATATTTTCTTGTTAATAGTACCAACTTTGGCACCAAGAATCCGCTGTTGATTGGCTACAAAGATCAACGCTTAAATGGACATCTTCAGCAAGCGCTTATAAACACTTCTGTGTGCTTTCAAACGCTCTCATGCGTTGATCAGAGTAGCCATTCATAGAGATATCTGTGGAGCGTGCAAACATCATAGTCTGTACTTTTGAGACATTTATTTGTAAAATTTATGGCAACTCAGTCTCATGAGAAAATGTAACTTTTAAAAGGTGATATGTGTGTACAAAATCATAAAAAATCGTATGGAAACAACATGAGGTCCAGCTCTTCCTTTCTGGATGTCATGGGTCGAGCCGGACCTAGTCCAGCTCGACCTCTATGGATCTAATGGGTTAAGCGATAGAGTTATGGGTGTGGATGGACCTTCCATTTCCACCCAAATTACATCCAGAATACATCCAGAGAGGGGGAGCTGGACTTCATGCTTCACCCGTGACTCTGCAGTCAGCAGCCTCTCCATGACGGTCCACTAAAAACCTGACCCCTGAACCTAACCATTAGTGGGGCATAAGCAGATAATTTAATTGATCATTTAAGCATACAAATTAGATTGTGTGAATTCATATGAATTAGAGTGGTCACATTTAGCATTGTTCAGCGAATTTTGAAGGTATAACGGTCATTTCAAATTAGGATTTGATTATGAATTTTGCATGAGGAACAAATAAGAATTTCTCAATGCAGATTTCTCTTTGGATTCAAGTTTGTTATAGTTCTGCGATTACTCAACCTCGAGTCGTTCCAAACCCAGAAGACCTTCGTTCAATTTTGGAAGAAAAATTAAGATATCTTTGATGAAATTTGTCAGCTTTTTGGCCTCCAATAGACTGCAACATTACCATTTTCAAGGCCCAGAAAGTTAGTAAAGACAACATTAAAATAGTCCACATGACTAGAATGATTCAACCTTAATGTAATGAAGTGACGAGAATACTTTGTGCGCTAAAAAGCAAAAATAACGACTTTATTCCAACGACTTTATTCCAAGTCATTTTCCAATACTTTTCTACATCAGAATTCTGACTCCATATTGGCCAGCTCCTGCGTCAGCATCACATGCATGTGTCGTGGCGCTCACATGTACAGCATCAGCTAATACTGAGCCGGCGTTCTGACTTGGAATATTTACTACGTGAACAACGTAGGAGACTGACATGGAAGACCAGATTTTGTTAAAGTAATTTCTTTTTGTTTTATGCACAAAGCATCCTCGTAGCTTAAGAACATTAAGGTTGAATCTCTGTAGTCACATGGACTATTTTAACGATGCGTTTACTACCTTTCTGGACATTGAAAGTGGCAAAAACTTTGCAGTCTATCAGAGGCCAAAAAGCTTGCAGATTTCATCAAAAAATACCTTAATTTGTGTACCAAAGATGAACGAAGGTTTTACGGGGTTTGGAACAACATGATCATCATTTTTGGGTGAACCAACCCTTTAAACTTTAAACAAATTCGCCACGCTTACCAATATAAAACTACTTTGTTGGGAAGTGACCTCAGAGTAAAGGTCCAGTCACACTTTTCCTTGTTCAGTGAAATTTCACATACAATATCCAGTCATTTAAATAGAAATTTGCAAGTGTGAAAAAAAAAAAGTTACAAATCACCATGAGAGTGTGCTGGTTATTAATGGTAATTAGAGACACCTGGATTTAACATTTACAGACAAACAATTCCCAATACTAGCTCACCCGTTTGCCAGCAGCATGTGGCTAAAGCCGGACTTATCATTAGCTTGAGGAGTCTGCGTAGCCCAACACTCATTGACTTTCACATGGAAGAAGTCTTCCGGCTCAGTCACTTGGATTTGCACGTAGATTTGATCCCCGAGCTTAAAAGTAGGTGAGCTGGAGAAAGCCTCAGTGTATGTGTGATCTTTGAATAAACTCATCTCCACCTTGGCGTCCACTTCTTTCACTTTGAACATTCTTTCACTTCAAAAACAATCAAATGGTTGAATACACATCCGTTATCAATACAACTTAACATCAGACCATTACCTTGAGAAAGAGATGATTGGAAATGCCAGGCTAAGTCTGCGGATGTAATGATAGATGCACTGGTACTCAATCTGCACAACAGGATCTCTCACAATGTTTCCGTAGACAGGTGGGTCAGACATCAGTGTTAAGGAGTATGTAATGTGTGTTATGTTCTTCTGTTGGGAGTAGATCTCACTTAGGAATACGTAACCTTTAAAATTGTTTTTAGATTAGAAAAATAGTACTTTACCTCCAGAGGTTTACCTCCACAGGCAGTGTACTGGTCCATTGGTGTGTGCACCTTGAAATAGGCTGATCCAGAGATCTCCTCTCTATGTGCACGGCAGCTGGCGTTACTCAAATGAACTGCTTCCACTCCCACATTGTAGTATTTGAAGAACTCTTCGTCCACCAGGATGGAAATGTAGTCTTTGCCACACGTCACATTCATTGCTGCAACTTGAAAAGAAAGATTTGATTCACATTTAAGTTGTCCAGTTAAAACATCACAAGGAAAACAGCTGGTTTATTAGTCTTAGCTGGTACTCAGTTGGAGAAGGGACCAGTTGCATAAACAACCAGCCAAACACCAGGCTGGGAGAGAAGTTTAAACTAGCTAAGCAAGTCGAACTGATTTAACACTCTTTCAGCAAGGCCGACTGTCCTTTACCCTGGTCACAGAGATCTCCGAAGTAGCCAACTGCACATTTACAAGTTTGCCTCTGCGACAAATTGCAGGTGGTCGGGTCAGAACATTGTGATATCTCACATTCACCTGGATGAAAAATGGCTTTAATAACTAGACTTCACTGAGATGACACCATTTCTATCACATGTTACCTTACCAGAAATACTCCCAAGAGCACAAAGTAAGGCTGCGAGATGCAGAAACACCTGTGAGAGACAAAAAAAAACTTACAAATTAAACCCTGTCACTAAAATACTGATATTGTATTTTAACCCAAAAAAAATCAAGACTTCACACCTTTGATTTCTGGCAGTGTGCCATTTGTGTTGCAAAATCCTTCTTTATTTAGAGTTAGTTTTTTGATGAGCGTTTAGAAAATAGCAATTTTTAATATAAGTAGCCTAATATTTAGCCTGCATGTCAAAGGGATCCTAAGTAAATTAACATGGATTAAATACTTCAGAGACGAACCCTAAATGAATTTGATGAGTGACACCTGCTGACTGAAAACGAGATAACAGCTGTGTTCGACTTTAAAAGGAGCTGCGCAGACAGATCGAAGTATGTCATCAAAGTATCGCGAGAGCGATTAGAGGGCAAACATATGCTTTCGAATAGCTCTCGCGATACTTTGATGTCACACATCGATTGACCTGCTTCAAGTCAAATACACCTAACTAGTAACCGGTGCACTGGCTGTCTGATTGACACGTTAAACCGTGTACAATAGATAGATAAAAAAGTGGTGATTACTAAACATATATTCTTAACAAGACACATAAATAATATATAGCCTATGTTAGGTCATACAAACATTATTATATGTAAATATACATCCTCTATAGTCTTTAAATACATACAACAGCTTATTTTTATTTGTAAGAAATAAGGCCTTAATATTATTATTATTTTCCAAATATTTCTATTACAGAAATAGTAAAAGTAATGCGGTTTCCAATTCAGCATCGTGTTTTTTTTAAAGAACCTGTGACTCTTTTGACGTAATCAAAACAAATCCATCGATCGGCGCTCGATTTACCAGGCGTTGACGATTGTAGGAAGTCATGTGAGCCGGGACATGGCGGCTATGCTCAATTTCTTACATTGAAAAACACTGTGATCTGCTCATGTCATCAGTCGCGAGGAACTATTTATCTGGTTTATGTTCTGTACAGAAGCAATCGCGCTTTTTCCGGAAAACATCTAGAGGTGTTGAGGCTTTTATTCTGCTTTGGCTGTAACTGCTCATCCTCTGCTCTCCGCTTTCAGTTGAGTGTCGCAGACAGCAGGTCCTGTTATTTTATAAGGGATGCATGTGATGAGAGTCTCCCGCGGAAACAGATTTTAGGGCGTCATCTGGTCTCTAATAACACACACGCGCGTGATGAGGGAAATCTTTTAGACTGAACATTAACACATTTATTCAGTCACACACTAACCGAACTGTCATCTAATGAGACTTTCTCTTCCTTCACTCCACTGAGTTGTGTTCTGAAACCAGTTTTTAACATCCACAGTTGTGCTCTATGCGTAATTTAAGGGCTTTTTCTGAAATACTTTGAAAAAATGAACACAGAAAAGGACTTTTCTCCACTGACACCAAACATTGTGAGAGCTCTCAACGACAAACTGTACGAGAAGAGGAAGGTGGCAGCTCTTGAGATTGAAAAGTGAGTCATAATTCGGTGTTTAGTTGGTCAAAATACTCTTAAATAAGAGGATGTGCTTTTAAATGGGTATAAATGTCATTTATTTGCATTCAGTTCCTGTTAAGACTTATTTATTCAGTTTTATCGCACGGAAATCCATTCTACTGTTTACATTTACATTTACATTTAGTCATTTAGCAGACGCTTTTATCCAAAGCGACTTACAAGTGAGGAAAACAAACAAGCGATTCTTCATGAATTGGCAAATAGCACAGGAAGTGCTCACAATACAAGTTTCATACATTGCTCAGTACCATAAGCTAGAGTAGGAATGTTTAAAATGCAGTTAGTTTTTCTCTCTTAACAAGTCGTTGGGATTTGTTATTTTGCTCCTATGGAGAGCTTGTCATCTGACATGCCACATGATCTCATTAGTCATGCTTATGATCAATAGCCCATAGTCCAAACAGGATCTAGCCAGTGTTTTTAAATGAATTATTAGAATGCTTTCCCCCAATCTTCTGCCAGGCTTGTACGAGAATTTGTAGCCCAGAATAACTCTGCACAGATCAGACATGTCATCCAGATATTGGCCACAGAGTTTGCGCTGTCCCAGCACCCTCACAGCCGAAAAGGAGGCCTCATTGGGCTGGCGGCTTGCTCCATTGCCCTGGGAAAAGTATGTGAAAACATTTATTGGTGCTTATAGAAATTGACTGCTAGACGTTCAAGATGTATGGAATTCATCTTCTGTGCTTCTCAGGATTCTGGATTGTACCTGAAGGAGCTCATTGATCCGGTTCTCACCTGTTTCAATGACTCCGACAGCCGTCTGCGCTACTACGCCTGTGAGGCTCTTTACAATATAGTGAAGGTTGCCAGAGGAGCAGTGCTGCCTCACTTCAACGTGCTGTTTGATGGGCTTAGCAAGGTAAACTGTCAGTCACAATGAATCACATATGGTGCTAGATTAGTAATCAGTACCATAAAGTGTTTAAATGGACTGTGATATTTCTTAGGGGTAAATATAATTATAATTGACTAAAACCCATAAAAACGCATTGAAATAAAGTTCACTGAAATAAAGTATAAAAAACACACAATAACATTTCTTCTTTTTGTTTACCGTGATGTACTTATTAAAAACTATATTAAAAATGAAACTATATTGACCAAAGCAAATAGTGCGGTCAAATCAAAATTAATTGCATCTTAGATAAAAGTTTGTGTGCATATATATATATATATATGTTAGATGCGATTAATTGATTTGACCGCACACAAAAAACATACTATAAAAACACTCAATGGTAATTGAAATAAGCTCAAATTAAACATTAATATTATGTCAAAAACTTAAAGAACTTAAACAACAATTAGAAATGTTGCCTTGGAAACTAACTGAAAATTGAAAGACTAAAGTTTCTAGAACTTAAAAGAATTAAAGCTAAGTAGAAATATTTAAAAACAAACTTAAGCTGAAAAAACACAAAACAAAATTACTAAAATGTAGACTAAATATATATACAAACTTTTGGATGTGATTAATCGATTTGACAGCACACACACACACACACACACAAAAAAACAGATACTAAATAATAACACTTGATGAAATTCGGTAATTGACTCGTTTTTTGGTTATTGAAATAAAGCCAAAATAAATATTACGTCAAAAGCTTGAACTTAAATGTCAATTTGAAATGTTGCATTGGCAACTAACTGAAAAAAGTTTAAGGTGAAGTACTAAAGTTACTAGAGCAAATTTTTTTAAAGCTAAAAAGAAATATTTACAAACAAACTTAAGCTAATGACAAATGCACAAAACAAAATGACTAAAATTAAATAAGATATTATGTATTATAAATATATAAATATATTATAAAAATATTCATAAATACTACAATAGTATATACGTAATCCTGAAATAACACTTGTCAAAAGTTTCTGTTATTATCTTTTCTTAAAAGAGTAAAAACTGAATGACAAAAAAAAAATCTCTTTCATTTGTAAGAGGTTATAACAGGCCTGTTTAATTGTGTTACTGACATTTTGAACATCATTCCTATTCTAACTTTTCCTGTTTTAAAGTCAGATTTTTGTTGAGTGACTCACCCCTCATGTGATCTGCTCTTTATAGCTTGCTGCAGATCCTGATCCAAACGTAAAGAGTGGATCTGAGCTTCTGGATCGGCTTCTTAAGGTGAATTTGATGAGAAATGTGTGGGTTCAACTGTTGAAGCTTGAAGGTATCGCATGAAATGGTGACACAATCTGACTTCCATTTGTCTTTTATTTTAAGGACATTGTTACAGAGAGCAACAAATTTGACCTAGTGGCTTTTGTCCCTCTGCTGCGTGAGAGGATTTACTCGAACAACCAGTATGCCCGCCAATTCATTATCTCCTGGGTGAGTTGAGCACTTTCACCAATCTTATAGTATTTATTCATATTACCTTTTATTTTTATAGTATTCGTAATGATAACAACACTGATAAATTGCATTTTGCTATTGTGACTTCCTGTGATGGTTTGATTCTGTTCCAGATCCATGTGTTGGAGTCAGTTCCTGATATAAACCTCCTGGATTATCTGCCAGAAATTCTAGATGGACTCTTCCAGATTCTCGGAGACAGCAGCAAAGAGATCAGGCGGATGTGTGTCTTTTCATCTTCTCCTTTACCTGAGATTGTCTCTCCCTCTTCCTCTTTTCTGTTTCCTTTTCTAATTTTTAAAAGGCATTAACAGTTGTTGTTCAATAGGTGTGAGGTTGTGTTGGGGGAATTCCTGAAAGAAATTAAGAAGAATCCTTCCAGTGTCAAATTTGCAGAAATGGCCAACATATTAGTCATCCACTGTCAAGTGTCTGATGAATCAAAATCCAGTGAGTCAATGGTAAAAATATGTTATAAGAATTGTCGGAGTAAGTAGTGTAAATATCTTTTTTGTCTTTCCGCAGCTAACGATCTCATCCAGTTGACGTCTATGACATGGATGAGAGAATTCATCCAGCTTGCTGGGAGGGTTGTATTGCCGTATTCCTCTGGCATACTGACAGCAGTGCTGCCTTGCCTTTCATATGATGACCGCAAAAAGAGTATCCTGCGCTGTGTTAGCATATAATCTCAGCAATCCATTTTATGTTAAATGTTTTGTGTGCAGTGGCTTTTAGCTAACTGTTTTTATGATCTTGATGTGATTCTGTTAATATTAGGTTGTCACTGCTCAGATCTATTTCCTCAATAAACCATCTCCAGGTACTAAAGAGGCTGCCAGTGCATGTAATCATAGCCTGATGAAGCTTGTGACTCCTGAAGATGATGAAGATGATGAAGAATCTCAGACCAAAACTTCCCCTCCAAGTGATGAGACTCTAAAGAAAGAGGGAGATCTGAATGGCAAGTATATATATAAATTTTTTTTAGTATTTTTTTTATATTTGCGGAAGAGACGTGGGGGAAAGGGTGTGTGAATATGAAAGAACATATGCGAAAAGAAAATCTTACATGCATTGGCCGGGAATCGAACCCGGGCCTCCCGCGTGGCAGGCGAGAATTCTACCACTGAACCACCAATGCTTGCGAGATGATGTTTGTCGCCCCCTGGCTTCCAAAGTATTAGACAGCTACTGTCATAGATAATAACCATATTTGAACTCTAGGGGGCATGTTTCCATCCCTCGAATAACCTTTCTCACAATGAAATCCAGGGGGCGTCAATCGTCTTTCAGGAAAGCATTGGTGGTTCAGTGGTAGAATTCTCGCCTGCCACGCGGGAGGCCCGGGTTCGATTCCCGGCCAATGCATCCAATCTTTTCTTATTGCATATGCTCCTTAATATTTTGTATTAGGTCATTTATTAACACTGATTGGATTTATCAAAAAAAAAAAAATTGTTCCCAATGTTTTCATTATTGATAATTATAAAAAAAATCTAATCAGGATATTAAAATGATTTCTGGAGGATTATGAGATCCAATAAATAAATATGCAAATTGAATGACGCAAATTAAATAAAAAATTCCTTAATAGTGCCTGCAATTGTTTCCACATTGTTTCCTTAATGTAAACGTCCTATTGTTGTTAAATGACCCTGAAATGCTTAATGTTAAATACATTGTAATACTTTTTTGAAAACATTGCCTGCTTTGATTTTAGATCTGTTTTTTGGTTTTAGATTCCCTAAATGAGTCTCAGGAGTCTGTAGGCTTCAGCAACATCTCTTTCTTTACTCCAGCAAGGTACTTTTCATCTGACACTGACTAGATAACACTGTATGTCTTTGTTTTTAGATGTAACAACATAGTAAATAATTCATTCATTAACACTAATCGTAAAAGATGAGTCAACCAGTAGAACCTGAGTAGTTTACTACTCAGTATAAATGCAACAACAATTTGTCTAGTAAAAAGATCAGAAGCCATTGGAGTTCTGCAAGATCTCTGATTTACTGTATGTTGTATAGTTCTGACAGGTCTGTGGTAAATCTGGATCTGGATGGCATAGTGCAAGTACTGGACAGACATTTACATGATTCATCCACCGGAATGATGACTCGCATCGCTGTGTTGAAATGGCTGTACCATTTGTACATCAAGACCCCTCGCAAGGTTTCTTCAAATCTCATTTTAAATATGCAGTTTCAGATAATACTAAAACATGCAATGCTAAAATAATACATTCAATTGTATGTCCATGCCAGATGTTCAAGCACACAGATAGTTTGTTCCCCATGTTACTGAAGACACTATCAGACGAGTCTGATGAAGTAAGTTGTCATAACTTCAAATCATCTAAGAGTTGATCTACCAAGGCGAAAGCTATTTTAAAGGACGAATTTGTCTCACAGGTGATTTTAAAAGACTTGGAGGTTTTAGCTGAAATTGCATCATCACCTGCTGGGCAGACAGACGGTCCTGGGTCATGTGACAACTTGGATAGTAAAACAGAACTCCATATTCCAGGCGGGGTCAGAGATGGGCAGCCAGTGTTGGTTGGTGGGTATCCAATTCCTGGTACTGTTCATATTTGGTTATAAACCTGAAAAAAACCAATTAAAGGCACAATTCACCCCAAATTGAAAATGATCCCATTGTAGGTGTATATCTTCTTTCACACAAACACAATCAGAGTTATATAAAAAAATATCCTGGTTCTTCGAAGCTTGCTAAATGGTAGTAAATGGGACGTGAGATTTTGAAGCTCAAAAAAAGTGTACCCGTCCATCAGAAAAGTAATCCATACAGCTCCAGGGGATTAATAAAGACCTTCTGAAGTGAAGCGATGTGCTTTTCTAATAAAAATATCCATATTTATAACTTTATACTATAATCACTGGCTTCTAGTAACAGTGCCAGTGTTCCATGCATGTCATGCATTGGGTCAGAGTTCATTCTTCCGCCTGAACTAGACTTATGTACGACTGTCTGCCAGAAGCCAGTTATTATAGTTAATAAAGTTTAAAATATGGATATTGTTTGTACAAAAACACATCACTTTGCTTCAGAAGGCCTTTATTAACCCTGTGGAGCCGTATGGATTACTTTTATGATGGATGGATGCACTTTTTTGGGCTTCAAAATTTAAGGTACCATTCATTCCCACTATAAAGCTTGGAAGAAACAGGATATTTATTGATATAACTCCAACTGTGTTTGTCTGAAAGATGATAGTCATATATACCTAGGATAGCTTTGAGGGTGAGTAAATTTAATTTGAGTGAATAATTTTAGGGTGAACTAATCCTTTAATACCAAAATTGTGATTTGTGAAATCAAACCAACATTTTTTATTTTTATTAACTAGGATCTAAGATGACAGACTTGTCTCCCTCAACTCCCAGCATGAACTCATACTTCTACAAGTTCATGATTAATTTACTCAAGCGCTTCAGTTTAGAGCGGAAACTTCTAGAAGTGAGAGGGGCCTTCATTATCAGGTAAAACGCTCCTAGTTCCTTTTAATGAAGACTAGTTCCTCAAATGTCTAAACTCATGCGAATTGTAGTAGAACTCCTGTAAATCTGAGTATATCACAAATCTTTTAAAGTCAGAGATTTTTTTGCCAACAAATTTGTTCTACTTCTCAACAGGCAGCTTTGTCTCCTCCTCAACGCAGAGAACATATTTCACTCTATGGCGGACATCTTACTTAAGGAGGAAGATTTGAAGTTTGCCTCCACCATGGTGCAGACGCTTAACACTATTCTGCTCACCTCGGCCGAACTGTTCCAGCTGCGGAACCAGCTCAAGGACTTGCGCACCCAGGTAACATTTGCTTCGAGGTCTAGAATCTTTAAAACAGATCCAATGCACTTAGAATGCCTCAAGAAATTCAGTCAGATCGCTTCTTCTTGAGTTTGTGTATCCTCACTGATAATCATTGTTCTCCCTTTTACCCTTCAGGAAAGCTGTGCTCTTTTCTGCTGTCTCTATCGCTCTTGGTGTCACAATCCAGTGGCCACTGTGTCCCTCTGCTTCCTGACCCAAAATTATCGGCATGCTTATGACCTCATCCAGAAATTGTATCCTTGCTGTAAACGGATAAACCGTTAACTTTCTGTTCCAGACTATTTTGTTTGATAGTTTCTAGTTTATGTATGTAGTTATTTATATTCACTCAATAGTAAAGGTAAGATTTTTAATGTTTATTTTAATAGTCTTTTATGCTCACCAAGGCTGCATTTATTTGATATAAAATACAGTAAAAAGGTAATATTGTGAAACATAATAATAATTTAAAATAACTATTTTCTGAGTTAATATATTTTAAAATTAAATATATTCTTGCCTTGGTAATGCTGAATTTTTAGCATCATTACTCCAGCCTTCAGTGTCACATGATCCTTCAGAAATCATTCTAAAATGCTGATTTGCTGCTCAAGAAACTATTATTAATGTTGAAAAAATTTGTACTGCTTAATATTTTCTGGAAACCTTGTTACATTTTTTGCATACATTCTTTGATGAATAGAAGATGCAGAAAAAGAACTGCATCTATTTGAAATGTAAATCTTTAAATCCAGCGACAGTCTTTTACAATTCTTTACTGTCACACAATTTAATGTGTCCTTGTTAAATGAAAGTATTGATGTTTAAATGGTATGTTACATAAATTTAAAATGATATATGGTTTCATGTGTATATAAAAAAATAAGCAATGTAATGATGTTCCCACAGTTATGGAAAGTTTTGGGAAATGACTGGAAATTTGGTAATTTAATGTAATTTAATATAATTAATTAAGTATATAAAAGTATAATATTGAAGCTTATATTTGAGCTGGAAATTGTTCCTTGGGAGTGTAACCTTTTAAAACAATTTAAAAAAAAAAATCTTAAGTAATTGAATTTAGTTAATCAAAGTGTGTTGAAACTTTTAATTATGAAAAAGCTCCTTTACTTGAGCTGATCAGCGGAGATCTGGAGGTAACTGTGGACTTCCTCATGGAGGTGGATAAACTTGTGCAGCTAATCGAGAGCCCCATCTTCACCTGTGAGTGTTTCTCAGACTGTTTCTCATCGTTTTCAGCTCTCCACAATAACAGTCATTCTCTTTGCAGACCTTCGTTTGCAGCTACTGGATGTAGAGCATAACCCGTATCTCATCAAGGCACTGTATGGCCTGTTGATGTTGCTTCCTCAGAGTCAAGCCTTCCAGCTGCTCTCGCATCGGCTCAGCTGTGTGCCAAACCCTGAACTCATGAGGACCGTGTAAGTACCAGAACCACACTGAACTATTTACTATTAGTAAATAGTTTGATATTTTCTAAATTGAATAGTTGGCCTATTCTCAAGTGTTTTCATTTTCCAGAGAAGACCCAAAGGTACCCGTCAAGGACAAACGATTGGCCCAGCCGCACATTGACTACAGTGAGCTGCTCCAACACTTCGATCGAGTTCAGAGCAAACACCTCGAAGTGAGGCATCAGAGGGCCGGCCGCTCTGAGCACCCAGACAGGAAGCTAATTTTGTAATGGGTCACAGACAGGACGAGGTTGCGTAGCCTTTGTCCGAAAACTATGGTACACAGGAGACTGGAGCCTCAAAATGACCTGTAGTGGGCATTTATGTATCACCTTGTTCAGATTTTATTCTTTTGAGCTACTATAGGCATGAGGGACTTTGATGTGCTTTATTTTTAAGCTACGTGAAGTGCTTTACGTTCAGGTGCTGGAGTTGATGTACTACATACACACTTGGACATAATTTGACTTGGTAATCTGTTACAGATTAAGGGCCAATGGTTATATCATTCCCAAATCCTTGGTTTAATGTAACCCTCCCCACAACTTTTGTACAGATCACCTTACACGTACCCCTGAATGTTTATTATTAGGAACTTTTAATCTAAAACATGACATGTACTGTAATTGAATGGACAATGACTTTTTTGTATTGTGATTTTATCTCTTACACAATCCACATCCAATAATTTTCACTATGTTTTCCTAGCATTCCCATTGAAGTCTGCTTGTTAATTTAAGTCTTTTCCACATTAACACCTTCATTCTTGGCCTTATGTACATGCAAGCCATTTCTCTGTAATGTGAAGACAAAGTTAAAATAAAGTGGAACATGATCATTAAATCGTTGTTGTTGTCTTTAAACTCCAGAAAAGCTCACATTTACAATCCAGCAGGCGGCGCAATTGTATTACTTTTTCTAAGAAAGACCTTTCAATATCAGGCTGTGAGAGAACTCCTCATTTCTGTCGATGACGGTTCTGACAACATTTTATCATAATGAATGCATAATCAAAGTTATAAATTTAATTTAATGAAAAATATGGTATAACTTCAAATGGTATAACTTCGTATGGCTTTTCACACATTTTTTACACAGCCAAACTCAGCCGCCTTCACTCCTCGTTAGTATAGTGGTAAGTATCCCCGCCTGTCACGCGGGAGACCGGGGTTCGATTCCCCGACGGGGAGAAAAATATATTTTTTAAATTTCTCCGCATGTATATAAAAAAGCTTTTGAGTAGTGCTACATCGTGCCATGCGATAACTTTAAAATGTCTGACTAAGCTTGGTTAAAGTTTAAACGCTTTATTTACATGTTAAACTAAAACACAAATGACTAAGCTCAGTTTAAACACTGTATTTTAATTTTAAACTGAAACACATACACAAAAATTGTTTTATTCAAACGAAAACAGCTCTTTCTGTGGGCAGGGCGGAAGATAAACTGCTGTTTATGATTCATTAGCTGCTTATCTAAATAGAAACACAAGGGAAACCAACTCAGAACAGCGCCATGAAATTCGCGTGTGGTCAAAAATATACCGCATCGGTAGTGATTAGCACTACCATTGAAAATGAATGGAATACTTTAGGGAAGATAAGCATTAAAGATAACTTTCACAGCGTAAAATGTTTTCAGGGTGATTTTATTAAAAATGCATTAAAGTTGGGGTATGTATTTTTTTCAACAAAGCTGTTCGACATTGTTGATATTTGAAATCAACCCAAAACTCACCCTCCAATTCTAACCACCCTGTTCCAAGTCGGTCTCGAACCCAAACCCCAGCCCGTCCGCTGCTGGCAGACAAGGGGAGTCCGCCAATAATAGCTAAGTTTCCACTAAACGTGAAACGAATCTGTTCAAAGTTTGCAAAAAAGGAACAAAAACGAATGCAAATTAGGTGCGTTGAAGTTGTTTGAGCGAATGATAGTGGTATGGTAATCTAGTAACCAACAGTAAATAAACACTGTGACCGAGCGTTTGTGAAAGATTCGCCTAAACACTTATGAAAAACAAAATACGATCCGTCTGAACTCTTCTCAACTTTATTAAGCGTCACACACGCTTGAGAGAGGACAACCCCAAAAAACAAGTGCACATGACTCATCTTTCTACGGAAAATAGGAAAGGGAAAATGCATTGCGCACACACACACATATATAACGAGTTCCAGTAACTTACATCAAGAATTTATGCGTCATAACAGAATCAAGCATAAATATGTCTGTTATAACACCATCAGCAGAAACAGACAATTAGTCATGTGGTTTTAATATGCGCTAAATGTGTTTCCATCCCCTATTAGACACAAATCACAAAACACCTCAAGCATTCGTAAAACCTTTTTCGCGAATGAAGGGATTTCTTTCTTTCGAAATTGGCCGTTTCCATCACTCGTTTCTGATGCGATACTTCAAAATGTGCGTAAAAATGGTATTGGAAACATAGCTAATGATGCCAAACATCACATTCTCTAGCGGTCGTCAGTGCGCAGTGGTTTACCTACTAAACTCTTTCTATCAGGCCACTGTTACACACGCAATGTAAATACAAACAAGAGTTCGTTGTTAGTCGCCAACAGCCCCAGACAATCAAAACCCAGTGTTACTCACATGTGAAGCGGAATCAAAGCAGCCTCTGTTTTCAGGGCTTCCTCCTAAGCTCTCCCCAGCACTGGAAAGCTTTTCTAATATTAACACTGGTCCTAAAGTGCTTGCCCAATCACAGACCTTCATTCCAGTGATATTTACATTTACATTTAGTCATTTAGCAGAAGCTTTTATCCAAAGGACTTACAAGTGAGGAAAACAAACAAACGATTCTTCATGAACTGGCAAATAGACACAGGAAGTGCTCACAATACAAGTTTCATACATTGCTCAGTACCATAAGCTAGAGTAGGAAGGGAAAAGGGAAGGATAGGTTTTTTTTTGTTGTTTTTTATGAGGTGATTATGTGTTCATGGAAGAGATGAGTTTTCAGCTGTCTCTTGAATATTGCCAGGGATTCTGCGTGAAGAGGGGTGTGACGTGGGCTCTCTTAGGCTCGTTGAAGACAAGACGTGCAGCAGCGTTCTGGATCATTTGAAGAGGTTTGATTGCACTTGGTGGCAGGCCAGCCAGAAGAGCATTGCAGTAATCAAGCCTTGAAATGACCAGGGCCTGGACAAGAAGTTGTGTTGCGTGCTCAGTCAGGAAGGGCTGGATTTTCCTGATGTTGCGAAGTGCAAATCTGCATGGCCGCGCCGTCTTTGAGATGTGGTCTCTGAAGGTCAGTTGGTCATCGAAGATAACTCCAAGATTTTGGCCGACTTTGATGGGGTAATGGTGGTTGTACCAAGCTGTATGTTGATGTATTTTTTCAACAACTGTTTTGAAGTTAGTACCAACAACAAACATCTAGCCAATCAGCATTAGGGGGATATAATAGAATAACATATTCTTTTGCACTGTATCTCATCATCTCTCTTTCAGCGTTTTTTTTCTTCTATCTCAAATCTCCCTCTTGTTTATTCTATTAAATCCCCCTAATGCTGATTGGTTAGACGTTTGTTGTTGCTACCATTTTCATTTTTGTAAGGTAGTCTAAGGCTTTTGTTATCAAATGTATTTTGTCAATTTAGTAGATGAAATTATGTTTTTTTAGCTTTTAAAATGAATACATGCTTGCACTATTGACATGAGAACACTGAAACTGCCCTGTTTGTCTGAAGTAGACATGAAGATCAGCCCATCTGCCTTTGAAACTTCCCTTTGATCATGGATTCTTTTGAACATTCTCCATTCCACATGAAACATCAAACTTCACATTAATCATAATCCTTCTCTCAAGTCCTCGTATTGCAGATTCATCCACACTGAACAACAATTTGGGCTGGAATAGTTTTTTGAGTTTTCACCCTAAATATGTGCTTCTATGCTCTATGATCAAACGAATTTCAATATATTAACCATAATATCCCACATAGGCCCGACGCACTGGAGAGAAGCTGTAACTCCATCTGATTTCTGGTGTCACTTGTGGAGATGAACCTTATATATTGGTGGAATGAGCCATGTGATCACTCTGAGTCTTTGAATTATCGTGAGATACAAGGACATTCTCATTCTTTTTGCTACTATTTTCTTACATTTGCCTTTAACATTTATTGGTACACTATGCAACTTTTGGCCTGAAAACCCCCAAAACTGCATACATTTTTAGGAAGAACATTGTTTTGGTTGTGCTTCGGCTCTGCTTGAGTGACTTTCTCATAACTATAAAAAGAGAAAGATTATCCTACTGCTCATAAAATATTTACTATAGGGTTAAGAGATATAACCAGTTTAGATTAAAAGGATCTCAAGCTGACTAGCTGAAAAGTTAAATGAATTTCAACTTTTACAGGCAGCACCACTCATCAATGTCATTTCCAAAACAGTGGACCAATCAGAAGAACTTGGGGGCGGGGAAAGCGTTGTGAGCTTCTGTTTACAGTAGCAAGTTGGCATGGAAACTGTTATATTTTACAGCAACATCTAAAGCTAATCTTTAACTACCTGTACGTCCAGGTGCCAATGATTTATAAACAATTAAAACTTGCAGGGCAAGTAGGCTATTTTCTCTGACTTCTAAGGGTCAATGAATTGACTTTCTACTTCTAACACATGGCATAAAACAAGGTCAAGATGACATTTCCTTTAATATTCTGCTTAAGAGTACTGAAAGATAAGGCAAAAAGTCCACCTCCACCATTATAGACTTAATATATAAGATAAGAAACCATGTATCACCATTCACCGATCTACTTCAAGATTAGTGGCTCAGATGTTCAGAGCAATATTTGCAGTGTAAACAGACAGAATAGTAAATAGAAAAAAACAAAACAATGAAAAGTCCAATAGTAGTGTACTAGAGAGAAATTCTCTTTAGAGACAGACAGTGTAAATGGTTAGATAAAACATTTATTAGTTTACTGAAGTCATGCACTCCATGTGGAGATTGTTACATATGCTATGTTATGTTTGTTATTTGCTCTGTAAGGTTTAATTGGCTCACTAGGGCATTTGCTCACATCCTAATTCTCTCTAGGGACATTATATGGGTACTATGCACTCCCTTACAAACTTCAAAAAGGAAGAGGAAAATACAAAAATTTTGGAGTGAACACTTGTTCAGGATTAACTTTCTGAAAGCTTCTCACTTGACTGATTTTTAGCCAAACGTTTCAGCAGTGGCTGTGCTTTGATGCAACCGTGGACATAAGATAAATGGTAGAATAAGAAACCTGCCACTCTCCAGTGGGCTATCAGTGATATTGGATTAATAATAGATTGCAGGAGATGATCTTTGATATGCAGTGTGCAACTGTTCTTTGTCTGTGCCTTTGCTCAGTTCAGACTTCCTCAAGCCTTGCTGTTCTAGGTGTGCAGAAAACCTCAGATATTCATCATTTCCCACTCCTCAGGCTGTCAGGTGCATCTTGTTGAGTTTCAGCAACACTCTCAGACTACATTTAATCAGGTCTTGTGGTAAAAAGACTGTGCTATTGAAGCTGAATGAAAAATAAATGAAATCTGGATCTAGACTGCTGTGAACAAGGTGTCTGGCTTATCTGCTTAACCCTACTTGTAAGATAATGTAACTACACCTTTCTGAAAAAAACTACCTCCAATGATGGCCGTTCAGTAGCCCTGTATTCTTACTTAATACATTTTTAAACATATTTTAATAACAATTGGGGGTAACACTTTATTTTACAGTGCCATTGTTACATGTGTTACATGTAGTTACTATAGTAATAACTATAAATTTTGCATAATTACATGCAACTAACCCTGAACCAAACCAAACCAAACCCCAATCACAAACCTATAGTAAGTACATGTAATATTACTCAGCACTTAAATGCATAATAACAGTGTAACAAAGACACCTTAAAATAAAGTGTAACCAAATTGGGATAGCTAAGTGCCTCCACAAAAGTATTACTTATTTCTGAGTAACAATACATAAAATATAAGTATAAAAATACATGATAAAATGCAGCTGGGAAATGGGTTGTCTGAAACATAATTGCCTAGACATTGGTGAAAATTGTTTATAATGTTTGAACTGGTTTTGAGAATGGCACATTTTGAGTTCAACCAATTTAAAGAGCATTACACAAATGCTATCATGCTCAAGAGCATGAGCGAGCAGGAGATGAAAAGTTATGGTAAACCCTTATATGGACTTAGTGTGTAGGTGTTTTGTTCAAATTACTACCACGGGACACGTGGTCATTCATTTAAAATCATCAACAATAGAACGAAGGTAAAAACAAATGTTCATACTGTAAGTGCCTCTTTTAAATCTGGAGGAATTCTGTGTGACTTTTTGAAACAGGCCTAGTTCGTTGTAATTACAGCCAAGTCACCATGAAATCAAAATGGACAATTCTCATTTTTATGGACTGTTGCAGTATTTATTATAAATGATTACTCCGTGCACATAATAATTTTTTTGTAAATGTGCCCTTGTAATCTTTAATAAAATAAGTTCCCCTCCCACTTGAAGCAACATCTCCTCTTTTCTGATGATGTGTTGGCACGAGGGAGGAAAAACCTGCCACTCACATGCAATACTAAACGAAACAGCAATAGTAAACGAAAATGATCCAACAATCCAATCAAACCCGGTGGACAAAATCAAAATGGATAAAAAAGAAGCTGTTTCACTCAGATACATGCCGCAATAGGGAAGAAAATACTATTGCAACTTCATGCCATTGTAACCACTCAGATCCAACTCATCCCACTCTGTGTGGGTCTTGAACCCGGGTCTCCGGTGTGGGAGGCGGGTGCGTTTGCTAGCTGGCCTCCGTTACACTCATGCCCTTAAATCCCACTTCCATCGGGTCACGGCACCAATGTAACTTCTTGTCCTACTCGCCCCATTCTGTACAGGCCTCGAACCCTGGTTTCCGGCGTGGGAGGCGGGAGTGCTAACAAGGGGGCTGCACCCTCTAGTGTCACAGCTTTTACTAGCTGGGCTGCCTTACACCGACATTAAACAACCTCAAGCGAATATACACACAGGACATAAAGTAGGTAGAAAAGATGCACACTCACTCTTAAATGAATATGACTAACATAATCTGTCACTTCCACTAACAATAATTTAAATGAATTTTATTCTGAGAAATTTTGGGGGCGTAGCCTACCCCAGCACCCTACTAAATCCAGCCCTGAATGGCATTATACCAGGCTCTCTTGGAGAATTTTCCCTTTATACTTTATGTTCCCCACTAACAGGCTCATAAGTTCTTGTTAAACCTCACCTTTGGAGGTGAGAGCGTTCAGCTATAAAATGAGCGCAGGAAGTCATGACCCATTTCCTCCAAATCCCATAAAGAGGCTGACAATAGGAGACATGCTCAAAGTAAAGCCTTTGTTCTCCGTCCAGGCCTAGATGATTAATAGGCGGCAATCTCTTGCTTTGTCTGAATGAGAATCATTGTATATTGCTTTCCAGGATCCTCTCACTGTGAGCAAGTCCTTATATATGAGTGTGTCTCAGTATGAAGGTCCTGGGGGCTTTTGCTTTGCACAGAGATGACAAATGACCCTGTAGCCAGTTCCCACTTTCCTTGCTGCCCTCAGGCAAACGTTTTGTTTTTTCTTCTCAGAGTTATGCAATGTTTGTTTATTTCCAGATGAATAATACTGTCTGAAAATATCGTGTTGTGCATCATTTTAATTAATTCTGTTTGTATCATGTCTTTTTAAATTTTCATGCATTGTTTGAGAGTACACAATAAAACAATCAAGTTTAAATAAATCTGAACTTTCACAGAGCTTATAAAATCAGAATGAAGTCATATATATATGCCAGTGTACTCCTAAACATTACATTTTAGGAGACAGACAGAGAATTGTTTTTCTCTTCCAGGGAAACTGGAAAAATATTGATGACTCATCCTGCACTATGCAATATTTTGTTTAAACAAATGCTATAAAATAAGAATGTCCCTCTCCCTGTAATGTATCTAAAGGCTATTGGCTATTTAATAAATAAAGAAAGAATTTTAATAGATTCAAAAGATAAACTATTAAAGGTAACATGAATAGAACTGAAACTTTGTATATTGCATTCAATAATTGTGCATTGATGCAGAAATAATCAAACAATGTTCTTTTATTTATAGCAGATCAGAGTCGACATGACCACTGTGATCATTGAATGCTTTATCTCTGCTTCCTTTCACAGTTGAGAAGTCTCGGAAATTGAAATAACCACCTTTGAGTCACATCAATTTCAAGTAATATGACGTTTCTGCCTTATAAAACATCTTTCTTGATAATAGAATACAACTTATGACCAGGAGGTCCACAAAAATATGTGACTTTCTTCTGTGGAACTCAAAAAAAGGCAGTGGAAGACTTCCTAATTTATCGTTTTGCATTTCACAGGAGAAATCAAGGTAGACAAACGAAGACAACATTTCATTTTCAGGTGAGCAACCCCTTTAAATGTTTATTTGTGCCATCTTTATTAAAGTTATGACTTCCTCCCTAATACGGTCCCTACATAAAACAGTCAAGAATCCTCTTGCAGCAGTCTCTTAAATCATATGCCGAGTAAATGACAGAAAATGATTACATTTCTTGCCAGGCGTGGCACCGCGTTTTCACCCTGCTCTGAAATACTAATCATGGTGACTCAATGATGGAGGGTTTTGTCTAGGCAAGCAAATTCATAAATCATAGTTCCTTCAATGCTCAATAAATAATTATTTATAGAGATGTGGGAAAATACATTCACTGCAAACTGCGGTTGGTTCTGTTGCTTCCCGATGATCCAACAGAAGTATCTTGTGCCAGAGATGGTTTGCAGACAGTTTTTCTCCTCACTGTTTGCAGTATTCACCTTGCCGTGGCAGACACTCCGTATTTCAAACAAACACACCATCATTTGTTTGGCCTGCATTCTCAAGATTGGTTCCTGCCTCTCAGTGGAGACAAATGATTGTGTTCTTTTTTCTGACAAGCAGTCAATACTTCATTTTGTTACATCTCCAGGAGCTCATCTTAGACATACAAGGTTTTTGGGGTAAAGGTCTGCAGGGCTTTTTGTAGTAGACCTAATTCAGCAAGCCTTTTCACCATTTAAAAAACGGGGAGTTGTTTAAGACTAAAAAAAATCACATATCCCAAGATGAACTTGGCTAAATAAAGATTTGAGGTCAAATCTATACAGAACTCTTGTAGCATGTGTATATGATAATGAAGTTCGACAAAAAGAGGAAATGAAAATCTGTCATCGTTTACTCACCAACATGTCGTTTCAAACCTGAACGACTTTCTTCTGAGCAACTCAAAAGGAGAAATTTTGATGAATGTAGGTACTGGATGGTAAATGGACAGAGACATTAGCTATATTTCTATCCAAAATCCGTCACTTGACATTGGTCCAAAATTTCTGTAATAAAATGGAAGTTGCTGCAATCAGGGAAGCCACTGTGGATCTTTTTTCAACATCAATGGCTCGCTTCTCAGAGCGCACAGACGAAACGCAATAAACGCTGTCGTGTTATCGTGCGTTTGGACGCTGGTGTTTGGAAACACATGTGAGACACTTTTGGGAGGGAATTAAACCAAATCCTTCTGATGACAGACTTTGGCTCAGGCATTTCAGAATGATCAAACTATTGGCGTGGTTCATAGAAACAACGGCAAAATACAACGGTAAAATGTTCTTTGAGGTTCACTTATAATATATGTGAATCAGGATGTCTACAGTTGGGTCACATAACCAAAAGAGGTGATCCTGGCTCCTGAAAAATGCTGGGATGTTTCAACCCAAATCTGGGCCAAATATGTACAAACCCAACTGTTGGGAAACAACCCCACATTTTTTAGAGTGTGCCCCACCAGGTTGTGATTACAAAACTCTGAGCCCCATGCTGAGGCGAGTCAATGGATTTCAAGGAGTTTCATTTCCACAATTCACCTCTGCAACCACATTCAATCTCCACATTATGGTGTTCTCTACAGAGAGATGCAAATAGGAATTTTGACATGATTCCCCAGTGGTGACGCACTAGGTAATGAAATGGATTGAATGCTCTTGAAAACAGATTATGGGAAAAAAAAAAAAAAAAAAACCTTTTGTTCCAGGTGTATTCATGAGCTTCACTTTATTATTGGAGGACAGGACATATATCTCTTTGTCAGCAAAGAAGCTGAATATATTTCTAGGCCTGATTGGTTTAGGAACCTAATCATGACATCAACTTAAACTGAAGAAGAAGGTCAAGAGAACTTTTCATCACAGAAACTTGTTTACTGAAAACAATTCAGCAAAGAGCAGTGGAGGACGAAGCACACAAATCAAGTACTTGAATAAAATAGTCAATAAGGAAGATTAGTGGATGCAGATACAGGCCTATGTAATGTGTGTTGACAAACAATAAATTCAGACGTCACATAAGATTTTAAAAAGAACACTATGCAAATATACTAGTTTTATGTCATTTGAAAATGTGCAAGTGCAATACTTTGTGTTACTTTTAATTAGTTTTTTTTATCTACACCGTTGACATGGTGATATGGACATGCCTTCATTCAAGCATTACTCACCGTTTTACAGCAGATATAGTTCACAAACAATTGACATTTGTGACATAAAGATGATTTTCATTTACAGTAATCAATCCTAAAATTGGGCATTTTACTTCCTTTTCTTGCCAACAGTCGCTTGCGCATTCAATCTCCGAGATGCTTTTGCGTCACTGTGCACGTGACGATTTCTTCAGTTCAAAATGTTATGGATTTCATGAAATATAATGGGTAAACAGTATGATATTTTGCTTTGGAATGTAGTGTAGTTAAAGTTTCTCAAAATAAAAATACTACAGAACAGAATACTTATAAAATATACTTAAGTAGCCTACCACCACTGGCAAAGAGGAAACGACAACCAAATATGGTCAAATAAGGTAATGACATCAATTTTTCTGCTTTATATTGTTATAAGTGGCTAAGGAACACTTGTGACAAATGTTCCCTTCTTTCTCTTTGAATTCATGGCACGTTTCTTCTGTATCATACTTGCACTTACAGAGGAAAAAGACTGCATTTGCTCTCTGTAAACAGACACGCCTCGCCACAACTCAACAATTTAAGAGGATGACTGTATTGCTGAAAAGCCCCAAAGAAAAGTTCCAAAACTCTGGATCAGCCAGGTGCAAGAGAACTTTCTCCAGTCTCAGCTTTTTTGTCACATGATCTTCAGTGACTTAGACAGCAATGTTCTCTCACAGGTTTAGTCTTGTTGACATTTAAAGGAGTCACAAAACTCAGTTAAAAGAAAATAATATAGAAATGCACTAACTGAAATAGTTGGAAATAACATACATACCATTTTTCCTGTTTATTATACTGTTTAAGGTTAAATGTTTAAATGTTTAGTTTACCCCAAAATAAAAATTCTGTTATTAATTATTCACCCTCATGTCATTCCAAACCCGTAAGACCTTCGTTCATCTTCGGAAAACACAAATTAAGATATTTTTGATGAGAGACTGCAACGTTATTACCACTGAATAAAGTCGTTATTTTGTTTTGTTTTTTGCAGGCAAAAAGTATTCTCGTTGCTTCATAACATTAAGGTTGAACCACTGTAGTCACATGGACTATTTTAACAATGTCTTTACTTCCATTCTGGGCCTTGAATGTGGTAATAACATTGAAGTCTACCGGAGAGCAGAAAGCACACAGAAAGCATTTCATCAAAAATTAATAATACATAATATAATTCATTCACTGATTCAATGATTTGCCTCAAGCTCACAAATCACTGAATCTGTCCATTTCAAATCAAAACAAGTCAAGAGAGTGGTATGATTTCAAGTATCTTAACTCGTAACAGTTTATTATTTATTTAATAAACAGTTATTTTGAGCAGCAGGCTGGAGTATATAGCAAAACAGCAATAAATATATTGCATTTTGTTATTTTTTTAATAACCTCTGTGGATTCATACAATTCTGACTTGATGGATAAACATCATTTTCGGAAGTTGGGCTTAAATGTAGAATAGTTTAATAAATTATGATTTTCACAGCCTGTTTGATATGTCTTTTTCTCAGAACACTCTCTATTGCAATAAAAATTCTATAGACTCAGCAAACGCCTTTGAGTTGTTTGCTTGAGAAATCACATCCAAGGTCAGCTGGGTGCAGATTCATTCAAATAAAGCGCTGCCTGCAATAAGCACAAATTGGAAAGATGGGCTTTCAACTTTTGTTCCTTAGTTAAAAAGCCCTGACCTGTGAAAAGACTTATTCCATGAGAAGCTGGATTTTAGATTTTAAATGTACACCAGACCTCAAATATATAGAGTATTTCTGTCTCTTTATCGCTCATCCATTCACTCCCACACATTAGTGCCACTGACAAGCTTCGCTCTGAAAAATCTTTTCAGTTTGCTGCTGTTATGTAGATCTGTTTCAGCTCTGTTTACTTAAGCTACAAATTCCAAACAAAACAGAAGTTGTTTATCTTCATTAAAGAGGTGAATTAAAGGAAATTGACTTGTCAAAAATGATTTAGTGCTCAGGCATTTCAGTTCATTGCTGTTTAGCGCAGCTACAAGGATGGAACAGAGGAGCTGCAAGATAACAGTATATATTACAATCGTAAAATCATTCACTGCACATTATTAATTGTTGAAAGTATTAAAGATAACATGATCCTAGATGATTAAAGGTGGGGTATGTATTTTTTCGACAAAGCTGTTGGACGTTGTTGATATTTGAAATCAACCCAAACAAACCCACCCCTCTCTTCATTGCTCCGCCTCCAAAACTCACCCTCCAATCCTAACCACCCTGCTCCAAGTCGGTCTCGAACCCAAACCCCAGCCCGTCCGCTGCTGGCAGGAAAGGTGAATGCACTGACACTAGCTGGGTTTCCACCAAACGTGAAACGAATTTGTTCAAAGTTTGCAAAAAAGGAACATAAAATGAATGCAAATTAGGCTCGTTGAAGTTGATTGAGCGAATGACGGTGGTATGGTAATCTAGTAACCAACAGTAAATAAAACACTGTGACCGAGCGTTCGTGAAAGATTCGCTTAAACACTTACGAAAAACAAAATACAATCCGTCTGAACTCTTCTCAACTTTATTACGTGTCACACAAACGTGAGAGGACAATCCCGAAAAACCAGTGACATTCCAGTACAAAAGTGCACATGAATACCCACATCAAGCAAGCGTAACTTGAAAACTTTTTAGCAAATCAAGGGATTTTTTTTCCGAAATTGGGTGTTTCCATCACTCACAAAAACAAACACACACAAAAAATGAACGCACAGAACGCAAGAGTAAATACAAACAAGAGTTTGTTGTTGGTCGCCAACAGCCCCAGACAATCAAAACCTAGTGTTACTCACATGTGAAGCGGACTCAAAGTACACGGGTAAAAAGGTGAGTATGAGCAATTGATCTGCAAGTACGATTTGAATCTTGCGTTTTATTTAGTACGTTAATTGAATGTTCTTGAATCAAGCTCTTAGTCTGTCATTATACATAGTGTTTACAGTCTTGTGAAAATGTGTATGAAGCATAGAAATACACCTTGAAATCCAAATCCATATTGACTTATAAGAACTTCTTTTCATTAATGACTTACAATGAGTTAAAAACATGCAGGAATATATCTTCTGCCAAACAAATTTAGGTGCCAGACATCAACTGAATGTACAAACATAGATGGCCAGGATATAATAGTCTTATTTTTTTTCTTGGTTTGTTGTTTGCCTCTGGTCATCTCTTCCTCATTAAAACTGCTCTTTTTTCAAGCCAATTAAATCACTCATGCACAGATTCATAATGAATATTTAATCAATTAAGAGTGCTTTTTGAATAGCAATTTATAGCTTACAACTCACTCATATAATAATAGACTGACAAATAGGCTTTTAGAAAATTCTTTTAGAAAAAATTATTTTGTACCTGAAATATCAGAATAATGTTGTTCTTGTGGCTATAAACATTGTTAAAATTAGAACAAATATTACTTTTGACTGTGCTGTTTACACCATTTACTTATATAATCTTTCAAATATATTTTGATGAGAAGAAATCAATTTTTGCTCAATGAGTTTTTTTTTCTTTTAAATATAACATACTAGGTAGTATGGGTTATTGTAAGACACCTTCATAAAAATAAATAAATAAATATATTAAATAACACGATTAAATCCACTGAACATAAATAACCTATAAATGGTCCACAACCCATGTGACCCTGTGACTTCATACTATTAGTTTGGTGCACCACCTTTAAAACCCCCCAAAAGACAGATATATTTACTAGGCTACATTTTAAAGGTTCAGTAAGCAATTTTTGAAAAAACTCTGTTGAAGTGAATTGGACCAATCACCAAAACACACTTGTAGCCAATCAGCAGTAAGGGGCGTAGACAGACATTGTAGAAAGAGAGAGATGGCAGAGAAACTACAAAAGAGGAAAAGGCACGGGGAATATAACTTTAAAAATAAGGGTTACGATCAGGCAAGATGTAGGACCTGCATTAATATCAGAGAAGCTTTCCAGTGCTGGAGAGAAGGAGCGGGAAGGCCTGAAAACGGAATTTCTTCTCGATATGTGAGCATGTTTGTTTTGCTGTGTCAAGCATTGGCTCTCAAAGTGTCAGAAAAGTGAGATAACATACTCCCAATATTTATGATTTCACTTTTAATGATCAATGAAAAATCACTTTTTAATGATAACCCTAACCCTTAATCTTGTCACTTTTGTAATTGTATTACACTAAAATCTTGGGTTATTTTTTCCAAGTCCTGGTTTGATCATTTTGATCAATTTTTGGGGGTTATTTTTTAAAATTCATATTTGGGACGTTTTTGTGTTACCTAGCTCCTGGGTCAGACATAATAACAAAGTGTTTGGGTAGTTTTCATTTTACCCAGATCCTTGGTCAGACATAACAACCAAGGGGTTCACTTATTTCGGCTTTTCGCGTCAAAAATAGTGCATGTCTTCGGTAAAATACAGGTTTGTGTGCGTTTTATTTTACCTAAATATTCGTTATTGTTCTGAATATCGTTTAATTATATGCAAAGCAACATACAGGGGTGTAATGTGAGTCATCTAAACGAATGTCGCGTGACGCGTCGGTCTGGTTGATGTAAACGGCCGATGCCTTGCATAAAATATTATCATTTCATTCAAAAAGACACTGATTGTAAATACTTAGGATGTTAAAATATGCTCTCAGAATTATACACTGATTATTTTTGGACAGGTTATGGAGTCAGTCACAGAAAGCTTCGGCTACGAGTGAAACTAAGGGCCGCGGACTAAAGTTAGCAGTTCCGCCGTTGAACGCGAGCCATCTCCGACACGAGATTCAGCGCCGTTACGGTGGGAACAGGACAACAGAGACTAGTCGAGTACACTTGAATTACTTCCAAAAGTTTAATTTTTACTTCTGATATTTGTTAAACAAGCATAAATGTAGGCAATATATATTAAAAACGATATAAATTAAAGGAATAATCATGCAAACCAGTGTTTGTTTGGAGTATTTAAAAAAAGTTTAGAAGTTTATCGCTTAATGCACCTTTAAGGCATCTCACATACTACTGTGGAGCCTTCCTTACTGGGAAAATACTGGGTGTCTTTTGACCGATGCTTGTTTAATTTGCATACTGTCTCATACAATGTGTCTAAATCAATATCTTGTTTCATATTTCCTGTGTGAATATAAAGCATCGCAAACAAAAGTAATAAGAAATGCCCAAAGCTCATGAATAATGAATATGTGTCAGCTGAACCAATATCCATAATCAGGCCCAGCACTAAAGCACTAAAGAAAATGAGATGGATTGTTCTCTTAAACAGATGCCTTCTACAGTTTAATCTTTAAAAGAGCATTTGTACAGCTTTAAACATACTATGAAAAAAATGATGTAAGTAAATAATATATATTATTTGTTATATTATTTATTCCTCACTCATTTGAAATGACGGGTGTTTTTGGTTTTACTGTATACACAGCAGGATAAAAATAGTGATCTGACAATTTCCATTTCAAGGTAACGTGCTTGACAGGGATTTGTTTGCTTTGGTCTCAGTAAACTGGATTGTGACAAAAAAATTCAGAAAACTGTCAAGAATGAAATATCATGCAGAACTTGATGTTATGCAGAATACAAATCAATGAATAAAAGATTTCCTACATTTTTGGTCTAGTCTCTTGTTCTTGAAGTGTGAGTTTTACCTGCTCATATGAAACCATCCATCTTCAGGGTCGACAGGACTGCAGTGATCAACGCTGTCTCTTTGATCTGTGGTATAGAATAACAGAGCTTGAACAAATGTGGAGTGATGATGTATTAGCGAACATTACACTGGGAAAACATTGCCATACGGATGACGGGGACTGCGAGCAAAGTTCTTAGACCCATCAGAACAGCTTTATGGCGCTTCCATATGCAGAATAATTCTTCTGACAATTTGTCACAATTCTTCAGATCCATATGAAGATCTGCATTACTGAAAAAGACCATCGGTGAGGCAACCGTCCTGTGGAGTTTAAATCCTGGACGGAAAAGGGCAAAACAAGATATTGCTGTTGCTAGGTGAATACTGTCCCAATTCTATGATATTTTGGTCTCTAGATATGGATCCAGTTTCCATACACTACTCTAAAATAAAATTGGGTTGTTTTAACCCAGTGGTGGGGTCAAATGTTTGCCCAACCTCCTGGGTAGTTTTATTTCACCTAACTATTGTTTAATAACTACTGTATAGCTTGCTTAAAATTAACCCAAAGTATGTAGGAAATTAGCATGTATTAATATGTTTACTAAATTAAGTTTAATGAATAATAATTAAACAATAAACATATATTTAATTGCTCATTAACAAATGTTCACTTTTAGATTATTGTTGCTGTCTCACTAATTATGTCTCTGAATTGTAATTTCCAACCTATTTTCGGTTCATTTTAAGTTTTAAACAACAGTTGGGTAAAAATGTGCCCAGCACGATGGGCAAACATTTGACCCAACAGCTGGGTTGAAACAACTCAATTGCTGGGTTAAACCAAACCAATGCTGAGTTTGTCAATTTTCAACCCAACTTGGGTTGTTTTTAACCCAGCAGTTTTTAGAGTGTACCATGCAAATCTATGGGATTTTTAATGTAGACATGAAATGATCATTGACCTAAGAAAATGTAACTAAAGTAAATATAGCTCACAAAAAAAACCCTCCACAATATTCTACATTTGTGCTTTAAATGGCTCCAAAGTTCTAAAGTCAAGATGACCTTTGTTTTGACATGGCATCGTTACCCGAATTTATTGACCGTCATTAATGGATTGGAAGACGGGACTGACAATATTTATGCATTCACATAAGCCTAATTTATCACTGTGCCATCCTTTTCTCTTTCTCTCATGGAACACCTCTCTCTATAAAGTCTCGTTCTATAGCAATTATCCATCATGTCATGGGGTGAACTTCAGACGCTGTCGGCAAGCTGCATCATAGACTCGCACACTCACACGCACACAGTGGATGATAAGCTGATACATTCTCTGTGCCAGGTAAAAGTAAAGCCATAGTCATTTTATTTGTTTTTAATGACCCCATGCAATGCAAAAAAAAAAAAAAAAAGAAACATGGTATGCAATAAGTAATGACTGAAGATCAAAGCAAGCATATCATTCATGGAGCATGTCTTTTTAGTCAGGGGTAGTATATATTTTTAAAAGCTTTCATGTCATTTATAAGAGTTGACACAGGCTTGCCATTTAAAACTGTTTGGAGAATTTATTAGTGTCATTGCAAATGTTAAGAGTGAATAAATTTCCTTAATCATCAATCTGAATTTATATAACATTTGCTTGTGAAATATTACTGAGGAGGGGCTGCCTTATTATTTCTCCTCAGGTGCCTTTTGGCCAATTTGGCTTTCTTATGCTTTATTTAGGAATGAGCACAAGACTTCAAAGCTTCCTTTCATTCCACATCTCTGTGTCTTGACCTTTTGTGGTGACCTTCTTCCATTTGGACAGTATTGTCATAAAAACATGTTTTCCTGTGACATTTGCTTTTCAAACAAGCGTACTGATGTAACCTTCCAGAGCTAACACATCAAACAGATACGTGCCCCGAACACTTAATATTGGATCTATGCAGTTATCTGCAATATTACAGTACAATCAATGTGTATTCAAAAAGAGCTGGTCAATTTCTAATCCAATCTGTAGGCTAAGAATTCAGCTGACTGTAGGACTTCAAATGGGTTTTTTCTTATTTTATAAGTAAACTAAGGGTGTTTAATTTACTTGAGGATACTCTTCAGTTTTGTTGTAAAACATAAATTACGCACAGTTATCCATCAAATGTGAATTTGCACTCTTAAAATGCTGCTGGCCTGTCAGATTTGTTAAAAAGAAACTTTCTAGTTTTGTTCTACAGCATAAAGCCAACAGTCGGACACCTCAAATGTGATTTTGTAGTCAAAAACATTGCTAACAAGCTAACAATGCTACATAAGGATACAGCTTTTTAAATGACTCACAGCCGTACCCCAAATGTGAATTTTTACATAACAATGTTGCTAAAAGTTGCTAATAAGCTGGTCTGTCTGATTTGTAGAGAAGAAACACACAGTCAAATGTGAATTTGGTCTTTACAATCATTGCTAAAAGTTGTTAACATGCTAACAATGCTACATAACCCTTACAAAAAAGAACTGCAGTATATTGAAGTAGAACTGCAATAAAACTGCAGTACCAAGTAGTTTAACTGCAGTTTAATTCAAATTTGCAGTATAATGAAGTATAGTCACAGTTCAACTGCAGTACATTGAAGTTCAACAGCGGTAAAACTGTAGTATAAGTACAGCTGCGGTAAAATGAAGTACAACTGAAAGTTGCATGAAGTATAAAAGCAGTATAACTGCAGTTGTATTGCACACTCAAAAAAAAAGATTTTTCGATGCTGTTCACTTTATTTAAACAACTTATTTTGATTCAACACCATTATATTGGTTTTAGGTTCAAACGTGATTGCTTCATGTTAAATTGACTTGAAATGATTACTTTTTGACTTAACGTAATGTTTTCATTTTAAAATAACATGTTTCACTCAAGTAAACTCAACCAGGACTCAATCAAACAGGACTTTCACTTCCCATCATGCTTTGCAAAGCGGCTGAACTGGGAGAGTAAATGTTGAAATAAAGTGTTATTTTAAACCGTTTTTAGCAAGATGAGAAAATTGAGAGATGTTTTTAATGTTTACTGTTCTATTATGTTGATATTTAAAAGTTTCTGTTATGTTAATAGTTTTGGGTTACCATTGTGGTGAAGTGTTGAGCTTGTGCTTAGGTTGAGGGCATGCCAGCTGCTACTCTAATCACACAAATAATTGAGTGATCCCTGTGCTAGTGTTCTGGATGAAACCAGTATGACTTCTGGACCATGAACAAAGAGCTTCACAAAAGTTATACAGAACCAAACAAGAAGCATTAATTATAGGGTTAATTAAACAAATCATATTAAATTCCCTTACAAAAAGAACTGCAGTGTATTGAAGTTAAACTGCATTAAAACTGCAGTACCATGTAGTTTCACTGCAGTTTAATGAAGCACAACCATAGATTTGCAGTATAATGAAGTATAGTCACAGTACAACTGCAGTACATTGAAGTTCAACAGCAGTAAAACTGTAGTATAAGTACAGCTGCAGTAAAATGGAGTACAATTGAAAGTTGTATGAAGTATAAACACAGTATAACTGCAGTTGTATTGCAGTTTTATTTTACTAGTACTTTAGATGTATTGCAGTAGTTGTACTTCAGTAAAACTACAGAAATTTGAGGTTATACTGCAATACTGCAGTTTTTTCGTGTCCAAAAAACTGCATTTTTCTATATGTAACAAAAACTGCAGTATTACTTCTAAAAAACTGCAGTAATTTTTTGTAAGGGAAACACTGCAATTGTTCTGTACAACTTAGAACAACTTACAATTACACGCTGCCATACCTCAAACATGAATTTGTGGTTGAAAACATTGCTAAAAGTTGCTGGCTAGCTATCAGTGCTACATATGGCGTGTCTGATTTATCAAACATGTAAACTCACATAAGTAAAAATCCATTCAAAGATGGCTTGACAATGCTAATTCTCTTCCAGGGTTCGGACTTCAAATTGAAAAGGTTTCAGGAAGCTAGTAATAATAGAGTTAGTTATGCATCCAGAGATGGTCAGACATTTTTTTTTTTTACACTGTTGAAGTACCTCCGGGTGGCCGGTTGTAGGTCGCCACGGTGATTGGAGTGGGTTAATGGCTTTTCAATGGAGAAGAAGAGGAGTGGATTTAGATGAAGCTCTCCACATGTGGTCAATCAATTTGCAATACAGCAAAAGTGGCTGTGAGAACAATTAATCAAGCTCCTGTGAAGCAGCATATGGTGGGTGGGGGCAACATGTGCAAGAACACAATTTTTTCCATTTTCTTTCTTCTCATCATAATGTATTGTGTGTACCGCTCAGATGGAGGGAAACGCTAAGCATGTAAGTGCGTGTGTAAGTGTAAGTGTGGGCTCTGGAGACTGCTCACCCTCTCTCTGGGTCTCTGAATTACTCCTCAGGTTCTCTCTGCCTGCCTAATGATTTGAGTTTACGGCCCATTGCCTCCCATCTCTGCATGCAGCACATAATCTCTTTGTAGAGATGATAATTATGGCTTCATAGAGCTCGGAGCTCTTCTCAGAAGCAGTGCCTTGCTGTCTGGGATGGAGTTAATGAGAGAGCCAGAACTGAGTTAATCCATCCTGAGGACTCCCTGCCCTGTGTTTCGTGTGTTTGAGGCCACAAGCAGCTGTGAAATCAGGTAATAAGATACAAATACCACATCTTAATCTCCGTAGCTTCTGTTCTGACTGTGATGAGATTCTAATGCCCAGCATTTATGCCCCAGGAACTGGTCTCATCATAAGAAAATGATAAAAATAACAACAAAAACAGTTTACTGGATCTTTGATAAGAAACAACTTTGTCACACTGATTTGGGATTATTTCATCTTTAGTGGATCTCATATATACGGTAACTTTTTAAGGTAATATATGATACATGTTCAAATATGTCAGTTACTGGTGAAAGTGTCAGTGCAACTTGCACATGTAAGGGAATGCCTAGAGACTACATATACACAGGGCTGGGCTGGTTACTTTTAAAACGTATTTCACTACAGATTGTGTGATATAAAGTTGCAATTGCGAGTTATAAAGTCAGAATTATAACACATAATCTCGCAATATTGAGAAAAGTCAAAATTATGAGATAAAATCACAATATTGAGAAAAGTCAGAATTATGAGATATAAACTCACATACTAAATTCACAGTTGCAAGAAAAAAAGTCAGTATTGAAAGTTTATATCTCCCAATTCTGACTTTATAACTTGCAATTGTGAGTTTAAATCTTGCAATTCTGAGAAAAGAAGTCAGAATTGTGAAATGCGAACTCACAATTGTGAGGGGAAAAAACTAATTGTGAGAAAAAGTTGCAGCGACGAGTGAATTATAAAATGACTCACAAACAACTATCACAAAACTTGAAAACAGTCATGGATCATCAGGTCATGTTATGACAGGACAGTTAAGTTAAGTTGACAGTTGGGCAATTTTTTTATAAATTCAGTCATTTTGTCTTGTTCAAGATAGTACTAAATAAAAATAACAAAATTTTTATGATCCCTCTTAAAAGTATTTACAACATTTGTTGATGAAACGTAACTCCGCTTTTTCAGACTGTCAGAGTCAGAGAATCACCAATTGCTGTTTAAATGACAATAAAATTCAAAGTAATCACTTTGGTAATCTAAAATACTTTTCAGATGTAACTGTAATCTGATTACCACCCATTTAAAATGTAACTGTAATGAAATACAGTTACTCAAATTTTGTATTTTAAATACGTAACTAAGTTACTTGTATTTCGTTACTCCCCAACCCTGGATATACATTAATATGTTTTCTTCTAACTAAATCTAAAACCATAAAAGAAAACATACTTAAAGAAATACATCATACTTAGAAAACACAAATATCTATCTATAAGAAAATAGTGGGGTTTTTTAGATAATTTATCATATAATTAAAACTTAGCATTGAGATGACAAAATAAAACAAAATTGTGACAAGTGTGATCTGGTGTCACAGAGTCCATCATCACACCCATCAGGTCATCACCGAGTTCTAAGCATCTGCACCGGTTCCTCATCACCAGCACTCAGCATAAATGCACACCTCACAGTGAGTTCAGTGTCTGGTTTCGTCTATACATGACACTACAGAATCACCTTAGTCGACTTACCTGCTTCCTGTCCATCTGCCCGTCCAGTCCCGTGATCTTCGTTTGTCTGTCCGTCCGTCCGTCTGTCTGTACGTCTGTCCATCCGTCATCCTCTGCACCTGTGGGGTTTTGCCAGTCATTGTCTGCATGCCAGTCATCTGTAACACAGAATACTGCGCGTCAATCTCAGCAGCTAAGTCACCAATTCCTCAGAGATGGTTTGTTCTCACCTGCATCTGCTCATTTTCCTGTTGACTGCAAATAAAAGACTATAAACTCACCACCTCTCCCTGTCTGTGTCTGACATCTGGTTTTCAGTGGTGGTCAGAAATGACCAATTTTATTATTATTGCTGCTATTATTTCAATGAAATTAATTTTAGTTCGATAATGTTCTTAGTTAAAATGTTGTATTTTTTAAGGGCTTTTATGGTACTGAATTACATAAACACTGATTATAATCCATTTATTCACTTATTTTAACTGCCATGAATTTTAAATGTTTTTGAGCTCAACCTTAAATTTGGTCCTTTTTTTAAAGAAAAGACTTGATAGATTATTGCTGGAGTCAAAAAAGTAAACTTAAAAAAGGTTATAGAATTTTAAGTTTATTGCTATGAAAAATGCAATTTCAATTTTTATATGAAATATATATTTCCAAAAACATCTTTTACTCCAAAACCGTGAGAGAGACAAAGCTGTAAGCTCCGCCCGTCGGCCCAATGTAGGAATCCAACGGCCCGGGTGAAGGGATTGTGCGTGTATGTCTTTTCAGCGCCTGCGTGAAGTTCGCATACATTTTCAGGATTTAGTTTAAGTTTTCCTTTAGCTGTTCGTTTAATCTGACTCCAATTGTAAATGATCTCTAATTGGTAATGTTTCTGATGTAACATTAATAGCTGATCGTGCGATTAAATATGAATTAATTTAGATCTTTGATTCTTTAATTTCTCTTAATTTCAATTATCCTTTCATCAGGGCGTCGCATCGCTTAAAGACTTATATCCAGCTGTGATATGTCTTACGGTCACAACCTCGTTAGTTTAGAATCATAACAGAGGAATATAGTGTTTACTAAAAAACACAAATTATGGAATCGCCTCATGCTTATTCACACAAAAGTGCCGTTCGTTTTAGTCACAATACTATAACATGTTAAGTCATAATAGTCAGAAATCCAAAATCTTAATATCGTGCCACCTGCTCCGTTTATTAAGATTTCAGTATGATCTATCCCAACCCTAGAATTGCGGAAATGTCGAAAACCCGTGATCTACCGGTGATAACGATTTCAGACGAATTCCAATTAAATCAAGATGTAACAATTTATTTATTAAGTAAAAATGTATCAATGCCAATTACATAATTATAAACCAATTCAAATATAATAAATACATAACATCAATTACTCAAAAGATTTCTCTAAGAGTATTTAAAAGTTATGCATACACATAGAGATGCAGGGTGAAAAACACTCATCACCTCTATGTGGGGGTCTCTGGTTACAAAATGTCCCGTCTTGCTGCTGTGTTTTTTCCTTTAAATACCCAGACAAGAACAAAACCCCTGGTTTCGGGGAGAGGAGAAGGTTTTCTTGAAGAGACACATCCCAGAAAAGAGACCAGAATTCTCCTAAGTTTTCATACTTTCTCATAATACTAGTGACTGCTGTGAAACTGAGACCATTTTACCAATCGCACTGAGACATTTAAAATGATACTAAACATGAAATTGGAAAATAATAGATTCACAAGATACATCATACATGAATCAGGGGAGAGGAAGGGAGTGGAGGGAGGGGGGAGCTGGTTGCATAGATGAGTGAGGACATGCTTGATCTGAGCTTTTATCTTAGCAGGAAAACCAAACCTTACAAAGCCATAAATCTAAACGAGTTGGTTTCTCAAAAAATGAACTTTCAGTTTGATTTTGTTTGGGGCAGGACCAAAGCAGATGGAGTCAATGCAATTTCAATTGATTTTTACTAATTGCAGATATGGGTTTGCACAGGTCTTATATAGTTGCATTAATATGAATAAAACTGCACATAAAATTAATATTGTTCTAATTGGAGTTGCACTCTTTTTACAGTCCAACTGAGGTAGTCCAGAGACCAACGATTAGTTGTTGGTGCAGTAGCTCATCATAATTACAAACCTAATAAAGACAAACTACTAAATCATTGTAAGACTAAATATTTATATTACTTCTCTCTGTTGTATTTCTAAAGGAACCATGACTCTTATGAAGCTGCTGTAAATGGCAGTATAGGAAGTGAGAAACAGTGAAAGAGTTCCCTTGTCCACCACAGCAGGAGCTTTCTGCTCCTAACAATGTTACTGAGCAGTAACAATCCCATGGAGTGAGACTGGACATCATTCTTTGCCATAGGCTTGAGGCTTTGCCTGAGCATGCCATCATGATTTAAACGTATCTTACATGACTATACATTTACACCAGGCACAATGCAAGTTCTGCACATATAGTAATCACAACCACAAAAGAAGCTCTTAGTACAACAAGAAGTCAAGGTCTGTCATGCTTCAGACTTTCAAAACAGAAATGCATTCTATTACCCTGCAACTCTGTGGTTGGCCTGAATGTTATTTCTCCATTGCGGATGAAATTGTCCAGAGGATGTTTACCAGTGGAATTTATTATAAAAATGCCAGAACTAGTAGCAAATAAACTGTGAAGGCGAAGCATTGTAAGTCTCTTGCTCCAGTATCACAACTGACAGAGACTATGATGGGACTCCTCTCTAAGAGACCCCAGGGTAGAAAAAGCGTATTTACTCATCTTCATGTCATTTCAAAACTTTATGACTTTCTTTCTTCTGTGGAACTTGTACTGGTACACGTCTGTGAATCCTCTGTCTGTGTGACACAAACACACTCGTGTGGACATACAGCGCACAATATTGAGTTCTCTTTCACGCTTAAACGGGAAAAAAGACACAAAATTATGCCAAAATGTTTACTTTGTCGAGTATCTTTGTAAGCATCCTCTTAAATAAGTTAAATAAAGTCTTAAATGACTGTAATGAGGACATTGTAGGTTAACACTAGTTTAAATGTTTGAAAATGATGTTGAAAACATTTGTTACAAATTTTGAAAAGTAATCAAATGTAATCAGTTACATTACTTTAATAAAGTAATTGAAATAGTTATACTACGGTAACTTGACAACTGTAACCTATTTCATTTCCAAAGAAACCTTCCACTGGTGACAACAATAGTTTACTGGCTCACAATGCTTTTGGGACACAGTTTTGTAAACTGAACCAACCAATTCATTGAAAAGATTAGACTTGAATGAATGATTTGGTTATGAATCTCTCATAAGCTCTCATGGACTCACCAATAAAAGCTGCAGCAGATGTCAAGAGCCTTGACACATCTTTATAATAAAAACACACCCCATGAGTATCATCTGTAATCTGTACTTATCTATCGAGTACTTGAGCAGGCAAAATGACCAAAAATTCTAAAAGGTTCTTTAAAAACTCTCATACACTTACACACACTCAAGCACACACTTAAACTAGAAGCAGAACAAATATGGCATACAGGTGTGGATCTGCAACATATTACAAGGTGATGCACTGAAAGGAACCAATAAAGTCTTCCAGTTGGCATGGAATGTTATTCTAAATGGCTTCTGAATTTTTTATCAACTGGCAACATGGTTTTTAAAGTACTTCCTGGGTGTTTCTATAGTCTTATTTGCTGTAAAGGCTAGGCTATTGCGCATGCTTTCACAGAAAGCTGTTTATCCATAAATAGCGTTTATGAAATTGCTGAGTCATCATTACATAATGACTGGACAATCCTACATCAGTCTCGTATTTGCCTTCAACATAGAGTCTATGTCATTAGACTGTTATGTAAGATAATTTGAGATACAACAATGGCTTTCCGAGTTTAAATAATTTTTAAATTCTGCTGGATGTATTTGGTTGAGGGGAATGATTTAGCAGTTTGTTGCTTTCTGCATTATAATATGTGAAAAAGCATTTCATAAATAAAGGCAGAAATGTCCTTTCACTGATGATTAGTGATGCATGGTTTAAGATGAAAAGAGCCCTGAAATATCCAATTTGTGTTTATCAGATTATGATTCACTGACTCATTCTCAGTAATCGTGCCAATGTTTTAAGAGCATAATTTTCTGTTGAATGCATTTTACCGTTTTTTATTTTAGTTTGGACTTTTGACCCTTTGTTGATTAAACGCATTAGCTCTCCTGCACACTCTTTATACAGTAAATTACCACGAAGTGGAAGTTTTATTGAGTTCCACATCACATAAAAAATGTACCTGCTGAATCCCTTTGAACCAAATGAACTTTATGAAAAATGTACCTGATTGAAAAATATTCTGCAATAATGTTTGCCTGAATTGTTCATTAAACACACAAAAAGTAAAAGAACTAAAAGCCTACAATATTCAACCTCAATCAGCAGACATTTCATTGAAGGATACACAGGCGTGACATACAGTACACGACTTCTCTGGGTTGTGTGAAAATGCACTGGAAATCGCAATTTAAAATTCCTTTGCTATTTTCAGGTTTTCAATGACCATGGGAACCCTGATCGTTTTTCCTAGAGAACGTGAAATTATATAGCATGACCTATCACAAAGCATGCTGTACCTCGATGACAACGCAATCATAGTGTCTGAATGGGGTGAAACCCGGACTCTCTGTGTTTAATGGATTCTGAGGAAATAAGATTCTCTCAGGCAGGAACTTCTAACATTCTCTTATCTTAAAACTGCCAGGAACAAGAATACAAACTAAGCACACATTTCCATATCAGAGAATGTAGACTTGCACAAGAGAGACTGTCTCACATTTCTCCGAATATGATACAAGTAAGTTTGCATCTGTAATAGAAGTATAGTGTTCCATAAATTCAACTGTATTATTGACAGTCTCACTGTATTGTGCATTATTTCTGAAATACATACTGTAGCTAAAGATTATTATCAGTAGCATTATTATCAGTCTTGTTCTAGCTGAAATTGAGCATGCTTTCCCACTGTTATCAAAGTATGGACAATCTTTCACTGGTAAATGAGCTCGGCCACTTTTGAATTGATCTGACCTCAACTTAATTCACTAAAAATCTCTCCGCAGGACAGTATGACCCAACATTAACATTCTCAATTGATTTTGCAATGTGAAGCCAACATTTGCAATCCCAATCCCTTCCACTATCAAAAATGGCATCTAATAAAGTGTTGGAGTTGCTTTTTAAAAACTGTAACTTGCCAAGTGTTTAAATCTGTTAAACTGTAGTCAAGCTGTACTTTGAAAAGGTAGGAGGCAATATAAATGCATGTTATAGTGAATGATTCATCCATGCTATATTTATTTATTTATCTATTTACCTTATTATTATATTCTAGAAAATGCAATTCAATTTTCCAGTGACTTTTCTCTGGTGATGTATGCAGTCATTTAATCCACTTAAACTTAAACACTTAAACTGCAAGCTCACATTCATCTGTCTTTATTTTTGAGTGTAATGCCCACATCTCAAAATCCAATCAAAAACCAATGCACAATGACAGAACCGACGAAGCGAGAAGTCCCCTGCCTGCATTTTTTCTTTTCGATAATCTGTTACACGCTATAATCTGTTATACAGATGCATGTCACAATATGGAACAACATTTCTTTTGCTGCTTCCATTTCACTGTGACTTTAAAGGTACAGTACAGAGTTCAAGGTTCTCTATCAGCACCTGTGGTTAAAACAAAATTGCAAAAAACTTGAGCTTCAGAGCAGCTTTTCTGCACAGATGAATGTAACAGTTTGAGGTAATGCCAATTTTTTTCTAGCAAAAAAAAAAAAATGTACAAGAAATCCTCTGTAATAGCTTCACAAATTCTTTTTGATTCAAACCAGGACACCTCAACTTCCTGGAAAAAGTGCTTTGAAAACATTTCTACTACTGGCATGCTAAGTTAGACCCCAACATTAATGCAATATTTCTATTCTATGATAATGTCTGTCAAAATTAATGATCAACACACACACACACAAAACATTTGTCTCAAATAAGAATAAGTTCAAACAAGAGTTGAGTCCTAAAAGCAATGCTTGCTGGATTTATGTAATTTTTTCCCAAAGCCAGTAAAGCATAAACCCCGACCCACAGCTAATTTTATTGGTCAACTCAATGCAGTCACCTCTCAACAAAAAAAATCAGACTTCTGTCAACAAGAGTTCAGTGGAGACATGGATGGATCTTATCATGGCAAACAGTAATGGTAAAAGCCTCGTTTCCACTGAAATAACCCGAAACAATTTGTCCCAGGAACTTTTTTCCCAGCCTTTCCATTCCGGTCTAAAATACCGTGAAGATTAAAGTCCGGTGTCATAGATCTGGGCGAGACTTTCCAGTTCTCGCTGTATTTCGTACTCTACATATAAGCTGAATAAAGACTGAACCTTGTCGTCGGGCCGTCTGTAGTCATTTTTAAGCTCCATTGTTGATTTGAATAGCAAATAACTCTTGCTGCACGCACCGCAACAGACATTTAAAAATGGTTGTTGAAATAAAAAGTTGCGTGGAGTCAAGCATGTTCCCACCCCCGAAAGTTTCTGAACTTTGAAAAAGTACTATCTAGCGAGCAGCGACTTTCTGAGGGGGAAATTTTTTATCCGGAACTTCACTTAGACCCTGGTTCCTGTGGTGAAATCACACCTAGTACCACCCCAAAGTCCCTAACTTCTGGAGAAAGTTCCTGCGGTGGAAAAGTATCTCTCAGGATATGCTACCAATGCCATACCAAGGTTATGATTTGGTTTAGATTAGAGTTTGGGGCTAGTATTTGTTTCAGCACTGTAGTTAATCAGCACTGTGATGACCAATGTATTCTTTTGAATCTATTAAGGGGCGGGGTTTGCCAACTGGTTTGAGGGGGAAAAAACACGCAGTGGATTTACTTTCCCATAATCCACCACATGTTTCAACATTCACCAAGTAGGTCAACTTGTGAAAAGCAATCAGATTAATGCACCGTTGTTGCATGCTCACACCAGGAGGACTTGGGATTCTGATTAAGGAAATTTCACATTGCTCTTCTGGGCGAGAACCACCATTGCTATTGATATTCCAGGCAGCGTCTCCTTCCTTCTGTTACATAGCCGATATACCCTAGACCTCTCATTTTAAATTACAGCCCAATAATATCTCACTGCGGTGGAGGCTGTGGCAGACAGAAAGGAGCGTATTCTGTCTCATTGATCTTATGCATAGCTGAGTCATAGGCTCCATGCTTAAATACATTGCCACAGGAAGTCACGGCTGGATGTGTCGGTAACCAGGTGGTGCAGAGTACATTTTTCTTGTCTTAAGGATGTACAGATAAATTTAGTGTAAAACAAGACTAAATAGTGATTCAAAAAATGTAGGTGCTCTCTAAAGCGATCCGATTTCTTCATCAGGTGGAGCAGGATACCGTGGACAAAGACTCAAGGTCTTCGCATCTCCCAGAAGACACAGTCTTTCATTTCCCAAGAAGTCACACTGTAAGTTTTCACCTTTTTTACCATGCCTTCGTTAAATCTAAAATGTACCGTGACACTTTCTCTTTTAAGATCATTCATAGACTTTTTTTTGAAGTAATTACAGGCCTAGGTCTCTACTGAGAAATTCTCTATCCTTTAATATTTCAGTGTCCATTCATATTTTATGCATCATTTCATGCAGTGGTGGCCCCGCTGGTGTCTCTGAGTATGTTTGGGTAAACTAAACAGGTGAAAGAGTAAGTTGGTACGCCAAAGACAAAGATCAAAGCCAGCGCCTCAGGGTAGTTTGTTCTTGATTCCATCTGTTAATGTAATGTTTCTCTGATGCTTTTTTCTCCTTGCTTGATCACTCTGAAAGCCCTGAATGGAGTGGGGAGGCTGATGAGGAGCATCTTTGAAGGCTGTTTCGATTGCACTCTTCATTTGAGTTACAACCTGACCGTTTAAGAGGATATAACAGAGAAGGGAATTGGCATCCTCTTGTTTTCAAACAGAAATCCTCTAAATATTTAAAGGCATTCATTAAAATGCCTTTAATCTCCTTATAAGAAAATAATCACGTTAAAGAACAATGTCAGACATTTAATACAGTAAATCACAAACTATTGAGCATCTATTGAGACGTTACGTCAAGATTGACTTCCTACTGCACATATACACTGTATCTTGCAACTGTTTCATATCATTAAAGTGAACATAAAATGTTATTCCAACCCATTTTGCTAATGCAATCTGATGTATTTGAATGTCACAGGGTAATCAATTAGAAACAACGAAAGGAAAGACAGATTTTATCCATCCGGAATTGATTGGATTGTAAAATTTCATACCAGAATGGAGTCAGGTGGCTTGAAAAGTAAGAGTGATTGCTCGTGTCATCCAAAACATGGAGTCAAAAAAGGTGTGGTTCCCTTGAGCAAAGACAGATGGGGAAGTTATGAAATTGAAACTGCCACTGAGATGAATGGGAATGATAATGGATGGCTTTCTACAGGTATGTCAACTGAAGAAGAGCATAATTTTCAAAAAAAAAAAAATTTTCATTTTGGAATAACGTCGTAGAGATGAATTGCACACAGTTAAGCTTAGAAACATGCATCAATAAAGTAAGTAGGATCACAATTAAAACTTTCAGTAGAATGCTTTAGTTATATTAGAGTATTTGTTTAATTGGTGTGTTAGGATCCAAAAATAAGTTCTGCAAGGAGAATAGGGAAAAAGCAAACCAACTGATACTTAAATCAAATTATTACACAATATCAAATTAATCGCCTACCTTGGTAAAAATGTTCTCAAATAAGAATAAATAGACATTGCTTGATTATTGAAGACAAGGCTGGCCTATCATCCACAGTAATGTGTTAAACTTATGTTAAACTGAAAGAAAATATGATTATAATTATTCATCGTGACCACTGAATAGTTAAGATTACAAAACAAATTGAGTTACCGTTTTTAAAAACGAAGCGACAACGTTTCCGTTGTTGTTGTTGTTTCATAACTGCTAGCTAGGCAAAGAAAAACTAGCATAGCATGAATACATATCAATGTTTGACCAACGACATTTTTGTGTTGTAAACAATTCGGTACCCCCATTGTAAAATCTGAGTGAAAACCAGTTGACCTCAATCATTACTGCTGTTGAACTTCATTGGCTGTCAACAGCAGCGCGCGCTGCAACATGGTGCGCGTGTCCCCCTGGCTCATGACGCCGTCAAGCAAGCAGTGCGCGCTGCTGCCTAGCTGTAAACCCACTGTCAAACAGTGCGGACGAGCGCGAGAGTCATCCGTACCTATCCGAACAGCTGCAGCTTCCTGTCACATAAGATGTGCTACAGACGTAAAGCCGAAACGTTATACGGGAGATCATTCCGCTGGGCTGAATGAGAGCAGAACCGCCGCCAAACGCGTAAAGGATTTGTGCCTGTTTCTGCGCGCGCTGCGCACGTGGGGATGTTGCGATGGCATGCACAAGGAGAACCAAAACTTTGGTATCCACGTGTGTGATTTTAAGCGGCATGACCAATATTTTGTGTCTGCTCTACGTCGGATGGATCACCAATTATGTGTCTAATAACGACAACGTCAAAGTTGCAGGGAGGACGCATGAGAAAAAGTTTGAGGATGACAACAGAGGAGAAACCCTGAGGATTATAGAGAGACTGGACAGGCTGGAGAGTGTTGTTAACCAGCACATACAAGGTAATGATGTTTTTATATGACAGCGCATGATTTCTAATAATTGCATGTTCTCTCTTTACAGTACCCGGTTTCGCAGAACTTGCAGTAGACGTGAAGATCAATACAGGGCCTCTTTAATGGCTCTGTTTCTATATACATCCACATGCATGAATCATATATTCACAGAGATGCATTGGATATCGATCATAATACTATATAACACCTCTATCTGGACCGTATTCAGCCCCTTACAGATCTCTCTGTATTCAGCTGGTGCAGTGTAAACCCAGGTTTATTGCAGCTAGAGAGGGGGGCATAAATTTAGCACTTGGCAAAGTCCTCACGTAAACATCAGTCCCGCGGCTGGTGCCATCATGTTGCTTTGCTGAACTCGAACAGGACAGCTGGGGAGTGATGATAACCTACAACAGTTTGAACAGCCTCTCATCCTGCATGATTAATCATCATTAGTGTACTGTTAATGTTAAAAATTCTTGCCTTGGAATGAAATAATGGGGTATTGTCTCCAAAATAATGTGTGTGGCATTGTGTGAGGAATTGTATTTTTGCATGTAGAGAAACATTTGCCTGGTTTTATGGCATATGTTGGCCTGTTCTATAAGTGGAGCTCCTGTGCTGAGCTCAAGGTCTTAAAACTCGCTTCTTGCTTAGGGCAGTCAGAGTGAAGCCATAAATGTCAGTCAAAATATACCCTGCACACCTACACGGTAAGGCACTTAAGCAATTGAGTGTATCATGCTACCGTTTCGCAAGAGGATACCACATTGTGATGCCTTTCTCGCTTGTCAATTAAGTATTTTATTTTAAGGTGAAGTTAGTTTTTTGCATTTTACAATATTATACTGAGAAAACCGTAGCCATTCTTTGGCTGATTTCCCTAAAAAGTGTATACATTGTGGCTCTGGTCCTGTCAAAACATTGTGCTATTTGTTTGAGCCTTCGGATTAGCCTGACAACAGCAACATTAGCTCAGCCAATAGCATGAGATTGGGGCGGGACGATTTGTTTGTCCAACCAATGGAAGATGGATAGGATATTCAGAGAAACCTGTTTGAAAACAACTGTTGTTTTTGCATTTTCATTTGGTGAAATAGTAGTGCAGTGGTTCTTGGCCTTTTTGATCGGAAAGCCCCCCCATCTAAGATAGTTTTGGTATTTCTGCTGTATTATCTTTATCTTCAATAAAATAAATGTTTCGTGTGCTTTTTATCTTGAGAATTTGATTATTTAATGTTAACAATAATTTATTAATTTAAATACTTTTATTTAAAGGCATCCTGCAGCTACTTTGGAAGTTTGCTAAGGCCCCTTAGTGGGCCGCAGTCCCCTGATTAAAAACCACTGGTTTCCCAAAAACATTATAGATTAAATTAATATAAATAATTGAATAATATAAATTATTAGATAAAATTAAAATACGTGAATGATAATACAATTTTAAAAAACAATCAAAATAAAATAGTCGATTACAAAATCTTTCCTTTTTGGACATGAAATGACACAACCCCCAATTCCCATATATAAACTCCTCTGTACTGTCAGAGCATAAGTCAAAGACAAAAGTCTCAGAGAAAGAAATAATCCAAGCGCCTCAGATTTGCTTGGACTCTCCTCTAGTTTTACGATGACAGAGTCAGTGGCTCCTGCCAGAGAGTCTTATTTCTCCGAAATCCATTAAAAGCGAAGAGTCCGGTTTTCACGCCCATCTTAACTGTCTGATTGCATTGTCATTGGCAGAGATTGAGACTGGGTCTCCAGTTTGCGTTGGCATGAGCAGCAGTGTTGATGCGCTGTCTTACTGAGAGAAAGAAATGTAGCCAATTCTTCCCCTGTAATCCAGTTTCAATTAGCCAATGTGAACATTGATTAGTGGAAGGTCCCTTTGGAAATACTGCTGTCTGCTGTTGTTTCATTTGAAATGCATGTGGAGTAAGGTGCTGTACAATTAGGAAGAAATTAAAAATAAAAAAATATCTATAGCTACATTTCCATCACCCTGTTTTTATGCTGTTTTTTAAGTATTGCATCAAAAACGAAACATTAAACCCATGTGACTAATCGTCTGTTTCCGCTGATGGTGTTTTATTTTCTGTTGGTTACTAGGTTCCCAATACCACTGTCTCCCGCTCAAACAGCTTGATGGAAACGCACGTAATTCGCATTTGCTGCGAATGTTTTCCAAACTGAACATATTCACTTCTCATTTTGATGCAAACCCAGCTTATGTCTGTCTAATATGTAGTGTATGTCTAATAAAATTTTTTTTTTTAAAGTTTAATTAGGGCACACTATGACTTAAGACTGCATCGATACCAACTCGGTGCACTCATATTACTATGAAGGGGAGAAAGTGCAATATGATTTAAATAAATGAACCAATCATGAATTGGTAAAGTTATTGCATCACTGAAGCTGCCATTAGAAGATCCAGTTCCTGTAAAAACAGTCAGTATCCTGAGATGCATGCTTGGCACTACACATGCGCACAGGCTAGAAATATTTGCTTTTTAATGCAATTTGAACACAAGAAACAACATTTATAGGACAGTTAATATGTGAGTTTTGCACACAGTTTTTGAGATACAGTGTTTTGATAAGCTATGAGTTGGTCTTACATGCCAAAAATGGCTGCCAGAACTGCCAAATATGGCCACCAAATCAGCTGACTTTCGTTGAAAGAGTCATTATGAAAACAATTGTTTGTTTGAACACCCCAAACATGCCCAGCAACAGTAACATTGCAGACATCCCAACCTGCTAAAAGTCACCCCCCCCCCCCCCCCAAAAAAAAGATTTCTATAAGCTATAGGCCTATGCAATTATTCGTTAATTATGTTGAAATATGTAGATTACTATTTATATAAGCTGCTTATATTATTTCTGTAAACTGCTTTTATTTATTTTCCATTGCAACTTTAAACAGGTCTAAGCAGTTTGTTGTTTTCATGTAGCCTTGGCAACTAGCCTGAATAATATGCACATGAAATGAAACTTGTCAACTCACCTCAACATGCCTTTTGCAATCATTTAACCCGCCATGGGCAATGCTGAAGTCGCTGTTACAAATGCAGCGAGCAAGACTGTCATTATGTTTGACACTTATAAGACAGGGGTACACGTTCCTGTAGTCTGCCGTAAAATGTGTCTTACACTTTTTTTCTCTGCTATGGTGCTCCTGTTTCTAGATAGACATAACTGATTCATTTGGTTCGGGAGAAGAGATAAAAGCCCGCCCACACTGACAATTGATTGGTTGATTTGCCGAAACAGGCCAATCAGGATGCTCTCTGTCTTAGATGCGCTTCGCACACAAGCACACTAGCACACACTCGCAAGGTCTCTCGCTCTCTCTCCCTCTCTGTCGTGCGCGCGCTAGACGGTTTGAAACACAGTCTCTGTCTGACACGCGCGCTCTTGCTCGCTCGCTCTAGATTCCGGGAGATTTTAACTAATTTGCGGGCATCAGGGAGCCGCTATCAATATGTGGGAGACTCACGGAACTTCCGGGAGACTTGGGATGTCTGACATTGACTCAACCAATGGTGTGAGTTTAGGGCAGGGCTACCAAATTGGATGACCAATAGCATGCTAGGAGAGTGTTTGAGAAACCTCCTTGACAATTTGACCGTGCAAGTGGCTCATTTTAATTTTTTTTTAATGTAGTACAGCTTCATTTGACATGTGAAATGTGAGTCCACAGTTTCTATCTGCTCATGGCCAATTAAACATGCTTCCCTCCTCTTTGAAGCCATCAAAAACATGGCCAATAACTGGATCCAGTTTATGACGTGTACAGTAGAGTCTTGTTAGAATGCTCATTGGTGATTGCTGTGCAAACTTTTTCTGTACATCTGAGCAGCAGTGCCGTAACTTACCCGTTCTCTTCCCATTTTCACACAGCTCTGCACTGGAGATCAGCAGGGTGTCTGAGTGCTATAAAAATACAGCCTTCATACTATTATCTTTTCTTCTCCCTGCCCTGTTCACAAGTTCATAAGTTCATGAGTCACACTTTCGAGCCGAGTATTACCACGCTAATTTATTTTGGACTGTCTCATTACGGTGTGCTTGCCTGACAATTAACGCTGGATTTTTTTTTTCCACGTGCACCCCGCAGGCATTTGTTGTTCTGTCGTACCGCCTTTGTTAAATACCACCTGAGATTGTTATCTCTATCAAAGGTGTTTTTGTCCACGGTGCTCTCATTATAGGATAATACACACAAGGGCGCTAACGCTACGCTTCACTTGCTGATGGGAAATGAAGGAGCAATGCTAAAGGAAAGGAGTGAAGTAGGAAGAGGATACTTGATAACATGGAGGTCAGAAGGAGCAGTAAGTTGCTTTCAGTCTGTGATTTTTCTCAAAATGGCTTGATTCACTCTTTAAATGTGTTGTAGATAATTAAAGATCCCTTAAAATGCAAATTCTCCAGCTTTGTTGTTGGTGAGCAACCGAAGCGTGAGGTGTGGAAAGGGGGCCGGGAGCAGCAGCTCATTTGCATATAAAGGGACACACGCAAAACAGTGCATTTTTGCTCTCACCCAAATAGAAGCAAATTTGACAAGCTATAATAAATGATCTGTGGGGTATTTTGAGTTGAAACTTCAGACACATTCTAGGGACATTCAACATGCTTTGAGCTGAATCGGGCATCATTGTGTTTGCTCAACAGAAAAACGTCTGTAAAAGGAGGCAATATCACAAGCTAAGCATGTAATGTCCCCTTAAGTCATGTTTGGGGTCAGGATTATGGTTAATCATAATGCATGAGTTTCCATTTGATTCAGAACTGTTTTTTGTAGCTCTCGTTTGCCTGTGTCATGATGAGGTCAGTTCCTGATAAACACTTTTCTTCCCCACCGTCAGTGAGCTCCATTTAGGGTGCATCCGGCTGCACTGATTTGTCAGCTTGTCTCATGGATGTCTGTCGTCCGGAGAACAGCCCGTAATCAAGCTAGAGCTTTGGTAATCCTAAGTGCTCGAAACAATTTCAGCTTTATTCTACTGTCCAGTCATATGTGAGCTGAGGGAGGAATTTTCATTTATTGTGTTCCTTTAGCCAAGCAAACAGTCATCTGGTGCTGCTCCTGAATAGTTATGCAGCGAGACCAAATTCTGTGTGCGGTTGAGATGTCCTTGCTCGAATGAGTGACAGTTCCCTGAATATCACAGACAACCCGTCGTGTGTTAAATCTCCTGAGGATGTTCTAGCTTTACTTGGCGGCAACAAATAAAATTAAACTACTCTAGCTTACCATGTAAAAGAGAACTCTTTAAACATGTTTATTTGCCTTGCTTGGAGAAATTGACACTTTTGTTCTTGGTAATTTTCGCACAATGAACCCAGATGCAAATCTTATGTAGTCGTGGCCTAGGGGTGAGGGAGTTGGGCTTGTAACCTGAAGGTTGCTGGTTCGATTCCCACGCCGGCAGGAATTGAAAGTGGGGATTGTGAATAAACAGCACTCTCTCCACCTTCAATACCATGACTAAAAGTGCCCTTGAGCAAGGCACCTAACCCCTAATTGCTCCCCTTGTAAGTCGCTTTGGATAAAAGTCTCTGCTAAATGATGAAAAATGAAAAATGAAATATCTAATGAGTTAACTATTAGAATGATATAGAATAAATGTATGTTATACACTACATTTTCCGTATGCCTTTAGATATTATTGTAGGGTAACACTTTGGTATGGGGAACACATATTCACTATCAACTACAACTTTTGCCTCACTGAACTCTCAATTTACTGCTTATTAATAGTTAGTAAGGTAGTTGTTGTAGCTTTAGTTTATAGGATTTAGGGATATAGAATATGGTCATTCAAAATGAGGCATTAATATGTGATTTATAAGTACTAATAAACAGCCAATATGCAAGCTAATATGCAACTAGCTAAAAGTGAGAATTGTTGTATTGTAATTATAATGAAAAGAGCAAACAGTAGCTACTCAACTAAAAGAATGGTAGAGCCTTTAGGTTCATCATAGAGCAGAAAACAAACCATGGCGACTGTCTGTCATAGCTGGACATCTCATACACTGACCCATGAGGATTTTATCGAGACGGCCGTGGTTCGCCCAGCGGGTGCACCTGAGGGACTGAATTCAAATGTCTCTCAGTGACTTTATTAACCTTTGCACTGGTTAGAGAGTGCAACAGTATATCGCCCACAGCAGGAGCTGCAGCTCTAATCACATATGCGCCACACAGTGTCCTGACCATTGTTTTGTGCATCAGGACAATAATGCCTCCTGAACAGAAGCAGAGAACAGATCAGATCAGTGCAGCTGTCTCTTGTTATCATGGTGCTAAAGCTAGAGAGCCACTGTGTTAGCAAAAAGGCTTGTATGACTGTCTGGATGTATTCAGAAAAGTTGATATGTCATGCAGTTTGCTAGCACACACAAAAAAGTTTTTTCACATCATGTTTGTATATGTCCATTTAACAGATTCAAATGTGGCTCAATAAGGTTTTTGTGGAAGGTTGTTTCCCCGTGGAAAAAAAAAAAAAAAAAAAAATTGTAACTTTTTTTTTCTCAGAATTGTGAGATATAAACTTACAATTAATAAAGGTAATTGCGACTTTTTAACTCACAATTCTGACTTTTCTTCTCACAATTGCAAGTTTATGCCTTCCTCAGTATTCTGAGTTTGTAACTCACAAAACTGAAAAAGTGAGATCGAGAAAAAAAGTCACATTTTTAAATAAAAAGTAGCATATACCTTTTTTTTCTTTTTTTTAACAATAAACAAGTTTCTATGGATATTAGAGCTGGAATATAACGTCTGTTTTTTTTTTAACATCAGCGGATCTAAATATCAATTATGGAATATAAATTATAACTCCTTCTAGGCGGCACGATGTATCGCATTTAAATCTCACGCGATTTGGAAAAGGCTGCGATTATTTAATGCGCAGCTTGTCAGAGCTGTACGGCTCTGTGATTAGTAGTAAATGCTTCTGCATCTGAAAGCTAGAGGGCGCTCTTGTGCAAAAACTAAAAATATGCCCTGCAGCGGAAAATAATGTGTCATCGCTGTAGCTGAATAAACAGAAGATTGAAATGCTTTTGACTGATTAAACATGACTAATAAACACAAGACACATCACATCACATCACATCATCTCACAGAAAGATGCTTAACTGTCATAATGAAGTGAGTTTGAAGTAAAAACATGTTATTATTAAATGTTGTCTTTTGTTAGACAAGATATTAATGCTTCCCATGTCTGGAAAGATGTTTGACGCACATTGCTTTTTCAAATGTGCATTATAAGTGACTCAAACTTGTAGTGCATTCAGATGGACTAGCATTTGGAGCCATACTTCATTGATAAGCTGTGCATAAAAATTTAATCGCACTAAGAATTTTGTTTAGCGATAATCGTGTTCAAGTTCAATGTTATTTTTTGTATTGTGCGATTAAATCGTGCAGCCCTAACCCTAACAAAAAGAGATATTCTTCTGTATTAGATTCTTCTTGCATCTCATGTGCAAGCTATTTTATAAAAATTGGTGTGGACAAAATGAACCATGGCAAAAGTGGTGTTAATGACACGCGTATGAGTTCTGGTCGGACGAATGTGTCATGTTGTGACCGGGATAATTTATTGTAAGCTAATACTTGGCTGACACTTTGTAAACATGGCCTCTAGGAATTACTTTTCTGTCACATTTCGCTCTCTGATCAGGCATTTATGTAACATGTTTTTATTTAAATAAATAACTAGCTCAAAAGAATCACAGATGGTGACGTTTTGACTTTTTTAGTGTGTGTAATAGGGACCTGTGCTGGGCTGTCAAGACTCAGCCGACAGCTAAACCTGACAGCTCACTCAATGCATTAGGCCACCTGTTAATGAACTGACATGAGAGGGAGGGAGAGCTTGTAATTGATGAATTATTTCAGTCACATTTAAAAAAGCAACTTGCTCCATGCTCCTAATAATCAAAGGATAATAGAGTACTGCAGTAGATTAAGGAGAAAAAACCCAAAACAAAACAAACTTAATATATGTGATAGACAGTTACATTTTTTCTAATATTTATATTTTTAATAAATAAAAGATTTAATACCCAGATCATTTGACAAACAGTATCAGATTGTTTTGTTCTGTCCATTGCTATGGTTATCTCTCAATCGCATACAATCGTGCTTTTAAATACGTTTGTCTTGTCAGTCCTGAACTGAGTAGATTGTGACTGACTTAAACACATCTGATTGGCCATTGAGTTCACATGCTTAACCGATATGTCTGTGATTGGCTACAAAGCTCAACACTGCACAAACATGTTGTAAATAGAAACCTTTGATGCTCTTCGCAGAGCGCTTACACAAACACACTTTCAAGAAGCTGGCTATTAGCAAGTACCGGTACTGAAGTACGATTCATTACATTCAAATGATCAAATATATATATATATATATATATATATATATATATATATATATATATATATATATATATATATGTAAATATATAATGTGTGTGTGTTTATATCTAATTTTGTAAAACCTGTAAAAATGAGGTTATTCTGATTAATCTGTAAATTATGTCAAATAATTGTCATAATTGTGTTTCTCTCTTTGTTTTTTTTTAGCATTTATTAGCCTTTGAGTGCACTCTGCATTTTCTCCTTCCATATTTTCAAGGTCGCTACAGTAATTTCATCTAGAGCGTCTTTGTGCTTTTATTTGTTTGGCAGAAGTGGAGAAGCTGGATGAGGCCGTAATCATAATTTTTTCATTTTCAGGATTAATTGTGTTTTGCATGTAGAAATTAGAGGCAATGAGCTGTAACGTTTGATTTATGAGGCCAAAGTCATTCATTTTTGAAGGAAATCACCAAGTATGCTGTTTTACAGAAGGAAAAAAACACTCTTGTCTTTATGCAAAACCTGTTAATGGTTCAGACAGAGTCGAGATTTGGAGCCGCACATAATAATGCATTATATCACCTGAGGGGCATTCACTGTAGCCTGTTTCTAATGGTGTTCTGGCGATTAACATGGCCATCCGAGGCCGCCCATGCGCTCGCATGAACATCCTGGCGACTTCTAGGTCACCTGCTAATCCAGTTACTAGCACAGCCCACGGCCGTCCATGTGAACACAAGGGCCGTGCATGAAATTGTTCAATTTCAAAGCAACCGAAAGACCCCAGTTTTCTTGGAGCATGTTTTTGTTGCTCGTCCTTTAATTTTCTAGTTTTTAATACAAGCCAGTGAATGTTATCAGTGTGACAGGAAGTCTAATAAAATGCAGCAAAAAGAAAAGGGCTTTTCTTTTTTCTTTTTGTATATCTTGTAATACTGGTATCAAGGACAGAGGACTGCTAAACAAGATATGCGATTGGTTCGACTCTGACGTAGTAATTCAAGGACACGGTTGTGAGTGCAATAAAATGAAGTGTGTATGAATTTATAGGACAGCACTGTCACTAAAATTTGCAAAGTTTCCATGGGTGGACACCCTCCACCCCAAGCTGAAATATTTCTTCATTTACCCCAGGTTTACGTGATGTTATTATTAATATTGTCATATATATAATTTGACTTTCAAATGTTTGCTTTGAAACATGCATAAAGAAATTCTTTTACATCATAAGGTTTCTAATGAAACAACCCTGAGCATTTGAAAACCTCAATTCTGCATAACATTGATTCCTTTTAGCACTCTGCTTTAATGAGAAAGTGATTGTAGAAATACTGGAATTCATTTGAATAATTCACAGCTCAATGTCATGGATTAATAGCAAGACATTTTGAAAATTGCCCAAAGAACCACTATTTTCGTTTCTGCCAATATAAGAATAATTGTCCGTGTCGGAGTGTGGAATCCATTCAGATCAGCAAACTTCCCTACAGTGTCTTAAAGTCCTGTTAGTTGTTATGATTATTCACAAGCTCTCTGAATACGTTGCTTTGACAGATGATCATTTATCTTTGTGTGGTGCACATCATGGCCAGCATTTACCAGCAGGCCCACCAAATTATTAGCAACAGAAATGTTTAAAACCATTTCTGCTGGAAGCACAGTGGGGTCTGTAAGTGAAAAGAGACCATTTCATATACATTTAGATAATGGCAGTTTGCCTGTAGCTTATGTGCCAAGCTAGCAAAGACTAGTTGGAGGTATCACAAGTGACTCAAATGACTCTGTTTTAATTACCCCGTAGAACTAATAATTGTGAGACCTGCCTCCATTTCACACTCTGCAGGGTTGCATGAACTCCCAGCTGTGTGCCGTTTGACAGCTTGACTTTGAAAGGCCATTAGCACTCCAGTTAAAGTAGCTAATGCACATGATACCAAACTAGTGCTTGTTGTCACACACAGTATTTAATTTCTGCAATGATACAATGTAATGCATGGGCATGGTTGGTTTTTTGGCCAACCTGATGCTGTTTTTACATGGTAACTGGAAAATTTGCTCAACCCAGGCTTGATTGGATAAACGTGCCTGTGATATTACCTGTGATGCTTCTTGCTCGTTTCACGACACGACATGAATTTCCAGTGATTGGCATTAAAAGCGTGTTCAGTTTTAACTGAAACAGATGAATGTGAAGTCGTCTTATAGAGCAATATGCCATGAAAATGTATAGAAAATATCCTGACTCTTCCAAGTTTTTTCCGAGCTTTTGTTTGAAGCCCAAAAAAGTGCATCCATCCATCCATCATAAAATTAATCGGGTTAATAAAGGCCTTCTGAAGGAAAGTGAAAGTATTAACTATCATAACTTGCTTCCGGCAGATGACTGTTTGTAATAATTTTTGTAATTAATACACTGAAGTTTATTTTTGCATTTGATTGTTAAATTTCTGTATTATTTCTTACCTAAATGCTTCTGCTAAATAGATGTTAAATAATATTTAACAGAATATAAAAGTAGTACTAATATATATATATTAGTAATTTTTATTAATAAAAGATTTGGAGGAAAAGGTGCATCTAGAATTGTTTTATAATCAAAATTTTTACCCTCTGAATCATAATTTAATCGTGAGGCAAGTGAAGATTCACACCTCTACAAATCATCATATGGTAAAATTGTTTTGAGGTCATAGCACAGAATAGTGTATGGAAGTCTTTTTTTAATCATTTGTAAAATTTGTATGAAAATAATACGTTTTTGTTTTACTGCCACTGGAAAGTGCAATGAATTGTTTGCATAGGCACGTTTATGGAGTTTTGCAATAATGTAGGTGAAGGTAGAAGCACATTTGTCCAATGACCCTATGCTGAAGTTGTCAGCTAACCATTGTACTCTCCATGTAGTTTGAAAACTCCTGTGGAGCACAAAAAGAGAACTTTTAAAGGCTGTGCTTGTCCATTGTTATTGCGAACACAATGAATCAAAACTGAAGTTTTCAAACGTCAAAAACGGATGCAAAAGCACCATAAAATTCTTATAAAATTTCTCTAAGCAACATACTGAATTTTAAATTATTATTCTCTGTTCTTCACCACTGCTGTGAGAAAGTCAAACTGGTTTGAAATGACATGAGGGTGAGCAATTTTTAAGGGTAACTATCTTTTTAAGTCTTTATAGTATTTGTGGTCTTGTATTTCATCACAGTCTGATAGAATGGGGCTGTTTGGATTGTGATGCCTTGTTGTGTTTTAGCTGTTTGTCACTGAGTAAGGCTTACTCTGGCATATATGTATGATTCAAATGCTCAGGCTTGTCTCTGTGAAGTCTGAAACCATTGCGTTTTTGTTACATCAGTGGCATCTTGGAGGCATCAAGTGCTTCCAACATCTGAAGCACTTCAGATTGGTGGAGATGGGATATTCATAGTAACATGCCAATTGAAACCGACTTTGTTGCTGCGTAATGGTACACGCCTCTCAAGTAGGGTACTTAGAATGCAGTCGTGTGTAATATATCCCACGGCAGATCATAAAAAATTCATTGATTTATTTTTCTAAAAGTTGCCAAGACATTCAGGACCTTTGTCTGATCTATTAATTAATGTCTTGTAGCTTCAGTGGGGTATTTAATGTTCTTTAAAAAAGGCGACAGGATCTGTCAACTTGAATGTCTCATCTGCTGTCGTCATGGCGCCGGCAGGACATTTTAACCCAGCAGATGCTTACATAACAGCTCTTAATAAGAAGAGCAGCCAAAATGGCATTCATCACCAGTGAGTGGTTCACTTAGCAGCTTGGTCATTTCCACTGTTGTGAATGTAACACCTATGCGCTCTCAACCGTTTTATGTGATCTGATTAGGCCTGGCATTTTGAGAGGTAGACATTTGGATTCAATTAATTAAAGTGCAGGATGATCTTAATTTGCCGTCAGTTGTATTCAGTGCCTCATTGGGGTCAATGTATGATGATTCCAGTGCGTTGTATTTGTGGAAGACATTTCCCGAAACTTTGGTTGGAAAGAAATGGATTTGCAAAGGCCAGTATTTTGAGATGGGAACGTTAAAACAGAAAACTAGGCAACCAAATGATATTCTGTTAACAGTTCTTCCACTTGCTCCCCTCTGTTGATGTGGATGGAACACTGTACTGAAATATGACTACATATTATAATACTGTTTATTTAGTGCCGCCGCAACACCACTACTACATCTACAGTGCACACTCTAAAAAATATTGTGTTGCTCCAACAGTTTGCATCAATGTTTTTTTTGAGTTATGACAACTTTGAGTGTATTTATGTTCGACCAACAAGCTACATTGAGTAAGTTGAACTTAATAATTTGTAGCATAAACCAAAAAATTTTAAGTTGATTACTTGAAAAAATGATCAGAGTTGTAGCCCTGGAAACACATAAATGTTATCTATTTCAGTTCAAATAAACAGCTATCATGGAAAACGCTAGCATAACAATTGACGCAGAAATTTGAGTTTAAATTACAGACGATATTAAGTTAATGTCATGATCAACATTATTATGTGAACAGAACTCAACAAAATAATGTTTGCAACTTAAAAGGTTTCATTAAAACAATTAATTAGAATTTTTAACTTGCATGAGTGAAATATGGCAAGTTTTTGGTTTTATTTACCTTTGTTGTTTAATACTAATTAATAATTATTATTTGATTGCATTTATGCTGCATTGTAATTGAAGTGACTCATATTGATTTAGCGATGCTATTGCTTCTTTTCCCCCTAAATGTTTGCTCATTAAAAAGACTAAAAAAATGTATGGAAGAAAATAGTTACATTTTTCACAATTCCTATCCCTTAACAAATTCATGTGAAATTATTAGTGATTGAAATCCAATGGATTTGATATACATGCCAAACTTCAGAATGTCTACATCCGTCTCTTCTGATCGAGGTTCTCAGTGGTAGCCCATTTTCTGCCTCTCTTGTGGTCAGACAGATGGCCTGCCTGGACGCCGGATCACGTTCCGCCTCGCTCTCCTCAGGACCGGCTCTGTCTCCAGGAGGAGCCAGGTCATCGAATTCCTGCCTCACTTGCTCTCTGTGTCACTATCCCCGGAGGGCTGCAAAAACTCTCCGAGAAATTGAATAAAATATATTTCCTGGGTTTGCCAGCAAGCTGTCCTGTTCCATAAGCTGCTCAGAGTGTGATGGAGGGGAAGGCGAATGTGTGCAGATGGAGCGTTTAGACGGTCAGGACACGTACCTTCTGTTTCTCCATTCTGTATAGCCTTGGGTTGCCCTGTCTCAGGTCACAATATTGTTTAATGATGGAGGTTGGGACATTAGCCCTGTAGCCATCCTACTTTCAAGGGATTCATGTCCTGAACTCAGAAAAATAAATAAATAAAAATGCTGTGTGGCTATTATAGTCTTGCATTTCTAATCAGGGAAGACAGATATGAATATCTGGCTTTTAAAGGCCAAACCTCCTTTTCCTATTTGTTTTTCCTACTTGTTCCTCTCTAGTCCTCTTACGTGACCTTTCAACTGTTTAGGGTTGGTAAGATTTTTTTAATGTTTTTGAAGAAAACGTCTCAATGCTCACCAAGGCTGCATGTATTGGTTAAAAATCACTGTTTTTCAAAATATAATTCATTCCTGTGATGCAAAGCTGAATTTTCAGCATTATTACTTCAATGTTATGTGATCATGTGAAATCATTCTTATATGCTGATTAGGTGGTTAAGAAATATTTATTATTATTATCATTGTTGAAAAGATTTCACTGACTCAAAAAATTTGAGTATTTTTGGAAATCTTAATAAATAAAGTGAATTTGGATTGGATCAGCCTCGTTCAAATCATTAAAATGAACACCTATGATTGCTTATTCTATATTAATTCAGTAGGTTTCAATACTGTATTGCTTGGTAACTGCTAAACAGTATAACATTAGTTTAATTATTATGAAGAAGAATGGTGTATTGTCTAATTCTTCACAGCCTATCAAAAATTCTTCAGTAAGGGAAACTAATATTCCAGTGGCAATTGCGTAAGAAATATGCTTAAGAAATCAACAATTAAATGTGATTCACTGTTGCTTTTTGGAAAAGCCCACAAAGAGCAAACATGAATTTAGCTGAGTGCTCGCTAACTTCTAATGTCTTTCATCTGAAATATGCGCTTAATATAATCACTTTGAAGGAAATAAGGTCGGTCTGACCCATATCGATGTAATTAGTCTACTTTGAAAACTGTGTAATGAAAAGGGAGGAGGCCAGATAACAAGGATTATGAGATCCAGGAAACGCAAAGTGGCCTGAACATATAGCACAGGAAGGAAGTTGCTGGAAGTTCAGCTTCTCCATCGCAGAAATAAATTACATTTAAAACATATACAATTAGAAAACACTTAAAAGATTAGTTCACCCAAAAATGAAATTTCTGTCTTTAATTACTCACGCTCATGTCATTTCAAACCCGTAAGAGCACAAATTAATTTATAATAGGTGAAATCCGAGGGCTTTCTGCCCTCTGATAGACTGGAACACTGTTACCACTTTTAAGGCTCAAAAAGGTTGTAATGACTTCATTAAAATACTCCACGTGACTACAGTCATTCAACCTTTAATGTTACGAAGCAACGAGAAAACTTTTTCTACGTGACATTATTCAACAATTTCTTCTCTTCCATTTCAGTCTTCTACGCTGTTGACCGACTCATTTGAATAAAGTTGTTATTTTTTGTTTTTTGCACACAAAAAGCCTTCTCATCGATTCATAGCATTAAGGTTGAATCACTGTAGTCACTTGGACTATTTTAATGATGTCTTTACTACCTTTCTGGGCCTTGAAAGTGGTAATATTGCAGTCTATTGAAGGCCAGAAAGCTCACTGATTTTATCAAAAATATCTTAATTTGTGTTCAGAAGATGAACGAAGGTCTTTCGGGTTTGGAACGACATGAGGATGAGTGAATGACAGAAATTTCATTTTTGGGAGAACTAACCCTTTAAACTGTTCAATACTTAATAATATTACTGTTTTTCCTGTATTTTGATCAAATAAATTCAGCCTTGGTAAACATAAGAGACTTCATTCAAAAACACTTTACTGACTCCAAACTTTTGAATCTATAAAGATATACACGTACCAACATGAAATGTAAGCCACATAAAGAATTTTTTTTTAAAAAAACACAAAAGTAATGTAAATATACAAAACTGTAAATACGATAGCGATCGGGGGAGAAGGGCCTTAGTCAGGGAGGTGACCAAGAACCCGACGGTCACTCTGACAGAATTCCAGCGTTTCTCTGTGGAGCGAATTTAGATAGAAACTTCCAGAAGAACAACCATCTCTGCAGCACTCCACCAATCAGGCCTGTATGGTAGAATGGCCAGACGGAAGCCACTGCTCAGTAATATGCACATGTCTGCCCGTCCAGAGGACTCTCAGACCATGAGACAATTCTCTAGTCTGACGAAACAAAGATTCAACTCTTTGGTCTGAGTAGCAAGCGTAATATCTGGAGGAAACCAGGTACCAATCATCATCTGGCCAATACTATCCCTACAGTGAAGCATGGTGCTGGCAGCATCATGCTGTGGGGATGTTTTTCAGAGGCAGGAACTGGGAGACTAGTCAGGATCGAGGGAAAAATGAATGCTACAGAGCACTTTGGACCTCAGACTGGCGAAAGTTCATCTTCCAACAGGACATCGACCATAAGCACACAGCCAAGATAACAAAGGAGTGGCTTCAGGGCAACTCTGTGAATGTTCTTGAGTGGCCCAGCCAGAGCCCAGACTTGAACCCTTTTTAACATCTCTGGAGTGATCTGAAAATGGTTGTGTACCGATGCTCCCCATTCAACCCGATGGAGCTTGAGAGGCCCTGCAAAGATGAATGGGAGAAACTACCCAAAAATAGATAAGCTTGTAGCATCATACTCAAAAAGACTTGAGGCTGTAATTGGTGCCAAAGGTGCCTCAACAATGTATTGAGCAAAGGTTGTGAATGCTTTCGTACATAATGTTTTTTTTTCTTTTTCGTATTTTATTTTTTTATAAATTTGCAAAGACTCAGACAAAAGTCTTTTGCGTTGTCACTATGGGGTATTGTTTGTAGGAATTATGAGGAAAATAATGAATTTAATCCCTTTTGGAATAAGGCTGTAACATAACAAAATGTGGAAAAAGTGAAGCGCCGTGAATGCTTTCTGGATACGCTGTATGTGAATAGAATAATACATCCAAGAATGCTGTCTAAAAGACCCCTTATGCAACGAGTATTATCAGAATTGATTGAGCATTTCAGAAGCCATTCACAGCACTATCTGTCACGGTTGCAGATGCTCTTGCTGTGTAGTACAGCTTGTGGAAATGGCTTTGGGCATCTGGTCATTTTGTTCTGCAATGTGAAGCATTTCTAGTAGCTCTTGACTGGCCAGAATGTATAATGACGCTGTTAGTGTGCAGAGAGACGATCCGGCCCTGAGATATGTGCAAAAGAGCAAGAGAGACTTTCAGATTTGTTGAAATACAAGAGCTATTTGGAGTAAGATACACTGCATTGAAAGAAAGCAATAAACTGTTTTATGATACTGTCTGTGCCAAATATTTGCTCTGGCACAATAAAGTTAACGAATAAAGAAATTGTTCTGTGGTGTAACACAATAAACAGAAGTGTGTTTAGAGCTATTTACATTGGCCGATGGTCTAAATTGCTGCATGAAATTTTCAAGGCAGTGAACTGTGTATGTACTATGTCATCATTTATATATATATAAAAAAAAAACTTTTTAGACAGTCTGTACTCACCTCACTTAGAGCTGTGCACTACTGGCTAATTTAATCAAGGAGAGTATCCTGTTACCTCTTAGTCATGCACTTCATAGTCAGCAGCTTCAGGCCAGCAAGTTAATTACGTCATAGCTTTGAAACAATTATTGCATCTTCACAAAATTGATGTATCTTAGGAAAAAACAATATTCATTAATTAATGTGGGTGTTCCTTCAAGTTCCTTTTGGTTCCGTGTACTTTGTGAAAGAACTCTTTTAAAACACACTTTTCACTCTTTGTTTAACTGATTTCAGTTGTCCACTAAAAATTAAATGGATTTGAAAATAAATAATAAATATTTATTAATATTTAATTTATCTGATTACAGGGTATATACATACAGTAAAAATCAGTACATATAGCAATATAGCAGGTGAATTGTGCATATGATGTGTATTACGATGTACATTATGGTGGATATATATGAACTAGATGTCTTTAAAGCTTTTCTAAGGATGCTGATTTTAGAGTTGGAGTACAGGAACATGGTTTGTTTAACGTCTGCAACACATTATTAGCTGTTTTATAATGTAGTCAAGCCAAAAGCTGACTTTGTAAAGAGTGATGCATAAATGCATAACCATTTTGATACATCGACTTGTAGATATACCCTGTATAATTTGCTCTTCCTCTTCTTCTGAATCAGTTTGCACTTGTTATTGTGTAGCACTTACTATACAGTTGGTCTAGTGGATCAAGAAGTCTTAGATGCTGTGATTGAGTGGAGGCGGGGACTAATTTGCATTTTTGTGTATTTTTGCATGCTAAATAAAGCAAGGGTGTGGAAGGAATGAAGAAATTATTTTCACAGGAAAAAAAACTTAAATATGTAATTTTGATGGCGTTTTAAGGGATACAAATTTTTAAGTGGAAGTTAGGGATGTCACGATTCCTCGATTAAATATGACTACTCAATTTTTAAAAATCCTCGATTGTATAATACATACAAAAATCGATAAATAATTACAAAAATTATTTATTTCAATTAAATAAATGTATGTCCTACGGGTTTAATATATATGCGCTTTAATTATTTGCATGCATCTTACGTGGGTTTCAGAGCGGCTCTATTCACAGTAAATGCTGCTCCATATGAACTGTTATCATTTACGTGTATGGAAGCCATCTCAAACTCTATCTCTGCATATGCTGCAAGTTTGGGTTGCTTATAACGTTCATATGGGAACACAATCTGCGCTATTTCATCAAATTTGTAAAGTAAATCATTATAAACCTACACAAACACAGGAGAATACATCAGTATGTTCCTAAATATACAAACGGTTGTTCACAGCGATTTCAAAATAAAAGTTTGCACGTTTTGATGTCCACATATTCTTGCTTCAGAAATTACAGTGGATGTAGCATTTCTATCATAATAAGTGAATAAATATTAAAAATTAAGTTAACGTTTGAGTTAAATGTCATTTGGCCAATATTAAACAAGGATTTGATCTGTGTAAAGTCAAACAATTGACCCTTTGCAGGTAGTTTGATTGACAGGCGATTTAACCAATCATAAGCCCCATTTTCATTCCATCTGATGTTCATTCATGTTTATTTGAAGCTATAAATGAACTAGTATGAAGAGATGATCAGTTCATGAGCCGCTTGAAGGAGCTACAGCGATCTGTCACGACACATTAAAGAGACACTATACGATATTTATTGTTTAAACTTCTTTAAAAAATTACAATATATTAAATATGAAACTTCATATGTTTCATATGTCTGTCGACGCGTTGTCAGTGTTCTCGTTGCTCCAGGATGTATTTTTCACTTTGTGAGAACATGATGTGTGGCGTGAGAGCGCATGGCTTTTTGGATATAGCAACAGTAACTAAAGGAGGCGGATCTTTATTTTTTAACAGTGTTGTTCTATAAAACCATATGATTACTTGCTTTTGAAACTTTATTTAAACCAAAAATGATTGCCTTGTTATAATATATGTATTTTAAGTCATTTTAAAGGCTATTGTTTGCTTACGTCTATATTTATTGCCACAAAATAACCGTTTGCTCGATTAATCGTCAAAATAATCGTCCGATTACTAGATTACCAAAATAATCATTAGTGACTCACAGCCCTAGTGGAGGGAACTTTTTGTCAAGTTTAGATATCCATTTATTTTAGATATAACTTATCGTAATTTAATGTATATTTTATACTCATCTCAAGCTTCTTGGTAAGAAAGTACACTAACGTTTGAGAAAAAAAATTGTTTATCATGGTGAAAACGGCGCTACGATTCACACAAGAAATATTGTTCGTTTAAATATTGAGTTATTTCACTTTTAATGGTCGAAAATCTGGCTCGGTTAAAACAATAAAAATCTTAAACGTAGAAAAATAATGAAGGCATTTCGAAGTCTTAGTTTTATTGTGACCTTCAAGTAAAAATCAGTTAGTTTTAATAAAAATTAAGCCCTGGGAAATAAAAGTCACTGTATTTGAAGAAACACCCATATATTGTTTTTCCAGTGATTTGTTTATTATATTCGCTTATTGTGTATTACATTGTATTTTTTCGGGAAGCAGAGCTCTGTTGGCCTGCTGCGGTCTGTAGAGATGGATTTGACAGTAAAACATTAGGTCAGCAATGTAACTCATTAGGGTCATCTGAGCGCTTCTCATATTTTGGCTTTCAACATCGTCTCGGGTTTGTGAGTCAGAGTCGTCTTCAGTCCTCTTCGAACAAACACACAGGCTCACAAACCAAACGTGACATGCGCGCTCACATGAACCCTACATTTGTGGCAAAGAGATTCTCTGAAATGTCAGACATGAAGTTTTTGCATTTGCAGGCGGTTTTGCATGTGCTCTTCAATAGTTTGGGTTACATGCTGGGTGTCTTGTTTTACATTCGCTCCATAGAGCTGGCACTGACAGGCAGACGGCATGCCACAGGCGAGGTCAGAAATGCTAGCCGTCCGCTCTGACGCAACCCTCCCGAGGCTTTCGCATTTTAAAAAGAGAAACAACTTTGTTTTGGATTGGATCCTTCCTTCTATATTTCTCTCGCAACATGAATCTTTTCTTCTAGCTGTGTTTTAAAGGAATAGTTCTCCCTCAAGTAGTTCCAAACCGGTATGACTTTTTTTCTTCTGTGGAACACAAAAGAAAAAATATTGGATAATGTATTCTCTCAAAGCTATGTTATTACTTTGGAGGACTTGGAATATGGCGCACCACTGTTATGATACTTTAATGGTGCTTTTTTGTCATTTTTGGAGCTTGACAGTCCCAGTCCTCATTGTTTTTCATTATAGTGAAAAGATTGACCAGGGTATTTTCAAAAATTTCTCTGGTGTTCCACGGATAAAAAGAAAGAGAAGTTTTGGTGGAGGATTTTTTTAATGGAGATATATTACCTGATTCTGCTATAACATTTTTTTTTTTTTTAAATATTAAATCTGTAACTTGTAGTGTTTCTTTATTTTGTTAATAACTTCCGTAGCTTACAGGGATGAAAAAATAATTTACTTAGCAGTGAGAACTTCATCTATTAACAGTCGGGGCTGTAAGTACATACATGATGTGTAGAGCCTAAGTCTAATCAACTTTAGTGAGCACAGCGATTAAGGATTATAAAAATTGATCTCGAACAACCTTGTAAAATGAGCTTGTACTTTATGTTGACTGGATTAGAATTAGCTCTGTTTGCTGTGCAAAGGCCATGCTAGTACTTCTTTGGGATGAATGAATATTTTTATTAGTCATTTATTTCATACTGCCTTGAACAAGTCTTCACTTTTAACAGATTTACAGAGTAGTTTGAAAGTGGAAATTGCCTTAAAAACAATTGCATTTTTGTCATGAGGTTACTGCAAAGCTATGCATGTCTTTTAAATGTGGCTGTTCATTATATATTTATTTTTTATATTGCTGGGTCCAAATTGCGAGACGTAAGTAATAAGTGACTATTTTTAAAAATGTTAATAGAAGGGGAAATATTTTTGGTAATACTGTTGATTTTTCCATGAATATATCAATTGCTGCTGATACAGCGTCAAATTATCATCATCAATTAATATAGCTAAAGGCTGGGAAACTATATCGTATTCTGAGTTATTCTGTGAGTTATAATGTCAGAATTGTGAGATATAAAGTCAGAATTGTGCGTTATAACTGTGAGATATAAATGGCAATTCTGACTTTTTGTCTCGCAATTCTGACTTTTTCTCGCAATTGCGATATGAACTCATAATTCTGCCTTTTTTTTCTCAGAAATGTGAGATATAGACTCGCAATTGTAAGTTATAAAGTATAATTCTGAGAAAAAGAGACAGAATTGCAACTTTATATCATGCAAGTGACCCTTCGCAAACAATTTGATTGACAGGCGATCTGACCAATCATAACGCTGATTGTCATTGGTGAACTTGAACTTTAAAATACTGATGTTCATTCATGTTTATTTGATGCTATAAGTGAACTATGAAGAGATGATCACTTCACGAGCCGCTTGAAGGAGCTACAGCGATCTGTCACGACACATTAGAGAGACACTAAACGCTATTTATTGTTTAAACTTCTTTAAAAAATTACGATATATTGAATATGAAACTATTTCATATGTCTATCGAAGTGTTGTCAGTGTCCTCGTTGCTCCAGGATGTGTTTTTCACTGTGAGAACATGATGTGTGGAGTGAGAGCGCATGACTTGTCGGACACAGCAACAGTATCTAAAGGGGGCGGGTCTTTGTGAAGGAAAAGTTGCAAATTTATATCACAATTCTGAGAAAAAAAGTCAAAATTGTGAGATAAAAAATTGCCTCAATTCCCCTTTTTTATTTGTTATTCAGTGACGGAAACAAGCTTTTTTATCAGTTGGGTTAGGGATATTGTGATATAGAATAATATTTAGTTTACCCCATTGGAACTTATACATAAAATTGTATGATTACAAATATCAGTTTTTCACCTGTATTTATTCCATATATAAATAAGAACAAAATGCCAGAAAGGCTATAATTTAAAGAAAATGAAAGGCTAATTTTAGCATGTTTAGTCCTTAACTTTAATTAGCTTGTTGCTTAGCACTTGTGTATATAATTTAATTACTATCAGTGTTTTCCACACCTAACCAGGTGCTATCAGCACACTTTAAAGCATTCTTCCTTTTTGTTCACATCATATGAAGAGAAGATCACATTTTCCACCTCCACTGATCTGTCAGGTTCTGCAGTTATTTCTAGTTTAGTCTCAGTTTGATTCTCTCCCCTTTTCTTATCATGATACAAAACAAGAGTGTCAGTGCAACTGCTAAGATTATCGTCTGAATCTGAAGTCATTTCGAGCACAATGACAGAGGACACCTATTTAGAGTATTTACTATGCATATCACTGTGGTCACGTCGAGACTACCTGAATTACATGGTGAGCTGAACTTCTAAACACGATAATGGAGGATTTTTGGACCATGAATACTGTTATTCATCTTGCAGTTTGATTCCGAGCCAGTAAAACGCTGTGGCCTGTTTTCTGTTGGCTCTCTTTGAATGTAGGCTACTATGCTGAATAGAGCTGGAATGAGGCTAAGCTCTATTTTACTGTAAACGTGACTCTCAAGCCGCATGCCTAGCCTTCTATTTTACGGATTCGAGCCACAGTTCTAAGTTGCAAGCATTTTTTTTAATGCTTTTTAAATGTAAAGTTAAAGGAATGGCAGCCTAAAACAGTGTATATTTTGTGTATATTTTCTCAGCAGCCCCTTAAAAGCGTTTATAGTTCATGAAAGCGGCGTCTTCTGCTCTGAAGTTGGTTTCAAACTGTCAGTGTCTGCAGTGGCAAAGAGGAATTATTCTCCCCGGACCAGGTCTTTGCAGTGGCTGTAATTAAATAACCTCTGCTGTTAATTAGCATTCCTTAATTACCTGCATTGGCCTTTCATCATTCTTTGAGCTTTACCGGGGCACTTTCCCTCTGTTCTGCCTGCATACTCAGCATTCATAATTCTGCAGCCTGTCATATTTTCTTAGTATTTGAATTTGATGTAGTGGAAGGTAGATATTTTCTGCCCATGCAGCTTGATGGAGAATTTCTGCAAGAAGGATTAGCTTTCCTCAATACCTTGATGGGATCACTGAGTTGATGAATGGAAGTTACTGAAGTAATGGAATCATAATTTTTGTGGTAATAGTTTCCTAACTGTCTTCCATTGCACAGTACTGTGGTGCTGTCATACAATAATACTGCATTAAATTATATTATATTCATACACCATGCTATATATGTACATTGTAGTCCCAGGTTATTTAGAGTATATTATATTATAATGGTACATATCCAAAAAATAAGGATTTACCATCTAAGTATCGTGTTCAAAAAATATTTATTTATTTATTCATTCATTAAATATTGATTGATTGATTAGTGTATGTTATAGAACGTATTGTTTTGTGGCATTATTCATATTTATGTATTAATAATAACAGCAATTATGTAAATTATTATTGTTATTATTTTTTACTGTTGATATTATAATTTGTGCTATTATTATTGTCATTGTTTCTGAATAATAATAAAAAATAATAATTTAAACATTTATATAAAAGCAAATATTTAAATATTTATTATTATTAATAATAATAATACCTATTAGTAAATATTTAAATTATTATTGAATAATAATAAAAATGTAATTACTTATGAATTATTATTATTTTAATTTACAACAACAACAATAATTATACTAATACTAATATAATCAATTAGAATATTTAAAAAATGTAATATTGGAAATGAATAATAATGCTGTTGTTGTTTATTATGTAAATTATTGTTGTTATTACTATATTGTTTATTTCTACATTATTTGTTTTTACTAACTCAGCAACAGTGAAATTGAGTTCAAGTCTTTGACAGCTCAGGTGACCTTTACCCAGAAGCCTTTGGGCTTACACTAACTCTGCTAACACTGTTCTTTTCATCTGAACTTCTAGAGAAACCGTTAAAAGATGGAGACGACACAGCCGACATGTCCCTCTCAGAGTCTCTTTTTGCACACTGGGGTCATGACCTCGGCCCGGAGAGCCGTAAGGTGGCCCTGAAGAAGTTCCAGTACTACGGTTACAACGGCTACCTCAGCGACAGGCTCTCCCTAGAAAGAGCCATCCCAGACCTCAGGCCAGACGGGTGAATGAATCACACTTATCAGCATATATACACACACCCTTTATTCTTTTACAAACATTGATTTTCCTGTATCATTATGGCCATAGTGAACAAACTAAATCACTTAGCAGACAATAAGATATGGAAATGTCCTCATAAATCATCAGTCCTTTTAAATTTAAATCTTTTTTAGTGCTTTTGTTGTTTTCTTTGCAAAAAAATGTGCAAAAAAATTTCTCTGGGGAACGCAAATATTTTGCGAGTTCCACCACCATGTCCCTTAAGGGGCTCCGTACATTTTTATATTGTTGTTATAATAAGTTAAACTGTTTAAATAGAGAAAATATTTTACTTTATATTAAATATATAAAATGTATAAATATAATATAGCAAAATATATATAAAAAATATATTAATAATTTATTTTGTCTTTATATACAATATAATAGCCAATTATTTCATTTTGCGGCAAATTAAATAATGTCGCACCAAAATAGTTGAAACAATAATAAATGCGGCACAGACCATATCTTTCAAAGTTTTTTAATTAAACACAGCTGGTTATGTAATTTTATAACGCCTATGTGATATGGCCGTATAAATTCAAAACAGTACAAATCTTTCATTTTAAAATTAAAAATATTAGTCAAAATATATCACCATCTCCTTTTACAATATTTCAGCACGGAAAAACTTCTCTTCCAGGTGTGTGATTCTCTATTTGTGTTTTTTTTTTTTCTCCTGCAGGTGCAGAAACATCTCATACCCCTCCAGTCTACCACAAGTCAGCATCATCTTCATCTTTGTGAATGAGGCGCTGTCGGTCATACTGCGTTCCGTTCATTCAGTGATCCATCGGACACCCTCCCACTTGCTCAAAGAGATAATCCTCGTCGATGACAACAGCAACAACGGTGAGGGCCTGTTGCCGCCCCAGCACTGCTTTTTAGATCTGTCCCCGTATGCCTTGTATGACAGATTACGATGAATAATGCATATGAATGGGGAGTCATGTGGAAAGAGTATCTGATGTCTGTAACATGATAAGACTAGGGGATTATGTGCAGCAGATGTACATGTTTCCAGTATGCTCATCTAAATGGTTTATGCTTTGGTGTCAGAAGCCAGACATTTCTCTCACAAACGATCTGGTCTAGAAGGATCCAGTTTAATCAAACAAAGTCTTTAATTCTGAAATCTGCTTAGGCTGCATAGCAACTTGCATATTATTTGTCCTAAATAGTATGCGAAATGTGCGCCAATATCATAGTACCTGAAACATGCCTGAGTGGCATACTGGTTCTTGTAGTTTTTTGAAGTGTACGCCTTAATATTCAGATTAGAGCAAATACATCATATACTTTATTTCAATCCATGTGTTCCCTGGGAATACAATTAAATTAAAAAAATGATTGAATGAATGAATTATTCTAATAATTCAACGGCCCAGAGTCAATTATTCCGCTTATACTGCGGTTACCACGCATCAAGACACTGTTCCGATGTTGTATTTCAAGACATTTTCAGGTTTTTGACCTTGTGTGTGGGACTAATTTTTTACGCATCTCATCCCAAGCCGCCATTGCTAATTCCTAAACATGATTTCATAACTAGTAACAGAGGCTTGAGCAGACTAATACAGTTGATGCCGTTCTTAACACAGTTGAGAGAGAGAGAGAGAGAGAGAGAGAGAGAATAAGCATAAGTGAATTCGATTTTATATGATCTTTTTTATTATTAGTGGTGGAAAAATATATGTAGTCAGCTTAATCAAATATAAATTAATTATAGTTGTCAATAATACATTAACAACATTTTAGAGATAATTTTTTTATCGTATACTCATATAAAATATACATGATACAGCAAACTCAAAGTAAAAACAAATGTTTTAAAGATACTAATAATTATTCTTAATAATTTGCAGCTAATATTGTAATCTTAAATATATGTAATTAAATCTAAGATACACTGTCATTGTAATAATTATTTGAATACATAATAAAACAGACCATATTTTAATATTATATCATATAAAATATATAACATAAATTGCCAACTAAAAGTAAATAAATAAATATTTTAAAGATTTCAAAAATCTACATATAAAGCCAGATGCATAAACACATTGTTTTCTTTAAGGCTGTTACATAAAAATATAGATTGGTCTAATTTGATACCAACAAGTAAGACTGATCTCCCCTTGACTAATCGCTAGTACTTACGAATATACCAGTCTTAACATAATGGCCATGTTTATGCAACTGGCCCATAGTATCAAACGAATTATTTTTCCCACAGTATAAATGGGTCTGTTTTCGTATAAATATATAGCTGCCTTTAAGTGGTTCCCTGCAAGGGGATCAACAAGTTTGTCGTTCTTTGGCATCGAAATGTGTGAAAACCCATGGTGTAGACTCTTGGCTCAAGAAAGATTATTTTCTGAAGATAACCGCTGGTGTGTTGTACACTACTGAGGTGGGTTCATCTCAGGCCGATCAGAAAATAAAGCCTTTTATTTGCTCCCGGTCACCTCTAGAGTATTTGGTTTTTCCAGAATAATGACTTCCCAGTGGTTATGCTACAGTGACCTTTTACTCTGCGTGTGTGAGATATAATAGCGAGGGGGCAGGGCGGTTAACGTGAGGTGCAGAGGTTTGGACATTTCATTCTCCCACAGATTGGCAGCGGCCCCACGTCACACCATCTGGTTGCCATGGTGAGACAGGATGATGGCTTTCTCTCTAATAAAAACAAACAGCACTGGAGACAGATGGGAGGGGAGTAATCACCAGTAGACAGCGGTTGAGACTCCAAATATCACAGACCGCTGGCAAATATTAGTGTCTGATGTTTGCAGCGCTTCAGTTCATGTTCGTAATTCCCTGGGAGGTCGAGGGGGGAGTCTATATAAATGAATTTTGATTAGAATGTAATAAAAGTCAGGTACTCATGTCACTTGGGTCTCCCCGCTTCATTTCTGGCAAGGACTGAAACTTTTAGAGGCCACAAGGGTGATTTAGTAAACAGCAGGTATGAGGTATGAGGTTTTATATTGAAAGAAGAGACTTTTTTTCAAGTAATCCCTCTTTCCCTTCCATTGACTCGAAGCTGAACTGTCAGAAAACCTGCAGAGGTTTGTGGATGAGACCAACCAGCAGCGTCCTGACTTCATCAAAGTGGTTCGGCATGACAAACAGGAGGGGTTGATTCGCTCTCGGGTGAGTGGCTGGAGAGTTGCGACCGCCCCCATCGTGGCCCTGTTCGATGCTCACGTGGAGTTCAACATGGGATGGTCAGTGAAACTTCATTTTGATGTCTTCAAAATATGATTAAGAGTTTATATTATATAAAAGTTATAAACAATTTACAATTTAAATGTTTTTACTTTATTATGTTAATAAGAAACAATATAAATTATATATATTATGCAATATTATTTAAAAATTACTATATTTAAAATGACTATACTATACTATATACTATACTACACTATATATAAAAATTACTATATTTATACATAACAATATAACGTATACCTATATATATATATATATATATATATATATATATATATATATATATATATATATAATTCTAATATGTATTATAATAAACTTTGACATAATTTTATCTTGACTAACAGATCAGGTGTAATTTTTATTAAAAATAAAAGTAATATGACTAAATTTGATTTAAAAAATCTGATTTTTAAAGTATGTAAATGAACATTTCCTTATATTGTTCAAAAATTTTATCTGTTGATCAAAATGGTTCCGTAAAACTGATTTGGCCCTGATTTCATAAAGTGAAAGTAGCATATTTTCTTAGCAATAAATTCTATTTAAAGTAAGTGAAAATAGCGACATATTCTATTTACACTGTGACAATAGCAGCATTTTATTAGTAGCAGTTATTTGCAAGAAGTGTAAACAGTAATTAGATGCTATACTTTATAATGGCAGATACTATTTGCACCTCAGTTTTTTTGTACATCAACAGGATGCAATAATATTATAGAGTGTAAATGATAATATTTATTAAAAATGCTGCCTTTCTGGGAGAATAAAAACCCTCCCTATACCTTCCCCTAACCTTGCCCAATAAATTCTTTTAATATTATTAATCACTCGTCAGAAAGTTTATTTCCACTTTTAGAATATTATTTTCATTTTTATTGAAAATAAATTATTGAAAATGGAGAAGGTCGAGCTTATCAAAAGGCGGATTCGGATCTGCGTCGATCTCGGTAAAAGCCAAGACTGTAAGAATTAGTCGATACTGCTGCGCCACTGAAGACGTTGAATTCTGTGCGCATTTTTTTTTTTTAACTTGACTGACCCAACCAGTTATTGGTGGGCAGAGCTAGTGTAAATAGCATTTTCCATAAATAAAATACATGAGCAAATACTATTACTTAATATATTATGATCACATTTTTCTTGATGATAATATTTTTATCATACTGTTGGCACATATTAATTTTTGCAGTAGGATGTGGGTTATGAACGACAATGAAGAAAATGCTAAGCAAAATCATAATCAGTGTAAATTATTCGTAAAACCATTCTTATGGAAATGTATGTAAAGCCCAAATGTTCTGAATAAATCTCATTTTCTTGTCCAGCTATCTGCAGCCTGTCTGATATGACTAAAAAGTAATACAAAAAATTCATAAAGCTTTCAACAAAAATTTGCAAAGAGTTTTGTGAAAATGCCATTCTCTGTTCGGCAATCAATCAAATAGAAAATCAATCTAGCTTCCAAATAGAAACTATTACTGCAAAGAAGCTCATAGACATGCATTGTTTCATTTCAAATCTAGTCGTTCTGTCATGTTCATACTGAGAATTCAGATTTAGTGTGAGTAGTCTTTTGCGTAACGCTGTTTTTGATCATTGTTTGTAGAGTGTTGTAACTTGTGATCTTCATTGCTCTTTTGACCCCCAATCCGAGTGAATTCAAATACAAATACAAATCACATTAAGCCAGTGTAGCTGTTCAAATGTAGATGAGACTAACGGTATATTTGGATGGAAATGCTGTTCTTCGTGTGTGGAGTGAGTTCCCTGTGGGTGTGAGGGCAGGAATATAAGCAGAAGTGCCTGTCTACTGCAATTACTGTGCTAGGCACAGCTGTCAACTTACATACCTGTTAATTATTCTCTGTGCAACATGTCGAAAAATCACCTCTTAAAGGGTTTGGATATCTCATGGACGTCAGCTTATTCCTGCTCAAAATTCATGCTGCGTTCCATCGGTTTATGGATGCATGTGTAAGTTTCTCTGGGGTTCGTTGTGGTTTTTATAGCGTATAGTACAGCTTTTAGCTTGCCTGAGGCTGTTTTTGGAGTTCAAATGCAGCGCTAATGCCTGTATTCGCAACTTTTGAGATGCTCTTTCAAAGCTCCGTTATCTCCAACAATGACATTTTAAGTTTTAGATCGATGAGAGGCCATTGCCTGCCAAAGCGAAAACTACAATCAGCTTTAATAATCAAGTGTGAAATCACCTTTCACTTGCAGTGGCATGGATGGAAGGAACTGCATTAAACATGGTATTCTGGGATTTCAAAACTCCCAAAAGACTAAATAGATCCATCCAAAACATACTGCCCATGAACTTAAAGCATCTTCTATTTCTATTGATCTAAGGGCTGAACCAATCCTTCACAGAATCAAAGAGGACAGAACCCGGGTCATCTCGCCATCGTTCGACAACATCAAATACGACACTTTTGAGATTGAAGAGTATCCCCTCTCAGCTCAAGGGTTCGACTGGGAACTTTGGTGTCGCTATCTAAACCCTCCCAAATCCTGGTGGACACAGAAGAATCAAACTGCACCAATCAGGTATCCGAACCAAAAAATCATTTAGGACCTTTTTTGACAAATTACAGAATCACTGTTTAGGTTACCTTACAGTGAACCTCATATGCCAATAAATAACCAGTTATTTTTGCAAAATATCGGAAAGCTGGTTCATTTCGATTCAGGCATAACAACAAACTGATTCATGGTTTAGTGAGGGAGTCACTGGCTGTGTGAGTCTGATTCAAACTCATAAGTTGGTTCAACATTGATTCATGAACCCTTTTGACTGACTCACTTAAAAAGAACTGGTTCTTAAGAATCATTTGAAAGGAAATCGGACGATGCTCGATGCTGCGAAATCTAAACCAACTTAGGAAGTAACTAACGGCATGTTGCGAGATGATATCTGACAAAACAGGAAAAGAATAGACTTTTAGACTTTCATTAGAAATGGGAGTGAAACTAAATGAAATAAGGGCTATTTTTTACATTTTTACAAAATACACAATTAACTTGAACATAAAAATAAGAAATTAGAGCAATAGTTCATAGCAGTACGCACCTTTTACGTTAGTAAAACGAAGGTGAAACCCGAATAGTAAGCTGTTCTAGCATATGTGTACTTTTGTCAGCCATTATTAGCTGTTTGTTAATGTAGTCAAGCAAAAGGCTAATCATAATAATTACCGTCATGCGTCCGATGTTGTAAAAAGCGATACCATTGTGAAGCATTTGCCTCAGTAAGTTGACTGAGTGGATCTCTGAGCTCGTGTGAGCGAGTGAGTGGAGGCGGGGCTAATTAGCATATGCATAGATCCACGTATACTTAATGAAGCAAGAGTGTAGTGACATTCAAGCTATTTTAAGGCATGAAGAATTTCTTTTCCACATGAAAAAATGTTTAAATGTGTCATTTTGGTGATCAAAGATGAGTTTTAAGGGATAAAATGATTGACTACAGGGAGAATTTAAAGCATATTAAAAACCCCACGTATAAACAACTTGATTCCTGTGTTAAATGTTGACTCAGGAAATTTGATCGGACAATTTTCAATGCCAATTCCGAATGACTGTATCCTTGATGAAGTAAAATAGGTTTTCATGTGCACCTCCTCTCTTTGCAGGAGTCCCGCTCTAATCGGTTGCTTTGTAGTGGATCGGGAGTATTTTCAGGAGATTGGTCTGCTGGATGAAGGGATGGAAGTTTATGGAGGTGAAAACGTGGAGCTGGGGATCAGGGTAAGAGCTATTCAGACTGCCTACGAGAGTTTTGAAAGTACAGCAGGAGACAGGATGTCTGGAGTTTGAGTAGACAAGTAGACGCATGCCAATGAATAATGCTGTTTCATTTGATGAAAAGATGCTTTATACAGGTTATTCTTTGAGGGCGGACGGATATGTGGGGTTTGCAGCCTCTGGTTACAGATAGAACCTGTGTGTGTGTGTGTGTGTGTGTGTGTGTGTGTGAGTGTGTATAAAATCAAAAACATTTTTTTCCTACACTGTGCAGCCCTAGTGTGTATCATCACACACAATTAAAGTGGAGCTCTCTGCAGCTTGCTAATGATAACCTGCCAAACAGACATTTCGTTTCAAACCGGCGGGTCCTAACCTCTCAGTATTACAAATGTATAGAGCCCCATTGAGACCTCTGCCGACTCCCATCAGACCCAGCGGCACTATAATTAGCCTCCGCAGCCAGAATCCAAGCCCAGGCTGTGAAGAGAGCTCACCAGCGGACACACAGTGGCTTGCTCTCACTGTGTTTTGGCCTAGCAAAGTGGCAATCATTCCACGTGGGATGCACCTTGACAATACGGAGTGGATCAAACCCCCTATTAGACTCACAGACATCTCTTGTGTGGTTTTTTTTTTTCCTGGTTTCATCACTTAGGGCCTCAATGAGGAGAGAGGAAATGGAAATGTCTCAGGAAGTGGCAGGCACCATGTGTGCAGCGGGATTCGGATAATGCCCCTCAACATCTGTTCATACAGCTGTGTTTCTACAGCTTAATTCCTCACTCTCATCTTATGAGCTCCTTTGTGCCTCCGAATCTCCAAACGCAACATTGCACAAATGTTGCAATCCTGCAGATATTCACGAAAAAAGGAGGGAAACAAAGCGGAAGGGTTGTCCGTATTTCTGCGGCAGGTTTTTTTTGGAGGTCTGTTGTGAGGAATGATATTGAGATGAATGTTCATTGTCATTCAGTTACATTTAGATTGCAAAAAATCTATATTTTTGTCTTGTTTTATAGCAGAAATACCTATAAACTTAGTTTTAAATTAAATCAAAATGGGCTCTATTTACTTTGTTAGCACACATTACTAGTGTTGTGGTGAACAATTCATCCATGCAAGTCAATGCACAAATATAAAAAAAAATTGTAATCTTTACTCAAAATGTACTTCCCTTCTAGAATGGAATCCTTTTCTGATGACGTCATTTTGTCAACTTGGGCTCGGCTTATAAACTTGCATTGAGATCTGCCTCCATTTTTGAATGGAATGCCTACTTTTCTAGATTCAGCAAATTCCCAGTCGGAAAAAAAAGCCACGCCGTCTATTTTTCACATTCAAAATTCTGTTTTCATTCGGAAATACATCAGTACTGAAATAAAGTCGTAAATTCAGGTTCACATGGACTTTAAGGATATTTTATATGCATTTTAGCTTAAATATTATTTAGAAAACATTGTGAGGTTTAAATTCTTTAAAAAATAAATTAAAATTTTCCTAGTAATTTTTTTTTCTTAGATGTTTAGATATTTTGCAACAAATAAAAAAGCGAAACAATTTTTTTTCTTTTTTTAATGTGAGACATTTTAGTCTTATTTATTTTTATTTTTATTGATTTCTTTACAACATTGATCTTTTTTTGTTGTTGTTGAAAAAATTAAGTTTTTATTTTTATGCTTAAGTGAAGAAGAAATAATTCGTTGTAAGACAAATACATTCAATTCTAGATATATTCTCTGAAAAATTCTGTTAATTTTACATTTTTGCTTCTAAAATAAGTTATCTTAAATGCTATAATAATGATTAAGAATATTACGATTCTTAAGATGATGTTACTTTTTTTGTTATGAAACAATCTTCTATACTGCAGTTATTTTTTTTGCAGATATTTGGATTTGACACTTTTCTGAGCCTTATTGACATTGTGTTGACGGGAGTTATTTTACGCTTTGGAAGAGGGCACACGCTCAATAAAAGGTCAACGCATCTGTGCTCTTCTATTCTTAGCCCTCACTAAAGGGCTCTGTTTATCAGTGGTGGAGAATGAATACTGACTTTGATCATGTCAAATGTCAGCATAGTGTTTTTGGAATCTGTTGCCACAGCATGTCAGTTTTGTTCCAGGTAAAGAGTAATGACTTTTTCAGTAATGTCCCTTGGGTGACATGTTTATTAGTGGTTAATTCAGTCAAGGTAGGCGAGCATTGAACACACACAAGGTATTTCATTTTGCAACATGTAAATATGCAACAAAAAATATTTTCTCAATCAATATTTTTGTCATTTTTATCCAGTTAAAATAACTAAATGTCCTTACAAAATAAATATAATATTAAGATGATTATTATTATTATTATTATTATTATATTAATAACATAATAATTTTCAGAGAAATACCCAGTGTTGATAATGATGATTTAAACAGCATTATTATTATTATTATTACTATTATAATTATTGTATTAATAATATACTATTTTTTCAGAGAATATATAAGTAAATTTTAAATAAATAAGTTTTTTCACTCAGTGTTGATTTTTATTGTTGTTGTTGATGTTGTTATTTAAACAATATTATTATTATTTTTTATAAATATTATTATTATATATATTAAATGTTCTTTTTTATTGCATATATATATATATATATATATATATATATATATATATAATTTAAGTTATAATTTAAGTTATTCATTGCTTACATTCTTAAAACAATGAACGACAATTTATTTTGTTTAGATATTTTTAAAACAAATAAAAAAAACAATAAAAAAATTAATACAAATTTATTTATTTATTTTCTTTTATTTTCTTTTTGCAAGTCGTTATTTTTTTGGAAAGAGACCAAGTCTTCAATGTCTCCCAGACAATATAAAGCCGGTTTGATTCTCATTTCATGCTTGCAAAATTTGCCTCTGTGCGACAGATTACGGTCTGAATATCTCTGTCTGCAGCAGGTATTGTATGCAAATGTGAGAAATTATTTTTTTAATGCTTCGGGAGAACAGACGGCTCAGCCATGGATCATCGGGATTGTTGTCAGTGATTATGCATATGAATCATTCTCCTGGCAAATAAGAACAATACACATCTGTCCACTTCCTGTTGAATCCCGCCCAACGAGTCTTAGCGTTAAAAGCCTGCCAAACAAGCAGATCAGAGCATCCCTCCTTTTCAAACAAATAATCAGATTCAAACTACGGCATTTGATGCAAATTAGATGCATGTAAATATACACAACACGTGTTCAAATAGCTTGTTGCACTGACACGACCCAGACATATGTTCCAGCCAGATGTTGCACTTCATATTTCACCAAACCAGGCCTGAATGAAAGTGTTTGGGTGTGAATGTCTGAATGAAGTGCAACACGCTGGCATGTGGCCTATTTAATCCCATGTGAAGATTTACTGGAGAGATGTACAAAGCAAAGAGAGGTACTCCCAGTTTAAAAGCTGTGCATGAGTGCAGTGGGTGGAAAAAAACAGGGAATCAAACCAACACGCATAAATAAGCTGCCACTCTCCATTTTGAGCTGCCTAACATGCACTAATTGAGGGTAAATCATTGAACAAATGTGTATTATATGAAAGAACTCCAAGAAAACAGCAGCGTTTTTTTGGATTTACTCCCGACTTTACTGACACAACAGGCTATGACTGCACTGTAAAATTGCTCAATGTCAGCCATGCGTCAGGAAAACATGTTGAATTATAGCAGATTAAATTGTCTGTATGTGCTTTCAAATAGGTACTTTCGATATTCTTCTTGTCGTGCAGTAAAAAGCCCCTTTATTGTTTTGTAAATGCAGTTTTGGGAGTTCAGTTTGAGAGAAGAGCTCCGCTGTGTGGAAATGAGTAACCTTTAGATGGTAATTGTAGGAAATGAGCGTCCTTGATTTGAAGTGTATTGTTTAGCTTTTTTTTTTTTTACAAACGCTTTTTAGATGTTCTAATTAAATACAAAAAAGCTTTTTGTTCCTTGTGGGGTTTGATTTATGTGGGTTTTTTTCGATAATTTGGTTTATTCTGCTAAATGGACGCCTATACTCCCTAATGAATCATAAGAACTTGGTGTGTTTGTTTTTGTAGACTGCCTAATGGATGTTAAAGGGCATTTTAGAGAGCTAATTTTTCTTCGTCCTTGTGAAAATTCAAAACACGAGACATTCATGTGTGTGGAATCAGGTATGGCTGTGCGGAGGAAGTGTGGAGGTCATGCCCTGTTCCAGAATAGCTCATATTGAGCGCGCCCACAAGCCCTACACGGAGGACCTGGCAACTCACGTACGCAGGAACGCTCTGAGAGTGGCCGAGGTGTGGATGGACGAGTTCAAGAGCCACGTTTACATGGCCTGGAATGTTCCACAACAGGTACTAAACCTCTCACTTGCTGTTTCAATAGTTGCGGCTCTAAGGCCATGTTTGAAGAACTTTAAAAATTGCAGATTGAAATCTGGATTTTGGAATAAACTGGTAAAATAAATATAAAATAAACAAATTGTTTTTAGAATTGTGCAATTAAAAAGAAATAATATATAAAATGATATTCATAAGACTCGTATGAAAAAGTCTACACTATTTCTAAATCACTAACCCCCCCCAAAAAAAAAAAAAATTGTGGCATTGATTATGTGAAAGCGACATGTGATGGTCAAGTGATTGGGGATCTTGCTCAAGGGCATCTCGGTCTTTTTATGCCAGTATTGAGAATCGAACCACAACCTTCAGGTTACTAGCCTGACTCTCGAACCATTAGGTCATGACTGTGAACTCCTTTGCAGTCATGTTTCATATATTCTTTTCTCTCAAATTGTAATGCTGATCATTTGTAATAAATAAAAAACAGTAAATAAAATACACTACCATAAGTTTAGGATCAGTGATATTTAAAAAAAAAAAAAAAAAAGAAATCTCATGCTTACTAAAGCTGCATTAATTAAGCTGAATTTTCAGCATCATTACTCCAGTCTTCAGTGTCACATGATCTTTCAGAAATCATTCTGAGATGCTGATTTGCTGCTCAGGAAGCATTTCTTATTATTATAAATGTTGAAAACAGCTATATTTTGGAGGAAACGATACCTACTTATTCAGGATTATTTGATGAATTCAAATTTCAAACAAACAGCATTTGTAAATATTTTTGTAATATAACTAAACATTATATTTTTAGTGTCACTTTTAAACTAAGTAAATGTGTCCTTGATAATAATATTAATTGATATTAATATTAATTAGTTGCTGTCAAATCGATTAATCGCGATCAATCGCATCTAACATAAAAGTTTGTGTATGTATGAATATATGTGTGTGTATATATATATATATATATATATATATATATATATATATACACGCACATATATATATATATATATATATATGTATATATAAACTTTTATGTTAGATGCGATTGATCGCGATTAAACGATTTGACAGCACTAGTATTTATTAAAGGTGTAGTGTCTTTTAGCACCATCTAGCTGTAAGATTGCGAATTGCAATATAGAGAAGCTACATTTCTGTCAATAGATCCTTCTAAAATGTACACATTGCACCTTGTATTAAAAGTAAAAAATCTTCTGCCTCCAAACTTGTGAATAGTAGTTTATAAATTAAATTAGAAAAATGCAAGATAGAAGCATTTTCACTTGAAGTCTCAGATTCTTGAGCACCACTGTATATTATTATGCTAAATTGCTTGGCAACGATAAGAAGCCTGCAGTTAAATGTAATTATCCATTGGACATTGTTTTTATCATATTTCTGTTGTCACAGTTTCTAAAAAGAAAAAGCTTGCCATGGTTAAAGGGGATTATTTAGGCAGTCTGCGTCACGTTGCTTCTAACAACACACGCAGATTTTCTGCAACACACGGCCTTGAGTGACTTACAGTTCTATATCAGTACATGAATGTGATGGAAGGACACATGCTGGTTTGTCATTTTGAGTTAAGATGTAATGGGTTGAGATATAATGACCATGACTAATTTAAGCTAAAGTCGCCGTTAAGGCTTTTTAATGAGCTCTCACTTTTGAGCTGGACGTGACACATCGAAATGCTGCTGCATATAGAATCATTTCATTTGAAGTCAGCTGAAGGGCTGAGATAGATGTACATGACGCATAAGAGCTCTCATGTTCTACCAGCCATTTGATTCTGAACTCAATAAATGAATTCTTGTATGTTGGGTGCTTGTGTGTGCAGGACTCAGGAATTGATATCGGTGATATCAGAGAAAGAAAAGCTCTCCGAGAAAGACTTCACTGTAAACCCTTTAGCTGGTTCCTGAAGACTATTTACTCTGAGATGAGAACCTACACAGACACCATCGCTTATGGTGTAGTGAGTATCCACTTCTTGTTTAATAACAGTCATTGCCACTAAACTGGTGCCATTTGTGTAAAAAGAAATTACCTAAAGAATAGAAGATGGCAATTTTTTTTAAGTATTTGATAATATAGACATTTTTCTAAACACATAAACAAAAATACTATGTATATATATATATATATATATATATATATATATATATATATATAATTTTAGAATGTATTCATTTAATTGTGTTTCCAACTTCTCTTTGCTGTTTTAGCAAAAATGCATATTTTGATTGGATAGATGGATGCATTAAATAATTGTTGTCATCATTATGATTTCTGATCAAATAAATGCAGTCTTGATCAGCATAAGGGCTTTTTTCAAAAACACTAAAAACTCTTACTGACCTTTTAATGGTATATACAATAGAAGCTTGTTTCTGCCAATTGTGACTTTTTTTCTCACAATTCAGACTTTTTTCTCAGAATCGCATGATATAAAGTCACAATTGTGTTATAAATTCAGAATTGCAAAATATAAACTCGCAATTCTGACTTTTTTTCTCAGAATTGCAAGTTTATATCTCACAATTCTGACTTTATAATACGCAATTGCAAGTTATTAATCAGAATTGGGAGTTATAAAGTCAGAATTGCGATGTTATAATCAGAATTGCATGATATAACGTCAGAATATCGAGATATAATCTCACAATTCCGAGTTATTAAGTGAGAATTCTGACTTTTTTTCTCAGAATTGTGTTTATATCTTTATAGCACGCAATCGCGAGTTATAAAGTCAGAATTATGAGATTTAAACTTGCAATTCTGAGAAAAAAGTCAGAATCCTCAGAATTGGACTTTATAACTCACAATTTTGAGAAAAGAAGTCTGAATTACGAGGGGAAAAAGCTAGAATTGTCAGTTTATATCACACAATTCTGTCTTAATAACTCCCAATTGTGACTTCATATTACGTAATTCTGGGGAAAAAAACGTCAGAATTGTGAGATAAATGGCAGAAATGTTTATATTTTAGATGACACAATGTGTTTAATTGTGCGTCAGCCCTGGTACGGTCATACTGCCAGTTTCCCCCTTCTAAATTAAGTTAATTAAATAGAATTAAAAAAATAACTAAACTATTCCAAAAATCACTAAACTTTATCATAACAACATCATGCTCTTTTGGAGGTGAACTCTTCAAAGACAAGTCTCACTCATTTTTATTTTTATTTCTTTTATCATTTTTATCTTGTTTCATTTTGCTTGTCATTAGTGGGGCGATCACTATTACCATAATATTTATATTAATGAATTCAAATTAATCAAATATTCGAATGCATAGAATAGATATTTGTATAATTATGAGCATTAAATTATTTTTCTTGCCATTTCACGAGGTTTGTAATGTCAAATTAAACTGTAAAACTTGATTACCTTTCTGAAGGCATAATTATATAACAACAGTCAAAATGCAGCACAATGCAGTTTATTAACACACAGAGACATAGCATCTGATAGATGACATTGTTTCTCACAATATCGAGTTATAGAAATAGTTTGTACTAAGTATTATTTTTCTCTCTCAGGCCCTGCCGTTTCATTTATCACAATGCAAGGCCAACAGAGTGGTTTTCCTAATTGGCATTCTTTTGTGGAATAGCATAATTAACAGCTCCATTGTGAAGACAAAGGAAAGCTGAGCTCCAGGCCATTTTCACACACATTGGCCATTAGCAGACAGAGGAAGAAAGATGTTTTTAATTCATCTCCTCTTCTGTGGTTTTTGCAGTGTGAAATGGGTCTTATGCGTCGGTCCATTTAGTGGATCTCTGTGTGTGTGTGTGTTTGCATGTAGCTGAGGAACAGCCTGAGGCCGGATCTGTGTGTGGATCAAGGTCCCGACTCTGACAACATTCCCATCCTGTACATCTGCCACGGCCTGACACCTCAGGTTAGTGTTCAGTCCACTGCACCTTCTGCCTTTCATCCTTTTTCAGCCCTCTGAGTGTGTTTAATTCATTTATATATAAGTGCTCATGTCTGACTCCATCACGTCTCCTGTTCTCTCTTTCTATGTTTCTCACTGTGTATGCACAGTATGTGAAATTGAACATTTTTAAGGTCTTATTTATGGCCTAGAGATCAAGAACAGGAATTAACGGGTTAAACGGGGTCAGGAAATATAACGAAAAGATTTCGACCCTTCGTATGAGCATCTGGCTACATGTTTTAGAGCATGTTCACTAAACGCTAAGTTTCTTTTTAACATTTTTAACATTGACCTAAATGTCAAAATGTTGTCCTCCCGTTTTGGACAAGGCGATGTATCGAATTTTCTTACTTTCTTACATTAATTCATTTATGTGAATCAGTTAAACTGTCCATTCCAATGAAACGATTCACAACTTTGAATCAAAAAGATTCAGAACTTTTTTTTTTTTGTCACCACACAAAAGTGTTAAAATGTTCAATAACGCTTTACAGCAAGGTTCCGTTTGTTAACATTAGTTTACTACATTAGTTCACATGAACTAAAAATGAAAAACATTTCTAAAACATTTATTAATCCAAGTTGTACCTGTTAATATTATTTAATTAACCTGAGCTAACATAACTAACATTTTTCTTAATAAATACTGCAACAAATGCATTACCTGATGGAACTTAAAGTGTTTACAAATAAAATAAATAAAATGATTCTTCCTTCAGTTCATTTTGTCAGTTCATTTGAACTAGATTTTTTTTTACTGTATTTTAACTCTTGGATTTAAAACTTTGAATCTATTTGGCAACAACAGCTGTTGAAAAAATAATATTTTAAACCACGGAGCGAATACATAAATATTGAGATATCAAAAGGCTCAAAAATATAAAAATATATCATTCATCCTTATTCCCATCTACTGTACAAAGGCTCTGCACACTTCAGTTGTTTAATTCATGGTGAAAATGTGAGTTAAAAGACATGAAGATTGAAGATCCTCTATGAAGATTTCTCTTTTATGAAGATTTGGCTTCGGCATCTCCTTGGCTTGGCTCGTGCTTTCCCATCTTCCCGTCAAAACTGATCTCAGTGTTTCACAGTGATAGACTGTCAGATTTTTTTGCAACCCATAAAACAGTCATTGTATTGCATAAAACCTCTTCATTATTTTGTGCTGATCCCCGAAATATGAATTTTTGAGCAGTTGGGCTGCTTGAGGCAATCCAGTCTGTTTTTTTGTTGGTTTGTTTGTTTTTTTTCTAAATGTATTACACCACGAGGTTCCACAACAAAAGATATCCAGCAGAAAAAACTGTAAAAATAGGGAGCTTTCTCCATAAAGCATTGACTCACCAGGGGATTTCAGATTTAGAAAGATTCCAGGGCTATAGTCACTGTAATGAATCTCAATAAAGAGCAATGACTTAGAACATAAGCAGCGAGGGTTGTTTCACCACCACAGACATCATTCAGGTGAGGCAGAAATGTAAAATGTGAATGTGTGTCTGAGATATATAAATGAGAGCGAGTGAGAGGGAAGGAGGGAAAGAGAGAGAGAACAGCTCTGTCAGCATGATTTTAACTACTTAGTTGGGTCTCTTACACCTGCTGAATTCTTATCCGTGTGTGCTTCCACCTTTCTTATTGGAAACGACACAATGATGCCAAGCAATGCAGTCATGTTCCTATTCTTGCTGATGCAAAACTTTCTAGAATCTGTTGAGGAAATCAAAATTACACCATTGCTAATTATAGGACATTTTAGAGGCCCCAGGGATACTATAGTATGATGTTATTATATATACATATATATATATATGTGTGTGTGTGTGTGGGGTGTAACTGTACATTTATTCTTCCTGAACCATCAATCATGGAATGGACGTCATGGTTCGGTACATATAGACAACAAATACGGTCAGTCACAGGCGATCCACACTCCAATCCAGAAGGGGGCGTGCGTGGTAATGAAGAAGAGACAAACTATGCACCAACCCAAAACGAGTTCAGAGCTTACTAGTAGCCGATTAGTTTTTGTGACGCACAAACTTCACGGAAAGGAAACCAAGACGGCAGAAAGCTACATCCTGTTTGTTTTCTTTATTTTATAAAAGTACAATGTTTTCTTTTTATTGTGAGTGTACACGAATAAAAATAGACCCTTTACAGTTTCAAATGATTATCTGTAGGACCATAAATGACAGAGAATTTTAAGTTGTATTCGTTGTTATAATGAGACAAAATCCTTTGTCATTTGTTCTCATTTGTGATATCTTGGAAAAGCGCAATATTGAACAGTGCGTTCGCCATTGTCACCACGTTAATGAATTCTTATGCACAAAGAAAATGACAGTGTAGGCCAAGCACAACACATTAATCAAACTATACAATAAATTTGAAAACAGCTGTTGCATTCTACTGTGCAGCATTGGTCAATCTATAAATTAGAGTAACAAATCAACAATTCGTTTTTATTTTAAGCTATCAGGAATCTGGGGTTGGGTGTGGGGAAAGAGTAAGAGTACAATATGTTTACTGCTTAGACTTAACTCGTGAAACCGTGACCCCCGAACCGTAACATGACTTTTATGTACCCTTAATATACATATAACATACAAACATACACTCAACTAAAGGATAATTAGGAACACCATACTAATACTGTGTTTGCCCCCTTTCGCCTTCAGAACTGCCTTAATTCTACGAGGCATTGATTCAACAAGGTGCTGAAAGCATTCTTTAGAAATGTTGGCCCATATTGATAGGATAGCATCTTGCAGTTGATGGAGATTTGTGGGATGCACATACAGGGCACGAAGCTCCCGTTCCACCACATCCCAAAGATGCTCTATTGGGTTGTGATCTGGTGACTGTGGGGGCCATTTTAGTACAGTGAACTCATTGTCATGTTCTAGAAACCAATTTGAAATGATTTGAGCTTTGTGACATGGTGCATTATCCTGCTGGAAGTAGCCATCAGAGGATGGGAACATGGTGGTCATAAAGGGATGGACATGGTAAGAAACAATGCTCAGGTAGGCCGTGGCATTTAAACGATGCCCAGTTGGCACTAAGGGGCCTAAAGTGTGCCAAGAGAACAACCCCCACACCATTACACACCACCACCACCAGCCTGCACAGTGGTAACAAGGCATGATGGATCCATGTTCTCATTCTGTTTACGCCAAACTCTGACTCTGACTCTACCATCTGAATGTCTCAACAGAAATCGAGACTCATCAGACCAGGCAACATTTTCCAGTCTTCAACTGTCCAATTTTGGTGAGCGCGTGCAAATTGTAGCCTCCTTTTCCTATTTGTAGTGGAGATGAGTGGTACCCGGTGGGGTCTTCTGCTGTTGTAGCCCATCCGCCTCAAGGTTGTGCGTGTTGTGGCTTCACAAATGCTTTGCTGCATACCTCGGTTGTAACGAGTGGTTATTTCAGTCAAAGTTGCTCTTCTATCAGCTTGAATCAGTCAGCCCATTCTCCTCTGACCTCTAGCATCAACAAGGCATTTTCGCCCACAGGACTGCCACATACTGGATGTTTTTCCCTTTTCACACCATTTGTAAACCTTAGAAATGGTTGTGCATGAAAATCCCAGTAACTGAGCAGATTGTGAAATACTCTGCCCGGCCCGTCTGGCACCAACAACCATGCCACGCTCAAAATTGCTTAAATCACCTTTCTTTCCCATTCTGACATTCAGTTTGGAGTTCAGGAGATTGTCTTGACCAGGATCACACCCCTAAATGCATTGAAGCAACTGCCATGTGATTGGTTGATTACATAATTGCATTAATGAGAAATTGAACAGGTGTTTCCTAATAATCCTTTAGGTGAGTGTACATACAAGCGTATAAAATAAGTATTGAATGCATAAACATTTTTTTCATTATACAAAGTCCCAATCCAGCAATTCACATAAAATTTTGGCCAGATGTTAGTATTAGCTCAAGAAATCAGTACAAATAACGAAATCACAATACTGCAATCCATAAAAAAACTATGTGTAATAAAGTGAAATGGCACAGGAAAAAAGTATTGAACACATTAGGAAAAGCAGTACACCAAGGCAAGGCAAGGCAAGAAAACAACAGATTTCACTAATTAGTTCTACCTCCTACCTGTGCAAACTATAATCAGTTGGGTTAGAGCATGTTGTTAGATTAGAAAAAGAACTCTCCTCTGAATCCAAGTATTGGACATCTCGTGATGGATAGAGGCAAAGAGCTCTCCCAAGACTTTCACTACAAGATTTTTTCCATACATAACAACGGTACTGGTTACAGATGGATTTTACAACTCCTAAATATTCCTTTAAGCACCATTGGGGCCATTTTACACAACAGAAAAACAGAGAAACAGATTTCTGATCAGGGAGTCAGAAGGGAAGTCAAAAGTGTAGCCCAAGAACCATGGAGCACTCAGAAAGAGATCCACCGCCACAGCCTCCATGTACGCTCACTGCAGAAAGCTCCATTATTAAAAAAAAGGCACGTTGAAGTTCATTTGAAGTTTTCTACACAACATTTGGAAAGGTCTGAACTACTAGGAGAATTTACTGTGGTCAGACGAATATGACCCTAAAAATACCACACCAACAGTGATGTTTTCGAGGTGGATGCATCATGGTATGGGGCTGTTTCTCTACTCATGGTATTGGCAGAATCAATATTATTGAAGACAAGATGTACTGGGCATTTTAGAGATGAATTTGTTGCCATCCACCAGGATGATGAAGATGAGACTTTGGTGGACTTTCCACCAGGAAAGTCCAATTCAAATCCAAAACACACTGCAAAGGAGAGTTTGAATTGGTTCTAGACGAAGAAAATAAAGTTGTTAGAATGTCCCAGTAAATCTATTAAATACAGTTTCAGTTAGTGTGTTCAATACTTTTTTCCCAGGTCATTTCACTTTATTACACATAGCTTTTTTATGTATTGTAGTATTATGATTTCCTTTTTTGTACTGATATCTTGAGCTAATACCAACGTCTGGTCAAATTTTTTTTGTGAATTGCTGCATTGGAACTTTGTATAATATTTTTTTTTAATGTATTCAATACTTATTTTACCTGCTGTATATATTAGGCATAACATTATGAGCACTGACAGGTGAAGTGAATAACACTGATTATCTCTTCATCATGGCACCTGTTAGTGGGTGAGATATATTAGGCAGCAGGTGAACTTTTTGTCCTCAAAGTTGATGTGTTAGAAGCAGGAAAAATGGCCAAGCATAATGATTTGAGCAAATTTGACTAGGGGCAAATTGTGATGGCTAGACGACTGGGTCAGAGCATCTCCAAAACTGCAGCTCTTGTGAGGTGTTCCTGGTCTGCAGTGGTCAGTATCTATCAAAAGTGGTCCAAGGAAGGAACAGTGGTGAACCGGCGACAGGGTCATGGCCGGCCAAGGCTCATTGATGCAGGTGGGGAGCGAAGGCTGGCCTGTGTGGCCCGATCCAAAAAACAAACTATTGTAGCTCAAATTGCTGAAAAAGTTAATTCTGATAGAAAGTGCATCACAGTTTGTTGCATATGGAACTGCATTGCTGCTGACCAGTGATGCTGACCCCTGTCCACCACCGAAAGTGCCAGCAGTGGGCACATGATCTCCAGAACTGGACCACGGAGCAATGGAAGAAGGTGGCCTGGTCTAAAGAATCACGTTTTCTTTTATATCACGTGGATGGCCAAGTGTATGTGCGTCACTTACCTGGGGAACACACAGCACCAGGATGCACTATGGGAAGAAGGCAAACAAGCAGAGTGTGATACTTTGGTCAATGTTCTTCTGGGAAAGCTTGCATCCTGCCATCCATGTGGATGTTACCTTGACACGTACCACCTACCCAAGCATTGTTGTAGACCATATACACCCTTTCATGGAAACGATATTCCCTGGTGGCTGTGGCCTCTTTCAGCAGGATAATGGATAAACTGTTTTGAGGAGCACACCAACGAGTTTGAGGTGTTGACTTGATCTCCAAATTCCCCAGATCTCAATCCAATCGAGCATCTGTGGGATGTGCTGAACAAACAAGTCCGATCCATGGAGGCTCCACCTCACAACTTACAGGACTTAAAGGATCTGCTGCAACATCTTGGTGCAGATACCCCAGCACACCTTCAGGGGTCTAGAGGAGTCCATGCCTCAACGGGACAGGGTTGTTTTGGCAGCAAAAGGAGGACCAACACAATATATATATATATATATAATACTACCGGTCAAAAGTTTTAGAATGCCTCCATTTTTCCGGTTTTTATTGAAATGTAAGCAGTTTAATGTCTCAATGTACTTTGAAATTAAAGCATAGAACAAATAAACAATTGGAGATAAAAAAGAAATCATGGAATCATTTTGGTTAACAAAATTTAATCTAAATTTTTGACTCATCAAAGTAGCCACCTTTTGCAGATATAACAGCCGAACACACTCGTGGCATTATTTCTACAATGGAAATCAAATATTGTTCGGAAAGTTCTTCCCAACACTGTTGCAGAAGTTCCCACAAATGTGTTGCACTTGTAGGTTGTTTTGCTTTCATCGCAAACCAGCTCGATGGGGTTTAAGTCTGGAGACTGCGCTGGCCATTCCATGATTTGAAGCCTACCGTCTTGTTCTTTTCTTCTAAGGTAGTTCTGACATAACCTGGAGGTATGTTTTGGGTCATTATCTTGCTGTGGGTATGAACCCCTGACCAACTAGGCGTATACCAGAGGGTATTGCATGGCGCTGCAAAATGCTGTGGTAGCAGTTTTGGTTCAGGGTGCCACTCACTCTGTGCAAGTCGCTGACTCTGGATCCAGCAAAAGAGCCCCAGAGCATCACGGTTCCTCCTCCGTGTTTGACCGTTGGTGTCACACACAGAGGAACCATCCTTTCGCCTACTCGACGGCGTACAAAAACCCTGCGTGATGAACCGAAGATTTCAAATTTCGATTCATCAGTCCATAACGCCTTCTTTTTCTCGCCATTATGAGAGCAATATACTACTTCCTGCGGTACAATACTGTCCAAATAATGCTTAAGAGGGTGTAGTAACACAGTCTGTTCCAACACTGCTTTTATACAGACAGAGGGTTTGTAAGTAATCAACAAAAGTTGGGACACCTGTAGGAATTGTTAGCATCAACTTTCAAGGCTTAATTTACTTCCATTGGTGCAGAACAGCTGTAAGTTGTTAACCCATTACTTGTTCCCTGAAAAAGGCCTTTTTGTATAACTATGAAATGTACATATTTTTTCAGTTTTTGGTAACCTAAACGTTTTTTTTTTAACCTCAGTTCTAACCTCCAGTTTACCGCTTACCTTTGTACCATTTCAGGTTATTCACTGGACTTGAACTGCTTAAATTTCCATAAAAACTGGAAAAATTGGGGTGTTCTAAAACTTTTCACCGGTAGTGTGTGTGTGTGTGTATATATATATATATATATATATATATAGATATAGATAGATAGATAGATAGATAGATAGATATACATTTAACTTCTCCACCATTCAGAATATTTCTGCATGATTTACCGTCCATCTCATGTCTATTTGCACACTTAAACTGATTTCAAGCATTCTCATAAGATGTGAGCAGTATGAGCATTTTACCATCTCTGTGGTACTGGATTTGTTTTTTTGTTAATGGGCCGTTAGACAATACCTCAGCTAACCATATTAACACTGTGGCAGTTACTCGGGATTTAAGCATGTTGGAAATGGAGCATAGACATGCTTGCTCTTTGTTTCAGTGCATTATCTCCCATTCATTCAGCAAAAGGAACATTGTTCCCATACAACAGCCATAAATCTCCAAAGCAGTGAAAAAGCAAGCTTTTCCTCAAGCAGAAACAGTGCTAAATGAGTCCCTTGCAAGTTGAGTCCTTATTTTTCTTCTCTCATACATTATTCCCCATCCCATTTTAGCCCTCCATCCCTTCCCGTCACAGTTCTAGTGCTCATCAAAGGATCCCGAAGGATATGCATTGTTTCCATTGTGAATGAATGATTAGTCATTTTACGTGTCCATGGAGATACACTTGCTGCCTGTTCAGCTTTTGTTTTCACAAAGATTTTCATTTCAAGGTGCCTCACAAAAGTTTTAGCCGATTTGCATTGGTGCGGTTCCAAAGTCAAACAACTTGATTTCATTTTACTATAGGCTCGGGTATACAGCAGTATTCAGAGGGGGAAAAAAATGTTTTGAAACAATTTGTCTCAGCGGAACGCAATGGTAACTCTCAAAACATGCCAAGAGATCAGAATTGATTTGGAGTTGAAGAGAAGAAGAGAATGCCTAGTTCTGTGTCTGATACTCCTGAACTGCCACAAGTTGGATTGCCAAAATCACTCTAGATGGTATACAACCAATTTAATCTATATTTTTGAAAAAAAAGTATCCATTTCTGTGATGCACTGCATGAGATATCTAATCAATAATACTGTTAGCACTTCTCCAAGCTTTGGTTTTTGAAGTGAAATATCAATCCATCCAGACCCCGAAGAAAAAATGTGGGCATATTGCATGAAATGAATTCTTTCTGAAAGTGCTTGTTTTTCAGAATGGCAAAGGATGAAAGTATCAGGACTATTGATTTAGGACTCGCTCCAACAAAATGTGCATTAGTGATTCAGAGCAAATGTTGAATATCAGGAACTTTGCTTGTCTGAGTTCTTTCCCCATTTGCCCCATGCTATCCATGTTTGGCTGAAGTAAATGCAAATAAATGAATTAAAAAAAAATTTGTGAATGCAATGTTTCTGTAAGTAGAACCTTTAATTGCACAATTCATCAGAACTTCTGTAGGTAAAAGGAAAAAGAAGAATGTGTTGGTCCATACTTTTTGCTAATGTTGCTAATATTTGCTAATATTGCCCTTGTGCTACCGAAGAGGAATGTATAAACCTAAAAGTGAAGTGCCTGTTTTTGTTAATGTTTATCTAAGTGTTAACACTTACATAGAAATGTAAACAGAAGGTTTGTGCTATCAAGGCGCCATCGTGAAATGTCTCATTCCTTGCAGACATTCTTTCTACATACTTAAAAGTATGTGCTTTCCCAACACCAGTGATGTACACACACTTTAAATGATTTGCAGAAGTAGCCAATTGGCATTCAGCCCATGTTTGAATGGTGTGTATGAAATTAACAAATTAGAGTCATTCGTTTAAAAAGAGTTATTCATCACTACTGAGCAAATTAAGATGGAATACTTGGTATCAACACTGGGATTTGGAACTGAGCCATATCGACGTAGAGATTTCACAGCAAAGACGCAATTAACAAACATGAATAATTCATTTTATTGGCTATGTAACACAGAGATGAATGACACACAGTGTCAAGACATACATTCAGAAGGCCAAAATGAATGGATTAGGGCGATAAAAGATATGTCATGACATTACAGCTTTCTTATTACTGCAATTCAGGGCTTGAAATATAAGGCCTATACTTGACATTTTTTAGTTTTGTTGACAAATAAGAGTTAATGTACAAATATCTTTCTTTTATGACATTTTAACTGTAAACACAACATTCACTACCATTCAAAAGTTTGGGATCAGTATGATGTTGAAAGAAGTCCTATATGCTCACCAAGACTGCAGTTATTTGATCAAAAATGTAATCAAAACAGTACTATTGTGAAATGTTATTACAATTTAAAATAGCTGTTTTTAAGCAGTCTTTACTCCAGTCTTCAATAGCTATATTTCCATCCAAAGTTATGGATTTAACTTGTGCACAAAATTTATAAATCGCATAAAACATTTGCGAATAAAGCAGTGTTTCCAACCCATGTGTTCAAGAGAACAAAATCATCATTTGCTGGGAATTTGCCACAAAATCCTTGTAGTAAAAATGGGAGTTGCTGCAATCGGGCAATCTTTTTCCTACATCATAAAGGACTTGCATTTTGCAATAAACTCATGTTATATTTTATTGATCATGTTATATTGGTTTGGATGCTGGTGTTTGGGAATGCAATAGTGCGAGATGCTTCTGGAGGGGAATTAAGCCAAGTCATTTTGATGACAGAATTTAGCTCAGGGATTTCAGAATGATCAAACCAGTATTTATTCAGTAAATGTGTTTCCATAATAGTTTATGTGCATCAGATAAAAAAATTCCTCCATCTCAAATGAGTGAATTTATGTGCATCTTGGCGTTTCCATCCAGTGTTTTTCAAAATACATGTAAAAATTGGTGGATGGAAACATAGCTAGTATTAATTAATTAATTAATTATTATTAATATTAATATTCTTTTCTTTAAAATATATTCCTGACCACAAACTTTTGAACAGTAGTACAATTCCAATACTTTCCATTTGTGAATTATGTTTACTGTTATTAAAACATTGCAATAATAATACAATGTTTTCCTTTTCCTTTTCAAACTTTCCTATTCGCATGTGAGCACCTAATGCAGCAGATTATATATGCTAGGTTAATGTTAACATAATAAAAATTGTAATAATTTTACATGTATAATTTAGAAGAGCCTTTCTCTTCTGTTGTTTCAGAATGTGTACTACACAAGCTCTCAGCAGTTGCATGTCGGAGGTTTGAGTCCGACCATCGACGACGACGACAACAAGTGCCTGGTGGACGTGAACAGTCGGCCGCGACTGTTGGAATGCAGCTATGCCAGAAACAAGCACATGAAGCTCTCCTGGCTCTTCACTCAGGTATACATGGAAAGGAAACAATGAATCATGTGCTCCAAAGCTCATTTTTTGTTGCTCTGTAAAGTAGTAATATGCAAGTTGAATTGTGTGATTATTACATAAATTACTTTTTGATGCTAACTATTGGTTTTTGGGTTAGTTAGCCTAAATGAGAATGGCATTCCAATGCTCAGTTTGTCCTGTGTTGTTTATTTATGAAGAGCTTCGAGTTTCTATAGTGTTCCATTACATTCTACATTCTTCTCTTACTGCACAGCTCAATTAAAGTGGACCTATTATGCCCTTTTTCTAAGACTTTTGTATACATTCGACGTGTACATTCCCAGAAAAACACTCAAGACTACAATTGTGGCTGACATAGAGAATAAGTCCCTTTGGAGAAGACTTTGTGCTTTATAACTTTCCAGACCTTTTTCATGCTCAAACAGCTCAAAAAGCATAATAGGTCGTCTTTAAATGTCAAAACTTTTTTATCAAGTTCTGAGAAAATTTAAGTACCACTCCAAAACTTTCCCTTAAAATTCGCTGTCAATTTGCAGCATCTGTCAGCCCTCCGGCTGTGCGACTGCAACGGACACTTTCTGGATATCGCGCATTAATAATTCAGAGGTGTGAGTTGTGTGTGTGTGTGTGTGTCGTAATGCTCTCCTAATTCAATTCAAGTGTCGTTCTGGATTGTAGCAGATATCTTAATTTCATCTGCACACTGTCCACGTAATGTATGCTTCTCTATTAAAAGGTGAATGAATTAATATATGTCACAGCAGGCGGTGTGGTCTAAAAGGTTTAGCTGAAGTGTGCTGGAAATGTCAGAACAGGTTATTAGGAAAGGGTAATGCTGCCCCCTTGGGAGAGATGTCGAAGCAGATGAACAAACACGCGCTATCGAATAAAGTGTAAGAACGATATCAATTCTCACACAAACCCTCGGGACGTCGTCTTATGTCTCAGATGAGCTCGGTGGGATAAAGGCTTTATGGCAGCCACCTTTTTTTTTCCTGGAGTCTCTTAAAATGGAATCAGATGGAGCAAATCCATTGTGGCCTTTTATATGTGATGAATAATTGATGGCAAAGCCAGTGAAAGAGTGAACTGGCTTTTTGACTCACAGGAGAGCTTCAGAAATGGCTTTAATTAAGTCTTTATCGACTCACATTGTCTGTCGACAGTCTGCTTTTCAGTCTGTATCCTGGATACCGCTTGGCAGGTCGTGAATAAATGCGCCGTTAAGCTCACCTGACACATGTACCCTGCTGAAATATATTATTTAGCTCTTTAATGCATTTGGCACCACCAGCCGTCATGGCAAAAACAGTGATATTATTTCAGGGAGGCTGATTTGGAACAGAGCATAATTGAAGCAGATGCAGTGGTCCCTATCGGTGACACACACCTGTTAAATGATCCATGCCAGACTATTTTATAATTGCAAGAGTTTTAATAATGTCTGGTTTAAAACCACAAAATATTGTGTAGTTACACTACTTGCATTATGTTTTCAGAAAATATGTAATATGCACTTATGTACTCTAAGTTTTTCAAATTGTTCTAAAATGCAAACTACCATAACTTTATGCACCACACTATCCCACCATATGAAGGTATTCTCTTCAACAGTTTAGTTTGGCACATTATGTAACATTTTTCCACACGCTAATGTTACAACTACGAATATAGTAAAGCAGCATAAAAATTATACAAATATTCCAACTGTTTATCTTCAATAATATGAATTAGCCTGTGTGGCGAGACATTTGGCGTTTCATACAACTTGTGTCTGAGTTGGATTTCATGCGGTAGCAGACGATTGGTCGAGGGCGACACTTCGCCCGCAGCCTCCTCTTTCATGTTTCAGCTGTCTCCAGAGCCTCCTTCAACACTGTAAGACTCCAAATCCTTGAGGCTCTTCTTCAGAAGCAGCCACTTTAGGAACATCACTTTTCTTTTGACATTGTTCTGAAAGTCTTTGTTGGTGTATTTCATTCTGTATTTACTGGATGAAAGAAGTATGTTTCTCAAGGTATAAATGTAGCTTTGATTTCTCATTTAGAGTCACTTGGATTCTGCATTAGAAGGACGCATTAACACCAAGATGCTTTTAGCTCTGTGGGATTTTAAAGGGTTAGTTCACCCAAATATAAAAAATTCTGTCCTTGATTACTCAACCTCATGTCGTTCCAAACCTGTAAGACTTTATTTAAGAGTGCAAATTAAGATCTTTTTGATGAAATCTGAGAGCTTTCTCTCCCTCCGTAGACAGCTACGCAGCTACCACTTAAAAAATTCATAAAGAGATCATAAAACTAATCCATATGAATAGAGGCGGTTTAGTCCAAATTTTCTGAAGAGACACGATTATATGATGAACAGATTGAATTTATGCTTATATTCACATATGTACATTCATCAGTCATGGTAAATGGAAGATCTGTTCCTAAAACCGCTCAATTTATCTAGATTAGTTTTACAATCTCTTTATGAACTTTTTCAAGCTTCAAAGTTTCAATTGCGTAGCTGTGTATGGAGGGACAGAAAGCGCTCGGATTTCATCATAAAGATCTTCATTTGTGTTCCAAAGATGAACGGAAGTCTTATGGGTTTGGAACGACACGAGGGTGCGTAAATAATGACAGAATTTCAATTTTTTTGGTGAACTATCCCTTTAATATTCAAGACTATGAATATTTGTCATTGTTCACTCATCTTGACGTGTGTTGTCTTGCAGGGAGGCTCCATTCAGAATAGGAAGTCGAAGAGTTGTTTGGAATTGGTGGAAAGTGCGGAAGTTGATCATGGATACCAGCTGGCCCTTCAGAAGTGCAGCAATCAAAAATGGACGATTACCAACATATTGCCTGGGAAAGTTTTATAAGCATGGTGTTTTAAGGGACATATTGGATTTACAGTGGACTGAGACACTGTGTCCCTTTACACACATCGCTGTGTCATCATCTGGAGGACAGAGAGTTCACTGTTATTTAACACTGTAAACAACTTCATGTCTTGTGCCGGACCTCAGAGACATCATGGAACATCTCCTGAATTTCATTTTGTCCAAAAGAGATGGTTGGTTTTGAAACACTGATGTGAAAAAGGGATCGTTTTCCAAAAAATGACAATTCTTTTATCATTTTCTCATCTCATGTTGTTCGAAACCTGGGGTGCTTTTGCCAAGTTCCGTCGTTATCAGCATAGTTCAGCGAGTCAGTGTTTCCCGAAACCAAAGTTAAAATGAACATTTTAAAAGAACTCAATGTAGGTAAAAGTCTAAGAGTTATAAGATTAAAAAAAGGCAAGCTATTCCAAGCTATACGCTTTTCGGCCAGCACTGAAAATGCCCTGTCGCCACTCACTTTTAATCCAGTCCTCAAGACGTCTAGAATCATCTGGTTTGTTGAGCTTAGATTCCTTTGAAGTTTTTGTAAATGCAAAAGATCAATTAAATAAGAGGGAGCCAATTGTGTAAGACTTTGCATAATTATATAATATATCGTGTGGTTGGAACGACAGTTCTCGACCTGCGGTTAGAGGCACAGTTTCTTTTTTGCATGATCTTGAGCAAAACAAGCAGGCTGATGATCAATACTATCGTCATCTTTCATTTCAAATATATGCAAATTTAATTAGCGTTTTTTAGTTTGTCAAGAGATTTAAAGAGCATTTTTGAAGAGCGCTCATGTGCACACTATGAGCCTATGATCTGTAATTTAAAATCCGGCATTAATTCGATCTCAAACAGATGAATTAAAAGAAGTTATTACTCCACCACCTCCATGACATCATTAACCAACTTGGTTGAATGACAAATTTGCGACAGTGCAGTTTTGGGAAACAGGCGTGACTAACTAGTTGATTTCTTCAAGGATGCACCATACTATTTTAGTTACACAGTTGGTACATTTACATTTACATTTAGTCATTTAGCAGACGCTTTTATCCAAAGCGACTTACAAGTGAGGAAAACCAACAAGCGATTCTTCATGAATTGGCAAATAACACAGGAAGTGCTCACAATGCAAGTTTCATACATTGCTCAGTACCATAAGCTAGAGTAGGAAGGGAAAAGGGAAGGATAGGGTTTTTTTTTTTTTTTTAATGAGGGGATTAAGTGTTCACGGAAGAGATGAGTTTTCAGCTGTCTCTTGAATATTGCCAGGGATTCTGTGTTCCTGATAAAAGTAGGGAGATCATTCCACCAGCAGGGAGCAGTGAAGGAGAATGTTCTGGTAACCTAAAAGTTTTGACCATTGACTCATTGTATGGAGAAAAAAAAATAACACTCAAAAAGTAATTTCTCAAAATATCTTCCGCAGAAGAAAGAAAGTCATACAGGTTTGGATCGACATGATGGTGAGTAAATGATGACGGAATTTTTTTTTTTTTTCATTTTTGGGCAAACTGTCCCTTCAGATGTTCTGCTGTATGATTGGCTCTTGTGTATTTAAGAATTTAGTAGTTTTGCTACTGTGTAGCACCAATTTAAAATGTTTTTCTTTTTCTCAGGTTTGTGAATGCTGGCTGTGATTAATTGATGTGGAAAAAGATGTTTTATAAATGTAAATAATCTTTCTAAATTATATTAAAGACTTTTAACTCTTCATGCTTGAATTTTACAAATGAAACAAAAGGTTCTCCTGGTTTAAACTGGTTTAGTGCTCCAAAACATCTTAAACACAAGTCTAAAATTCCTTGGGGGCCATCTAACCAACTAAAATGCTAAAATGCTATGGTATAAAAACTTAATTTAGGTCCATTCAGAAATCGCTATTCAGATGGTTTTTCTATTCATTTAAGCAGAGCTCTGGCATTCGCAGAAATTGAAGTCCAATATTCACAGTTTGTGCTTTTTTAGAAAACCTCTTTTCCATCAACCATGGGACAAAACCCATTTAATCAAAGTCAGGAACACTTGACAACCTCACTTGAGCTCTGATCTGTCCAAATCCCTCAAATCTCTAAAGCGCAGACACACACACGCTGCTTTAACAAGGAACAACAGTTTCATGAGTCGTTGGGTTTAAAAAGGTTTACTTGAAAAAACACATTCGAAACGCTGGAACTCCAAAGACAGACGGTGCTTTTTTTTCTAACAATCATGTGTTTTTCACACAAACTTGTAAAATAATGTTTTCTCATAAGATCGGGTTGCAACTGAAGATCAGTTTTTGCTATATTTAAGCCACAGAAGTGCCTCGACATTCTCGTGACAATTTCTTTTTAAAGCAATCTTTTTGAATGAATCTCCTCCATCCCCTGAGATAGGAAATCTAAATGAGTTTTAGAAGTACATTTGTCAGGAAGTCCCAAATATACCTGCATCCTTGAAATAGTTTGTACTGATTCAAAAAAGCAAGAAAAACACGTCCACACTGAGACAGATCATATGAAACAATTTCTCATCTTCCTTCTATTTCTCTCTGCACTTCCAGACCTGTCAGAAATGCAGTTTGCCTCCTGAGAAGATAAAACTACTATTCCGACTGACCCTCTGAGGGGAAAAATGAACATCTTTTTATCTCTGGAAACACAATGGTTGTACACAAAAGCTCTTTATAAGATCTGTTTGACCTAGAGTGGAAACGGAAGACTATGATGCTAAAAATATACGTATCTAAGTGAATACAGTATGGTAAAAAATATTTCAGCACATTTGTGAAGGAAGATGGGGTTTGCTATTTGTATTATTCGGCATCTTTTAGACTGTAAAACAATAGCATCGTAGTCTGTAGTGACTGTGAATGCTTCACTACATCTATATATATATGGCCAATATATATTCCCCTGCTGCATTTTACTGCTGAGTAACCAGAAGAATTAATTTAGCAATATAAATTCTGTGCATGATCATTAATCAAAGGTATTAAGGCAGAACTGTCTCCGCTTCACTGTCTCATTGATGAGAGTATTAGAAGTGTGAGAAGCCCAGAGCATTTCAAGAGCTTGTTATCAGGCTTTAAAAGTGTTGGGTTAGCACTTCTGAGCCTCATAGTCCCACAGGCTGAGAAGCCAAACCCTCTGAGTTTATTAAATTACTGTATTCTCCCATAAGGACCTTCCGCTATCTGCTAAGTGTTGCGCAAATGGGGCAAGCAATAAGAATAATGAAAATGGAGACATTTTGTTTATCTGAACTTTATAGAGAACGGGAGATTGGGTTGGGATCGGGAGTTACATTATTCATTTTACATAAACAGTGTGGCATGAAACAGAAGTTGTGATTGTCTTTTCTTCTCTATTTTGACGCATATTAGAGTGAAACTGCTTCTCAAACAAGAAAAAATGTAGGGTGGGACTTGATTTTATCCATGGGGAATTGACTGGATGGTTGGGGTTTGCTATAGATCTTATTCAGAGCAGCTCCACGACAGGTGGGAAAGCGAGGCTGTGAGAAGTAAACGTACCGTGTTTTCAATGGCATCCACTGTATACAGCTCCTAGATCACTTATTTTTTTTACTACTAAAATTGCTTGGAAAGTGTTTCGTCGCCTGTACAATCCAAAAACACATAAAATAACAGTAAACCATGCTGAAGATATTTACTGTATGTCTATCCCTCACAGGCTCGCTTTCTTTCATGTTAAAAATCAAAGATGGCACTGCTGTAAATAAGGTCTTTTGCTGTGATCTCATGTGAGTGGCAGGTTTTCCCGCCCTCACGCATGTCATCAGGGACGACAGAGATGTCACTGCAAGACAGAGAGAAAGTCACTTTGATTAAATATTATGAAGGCACATGAATTAATAACTAATGTGCAAGGGTAAATCATTTTTAATAAATACTGCAATCGTCAAGCGATTTTGATTGGTCATCTAGGTGACTGAAACCGGCGCTACTTTCATTTCTGTCATATCTATCTGCTGACTCACTCTCTGGTTTTTTATACAAATGCAAATGCCATCTTGCGACTCAGGGTACATTTACAGGACAACGATGTACTAAAATGTGCTTTTTCCGTGTACAGATGACAACGTTGTCAAAAAGCTGTATTATGCTGCCTGGCCAGTAGTTGGCGATGTCACTTTGTAAAGAAAAACAACACGCCTATAGACTGAACACATAATACCATGCGCATGATGTCATAGTTTTCACAAATTCACGTTTTTGTTGTGTAAACAGAAACGATAATGGTATGCATTTTAAGAACTTGCACTTTGAAATTTTTCAAAAGCTTAAAACAGTTTTGGCCATTCATTTACACGACAACACGTTTTGGGGGCCTGAAAATACAAACTTTTGAAAATGGGTTTCAAAGTGGAAGTTTTTGAAAACGAGTTCAGGCATGTAGTTTTTCTTCACAAAGTGACATCGCCAACAATTGGCCTGGCATGAATAATACAATGATTTTAATCGTGTTTGTGGATCCGTGTCAATGGAGATCATTTTGATGTTGTCGTATGTACACAAAAAAGGAATAACTTTTCTGTTTTTAGTACATTGTTTTCATGTAAACGTACCCCAAGATGGTTGACTGGTCTTCCAGCTGTTCATAGCCATTTTAGCAGGCTGGTTTTAGAAAGATTTCAACCAATTCATTTAGCTGGGAGACCAGCTTGACCAGTTTAAACCAAATATATCCTGCTTAAACCAGCAAAAACAGCCAACCAGCATTGACTGGTGTTAGATTTATTAATTTCGAGTCCTTAAATTCAGCTGCATTAAATGAGGTAAAAGCATATGGTTTTTTAATCTTTTTGTGTGCAAAAAATTAGCCAGCCACAGCTGGTGTGTGCTGGTCCACTCACACATTTCAAGAAGCATATTGCTGCTGGTTCATGTATCCTGCTATTGGCACCATCTGCATTAACGGAAACCGTAAAGAAAGGAAATAATGACAGTTCAAGGAATCATATGTTGCTTGGCGTTCCTGCTGTGGTGGATAATGGAGCAGAAAAGAGTTCAGGCTTGATTTAAATGAATTCACTAGCAACTGTGAAACCGTTTGTGAAGGTTGCTGGCAGGAAGTCACAACAGAAGGCAATAGCGAAATTGTCTAATTTTGGTTGAGGGAGAACTAATTGCTTAGTTGAAAAGACCACACCAGAGATTTACAAGTAGACACAGTTTAATATGAAGATAAAAAAAAAAAACACGGCCAAAGGCAAGAAGCCAGAGGCTCAAACAGACATTTGCATAACTGACTTTAGGTTGGTCTCTTTTTATATTTTCAACACATTTTTTCAACCATAGAGGACATGTTTTTTTAAGGATTATCTTTTGCACTAATTAAGGATAACTAACCTATAAAAATCAAACCAGATAAATGTAATGTATTCGTTAAACCTTGAATATCACATAGTGAGCTTTCATTGATTTGCTTAACGCACATTCTCAACTTCAAATTCAGTTCACTTTCAATTATTTAGCTATTTTTGTTTTCCCAGTGATTAGCTTTAAGGTCCCAGACACAGAAGTAAACATCTTCTGAAGAACAAGAGGATATAGTGAGATTTCACATGGCAGAAGCAATCGATTCATTCAATGCACCTTCCCATAATGCGATCTTTGGCCTTGTTTCGTTTGACATGCTTGGCAGGTCGGTGAACTGAGCTCTGTGGCACTGCCCAGCTTCTTCCCAGCTCTCACTCCTCCATCAGCTCAAAACATGAGAAATATTGACAAGTAACAGCTTTAATATTTAGGGATATGGGGGGGAATGTGTCCCATTGGTGTTTACGGTAGTTACAGAAATCCATGCAAACGTAGCGTGGTCAACAGGGCCTTGTCCATATTATCAAAGAAACCTCATCTGCCTTGAGTGAGAGGTCTGGCTCAATAACACATGCTAATTGAATGGCTGATAAAACCATGGTCAAGTCTTAAGAAAACAAGCAGGACTGCTACAAGACAGAACCACAGCTCCAGACTCAGAGAGTCGCTCACAAATCAAGAGGGCAGTTTTGAGGAGGTTCTAGTGACAAATTGCCACCTTTTCAGCACCTGATTACAATTCCTACAAAACCACATTATGATAAATACTTGTTAGTAGCAAACATATTAAACATATATTGTTTGTTTCAGCTACGTATGTCTGCATTAGTTAGCTTATGCGCTAGTATAGCATATGATACCTATTAGCCTGATGGCTTACTTTATGCAGAGATTTGGACTTACCTTACATATCATCTTTAATGTAATGATGTGTTAAATAAAGTGTTAAATGTCAAATTATCTCAATTATGAATAAAACAAAAAATATTCCCATGATTTGAACCATGGCTTTGCCATAGTAAAACTATAGACTAACATTTGTGTAACCACAGCAAAACCACAGTTAATCTGTTTTTTTTTTGGTTCTTTTTCGTGAGGATTATCATATTATTATTTTTTAATAAACAATTCTGTTAGAAATTACGTTTAATTTGTTTACTTAGTCATTAAGCTACGTATATTTTAAATGAATATTCATATACTTAGGATAATCATTAACGGTTTGTAGAGACCTGATTTCGAGGGAGGACACGATTTATCATGATTTATCTCCTCTAGAAATCTGGAGGCTGGTCAAACCCTTGACATTTGATCAAGTGCGTTGTTTGTATGAATAAAGCTTCTGAAAGCTCTGTTCTTCTCAAAATCACAGGCTCAGTGAAAAGCAATATACAATCTTTTTGTATACTCTATATTTTGTATTACTTTTATATGCACTCCCGAAAGCTTCTGCTTGTGATTGGAGTTTCAGCTCTTTTCACAACAAGCTCTTCACTGTTGCAACTTTGAAATGTTCACTGGCGACATCTGCTGGTCATGAAACATCTCTTCAGTGTCAGAGGATGGGTTTCTGTTTTCTATGGGCTAGACAAGAGCGCCACAAACTGGTTTCATGAAATTATTGCGTTTAATCAGGCATAAAATGTCACAATTCGATCCAATAAATCTATTTTAAATGTGTTTAATCCATATGCATTCCCCTCGCTATGATTTCTTGGAACCAACACGTTATTTATATCATTTATGATATTTTCCTGATATAATCAATATTTAATTCAGTGTGCGTTCAGACCTTAATTTAATTTAATTATGACATAAAGCCATTATTATACAACATTTTCCTTTTTCTTTGCATAAAATGGAAATTATTATAGTTTTTATGATTATTCTTATTATTAGCTTAGATTATTCGTTATTATTTAATGTAATTTTAATTTAAAATTAAATTTTGTAATTTAACGTTTACTATTACTGTCAATGCAAATAATTATAATAAAAAGGAAAAATATGGTATATCACAATGGTAAATATCCTTGTCTTAAATCTAAATTAATGGCTCACTGCCAACTGAATTATTATTAGTAGTAGCAGTAATAGCATAGTTTATCATAATATTTCTCTTTACTTTTTATTATTACATTGATAAGTGCAGTTAATAATAATAATAAACGTCATCCAAAAGAAAAAGTTGCTAATTATTGTTAATAATTAAATGAATTATTATTATTATTATTACTAATATCAAAATATTTAATTATAAAATATCTGGATCCACTTTCTAAATAAAGACCAGATGAAACCACATATATGATTATATTTTGATGAATGACATTTCTTTTCAAACTAATCTGTGCGGCATTTCGCCATCGAAACCTCTCAGGAATGCAAAAGAACAGGGGACGCGTTTACTGACGTACCAAGCTTACCATTTCCGGTTCATCGTTGGCCTCTGTGAAACGAGAGAACAAGTTTAGTTTTCTAGCCATACATCTCTCTTGGGATATGTCTTATGCTTTGAGAACACTTGCCACTGGAGTTTATAGCTTGCGGAGATCTGTTACCGTCCAGCCGCTCTTGCGTGCAGTGAGCGCCGTTAAGATCCGAGGACAGAGGAGCCGGAGCGACGGAGTGAAGGGCAGCGAGAGTCCGGCGTTTGATGTGTCCCTCCTTGAGTTTCTTGTGTGTCCACTGTCCAAAAAACCCTTGAGGTATGATTGTTCAACCATATTATTACCCTATGATGTTGGGCTGATGTTATATACCATCGGTTGATAATTTTCCTTTTACCATTGCAGATATAGCTTCTGACATATCATTTGTTACTAATTTTAATGATATATTACCTATATTTTAAATATTTTTCTTTTGTTTATTATTTTAAAATTAATTTATTGAAAAAAAAAGAAGACAAAAATAGTAACATAATTACAGAAATATATGAAAGCATCCCCCTTTATATGAATTTAGTATATTTTTATAATAACTTTTATTTTGTCATGGTAAATTTGCGTAAGAGATGTTTAGAATTCATTATCTGTAATACTGATGATTTTTCCTTTGATTTTTTTTTTTTTTTTTCAAGGTATGACGAAAGGAGCAATGAATTAATAAACGAAGAGCTTGGCATCGCATATCCCATCATAGATGGTATTCCAAACATGATCCCACAGGACGCACGCATGATCCATAAATCCGAAGCGACTGAAAACACCACTGAATCTTGAGTTTATAGAGCAAATATTAGTTTTCTGCCACAATGTTTTTCTCCCTGTCTACAGTAACTGTTCTTGTCCCGTTGATATCCTTGTTTGGACTGTTTTACTCTGCGACCGTGGATGAAAATTTCCCCCAAGGCTGCACGAGTGCAAGCAGCGTGTGTTTCTACAGCCTGCTGTTGCCAGTAACTATTCCCGTTTATGTTTTCTTCCACCTTTGGAAGTGGATGGGAATCAAATTATTTAGACACAATTAGACTGTAGTTTCCTTTTTTATTCCCATCATAACAATTTCAATTTTGAACTATATTTGCTTGTAAACAATGGACATTGAAGAATGATATTCAAGAACATTTAACTGGAAGTAAACATTGAAACGAACAATGTAAAAATACACAATAAAACTGCAAATGCCAAAGCTTTGTGTCTTTGTTTGAATGTGCACAGAACTCTACTCTAATCTGTAACATTTTAGCTTGGTGTGATTTTACTTCTTCGCTCTTTTCTCAACACTTTCCGTGAACTTCATCAAAGGGCACATGGGCTTAGGTGAATCTTCGCCCTTCACCTTAAAAAAGAAAGACTCGTTCAAGCGAGTCTGAACGACTTTGAGCTGGAGCAGATCACCTTTGGCCTTGGATCCCGTATCGCCGTCTTCACTCGAGGTGTCTGATATCTTATGCGTGGGTGGATTTGCAGACTCTACAGCGGGATGTTTTGGCCCGTGCATTCGTCTTGTTCTGTCGGGCAAGCTCAGGTCCACCGGTTCCTCCGAGCTTATGGACTTGTTCTGCTGCCGCTGCTGAAACTTGAGAGAGCTGGAGAGCGCTGGGAAGGTAAAGAAGTTCTCTGTTTGAGTGGTTGCTTCAGCTGTTGACCCACATGAACGCCTCTCTGTTGCCTTCACACTACTGGCCTCGTTGCAGCTTGAGCTGCTGGAGATCTCCACGTATGGATCCAAGAATGATTTCTGTGTGATAAACAGGTCTTGGCTGTTCAATTCTTCAGCTGTATTGGACTCTAAGCTGCTTTCGCCGACAAACTGCTTCTTTCCATGTTCATTGTAATTTGTCTTTACAGGTTGGTTTTCCTCAGATGGCAAGTTGAAGACGACTCTCTTTTTAATCTTTCCTCTCTCTTTCACACTTCTATCATAAGTGTTCTCAGTTGAACTTGGTTGTTGTGTCTCCTGATCAGGGGAGATGAAGATAATGGGCGGAATTTGGTCTGTATCTTTGGGCTTTTTTTTGATTTTAGGTTGCTGGAAGTCTTCCCTGAGTTTGGTTTTCTTCTTTGCCTTTTTTCTTTTCTTAGTGTTTTGCGTTTGTGTCAAATCCATCTCAAAGCAGCTGTCATGCAACAAGAAGTTGGGCACACACTTGGTTTTGCTCTTATCCTTTTTTTCCTTCTTCGCTTTCTTGTTTTTGTGCTTCTTGGATATTTTAAAAGCATTTTCAACAATGGGAAAAATCTTCTTATTCGGTAATGATGCCATTTCCTCTACAAAATCAGAGAGTAACATTAAAGCACATGGGTTATTTGAGCAAAATCAGCAAGAAGCAAAGCATCAGAATGAGTGAGCTTTATTCGCCAAATGTACAAGGAAGTAGACAAAGTACAAAATACAAAACTTATAGTAAGAGTAAGCAGAATCCCTATGTACAGATATGAACATATATATTATATATATATATTATATATATATATATATATATATATATATATATATTTGCATAATACATATTTATCTCTATATACACACACCTAAAGGATTATTAGGAACACCTGTTCAAATTCTCATTAATGCAATTATCTAATCAACCAATCACATGGCAGTTGTTTCAATGCAATTAGGGGTGTGATCCTGGTAAAGACAATCTCCTGAACTGCAAACTAAATGTCAAAATGGGAAAGAAAGGTGATTTAAGCAATTTTGAGCGTGGCATGGTTGTTGGTGCCAGACGGGCCGGTCTGAGTATTTAACAATCTGCTCACTTACTGGGATTTTCATGCACAACCATTTCTAGGGTTTACAAAGAATGGTGTGAAAACTGGAAAAATGTTGCCTGGTCTGATGAGGCTGGTGGTGGTGGTGTAATGGTGTGGGGGTTGTTGTTTTGGCACACTTTAGGCCCCTTAGAGCCAATTGGGCATCGTTTAAATGCCACGGCCTACCAGAGCATTGTTTCTGACCATGTCCATCCCTTCATGACCACCATGTACTCATCCTCTGATGGCTACTTCCAGCAGGATAATGCACCATGTCACAAAGCTCGAATCATTTCAAATTGGTTTCTTGAACATGACAATGAGTTCACTGTACTAAAATGGCCCCCACAGTCACCAGATCTCAACCCAATAGAGCATCTTTGGGATGTGGTGGAACGGGAGCTTCGTGCCCTGTATGTGCATCCCACAAATCTCCATCAACTGCAGGATGCTATCCTATCAATATGGGCCAACATTTCTAAAGAATGCTTTCAGCACCTTGTTGAATCAATGCCTTGTAGAATTAAGGCAGTTCTGAAGGCGAAAAGGGGGTCAAACACAGTATTAGTATGGTGTTCCTAATAATCCTTTAGGTGAGTGTACATGCATGCGCTATATACCTTATGCAGTGAAATAAACCGGTACAAGCAGGTTCCATTTGATAAAATAAGGAATTTTATAATAAGGTCTTATTTGTTAACATTAGATAACGTATTAACTAACATGAACTAACCATGAGCATTACATTTGTAACTGTATTTGTTAATAAAAATACAGCTGTTCATTGTTCGTGTTAGTTCACAGTGCATGAATTAATGTTAACTCTTTGATTATTAATGCATTAGTAAATGTTGAAATTAACAAAGATTAATAAATGTTGTAGAAGTGCAGTTCATTATTAGTACATGTTAACAAATAAACCTTATTGGGAAGTTTTACCACATTTATTAATCTTAGTTCATATTAATTTCAGCATTTACTCAGTGGTGTAAAGTGTATGACTAAATGTTCTTAAGTAACTTTTTTGGCTACTTTGTAGTTTTACGGAGTATCAAAGATCTACTTGACTATATTTTTGAACAAGTATATGTGACCCTGGACCACAAAACCAGTCAAAAGTCGCATGGTTATGTTTGTAGCAATAGCCAATAATACATTGTATGGGTCAAAATTATCTATTTTTCTTTTATGCCAAAAATCATTAGAATATTAAGTCAAGATCATGTTCCATGAAGATATTTTGTATATTTCCTACCCTAAATATGTCAAGAATTTATTTTTATGAGTAGATATGCATTGCTAAGGACTTTTATTATGGACAACTTTAAAGGCAATTTTCTGAATATTTAGTTTTTTTTGCATTCCAGATTTTCAAATAGTTTCTCGCTCAAATATTGTCCTATACTAACAAACCATAACTCAATAGAAATCTAATTTATTCAGCTTTCCGATGATGTATAAATCTCAACAATCATAATGAACAATTTCAAATAATTGATCATTATGACTGCTTTTGTGGTCCAGGGTCACATATATACTCTTTCCTCCAATACATTTGTGATGAGTAAAGCAATTACACTTTACATTTTGCATGGCATCTAACTTTTCCTGCAGTAGTTTATTTCTGAAGTGCATTTATTTGTGTTTTGCCTGCCCAAACAGGTATGTGAATCGCAGATGAGGCTGAAACGGCAGCATGTCCAGTGCAAGCAGGCTTTGATTATTTAATTTTACTGAACATTATTTTAATTATCTTAGCTTTTGGAATGAATTTTGGTTTTCTTATGCCCTTTTTGTTGACTTGAGCTTAACTGAGACTTGAATTTCAGTAGACATTTAAGCTGCTGTTATGTTAATCTTGATTTATTGCAATTTTGAGGTGTTCAGTTGTATTTTTTTATTTTATTTGGAGCATTATTTGCATGTCTCTTAAGTGTTGAGGACTAGAACATCTTTGAGCCTACATTCAGTACTAGTAAAATACTAGTTACAATCAGATACTAAGACTTTTACTCAGGTCGTAAAGGAATTTTACTCAAGAATGGTTTTCAGGTATTCTTTACAACTCTGTAATTATTAAAATTAAAAGATTTAGTTTACATTCATTCATTTTGCAGATGCTTTTATCCAAAGCGACTTACACAGAAAGCGATTAATCGCAAAGAGGCAAATAAACACAAGTGCTCATAATAAAACATTTCAGACATTGCTTTGAGTAGCATAAGCTAGAATAGGGAGGAATTAAAGTGAAAACAGATTTTTTGGGGTTTTTTTTTTTTTAAGTTTTAAATTTTTTAGTTAGTGAGCAATTTCGGACTAACAATGAACAGTTGTCTTTTCATTAACTTATGTTAACAAAGTTTAATAAATACTATAACCAAAGTGTTTCTCAGTTAATGAAGTAACTAACGTCAACAGTTGGGACCTTCTTGTAAAGTGTTACTATAAACAATTATGTAACCTGATGTAAAAAAAAAAAAAAACCCTGAATGCTCTACTTTCTTAAGTTCTAGTATAAATGTTCGTGAACACTCACATGACTCGTTGAAGTGAAGTGTCCTTCTTATCCTGATTTCCCCCAATAACATCTGTTGATGTGATGATATTCATTTAATTCAATTGTATGGAATCAAATGTTATCAACTACGTGCCACATGGAGTATACCTCTTACCTGACAGGCTTCAGAGGATGTAGCTGGTCAATTTTTCTCTCAGAGAGCTGGACCTTAAAAGTACATTGTTGTGTTTACATTTGTAAAACATGAAAAGCACTGTACGTAGCTAAAGTTGTTGCTACAATGTAACGCAACGTAATTTCCCAGATTCTCGGCAACTTTGTAACAGGAAGCAACTTGATCAAATGTTCCTCCTTAGCGGCTAAATATTTGGCGAAGTGCAGTTCATTTAAAACGTATTTAATGTACCGCTGTACAAGGTCCTAAATTAACAGGAAAACTGTCATGTACTTACCCGTTTTGCCAATTAACAAAATACACTCCTATTTTTCCGCCAATTACGGCTTCAGTGCTGTCTGCCACTGCGCATGCTCAGTAACTATCGACAGCATCTAGCATGCTGCTTTTAAAATGTAATTTTAAATAAATTCTAAAAACTTGTTTTCAAACAAATTATCTAAAAAAAAATGACATAAAGAAACACTGAAGAAGAAAGACGAATAAAAAACGTCACAGAGGTGTCTACAGAAATTGTGTCACTTCATAAATCACACGGTTGCTGGGAGACGAAGAGCTACGTAACCTTTATATGTTCAGTCCATTCATGAATAAGCATCAGTTTCTCTGTGCGTCACTCGGCTTGTCAGGCAGCTATTTTCACTGCTGGAGAAATCCCTTTCTCACATAAAAGGCGCTTTTTGTAGCTTTTCTTGTACGAAATAGCTTCAGTGGTCTATGGCGTCATCAAACAGCAGCTAAAATGATTTTTACGGCAGTTCTTTTTACGGCCCAATAGCAATATCTCATGTGAACGTGCATTAATGTGTTACTAATGTCTTAGGCACGTAAGGCTAACTCAGTCAGCGTCACTTCTTTAAAAAAAAAGGTCAAAAAGTCCTAGGTTTATTCGCATAGGAAACAACATAAATTTGGATTCAGTTCTTCCTTAAAAAATACATTTATTATTTATTTATTGTGATTTTTATGTTTTATTTTTCATTGGTGTATTACACTGCACTTTTTTTGAGTAGTAGCACACAGCATGCTTTGTACTTGCATTCTGTGTTTATATTGTTGCATTGCTGCTATATTTGTGTTCTATTCTTTTCTGTTCTGCTCTGCTTTCAAACATTGCAAAATTTGTTCTTTGAAAAGCAAATCTTGATTTGATGTGCTACATCCCGAAAATTAACTAAAATTACTATAAAATTGTTACACAAATTATATTTTTAACAATAATATCTCGAAATATTTTTTAGAACCAGTATTTCATGCAAATATCATCTTTTATGACTTGATTGTTTTGGCTGTTGAGAAAAAACAAAAATAGCCACATGGTGGCATTTATTATAGATTCAATTCACTGTGTCACAAGGACCTACATGGCTTTTACACCTGTGGCGTGATTGCATTAGGTGTCCTTAGGTGACTTGATATTCAATTTTCCTGAATAATCATGTCTAGTGGTAACACACACCGCTGATGACATGATCTACATTGATAACGCATGAGGTAATGAGAAGAACAGTTCCCCCTCCAGCCTCCAAAGGGTCTAAATACTGCTTAGGATTGTTTGGACTGTGCTAGGGATCCCTTGCGAGGGTCAAAGGTCTGTTTGTTTGGTGGGTGTCGTCTAAACAGTCCATGCCCACTTCAGCCCATAACAGTCCTGCAAAAGACCAGGACCAGGTCAACCATCTCCAACATTCGGGCCTTGTCAGCCATAAATCTTGCAAATATGATATGTAAACAACTTTAATTGCTTTCCACCTGTGACGTTTGTTTTACAGAATCCCAGAGGATGAAACAGTACGCTCATCGACAGGTGCAATGCATGAGATGCAGCGGGCATCTCCAGAATAAGCAGTATTGGATACAGCTTACTTGCACTTTGCTGGTTATTGCATTAAAACACAGATATTGGGTGATGATCTCCCCTGTACTCTCTAATTTACAGTCTCAGGGGATGCTTATTGCCTCATATGTCATCAGGCTGCCTGTTCCCTGTCGTCATACCCCATTTTTTCCCGAGTCAGAAGCTGTAAGCAGATTGGAGAGAAACCCTAACCACACCATGAGGTAAGATCTATGGGTCAGACCTGTTTAGGTGCTCAAAAGCACTCTCTGTGTCATGACATAGCCATTCCTAGGCTACATTTAGAAAACTTCGCTCATAGTTACCTAATCTGTCATCCAGTGGCCATAAAAGTAGGACAGAGCCCTCCACCTCCCTGGGAGCCTCTCTTGACACCTGTGACTGGAGCAGGTTCTTTGGCAGGATTACCACCTGATGGAGAAAACATGGAGCAGCTGCTATGACATAGTTACAATATGTAAATGTGTTTTCTGTATTTCTCAGAGGAAATCTTTTGATATTTATTTTTAAATTATCAATTTATATTTAAAAAAATGTTCACATTTTTTTTACACCTGCAGTCTATTCAGAAATATTGCACACACACACACACAAACATTTGTTTTGCTATCAAAGTGAGGACATTCCATTTTATCCCCCTACACCAACCCTTCTCCTAAACCTACCCATCACAGAAAAGGTGTTGAATTTTTACATTATTAATAAAACATTGTTTAGTATGTTTTTAAAGCTATTTGTCCTCATATTTCATGTTTACGTCGTAACACCAGTGTAATATCCAGGTCATTATACAAATTTGTGTCCTTATACACACACACACACACACATACAATATATATATATATATATATATATATATATATATATATATATATACTGGCTATATATATATATATATATATATATATATATATATATATATATATATTACTATATAATTATCCTTTAAAACTATGTGATGCTTTATGTTTATACAAAATTGATCTAACAGAGCACAACAGATTACATTTCCTGAAATTGAGATTATATTATATAATATAAGCTAATAGCCTAATATAATATAACATAATAATATAATAATGTAATATAATATTTAAGAAATTCTTTGCTACCTGATTTAGTACTAAAAAAAAACTTTCAATCACTTTTCTTTTGGTATCAATTTTTGAACTTTCCTTTCTTTTTTATTTTATGTAATTCTTTATTTGACTGAGTAATTGCCACTAATTTATGCACAGAGGTTCAAATTCATGGGCGGGATTTGAGGAGGTAATGAAGTCTGAATTATGGGTGCTGTTGTAGAGGTGTTGTCACGCGCATTCTTCATCAGGGCAAGGGCTGACATCATCACTAATAATGAAGGCGGCTCATCAATGGGCGCGGGGCTATAAAAGGAAGTCAGTCTGTGAACTGTGAAACAACTGATAGACTGATGCTCGAACAACCTGTTACTCAGTAACAACAGTGGTGAGTTGAGTATTTGATAATTGTGTTGTTGCTTTATTTGAAATCTTACTTATATCTTAGTTCAATAAAAGTTTGTTTCATTTATAATATAGTGATTAACGCATTTACCTTTTCATTCACAGGTTTATAAAATGGTTTCCTGCATGAATCTTGGGGTTTTGGAGAAAACAGTAGTATTTTTCTCCATCTGTATATTATTCTACTCAACAAATGCCGATGCCAAGCCTTTGAGGTAAGTCTGCTATGCTGTATTGACCCCCCCCCCCACCCCACAGTTGTATTTTTTATATTATAATGTATCTTTTTTTCTCTTCACAAAGCAAACGAGCTATTAATGAAGTCCAACTCATGCATAACCTCGGGGTGCATAAACATGTTGAACTGAGGCAAGACTGGCTTCAGGCGAAACTGCGGGAAATCCACACAGCCTCGATCAAGAACACCGAGAGAACAGCACTTCTTCCAGACATTATTCCCAAACTCAAGGATCTAAATCCAAGGGAAGCTGAAGATATCATTGCCGTTTTGGAAAAACTTATGAACCCATCGTAAAAACAGATGCCAATGAAAGTGGACTATACTCAGGGACTGAAGTCAAGCCATGCTCTTCTGTTAGCCTTTATTATTCTGTTAACTATATTTATTTTTTTCTATACACAAGCTATTTATATTTTTATGTAGTTTTCTTTGGCGGCTAAGCCGTATAACATGAAAGCTCAAAGCTCTTCTATGTGTTTATGAGTTTTTTGATCGTATAGATATTAGCCTAACTGAACCCAGAGGAAAATGTAGCTAAACGAGGACCAAATCTTAAGAGAAAGTGGAAAAAAGTACTTTTTAAAGATGTCTTTTATTTTTGATGAAAATATAAGTAAATATAATAAAAACATTTAAATAAAATCACTGTTCTTGCGTATGGCTCCTGATTTGTGTTGTTTCCTTCTTGTTTCGCATTATGCACATTACCTTTCGATTATTTAAAATGTTGTATTCTTGTTAAAATAACTTTTTAAAAATATAATATTTCAATAGCCTACATCCTCTGCAATCTATTTGTGTATCGCTCCTTGTATGGGAGCAAGGTAAATGTTTCAATAGCTGCGTGGTTCACTAGTTGTTTGGACGCGAGGTGGTTTCTATGACGACATCTCGTGTGTTCTCGCGATATTCGGCTTAGTCAGTCACTCTCCTGGCAGTCCTAGGTTAGCCATGTAGCTTCCTGTATCTGTCAACGCTGAAACCCGTTGTGAACGGCGAAGATCAAACTTAAACAAATTCATGCTTGCTATCGACTTTTGTCTGAGAGTCAGAAGCGTACACGTCGCGGAGAAAGTTAAATGGAGTCAGGTGAGAGATCGTCTGTGTTTATTTAGCGGCCACTTTTAAAAGCTAACTGATAAGCTAACTTGATAGCTGAGTGAATCAGGTTACCAAAGTTTGACTACTTTGTCAGTTTTGCGGGCTTTTTGGAACGTTTTATTTTTACTAGTTCAAAAAATTAAATGAATACGTGTGAAATTGTTCTACTTTTATACCTTGTTTTATTTTATTTTTCAATATAGGTCCCATTTCATTAAGCTGTCCATCAGCAAAACATTGTTTCAGTACAGAAGTAGAGTCTTTAGTATAAACATCACACAATATCCTGTAGGGCTCCACGATTCAAATCCAAATTCCTGAATCCTGCTTTACCCAGCTGGATCTTATTTGATTTTTAGAAGATTTTTCTCATTATATAATACTACTTCTTCTAATAATATTTCTTCTTCTAATATGATATTGTGTTATATTTTTATGAAAGGAATTCCAATAAGAATCTTATTTGTATACATTCCTTTAGGATCCATTTGTCTAAACTCAGAAACTTGTGTTTCAACAAAGCCAAAAAGTGTGTTTGTCTATAAATATTGCATAATATTTTTGGTGTGTGTTTGTCCATAAATATTATGCATTTGGATGGAATCAATAAATAATAAAAAAGGGCAAGTTTTGGGAACACTTAGAACAAAATCTAATTCTTTTTTCCCCAATTCATTTTGCTCTGTTAGGATATGAGATCTGAAGGCATATAGGTCCAGTAATATCAACTCTCTTGAGATGGCTGCATGCCCCATCTCTTATGACAGCCCTTCTAGCGATTCAGAAAATTGGGAACAAAGGACAACGTGTCGGTCTGGGAGAATCTGCAGACACTTGAGGTAAGACTGGCTAATGACAAGGATCATAGGAGTATCCACCTGCATGGATTTCCAATATTTTGTCTAGCCAACTACAGTAAACCGCACCATCAGATCCATTATTTTAATAATTAATGTAAGGGCTGGGTTGATGATTATGTAGATGAATTGATTTTAATCGATCTTCATTTCGATGTCTGTTCTTCCATAATCAAGCTATGCTGATGACAGCTAATCAATCAATTAATATATATATATATATATATATATAAGCATCTAATCTAAGTATTTTGAGGGCGTGAAAGATCAACTCTATTATGTCATTCACAGTACATCACGGAAGGGGGCGGAGCTAAAAAGCTGTGCTGTTGCTTTTTCAACTCTGATTGGTGTAATTTTCTGTACAGCATCATGAGTAATTTAGTTTTTCACCAGGAATTCTGCTGTTAAACATGAGTATTTTAAAAATAAGCTGAAATAACGTGGGGGGGGGGGGTGCTTTAGAAAAATCAAATGCTGTGAATTAACAACCTTGCGATCACAGTAGTTCTGTCTTTAAAGGTTTCTAAGTTATTGTTAAAAATCAATACTGTACCTGATATATAATCAATATCGAATCAAATCAAGAGCTTGTGAATTAGAATCGCATTGTTTCGTGAAATTTGTGTCAATACCCAGTCCTAGTTTATATTATAATTAAATGGTTGTTTCAGTGTTTATATTGATTTCTGTGGGGAACTTCGGAGATGTGTTATGAGGAAGATTACAGCCTTTAATATCATATCTGCTGTGCTTGTATCATGAGGGTCTGTTTATAGTGTGTTATAGAACAATTCAATTTAGCTCATCAGCAAAACAACTTGCATAATTTTGCTTAAGTGTGCACTGCAGCAAACTGTAATCAATAACCGTTTGTTTGTCAGCGGTGGCTAATATGGCCATCTTAGTGTCTTTCATGCTACTTCATGCAATAATTCAGCAATGCCACTGGAGAAATGCACTCACAGTCACTTTACAAGCATATGTTCAGTGAAAGCCGGCAGTATTCATCTGGTTTCTTCTCGTCGTGTTGCTTTCCTACTCCATGTAAAATTATTATTCATTTTAATAATTTAAATTATTACGTGACTGATATGTGTGAATATTATTTCTCCCCCCCTCATGCTTCTTTTTAAAGGTACTACTATACTAATCTTTTTTTTTTTTAAACTAGGAAATAGGATTGAGAGCACCTCTGTACATAATGTACAACTTGTACGTCTTTGTGTGACAGCGCCACCTGCTGGCCGCTGAGAAATCGATAGCTTTTAAGATGTAATCGGGAACAATGGCCATTAAAGCTTTTGTTTATGATGAAATGAAAGGTAAAATAAAGCATGGGACATAAATATATATATGATTTATAAATTTAAAAAATATATATAATTCATTTCACCATTCACACCATTTATAGTCAAAGGTTATTAAAAAGGTAACTTTGATATATGTGCATTAAGCCTACGACACCCATCTTTTCTTCACCTTTAAATGAGCTTAGTACTATACTCAGCATAGAAGGTCAAAACAATAGTTTTGTATAACACTTTTAACTTTCCTGCCGCTCGTGCGGTTGCGGAGAGGTTCACCGAGTTCATTCTCCATTGGCACGACTGCCGTGCTCCATCCCATCACGCCGTTTCTTTCATCAGCCTATTGTGTTATCGTGCGTGAGAGAATCTACAGTATCAGGAGATATTATAAGTGTCGGGCTACGTCATCGAGGCAGCCTCCGCGTGCCACAGTAGCGGAAAAAGGGACCAGCCATTCATGCTCGCGCGAGCGTCTCCGTCAGGTTACTATGCTACCGTCCTGCCGTGTCTCGCGCCGATGCTACCTGAGGGCGTCCTTTCTTTCTGGAGAACCGCATTTGGAGGCTCTGTCCGCGGCGAACAAGTTACACCGGAGTGCTCGCATTATGCTGAAGTTTGAAAGTAATGCCCGAGGATGCTAAGTCGCCTGGCAAGCCCTCGTTGTGCGAAGGAGCGCGCGTTCTTTGTGCGTTCATTCATCAGCTGCTGCCCTGCTGCTTTGTTTTAAAGACAGGCGGGTACGTACACGCGCTTCACTGTGTGAATGAATCTCAAAAGAGGCTTGTTTTGCTTAAGAAAGTCTTGAGGATAAAAGAAAAGGTCACCTCTGCACAATAATTCTTATTTTTAGAGACGATTCCCGATGCAGTTTCCTCATTAAATATTCTATCGTTTAGAAATGAGTTGTATGCGTCATTTTAACCATATCTGCATGCAGTGCCCTTCAGGAACGCATTGTCTTGCTGTTTAACATTAGTGGAGCAGTGTCAGCAGTGCACTGAATTATTGATGCTACTTTCTCTGTAAGTAACAGAATGGATTGTGCGCCCATAGTTACTTGGAACAAAAGTCAAGATAAAATGCATTTATTTTGTTTTTGTTTTTTTTTTTATCTATGCTGATTGCCATGCAGAAGGGCAGATCTTGTCAAGAACATGATCTTGTCCCCTAAGGGATCCCGAGACGACACCACAGACATGCCATCATTCAAATTCATCATGGGATACTTCTGCCTGGCACATTTCTGAGCTGATGCAATAGAGAAGCAAAACACGATCTTGACTTGTAATTACATTGCTGAGAATTGTGGATCTGATTGGCAGTGGATGCATGAAATGATCTCTATGCAGCACAATACTCAGAAGCTGAATGAGTGCGTCCTGTGTGCTGAATGAATTTCTGTGTGAGCTGCTTTGGGAATCGTCAGATTCTCAGATGCTACTTAAAGGGTGCAGCTGAAGTTCAGGTTTCACCATCACATTAATGGCTGTGCTAAAATATAAATCGGATAGCTGGATTGAGGAAGCTGCTGAGAAGTGTTGGTAGTATAATGGTTTGCATTGCAGCCAGAGGTCAGCTGTTATTTATTTATTTTTAAATTAATGAAACGGATAATTTTGTTGTATTTGGAGTGTCTGAGCATTGTCCAAAACCATTATTTTTTTTAACCATTTATTCTGTTTTGCACAAATAAATAATCTTTGGACTATAATAACAATTAAACAATGTGTACTTTGTATATATAATGATTGAATGATGATGATAATGTTAATAATAATATTTTTATTGAATAAGCATTATAATATATAATTATAATTGTATAATGATTATTATTAATTAATTGTTACTATAGTAATAATAAGCTTGTTAAACTTGTTAATATTATTTGCTACATTGTATTATCTCATGACTTTTTATTTTAATTCTTTATTCTGTTTTGCACAATTAAATACATTTTAGACTATAGCAATAAAACAGTGCAGTTCATACATAGAAAAACCTTTTGTATAATAACAATATTAGTAATAATAATATTATATTATTTTATATGCTATGTTCTATTTGTTGTATTTTAATTAATTATTTAATGTTATTGATTTTTATATATATATATATCATAAGTCTTTTAATTTGAGACTAAATAGTTTTCAATAATTATGCATACAATACATGGAACAGGTTACTTTCTGACTAAACGCTGTGCACTAATATAGAGACCATTTTGTTTCTGTTAAATTATGTATCTGTGTCTGATGGGGACTGTAAAGGACACACTAGATATTGCGCGCCATTCAATTTCTATTCATATTCATGACACAACCACACGCAAAGAAGTTTAAGATTTGTAAAATACATTTTACCATTAAACATCAAAACATCTCATACTGACCTCTTGGTTGAATTCAGAGTAATTTTGCATGCTCAAAAGACTAATGTGACCAGAGTTTACATCGAGTAGTAAAAACAGTCCTTATTATATGCATTTTTATCAGTAGGGCACTATAGATCTTTGTACGTGTGCTCTGCAGCAGGTGGAATAATGTAACTTGCAGCAAAACAGATTCAGCTTATTGAATTTGTAGCTGCGGTTGAGTGTGGCGGTGCCATGGGCTCTGGTCACGCTTGGGTTGGTTAATGGGGTCACAAAGCTCTTGGCTGGTACAGTCATGACAGTCAAAATGAATCGAGGGGTCTATATTGAGCAGCACTTTTGCTGGGATAAATCAAGCCCTATTTCCAGCCTATTAATCATTTATTCAAAGAGAATATTCTGCCTGTGCACGCTTCAGTGGACCCTTTATGTATTTTTCTGTGCCGGAGAAAAAAGAGGGCAAATCTGCTCTGTGCGAAGACCTGTGCAAACTGTGTTTTCTGCTTTGGTTTATGCTGTATTCTAGTCTCCTTGCTTCAAGGGCGTCAGTTTTGTAATGATCCTGTTTCAGCCCCCTGGGGAATGAGTATTAGTGCAAGGGAAAAAAAATAACAGCACCTGGTCTGGGCATAGGAAGTCTGGATGTTTTGAATTATACAGTCTGTGTTTATAAGGATTTATTTGTATTTTACGGCTTATTATGTGTTTTTTATTATTGTTTTAATCTTGTAATCTAATATAGTCCAGTTTTATTATTAAAACAATGCTTATTTTTTCAGCACAATTTTTGACCTGGATTTCCAAATTCAATTATAAGAAGTATTGAATTTTAATGTATTAAAAATTGCCTGAAGGGATTAGGTTAAAATTAAACCCCAGCGACTTTTTTCTCACAAGCACTGCACTGAGGTGAATAAAATAGAGATAAATGGGAATGAATCATCTGTGATTACACGGGTCAATACAGTGGCTTGTTGACAGATGAGGCTGTGCTGAAAGTGAACCTGCGTTACGGTCTTTCCGTTTCATCCAGCAGGCTCTTAGGGAGCAGTTAGAAATTGCGCTTTGCTCTCATCACACTTCTTGTTCTCAGCATCTCTTTTAGAGCCCAGAGTTCATCCAAGTTTATTGCGAGCGCTTGCCGAGTTCCTCACGTTGCGGAGATGCACTCGGACCACCCCTCCCACAGCAGTCGAATGCTCACGTGTGTATCTGACTGTGTGTTGGCTTTTCCTGGCAGTGGTCAGCCGCGTGGAGCTCAGCTGGAGGGTGAGCTGGTGAGAATGAGTCTGCACGGAGCCAGCGGAGGAGGACCCCTGGACCACCCCAGGGAGAGGCGGCGTTCTGGAGATCGCTCCAGGGATTCTTCACATGAGAGAGCTGAAGGACAGCTGACCCCCTGCATCAGGAATGTCACCTCACCCATACGCCAGCACCTCACTGGTGAGTTTTGGCTTCCTCTGTTTGAACCATTTAAATGCATTTGAGTTTCATGACAAACTCTATCAATATATAATTCTTATATTGTTCTAAAATTAATCATGTGTATTATTAATTAATTATATTTATAATACTGGAATATAAATTAATTTATTGCTTTTTATAATATAAACAGATAATTCTCTGCAATTTAAAATAATTGTTTAAACAGGATAAAGTGTGTGTGTATATTTACATTTATATTTTATAATATTATTAGTAATTAGTTTATTTAGTTTATTAATATTATATTAGTATAGTATAAGAATGTATATACAGGGCTGATTATCAAAAACACAAGGTATTTGGTCGCAATCAGCTACAAAACTGAAAAGCATCTCGTTTTATAAAAGTATAAAATAAAGTATATTAGCAAAAGTGTTTGATCAACAGAAAGTTCAAAAGACAACCATTTATTTGAAACACATATTGAAACAGATGTTTTTGATCAGTTTAAAGCATAAATATTAATTTATTTAAAAAAACAACAACTTACCAACCCCAAACTTTTGAATGGCAGTCAAATTTGATTAATTTAATGATTAATTCATTAGATTATTACAATCTCTAGCTATAACTCTGCAAAATTGCCGCTGAGTAAATTTATTGTTTGTGTACATGACGGCTTATGAAGTCCAGTTCACACTGCACCAAAAGACACCGACAGGCGGCAACAGACACTTCGTTGGCTTTTGTTGGATCACATTTGTTACCCAGCGTCTGTTGGAGCCGGTTTTCGTCTATTAAACATGTTGAATCCGCTCTTGTCGGGTCGTGGAACGTCTGAGAAGTGAAACTTCAATCTGGTGATCGTCCGTGTTGGTCGCCGTCTGTCGGTGCAGTGTGAATTGGCCTCAACTCTTACTAATGCTGATTCCTTCTGAAGTCTGTACTGGCAAAGTTCACTTGATATTTTTTGACTCCTGTCTGACTGTCGCGTTGATTCCTCAGACCGTGAGCGGGATTCTGGCTGCTCATCGCGCTCCACGAGTCCCAGGCCTCAGAAATCATGCACCTCCAGCCTGTTCTATGGTGACTCCCACAGTAAATCCCACAGCTCTGACATGATCTACGTGTGCGAAAGCGTCAAGGAGGGACCCCGCAGTTTGAGAACTGCAGAGAGAGTCACTCTGATTGTAGATAACACACGCTTTGTGGTCGACCCATCCATCTTCACTGCACAACCCAACACTATGCTCGGCAGGTTAGGATCAACTTCGCTCACCTCTTTCAATTTGTCGATTCGTTATTACTCAAGTACAATCATTCAGTTTGTCATATCGTGTCTGTGTTGTAATAATATGTAACTGGTGGGCGTTGTCTTGAAGGATGTTCGGATCTGGACGGGAACACAACTTCACACGTCCTAATGAAAAGGGAGAGTATGAGGTTGCTGAGGGAATCAGCTCCACCATGTTCAGAGCCATTTTGGTGAGTGCACTATGCTTTAAAAGCTTTACTGAGGTTTTAAATATCTCTTTGGCCTAGCGTACCACATATTGATTAAGTGCCGGATTAGACTGCAGTATCAATTCACATGACTTCAGCAAAAAGCATACTGTTTAGTTAATGTTTATTGCAGATGTATTTCACATCAGCAGAATGTTTTCCCTACTGTCTGCTTTCTTTTTATTATCTTCAAAGTGTTTCCTTCCCCTTTCTGACCTGATCACTTTACTGACCTTGAAATCAGTTCATTTCATGGGTTTTATGTTATGAATTTACAAAACCACAAATTTTAAAAGTTGTCTGAACAAGTTGTTTTATTCACCACTACTGTCAGACGGATGGACACTAAAAGCAGCTCTTTGTTAACTGACAGATGTGCTAGAAATAAACATTTAATTATACATAAATATAACCATTTATTGCAAAGTCCTTATAAAACATACAAATGTGTTCTGGATAATAATGGAAACATTCAGGGCTGGTGAAGTCTTGCAGTGAGCCCTAATTGTTTGAGTTTAAAAAAAAAGTTACAAAGTGGTGTTTCAGTGGTTGATGCTTTTAAATGGGATGAACTTAAACGGGTAATATTGCAAATACCCTTGATTTCTTTTTCGCTTTGCTAAAATTCCCTCACACAATGCTATTTTTATGAGCTTTTCAGAGGTTTTAATGCATCCGAAAGTTAGCATTGTACATTGTATAGTGTTATGTGAAAAAAATAATAATTGGATAATCTCAGGATTGGCACATTAAAGAAATATATTTTAAATTTCATATAACTATAAATTTCTAAATTACATTTTATTTTTTAGAATTATTTAATATACATTTATGTTTTATTAAAAATATTATTTTTATAATTTAAAATATTTACATATTTAAAATTGACTTTTATATTTATATATATATATGTATATGTGTATATATTAGTATCTTACATTGTCTAATGGTCTTTTATAACGTAAAACAAACTAAAAATGGTTGTATATAATAATAATAATAATAATAAGCTGGATTTTAGGTGAATGTCACAGCCAGCATTTTTTGGACATCCATGACATTCCATACAAGCCTGTCTCTGCGGCATTGAAAGGGTTAAGCTTCTACCATGAGGCTCAGCTCAGTGGAAAAATCAGGACAGATTAGACAGCACTACAGAAATAACAGCCATATTGAACCTTTCTCTTTTTTTCAGTGAAGTGTTTTGTTCAGTGTCTTCGTGCTGTTTGTATGCTGAGCTCTTTCGACGTTTGGCTGGCTTTAAATGGATCAGTGCGTGTGAAGAGTGGGAAAAGCAGGGGGTGTGTGTGTGTGTTTCTGGCATCGGAGCCATTTGCTTCTCTTTGGAATAAGTGCTGCTTCAGTAATGGCCGCCTGTTTGTTTTTCCTCTGCGTCTCTCGCCTTTAACCGGCAGGATTACTACAAATCAGGGATAATCCGCTGCCCTGATGGGATATCCATCCCGGAGCTGAGAGAGGCATGTGACTACCTTTGCATCGCCTTCGACTACAGCACCATCAAGTGCAGAGACCTCAGTGAGTACTTATTAACATGACAAATGCACTAAACGGATTCGTCCTTTTGTGCTTGAAAATCCTCTGATTGTCACGGTAACTGGGAAACTGGACAGTATTCAGAGCATTTTGGATGTCTGAGGATGGTAGATGCGAGAGAGCAGAAGTAGGTCAGTGTGATTGCCAAATATGGGTCACTGGACGCTGTTGGTGTAAACTGTTTACATTGTTAGCATTTATGTTATGGCTTTTTTTTTTTAAAGTATCGTGTATGTGATTACATGGTTGAATTGAATTAGTGAGTCGGTGCTGCCGAATCACAATGAGAGGATTTGAATAACACTCTGGAACATGTCGACTGCAGGTGCACTCATGCATGAGCTGTCTAATGATGGCGCCCGGCGGCAGTTTGAGTTCTATCTGGAGGAGATGGTGCTGCCTCTGATGGTGGCCAGCGCTCAGAGCGGAGAGCGGGAGTGTCATGTGGTGGTGCTGACGGATGACGACGTGGTCGACTGGGATGAGGAGTATCCGCCGCAGATGGGAGAGGAATATTCACAGAGTCAGTTTACTTCACCTGCACCTCAATTACACACTATTACCTATTTGTCAATCACAGGGCTGCTGCATTATGGGTCATTTCTCAGCTAATTTATAAGAAATGATTTTGTGGTTTTTGAACACCCTTAACCTTAAAAGTATTTCTACAGGAATGAATTCTATCTTGTGTGTTATGATTTTTTTTAATGGTTTAGAAGCTAAAGCTTGCAACATTCTAATATAGGAAAGGCAAGTTTTTTTTGTCTTTAGCCAGAAAAGACTGGATTTATAAAAGATCAGTGTTGCTTTGTCATGAAAATATTTGTAGGATTATGTGTCATTTTTGCCCTCAAGGACATAATGGTTTTGTGTCTTTGTGTAATGCAGTTATATACAGCACAAAACTGTACCGGTTCTTCAAATACATTGAAAACCGAGATGTTGCCAAGTCGGTTCTGAAGGAGAGAGGACTGAAGAAAATTCGATTGGGCATTGAAGGTAAGAGACTGGTTTTCACTTATCTGCTTCAGATGAACCTACAATGAAATAAGCTTATTCACACATTTACTCTCATTACAACGATAGTTCACCCAAAAATGAAAATTGTCATCATTTACTTACCCTGAAGCCCTATCTATACTTTTGCCTGTCTCCGCACCGTGCGCCTCCACTGACTGCCTCCCTAAAGGGAAGAGGCATTTATACGTGACACGCTCACCGTTCTGTTGTACTATTTGAAACGATGGGGGGGCGGCTCTGAGTAATTGTCCTCTAACCGTCAGGAAGCAGCGCTGAGAAGTAACACATGTGGCGATGTTTGTTTTTATTACACTTCACCAAACCCACTTTACAAAATAACCAAAGAATTGTGTAGAACTCAGTAAACCTTGAGATTACCTGTGACATTATAATAAAATATATAAATTTGAGAACATATGTATAAAAGTAAATTAAACAACATTTATAGATATTTTCTAATTTCATGAACATTTTGAATAAACGTGGACCTTTATTTTCACCAAAAGACTCATTTCTGCTATTGTAGGCTCATTTTGTCAATGTAAGAAATTAATTTAGACAAACTTGGTGCCGGTAAGATGCCGGTACAGATGTACCTGCTCGAAGTCATGCATCTTTGGAAGCAGAGCCAGCCACACATAGAGTTAAAAATAATGCGGTGTACACCGCCACGTGAAATGGGGTCTCGCGCACGACCGCACACGCCGCAATTTTTGCCGCATGCACCATTGCGCTTGTATAGAGTCGGCGAGTATTAACTAGGCTTGACTATCATGTTTTAAACCTATATGACTTTCTTCTGTGAAACATCATAAAATATATTTTGAATAATGTTCAAACAGGCATCCACCTGACCAACCAAGGATCCATCCAGTCTGTGCCCACACAGCCTCTTTATAAATCATATTAAGTCCATCCACCGGCACCTTCTGCATGTTTTTTTCTTGTTGTTATAGAAAATTCAGGTCTCGCAGCAAATACTCACAACACAACCAAATACACTAACGCTCTGCAAAAGTTCACAACAACCAAATACAGAAATACTCACAACTCAACCAAATACAGAAATACTCACAACCCCAACCAAATACAGAAATGCTCACAACCAACCAAATACAGAAATGCTCACAACCCAACCAAATACAGAAATGCTCACAACCCAACCAAATACAGAAATACTCACAACGCAACCAAATACAGAAATACTCACAACCCAACCAAATACAGAAATACTCACAACCCAACCAAATACAGAAATGCTCACAAACAACCAAATACAGAAATGCTCACAACGCTACCAAATACAGAAATACTCACAACCCAACCAAATACATAAATACTCACAACGCAACCAAATACAGAAATTCTCACAACCCAACCAAATACAGAAATTCTCACAACCCAACCAAATACAGAAATTCTCACAACAACCAAATACAGAAATTCTCACAACCAACCAAATACAGAAATACTCACAACCCAACCAAATACAGAAATTCTCACAACCCAACCAAATACAGAAATACTCACAACGCAACCAAATACAGAAATACTCACAACCCAAACAAATACAGAAATACTCACAACCAACCAAATACAGAAATACTCACAACCCAACCAAATACATAAATGCTCACAACGCAACCAAATACAGAAATGCTCACAACCCAACCAAATACAGAAATACTCACAACCCAACCAAATACAGAAATACTCACAACCCAACCAAATACAGAAATGCTCACAACGCAACCAAATACAGAAATGCTCACAACCCAACCAAATACAGAAATGCTCACAACGCAACCAAATACAGAAATGCTCACAACCCAACCAAATACAGAAATGCTCACAACCCAACCAAATACAGAAATGCTCACAATGCAACCAAATACAGAAATGCTCACAACGCAACCAAATACAGAAATACTCACAACCCAACCAAATACAGAAATGCTCACAACCCAACCAAATACAGAAATGCTCACAACCCAACCAAATACAGAAATGCTCACAACCCAACCAAATACAGAAATGCTCACAACCCAACCAAATACAGAAATGCTCACAACCCAACCAAATACAGAAATGCTCACAACGCAACCAAATACAGAAATGCTCAAACCCAACCAAATACAGAAATGCTCACAACGCTACCAAATACAGAAATGCTCACAACCCAACCAAATACAGAAATGCTCACAACGCAACCAAATACAGAAATGCTCACAACCCAACCAAATACAGAAATGCTCACAACGCTAACCAAATACAGAAATACTCACAACCCAACCAAATACAGAAATACTCACAACCCAACCAAATACAGAAATTCTCACAACCCAACCAAATACAGAAATTCTCACAACCAACCAAATACAGAAATTCTCACAACCCAACCAAATACAGAAATGCTCACAACCAACCAAATACAGAAATTCTCACAACCCAACCAAATACAGAAATACTCACAACCCAACCAAATACAGAAATTCTCACAACCAACCAAATACAGAAATACTCACAACCCAACCAAAATACATAAATGCTCACAACCCAACCAAATACATAAATGCTTACACAACGCAACCAAATACAGAAATGCTCACAACCCAACCAAATACAGAAATACTCACAACCCAACCAAATACAGAAATGCTTACAACGCAACCAAATACAGAAATGCTCACAACCCAACCAAAAACAGAAATGCTCACAACCCAACCAAATACAGAAATGCTCACAACGCTACCAAATACAGAAATGCTCACAACCCAACCAAATACAGAAATGCTCACAACCCAACCAAATACAGAAATGCTCACAACCCAACCAAATACAGAAATACTCACAACGCAACCAAATACAGAAATGCTCACAACCCAACCAAATACAGAATTGCTCACAACCCAACCAAATACAGAAATACTCACAACCCAACCAAATACAGAAATGCTTACAACGCAATAAAATACAGAAATGCTCACAACGCAACCAAATACAAAAATGCTCACAACCCAACCAATACATAAATGCTCACAACGCAACCAAATACAGAAATACTCACAACCCAACCAAATACAGAAATACTCACAACCCAACCAAATACAGAAATACTCACAACCAACCAAATACAGAAATTCTCACAACCCAACCAAATACAGAAATACTCACAACCCAACCAAATACAGAAATTCTCACAACCCAACCAAATACAGAAATACTCACAACCCAACCAAATACAGAAATTCTCACAACCCAACCAAATACAGAAATGCTCACAACCCAACCAAATACATAAATGCTCACAACCCAACCAAATACATAAATGCTTACAACGCAACCAAATACAGAAATGCTCACAACCCAACCAAAAACAGAAATACTCACAACCCAACCAAATACAGAAATGCTTACACAACGCAACCAAATACAGAAATGCTCACAACCCAACCAAATAACAGAAATGCTCACAACCCAACCAAATACAGAAATGCTCACAACGCTACCAAATACAGAAATACTCACAACCCCAACCAAATACAGAAATGCTCACAACCCAACCAAATACAGAAATGCTCACAACCCAACCAAATACAGAAATGCTCACAACCCAACCAAATACAGAAATGCTCACAACCCAACCAAATACAGAATTGCTCACAACCCAACCAAATACAGAAATACTCACAACCCAACCAAATACAGAAATGCTTACAACGCAATAAAATACAGAAATGCTCACAACGCAACCAAATACATAAATGCTTACAACGCAACCAAATACAGAAATGCTCACAACCCAACCAAATACAGAAATACTCACAACCCAACCAAATACAGAAATGCTTACAACGCAACCAAATACAGAAATGCTCACAACCCAACCAAAAACAGAAATGCTCACAACCCAACCAAATACAGAAATGCTCACAACGCTACCAAATACAGAAATACTCACAACCCAACCAAATACAGAAATACTCACAACCCAACCAATACAGAAATTCTCACAACCCAACCAAATACAGAAATACTCACAACCCAACCAAATACAGAAATACTCACAACCCAACCAAATACAGAAATACTCACAACGCAACCAAATACAGAAATACTCACAACCCAACCAAATACAGAAATACTCACAACCCAACCAAATACAGAAATGCTTACAACGCAACCAAATACAGAAATGCTCACAACCCAACCAAATACAGAAATGCTCACAACCCAACCACATACAGAAATGCTTACACAACGCAACCAAATACAGAAATGCTCACAACCCAACCAAAACAGAAATGCTCACAACCCAACCAAATACAGAAATGCTCACAACGCAACCAAATACAGAAATACTCACAACCCAACCAAATACAGAAATTCTCACAACCCAACCAAATACAGAAATACTCACAACCCAACCAAATACAGAAATGCTCACAACCCAACCAAAAACAGAAATGCTCACAACCCAACCAAATACAGAAATGCTCACAACGCAACCAAATACAGAAATACTCACAACCCAACCAAATACAGAAATTCTCACAACCCAACCAATACAGAAATACTCACAACCCAACCAAATACAGAAATGCTCACAACGCAACCAAATACAGAAATACTCACAACCCAACCAAATACAGAAATGCTTACAACCCAACCAAATACAGAAATACTCACAACCCAACCAAATACAGAAATTCTCACAACCCAACCAAATACAGAAATTCTCACAACCCAACCAAATACAGAAATACTCACAACCCAACCAAATACAGAAATTCTCACAACCCAACCAAATACATAAATGCTCACAACCCAACCAAATACAGAAATGCTCACAACGCAACCAAATACAGAAATGCTCACAACCCAACCAAAAACAGAAATACTCACAACCCAACCAAATACAGAAATGCTTACAACGCAACCAAATACAGAAATGCTCACAACCCAACCAAAAACAGAAATGCTCACAACCCAACCAAATACAGAAATGCTCACAACGCTACCAAATACAGAAATACTCACAACCCAACCAAATACAGAAATTCTCACAACCCAACCAATACAGAAATGCTCACAACCCAACCAAAAACAGAAATGCTCACAACCCAACCAAATACAGAAATGCTCACAACGCAACCAAATACAGAAATGCTCACAACCCAACCAAAAAACAGAAATACTCACAACCCAACCAAATACAGAAATGCTTACAATGCAACCAAATACAGAAATGCTCACAACCCAACCAAAAACAGAAATGCTCACAACCCAACCAAATACAGAAATGCTCACAACGCTACCAAATACAGAAATACTCACAACCCAACCAAATACAGAAATTCTCACAACCCAACCAATACAGAAATTCTCACAACCCAACCAAAATACAGAAATACTCACAACCAACCAAATACAGAAATGCTCACGCTACCAAATACAGAAATACTCACAACCCAACCAAATACAGAAATACTCACAACCCAACCAAATACAGAAATACTCACAACCCAACCAAATACAGAAATTCTCACAACCCAACAAAATACAGAAATGCTCACAACCCAACCAAATACAGAAATGCTCACGCTACCAAATACAGAAATACTCACAACCCAACCAAATACAGAAATACTCACAACCCAACCAAATACAGAAATGCTTACAACGCAACCAAATACAGAAATGCTCACAACCCAACCAAATACAGAAATGCTCACAACGCAACCAAATACAGAAATGCTCACAACCCAACCAAATACAGAAATACTCACAACCCAACCAAATACAGAAATGCTCACAACCAACCAAATACAGAAATGCTCACAACCCAACCAAATACAGAAATGCTCACGCTACCAAATACAGAAATACTCACAACCCAACCAAATACAGAAATACTCACAACCCAACCAAATACAGAAATGCTTACAACGCAACCAAATACAGAAATGCTCACAACCCAACCAAATACAGAAATGCTCACAACGCTACCAAATACAGAAATACTCACAACCCAACCAAATACAGAAATGCTCACAACGCAACCAAATACAGAAATGCTCACAACCCAACCAAATACAGAAATGCTCACAACGCAACCAAATACAGAAATGCTCACAACCCAACCAAATACAGAAATGCTCACAACCCAACCAAATACAGAAATGCTCACAACGCTACCAAATACAGAAATGCTCACAACCCAACCAAATACAGAAATGCTTACAACGCAACCAAATACAGAAATGCTCACAACCCAACCAAATACAGAAATGCTCACAACGCTACCAAATACAGAAATACTCACAACCCAACCAAATACAGAAATGCTTACAACGCAACCAAATACAGAAATGCTCACAACCCAACCAAATACAGAAATACTCACAACCCAACCAAATACAGAAATGCTCACAACGCAAACCAAATACAGAAATACTCACAACCCAACCAAATACAGAAATGCTCACAACCCAACCAAATACAGAAATGCTCACAACCCAACCAAACACGGCAATGCTCTGAAAAACGCAACCATGAACAGAAAACCACTGAAGAGTACAATGAACAATAAGCACGTCCCAGCCAGGTTCATTCATTTGTTGGGGTCCCTTTGAGGCACATTTCCATGGTCATCTGTGCTATTTGCAGTGGGTTACTGTATTTGGTTGCGTTGTGAGTATTTGGAGCACAAGTGCTGTCAAACTGATGATGTTTTCTTAATTTGCATGTGTTTTCTTCAGTTGAAGCACATTGAGCTCTCCTGGCCATGTTAACTATCCCTTTAATTAGCATTCCTGTTAATTCTGTACCTGTGTTTGCACTTAGGATACCCAACCTACAAAGAGAAAGTAAAGAAGCGACCCGGTGGGCGTCCGGAAGTCATTTACAACTACGTCCAGCGGCCCTTCATCCGTATGTCTTGGGAGAAAGAGGAGGGCAAAAGCCGACATGTGGACTTCCAGTGCGTGAAAAGCAAGTCCATCACCAACCTTGCTGCAGCCGCTGCAGACATTCCTCAGGACCAGCTCGTGGTCATGCATCCTGGGCCTCAGGTGGACGAACTAGACATTCTCCCCAATCACCCTCAGCCTAGCCACCATTACGATCCGGATCCCGATGCCTCGTCACCGGCCATCTGACCCCCCCGCACACACACCCGTCACCACTCGCCACTTGAGCACTGCAGAGAGAGGTCAGCCAAGACCACATTGCCTTTCAAGTCCTCTCCCGCCTTACGAGTGTCAAAAACTGATCGCTGCCGCAGCACGTGACCTTTGTACACTATGCCTTTCTTTCCCACATAGAACCAAAGGAGGTTTTTTTATTTAATTAGACATTCAGAGTTGGCAATCACTCCTTTGATAAGTATCTGAAGTGATTATGGAAGCATATTTATGCCACAGTGCAAAAAAAGCAAAACATCTTAGTACTTTTCCCTTGCAATTCTCAGAAAAATGTCAGAATTGTAAGAAAAAATTTCGGAATTGTGAGGAGAAAAATTCTGAGATAATTATTCTGTGGCGGAATCAGAATTACGAGATGTAAACTTGCAATTCTGAGGAAAAAAGTCTGAATTTTGTGGCGAACTTGCAATTATTTGTTTACAACTTGCAATTGCAAGAAAGTCAGAATTGTGAGATAAAGTCACAATTACCTTTTTTATTTTTTTATTTGGTGGCAGAAACAAGCTTCCATAGATTGTACTATGTTTGTGGTGCTGTGACAACTGCTGTTTAACTTGGCAATAAAAAGGAGCACAACAAACTGAAAAACACTGCAAGTGAGCAACATTGTGCGATAAAACGAGAATGCTTCCATTAATGTCTTTTAAGCGTTCTGGTTTTATCACGTCTGCAACGGAGCACCTGTGGAGCTTCACTTTGATGCATTTCCTCTGAATGAGTACTGAAGTGATGTCACGTTTTTATTGTACCGTGCTTTTCATTTTATTATTTGTAGCTGCGGTGCATCGAGAGAAGTTCCTCTTGTGAACCACTTGAGAAGTGTTATTTTAATAAACATGATGAAATCAGCATCCTTTGTTCATTAGATTTGTTTCTAAACATAAACACACATATTAGCTACTCATTTTTAGGTGAATCCCATGATTTTTTGTCTAGCCCAAAAACACATTTTTCGTAGAATTCTTTAAAATATGCATTCTTGTGACAATACATTTGGCACTCAATACTCTTGGTAAAGTAATGCAAAATGGTTTTGTCATGAAAATGTCATGCAAAAAGTAACATTTAATCTAAACCATTTTATGAAATATTTAAAACGCATTTATATACATAAACTACTGTTCAAAGCATTAATATTGTGAAATATTAAAATTGAAATAATGTGTCTCTTTGAAAATATTAAATGTAATTTGATGTAAAGCTGCACTTTCAGCATCATTACAGCGTCGCTGTTACATGATCCAGCAGAAATCATTCTAATATGCTGATTTGGCACACTATTTCTCAACAGCTGTGCTGAATATTTTAGTGGAAACAAGATTTATTTTTTCAGGATTATTTGATGAATGGAAAGTTTTTGCATATTTTGTCACTTTTGCTAAATTTACCTCCTTGCCAAATAAAATCATTTTTTTTAAAAACACAGCAACACCCTGTCCCCCACATTTTTAAAAAGGTATTTTATGTTGCCATGCTACATTTTTTTTTTTTTTTTTTACATGCACCTATCAATGAGTATAGTTTCTACTTGACCTAAAAAATTGCCTAATTGATTTTATAATCCAGAACTCAACAGCCAAGCTATAATCTCTTTCCCCTGGCAACACACTTAATTTCCTCAAAGATTTTACCACTGGATGGCAACATAGAACAAAAATATCACAGCCACGGACCAATCAAAAGGCAGAGAAAGAGACAATGGCCAAAGCAGGCATGAGAAGAGCTTGAGGAAAATCTAGCAATTTTCCAAAAGACATCGATAATCTACAGCAGGCAGTAGGTATATTTATTATTTGTCAAGATAAAAATAAATCATAATAGTAGGTTGTAAAGTGCCTGTTTTAAAAAAAAGCACTGTTGAAGACAAGATTTTATTTTAAAAATATCCACTGCTGATACGTTACACTTTAACCATATATATTTTGCATAAAGAAATCTTACATAATAGAATTACAATATTAGTTACAATCTGCATATAGAATATTTAACATTTTGACAACTTTGTAGTGTAAAAACATTAAAACACAAACAAAATGGTTTATTTATATATATATATATATATATATATATATATATAAAAATCTCTCCATGTTTGCTGATGGGTACCACAGGAATAATCCAGGTAGATATATACAGAGAAACAGGCAGGTCGGGAATAAAATCGTGTGAGATGGGAAACGCACAGGTCTGTTTGGCAGGAAGTATGCAGCTGAACCGTTTTTTGTACTTTGAGTAGGAGGTCCTGTTTTTAACAGCAGCAGCCTTGTTAGCCTCCGCGCACCACTGCGGTGCACTTCCTGTCCATGAGCTTCGGCTGTGGTTACGTAGACCTGTTTAGCCTTGGACTCCATAAGCATCCTGTGGTAGGAGTCCGCTGCGGTTTCACAAAGGCCAGGGTAGATCACTGAAATCCACAGGTCCACCAAGGCCAGCGTCCGCTTCTAGGAGGCTCATGATTACAGCCATGGCTGCCTCGTCGTTACTGGGGCTGCTGGACCCAGGCTCTTCCATGATGTCAATACTAAGATGCGAGTTATCACCTGCAGGTGGAGATTCGTTTAGTGCACTTGCTTGAGAGAATTGTATGAGATTCATTGATGCGCGATCGACTCGTGTACTCACTCATTAATGAATTATTTGAATACGGGTATCCGATGGAATCGGGCCCAGGCACAATTCCTGCTGAAGGCAGTTCTGGAGTTCCACCATTTTGGATCTACAACATACAAGATAAAAATGTTAAAGAAAAACAAGAAACGGATTGCCAAAGCGAACATTGCAGAGAAGTGTTTTGAAGCCCCCAAAATGCAACCACTATAAATTCAAATAACTAGCTTACATTTATGAAGTTTTAAATATGGATATTTGCCTCACTTCAAAAGGCCTCTATTAACCCCCTGGAGTCATATGGATTATATTTATGATATATGGATGGATGAATTTTTTGGTCTACTACAATTATAAAGCTGGGAAGGATATTTTTAAATGCATCTCAGATGATGTTCGTCATATAGATATAGAAATTGGTCATCTACACCGAGGATGGCTTGAGGGTGAGTAAATCATGGGATAATTTCCATTTTTGCGTGATCCCCTTATCTACTGTGTTCTCAAGTATTTATATAATAATTGAAATGACGCTCTCAGCAGTGTGAGTGGAAAGATCTTTCAAATGTCTTTTAACCCCTTCGTCATGAGTATAATGGGGCCTTAATACTTGTGGTCGAAGACCTATTTACGAGGACAGTGTCTCACCTTCTTGCCCCCTGGAGAGCAGGTGTCAGGTGGGGGCGTGGCAGTGATATTTAAAGGACTTGAGCCACAGCTGGAGGGTGAGGAGCCTCGAATCCTGGGGGCAGGACATCATTATGGAATCAAGCTCATTTTTGTGACGATCAGTGTAACCTAAATGTGCCAGATGCTGTACGTACCTTTGTATCTCCATCACTTCCTCAGCGATCATCCGTCCAATCTTGCCAGCGCCCGCTCTAGTCCCTCCCGGAATACCAGGAACCGTCTGAAGAGGACGTTTCCCCCCACCTGTCATAAACATACACAATGGTTCAAAATAGATGTGTAAGAGGAACGGCTGTTCAACAGCTGGAAACTGATCTCACCGTCTCCTGATGTTAAGACACTGTCCATGCTCTGAGGGGACGAGGCTGTCTGGGAATAACTAGGGTCGGCTCCTTCAAGCATACTGCCCCTGAAACAATCAACAATAGCATTCCGTATTAAAGTCAACAAGAAATAGATCGTGCAATCCATTTACATTCGAAATGTGCCATATTTCTGTGTAAAATAATATTCAGCAGGATTTGACTTTCTTTAGTTATATATAATAAAAGAAATTTAGTACTTTATATGCATACACACAAACACATTAAGAACATATTAATTAATGATATACATTAAATAATATTACAATATGTAATATAATATTTATATATAATCTGCATATATGCGTGTGTGTGTGTATGTTTATTATGTATATACTGTATATGATTTTATAACATTTATAATTAATATATATAGTATTATTTAATGTGTAGCAGTATTTTTTTTAAAAAGCTTGAAGCTTATTTATTCAGCTTTCAGATGATGTATAAATCTCAATTTCAAAAACTTGACCATTATGACTGGTTTTGTGGTCCACGGTCACTAATATAATATAATATAATAATACAGTTTAAAAAAACAAATACTACAAAACATTCCAAAACTAAAATATTAATAAAAACAGTCTGTAAAAGGCAAATTTATGTAAGCATATTGTCTCGGCTTAATTCGATGCAATTAATGTGACGTGACACTTACGAGACCACAGTGTTTGTAGAGACTATATATTCCACCTCTTTGGTCCAGGGGTTCATGAAGCTGAACCAGCGGCTCCTTAGAGTGATAAAAGAGCCGTCTTTAATCTTGAACTTGTAACAGTTTGTATTAATCTTTTCTCTCATCTGTAGCACTGAAATAAAAAAGAAAGTGAGCATTTATTACAAACGGGACACTGACTGGCATTACAACAGTAAAGTAAAACATTCATTTACAAATGACATGAATGAGAGGATCGAGACAATAAAACAGAAACCTTGTCTGTGGCACTCGGCGAGGTGACCGATATCATCCTGGTGAAAATACTCATAAAATGACGTTCCTAGAAGCTCCTGGGGCAAGTACGCCAGGATGGCTGTCGCCCTAAATGGAAACAATAAATTGCAGCGATGAACTAACAGATTAGATGAGACGTTTGTTCACTGAAATCAATACCTGTAGACCCTTGAGGTTTCTGTGACAATTCAAATCTCACTTTAATGAGCGATTAAATCTGTTCACCTCAAGCATTAGTGTAAGAGCCTTAATAGTGCATATTAAATCTTGAGTTGGCTCCCTGAGAGATTCAGTACACATTCAGGAAATGTCACAAAATCAAATCACTTGTAGATGATGTGAAAGAGCAAAAAGCATCTTCTCACCTCTGGTCGACGAAAACAAACTTGCCATCGATAGCATGGCGAGAGACGTATTCTGTGGGTTTAACGCGGATGTCACCGTTCATGGGCTGGGGGACGATATGCGGATGAAGGCGGCCGATGGCCACTAGACAGCTAAGGTTGCAGCCCTCATTATCTGGTTCGTTATCCTCGTCCAAGCCCATCTTGGTGGGCGGCCAGCTTTTCAGATAGCCAGTGCTATGGATGGTGCAGAAACTCTTGCGGTCTGCTGTAGAGAGGGGGAAAGATTTATCCATCATCCTTTGAAGTGATGAATGGAATTTAAAAAGACCAAAATAACGGAAAAACATTAAATATTTAATAAATGATCAACTTTGGAGTTGTAAGACTCCCCCCTCAAGACTGGCCCTGAGAATCTGACCTCCCACTAATCATTATCAACTTTCATTCCCGCCGCTGACACTAGTCAGGAAACTAGTGGAGGTCAGAGACATTCCAAGAGAAGGAAGGTGGTCACATGCAGCAGCACAGGCCATAGGAAAGACAGACACCCAATTCTTATAAAAGGACTTCTCTCCACTAATTCATAGACAAACCTTTCTATGAATGAACATGCATATCTGCATATTCCCAGGACACTGTGTGTAGTATTACTGTTTTGTATATTGTCTTTTGAGTTGTATACTGTAGACCATGTCTCTCTTCTTCTTCTTGTTGTTGTGAGGAAAAGAGTGGAGACAGGGGCCTAAAAGGGGCTTCGTGCAGACGGAGGAACCTTTTCACAGTTCCTATAACTATTGGAGGAAGTACCCGCTTTTTGGAGTGTTTACTACGCTGGAACTGGGAACGATTTTAGTTCTTGGAGCGCCTTTTGGGAACTAAATTAGCTATGGTTTAAGCCGGCACAATAGGAATTACCAGTGATTTAAGTGTACGTTGACTGGCCGAACGCATGCGAAAAACTGGCATTCGCCATTTTTAAAAAACCATGTAAAAAACACAGTTTATAGCCTACATTTTTACTCATGGAAAACAGCGATAGATGGACCGACAACAAAGTCCAGGCAATTTCAGTTGAGCAGTTTCTGAAATACTCAGACCATGGCATGTTCAAAGTCACTTAAAATCAAAAATAAATATATACTGAATTATTTATATATCGCAAATGTGTGTATATCACAAAGAAAAGTAATATAACCCAGTCTATATTTACCATAGAATAGACTGTCCTTGCAGCTGTTATTTACGTGTGACTTGCTTAATGTGAAAAAGAGTTATTGAGCGCAATAAGTTGCGGAAATGAACTCATTTCAGTACACCCGAAGCATGCACAGAAAGCCGCTTTTCAGACAGCATGCAATCCCGAATTCAGTTCTCTTTTGCGGCTTATTGCAATCGAATGGTCAAATCCACATACAGTTATGTCAAAATGCCAGTCTTGGCGAGCAATCATGTAAACACTGTCGGTTATGTCTTAAGTAGTCTCAGCCTCAGATGTCACGTCCACGGACCGTTAGCTCAATGTCTGATGCATATGGCACACTTATCTGGAAACAATTTCCAAGTTGTCATCTGGTTGGTCGAATTCTACAGAACGTCCGGGAGAAGCGTGTCGCTTTCTTTAATGGTCTGCCTGGAAACAAATACCGTGACGCCAAACACCCTCAAAGAAGAACGCCGTCAACTGTGAACAACTAAACGCGGGATTTACGGCTAGTAAACTTGCATAACGTTCTTGAATGAATAATTTATTATATGTGCACCAGTCAGTTATTGTAGGGACATCGACTTTACATTTTCACGCTCCTGAACATGACGCAGAACGAATCGAACGGTTATTTTTTTCGTTACATGTCAGTCAAATGTCCTCTTGGGAGGTCCTTGGCCAATGAAAGAGTCCAGGCCTTCTGAAGGTCTGACAACACGAGACTACGTCTCAAGTGAACGTAAGCAGTTGGGAAAGAAATCGAATGTGTGTCAATGGGATTCATGCATTAAGTCTTAAAGTAACAGCAGCCTAAAACAACGAAAGAAAAAGAAAATCACTCGGTGCTCTTGCCTAAAAAAACTTTAGCTTTAATATGAATCAATTATATTTCATTCATGTGAAGACTATGCAGTTTTATTTTTACATTTCAGTACTCCGTTTCTGTTTCTTAAATAGATCTAATGTAGCACTGTTTATTTACCTCTTTGTTCTTATTTTTAAAAACAAAAATAAATTAAAACAACAAAAATGAATCATTATATTTAATGTTAAAATGACATTGTCAGATTTGCGACTTTACTTTTTATATAATGCTAAAACACTGCTGTTCACTTTCTGAAGTTGTAGTGAGGCCTCTCTATTCCCAGAGAATGTGAAACATAGATTGGTTATATTATTTTCAGTTATATTATTATTATATATATATTATTTTATATTAAATATATTTAAATATAATTTGTATTATATTAAAAAGAAATTTCCATACTAAAAGCATTTTCGCATCACGTATCGAATAATTGCATTATTTAACAAGTTATCGCATTTTTCTTCAATATCGTACAGCCCTCTAATATAATGTAACATAATATTGTATTATATTATATATACACATTTTATTTCCTAAGCAAGCAAAATTCAAAGCAAGTAATACCTTTCTTTTTGGAGCATGTTGAGGGAAAGTCCTTGTCCTCCATCTTGACAGATGGACGGTTGCATTTCATCCTACAGAAGAATGATCTGCGGGCCCCTGAACACAGTCTGGATGGGCCGGGAGTGATGTCCGTCTTCACTGGTAGACCAGCTTCAGAGAGAACTGAACATCAGTCCAAGTGCCTTTGGCTTAACTGTGAATCAAATGACTGCAAACACTTAATAAAACAAACTTTACTTTTGGCATCGATGAGTCGTTCCCGTGGAGCCGTGTCTGAAGATGACAGCTGCTCTTTCACTTTGGCAATGTCTTTTGGATGCAGGTAGTCGAACAAACTCTGGCCAATCAGATCGTTCTGATGGTTCAAAACAAAACAGTTTGCATTAACGTCAAAAACTTCAAACGCATAGCAGCATGGAGAGCAATGTCAAGAAAACATACCTGAGTGTAATTGAGAATTTTATAAACCGACTCCGAGACAAAAAGAATCTTTCCACGATCGCAACCAACTACAAAGAGGAAGCCATCGGCAGCCTGTGGAGAGAGGAGAGAAGAGTTTTAAAACAGATCCTCACAAGTTTTCCACATGATCAAATCTCGAAAGCTTTGGAGTTGATACATTAAACACACCCTTAAAATCAAGTGCTTTAATTCATCATCCGACAAGAATGCTGGTTTATAGTTTGCTTCTGTGTATGGGTTGGTAGCACCTACAAGAATAGGAGGAAAGGGAATAGCCAAGCATAATTAATATGGAAAAGTTTGGTTTTAGACTCCCGATGAGCTCATTTAGATGCATTTTGGCCCATGGTGTGGTAGAAAACCCTCACCTCGTAATGTCTTCATGTGTTGGACAGCCATGCGCAGTACAGTGAGTTTGTCTAACTTGCGAGACATGGCATTGCAAGTGGGAACTAACGATGCCAACTCGTCTATAAAACTGTTCATCTTATCCCTGCGCCTCTTCTCTATCTGACTGTGAGCCTCCCTTAAAAAACAAATAAATAAAATCAGCTGAAAAGAAACAAGCTGCACATCTCATTTACATAAAACATATTAATGAAGCAGAGAAAAGCCTCATCTTCACTCTACCTGGCATTTTTTATCCGGCCCTGCTGGTCATCCCTGGAATTAGGAGAAAAAAATTATTTATTTAATGCTTATTAATCATTAATTTATCAAACTATGCATTTAAAGATAACGGCACGTAATTTATATTTACCTTCCCAGTGTCTTATCTTTGTCTGTGTCCATACTATCACTGTGAAAATGAACAGCACCAGAGTTCAATGAAACAACCTTTTACAACAAATAATGTCAATTATTTTTTTTAGTGATCTCATCATTAGGGCAAAGTTTATGTGAGAAATGTACTCACTCAAAAAAGCCATCAATCCTGTAAAACAAAAAAATACATTATTATTATTTTTATTATTAATAAATATTTAAAATTCTAATATTATATCAATTTAAATCTATTGGTAACACTTTACAATAAGTTGTCATTTGTTAATATCAATCAACATAAACTAACAAGGAAAATGCTTCTTTTACATTTATTAATCTTAGTTAATGCTCATGTCAATATTTACTAATGCATCATTAATATCATATTAAAATTCTGCCCTTTTTATTTTTTTAACATCGCCTAATCTCCAACCAAATAATCAAAAAACACAACATTACTGTTTCCAGAAACTACTTTTTTTAATATTACTTTTATTAAAAAAAAATACTGGACTGCTCAGGCCTAGTTTGCAATACTTAAAGGTACCCTTTTTAACCCATGCTAAATGCTATTAGTTTTACTATTACTATATCCTGTACAATCAGGAGTTTACTCACTGGTATTCAGTGGTGCTGCCCTTCCTCTTGCGGGTGTAGTCCATTCCCGTGTTGCCAATGGAACTGCTGATGAGATCTGCCGAGCTCTGGGATATGAACTCATTCATCGTGGAGGAGATGTCCATTCTTTGGTCTGCCATTAGATCATCTTAAGAGCAACAGGGACAAAAAACAAATTGATTCTAAGAACATTACAGTTCTTCAAAATAGCTACAATATGCTATATATTATATCAATGAGTGTGTATCGAAAACAAAAGATGCTCACCGCACAGATTCAGTCAAGCAGCTGTGTTCAATGCATGGCCTTCCAACTGTGGCAAGATCCTGTGGAAAAAAAATATAGCTCCGTTTATTATAACCAAATGGGTTTCCAACAATGACAAACTATATTTCAGTTTCACACACACATCACGGTTGAGGTAATGAGAAGTTTCAGTCAAGACTAGTCAGTATTCATTCATATAAAATAGCTGACTTCACTCTGTCCGTGAACCATTTTTGACCAAATGGACCAGTTTTTGGACACCATTGACTTCCATTGTATGGACAAAAAAACAAAAGAAAAAAAAAACAAACAATGAGGCATTTCTCAAAATTTCATCTTTATGTTGAATACCTTAGAGTCGAAACGGTTTGAGGGTAAAAACATGAATTTTAGCAGTGGTGTATAAAGTACTTGAAAGCCATACTTGAGTAAAAGTACAGATATTTTACCAGAAAATGACTTTGATAGAAGTAAAAGTCACTGTTTAGAATATTACTTGAGTAAAAGTTTTAAAGTAGAATGATATTTTTGTACTTGAGTATGAAATGTATTTTTTTGATATTAAACATACCACAACATTTCTTTGATTTTGTTTGCTTTGAATTTAAAAAAAGGCAAAATGTTTATTGAAAGTTTTAAATATAAAAAAATACTACTATTTTAATTATACCTTGATCATTCTTTAAAATGTTAAAATGTAAATGTTTAAATGAACAATGAACAACACTTTTATTAACCTTTAATATTACAAATGGACTCTTATTGTAAAGTGTTACCATTTCATATAAATCCAAATAATCATGCTTAAAAATGACCATCTTTACACACAAAGGCATATTATATGTATACTTTCACTCGTTATTTGATCCTATTGATTCTAATGTTACTAATAATGCAAACACACTGCTGTTCTCCACTAATGCAGCATCTAGTCAACAAACTAATTACTTCAGTGATATGAAAACATTTACTGTAGTGTACTGTATAGCATACCGCTTTGTTGTCTGTTTTAAATCTATTTTTGAAGTGTCCTACAGTTCTGTGAGGCCCGCAGCTTCACTTCACGTGTCAAAACAAACTACGAGGCGTCAGTGATAGTTGTTATTTGGCCTGTAGAGGTCGCTCTCGTGCCGCACTCTTCTTAGCCGCTGCAGAAACAGACGCAACCGGAAAAATGAAATCAATCGCGGTTGTGCAGCACTTCTTTGCAGTCTATGTTCTTCCGACTTCATTTTGTGGTAAGTAACGAAAATGCTTTGGGGAAATGTATCGGAGTAAAAGTGTACATTTTGTTTAGGAAATTTAGTGGAGTAAATGTAAAATTTGACAAAAATATAAATACTCAAGTAAAGATTCTCCCATAAAATACTCAAGCAGTGTAATGAAGTATTATTACTTCGTTACATTACACCTTTGAATTTTAGTTATATTATATTTACTTTAGGGATAGTAATTTAAACGATCCCCCTCAAGCCATTCTATGTGCATCCTATAGTCTTTCAGTCGAACACAATAAGAGATATATTTAAAAATATCCTTGATCTTCCGAGCTTTATAATGGTGGTGAAGGGGGGACATATTGTGAAGCCCCCCCAAAATTCATCCATCTATTAGAAAAAAATAATCCATGTCTCCAAGAGGTTGATACAGGCCTTTTGGAGAGCGGTGATGCATTTTTGTTAGAAAAATATCCATATTTAAAACTTTATAAATTCAAATAAATAGCTTCCATACATGTCCCCTTCACAACCATTATAAAGCTCTGAGGAGCCAGAATATTTTTCCACAATTATAATCATGGAAAAATATATCCACGATTGTTTGTCTGAAAGAAGACGTACATCTAAACTGGCTTGAGGCTGAGTAAATCATGGGATAAGTTTCATTTTTGAGTGAACTAACCCTTTAACATGTAGCTTGGGCTTCCTTTTTACCAACAAACAAATGAAGAAGAAAACAAAAAAAATCTCTCAAACTCCCACACACACTCATTTACACCAGGAGGAATGACTGAGCTTCATCAATGACCTGCTCTGGTTGCCAGGAAACCCTTGGAAAGCTCACAATCTAGGCCACATTTAGATTACAGAAAAGCAACTGGCAGAAAGAAAGGGCCAGAAGACCGATTTTCTCCCGCCGTAAATGAAACAGGAGTCCCCTGTGTTGAAATGGGATTTTCTGCTGAAATAAACACGTCGCAGACCCTTCAATCAGGCGTTTAAGTGCCTACGCTGGAGCAAGAGCACAATTATACGTGTGACAGTGGATTAGTCATTTTTTCAAATTCACACAGTTAAACAAAAGTGTTCAAAAAACACTGTGGTTTTATTCAAGCACACTGATGCAGAGCTCACGCACCACAGGCACTTCACCCATCTCTAAATGATCTATTCTTGAACGTGTGGGCTTGTCTTCGCAGACCGCCAAAGATAAAGACCAAGAAAGTGAGGAGCAAAAAAGATAAAAGTAGGTCATCTCAGTTTATTTGAATTCAAGACAATTTCAGTATGGCGAAAGCTAACTACACAAATTAAACCTCCCTGTATTACTCATTGTAATTATGAGCCTCAAGTTTTTGTTAGACAAATTTGGGAGAAATGTGACGTGGGGATGAATGGATGTGGTTAAAGGAAAAACAACTCATTCTGGAAGTCAACAGTGATGAACGCCCTAATGATGAGCGTTTGACGCGGTACTTTACAAATGCAGTTACGTCAACTGAACTCCACACACCCGTCCAACAAAATCAGCAGCACTTTCACATAACTTGTTTGACTTGCCATGAATGGAAACAAACGGTCTTGTAAGGTATAGTATTTTTCACAAATAGTTGTCACATTTGAATTCATTAAGTACTATTTGCTCTAAATATTAATAACTTTAAAAATAGATATATATTATAATAAAATAAATATCACATCAATATTAAAAATAAATAAACTACATTTTAATAATAAATAATATTTAAAATAATTAATATTTCCCCTGTAATAATAATGCAATGACAACATACGTTACATTAACTATTGTTTTTCCTGGTAAGAAACGTTCAAGCTTTTTATAGTCAATAGTTTGTGCCTACATAGAAATTATCTTTCGAATACATGATCAAAAATATTCAGTAAAGCACAAATGTGACAACTAGCCCCTATACAGTCTATTTGACATTATCAGCACAAATATTTAAGGGGAAAGCTAAACTGATAAATGCACACGAACTTTACTTCAACATAACCCAAGAGTGATGCAAAGAACATTGCGTGCTTCGGTGGAAGCTAGAACATCTGACCTTTTGTAAAAATGAGTTTACAAGGTCAGTGTCAACATTTGTTTCTTGCATTTGTATAGTGACCTGGTATAATCTTACAGGTTTGAAATGACCAAGGATTTTTGGACCCCACTAATAAAAAAAAAAAAGAGAGACATATTTAGATGGTGACCAGCCTCACAATCTTTGCACTGGTATCTTTACAACGATAATACAGCAGACTTGGGTGAACCGCATAGTGACGCCACTGATTAACATGTATCCCTGACTCAAACCCTAGTGAGCTGCCTACCAAGTGAACATCACTTGGGAGAGCACACGAAGCCTCACAAAATCCTGTCTAGGTAGACAACCCATAAGAATCCTCAGTTCAGAAGTCGAAGACATTATGCAATAATGTAATGTAAAGACATCATGTAAAAGCAAGTAGCCTTTGAAGTGACCAACCCACACAGGAGGCTCAAGTACACTTGCTCTCCCTCTATTCAAGCGACTTAAAGGGGACGCGGATCATTAACCTCACATCGATGATGGGTGTGGGTTTGTGGCTGCGTTGTTCTGTGATAGCTGGCTTTCTTACTAAATCGTTGACCCCATAGTTGTTTTTGTTGTGGTTCTGGCTGCATCGCTTCTGAGGTATTCAACCTGAGAAATGTCACGGACGCCCCTCCTACTGAAATCAATATGCGAGAGGACAAAAACCCGCACATAACACATCGATAACCAGTACGCGATACTTAGAGATAACCGTCAAACGTCAAAACGTCACACTTACCGGAGGAAAAGCTGAACATCACAGATTATTTCGGTTATTTGACGTCCGGTCCGTGAGGAACTGTGACATAAACGGAATCAGTCTCTGACCTACTTTTCTTTCCTTCGTGTGACTGTCGGACCACTAACCTATATTTTACACCAATAGGATCTTTGGATATATGGGTGCACTTGTTTTGGCCAATCAGAATGGAGGTTACATTTCAGGGAGGAATGATTGACATGCAGAATAGCCAATCAAATAGGGTTTATTGCGATTCACCGACATGGCTGATGATCCCAGTTAGGGGTGGTTCTCAATCGCATGTTGCTGCATTGTCCTGATGTTCTTGCTCAGTGGAGAAATGCATGAGGATCTTAAGAATCATTAGCTGAAAATCTAGAGCTTTTATTTGAGAGAAATACCAAATTGTAATGAATAAAGTTGGAATGTTAATATGTTTATAACCTATCCTGTTGAAAACAAAGAAGACACGCAACTGGATAAATCCTACAAAAGGGGAAGAATTCCAGAGGATTTTCCCCACATACGTAAAATATGTAACAGTATTCTTAAGAGTTTATTTAATAGAAATGGTTACTGTTTAAATAAATGTACACATTTATTTGATAATTTCTTGTGTTGCTCTCAGATCAGGGAAAGTGTCCTACCAACAAAATGTTTAGAAAAAGCATTTTGCTAATTCTTTTAAATGTATTATTCATGCAGGTTATTTGTCACATCACAGGGATATTTAAAAATTAACTAATGTAGACAAATATCCGATTTAAAATGATAGATTTGCTAAAAAAAAAAAAAAAAAATAGAAAGAATAATTATAATTAATTCATTAATTAAGGATTATAGAATATTTATTAACAATGTAAGTAAATATAATACATAATAAAAAAATATATACAATACAAATTCTAAATGCATTAATATTGTAATATATATTATTATGTGTATATGAAGTAGGCTATAATAAATGATATTAATTAATATTTCAGTCATAAAAAGCATGTATAAACAAATCAGGGCATTTTAAGTGTATTGTTTAAATTGTCAATAACCATTTCTTATATATATATATATATATATATATATATATATATATATATATATATATATATGATTCTAATTTAAAACTGAATTTTATATATATATATATATATATATATATATATATATATATATATATATATATATATATATATATATAAAATAAAAGTATTTTTTTTATTTCAGTTTTAAATTAGAATCTTTTAGAATCTTTTTTGTTTTGGTTTTAATTTTAAATCTGTAATGGATACGAGAAATAATCTCGTACATGGTTAAATGGTCACATGAAAACAAACCTATGGCGTCATCATCACGCGTCTCATGTTTTCAGACCGGATGTTTCGTTTGTACCGCCAGTGATTGTTACCTTATTTACTGGAAACTAAAATTAAACAAACAACGTACAGGTTATCTGCTGTCAGTATTGTGGTGTGACATCTCACGATGTCTCTAATTTAAGTAAGCTACAATGTAACACATTAGCAAACCCTTCATTCAACAAAACAGCCGAATGAAATCGCCACACGTAAGTTAAGACAGGAGTTAAACAACTAAAACATCAACATCAAGGTATGTAAAGGATAAATGTCTCGTGCATGGTTCTTAAATCAAATTTTAACAACAACCATATTTTAATCTTACTTCTGTATTAGGTGTATAATCCTTGTTTCTTTATAATATATATATATATATACATATAATTTATTTATTGTGTTGACTGCTTAGACTATGGGTGCTGAACAAAGTGGAGATGCTGAACATAAACATTCAGACTTCAGTGCTTCAGGTACACGACATAATATCAGCTGATTTTTATACTTGGGAATGGCATCACTGTCTGTAATTTGTCAGTTTTTATTATAGACATAATTATATCTGTTAAAAGGGAGAAGTTTCTTGTGTTGTGTATAGTCTACCACCATTTCCAGTCAGTAAGTCCTGTCTTGTTGTTTCAGTTGTACCCTCTCCGGCCAAGCAAAGAGCCAAAATGGATGACATAGTAGTCGTTGCCCAAGGAACTCAGTCATTACGGAATATCCATAATGATCCAGATGTAATAAAACTTCAGGAAATTCCCACCTTTCAGCCTCTTCTAAAAGGTAAGCAGCAGTCCAAATGCCAGCTAATCTGATGCTAATAGTAGCCTAATGCGTTTTTTTTGTATATATAGAAAAATATAGTGTTTAGGATTGGGCTGGGCTGACAATATTGATTAATCAATTTTAATCTATCTTCAAAACTTTCTAGCGCTCTTCCCATCTAATAAATCTCAGTAAGCTTTTTTTGTCTCCGCTTCCAATTTCGGTCAATTGTATCGTGAAATTCAAACAATAAATGTCGTTTTGACATTCTTTGTGGCATTACAGATCATTACAGCTTCCCCAGTTCAAGCGAACCCTTGAACCAATCAGTAAACTAGGAAAAAAAAAACTAAAGAGGAGCATTGTGATAAAAATATTCAATATATTACACATTCATTTTTTTTTTACATAACCTGTTAGTGATGTCTTCATCATTTAATGCATCTTTAAATATGTCTTTAATGGATATGACAGACACTGTTTAAATATTTATATTTCAATAACAAATTAGTGTAAAACATATGGAAGCTTGATTCCGCCACGGAATAAAAAGTTATGTTTGCGACAATTCTGACTTTTTTTTTTCTCAGAATTCATTGTGAGATAAAAAGTCTCAATAACCTTTACTCCACGATGGAAATAAGCTTTTATAGAATCATAAATATATCATTAAAAAATCTTATTAGCAGTTAAAATCTTTGAATACTACTCAAGTTATTCAAGATTTTATTTAAGTGTTGATTATTTTATATAAAGTAAAATCTTAATCCCCTCATAAAAAACCCTTTCCTTCCCTTTTCCCTTTCTACTCTAGCTTATGGTACTGAGCAATGTATGAAACTTGTATTGTGAGCACTTCCTGTCTATTTGCCAGTTCATGAAGAATCGCTTGTTTGTTTTCCTCGCTTGTAAGTCGCTTTGGATAAAAGCGTCTGCTAAATGACTAAATGTAAGTTAACTAGCAATTGTACTCGGACTGTTGTTAAATGTTTTGTACCTGTCAAATGTTCAAATGAATCAGAATCTAACTGATTCGTGAAATCTGTATCAACCCATGATATGAATCACAATCTGAGCGTAATATTGGTGTCATCCTCTTAGGTGTGCTCAGTGGGCAAACCTCTCCCAGCACTGTCTGTTTAGAAAAGCTGGATTCCGCACAGGTAATGCAGTTGTGCGTCCGATATCAGGATCATCTACACCAGTGTGCGGAGGCTGTTGCCTTTGACCAAAATGCTCTGGTCAAGAGGATCAAAGAGGTATTGACCATTATTTCTGCTGAAATGTACTGTAACTTTCTACAAGCTGTCTTTAAAGGATTAGTTCACTTCTGAATGAAAATTTCCTGATAATTTACTCACCTCTATGTCATCCAAAATGTTCATGACTTTCTTTCTTCAGTCGAAAAGAAATTAAGGTTTTTGAGGAAAACATTCTCAGGATTTTTCTCCATATAGCGGACTTCAGTGGGGTTCGCCGGATTGAAGGTCCAAACTGCAGTTTCAGTGCAGCTTTAAAGAGCTCTACATGAACCTAGACAAGGAATAAAGGTCTTGTCCAGTGAAACGATTGGTTATTATAAAATAAATAAACAATGTATATACTTTTTAACCACAAATGCTTGTCTTGCTATGGCAAGCCGTTTTGACTTTAATTCATTTTCAGGATATGAACTTTCACTAGTTAAAATGTTCATTCTTGATATCAGGAATTACATTTCCACTTGTAACAATGACAATTTTTGATAACAGGAATTAGATTTTCACTAGTAACAAAGTTCATTCTTGATATCAACAATTCAATTTCCACTAGTAAAAACTATCATTCTTGATATCAACAATTGTATTTTTACTAGTGAAATCTCGCCATAGGGTGCCATTCAAATTCAATTGTTGATATCAGGAATACAATTCTTTCTAGTAACAATGCACATTTCTGATATCAAGAATTACATTGTTACTAGTACAAATGTCTATTCTTGATATCAACAACTGAATTGCTACTAGTAAAAATGTTCATTTTTGATATCATGAATGTGGTTGTTACTAGTAAGAAAGCCGTTTTAGATATCAGAAATTATCTTGATATCAGGAATTCATTTTCAGATATCAGAAATGAACATTTTTACTAGTAGCAATTCAATTGTTGATATCAACAATGTAACTCTTGACATCAGAAATTTGCATTGTTACTAGTAAGAATTGTATTCCTGATATGTGAAACTGGAATTCCAACTATTAAGAAATGAATTCTTGATGTCAACAATTGAATTTGAATGGCAGCCAATGGCGAGATTTCACTAGTAAAAATACAATTCTTGATATCAACACTTATAGTTTATACTAGTGGAAACTGAATTGCTGATATCAAGAATGAACTTTGTTACTAGTGGAAATATAATTCTTGATATCAAAAATTGCCATTGTTACTAGTGGAAATTAATTCCTGATATCAAGAATTAACCTTTTAACTAGTGAAAATGTAATTGTTGAGATCACAAGTTCATATCCTGAGAATAAATAAAAGTCAAAACGGCTTGACTTTTACTCAGATATCAAGAATTAACGTTGTTACTAGTGGAAATATAATTCTTGATATCAAAAATTACCATTGTTACTAGTGTAAATCTAATTCCTGATATCAAGAATTAACATTTTAACTAGTGAAAAATGTTTTTTCACATTTGTGGTTTTAAAAAAACAATTTTTTTTTATTTTAGTTTTTTAAATAACCAATCGTTTCATTAAATAAGACCCTTATTCCTCATCTGGGATTGCGTAGAGTCCTTTGAAACTGCAATTTAGACCTTCAACCCGGTGAACCCCATTGAAGTCCACTGTATGGAGAAAAATCCTGGAATGTTTTCCTCAAAAACCTTAGTTTCTTTTCAACTGAAGAAAGACATGAACATCTTGGATGACATGGAAGTGAGTAAATTATCAGGAAAGTTTCATTCAGAAGTGAACTGATCCTTGAAATGCTCATTTTTTTCTCTCTCAGATGGATCTGTCAGTGGAGGCGCTATTCAGCATCATGCAGGAGAGGCAAAAGCGTTATGCTAAGTATGCCGAACAGATCCAAAAGGTCAATGAGATGTCGATGATTCTGAGACGCATCCAAATGGGCATCGACCAGACGATCCCACTGATGGAGCGTCTCAACAACCTGCTGCCCGAGAGCGAGCGCCTAGAAGCCTTCAGCATGAAGCCTGATGGAGACATCAAATAGATATTGGTATCAATTGGAAAATAGCTCATGGTCAGTTCATACTGATTAACTTGTGCTTTACAGATCACCTCTGGTTGTTGCCTATGGAACTTTGTACTTTGCCAGCATTAGGTATTTTCTGGCCTAAAACAAGTTACAAATGCAAAACTGTAATAACAAAATGGTAAAGGCATGTGTATATATTTACTTAATAGGCTTAATTGTGTGCTTTTAAAGGGCATGAGAAGCTAAAATTCTACCTTTGTAATATAAAATGTTATTTAATGAAAAGTCTTTAATGCATATGATGTTCTGGAGAAGCTGTCCATAGACTCATTAAAGTTGTTGGCATTAAATCGTTTCTACACTTTCTGTTTACACAAGGGATTTATTGATGCTAATACTTTGAGGACATATTTCCTCCAAAGTTTTGTGATGTTAGGATCGTAAACATGCCTGTGTATGTGAATTCTCAGTTATGCAGGTTAACTAAATTGGATTTTCGCAGTCAGCGATGATTGATTCATTCCTAAAGTATATGGTTACCGACGAGAGTCGGTTAATCTCAAAATGGCACCCCCATGAGACGACCCGCTCCATGTAGATGAAAGCGTGTTATTTAAACCTCTCTTTATTTTTTTTAAAGTGTAAAGCTGTTTTAAAATAAAATAATAAAGTCTGCCAGCAATGGGCTGTCATGTACATAAAACCTGCTCACATTAAAACAAACAGTTCACTCTCCGTTTCAATAGATGGCGACAACGATCAACTTAACATTACAGTCTACAGAATGAGAGGAAATCTGAACAAAATAGCACTGGACCATGTGAATGGCTGATCTGATAATGTGTTGAATTTAATGCACATTCAGTCTGTATTGCGATACCGCTTATTAAAGTTGATTAGCATCAGTGAGAATGCGGCGTCTGGGTTCAGTGCAGCAGAAGATCCCATGCGTTTTCCTGACGGAAGTGAGAAACGAACCATCCAGAAAACGCGACTGTCAGGTGGGTGGAAAAAAAAAATCTGCATTTTTGTTTCAGCACATCTTGTTTTAGCACCAAAACTCATTAAAACGTTGTAAGTGCATCACGATTGCTAAACGAGGCAGTGCAATTATGGCGCATGCTTTCTGTCGGCGTCATCATATTTCATATATATATATATATATATATATATATATATATATATATATATATATATTATTGCAATAAGTGCATTGAAAATGGAAAACAGCCCCCTTAGCTATATGCAAATCATTTATTCATAAAGCCAATTTAAAAGCAACGAGTTGATCTAAAAGTGCTGTAGAATAACATAAAACGTACCAAAAATAAATTGCATTCTGTATTGGGTTGATTATTAGCAGGTTTTGCATGCTGTCCTTCTCTTGTCCTGCAGCAGTTTCAGGTGGTGGCCACTGAGCACGTGAACCCTGCTGCTCTTGCATCAGGTGTTCACTGTGCAGTAGCAACTGAGAAGATTGATGGGACATGCTGCTATGTCACCACATACAAAGGTAGAATCTGACTCATAAATGACCTTTAATTTGATCAAAATACAGCAAAAACAGTAATTTCTTTGTATCTTAAAATGTAACTAATTCCTGTGATGGCAAAGCTGAATCTTGATCCTTCAGAAATGATTTCAATATGCTGATTTTTGTGCCCAAGAAACATTTCTTATCATTATCAATGTTGAAAATAGTCATGCATTTGTGGAAACTGATACTTTTCCAGGATTCTTTATTGAATGTAAAACTCCCAAAAGAACAGCGGAAACATTCTGCAACATTAGAAATGCGTTTGGTGTCATTTTTGACTAATTTAATTTGTTCTTGCTGAATAAAAAGTAATAATTTCCTCTTTTTTTTTTTTTTAAAGGGGAACCTTATCTCTGGGCTCGCTTGGATCGGAAACCCACCAAGCAGGCGGATAAGAGATTCAAAAAATATCAGTATGCACAGAAGACCTGCAAAGGTATTTTCAGTCTAAATCATTTTTTGATTTTTAAAAATGAATCTCGTCTTGCTATTTAAGTTGTATAAATATTAGAATGAACATAAGTGTTATTTAAACAAGAACCTGCCTCAAAGCAGTGAATGAGACTGAAAAGTGCTAAACATCAGGTATTTTTTGATTCTCTGCTGAATGACAGGATTTAGGTGGAATGTAGATGAAGATTTTCGAGAAGTGCCAGAATCCTGGATTGCTGCTCACAGAGTCCAGCATGAGAATGGCCATCCAGTGCCTGATGAACATGGACACATCCCCGGTGGGTTGGTGTCTCTGAAACACGCTATTGTTTCTCATCTTCTTGTCGTGTGTTATACTGTACTTGAAAATAAAGGCAGCTGATGGCATGGTTGTATCTCTGTGTCTTAAAGGTTGGGTTCCGGTGGATCATACCAACAAGCAGTATTGCTGGCATGCCTCTGTGGTCAACTATGATGTTGGTGTTGCCCTTGTCCTGAAGACACATGGGGATGATGAAGGATTGCTTGAAATTGCCAGTGTTCCTCTGACAGACCTCATGGAGCAAACCCTTGAGCTTATCGGGACCAATGTTAATGGAAATCCATATGGCAAGTATAATGTACTAGGGCTGGGAGAATAAATCGATTTCGTCTCGATTCGTGGATCGATCCCGAGATTTTCCGAACGGATTGTGATTCTCTCTTGAAACAATTCTGAGCTTAGTTTTTAACAGCAGATGGCGCTCTAGGCTAGTTTAAAACCGCACGCTCAAATGCTGATGAAGAAGAGTGCTCATGCACTCTGTCTCAGGCTTTGTACTTGCACATCAGAATGCTTTTATGACATGAGATTAACAGCACACTGCAAACACCCTTGTAATTTGTTTCAACCTCTTCGAATTCTATGAATGATAGTTTTATAGAAGGTTTAAGTGGTGTGCTTAAGGAATTAGAAGCAAGCAATGTACAGGTGTTTGTAAAGCACGCAGTGCCATCTGTTGTTAAAAATCAAGCTCAGAAGGAAAAATCGAGGAAAAATCACAATGATTCAGAAAATCTTTGACTTGATCCAGAATCATTTCTCAATTCGCCATTCAATGATTTATTGTCCCAGCCCTATAATGTGCTGTTTAAAGGTTTGGGGTTGGTAATGTTTTTTTATATATATATATATATATATTTTTGAAAGAAGTATCTAATGTTCACCAAGGCTGTGTTTTTTTTTTTAATCAAAAATACAACCGTTATATTTTAAAATATTATTACATTTTACACTTTTCTGTTGTATTAGGCAAATACATAAGAATCTATGAATGAATCGTTACAGTGATTATTATGATTCTAGCATGTTATGTGTTTGGCAACAGTTCTTTTAACCCTAATAGATAGAGTGTGTAGTTTTTCGTTTCTTAAACATCCGTGTCGGAAGACGTATCGCAGACGTATTCCTGGATGACAATGCCAATATTCATCAGGGTTAAAATAGTGAAAGAATGGTTCAGAGAGCTTGAAGAATCATTTTCAAACATGAATTGGCACCTCTGAACAGTCCTGACCTTAAACTCAGTGTAAGTCTTTGGGATGTGCTGGAGGAGACTTTACAGAGTGCTCACCTCTTGCATTATCAATACAAAATCTTGACCAAAAATTGATGCACCTCTTGATGGAAATAACATCACATTTGTTTCCATCAAACTTTACAACTGTCAATTTTGATCAATTTAATGCATCCTTGAGGAATAAAAGGAATAACATCTTTCAAAAACCTTTTGAAGAAAGTAAGAAACCCTCTGGAATTCTGTCGGTTTTGGAAACAACTGACTGTGGGATTCTGTAGGTTTGGGAAGTAAGAAGCATCCAGTCCATGTTCTGGTGCCTCATGGGGTCCTGCGCATTCTGAACCCTCCACCAGTGGATTTCCAGCAGCTGTATTCCTGGTTTCAAGAATGCCAAGAGGGACGAGTGGAGGGAATTGTTTGGCACTGTGATGACGGGACACTGGTTAAGGTAAATAAGGGGTTCATAAGTAAACGTCACTCTTCTGTTGCCATTATAGACATTTTCTTCAGATTAAATCATGTGATTCTAATGTAGTACCTGGAAGTGCTGCACAGTTTCTACAATGTAGGAGACTGACATGGAAGAGAAGAAATTGTTAAAATTGTTGCTTTATAATATTAAGGTTGAACGTCTAGGTTACTAATGTAACCCCCGTTCCCTGAAGAAGGGAACGGAGACGTTACGTCGGACTGACGTCATGGGATCTCGCTTGGGAGCCCAATCACCTCCGCATGAGGGAATTATGGGAGGTCTAGGCGGGTTTAGCCGCCTAGCACCTTGCAGGAACCTGATGATCAGATCGTGCTATCCTAGTGACTTGCCATCGACCACATCGTGATGTGCTGCGATGGCGGCCACATAGACCTTCAAGGTGGAGGGGGACAGTCTCCGCTCCAAACCACTTTGAAGGAAGGAAAGCACTGAACTGATCGGGCATCTCCGGGGGTCTTCCCGGCGGGAAGAACACCAATCAGCGAAGCGACTCCACTTCAAAGCATAGGCGCGCCTCGTAGAGGGAGCTCCAGCCGAAGTGATAGTGTCAACTACCGCGGACGGTAGGCCACTTAAGTCTTCCGCGTCCCGTCCAGGAACCACACGCGGAGGTTCCAGAGGTCGGGACTTGGGTGCCATATGGTGCCCCGTCCCTGAGAAAGCAGGTCCTTCCTCAGGGGAACTCGGCAGGGAGGGACTGTCGCGAGGAGCATGAGTTCTGGGAACCAGATCCGGTTGGGCCAGTACGGCGCAACTAGCAAGACCTGCTCCTCGTCCTCCCTGACTTTGCACAGTAGCTGTGCAAGAAGGCTCACTGGGGGAAACGCATACTTGCGTAGGCCCCGGGGCCAGCTGTGTGCCAGTGCATCCGTGCCGAGGGTCCCCTCGGTCAGGGAATAAAACAACTGGCAGTGAGCAGATTCCTGAGAGGCAAACAGGTCTACCTGTGCGTCCCCGAATCTGCTCCAGATCAGCTGGACCACCTGGGGATGGAGTCTCCATTCCCCCGGGAGCAAGGGCTGTCGTGAGAGCGCGTCGGCCGCACGATTGAGCTCGCCCGGGATATACATGGCATGCAGTGACCTGAGTCGCCGCTGACTCCAGAGGAGAAGGTGGGCGGGCGAGTTGCGACATGTGGCGTGAGCGTAGACCACCCTGATGGTTGATGTACGCTACTGCCGATGTGTTGTCCGTCCGGACCAGTACATGTTTGCCCTGCAGCAACGGCCGAAACCGGCGCAGGGCCAGCAGTACTGCTAGCAACTCGAGGCAATTGATATGCCAGTGCTGGTGGGGTCCTGTCCAGGAGCCCGACGCAGCATGCCCATTGCACACAGCACCCCAGGCGGTGGTGGAGGCATCTGTTGTGACAACAACATGCCTGGACACTTGTCCTAGGGGCACCCCGGCCCGTAGGAAGCAAGGTCCGACCACGGGCTGAATGTTTGGCGACAGCTCGGTGTGATGCCCACACGGAGCGTGCCATGGTGCCATGCCCACCTTGGGACTCGGTCGTGTAGCCAGTGCTGAAGTGGTCTCATATGGAGTAATCCGAGCGGCGTGACCGCGGCTGCGGATGCCATATGCTCCAGGAGCCTCTGAAATTGTTTCAGTGGGACCACTGTTTTCTGCGAGAACGAGTTCAGGCAGCTCAGCACCGACTGTGCACGCTCGTTGGTGAGACGTGCTGTCATGTTGACCGAGTCCAGCTCCACACCGAGAAAAGAGATACTCTGTACTGGACAAAGTTTGCTCTTTTCCCAGTTGACCCGAAGCCCCATCCGGCTGAGGTGCGTGAGCACCAGGTCCCTGTGTTCGCACAACTGTTCTCGGGACTGGGCCAGGATGAGCCAGTCGTCGAGGTAGTTGAGGATGCGAACGCCCACTTCCCTGAGTGGGGTAAGGGCCCCCTCCGCGACTTTGGTAAAGACACAGGGGGACAGGGACAGCCCGAAGGGTAGGACCTTGTACTGGTATGCCCGACCCTCGAACGCAAAGCGTAGAAACGGTCTGTGTCGAGGGAGGATCGAGACATGGCAGTACGCGTCCTTCAGGTCGATTGCTGCAAACCAATCTTGTGCGCGAACGCATGCGAGCATGCGTTTCACGGTGAGCATCTTGAACGGGAGCTTGTACAGGGCCCGATTCAAGACGCGCAAGTCCAAGATTGGCCGTAACCCTCCGCCTTTCTTGGGTACTATGAAGTACGGGCTGTAAAACCCTGACTTCATCTCGGCTAGTGGGACCGGCTCTATTGCGTCCTTCGCCAACAGGACCGCAATCTCCTCCCGCAAAACAGCGACATCTCTGTCCACCACTGGGGTGGATAGGACGCCACTGAATCTGGGAGGACGCCTGGCAACTGGATTGTGTAGCCGAGTCTGACTGTTCGAATGGGCCAACGGGATGGGCTGGGAAGGCCTAGCCAGGCCCCCAGATACCGTACGAGTGGCACCATCCGAACACCAGAAGTACCCGCGGGGGGGCAGCATGGAGCACTGAGGCCCAACCTGGGAGGCAGTGCGTCCCAAGGTAGAGGCAGTGAGTGATGTGAACTCACTTGGCTCCGTGTGTCCCGTGAGGGAGGCTGTGCGTCCCTGACACGTCCGTGACCTGCTTGTGGCGAAGGAGGGAGTGGTTGAGAGTGAGGAAGCGGTGCGTCACACACTGACAACACAGAACCTTTTTGGCTCAGAGATAGTGGAAATTGCTCTTTTATTGAGGTGGGAACAAGGGAACGAAGGATTTACCCCCCCAGCCCACTCCGGGGGGAAGGAGTGGTGCCTTCACACCGTCTCCTGAGATAGAGCAATCTCCACCACCTCTGGACCACACCCGTCTCAGGACCGCTTTTGCTGCCTCTTTTTGCAGCTTTAGTGGTCAGGACGGGCTGCGCCACCTTCCTGCGGGAGGTTTGCGGGGGACGGGATTTCTCCGATCCACCCGAAGCCTGTGCAGCCGCAGGGGCCCAAGCCTAGTGGCCTCAGCCTGCTGCTGCACTGCCGAGAACTGCTGAGCGAAGTCCTCGACAGTGTCGCCAAAGAGGCCGGCCTGGGAAATGGGGGCGTCGACAAAGCGAACTTTGTCGACATCCGTCACCTCAGCCAGGTCCAGCCAAAGATGGCGTTCCTGGACCACCAGGGTGGACATCGTCTGGCCCAAGGCACGTGCTGTGACTTTTGTCGCCCGGAGAGCGAGGTCGGTCGCAGCACGCAGTTCTTGCAACATCCCTGGGTCAGAACTACCCTCGTGCAGCTCTTTGAGAGCTTTCGCCAGATGGACCTGCAAGATGGCCATGGCGTGCAGGGCGGAGGCCGCCTGTCCAGCGGCGGAGTAAGCCTTAGCGGCGAGAGCCGCTATCGTCTTACTCGCCTTGGAAGAGAGACGCGGACGATTCCGCCAGGTGGCAGCCGACTGCGGGCACAAGTGCACCGCAATCGCCCGTTCCACCTGTGGAATGTCCACGTACCCCCTGGCGGCTCCACCGTCGAGGGTAGTGAGAGTGGAGGAGGTAGAAGAACGGCTTCGAGCCACGTCTTCTGAACCTCCTCATGCAGCTCGGGAAAAAAAATGGCACTGGGGCGGGCCGCGGCTGTGAACCGTGCCCCGCACCCAGAAACCAATCGTCAAGCCGCGAGCGCTCGGAACACGGTGGAGGGTTCCACTCGAGTCCGATGCCCGCGGCGGCCCGAGCCAGCATAGCTGTCAGTTCTGCATCAGACTCAGCCTATGCAACCACCCCGGAGGGCGGAAGTTTGGCTTCATCTTCCTCTGCAGAAGATAATAGCCCACTCTCCGATGCAGCGATCGACATCCGATCCTCATCCAGAGCGCCAAATGAGATACGGGGATCCTCACGAGAAGGACCCGCATCAGCACTCAGCAACTCGACGGCACATGGCATTGTGGAGGAGTGGGAGATTCGTGGGGGCTGACCCGACGAAGAGGCTCCCACTGTAACCCTCAGATCTCCCAGAGTGCTAACCATTCCCGCAGCTTTCCTTTGGAAAGTCACGGGGGATTGGGTAGCAACAGAGGGGACTCCGCCTTCCATTGAAGGAGAGTCGCGATCGCAATGCCAACATGGTCATGCTCTCGCAGTGAGAGCATGAACCATCCACGAGTGCTGATTCAGCGTGCTGCCTGCCCAGACACGTGAAACAGCGCTCGTGGCCGTCAGATGAAATCAGGAAACGACCGCATCCAGAAACACACGGGAAAAAAGACATCTTGAAAAAGACGTTTTTTCTCCCGTGCTTGCTCTTTTAGAAATGCTCTGCCCGCTGGAACACCGAGGGATGGAATGCGCGCTGATCTCGTTCCACACCAGCGTCACCGCAAACCACCGCTGCTGTGCTGTCACGCCAACGAGAGAACAAGAGCAGGAGGAAATTGAAGCAATGACAATTACTGTTTTTGGGATCTTGTCCCTGTAGCAATGAAAATTGCTTTTTTCGCTGAAGTCTCAGCTTTACTATCCGTAGAGATGAGTGGAGATCAGTTGAACCGATCGGCTCCGAAGCAAAAGTATGAATGAAGTGAGTAATGCCGGCTCTATTTATACCCGGATGCCGGGGGAGGGGCCCGACATGTAAATCTCACTAGCCAATTCTTATTGGCTTGTTTTTTACTATGCGGAGGTGATTGGGCTCCCAAGCGAGATCCCATGACGTCAGTCCGACGTAACGTCGAACGTGAACTGATAGGGAACCACAGTAGTCACGTGGACCAATTTAACAATGTCTTTACCTTAATTTGTGTTTTGAAGATGAACAAAGGTCTTACGGGTTTGGAACAACATGAGGGTGAGGAATTAATGACAGAAATGTTATTTTTGGCTGAACTAACCCTTTAAATCTTATCTTCAGATACACCGCCATCATCTCGGTGTGAAATGGCCTGTTAGTGACACCTCCCTGAACACCAGACCTGTGGTTGTGCATGTAGATGAAATAACCTGTGATCCAGATGCTTCAGAGAAGGACTTGTTCAAATCATTCTCCAGCATAAATGGACAACCCTTCAGCTGCATCCAGAACATTCAGTTTGAACCCTGATCCCATAAACTGAAACTACCAAACATTCCTACTACATCTGTTTTTAACCAGAGTGAAGAACCTTTGCCAACACTTAACACTGGTCAAAACTGCCTGTTCCGAATTCCCATTAACACCTTGCTCATATTTGCACTTAGGTATGTGAATGCTGTAATTGCTTTATATTTTGCACTTTTTCCTTTCTTTTTTGAGAATGGTAGTTTTTTTGTTTTTTCTTTTATTGTATTTCTTTTTTTGGATGTTCAGGTATATAAATAAATGGAGCAAACTGTTGTTTATTACATCTAAGGAGCCTCAAAAATGAGGCTGTGATTGATAATTATACATGCAATAAGAGAAAAACCTTTCAGTTCTTGCTAGTAAGGCCACAAATAACAAATATTGTAAAACCTAACTATATGAAAAAGTCTTAAAAAAATAAGTATGCACCTACTTCTACTTATAAATAATTTCAACTTAATTGTACTTGAATATAAAGTGAAGTAACATTGTTACATGTACATATTTTGCTCTAAATAGGCAGTAGCAATAAAATCTAATGACCTGAAAAATGACTGATGTCTGTTAGCTGATAGACACGTCTACGGGAACCGCCACACCAAATCGATCCGAAAGCTTCTTCAGCTGTTCCTCCAGGATGATGTTTTTCTTCACCTCCTCATTGTAATTAAATTTAAGATCCTCAAGTTCCTCAAAAAATTTTGGGTCAAAGCTTTTCAGCTCTTTGGTCAGTTTCCTCACTTCTTCCTAAAATGAAAGCGTTTATAATGTGACTTGATTTAAAAAGAGCAGATTATTTAGAGAATTTTCTTTAGGAATACCTGTAACTTCTTCTTTTCGGTATTTGCGGCTGTAATTTGTTCCTGGAGCTCATTGTATCCTACAAAACGGGACAGGATTGACCTATGTATCATGTCATCTTGTACAATATGAAATTCTTCTTCTTCAAAAAAAAAACAAATAATGGTGATCTTACCTGGTCCTACTTTGCTGGTTCCAAAGTGCTCGTCGTACCTTTGAATCTGGCGAAGAAGTTGAGCTTTCTCCCTCTCAAGTTGTTTATTAGCCAATCTAAATGGGGAATATTTGGCAATGACTGAGTTGAGTAATTTTGTGTACTTTGAAGTCAATGGATATTCTGCCTGTTGAGTGCTTCACCTCACTGACTGATACTCTCTGGCAAGCCCTTCGTCAGTGGTCGCCTCCACAGGGATATTTTTAAGCAATTCCACCTGTTCATACACATTGCGTTATTAGATCTCTGGGAAAAAGTCAATGTGCATGTTAAAGCTGGAAAACACTACACAGCTTATAAAACACTGAACATCCATTTCATGACTTTGTAAATGGTTACAGAGAAAAAAAATGGGGAATCATACACTAAACCATCGAGGGTCACACACTACCAGACTTTCAAGTCGTTGCAAACACACACAGAAACCCCCTTGTTACAGTATGTTTTAAAAACACCTGGATGGAATTATAGTATGAAGCTAAAAAGATGGGAGTGTGTGTTGTAATATGATATGTCATTTATTATGTGATTTTCTGACTACCCAAAATCTGCAATCTGGCTCTGACTTTCGGCAATTAGCATTAGGCCCCCTTTGCCCTCAAAAATCCTTTAGTGTATTCCAGTTTTTATGATAGAATGATGGCAGAATATAGTGACTTTAATGATTAATTGAAGAAGGATCAGCGCCTCACTTGTTCCTTCAGCTGGCTGACAGTGTGTTGTGTGGCATGCTGTTTCTCATTAGCCTCTTTTAGCTGTATCTTCAGTTCTGATATGCTGGAGTTTCTCTTAGCAATTTCAGTCTCAAGACCTTTCATCTTGTTTTCAAATAACCTGTGAAGGGAAAAATGAATAATGAACTTACATAATGATGAAATTGATAAAGGAGTACTCAAGTAAATGTATTACCTAGTCACAACTGAAGATTTCCAGGTTTTGCTGTCTGCCCCCTCTAAAGACGATCCCTTTGATTGAGCTAATAACAGTCTCTGATTAGTCTCCTCAAGCTCCGCCTTTAGTTTCTCATTAGTTACTTCAAGGCTGGCCTTTGCGACCCTAAGCTTTTCTGCAGCTTCTGCTTCCTGCAATTTATCATCAAAACATGTATCTTAGACGTGATATATTAAGGGCACATACATTAAAGTTTTACTGACATGAAAGTAATGAAAACTATTTAAAAAAAACAAAAAAACCTTTTTAATATCTTTACGCAAGCGTTCATTTTCCATCATGATTTTCTCAATGCCCTTGGTTTTTGACTCAAGTCTTGTGTTCAGCTGTTCCTCTTGTTTTCCTTTCAGCTTTTCATATTCTGCCTATAAAAAAAAATTGAGTTGCACATTATTACAGAATGTAGAAATGAAGGACATACTTGAAAAAAACGATATCACTGTCTTATGTTGTTTCCACAAATTAAACAGTTGAAACTGTGCTAAATTTTCGGTCCATTGTGATGGACTGAAAATTCAACAACAATTGGATGGCCTGAGGGTGAGTAAATTAGCAGCAAATTTTCTTTTTTGGGTGAACTATCACAGCACAACTGTTTTCAACATTGACAATAATAAATGTTTCTTGAATGATTTCTGAAAGATCATGTGACACTGAAGACTGGAGTAAAGATGCTGAAAATTCAGCAATGCATCACAGGAATAAATTACATTTAAAATATATATTAAAATATAAAAGTTATTTTAAATTATAATACCATTTCATAATGTTATATTTTACTGTATTTTTGAGTAAGCCTAGGTGAACATGGGAGGCTTCTTTCAAAAACATTAAAAGAATCTTACCAACCCCAAACTTGTTAACGGTAGTGCGTCACTGAACATTCACAAAAAGCACCTTAAGTTTCACATGGTCCTGTTCCAGTTTTGCAAGCTGCTCCCGCACATTGGCCTCTGAAGTCTTCTTTAAGTTTTCATTCTCTTTCTGAACTTTCTCCACTACCTTCTTCATCAGTGCAATAGTCTTCTCCAGCTCAGGTACGGTTTTCCCGCTGCGGCCAGACTGTATGAGAGGAGCAAAAAATGTGAATGAGGAAGATGAGAGGATCAGTGTTTGAAGAGCACAGACATGCTGCTACCTACCCCACGAATATGGCTGAGTCTCTTCTCCACTTCAGCCTTCTCCTTCTTCAAAACACTGCACATCTCTTTGAGGTCAGACACCTGATCCTTTCATTACAGGGAGAAGAAAGTAAGTACAACAGATTAAATAAAAACGTATGTTAAAATGATGCAGGAATTGTATTTACAAGAATTGTAGTTTCATAATAAAATGTTAGTAAGCTGTTATGCAGTTGCAAGAGTGTTCAAATGAAGATTTCAGATGCAAAAACCTCTAAGTCCATCTGACATGCAATGCAGCATACAGTTTTACCAGGCTCCTATGTTTAGGTTCTGTAATTTCACTTTAATGGCAATGAAAAGGCTATTAGTCAGTCTTATTTTCAAAAATGTCACTTTAGTCTGTTCATTGGTATTTAACAAATTGGTCTTTTGCTGCAAAACCAGCTAAGTCCATGTGTGTTTTTTTTTTTTTGGCAAAAACCTCTTAAGTCTACCTCTTTGGACAACAAAGGGTACAGCAGCAAAAGGAACACTGTTGTGTTTACTTGCTACTAACAAAATCCTGTCATTGCCACTGTAACGATGGACAAAACATGATAAAAACGTGCACTTCAGCCATTGAAAGCTGGCTCATACACACAGTGTCATTCATTTTGAAATCATATGATTCGATTCGCATCTTCCAATTGGTTCATCTGTGGACTTTTGTATTAAGAGATTTCTGCCAACGAACCGGTATTTCTGAATGGGCTGACGCTGGGATTTAGCTGATTTGAAGCAAAAGTATTTAATGAATGTATACAATGTGCGGAGAGCATCCGCTCAATATCATTATCTAATTTTTGATACTCTTCAAATGTTTTAACATCAATAATTTAGATTTTACTGTATACCTTTAATCGAGGCAGGTCCTTGTTTGCTTGCTCCAGTTGGAAACGAAGTTCCAGGTTCTCTGTGGACAACCTGAGATTTTCTTTTTGGAGCTCATGTTCTCTTTGAGACGGGGTACCAGAACCACGGCCAGACGTCTACAGAAACAACAAAGAGATGTTGATGCCGTAGAAAACGCATAGCTAAACAACAAAAACATTTTTTGATGCAGGATGGAGAGGGTGCAATACAAAGACAAAGTTGCTATGGGACAAAAGCAGACACTCCGGGTCTGGAAAGGCGAAGTCACAAGATCAAAGCCATCACTGCTATAGGGCGGACAACTGGAAGCTTTGTGCTAGAACTCCTATGCGTCAAATACCTTTTGAGCTCTCACTTTGCTTTTCATTGTCTGTTTCTTGAAGTCTGATTCTACAGGTCCAAGAATATCCAAGACGTCAAGTTTATGTTCAACAAAATCTGCGTTCAGCTCTGTAGTAGGGGAAACATTAACAACCTCATTTAAAACAATGGTCTCCTCCATTGTTTGCTCTTCAGGCACCAGTTTGGCTTCAAATGTGGTTGAACTGCTGAGCACTGTTTCTTCTTCCTCTGGCTCTTTAGATTCTGCAGATGTTTTCAAATATATTGATTGATCAGGTTTCAAAGACTCAATATGTTGTTCTTCAGGCTCTTGTTCCTTAACTTTGTCTTGTTGGTCATCCTCCAGTTGTAACTTTGACATCTCTGGCTCTGTGTGAGTCCTACTGTTGTCCAACATTTCTTCTGCATTTGTCTTTTCATTTTCAGTTGTTTTATCTTCCAGCTGATCATCTTCCAAAGCCTTTTCTTCTGTCTCTCCATTAGTGTTCAGTTCTTCCTGTGCATGTTCAGCAGCTACTATATCTTGTCTTCCTTGAGCCTCATCTGGTTCTTCTTTGTCTTTCTCAACAGACTCCTCTTTTTTGTCGGCTTCTCCCTGTTCACTTTTGTCGTCATTCACCAGATCTTCTGGTTCTAAATCTACAATACCATTTTCCTTGTTCTTTTCCTCATCTTGAGTCAATTCCGCTGCACTTGTAAAGGAAGTTTGAGTTGCTTTGTTCTCTTTAAAAGCCATTTCCTTTTCAATTACAGTTAATCCAGGGATTGTGTCATTTAATAATGGAGACCGAGTTTGCTCAGCTTCACTGATGTCAAAAGTCATAGAACGAACTTTTGATAATGAACTGAGCTGAGATGATGATGCCAGATGTTTGTCCTTCATTATCATTGATGGAACAGAGGTATGGAGAAGGAAACAGGTTTGAGAGGAAGTGTGAGAGTGAAATTAGTGAAAAGTGTTAAAAGACGGCAAGATGTTTTGTTGTCATGCAAAGTGCTGCACCTACAGATGGTCTGGATGGAGACTCTTTGGATAGTTGACTTTCCAGGGAGTGAATCCTGTCTTCAAGATATTGGTTCCTGATGGTGATATCCTCCATTGCAGCATCACGGGGTAAAGCCTGCTGCTGCCTACATAACCAACAGTGCATATTAAACATTCATAAAGGCAACATTAAAAAAATGGCACATACTGCTTTGATACAAAGAGGCACGATTGGGAACATACTTTATCGCTTTGATTTGCTGCTCCAGTTCAGAGTTTCTTTTATGTATCTCTTCAATCTCTCGGTCAGCTTCGAGGGTCCGTGCACCGACGACCTGATCTGCGGTCACTCCTCTGCCCTTTAGTTTCCTCTGCAGACCCAACTTCTCCTGCTCCAACCTTCATGGACATCAGCCAACATAAACATGAGAGGAAATCTTTTTTTACTCTTAAAAAATGTTAAAAGTATCGCATTTATTGCATAAATGTAGGTTATATTTATTTAAAATTCCTCAAACCATTAAAGGGATAATTCACCCAAAAATGAAAACTCTCATTAATTACTCACCCTCATGTCTAAACTTTTGTTCATCATCGGAACACAAATGAAGATTAAAAAAAATCTGAGAGCTTTTTGTCCCCCATACACAGCTACATTAACTACCACTATGGTGCTTCAAAAAGTTCATAAAGAGATCGTAAAACTAACCCATATGAATTGAGAGGTTTAGTCCATATTTTCTGAAGAGACATGATCACTTTATAAGATGTGCAGATTGAATTTAAGCTTTAATTCACATTTAACATTAATCAATGCACACATCAGTTGTAAACGGAAGCTCAAGCTCAAGTATCTTGACATGCACGAGTACCAATGAGGTTCATTCTCGTGTGTTCATCATGTTTGAGCTTTTGCAAGAGGTTTCTTCTCAAACACCAAGCAGGTTTGGTGGAGCTTCTGTTTATGTTCACTGATTTATGTTTACATGTGAATAAAAGCCTAAATTAAATCTGTTCATCAAATAAAGCCTTCGAGTCTCTTAAGAAAATTTGGACTAACTCCTCAATTCATATGGATTAGTTTTACAATCTATTTATGAACTTTTTGAAGCGTCAAAGTGTCAGTTGTGCAGCTGTCAATGGAGGGATAGAACACTCTCAGAACAGATTAAAAAAAAAAAGATCTTCATTTGTGTTCTAAAGATGATTGAAAGTCTTATGGTTTTGGAACGATATGAGGGTGAGTAAATTAATGACAAAATTTCCATTTTTGGGTGAACCCTTTAACCCGTTAGTGTCACTGCACAGACCTGCTGTAAAGTTCCTTGATAGTTGCTAATTGTTTAGACAGAGAATCCACTTCTTTCTCCTTTTCCTTGAGAACGTTTCGCACTTTTTCCACCCTGGCCTGCCACTTTTTACCTTCCTCCCACCTCATGATTTCTTCTTTAGAAGACTGCAAATATAGAAATAATTCCCAAGATTAATACATGAAAAATACTGTTAATATGTTAATAAATCACAAAGCATTACATTTTGATTTAAATATAATTGATTCAGACATGGTTTGTTTGAAATAAGTATGAAATAAGAGCTCCACCAAACATCAAATAAAATATTTACCTTTGAAAGATATAAAGGTTTCTTAAGGTTTCTTCCACATAATGTTCTGCAATTGATTAATCTTTAACTGTCTAACTGTATTTCTTCCAAGAGTACATCCAGTTCTAGGTCACCTTTTCCTCCTTCAGTATGCTCCTCTTGTCTGCAGGGTCTGAGATGCTCTTCCTGTCCAGCTCCTGCTCTAACTTACGGATCTTCTTCTGGAGAGTCTCTACTGTGGGTCCATCACTCTCAACCTGAGCCTGCAAACACACAAAGACATCAACATCTCTGATATACGGTCCTGGAAAAAGTCGCTTTTTTATGCATCTCCACCACTCTCCTTTTATTCTTACTCTGGCAATATTATTTTCGTTCTCTCCATTCATAAGTATGTAAGATTGCATTTATTTGATCAAAAATACAGTAAAACATAATATTACTACAATTATTACCATTTAGAATGACAGTTTTCAAAATGTAATTTATTCCTGTGATGGCAAAGCTGAATTTTCAGCATCATTACTCCAGTCTGAAGTGTGACATGATCCTTCAGAAATCATTCTAATGTGCTGATTTGCTGCTTAAGAAACATTTCTTATAATTATCAATGTTAAAAACAGTTGTGATGCTTAATATTTTCATGGAGACTGTGATTCATTTTTAGGTACTCTTTGATGAATAGAAAGAAATATTTATTTGAAAGAGAAATAACTTGTAACATTATAAATGTCTTTAATGTCAGTTTAGGTGACTTTAATACATCCTTTTTAAAAATATAAATGTAAAAAAAAACTGTACTGACCCCTAACTTTTCAACAGCAGTGTACATGTCTTCAGTTAAGCACTATACAACAGTTGAAAGGTGCTATATAAATAAAGTTTAACTTTATTTACTTTAAAAAGGTGAGAGGGCTGTTATTATACATATAAATAAAGCCCCTGTTTTTTTCTTCCCAAGGACTACAAACTCTGATAGGAGTAGCGAGGAGCTACACAATGCTGTCTAGACGCATTCACTGCTGTCAAAGAAGTGCTCTGTTCAACCAGACATTGAGCAAAAGCTTTTTATTTGCAGCGAAAAAAGGGCAGATGACTCCGTGTCCAACTGCTTTGAGCCACTGGTAGAATTACTCAAGAACAGCGAGACAGGAATTTTGTGACCTTAAGCATTTATGGTACATGTGAACAAGAGTGAAGAACTATTCTGAATTGGAAAAACATGCGGTTTGACCTGTAGGCCACTGCTAAGCCTCTGGACCTTCCTCTTCTGCTCATTCAGCTGATCCTCCAGAGCCTCTTTTTCACTCTGCAGCTTGTTTTGTGATTTTTGGCTCCTCTGAAGATCCTTGTTCAAGTTGTCCAGCTCCTCTCTCAGCGAGTTTTCTCTGGCTTTTGCCACTCGTACGCCATCCTTAGCCAGCTGGAGCTCCTCATTAAGGTCCCTCACACATGCCTGATGAGGAACATGGGGAGTTTAGGTTGGAGTAAAATTCAGTCATCTTAAAATTTTAAAGCTGTCTTAAAAACAAGAAAGTTGAAAGTTTATTGCTCCCATCAATCACATGTCCTATGGCATATTTTTTAAACTTGATTGACAAATGATTAATAAAAGCAATTTAAACGAGCTGTGAATAATGTATTTTTGTTACATTTAACACACCTTTTAATCATGAATTTTAATCATTTTAAAAGTGATTAATTCAGATTTTTTTAAATAAATGAATGAAGTGAAGGAGTGTCACTTGAAAACTATTTATTTTATTTTTATTATTACTTTGCAATTTGGTGAGCTTCTACAAAGTGACAGGTGAATTTGTGTCACAATAAAGTAGATTTTGATTGGATGTATGACCTTTATCATCAACAACAACAGATAAGGGAATGATTTTCAAATCTAGTTTAAGAATAGGGTAGGAAATTTGGCTTCTTCCTTATTTTTACCCTTAGCTCCTTGGTCTGCTTGTCGACGATCTGCTGAACATTGAGGGACTCTTCCTTCTGAGCAGCATTGGCAATGATCTGCTGTTCTGCTTGAGATGTCAACTCTGCACGAAGTTCTAAGAGAGCTTTACTGAGAGCCTGCAGATGAAGAACCAGATTCTGATCTTAGTCACTTTCAAACATCACAGTGGAAAACCTATCCAGAATAATTAAAGGGATAGTTCACTCAAAAATTAAAATTAGCCCATGATTTACTCACCCTCAAGCCCTCCTAGGTGTATGGGACAATCTTCTTTGAGATGAACACAATCGGAGATATAAATAAATAAATAAATAAATAAATAATAAAAATATCCTGGCTCTTCCAAGCTTTTTAATAGTAGTGAAGGGGGGGGTTGTATTTTTTTTATTTTGGGTTGAAGCCCAAAAAAATGCATCCATCCATCATAAAAGTAATCCACATGGCTCCAGGGTTTTTATAAGAAAAATATCTATATTTTAAACTTTAAAAACTATAATCATTGGCTTCCAGCAAACGGCTTTATGCAAGTCGAGTTCTGGCGGAAGAGTGACCTCTGACCTAACGTATGATATAGGTTGTAGGAGCATAATATTGATATTTTTCTTACAAAAACCCATCGATTCGCTTCAGAAGGCCTTTATTAACCCCTTGGAGCCGTGTGGATAACTTTTATTTACTTTACAATGCCCCATTCACTACCATTATAAAGCTTGGAAGAGTCAGGATTTGTTTTAATAAAACTCCAACTGTGTTTGTCTGAAGGAAGATAGTCATATACACAGAGGATGATTTGACAGTGGGTAAATCATGGGATAATTTCTAGGTGAACTATCCCTTTAAGGTGCTATCACATTGGCCAAATTTTGCAGCGGTTTTGAGAGCATCTCAAGAGACATCTCCATTAGCATGGATTTCATTTGAAATGAATGTATTTCACCCATGAAAATTCACCAATCAACAGTAAATCTGACTGCACATGTACTCTAGTTATTCACTGTGTGGTACCTTCAGCTGTTTCTCCTTGAGTACCAGCTGTGTTTTCAACCGCTCCACAAGGTTCTTCATGGTGTTGGATGGTGATCTGACATTGGCCTCTTTCTGGGCCTCTAGCTCCGTACGGAGGTAATGCAGCTCTTTCTCCATCTGAACGAGCTGAGCTCTCAGGTCTTCTGCCTCCTGGCACAGCCCCTTCGTTTGGGCAGCATGTCTCTCCTCCAGTCTTGAAATGGAAAAACCATGAAAAGTTGCATGAGGAATAAATGTCTCGATATCTTGTTTCTCGCCTTGTTTTAATTTCTCACCTGGCTGTTTCAGCAGTGTGCTCAATGGCTTGTGCTGCTGCCAACTGTCTCTGTTGGTCCAGCTCTGCAATGACCACCTTCAGCTTGTGTGTCAGTGAGGAGAGCGAATTGTCCTGCTCCGCAACCGTCTGCTCCATTTCTGCCAACCGCACCAAGTGCTTATTGGTCGGTACGGTGATGGTGGGTTTCTTCATTAGCTCCTAGAGAAGTATAAAATAGAGTATAGCCAACTAAAGATGACAGCAGCCATGATTTAAGACATTATTACATTTATTATGTGCACTACATTTTTTACTTTCTGGCCCACAGTCCCAAATTGAGTTTTATAATGAATACTCTAGGTACCAGAGCCGTCTGTTTGAAACGGTCCAGTGATGTATCCATATACACGTCCAGTTTCTCATGCAAGGTCCTGACTTCTTCCTCATGTTTTTTGGAAATTTCCTCCTGTTCCTGTGAAAATATTAAATCAAGATATATGAGCTTTTATATGCTTTTATTGTGCAATATAGATTACCAATTTATGAAGCCTTGGGTTTTAACTTAAATAGTCACCTGACGAGCCTTTGCTAACATGTTCTGGTACTTCTTGAGAACCTCTTCTTTCTGATTCAGACGCCCTTGTAGGTTAGTAATGGTCTGGTGGGCAACCTTCAGGGCAGGCTGGCTCTCAGAGTCGTCTTGTTTGCTCAGGTCAGCCAGGAGCTTCTCTCTCTCAGCAGCGGCTGGTAGGCGAAGCCTCAGTTCATTGATCACTTTGTCTCGAGATAAGACGTTCTGTTCTGATGTCCACAAAGCAGCTTCTTTCTCCTTCAGCTTCTGCTCAGAGAAACTCCATGTAAGATAATCTTACTTCAATAACAAGGTTTGCAATTGGTAAAATTTCCACAATGCTTGATGAATAAAAAAAGTACCTCTTCCAGAATTTTGCAGGAGGCTTTTGTCTCAAGGATGGTGCGAACATGTTCTTTGATTTTTCCAAGAGCGTAGTCTAACTGGTGCGCTAAAGGCTGATTTGGATCCGGCAGAGAGCCTGTGGCTTCCTCAAACTAAACTCAAACAGGACAAGTTAAGTGTAAGTTAAAGTGTAGATCAGTTAACAGCTTACCACAGTACAGTAACAAACATGGCTTGTACAGTAAAACAAGTCTGCCACCTTCTGAGCTGTGCTTAGGATTTCATTCTGCTGTTTCTCATAGGAGTCGAGCTGGCGCTCCAGTTGCACCTCTCTCTGATCCCAGATCAGTTGCCGCTCCTCAAGAAGCTAATACAAGGATAACAAATATTATTAGAAATCATAATTGAGGTATGCTCTGTATAGTGTAAAAATAGAGTAGACATATGTTTAAATGCAATGCTGACATTATTCTGCTGCACCAGCTCCTCTTCCTGCCCGCTGATTGTACGTTCCTGCTCCGCCATAATGTTCTTAAGGTATTTTATCTCTTCCCTCTGGGAATTAAGCTCTCTGTTCTGCCTCATTTCCAACAGACGAACTTCCTCCAGTTTCTTATGCCACTCGATCACCTGTAGGGGTTGAAATTAAGCTGTAAATTCTGCAGCCGAGAGTAAATTACTGTTCATGGGAACAATTTCCTTTACTAATATGAGTAACTTAACTCATGTGAATCCTTTACAAGTAAATCTAATAAAATCTGTTAAGAATATAGGAAGAAATAAGGAATTATATTTTTTCTTAAAGAAAATGGAGGATTTACTGTGATGTGAGAATTAAAAAATCTTAATGATCCTAAAAAGTGTTTCATTATCTTAATTCTGATTATCATTTCTATTCTAATGTGACCTTTTGAGTTTGTGATGTTTTCTTATTTTACTTATGAAAACATCACAACTCAATCAACCTACCTTCTGAGCTCCTTTAGCATCTTTCAGTGTTGCTACGAGCTCTTCCAACCCCTTCAGCTTTAGCTCCAGTTCTTGTGCCTTCCCCTCTGCTTTCCTCCTTTCTTCCGCCGCCTTTTGCGCCTCGTCCCTGGCCCGTGCCTTATCCTCCTGAAGGTGGAGCATGGTGTTTGAAAACTTCTCCTGTTGGGCCAGCGGCAAGGCTCCTGAGAACTGTCTGCGGAGGGCCTGAATGGTTTGGCGCAGATGTCTGGCCCGCTGGTGACCCTCCTGCCTTGCGTGCCACAGCGTCTGCTGCTGGGCATCCAGCTGTTGCTCGACCCTGAGCTTCTGCGCTTCGAGTTTCTGCAGGCGTGTGGTGGCGGCCTCCAGCCGGCTGATTGCTGTGGTCTCGCTCAACTGAAGAGCTACAATGTGCTGGTGGAGTTTGGCGATAAGGGCCTTTTCATCGGAATGAGCCTGAAGAGGAGATGTGCAATTAGGGATGTGATCAAGAGGCTGCACAGCTGAAAAGAGAAAAACATACCTGGTAGTCCAACACCTGTCTCCTCAGACTTTCTACTTCCTTCTCTCTTGACTGCTGCCTGGCTTCCAGAGCGGACACCTGCATTTTAGCGACATCTGACACCTCCCGCAATCTGCAGATATTTTAAACACCTTAAAAGAGATGTTTGTGAACATTTTTTCATGATATTGTTGTAATAGTAAGCTTGTGCATAGGCTAAGTCAACAGGCTTACTTGGACACTTCAATCCGCAACTCTGCCTCCATTTTCTCCAGTTCGGTGATTCGCTTGCGATCGGCGTCGCTGATGTGTTTGCTTACACTGTCTGCAAGCTCATCCCTGAGCTCCCGCTCTGTCCGCTGAGCCTCCAGGTTTAGTTTTGTGAGCTACACATGCAGAAATATATATACATAATACATAGTTAACTTACTAACTTTTTTAACGTAATAAAAAAGCTTATTTAATATTCAACATAAAAAATAAAATAAATTAAAATGTTCAAGCTAAGGTGTTCAAAGTGTATTTTGGCATGTTTCTATACGATTGCTAGGGTATTCGGGATGTATGCAAGAGATAAATCAGACCCACCTCCGCAAACTTGGTCTCAAGCTCAAAGTTGCGCTCTTCCACCTGTTTGAGGGAGTTCCTCAGGTGCTCGTACATCTTCTGAGCATGTTCGGCTCGCTGTCTTTCATTTAGCTCCTTCATCTCCAGCATGGTGATGCGTCTGGACACAGATACAATCTCGCTATTGGCCAAGGCTTTGGCTGCCTTGTCCATGCTGTTCTCACCACCTGTGAACACCAGCAATCATGGGCAATAAGTCAACTTTAGGCTATTGCGTCACCATTGCTATTGTAATCAATTAGCAGTGATGTTTACCAGTCGTGCTCAAGTTTTCCCAGGCCTGCTCCAATGTGTGAAGCTTCTCCTTGCTGATCTCCAGCTCTTTGTTGATGGAGTTAATGCTTTCATGTAAAGACACATTCTCCCTCTGAAAGAGAAGGAGAGTGCTGTAATAAAAATGAAGAAAGTGGACCACTGCTTTATGTAATTTGCAAGACATGTACCTCCAGGTGCTCTAGAGTGTTTGTCTTCTGTACAAGGTGATTGTCTTTCTGTAGGAGGTTTCTGTACTTGATGGTGAGCTCAGTGTATTGTTTGTTGGCTCTTTCCAGCTCTGATGCAGGAACACTGCCGTCAAGGGATTTCTGCAATGCAGCTATTTTAAATGCTGCCATTTCCTGAGGGCAAAGCCAGTTTACAGAGGTCAGCAGAGGTCAGTTATAGCTCTCAGCCAGATAACTACCATACCTCATGGCCGGGTCAATTAAATGGTCAAAACAAGCCTTGGAAAAGCAACAAAACAACACTAAAACAACTATATAGTAGTTAAAATAATAATAATAATAATAATAATAATAAGTATTAATGAGATAATAAATAATAAAATAATCATTTGAAAGCAGATAAATGTAATAAATGTCAATTTCGCTTAATGAAAGCTCATTTTAGTTATTCATTTATTTTTTACATAATTTGTTTAAAAACCCCTGTTCTAGTTATCAGAATCAGTAACAGCCACTGAAGAACCCATATCCCCATAAATCCCATCAATCATAATTTTCTTTTTCATCCGTATGAGTGATGTGCGGACACATAATACCTTGAACCTCTGCAGGTAGCCGACTCTTTCTGTTACCGAGGCCTCCATATGGCTGAAATCATCTTTCAGTTTGCCGTTCTCCTTCCTCAAATGTTGCTCGAGCTCAAGCAGTGTTGTGTAACGTCGTGTCAGACACTTTTCATTCACCCTGAGAACCATCATTTTTCGGGCTGTCTCAGCCAGATCCCTTCTGATCTCACTCGGGTCCTTTTCAAGAGTTTCCAGCCAGTGCTGGAAATGAGTCAAACAGATAATGGGATTCACGAAACAGACAAATTAGAAACTTACTTATTTTTTGTTATATAAAAACATCCAAAAAGCAAACTTGCAGCTAATAATCATAAGCTAAATAGATTTTTGCCACCACAGTGCTACTTTCTTTATTCTAAGACATGTTTCAAAGGAGTTTCGGAGTTGTTTAAAACTTCATCAGCTTGTGGGTAAGTTATTATAGTCATATACTGAAAAATTCTTTTTGGAAGTTGTAAATACAACAGAGACTATTGGAGTAGGTTTAGTAAGTTTAAAACAATACGTTTCAGATTCTTCGCAATTATTTGTGAAATTTACTAGCTTTTCTGATTGAAAAGTATTTGGACACCAATTTATTTTTTCAGTGTACAGATTTGAAATGGCATGAGGGTGAGTAAATTATGATACTTTCAAATAACCCTTTAACGGACTTACATTGTACTCTTTGATTTTTACTGCGTCCACCTCCCTTTGTTCCTCAAGTTTGGATTTCAGTTCTGCAAAAGAGTCCCTCGCTTTCTGCCAAGACTCCCTCTCGCTGGAGAAGACAGACGGTGTGAATTAAAACCATGCTTTATTGATTACCATTCATACGTATAATCAATATATATATGTATTATATTTTGTAATATAAACAATCGTTTTGGCTTGTCATACCTTTTTTATATATAATTTTTTTTAATAATATGATCTATATTGCTCAGCATACCTTTGATACTCCTTATATAGAAGTCCTTGTTGATGGCGGATCACTGCAAATTTCCTTTTAAACTCTTCCAGAGCCGAACTGAGCTGCTCAACGGAATCTTCTTTGTTTTTGATCTCCTGAACATCCACAGTTGGGAGTCTTAATATTATGTATCTTACATCTGGTTTGCATTATAATACGATACAGTTACCGGACTGACACACACCTGTAGGAGTTGTACCATGTATTCATTGAGAGCGTTGATGACCTCGGCACTAGTTGGTGTCATCTCTTTAGGCAGAGCCAATGTCTTGTAAGGGATGGAAGTACCAGCTGATTTGCTCATTGATTCAACCTCACTTTCCAAGCGAGCAACCTATAAAAAAAAGATACAAAAAAACAGGAATTTAAAACCATTTTTTAATCTAGTAAATGCTTGACTTGTTATTTTGAGTATATACCTTTTCATTAGCTTTCGTTAACTGATTGAGAGTGTTAGCTGCCTCCTCTCTAGCAGCCTTCAACTCCTGCCGTAGTTCCTCATTGCGGCCGGTCAGCTGATCTACCTGCGTTCTCAGGTGGAGGCTTGCATCAAACTTTCCCTCTGAGTACTTCATCTCCAACACCTTAAGATAAACACAATTATCACTCATATACGTTGTGACAGGATATTTAGGAACAGTAACGTCACTTTACTGCAAGTTTAGAGACCTAAAACTTCATATTTGAGGATGTAAGACTGAAAAAAGTTATTTAATTGTGAGGGAACAATGTAAGTTACCACATTATGACAAAGACATCAGGATGAGTAATTTCTATATTTACACAAAATCTGTGCTGGTAGAACTCTGTAATAGTAAAGGTTGAAATTAACATTAACAAAGAGTGATAAATGCTGTAGAACTGAAGTGCAGTTCATTATAAGTTCATGTTAACTAATGTAGTTAAATAATGTTAACTAATGAACCTTATTGTGAAGGTCAAATTTAAGCTAATGTAGCTAAGAATGTAGCACTCTTAGATCATTTAAACACATTTTTTATAGACCATTACATGTATAACTGAATATTTAATTTTATTTTGAAGCATAATTATGACATGCATTATTTATTTATAAATTAACAATTAAATATAAGTTAAAAATATTATTTGTTATTTTATTCACACAAATTCTTTTTTTAATTAAATACTGTATTACTCATTAAATGTATACATTTATATATTTAAATTTGTAACAATATAATTTATTATTTATAAATTATTACTTACTATATTTTATCAATGTTGAATTACTAATTAAATGTGTATAAAATTTTATATTTAAATGTATTATTTGAAATGCATAATAACAATTTATTATTTCACACATAAATTATTTGTTTACTTAAATTACTTATTAAATATATACTTTCACATGCATAATTATAAAATGTATTATTTATTTTTTAAATAATTAAAAAATTATTATTATTATTATTATTTATAATTCACACATAAATATAAATATTTTTTTTAAATAAATATTACAAAGAATATAATGCAATACTACACAGATTCAGTGTGGGCCCACTAAATCTTGATGAACGTACACTGACAAGTCTCTCCAGGCCAGGAATGTTGACCCCAGTGGGTGTGGGTGTTTTCTTCTGAGCGTCCTGGATGGCCTGCAGGATCTCCTTCATGCCCTGCTCCAGCTGTTTATTCTCATTCAGCATTTCATTCACTGCAGGAGAGAGAGAAACATTATAGTCACGGAAACCACCTGACACTGCAAGTCTTCAAAGGTCACACAGTGATTCTTCTCACATTTGGCCTTGAGCTGGGTAGATTCTGTTCTCTTGAGCTCCAGTTCTTTCTCCTTGCTGCTCAGCTCTTTCTGCAGACGCTCGTTCTGAGAAACAAACAGGTTGTTAGCTTAGCTTTAATTCTTATGATGTTCAAAATTCATTGTTCTCAGATAACTTACTTTGCGTTTCATCTCTTCATCGGTAGATCCAGAGACAGGCCTCTCTCTAAATGATCTGCTAGGCTTTTCTTCAACACTGTCATCAAGCAGTGAACTACTGACAACCGATATGCCTTGAAAAAGGAAATGTGCTGTCAGATTTCATTATATAATGTTACAAAGCAACCAAATGATCTGTTTATGTGACTAGCACATGAGTCTGTAACTGATGATCAGCATCTTGGAGATAAGATCTTACCCTTGTCCTTCACCAGCGCACGAACACGTTGTTTCAGCTCGAGCCTTTCCTCCTCGAGTCGCTCAATCTAAGGAGAATCAAAGACAAATTTTAAGCGGGATAAGAGACCAAAGACAGACCATATAGATAAAGTTAATCGGTTTTACCTCTTTCAGCAGGACCTGGTTCTCTGCTTTGTACTGTCTCTGCTTCAAAATCTTTGATCTCTGGAATTCACTCAAATCCAGCTCTTCCTTAGGATTTAATCCTGGGGAGGGAACATGATACCAGAGAGGGTCAAAGCTGATTTGATTTTTATCTCAGCAAAATCAATATGGGCTTTAAAACAATCTTCATGTCTAGGTGTAGGTAAAACAAGGATCCAGTAATTGAGAAAAGATGGGAATCTTAAAATAATAAGAGCAGGTTGAAGAAAATTACCCAGCCGTTCTCGCAGGTCTTCGTTCTCGTCTAGTAAATTGTTGATTTTGATCTCCAGCTGGTTTATCTCTTTTATCATGGCTTCTATCTCCCGGTCTCTCACTCGGATTTGATTTTTACATTCTTTGATCTCAGTGATTGCAGCTTCCAATCCATCCGTCCCCTGAAAGAGAGTGATGTGCCTCAAACTTCTATGTAGGTATAGTATAACATCCAATAATAAGATTTCAAGATGGCGCCGAGCACGGCAGCCGTGTTGAGTGCTCCAATAGTTTTGTTCGTTATATTGTTGTTTTTGTCGTTTTTCGTGCTGGATGTTGTCACTAGAACTGTCTATGACAGGCTCCTTCGTCACGCAACACAAACCAGACTTTACATTCTTGTGCTTTTTCAAGAATTTCACTCACCATGGGGAAGTGACAATAAAGCGGAAATTGAATTATAACATCCTTGCTGTTTTCTGAATGTTTAATTCTTCAGTTATTTGTGATCAAGTGTTGCTACTTATGTCAGACACTGTAGAAGTTGCATTAAAACTTTTCTATTTGAGAAGCAACGCAAAAACTTTATTGCTAGAATATATATGGTTTTTTAAAATTGCATTAATAACTCAGATATAACATTATGTAATTGATTACATTATTTGAAAAGATGGATTATGTGAACATAAATATTTCCCTTTTTTTTGGACTCAATATTAATGGTTAAATTAAATTTTAGTAATCAAATGCATGAAATTTAGCATGTCTAACTAATTGAAATCATGAAACAATTTAACAACAATTTATTAAAAGTCTTTAGGGCCCTATGAAATACGTTTTATTTTTCTAGTAAGATCTTGTTAAGATGCTTTGTGACCTTGTTAAGTTGTCACACATCATGTTCTCACGCAGTGAAAAATACATCCCGGAGCAAAGAGGACACTGACACCACGTCGACAGACAAGACAGAGCAGGTTACTTTTGATATGAAACAAAGTTTCAAATTTCAAATATTGTAATTTTTTTTAAAGAAGTTTAAACAATAGTGTAGTGTCTCTTTAATGTGTCGTGACAGATCGCTGTAGCTCCTTCAATCGGCTCGTGAACAATCGACCATCTCTTCATAGTTCACTTATAGCATCAAATAAACGTGAATGAAAATCAGAAGGAATGTTGTTTCAAGCGCAGAAAGACGCGAATACACACAATTTTTCAAGTTCGAGTTCACCAACGTTAATCTACCATCTCCTCTGACTGCTTTGTCGGACAAAATGGCGGATTCAGGGTTATGATTGGTCAGATCGCCTGTCAATCAAACTGTTGGCGAAGAGTTAATTGTCGTGGTAGTCGTGGCCTAATGGTGAGGGAGTTGGGCTTTTAATAACCAGAAGGCTGCTGGTTCGATTCCCATGCCGGCAGGAATTGAAAGTGGGGATTGTGAATAAACGGCGCTCTCTCCACCTTTGATACCATGACTAAGGGGCCCTTGAGCAAGGCACCTAACCCCTAATTGCCTCACTTGTAAGTTGCTTTGGATGAAAGCGTCTGCTAAATGACTAAAATTAAAAAATTTAAAAAAATAATTGTCAAATAAAACTGAGACTATTTATTATAGTAAGCGCAAAAAGTATTTGGACTTTGTAACACCCGTGAATTTTACAATACTGAAGTTAAGTGCCAAGTTATAAACTCACAGACTCATAGAGACGGATTCGACTGAGGGTGTCATTGAGTTCTTTGTCTTTGTCCCCGGCGTCACGCTCAGCCAGTTGGGCGGCACGCTCGGCCTCCAGAGCTCTCCTCTCAGCCACCTGCAGTTTAGTGCTCAAGTCCTCCAATCTACGCTGCTGCACGCTGACATGACCATTATCTTTCTTTAATGGTTTTTTCAGCTCCTCGATGAGCAGGGCATTTTTTTCCATTTCCGTTGTATACTGCTCGACTTGCTCAGACAACATCTTGATCTGGTTGTCCCTCTCTTGCACGGCCTTTTGAAGTCAGACACAAAGTCAGTGACATCTTTAAATTCCCGCTGGGATTAATTGAGTTGAACCAATATGACGGAAACAATCAATAAAGACACATGACTGACAGATGAATGACACATAAAGCGAAGGAAATGAGAAACAGAGATACTCACGCCACACAGTTCATATATGACCTGACTCGGCAGAGTCGTAAAGAAGAGAGAATGGAAAAAGGAAACATTTGCAAGCCATTGAAGCATTTGAAAGCAAATAGTAACGATTAAAAGGAGTGTACATCAAAAAGAACACACAAATAGTGAGGGAGAGACAACAAACTAAGTCAGATGGGCAATGCATTAACATGGATCTGAGGCCTGTTTCACACATCGCACGTCTGTAACGACTTTCAGCGCTCATATTAACAGGTTACAGCATTCACGCTGTGTTCCCAGAAGCATCACAGTGGTAATGTTGAGTTCTGCCACTTAAAATATTTTTGTCAAGCGTCATATACTAAACCTAAGAGAAAACACATTGAAATGCACCATAAATCTATCTATCAACACTATATTTTGCAACGGCTATTATCTAGCAACATAAAACATAAGTGGGACACATTGTTTAAAACAATACATCTGGCGGGCTACATTCCACATGACTGAATCCAATTGATTTGAGCAGATGATCACAATGAACATTAAAATGATCAATGGCCAACTTCTAATACCTATTTTATAAATTTTCACTGCTATTAAAGACATCAATGTCATAACTCATAAATTCCTCTATAGAACTGCAGCAGAAACGCGCTGCAAACACTGCAAACGCAGGATGTGTGATACAGGCCTAAGACATACTTTGTGTCCAAATTGATAGGACACCAAAAAAAATTCAAAATTGAAGTAAAAGGATTTTGGAATAAAAACTGACTGACACAATGCCATCACCTGATGAATGAATTTAATTTTGGTTTATAATTTAAAGGCACAATATGTAAGATTTTTGGATAGAACAATGTTATATATTTTGTTGACTTGTATACTTACATTATCACAGAGAAATAAGCGATTTTTACACCTTTGTTTTGAATAAGCGACCTCGAGCGGCAAAATGTACATATTGTGCCTTTAACAATGATAATTTCTTATCAAAGACCAAGCGTAATATTTAGAATTACAAATAAAAAAATATTCAAGATATTAACACCCCTAGTGTTGAACTTTTTTCAGGATGGAGAGCTATGTGATATCTGACTGACCTGCTGTAGTGCGATAATGTTGCTTTTGTCGGTGTCCATCTGAGCAGCTCGAAGTTTCTCCTTCAAATCTCTGATCATCTGTTGATACTCCAAAATTTCCATATCTTTTCCTGATAAAACACTCTGAAACCGACACAAACACATGACAGTTACAGCAAGTATAATTTCCTCAACTACCAAAAGAATAAGAATACCATTTCCCTCATTTGACTCATTGTGTATTTTTTATTTTATCGTCTGGTGACATTGCTTGCTGGTGCTAGGATGTACGATAGACAGGTTAGACATTTGGTACTGATTTTCACCAAAGACATGGTGTCTCAAACCTGACAGTATTTTGAGCAACTCTAATTACAAGCTATTCAGTGTTTAGGGGCTTTTCCATGAGCCATCACATCTGTTCAAACTAAGATAAGTTACAGGAAATGGTTAAATAGGCTTTATGAGAACATTTTTAATGACTTTTTCCAGGTCATTTATATCCACTTGTTCAGTCATAAAAGTGTCATAATGTTTAACATGATTCTTAATTGTTATTATTTTATATTGCTCTAAAGCTGCAATTTGCATTTCATTTGTTATGCATCACAAATATTATAAGCCTAAGAGCTTTTGGATGTTTTTGCTCTCTCAAGTAGGTAATGTGCTCTTTACATAAAGAATAGTTTATTCTTTATTTTGGGGCAGTGTGAACTATCCTTTAAAAATATTATGTATTTTCCAGGCTTGTCACCCAAACATCTTCATTTAGAACAATTGATTATAAAATGCTAATAGTTTTTTATATTATGCAATAAAAACATGTTTTATCATGTGTATTATCCTTCTATTTGAGAATATCATATTATATTTGACTTGTTATATTGACTTCTACTGTAAAGGCACTTTTTTTTAAATTCATCTGCTAAAAAAAAATCTAATTTGGGAGCTTTTCACATAAAATATTGATATACGGAATTGTAATTTTTTTTAATATAAATTAAAAGCCCAAGTATTTTTTTATATATTTATAATTTTTGTAACACACAAAAGCTGAATTAAATTGTAGATGTGTGCTAGCACAAAATGTTTTTCTTGGATCCTTAACTCAGAAGTTGATGTTTGACAGTCTAGAACAAAGGCAAATATTTGACCTTTTCTTCAGAACTTCAGAAAATAACTCCTCAAAGATGTCAGCAATTTCAGACAGGTAAAACCACACACAAACAAAAGAAATCAAAAGAAAACAATAACAATACATTACTGAGAAATGGGCAAAGTTCATGAAACTTGACCTCATTTGCATATAAGCTGTTTCTATTTGTCAAAGCTAACATTTACAGTGGGTGTGTGTGTGTGTGTGGGGGGGGGGGGGGGGTGTCTCACCTTCCACTCTTCCACTTTGGCATTAACAGCAGCCATAACTGGGTCATCCTCTTCAGCTCGAGTCTGGATCTGTTCACTTAGCTCTCTGACCTGTAAAAAGACATCTTTAATAGCAATCATTTATTTTTTCAATCATAAAAAAGGGGGAAACCCATTTCAGCACACTCATATTCTACTCTGTCACTCAATTGCAGCAATTTAATTCCGCCAAAAGTCGTTAGGAGAACCGGTGTTTCACGTGACTGGAATACTTTATCGAGTAATCAGCTTCTAGCACTGGCATTATACATTTTATAAATGTGATTAAATCACCTGAAGCTTGGCATGATCTCTCTCTTTTCTCAGCTGATCCATGATGCTATCCGTCTGCTGGACCGCGATCTTCATCTTGTTGTACTCATCCGTCATCTTCTCCATCTCCTTCACAGAGTCCTCCAGATTCTTCTGCAAGTGCTCATTCTCGCTCTTCAGGTTGGCAGCCATATCTTCAGCATGCTGGGAACAGGGAGAATATGTGGATCATAAAGATGTCACATAGCAGGAGATTTCGTTTGAAATGTACTTTAAAAGGTTACACATACAGGCTTCTCCTGGTTACTTTTGAGTTTGATGTACAATGTCAGTGTATTTTCTCACCACACTACCATGATTGAAAACCGACCACTTAATGAAAAATAAATATTTTGCTACTGATGTTGCTGTGGCGAGCACGGCGGGCGAGAGCCGTGAGGGAACGGCGCGAGGCCGGTGACGCGAGAGATAATGAGCTTCAGCTGCTCGGCGCACCGGTCTCGAATCCCTCACGGAGGAGCTCCGGAAGCATAAAAGAGGAGCAACAACAGTGAAGGACGAGAGAGGACCAGGCCTGGACTTTATGTTGTGTTTTATTTTGTTTGTGTGGGCGGCAGTCGCCGTGAGGAACTGCCGCCCTTTTACTTTCGTTTTATTGTTTGTTTATTTGGAAATTAAACTATGTTGAACGTTCGCCGGTTCCTGGAAGGAGGGACATGCTGTCGAAGAGCCCTCGCTGCGGAGGGGGATCGCGGTGCTGAGGAGGTCGGGCAGCGCGGGAGAGTGAAGACCGCGAGTGGCTGCCCGAGGCGGTGGTGCTGGAGTGAGTGAGTAACCGGTGGGACGGAGAGCTCGCTGTCGTGCTCCTAGAAGGAGGCGGGAACCGGCGAACGTTCAACAACTTTAATAAACTCAAAAACGAACAATAAAACGAAAGTAAAAGGGCGGCAGTTCCTCACGGCGACTGCCGCCCACACAAACAAAATAAAACACAACATAAAATCCAGGACTGGTCCTCTCTCGTCCTTCACTGTTGTCGCTCCTCTTTTATGCTTCCGGAGCTCCTCCGTGAGAGATTCGAGACCGGTGCGCTGAGCAGCTGAAGCTCATTATCTCTCGCGTCACCGGCCTCGCGCCGTTCCCTCATGGCTCTCGGGGTACTCCCGAGACTGCGCTTACTCCCCCCGGGGGCCAGTCTCGGCGGACGCAGCACCTGGGGGTAAGGAGACGGAAGCACAAGGAGCGACAAAGACGAGAGAGTGGAGAGAGGAAAAAAGAAAAAAAAAATGTCTTGGTCCGGTTCCCAGACACACTGCCGCTCGGTCCTCAGCCAGCCGAGAGGCTCTTCCTCGCGGTGCCATGCAATGGTACTGGACGCTCGGTGGACGGCCCGATCCTCCTCCGCCCCCTGGCGGCCGGCGATGGCTCCTCCGTGAGGGATTCGAGACCGGTGCACCGAGCAGCTGAAGCTCGTTATCTCTCGCGTCACCGGCCTCGCGCCGTTCCCTCACGGCTCTCGCCCGCCCTGCTCGCCACATACAACATAGAGTCCAGGCCTGGTCCTCTCTCGTCCTTCACTGTTGTCGCTTCTCTTTTATGCTTCCGGAGCTCCTCCGTGAGAGATACGAGACGCCGTTCCCTCACGGCTCTCGCCCGCCCTGCTCGTCACAGTTACATTTATATATAAATATTGATATAAGCTGATGAACAATAGCGAGAACTATTCCAGAAATAGAAACCGTAATAAAAAATGAAAAAAGAAACTTTCACAGCCGATAGAAGTAGACTATATATAATTTAATAAGTCGACTTATATTGTGAAGGTTTCTTTTTTAATTAAAAATAAAAAGAATTAAAACATATATATATATGTGTGTGTGTGTATATATATATATATATATATATATGTGTGTGTGTATAATATATATATCATTAAAAAGTAAAAGAGTTCAAAAGAATGACAAAATAAAAGTAAACCTTAAACTGATATAATTGTCCTTAAATATGCTACTAAAGTGATTGTGTATAAATTAATTGTTAATTATATTTATAATTAATATATATAATTTATAATAAATATATTTTTAAAAAATCACCTTGGAGTTTATGTGTAAGATATGTGTAAAATAGGTGCAAAATATGTCCCGTTTAAAGGAGTACTGAAGCATTAGAGGTGTATTACACTAGGCAGTGATCCTGCCATGTTATGATGGCATTATATGGCAGCCTGAAGGTCATTTGGGAATTACCTGCAGGTCCTCCATGCACTGGTAGAGCTGTTGGTTGGCTTTGGTAAGTCTCCTCTGAATCTCATTGCTCTCCTCTTTGGTCTGAAGAGGCTCTCTCTGCTCTACTTCCTTTCTGTAGAACTCAACATCCTGTTGCAGCTGTTCATTCTGCAGTAACAAACAAATCCATTACTCATCCTGCTGTCAAACATGATTTACTGCTAAATGAGTGGATATCATACTGTAAATCAATATAAGGTGTCCTATTATAGTACATCATTTCTGAATAAACTCATTCCAATCGTTTGACTCACATTGATTAATTTTCTTCATCTGCACAGTGATGGAACAGTCTCAAAGGGCTTTAACAAAAAAAGGCCCGATGGACCAGTCTCAGGCCAGTTATGAAACTGAAGCTTGTTCTATCAAGGAGGGAGTGTCATGTTAATCATGTACATCGTTGTTGCTCAGATTATCTAACTGGCTAATGTAGATGAGGTTTTATTGAAACAAACCAAACAAAGTTGGGGCAAGTGAAATTACTCCTTGGTTTTAAATGAATGGAACTTAATGGAACGGTCTATCATATTCCAAACCAGATGGCGATTTGAATTTTTTCAAGGCCACGTATTGGTTACCCGACCAGATCAGACTGGTGGTGCAGGTCCAGTTGACATAAACATGTTTCTAATAAACAGACTAGCTACTCTAATTCTGCCTAATCTGGGGTCTTACCTTCTTTGTAAGCTGCTTTATCTTGAGGGGTAGTGACAAGAGACAAAAGAAAAGGATAAAAAAGAAAACAATAACAGGCATGCATAAAAGAAATGAAATGGTCAGTCAGAGAATGAAGCTGAGAAGAGAAGGTAATATAAGAGAGATGGAATGGATAATTGGAAAGAACAGAAAGAGGAAGATTTAAGATGTCCCTAAAAAAAATTACCATGCAGACCCAGAACAGGATTGGACATACCTCTCTTTTTAGTTTCCTGTTCTTCTCCTCTGCCTCTTCAGCACGGAGAGCCAGCTGTGAGAAAACACGTATTAGTCTGTTCTCAAGCCTACACCTACAGTATTTTTATTAATTATTAATATTATGATTATTATTATTATTACACTTTAAGGTGTTGTAGTTACGTTGTATTTACTCAAAGTAGTACTGAGTAATACTAATTAACTACACGTAATTACTATAGAGTTATGGTTGGAGTTAGGGTTTGGTTTAGGGTAAGTTACTCGGTAATTATGCATCATTTATTATTATTACTATAGTACAAAGAGTAACATGTAATTAAGTCACCATAAAATAACACATTACCATTGAATTTCTTAAGGTGTTTTACTTTAAATGAACAGGACATTTACTCAACAGTACTCATTTTTAGTTGAAATAATAACCAATTAATTCAACTAATAAATTCGAGATTTTAATACCTAAAACATAATATTTAGCAATGTCCCACATTTGAACGTTCACATAATTTTCTTCTTTATTATGAAAAATTTATTTTTCCTTAAAATTATCACTTGGACCCTTTCTACAGCACAGAAAAAGACAAGTGAAAAATTTCTCTTTTTTTTCACTAATTTTATCATTCATCAACTCAAGCATTCAACCTTGATACCAAAGTTATTGTAAAAATAGATTTTTCTTTAATTGACGCAAAATTTAATAGCTCTTAATGACTGACATCCTGTAGGCTACAGTTTAATTAGACAAATCTTAATATTAATTAACAACATGTACTTACTATATCATTAGGGTAAGGTTTGGTTTAGGGTTAGTTGGTTGCAATTATGCATACTTAACTGTCATTACGGTCACACTGTAAAATAAAGTGTTACTAAAAATAACTTTAGGGTTTCCGGTGCTATTTAGTAACCCTCTTCGTGGAACGCGCTTCCTACCTCCTCATTGGCTTTCCTTTCCTTGCCCATTTCTTTCTCCAGCTGGGTCACCTCTTTCTCCTTACGCTCCAGGTGACTCTCCAGTTGGTGAATCTCATCCCGGAGGAAACGTGTGTCCCCCCCTCCCACCATGCGCTGAGCCATCTGGACAGGAAGTGAGACGGATCTGAATAAAGCTCAAGACCCTCCATCTGTATCTATCTGTGACACTGGTAAGCAGTGCAGCTCAATGACATCTCACTTCTTTTCACAACAATAAACATATCAAAGGAAATGTAATATGCAGAACAACCATAGTAATAACAGAAAGCAACATACAGGAAATTAAGCCAGTAATCCTCTTAGTCTTGTACACAGGCTGCTTACAAACAGCACATAATAAGCACACTTGTATGCAGTTATTAATTCTTTCCTTACCTCCAGCTCACCTTCCAGTTTCAGGACTTTAGCTTTCAGCTCATTTTCTGCAATCATTCAATTGGCAAGCATAAACATATTACTAAATAAATTGCACCAATATGTTAAAATTATTACAATAATTCATAAAATATTATTATGTTGTTTGAAACAATGACAGCGCTCGCAAAGCTCAAGGGCTCAACTCCATTCAAGCTTTGTTAGATCATTTCAGCCTGTTTGCTGTGTATGTATGTATTAGAGCCGTCAAACGATTCATCTTGATTAATCGCATCCAAAAAAAAAAGTCTGTTTACATAATATATGTGTGTGTACTGTGTATAATTATTGTGTTTATTTAAGAAATATATATATCTACATTTATCTATACATTTATATTTATATATAATTTATATTATATATATATATATATATATATATATATATATATAAAAATATATATATAATTATAATTTTGTAAGTAACATGTCTGTCAGTTTTGTACTGATCAACTGAGAAAAAAAAATCCATTATAATAAACCGTGCTACCAACGGTGACCACCCGAATTAGAAAACATTATTACAAGCTTATCGTTGTGAATCGGGCTAAGGTAAGGAGTTAGTTTTGAACACTGGTTGGTTATGTACTTGCTCAAAAACTGATTTTGGATCATTTTTAACCAAAAAAAGTTACAGACTGCAGCTTTAAAGTTGAACACGGTTCTTTTGTTTCCTAGCAAGCCCTTTTATTTTCTGTAGGAAATACAAATCTAATAACGACTGTACATACCAATTCTTGCTTGGTCCACACCTGCGCTGTCCACAACCTCATAGGCACATTTAATTTCATCCAGTTTCATCTGAGGGTCAGAAAGACATCAACTGTAACATCAAGCTATCAAAATGAATTGCAGCAACTGCAGATGGCAAGGCTTCAATGACCAGAAAATTTAATTGAAAGAATTTCAAAGGTTTCCAAAAAATGAAAGAGGCAGATGTGTGGTGACGGTGGATTAGTCTTACCCTCAGGAGTGTTTGTGAGATTCTGAAGAGCTGAATCATTTTCTCTGAATCATCCACTTTCAGGTCCCGTGGTTTGACCTACATGAGATGGAAAAGCATGATTGTCAGATGAATTTGCAGGAAGAATGTTTTTGTCCCTAGCAGTTTAAAAGGAGCTGTTAGTCTGGAAGCAAGTCAGGATATATATTGAACACCTATATATATATTTAATATATACATGTATGTCTGAGTATATTATACATACATAAAAAATAAACAGTACACACACATTTATTATATAGTATTATATATAAAAAAAATCATATTACTATTATTAAAATACTTTTTCCATCAATGTAATTTCCTCTCCATAATGTTATCAAACACATTTCCTGATCACTGTAGCATATCAAAACAGCAATTTGCATCCAAAAATTGTTATGCCTTACAATGATACACATACCATTAAAATCAAATCACAGATCTTCTCATCCTCATCTCCCAGATCCTCTGGGTCTGCTCCCATGAGCAGCTTCCAGTCTGCGGCTGCAGGCATTTTTCGGGTCCTGTGCAGATGTCCTGCAGTGCTGAACTGAACAACAGTTTGACCTGGTAGATGTCAGTCAGTGTGAAGTCAGATTTTCTACAGACAGAAAAATGCAATACTCATGTACAATATTCTCATCCGTCCACAAAGGCTTCTCACAGGACACAATGAATACACCCTCATATAACGACGCAGAGCAATAGTATGATACTAAATAAAGGGTAAAAAGGCAAGCTAAATATTAGCAAGAAAAACAGAAAACACAAAACACAAAAATCCAAGACTAGCAGTGTGTAACATTGGTCACCTTTTGTTTCGTTTGTTAGCAATATTCTAAAAGTTAACATTGTTTTTAAATGCGTTTCTTGATGTCACACATGCATCTTTTGTATATATTCATCGAAAACACCGCATTCAGACCTTATTGATAAAACAGCCTAGCCATCTTGTGTTCCCCTTGCTCTGCTGCTGCTAGGCAACCGGGAAAACAGTCGTAAAGCGAAACGTCGTAAATTGGTTCTCGATTTTACGCCATACGGTTTGTGACGCTCAGGAAATATTCTTATTACGCGGCATTCATTACTAAGGATGTAAAATGAAAAATTAGCATATTTATATGTCAGTAGATATCTTTTCATTGATCAGACGTTGCCTATAACCATTACTTTATAATTCATTACTTTTATTCTGCCAAGCATTTTGACCCGGAAGCAGTTTTGGCCCCTGCTAATTCAATGCTTCAGATCGAACTTGCTGCTTCAGCCAAAATAAACACACACACACACACCTTCGCTTTTCATTTAGTTTTTTTTTTTTTTACCAGACATGACAAGGTAAGTTGTCAGTCTATTTAAATCCTGATGAGCACTGATGACAGATTGAGACTGATTGTTTAAATGAAGTCAGTGAATGCTAATGGAGCAGCTTAAGTTGACTTGATCTTTAATCTGACCAGTGTGTCTTGTTGATTTAAACCAGTTTCTTTTCATCAACAGTACATTGATCTTCTTTGTTAGGGATGGATGTTTCATTGATGTTTTCATAATGTAATGTCTGCATTATTCAATTAATCTAAATGAAAAACAAATGCTAACTGATAGCTGGATGGGCTGGTCATGATTTATGGGGCTGCGCCTCTTCTCTGCACCGCCACACGAACGATTCTGTTATTACGATTATTCTAATGATTTATTCGTTTGTTTGATTTTGCAACGTAGTTTCAAAAAGGTCCCAATACAGCAGTATGATTTAAACGGGGATATAAAGGTCATGGGAAATTTAAGGGGATTTCTAGCCATGGAAAGGTCATCAAAATAAATGTATTATTTGAAAGGGTTGGAATGTATTATAGTGATTATATATTGGTCTATCTCTGCTCTAAAATAATTTTAAAATGTTATATTTTAGTTTAAGTAAGTAATTTTTGTGATAGGCGCTTGTTTTTGTTTTGTTTTTAGAAATGTTTCCATTTAGCTTTATTTTTATTTCATCGGTAGTAATTGTAATTTCATTCAGTTGCCGAGTTTGTTTCAGTTAAATGTGATCCAGTATCTATTTCAGCATGATTTTAAATAACGAAAACAATTTTAATAGTTTTAGTTAATAATAACAACAGTTTTGTAGAGCTTCTGAACACTTTCTGTCAGTATTATTATTATTATTATTATTATTAATAATTACTATTAAATAAAATAATAAATAATAGTAACAAGATTTCGACCAAACCGTAAACGGTAGCAACGAAAAATTCGAAACTTTGACGCTTCTCTGCAATTAAAATGACACCAGACCATAGATGGCGCTGTAGAGCACGGAAAAAGAAATGTTGGCCGTTTATGAACCATGGAAACCTTTCCACAATATTAGATTTTCGCGAACTTATTTTCTTTCTTTCTTTTACCTAGTCTGTAGAAAATTTGGCATGCTTTTTTGGAAGGCCATTGTAAACAGTCACCAAAAACATTCTGAACTTCAACATGGCCGCCTGAGGCAGTGAAGAATGTAGGGTGTGGCCTAGTTGACTTGAAAAGGTTCAAATTTCTGTATGAAATTAGTAATTGTAATGAAATTTGGTAAATGTATATAGTACATTACTCTCGGAAGGCTACGTAAATCTGACTCCTCTCAGTCTGTTGGTGGCATTATAAAAATCATGAACGTTAAAATTTGCTCTCATTAGGAGGTCCTTTGACATTTTGTTTACCATGTGTTTCAGCAATGTCTTACGTGAATATATAAGCCCTTTTTAAAAAAAACAAACAAAATGCCTGGAAACAGTCAATCAGATCTTTGTAACAAATCAAACCAGTTCACACAAAGGTCTGAAGGATTCATAAGCATTTTGTAATCATGTCAGGAGTCCAAATTGTTACTCGTCTGCCTTTGCAGTGCTCAATGAGGTCTCACGTCAGCGATGGCTGTAGTGTCGTGGAAGGAGATCTGTCTTCTGACTGGACTGGTGGTGGGCTGCTACTGGAACAGCCTGTTCTGTGGTTTTGTGTTCGATGATGTCTCTGCTATCTTGGATAACAAAGACCTTCGTCCCACCACACCACTGAAGAACCTCTTCCTCAATGACTTCTGGGGCACACCTATGTCAGAGGTAGTACGTCTTTATTTTGCATAGGACGTCTGCTTGCTTTCTCAAGGTGATATGTTTTTGTTTTGGAGGCTCGTCGTATCCAACCTTGTCTTTTTTTTTTCTCCAGGAGAGGAGCCATAAATCCTATCGGCCGCTTACTGTTCTCACCTTCCGCCTCAATTATCTGTTCGGCGAGTTGAGCTCCTCGTCGTACCACCTCTTCAATGTGGTTCTTCATGTCGTGGTGTGTGTCCTCTTTCTCCACTTCTGCCGTCTGCTCCTGGACCGAAGCACCAGCCTCATAGCGGCCTTGCTGTTTGCAGTTCATCCCATCCACACAGAAGCTGTAAGTAACTGCTAATATGTCATTTTAAAGTGCTTTTTCAGATAATATCTTTTACGTAGTGTGTAATATAGCTGTTTGTGAATGTGAGAGGTCTGCAAAGTTGTAAAGATCAAAGTGCACAATAAATGGTGTTATTGTGGAGTTAGGAAAGAAGCAATTTTGAACTGCCTGAAACTAGTCGTCAGTAATTCCAATATTACTTCCAGTTTGAACCTATATAGGTTTGTAACAAATTTACAAATGCCAGTCTGTGGCCTTCATTGGCTGCCCACAAACAGCGTCTACTTTGATCCGCCCTCAAACACTGTAGATGTAGCTGGAGGAGTTTGGTTTGTCGTGTCGACATGTAGATGCTGTGTTGCGAAAGCAAATCCACATTGCATGCACTTATCAAGGAAGAGGACTCGGGTTCAAATTGAAACGGTAAAATCAACACCATCATGACTGTTTGTATCACGGTGTATCAAGTGCTGAGGAAGCCTCCAGAGCCGAAATTTAAAGAGCGTTTTGTTTCCGACGCTTGCTGTAATTGGTGGACCAATCACAACAGACTGAGCCATCTGACCAATCAAAGCAGAGTAGACCAATCACAACAAACTGGGCCATTTGACCAATGAGAGCTATCAGAGCCGCACTCTCTACCACTTCTGTCCTGATTTCTTTGAGGGGGTGCTCTATGGATGGGTAAATGTATGGGTTTTTTCAAGATCTAATGGACAAAATAAGCTCACACAGTTTACATGTGAACACGCCCAGAGAGGACCGCCACAAGACAAGCGAGTGTTAGAAATCAGGAATGTCAAGAGAACATTGTGCTTTGTACATTTTTCATCTTCAAACCAAAGCGACAAAGTTTAAATACTGTCTGGCTCGCACACTTCCCATAATGTTTACGTTTTGGGTTAGTCGGCGGTCTTGTTTGGCTGTTCGAACACATATGTCCACTTGAACGTTTACACTACAAAAGCAATCCGGTTTAATGCATTTTCGACTAGTGGTTGGTTGAAAGCTTAAAACATTTTACACCCCATTTACACGTGTATTTAGCGTCGTCTACTTGTGAGCCGATCGGCCAAAATGCATCTTAATACCAGGTGTAAACAGAGCCTGTGAGAAAAGAGGTGATGCCCCAAAGTATGTTATGAGAAAATTAATGCGTGTTTTGACCTCGGATACATGTAAGACTTTTGTAGGAGACCTCCAAAACTTTTAAAGTAGCATAATATGGGCACTTTAACGGATTCATCAACATGTTTTATGTGTCTGACATGTGAATGAAGTCCATTTGTCGAATCAGTTTTTGCTACTATTGTAAAGTCGCTTCATGCTACTGGTTGAGCTTGTTGTAGTGTTGAAGTTTTCCTGGTATTTTCGCTTTTCTTGCTTGAGGAAATGAACTTTGGCACAAAGTTAAGGAAGAAAAAAACACTTGAACATGAACGAAGCGACTTTGCGTATGCCGCCTCATGGTGGCAGTAATAGATAGAGCTTCATGTCCCAGTGTGCATTGCATGTAAACAGTTGTACATTACCATGGAAACACTGTTTGAAACTGGGCCATTTTCATTTCAATCAATATTTGCTTCCTATTTCGCATGCTGTCCTTTCTTGTTAAGCCAGATATCGCTTGTTTGAAGTTCATAAGGTCAAAATTCTTGGAGTAGGTGAATAAACAGAGGCTTTGATTAACCCTGTAGCTGAGTGCAGTGATACACTATCTGATTAGAGTGCTTTACTATAGGACTGGTGGCTGTTTATCAGTTAAAGATCTGGCCTGCTAGTGAAATGGTTGGGGGATCAGTCCCTGTGCGGGTGGGTGACATACTTTTAATTAGTTTTAAAACAAGATTTTGTTGTAGAGAAGGAGGTAGAATTTTAGATATTGAAGTAAACAAGGATACTGAATGATCTTTAGCAATGTAATCTGATGACACAAATGGCATTTGTTTTCCTAACGTCTTGTACCGTTAAACGTGGTATCGTGTGGATGAGAATGTCCATATTGAAATAAGAACTGGCGTGTTAATCTGACCTTAGTCTTTCTCTAAAACTGTTACACCATCTACTATCCTGCTCATCTTCAGACTGTCTATAGAATTTGGCATTACTTTGTGTAAAAAGTTGAAAAAATGCTCAAGGATTCTTTTATGAAGATTTCTTAGCGATGGTCTGAACAAACAAATCTTTTGTTTCAAAGATATGAGTCATTTATTTTGATTAACGATTCGCAGAAATGCGCAATTCATTCAAAAAATGCGATTCACAGAAACTCTTGCCATTTCTGCTACTGTGGTATGAATCAGACACACTATAAAAAGGCTTATCGTAATCGAATTTAAATCTGGAAATAAAGTCTAGGAGGTCAATTTCATAACGCAATGTGAATGAGAAATATTTCAAGTTCACTAATTAAGTAATCAGATTTGTGACGTTGAGCACGCAAACTCCTCAAAAGGTCAGATTTCGCCTCTGTTGAAGCACCAGGGGCGTATGCAAGTTTCTAAGTACATACTGGGATTTCTAAAAAAAAAATAAACTTGCTGTTAATGTGTTTCGATTAAATCGTCAACTCTTTTCAAATTACGTAGCCATTATCCAGAAGTTAAACAAAAATGATATGAATTTATAAAGAAATATTTGTAGTGGATGTGCTGCTTTTGAATTCTTTTTTTCCTGTGGCTTGCCAAGTTTTAATATTTTAATGACAGCCAGGAGTGCTACGTGCATGACATTTCCTCTTTGCAGAACTCATGTTCTGAGAAAATATTTCTCGCACGAACAATGATCAGTGATGCACACTGATATTATTGCAGACAGACACTGCTGGATTAGTTCGATTTCTGCAGACAGTTGTATTTACACTGCAGGGCTATTTGTTTCCAATGAAAATATACTGTATAAATATCCTAAAACATGTTAACCTAATAAACTCTGAAAAGAATTTATGGCTTTTACAGATATTTTGATTATTCTAAAACAAGAAAAGGATCAAGGATGATCTTTAGCAATGTAATCTGATGGCACAAATGGCATTTATAGTCCATATCTCATGTTTTCCTAACGCCTTGCACCGTTAAATGTGGTATCTCATGTCATGACGCGGTGTATAATAAAATTAGGTGTTATAAGCTCCATATATATGGTTAGTTCAGGGATGAGACGGGCATGTATCTTCCACTGACTGGGTTTTAAAAAGGGAATTTTGCAAAGGTTCTGGCATACGCATGGTTTTTATAAATTTAGCTTTTGTGCGTACGCACACTTTTAGGATGAAATCTAAGGAAAGCTGTATACATGAGGCCCCAGATGCTCGAGTTGTGGACATCAGGTTTTACACAAACTTGTGGAGGTTGTGGAGTTCACATACTGCTGTCATTAAAGCAAAAGGAGGATGAAACCGAACACTGAGACGATCTGAAATTCAGGTTAATTTTTCACTTCAACCTTTTGCTCAAAAAGTTATGCGTACACTATTACTTTTATTCAAAAATGCCATAAAGTTAAGAGCTTTTGCACTGTTGGTCTCAGTCTTTTAGAACTGAAAGTGTTTATAAAATTGTATAACAATTAATTATTACGTGATTATCTTATATAACCACATTATTTTCAGCAAAGGTTCTCACAGATGAATAAAAGGGGGAAAAAAAATTATTACTGCTTTACAGTTATGATTGATTGCTTAAAACTGGTTTCTCTTGCACCCGTCACATGACTCTTCATGGCATTAACGTCCCCATCCAATCTCATAATAAGAAGCATTACTGTAAACACATGCTTGAGTCACAAGACATTTTATTCTTGCGATATTGTATTTGGCACATTTTTATCAAATGAATTTCCCCCTGTTACGTGTGTTGAGAGATTTGAGCATTGAGTTGTTGAAATGTTTAATCACGTTTTTTTGGTATGTGCAGGTAACAGGTGTTGTTGGCAGGGCTGAGTTGCTGTCCTCCATTTTTCTGCTGGCGGCTTTCCTGGCATACACCAAATCAAAAGGAACCGATCACTCCATCGGTAAGCGTTCCGTTCGCATAACCTCATAATCCACGCACACATTCACGCCGCAACAAGTTCATTCCTAGTACATGACGCGCAAGCTGTGACTCGCCTCCCATTCAAAAGCTCACAAGCTCCCCACCCAGAAGTCTTGAGTACACAGCTCCAGTTTCACAGATCGATCAAATTGGCATGTTGTTTCTGACTTGATGCACTCCACAACAATTATTATCTTATACTGTCAGCCTCCCACTGTGATTCTTGATATTTTTTTAACAGAATGTTAATCCCGTCACAATATTTTTGTTTTTACCTTGTCCACGGTGTGATGCCAAGCGATTATTTTCTTATGTTATTTCTTTTGTTCATCTTTAATAAGCCGTCACCTTTATTTTAAGGTGTAAAAGAAACGGAATGATTGAAAAGCGCATGCAAGTGTTGTATTGTGTGCTAAGCCAGTGTTCTTTCCAAATTATTATTATATATTATTACGCATCATTTATGTCTCAGTTGGCACAGTTCCAGGCCACCACTGTCGCTGCGTCTGGGCTGTAGTTATTTATTTATTGAATTTTTATATTAACATTTATACGCATTTAGGTTGTATTTGTGTTGATTTCTAAATATATTTATGGATAATAATCAAATTAATCATATGATATGTTAAGCTACAGTAATGTTACAGACAAAAACATGAAATGAATAGAGAAATGTCATTTAATATTATTAATAGTATTGTTCACTTTAAATCTCATTTTTGTTCCCATTCTTTTGACTGTTGCGTCGCATCTGCTGCATTTAAGACACCATATCAATTTAAAAACATGAGGTCTTGAGATCCTCATATCCCGCTCCATTCCATTCTGTTGCACTCCATCCATCTGTTTTCGAATACAAAAACACAGCCGTGTGAATGGCTTCTTGTGCCGCCTTCTTTGGAAGTGTGGTTTGGCAAATCAAATTGTGATAATTAATCATGCTAAATTAACATGTTAAATTGACAGCTCTGTTTATATTGAGTGTTTTTCTCCGATTCTCTTGAAAAGACTTTTGGGACAACAATTTCCCAGTGAAGAACAACACCAGGCTGTTTTTCTTTGCTGATCCTTCTTCTACTTTATGCATCTCCCAAACATTGTTCAGATGAAAGAAAGTTACCCAAAAGCACGTCCAACAAGCACATGAGTTGAAGTCTTGAGTCAGGTCGCTTTCCTTGATCTTCTCTGTGTCTTCAACTTTCTGTTTCAGTGTGGTCTCCCATTATTTCAACGGTGTTCCTGGTTGCCGTTGCCACGCTATGCAAGGAGCAGGGAATTACTGTCATTGGGATTTGCTGTATTTACGAGGTCTTTGTTGCCCAAGGGGTAAGAATGACTTTTATTTATTGCCTTTTAAATAAAGGATAATAGTGTGTTGACGTGCATGGTCAAAGCCAATAGGATCTGCTATGGGGTCTTTGGATCAAAAGCTTATTTGTTAGAAAGTTCAGAAAAAGACAACTATATTGCTTTTAAGGGAAGTCATAAAACATCCTTTTCTTTTTAATATTAAAAGCCCTATTCTGTTGGCAGAGAGATAGAGGGAGAGTGAAACCGCTATCCAGATGGAAAGACTTAAGGCATCCTCATGGGGCGCAGCTTCTCATGATGCCTATATACGTATTTGTACTAGTGTTGTCAAGTCGGTACTGAAATTAAAAATTTGACGATACGAGCATTTCCCCCTAGAGTATTAAGTGGCTTCTTAAACACCTCTGATTGGCCATTGTGTTCACGCGCTCAACAGATATGTCTCCCGGGTGAATCCGCTCGATGAAGTGCGACAAAGACGACGGTTTTCAACATGTTCTTGACACGTTGATCTTTGCAGCCAGTTACGAGCTGGCTGATCTGTTGAGCGCGTGAACACAGTGGCCAATCAAGTGCTTCAGAATCCACTCAACAGCGCTCAAAATGCTCGAGGGGAATACTGACATCGTCACATTTTTAAAATTTGGTACGGAAGTCGGTACTTTTGAAAACACTAATTTGTACATTTTTGTCTGTTGGTGTCACTATCTTGACAGTTTAATGAAGTCAATGCAGTGACAGAAACTGAGAAAATTCAGAAAATGAAAATTCTGTCATTAATTACTCACCCTCCCGTAAGATCTTCGGAACACAAATTAAGATATTTTTGATCAAATCTGATGGCTCAGTGAGGCCTCTATTCATTTTTGGGTGAACTAGCCCTTTAAACAGAAGGCAAAAAAAGCATGCATCAGTCGGAGTAATTTACTTAGGTGTGTAGTAATCGTGTAAAACATTGGGTGGAATTCTCTAGATCCGTATAACATTGAATGACGCTCAACAACTGTATGCTCCATTGGTGTTTTGGCTGTCACGAGTTCATTTGGTGTGAAATATAAAATACGTTTGAAACCTCAGAAGGCATGTCTGCATCGAGTTTTTTTTCGAAGAAGAGTGTGAAAATCAACATTGGGACAATCAGCCGATGATAACCGACAGCTTATACAGGTTTCTTATCTGATGCGGCATTCATTACCTTCTGCCTGGAAAAAAAGCGATGCAAGACATAACTATTTTGTAAGTGACAGTTGAGTAAATAACTTCAGGGCAACATCTCATTTCTAATAGCAGTAAAGCAAAACAGCAAAGCCGCATAGTTTTGTTAACCACAAGTCTTACCAGATGTGAAAACACCCTGTTGCCTATTCAGTTTAAAACAAGCAGCAGGATTTCAAAAATCTAAATTTTTGACGCACTGACATGAGTTAGATGTTGTACACTTTCCGTGTCACAGACATTAAGGATACCTTGTCCCTTCAAAGAGTCTTTTCAAATGTTCTACTTTAATTGTATATCTATTGTTCCCGGCTAGCAGCCGATTAGCATCTGCGTTTGAATATCAAGTAAAAGCCACTCAGCGGCGTTGCGTTCGTTCTGTCCATTAGCGTTCGGATGTTCGCCGGGGTCTTTGCTCTTTTCACAGCCTTCCATTCACTTTGCATTATGCAATTAAATTTTTACATAATGGACTGTGGCATAATCCTCTTATGTGAGCTAGCAACTGAATGAATGTAAGCAGCTGTTGTTTCTGACAGGAACTCGAGGTCTGTGGCTCTTTGCCTTGGACGAATCTTTGCTCCGTTCACCCCATACACAGCCCTCAGCTACGCCTCTAATTCAACCCATATGCACGAGTAGCCCTTGGACTTTGATGTTTCACTGAAATACATGTAGCTTAAGTCATTACTCTAATTGGCCTAAGTCGTTAGAAGTGCAGCGTTTAAACGACAATGCATTAAATGTAACATTGAGCTAATGTGTCCGGAGCAGAGCCAATGTGGCATGTGAAAGTTACATAGCATTTATCTCTGTGAAATAGCGGGACTGTGGCCTAGTGGTTAACCTTCTGGCTGGCACATTAAGCTGTTGTGGGTTTGAGTACAGCATGTATTGTCTCTTCCTGTCATCTTCGCTCCACTTTTCGTCAACAAAAATGAAGACTTGTACAAGAAAGTTATATGATTGAAAATAATACATCATAAAGTGATGTAATTAAATGCTTAATATGTTAATCATTTTTATTTGTTACAAACTATATATTTATGTATTTATTCGTATTTAATTATAACTAAAAAAAATCATTTTTTGAATACCAAAAGTTTCAGGTGAGAATTTAAAAAAAATAATAATAATAATAATAAAAAATACTTTTATTTTAAAAAATGATCAAAAGTGACAGTAAACATTTCTGTTGTCATTGTTTATTATTTAAATGCTGTTCCACAGAAATATTAAGCAGAAAAACATGTTGAAACCAACATGTTTTTCTGCTTAATATTTCTGTGGAACAGCATTTAAATAATAAACAATGACAACAGAAATGTTTACTGTCACTTTTGATCATTATTTAAAATAAGTTTTTATTATTATTATTATTATTTTAAATTCTTACCTGAAACTTTTGGTATTCAAAAAATGATTTTTTTTAGTTATAATTAAATATGAATAAATACATAAATATATAGTTTGTAACAAATAAAAATGATTAACATATTAAGCATTTAATTACATCATTTTATATGTATTATTTTCATATATATATATATATATATATATATATATAATATATATATATATATATATATATATATATAATTAAATAAATAAAATTCCAAATTTATTTGATAGTTATAATAAATGACTTGCACGTATTAATTGAATTTTTATTAAATGTAATTTATTTAAATGCATTTATTTATATTTTATTTCCCTAGTCATTCCAGTCATTTTTTTTTCCCTCTTTTTTTATTTTTTTTGTTTTTTTACAGTTCACTCTGCCCATGCTGATTGACACCCTACTACAGGTGTTGAGAGGAAAAGACGTTTTTCCCTACGCTGTCCTCCAGACGCTTCTGAAGCTCATTGTCTTGATCATCAGCACACTTTTGCTGGTCATCGTCAGGGTGCAGGTCATTCAGTCCCAGTTGCCAGTGTTCACCAGGTGAGACCACAGTGAAACCTCTGTTATGTACAATCACTTTACATTGAAAGTGAAGCTGAATTTTCAGCATCATTACTTCAGTCTTCATTGTCACATGATTCTTCATAAATCATTCTAATATCCTGATTTGCTGCTCAGGAAACATTTATTATTATTGTCAATGTGGAAAACAGTTGAGCTGCTTAATGTTGTTGGAAACAAGAAGAACAGAGTTTATTTGAAATAGAAATGTTAAACATTGTAGTTGTCTTTACTGTTACTTGTGATCAATTTATTTACATCTTTGCTGAAAGATGTTCTTCTATTAAAAAGACAAACTTTTGAATGTTACTGCACATTCTGATATCTGATTGGCTGTGATTGTATCACGTGTCACGACATTACCAGGGATGTGCCATTTGAATTTTTTTGATTAAAAATTTGTTATTTAAAATGCGATTTTAAAAATCCAGAATAATAAATATGCAGTGCACATTATTTAATTAAATTGCAGCCTTTGATTCGATAATCACACTAAGCCTTATCATGTGTGTTTAGCATGGACTAATGGCTTGTCGCTCGAAACTTGTCACATCAAGCATGAAGTAATGCGACATCCGCGTAGCTTATTGCCTTAATAAAAAGATTTATTACTGAACATTTGGTTTTTAAAAGGAAATGGTAATGATTTCTTTCCCCAAGCATCAGGATCAAATGGCAATGGAACGATGTGACAAATGAATGTAAACATGGTGTGTAATTATAGCAAAATCATTCTTAACAGTATGTGATTAGCTTTCGGCTTGATGAGGAATGTCATGATGCTTTTATAAACATTAACAGCCTGGCCCTGACTGAACTTGATGATCTATATACATCAGCTGATCTGGAACCGCCTCTATAGGAGTCCTTGGATAGTGATCAACTCCACTCTCTCTTGAACAAAAGAAGCATCTTACTGAATCCAAGAGCTCCATGTAAAATGCCTAGACATACTCCTGTCCTCTAATCATCATCCCCAGGGAAGTTGATTTGGATCTAAGGCAAAAATCCTTTTGGATTTGTCACGGAAGCGATCACTAATCCCAAGACATAATCCACCGACTGTCTCCGACCGTCTGAATTAGTGTTATCGCATGGCTCTCTAGAGACATAATACACTGGATTAACATACTTTCTAAGTATATTTTGTCCTGTGTTGTATTTGGGAATATTGTGATAATGTTGAAATGCCCCAGCCAAAACAAAAACATTATTCTTCCAAGAGATTGGATTTATGACAGGATTGTGCAAAGGCTTTTATTGGGTTTTTAATACTTGCAGTTGGCTCCCCCACCCTTCAAACCTCCCAAAACACACCGCTCTGTGAAAGCCAAGTGATAAACTTCGGTTTGTGTCCATTTCAAACGGTGAAAATATTTTCCTTTTGGAAAATATTAGCTTCGTGCTTGAAAGGAGGAACATAAATGCAACAAGTGATTTTTAGTGAAGACTGAAAGCCCATGTCAATGTTCTGCTCTACTTATTTTTAAGTGTTTTTTTTTTTTTTTTTTTTAAAGTGCTGTAGCTTGACTGGTAGTGCATCTATCAATGGTAAGGTTATGGGTTAAAGTCCCAGGACAATGTGTGCGGATATGTAAATGTTAACTGTGCTGCCTAATGAATAAATGTACGATTTGAAACCTGTTTTTAATTAAACCAGGACGCTTTCATTTCCTGTTTATGGGTGTTCATATTCATTATTAACCACAGAGTGTTGCTATTTGATGTGGTATCCATCCACCATCTTTGAAAGCTTGTGATTCAAAGAACGCCAATACTTTGTTAATCTGTTTTGTGAGTCTGTTGGCCTGTTGTCATAGATCAGTGTTGCCAACTTGGCAGCATCGTTGTTTTGGTGACTTTTTTTTTTTTTAGCTGCCTGATGGCTATCATTCAGTCTGGCTGCTTTTCAGTGTGGCTTGGACCCTTTTAAATGTCTCTGTGGTTTAACATGCGTATGGAACAAGATGCATTGCAGAATAATGGTCGTGGGCTGAATTAAACAAAAGTGTTCTAAATTAATGACCTTAAGTTTAAAAAATTGGTGTTTTTATTACTTTTTTTGCTTGGAAATGTAAATCTTGCAAGTATTATCATCTGAACACATATTCTGAGTGAAATATGTTGCAGTGTTGCAGAATTCTTCTTTCAATTCATAAGTGTGAACTGTGCTTTTTTTTTATAGGATTCTTTGAATGGTGTGTAAATGGCTGAATTTAATTTGGAATGATATGAATTTCCTGAATTGATCCAAAAAAAACTCCAAGTTAAGGCTGTTTAGACTTTTTTTTTGCTTCAAAAATCTAATTGTATTTAAAATTATTCCTTAAATTTGAATTAATTAGAATTCAGGAATTTAACTGGAATTTAAAAAGGATTCTCAGATCAATACTGAATAGTAGAGGTGCACGATTCTGGATAAATTAGAAACTTTAAAAAAAAAAAAAAAAAAATTTTTTTCCATATAGATCATGATTCTCCCATGGTTTTGAATATACAACTAAAAATAGTGTAATTTACTAGAGGTTCTTAAATTTTTGTTTTCAATTACTCCAGCTTATTTAAAAGTGTTTTATTTGAATTATTTTTTTTTTTTTTATTCTGTTTGAATGGATGATTCAATGACTCACTCATAAAGACTTCAGTTGTTTCATTACTTTATGAATCGGCCCCTGTGTCCAAAATCACTCCCTATACCCTTTAATAGGGCACTAATTGAGGGGACAGCCAATTGTAATGGTGTCCGAAACCTTAGTGGACATTATCGAATGCACTCACTCAATCCCACAATGCAAGGAAATTACGAGTTTACAGCTGAATGTAAGCTCAACGGCTAGAGACTAATGCACTGGGTGTCGAACGCTAAATGAACTTGTGCGTCTCTCCAGAAGATGGAGAGTCCCGCAGCTGAATAATCCATCCATTCATTTTCCGAACGGCTCATCCATGGCGTACAGCATATTATAGTAGGAGTTAGCTCACTGACTTCTAACGAACCAGAGACCCGGGTTCAATCCACACCAAGGGCAACTTCTCACTTGTAAGTCGCTTTGGATAAAAGCGCCTGCCAAATGAATCAATATAAATAATAGAGGTATAAATTATGATTATTAAATTGTTTAATTAAGGTTTATCCATGAAAGTTTTAGAGAAATCTTTTCATCTTTGTACTAGTGTAGGGCTTTTAAGTATTAACAGTAAGCTCAAACTATGCAAAAGTGTCAGCCCTTCTGGCGCACTCCGTGCCCGAATTCACTCACTTGTTTTGTTAAGTCTTTTTAAGTAGACTGTATTAGTTGACTAATCTGGGGAATAGTGAATTAGGGCATAAGGGGTGATTTTGGATTCAGCCAGCATTTTTTTTGAGCTAATCCCATGAACTGAAAAATATATTAGGGATGCATCTGAAAAACTTAAGCAGCTGACTTGTTGCTTTATCAGGCAGTGACTTTGTAGGCAACATTTGGCAATGAAGTTACCGGACAGACTTCTGAAGGAGCGTAAAAGTTTAATGATCTACAGCAAAATAGAGTGAGCGAAATACAGTAATTCTCACTAGAAATGACATCAGAAATGGAAAACATTCGTCAAAAACATAGATTTACAAAAACTGACCACCACCCACAACTTTCAGAGCCGTCTTTTATTTTTTAGCATCACTGTCAACGAATGGAAAGCACACAATTGTTGGATATCAAAGGCAGCGAAGGATACATCTGTGCTTCCTTCAAATATTGATCAGATGAAGGAATCTCAAGAGACAGAAAGCGAACCTAACATTGGTTTTGGACATGCCTTCATACCTTGGAATGCATCCTCCAAAAGCAGCATTTTTAAGCTTTTAGACGCAGCCTTGGTGTGCTTGACTTGTATCGACTTGTTCGACCAGTAAATGACTTCAAAGTGCTGTGAGAGTGATTAGAGAGTAGACGGCTTCTTATGCTTTCGAATCGCTCTCGTTAAACACGCTGAGAGGTTTGCGCAATGCAGCTTCAAGTCGACCTCACCTGTCGTCTAATGGTGATGATAAACGGAGCAACTTTTTTTAAAGGTGTTGCTGGGCAATGTATCCGTCAACTGGCAACTAAATGTTTTTCCAATATGATTCGTGATGGGAAAAGGGAGAACATCGAGTTTGGCAAACGGCGGATTCGAACCCGGGTCGATTGCATCAAAAGCATTTAACTAAAAGTATTCAGTGGCTAAATTACAGCCTAGGTACATTAAATCGGACATCTGAGGTAAATGAGTTAAATTCCCTGTTTTGGGTAGACACATTACATGTTCACACTCTTTTTCTTCGCTCCACTGCCACTGAGAGGCCGCCATCTTGTTTGTTTTTATTTCCGAAATCTCCAAGCCGGTCACATAATCGGCACTCAGATTGGAGGATCTCAGAAAATTGTCCACAGCCTATCTGAAGTGTCCAGATGCTCATTCTCAATGGAAAGTGCCCAAGCAACATTGCTTGGCAACATTGCACAAAAAGTTGCCCGCGTATCATCACCTTAACAGTCGTAACGACGTAATTGATAAAATCTTTATTTGATGCATCAAGCTACTTTCAAAAGGTGATTTACTCGATTTTGATCGCTACCATAGACAAGTGTTTATATCCAAACTATAAACATCTAACAACTATATTTCAGAACTTGTGTAGTAATTTGAGTTATTGCAACACAGAAATAATGACTCGAATAAGACCGTGAAACTGCTGTGCTGCGTAAACGCAAATTTGAATATTCCGCGGTGATTGTGCTTGTCAAAGGTTTCATAGACATAGTGTGATTTAGAAATAAGATTGCGTGGGTGTTTGAATCGAGATTACAGTCTTTTAATGTTTAATCGTGCAGCTCTACTGAATACTATAGCATTTCAGTTCAAGTTGTGTTTAGTTCTCTTCAGCCATTCAGATCTTCAGACAATGAGGCACAGTTGTGTTTTATTGAACTTGGACCCATGAAATTATATTTATGATATTGGTTAATGGTTCACAAGCACAGTACTAGTACAAGCAACTGAAGTGTGCTGTAACAATTATTTGATTAGTTCACCAGTCATTCTTGATATGTGAAAAAATACTCAATAATGTGTTGTAAATTTTGTATAAGTTTTCCCTAGTAAAAGTAGCTTTTATTCCGTGTTTGAACCATAAAGGTTGCACTAATTTTCAGTAAACATCTGAAAATGAGTTAAGCCAATAGTACATTTTTTTTTTTTAGCCAACTGATTAATTGATTTGGTGAAACATAAAACCAGCCTTTCCTTATCTGTATTTCTCTTATCAATGAAACCTTTTCCAAATGAATAGTGTCTGCTAGTGCGGTATGTTTTAATGGAGAGGAGTACTCATTAATTCTTTCCAATCTATCATCAGGTTTGATAATCCAGCTGCTGTCAGCTCCACCCCAACCAGGCAGCTGACCTTCAACTACCTCCTGCCTGTAAACGCCTGGCTGCTTCTCAACCCCTCTGAGCTGTGTTGTGACTGGACGATGGGTACTATTCCCCTGGTGGAGTCCCTACTGGACCCTCGCAACTTTGCCACGTTGGTATTTTATAGCTTACTGAGCTTCCTGGCTTATCACAGCCTTTGGTACGGCCACAGTTCTGCCAAGATCGTCATGATGGTACGTTTGTGGGTGGGGCTTATAGAAAATGTGATTTTGTGTGATCTGAAGAACCAAAATATCTAAATGGGTTCTTCAAATGTCATTTTGAACTTTTTTTTTTTTTTGTTTAGTGAAGATGCATGTCTGTAACCACAAACTGAATGAGAAAATGCTGATTCTTGTGTTGTCAGTATGGTTGTCTATATAAACGCACAAGAAAAACTCAAAAGAGGAAATTGTTTATTCAGAAACATTTTGAAATAATACTGGCCTTATTTGCACTCTGTCAGAAACAATTTAGGGGTGTTTTCATCCATACTGCATGACCCATGCACATGAACTGGTTTCCCAGAATCCAAGTGAACCTAATCATGAATTAAGTATTACTCATAGTATCGTGTAAGTTAAGACGATCATGATGTGAAAGAAATTCGAAGAACTTCAAAAAGTCACTTTGATGCTCCATGCTTCCACGTTGGCAATTGGCACAACAGCTTCCAAAACTATTCAGATGAACCGCATTTTTGCCACATTAGACTGTGCAAGTGAATTAACATAATTTTTCTTAATTTTGCATCATTTTAAAATTATGCTTTCGTCATTGGCAGTAGAATTGAGAATTTATTGGCCATAATTGTTTATTAATTTTGCATTGTTTTAATTGAAAATATACATATATTTTGGCCAATGGCAAATAAATTGTTATTATGCTATTTTTCCTTGCTTATTTTTGAACAATGGCACACTTGCAGCATTATATACTAAATCGGCACACCTCCGCAAATCCATAGATGAACCATTTTGAGTTCCCCAATTTTTTTTTTCTTAGTCTAAAGAACATTTTTCATGGTTTCATGGATTTTAAAGGTTCTTCATGGAACCAAAGATTCCAATAAAGAACTTTTTAGTTTTTGATAAAAAAAAAAAAAAAAAACTGTTAGGGTGTTATTAATTTGAGGAATTTATGCATGTGTCACCACATGGAGAAAATTAACTTTAGGCATCCTACATAAACTTCTCATGGAATTTGTACTGAAGTACAAATGTTTAGATTTGAATCGATTGTGTCACTTCATCAATAAGCACTATTCTTTTTTCATTAAAACAAAGTATTATATTGCAGTTCTTTAGGTTTCTTGCCCAGCTGGTGCACTGCTCCATTTTACATCTTCGTCAAAGCCAGTTTTTACTCTCGTTTGGTGCTTGGCGAGTGAATTAATTTTGGATCCTGTATGTCAGGATCACGTTTCAATCACATCAAATCAGTAATACAATCTGACAACATTTTTGCTTTTGAAGCTCAAATCACTCTTAACAAGATGTATTTTTTTTTTTAAGACAGGTCCAACATATGCGCTTGTGCCTCAATCGCAAAGGCGATTGCCTGTTTTAACTAGAAGGCAGTTAAAGAAGGCAATTAATGTCCAGAAATGCAAGTGCGTCACAACCTTTCATTATAAACTGATGCAAATTGCTACTCAATGGTACATTTTATGGGCAAGGTATTAATCATCCCGTTCAAGTCTAAAAGCTGCACTTAAAAAAATTTCACACTATTCCATACCCACAGCAATCTGGACCTTTTTTTTAAAAAAAAAAAAAATTTTTTATTTTTTTATTTTTTTTTTACCACTGCTGGAAACTGTCTCAACTCACAGTGAATGATTAATGTCATCTGTCTGAACACACAGATTTCCCCCTCACTGAACTTTTGAAACTAAGTGTATTTCATGTTTTTAAACGTTTAGTCTCACACAACATTTTCTTCTTCTCAATTTACAGCCAAAAAGCGTTGTTTTTTTCCATCCGCCATAAAAGATGTTATCGTCTTATAGTCTGGCACTGCAGCTCTGATGTCTACATATGTTCAACCACTGACTGATTCCTAGCTCACAAGAGTTCACAATGTCACAGTTGAAATCCCCTCGTCTTGGGTGTGCAGCTCTCCACTCGTTTGTTGTGTAACAGCGGCAAGAATTCTTCATCCGAGTCTCCATGCGCTGTCAACAGAGTTTGGTGAACTTCCTCACTCTGTTGGCAGAGGCCACTCTTCGAGACCGGGCGTCCACAAATCATTAGCGGACAATGCGCAAAAAAAGGCGGGGGGGGTTGGGCATTAACATTTTGCTCTGATCGTTGTGGTTAGGATACGGAGAACAGGTTGCATGAGGATATTGGTCCGAATCTGTTTTATTTGGCCACGGTCAGTTATTTTAATGATTCGCTGTGCGCAGACCCTCGACACTCACTCTGAGCAAACAGGAAACACTTTTGTTGTGAAAGTTTGGCTAATTTGACTGTGAAGGTTTTTTTTCGACATTGCATGTTCCAAAGCAACCAAACAGCACACAGTGCCGCAGCTTGATAACCACAGACAAAGCTCTGTTTGTGCAGAAACTTCTTTCATCATGATTGATTTTGGCGTCTGAAGCATCAAACAAATTGGATAAATATGATGTTCCACGTACTGCTGCTTTCGGCTCTGTTAAATCCACCCCTGCGTAAGCAACGCCTGACGGTTTGCTTCTTGACGTACTCTGAAGCTGCTGCCAAAACCAATTTCTGCGATTCACTTTCAAGACCGCACAATGCGAGATAAATGCCCGTTTTTTGGGATGGCGCGATTTTAAAAAGGCGATCTCCTGCGGTTTACTTAACAATAAACTAATAAATTTGAGAGTGCTTTGAAAAGTGACTCTTCCGCTATTAAAAAGGGAGAGATTAGCCGTAGCTAGACAAAACAAAGTTAATTTGTTCTTCAAAACAGGGTGTCCAAGGGCTGTGCCCTTGCAGGGGTTCAGTGTTTCAAAAAATCCTGATCCATCACCTTGTCATAAGGTGCTTTTCGTAAATAAAACCTATAATCCCAATCTTACATCTTGCGGCCTGGCATGCATTGTGCAAGACAGGCGTGTTTGCATGTGATTATGATGAGAAGGACCATGTTTGAGGAGCACTGAAATTACATGTTCTCATTTGCGTTGAATCAATCATATCTGTTTGAACATTTTCACCATTGAGAGAAATGGGACCATCGTGATTACGTAGCTCACTAGTTTTCTTACACTTGTCCTACAGGTCATTCGTGTATAATTGGGTTTAGTTCCAGATTAATCAAACTCATGGTCTTGGTTTCAGACAAAGCTTTATGAAACCAGAGTGATTAGCATTCAGACCTGCACAAGCTTGTCTGAACCAAACAATGAGAACATTTAAATCCAAGATTTTTTTTTGCTTATTGAGTTTCTTGGTTTACTGGGTCATTTTTGTGCCCACTCAGGGTTGCCACTTATCCACACAAATCCCTGGATGGATGCAGGAACAACTGGCGTTTCTGCTTCCTCTCATTGTATTTCAAAGAGAGAGAACAAACAGGCCATTTCATTGTTGAATGGTCAATGAACACTATGATGTTCTGTATGGGGATATGGACTGTTTAGAGGCTTGATAGTCTTGAGAAACATTTGATTAGTTTAAAAAAGTCTCGAAGCTTGCACAAACTTCAGGCATCATCTGTATACTAAATGGTATTTTATACATTGACGTCTTAATGCAAGTTTACATAATAAGGTTTTATGTTATCTTGTTTCGTGATTTTCTTCTGTGGAACGCAACTGGTGTAATTTTGAATAAAGTACTAGTTGCTTCTCTTGCTCTCTCTAATGTACTGGTTTGTTTTGCTCAACACCGATTCAAAGAATAGCAGATAACAATAAATCAATTTTAGTTTGTTCCTCACACAGAGCTATTGTATGACTTCAAAAGACTTCATATAGCAATGTAACACACAAGTCATGTTAATGCTACTTTTGCGCCATTACTACTTTTACTATAACGTGTTCTCCTTGGGATAGACCACCTGCTCATGAGCTCAAACATCCCATGTAATTTACTGTGTTATTGCTGAAGATGAAAGGAAGTTGTGTAAATAACCCATGATAAATGTCTCCAAAAGGCATCTAAGATATGAGCTGTGCTTTTAGATAGTTTATTCACTGTTGTGAAAGCATTTTGTTCGTTGTGGAAAATGGCGCAGTACGGTTTTCCTTTTTTATTAACCGATTTGTGCACTTCCTTTAAAAGCAAGAAATGTGTATGTGCATACACATTGAAATATTGCTTTAATACAAATATTTTATTTTTTGTTGTATTTCTCTGCTGTTTTTGTCTCCTTTAGGCATTGTCTCTGATTGTCCTTCCTTTCATCCCTGCATCCAACCTGTTTTTCCCTGTGGGGTTTGTTGTTGCCGAAAGGGTCCTGTATGTGCCCAGCATGGGATTTTGTGTTTTGGTGGCCCATGGGTTCAAACTCCTTTCCCAAAGAGGGTAAAAGTCCTCTGATCAAATCCTTACACTTAATTTCCTTTGAGTGACTTGTTCAGAGACACATTCTCTCGTTTTTGTGATGTTATCCAGAGGCCTGAAGAAATTGTCTTGGTTGCTCATGGGAGTTCTTCTAACAACACACGCCTTGAAGACTTTCAACAGAAACTGGGACTGGGAGTCCGAATACACGCTTTTTACATCTGCGCTGAAAGTATGAACACATCCAAGGACACATTATTCATTTATAGATGCACATCTGGCCATAAGCTCATACATATTATATGCTTGTATTTGAGATCATTACTTTGAATAAATCCAGCTCACTGCCTTATATCAAAGGACGAGTCCAGACGTTAACAAGAGTACAATGAGATGATGTCTGAAAAATGATTTGTAATGTCAGCCTGGTATGTTTGAATCATTTCAAAATTGTTTTCCTCCAGGTGAACAGGAACAATGCCAAACTCTGGAACAATGTCGGACATGCTTTGGAGAATCAGAACCGTTACGAGAGAGCTTTGAGATACTTCCTTCAGGCCACAAGAGTGCAACCAGGTAAAAAAAAATTAAGGTTACCTAATAAGCATCTTAAAGTAAACGTGATCATTTCTCTCATGTAATTATGTGTGAAATGTGATATTCAAAGAGAAAAAACTGAAGATTGTTTATCCATTGGGAATTTATGGCAGTTGGCACTACATTCTGATAATAGAGTCGGACTGAATGGCTAATTAGCCATTTGGCTGTTGGCTATTATCCAATAGCCCGCAAGGACTTAATGACATCAGCCGAAAAGTAAGTCGTTTGAGAGGAAGAGCAAGATTATTTACAGATTATTAAAAATACTTATTAAAAAAGACAGAGGGGAGATATCGTGCACCAATGAATCATTCACAGTTAAGACCATTAAAGGGACAGTTCACCCCAAAATTAAAATTGTCATTTACTCACCCTCAAGTTGTTCCAAACCTGTATTAATTTCTTTCCTCTGCTGAACACAAAAGAATATATTTTGAAGAATTTCAGTAACCAAACAGTTGATGGGCCCCATTGACTTCCATAGTATTTTTTTCTCTCTATACTATGGAAGTCAAAGGGGTCCATCAACTGTTTGGTTACTCATATTCTTCAAAATATCTTTTTGTCTTCAGCAGAAGAAAGAAATTTATTCAGGTTTGGAAAAACTTAAGGTTGAGTAAATGACAGAATTTTCATTTTTGGGTTAACTATCCCTTTAAAGAAAGTAACTGAGGGCAATTGACCCTTCGAAAACAGTTTGACCGACAGGCGATCTGACCAATCATAACCCAGAATCAAGCAGGGGAGTAGCCCATAGTAGATTAACGTTGGTGAACTTGAAAAATTGTGTGTATTCGCGTATTTCCACGGTTGAAACAACACTCCTTCTGATGTTCATTCATGATTATATGATGCTACAAATGAACTAGTATAAAGAGATTGAAGGATCTGTCATGACACATTAAGGAACCACTATAGGGTATTTATTGTTTGAACTTCTTTAAAAAAATGACAATATTTTAAATATGAAACTGCTTCATACGCTGTCAGTGTCTTCTTTGTTCCACAATGTATTTTTCACTACGGGAGAACATGTGTGGCATGAGAGCGTATGGGTTTTCGGGCATAGCAGCAGGGGGTGGGTTTTGCGAAGAGTCAATTATATTTTCATTCGCACTTGAAATTGTTTTAGGGAGTCAAAAGAGGTAATGATTAGTGAAAGTTTTTCTTTGGGAATAATTTTGCACCACACTGTTCACAAACACAAAATACCAAAAAGACTTCCATTCGTAATATTTCCATCGGTTCTTTCAAAAATATTGGCAGAGGAAGTTAACATGGAGCCTATTTTAAACAAAACTCTGCATATGTTGTTTTAGGGAGATGTGGGAAATTCTGCCTTATTATTATAAGTTTGGAGGCGTGTTGGTAAGGACAATTTCAAATTGTGTATAAGCTAACAAGAAGTAGTTTATGTAGTATTTCATGGGACTTTATGGAAACATTGGCATATAAAACTATTTCAGCACTTTGGTCTCTTGAGAATATGTGGATTGAAGGATTTGATGCGAGAAGTTGAGGATTTAGGTTTTGTATTTGCTCTACTGTATCGTTGTCAGGCTACCTGTGAGGAACATGGCTGTGGCTGCCAAAGGCATTAAACTATTGACTTTAATTGTTTAAGTTATGTTGGTTTATCAAGCTAACATGACTTGAGAGATCCACCACCCAAGATGTGTTTTTCCCAGATTAACTCTAAGCACATTAATGGATGAGGAAATCCTGGACAGGCTATCTGTATGTGTCAGTTTGCTTTTCATAACAAAAATTATACCGCTTCAGTGTGAGCAAATGTTTCTCAGAAAATGCTGGTAGCATTATCAGTTTTACACATCGAAACCTACCGACGCTGATGGTTTGCTCTTTGTTGTTAGAGGTTACGTGGGCCACATGGCTATAAAAGGTTGTAAAGGGAGAACTTTCACAGGAGGTGCTTTTCCTACTCGGCCTTTCCTGAGGATTTCTCGTCCCAAATGTGTATTAAACTGGTCAGCTGCCTGTAACTGTTATTTGTGACACTCAAGCCATATAATTCACATTCCACTATTTATACCGTCTTTGAGGTTTAGTCTGCTGTTTTCTTGATTTATGACTCCATACTAAACATTGTATCCTCTCTTAAGATGACATTGGGGCCCACATGAACGTGGGAGAACCTACAAGAACCTAAACAGGTCCAGAGAGGCAGAGGAGGCATATCTAATTGCAAAATCCCTTATGCCACAGGTATGAAATTCCCATATCAGAAAAAAGAGAGGTTTTGTCAAATTTAGATTGTCAGCAAACTTTGATTAGAATGATATAACACTCTTACTTTTCAATATTTTTTTTAGTAGCACAGAAATGAGTTTTAAAGAATTTTAAAGAAGGTAATCAATTTAGGTGAAGTTTTGGCCTGTGAGTTATTGGCTCACAGGGACTGTTAAAAGGTCTTTGATCTTGTTCGACGTTTCTCTCTTTTCTTCAAATCAAAGGCAAAAAAAAAAAAAACTAAACCGAATAACTAATAGTTTGTGGCTTTAGTCCATATGTATTTGCAGTCATATACAGTGGGTACGTAAAGTATTCAGACCCCCTTAAATTTTTCACTCTTTGTTATATTGCAGCCATTTGTTAAAATCATTTAAGTTATTTTTTTCCTCATTAATGTACACGCAGCACCCCATATTGTCAGAAAAACACAGAATTCTTGACATTTTTGCAGATTTATTAAAAAAGAAAAACTGAAATATCACATTGTTTTAAGTATTCAGACCCTTTGCTGTGACCCTCATATATTTAACTCACGTGCTGTCCATTTCTTCTGATCATCCTTGAGATGGTTCTACACCTGCATTTGAGTCCAGCTGTGTTTGATTATACTGATTGGACTTGATTAGGAAAGCCACACACCTGTCTATAATAAAACCTTACAGCTCACAGTGCATGTCAGAGCAAATGAGAATCATGAGGTCAAAGGAACTGCCTGAGGAGCTCAGCGGCAAAATTGTGGCAAGGCACAGATCTGGCCAAGGTTAAAAAAAAAATTCTGCTGCACTTAAGGATCCTAAGAGCACAGTGGCCTCCATAATCCTTAAATGGAAGACGTTTCGGCCGACCAGAACCCTTCATAGAGCTGGCCGTCCGAATAAACTGAGCTATCGGGAGAGAAGAGCCTTGGTGAGAGAGGTAAAGAAGAACCCAAAGATCCAAAGATGCAGTCGAGACATGGGAGAAAGTTGTAGAAAGTCAACCATCACTGCAGCCCTCCACCAGTCGGGGCTTTATGGCAGAGTAGCCCGACGGAAGCCTCTCCTCAGTGCAAGACACATGGAGTTTGCTAAAAAACACCTGAAGGACTCCAAGATGGTGAGAAATAAGTTTCTCTGGACTGATGAGACCATGATAGAACTTTTTGGCCTCAATTCTAAGCAGTATGTGTGGAGAAAACCAGGCACTGCTCATCATCTGTCCAATACAGTCCCAACAGTGAAGCATGGTGGTGGCAGCATCATGCTGTGGGAGTGTTTTTCAGCAGCAGGGACTGGACAACTGGTTGCAATCGAGTGATGGATGAATGCGGGCAAGTACAGGGATATCCTGGACAAAAACCTTCTCCAGAGTGCTCAGGACCTCCGACTGGGCCGAATGTTTACCTTCCAACAAGACAATGACCCTATGCACACAGCTAAAATAACAAAGGAGAGACTTCACAACAACTCTGTGACTGTTCTTGAATGGCCCAGTCAGAGCCCTGACTTAAACCCAATTGAGCATCTCTGGAGACACCTAAAAATGGCTGTCCACCAACGTTTACCATCCAACCTGACAGAACTGCAGAAGATCTGTAAGGAGGAATGGTAGAGGATCCCCAAATCCAGATGTGAAAAACTTGTTGCATCTTTCCTAAAAAGACTGTATACATGTCAAATTCATGGCTGTATTAGATCAAAAGGGTGCTTCTACTAAATACTAAGCAAAGGGTCTGAATACTTAGGACCATGTGATTATTTCAGTTTTTATTTTTTAATAAATCTGCAAAAATGTCTACAATTCTATGTTTTTCTGTCAAATGGGGTGCTTTTGGCAAAAGAAATGTGGGACACTGCTTGAGTCTTGCAGGACGCGGGACAAAGCTCCCTATTTCGGGACTGTTCCTATGGTCACTCAATTCCTGAATAAAATTATGAATAATAAAATTCTTATTGACACCAAACTTTCGAACAATGTACACATTTAAAATGTACACTGTTTTTCTACTGGAAAAATGGACAGAACATATTTATGACTCATCCTGAACTGCACAGATTTCTGTCCAATCAGATGCTCTCTGGAAAGAGTTATCATTTGTAGCTGATTAGCAAGTAGCAAATAATGGTTCATAGCTGTGATGTAGCTAAAGCATATTGGCTATTTAAAAATGCTCCTTCCATATGTCTTGTCCAATTTTCTTGAAACCAATCTTATGACCTTTGACTTCACATGGGTATATATTTCATGTTGGAATGTAGAAAGAACATACTGAATATATTATTGTTATTCTTAGAGTCAAATGTATGTTAATGTAAATGCTTACAACCTTGGCTGATCTTTCCAAAACACATTGGCAGATCATTCCAGGGAAGAAGTATGCAACCCGTGTGGCCCCCAACCATCTGAATGTCTACATTAACCTGGCTAACCTAATTCGGGCCAATGACTCTCGCTTGGAGGAGGCCGACCAACTCTATAGACAGGCCATCAGCATGAGACCGGACTTCAAGCAAGCCTACATCAGTCGGCAAGTCTCCGTTCATGCTAACAGGGTCAAAAATGTGTTTGTAAACTTACTGACAGTGCCAAATGAAACTGAATGATTTGTAGTTCAGACAGTATTTTGGCTTTGATGAGGTTTTTGGGAGTCCATGTGAGTTTTTTTTTTTTTTTTTTTTTTGTCCGTCCATGTGTACACTGGATGTTGTTCAAGAGATACGATCTTGTAAAAGAATTGAGCATCTGTGTCTTACAATTTCACACCCATCCTGAACTAGCCGTAAGAAAATATTTATTATAGATACGAGCTGAAGTTGCATGTCATTGTAAAAGAGTATATGAGGTGTACACTGTTTTTGTATATTTTGCATTAAGTGCAAATTTACTTAGCCTTCACACTTTGATTTCTTTCCACATGTCACATCCTGTTAATGCAATGTCAATGGATTTACTGAAATGCCTTGGTTCTCATGAACGAACAAAGCAAACCAAAGAAAAAAAATCTAAACCTTATCAGACTATTTGTTAAGAAAATATCACTTAAAGAAACTGATCTTTCTTGTGGTACATGTGTGTTAGATTTTCGAGGAGAAAATACCTATGAGGGGTATTTCAAAAATGTCTTTTTTTTCTCTCAAAACAGAGGGGAGCTTCTGCTGAAAATGAACAAGCCCAGCGAGGCGAAGGACGCCTACCTACGAGCACTGGAGCTGGACCATACCAATGCAGACCTCTGGTACAATCTGGCTATTGTCAATATAGAGATGAAGGACCCCTCAGAGGCTCTGAGAAACTTTAATCGCGCATTGGACCTGAATCCACGGCACAAACTGGCACTCTTCAACTCGGCGCTTCTCATGCAAGAGTCAGGTGTGTGGGCAACGACTCTTTGAACCAAGCAATAAAATTAGCTGTCCCTATATAGGCTGCTCACTTCTAAGCACCCTAACCATCTTAAAATCTCATAAGCAACAAATTTGGAATGCTGTTCAAAGGTAGCAATTTTGTACGCACGCAAACACAAACCCCTGGTTTCACAGACAAGGCTTAAGCCTAGTCCCAGACTAACATGCATGTTTTTAACTGAAAGCAACTTGCACTGACATATTTGTAGATAATTGCTTTCAGTTAAAAAACATTGTTTTGTCTCAAAATGCACACCAGTAATGTTTTTTTCTAAAGCATGTTTATAAAAGCTACTTAAATGCCTATTTGAACTAAGGCCGCCTGATCCTGGCTTCATCTAAGCCCTTTCTGTGAAACCGGTCCTATATGAATAAAAATGACATTACATGCCCATATTAGGTCAAGTAATAGATATATACGGAGCCCTGCACATGACATGCAGGTAAGAAACGGTAGGCTAAATCGTGCGCACGACTTACCAATTCATTCCCTCGATTTGCTAAATTATATGCACGATTTATAAATCGAAGGAACAAAATAGTAAATCGTGTGCACAATTTACTTGCATGTCATGTGCTGGCCTCTGTAGATATAAAACGCTTAACTTTTTTTTTTTTTTTTTTTTTGATACTTTTCAGAACAAAATATTTGTCGGGGTTTGTGTTTTTTGCATTTGCTAAGCAAACAGTGCTTTACACAAAAAAGAATAAAAATGCGTACACAAATTTTAGGACAAAAGAAAACATTTTTAATTGCACTGATCTGTTTTTCATCAATACTTTTCAGAACACAATAAGTTTAATTTTACTTGTTCCTTCTGTCATCTGTTCACCTAGCTTTAATTAAAACATAAAAGTCTTTAATTTGCCTTCTCTATAAACTATGCGTCTTTGGCTATAAGACCCACCTTTTGAAACAGTGTTTGCTTCGGGATGTGCACCACTGATGCCCTGAAATGCAGTACCAAGCTCACTAGGATCTGAAGAAATAAGGTTGCAAAAAACACTCCCTAATTTTTGATTTATCAGACCTGAGCTTCAAAAAACATTGGGTTCATTACAAGAAACATTTAGGTGCTCAATAACCTTTTTGCTTGTTACTGTTTGATTCACATGAGGTTAGACAAGCCAAGTTATTAACCTATGGATTCTTTGCGTGCCACCTCAAGGGAAGGCAGCAACCTCTAGCCTAATTCAGTCATGTTCTCATGCCTGAGTATATTAGCGTTTGATCCAGCAGCTATAAGTTTAAATTGAATGTGACTCATTGACCCTAACTTCGAGTTTTATGCCATTTTTTCACTCTTAAGTTTGAATAGCAGGAAAGACTGATGGATTCTTGTAGTTCGAGTGAGGCATTAGTTTGTCATTTTTCTGAGATTAGCACACCTACGCTGCCGCAATGTAAATACGTCGAATACAACGGCTCTGTTTGCACAAGGTTTTAGGCCTCTTGTTCAGACTGTTTAATCATGTGACTGAGGAAGCATGTTGCGATCAATTCACAGGCCTCCTTGACACAACTGTTATTCTTTCATTTGGTTTTGTAGTTGTGCCCATCTATATTGGTTTTCAAATAAAAGCAGGTTTGTTTTAAATGTAACCTGCTTTTCACGGTTTCCCCACTTTTGCCCTACAGTATTTATTCTGAGCGATCTTCATGGGGTAATAAAAAGCTGACCGACACTCCTTACCCTCATTCTGACCTTATTGTTACAACATAGGATGGTGAACAACGTAAATCTTGTCACAAAGTCAAATAACAGAGCCAAAATACTGAGTAGCAGTGTCAGGCTTTTGGGTACATTTATTTCAAACAAAAAAAATAAAGCAGGAACAAGAAAAATATTAAAAATGAATAAAAGACTTTATTAAAAATGATGGCCAAAGCATGACTTAAAATTCATAAACGCAGTCAATGTAGTTTAGCTTGATCTAAATAACCAAAATGTTTTTGGGTATGCAATATTTGAATGAATTTACTTTAGTTGCTCACTAGATTTGCAGCATCAAGGATATCTGCAACATTACTCTCTTCACATTTGTTTTTTTTTTTGGTTATTACAATATTAAAATGTATTTAATTATTTATCACTCAAAGCCAGTGTCAGGTTTATGATTCTCAATACCATTTATGATAACATGGCAAAAGCAAACCTTTGTGCTCTATGCATAAACTAAATCTTATGGATTGGAACAACATGATTAAATTATGACCGAATAATTTCTTTATGATCACTTTAGACAACCTATAATAATATAATATATTTAATAATTATAATTACCTTTACAATGATCAAGTTATTAATTACAGTTGTATTTATTTTTTGTCATACCTATTTACAGTCATTTATCATTTATAATAATATATTAATAATTCTTTATAAAGATAAGAATATTGTATTATATTGATCATTTATTACATTACACATAATTATAACTTGAATACTTCATAAATAAATAATAAATAAACGTAACAATCATCTTCATATACGCTGCCGGTTAAAAGATTGGGGTTGGTAAGATTTTAATGTTTTTAAAAGAAGTCTCTTATGCTCACAAAGACTGCATTTATTTGATCAAAAATATACACACAAAAAAATTTTGTTATTTTAAAAAACTGTTTTATATCTGAATATATTTTAAAATGTAATTTATTCCTGTGATGCAAAGCTGAATTTTCAGCATCATTATTCCAGTCTTCAGTGTGGAATAGAATCTTTTGTAACATTATGAAGGTCTTTACTGTCACTTTTGATCAGTTTAATGCATCCTTGCAATGTTTATAATAATAATACGTTATAATAATTATGATGATAATAATTGTTTCTTGAGCAGTAAATCAGCATATTAGAATGATTTCTAGAGTAATCTGGAAGTAATTTTTTTTTTTTTTTTTTAAATGCAGCCTTGGTGAGTAGAAGAGACTTCTTTTAAAAATATATAAATGATGTGCCTAAATAGTTTGAAGGTGAAAAAAACATTATATAATATATAATTTTTTTTTTTTTTTTCACCTTCATACTATTTTGGTCTCAACTTACTGTTGGTTCTGAAGCACTGGTACATTTGGTATTGCTAGTTTGTTGTCCTTTACCCTTTTCCCCTCCGCAATATAAGTAGCAAAACGGAACTCTCCTTAAATGTTTAGCACTTAGACTAATGGTTTTATTTTGGATCTCTTAATTTTCTTCTTTTTAGGTGAGGCAAAATTTCGTCCAGAGGCAAACCGTCGCTTTCTCACCTATGTGAAAGAGGAGCCAGACGATGCTAATGGCTACTTCAACCTGGGCATGCTAGCAATGGATGCTAACGAGAATGAAGAGGCCGAGCACTGGATGCGGGAGGCCATTCGACTGCAACCCGGATTCCGCAGTGCTTTGTTTAACTTGGCCCTGCTCTACTCTCAGTCACAACGTGAACTGGATGCTCTCCCAGTGCTTGAGGAGTTGCTGCAGTACCACCCGGAGCACGTCAAGGGCCTGATACTCAAGGGAGACATCCTCATGAACCACCGCAAGGACACGCGTGGTGCCAAGGTCTGTTTCGAACGCATCTTAAACATGGACCCCACCAACGTGCAGGCCAAGCACAACCTCTGCGTGGTGTACTTCGAAGAACGGGAGCTCCAGCGTGCCGAACGCTGTCTGGTGGAGACACTCGCCATGGCCCCACACGAAGAGTACATCCGGCGGCACCTCACTATTGTACGCAACAAAATGGCCGCCATGAGTGCTGCGGGGCAGCCGATTGTGCAGACAGAGGGCGGCAGTGTGGCAGACAAACAGCAAGAACAACATCAACAGGGCAAAAAGGAGGAGGAGGAGGAAGGGCAGGGAGTTGCTTCAGGAGCAGGGGAGGGGGCCAGGAAAGAAAAGAATATGAGGAAATCCTCTCCCACAGACAGCGGTCAGGGCCACGGCCAATCAAATAAGTTGGATGCGGGCCAGCCTGACAAGAGGACTAACAGCAAATCCACAAAAGAGATTAAAGATATAGAAAAGAAAAGGGCGGCTGCCTTGAAGAGACTGGAGGAGATTGAACGCATATTAAGCAGTGATTAACCTTGTTTATCAACCACCACACTATTTTTTATATATAACTATTTAAAGCGCAAGAACGAGACTGCTGGAGTTTTTTTCTCGTTTGTTTTTTTCCAAATTGAGCCCTTGTTTATGCATGTTTCGTGCGCTTTAGTTTGATTGTTGTGTCTTTTATATAAGGTGGGGCATACCTCCTTTTCCGCAATCTTTAATTATGTAAAGATGTTTGGCTGAAAAGGGAAACCAGGTGTGCGTTCACAACGTGCGTTGAAAAAGCACAAAATTAGGTACTTTTTTTTTTTTTTAAAAGAAACCCTGCAAAAAAATCTTATTTTATCATATTGTTTATTTATGTTTGTCTATATCTGAGTCACTGGATTAGTTTTTGTCACTTTTGTATATTGATTTACCTTACCACTGGCAAGTATTACTCATAATCACAAATAAAACATTGGTATTTTAGCCAGCTCGTTTTATAGCAGGGCCTCTGAGGGGTCCGTCACCTGACTTTTGGGTTTTAGCTCAGCAAACCCCTCCCCTTCTTTGCATGGCATCACGGCTTTCCTACAATTCTCCGCTGTTGTTTGTTGATGTGTCGTTGTTGTGTTTTAGTCTCCACGCCAAATGGTGTCAGAGTTTAATTATATCCTCTGACATAATCTCATTGTGAATTAGGGTCACCTCCCTTCTTTTTTTGCAAGCTTCTGGGATTTTTTCAATATGGCTTGCATACTGTTTGGCCTTTATTTTTTTCACAGATTGGTCATGCTTTTTATTTGGACATTTATTTTTTTTCCCCCCTTTTTTATTTTTTAAAGGTTTTCTGTTTCTTGTTCTCCCCACAAAGGCCAAAAAGTAGCATCACAATCAAGCATTAAGCAGACAAAAACTTGAAACCTTCATTTAAAGGAATAATTCACCCAAAATTAAACTTCTGTCATCCTTTGCTCAACCTCATGTGATTTCAAACTTGCATGACATACTGTGGAAGATAACACATTTATTTAAACCTCCTGTTATAAATGATGCAAAAGCAATCATGCTATATCTTTGTTCAACTAACGGAACCAAGTCGTTATTCAATGAAAATCTAGATTTAAGCTCACATGTTCGTGAGAGAACTAGCGATGTCAGATTCATGATAGACTCGTTATTTGGAATCTGGTCTTGTCAACTACATTTACATTTATTCATTTGGCAGACGCTTTTATCCAAAGCGACTTACAAGGGGAGCAATTAGGGGTTACGTGCCTTGCTCAGGGGTACCTTAGTCATGGTATCGAAGGTGGAGAGAGTGCTATTCGTTCAAAATCCCATCCTTCAATTCCTGCCGGCGTGGGAATCGAACCAGCAACCTTCAGGTTACAAGCCCAACTCCCTCACCATTAGGCCACAACTTCCCCAACTAAGCACTTCTGTGAGTGATTTGATTGATTCGCTGATCCAGCGATCCAGTCACCGCAGTTGAGAGCTCACTGGTAGAGAAGGTTTGTCATGAATTTCTGAAATTTTGGTCTGTTCCTCACACAGTTACCATATGACTTCAAAAGACTTCACATATGGTTCATATATAGTCATATGGACCATGCAACTATAATGCTGCTTTTTGAAACTCCAGTCTTGATTCATTGCAATTGCATTGATATGATAAACAGTACAATTCTTGAAAATGTCGTCTTTTGTGTTCCACAGAAGAAAAAAGAACAACACAAGAGTGAAGAAATGATGACAGAATTGTGATTTTTTTTTTTTTTTTTTTTTTTTTGTGGGGGTGAACCATCTCTTTAATATGGCGAGCATCATTCTGTAGCCTGACATTTTTGTGGGTTCATGTCGCTTTTCTTTTTGAAAGTAATCGATCATGTTTTTTAAAGCTAATGTGTTACTTTAGTATTTTAATGTTCTGCAGATTAGCTTCAAATACATATGTTGTGCTCAGTTGAATTTGGCATATTGTTTCCAGTGGAGCTGAAACATCTACACGCTCTCTCTGGAATCCTGTCGTCGTTTTATTGTTTACTTTGAAGGCAGGCCCTGAAATATCTTCTGAAGCCTCCTCTAACCTTTCTGAAGAACTTCACAGGAAAAAAAAAAAGCTACCTGAGAGCTGACTGATCTGTCAAGGCAAACTCCTCAAAGCCTGTGGGAGTGCATTTCCATACATTCTACAACACTAATGTTATTCACAAATGTGCGGCATATACAAAAACTCTGAGGTGTTGCATTAAAGTAATAAAGCGACTTAATGTAGCATAATTGTTGCCTTCATCCGATGGAGTAGCGGGCTCACGTAGCTCACAGTATTATCAACTGTTTTGCCAATTGAGATGTGTGTAAAACTTGAGCGAGAAACCTGAATCGCTACACCTGTTTGCTCTTTCTTTTGCCAATGTGCATCTAAATCTTTTTCTTTTTCTTTTAATGGTCAGTTTATGGTCTATAAGGACAACTTTACATGGTTGTATCATATTAATCTTAAAATATATAGTGTTGGGAGTTCACCTCTCTCCAAAATATTCATTTCCCACTATATCATCTCGCTCAACTCTCATTCAGTTGTATGTGATATGTCATAGCTCAAGTTTCCCTCGGCTGAGCTTCAGTCCTAATGGTTCAGCCCTGATGTTTTAGGACCTTTTCCTGTTCTATACTTTCACCCCAAATCCCATTTCTTACATCTTGATTTATGGTACTTACCTTTTTACTTGGACTAATGTTTTGACTTATGAGTGGTGGTGGGACCTACGGTTTTCCAATAAAAACAACTTACATCAGGAATGTCTCATAAATGCAACTTTTTTATGCATTCTGGCAGCTGCAAACAAGCCAATGCAGAGACCTGATCAATTTTCAATTTGCAAGATCCACATGTCTAAAATAACTCACACGCCTTCGATTCGTGTGCAGCCCAAAGGCTGTAACTGTCATTTTACTTGTTGTCAAGGCCTCAGGTTTCAGTCTTGAGCTTGTGTTGCAATAGCGCTCACTGTAATGTGATATGTGCGCAATGAAGCGCACTGCAAACAAGTGGCACTTTGTTGCATTCGTTGAACAATTTTGCATGTTGATCTTGGTAATTAACAAATCTTTGTGTAACCCATTAACTTAAGCTGGCGATTTGTGGAAATAGGCTTAGGTTAAGAGAGGAAGGCCCATAACTAGGATTTGTTGAAAAACAGTGGGATCCGTCGCAAACGTAATTATGCACAGTATCTGGCAGGCAGAGGAGACTAAACCACTGGAACTTGAGCTTTAAATGATCTGCAAAGCTCCCGGTTTAAGAAACAAGATTGTCATCACATTGACATTTGATCACACAAGATGTTTAATATGATTATGCTTTTAGTCCATGTGAGAGCACAATTTATATTATTGGATTAAAGGCTCAATGACTCTTTTGTAGTGGAAATGCCTGATTACGTTTTAAATGGCCTTGTCTCTGGTTTGGTAATTCATGAACTGGTCCATGCCCTATAGAGGGGGAACGAAAATTAGCTGTTGGAGATGATGAACCATGGAAGACGGTCAGACAAAGTCCTTGACGAGTATTGTTAAGCGTTTGCACTTTTATAAAAGATTCACAGTGTTTATTGTAATTCATTTTTATCTCATTATTGTATGTGGGTCATAGTTTAACCTACTTTTTTAGATATGTCTATAAAAAGAATATAAAAATTTAAATATCTAAAAATATATTAAATATTTTATTCACATTATTTTTATCAATAGTTACTATGTTTTTTAAATATGGATGTTAAAAGAATAAAAAATTATATATAAGCAAACACACCGACACACACCCAGTGGCCACTTTATTAGGTACACCTTGCTAGTACTGGGTTGGAGACACTTTTGCCTTCAGAATTCTTCATGGAATAGGTTCAACAAGGTACTGGAAACATTCCTCAGAGATTTTGGTCCATATTGACATGATGGCATCATGCATTTTCTGCAAATCCATGACGCGAATCTCCCGTTCCACCACATCCCAAAAGCGCTCTATTGGATTTAGATCTGGTGACTGTGGGGGCCATTTGAGTTTAGTGAACTCACTGTTATGTTCAAGAAGCCAGTTTTGTGCCAATAAAAGAGAGATCTAATGTGGTCATAAAGGGATGGAAATGGTCAGCAACAATACTCAGGTCAGCTGAGGCATTTAAACGGTCAACGATTGGTACTCAGGCGCCCAAAGTGTGCCACATTCAAAGAGTATTTACACCAAATTCTGACCCTATCTTCTAAATGACACAGCAGAAATCGAGACTTTTTCCAATCTTCTATTGGCGGGTGTTCTTCTGCTGCTGCGGCCCATTCTGCAGACCGAGGGATTATTTGATTTACTGTTGCCTTTCTATCAGCTCAAACCAGTCTGGCCACACTCCGCTGACCTCTGGCATCAACAAAGCATTTTCACTCACAGAACTGCCGCTCACTTTCTCTTTTTCGGACCATTCTCTGTAAATCCTACAACCATGCCACGTTCAAAGTCACTTAAATGACCTTTTTTCCCTATTCTGAGGCTCAGTTTGAACTTCAGCAGAGCGTCTCGACCATGTCGACATGCCTAAATGCATTGAGTTGTTGCCATGTGATTGGCTGATTGGATATTTGCAGTTGAACAGGTGTACCTAATGAAGTGGCTGGTGAGAGTGTACTTATACTGTATATACGTGTGTGTAATTACTTTTATATACAGATAGACATGCAGTACAACTTCATATTTTCATTTGAGATTGTCAATGGAAACAATTCTTGGAAAATAAAAAGGGAAAGAAAAATAATTTTAGTCAAGCAGATTGACAATGAATGGTTGGATCATGTCATTTGTCAAATCAAGATTAGATGCCTTTACGAAATCATAGGCATTGTGTGAACATGGTTTGTCAGCTTGTCACCTTGTTGTAAAGATCCACCCCAGGGGCATCAGTGTCCTCAAGTTTAGGAGTGATCCTGCACTTTCTTTTGCTCACAACACCAGTCTGACGACATAACCCATTCAGTCACAACTTGCTTCCATGTATTACTGTTTAAAATGTGTTCATTACAACTTGGCCATCTTGTTGTTTTCCTTAGTTTCTCAGAAATGTCAGTTGGACAATGTGAGCATATGAATCATAGTTAAATTAAATACTTCACACATGCGTCAGCTCAAATGAGTCATTGCCTTTTGTATCTTGAATAATTAGACATGGTTGAATAGAGCTTCATTTTTTTTCAAATAGGAAGTATTCTGGCAGACATGAGACTATCAGGCCCCCCAGGCACATATAGTATGTAGAGTCATTCTAATTAGTCTTTATATTAGGTTGTTTAACAAATGTATTATTATATCATTATGGACAACAAGCTTTTGAAAATAATACCAAATAAGAGAAAGCCAAAATGCGAAAACAAAATACATCTTCAAAGTGATAACAGCGACTCTTCTTCATCTCTATGGAATGGGTGTACATAAGTGAAGACATGGATGTTAATTATCTACAGTGGTTTCCATGTACATTTTTAACCGACAAATGTGTCTGGGTCTGATCTGTGAGAGCTAGCCGTTTCATTTCTGTTAGCAATGAAGTGGTTTTATATTACATAAGACGGCATGTTTTAAGAGGGCTTTATATGGAAATATAATGCATTTGTTGATTCTGTATTCATCTACCAATAAGCTGTAAAGATGCAATTTGTCCTTGAGTAACAGTATTTTGATGTGAGCCATGGGAATGAGACACATAATCCAGTGCTTGATTATTTTCTCTAATCTCCTTAACACGTAGGTATTATACAGGATTAGGGATAAATATTTGCTATTTTTCAAGACACCTTCTTACTAAAAGCAGAAGTGAGCTGAGCAAAAAAAAAAACCCTTTAATGTTTTTATTATTACATTTATTTATTTGTAAATAACAGACTATTATATGCAAGCAAAATCAAAATGGGAGTTTTGCAACACAAACACCACCAACTTGGCATTGTGACTTATTTAAATAGTGTTTTTTGGAGGGTTTTTGTTTCTGTATGTGTCTTGTCGTTAATTGTCACTCCGCTTTATAACCTCTGTACCAAACAGAATAAATGAATGGCACATTTCCTAGGAGTGCGCATTTATTGCCTTGGACAGAAATACAATGAAGGCATGTTTTGAAAATGTGTCATTTTAATCATTCTAATATATGTAGGAATGATGTGAAAAAAAAAATGCATTACAATTCTCAGTTCTGTGGGAACCTTCAGATCTGTTTATAATCATTTGATGACGCATAGGTCATGTGGTTTTTATCTGGTAATGTACGAAATGTTAAAGGCATAGTTCACCCCAATTATGAATATTCTGTCATTATTTACTCTACCTCATGTCGTTAAAAACTCAAGTGTTGTTATTTTTCCTTTTACTTATAAAATAGAATTGCCATTTTTGAAGTTTTCTAAAGCCATACAATTTTTGGGACGATTATAATTCAAGTCACACCATTATTGTACGTTCAATATCTTGTTGCTGCAATTTGTCATTTTGGATCCAAAATACATCGTGATATATACACTGCCATTTGGGATCAGTAAAAATGTTTAAAAAAAAAAAAAAAAAATACTTTTATGCAGCAAGGATGCATTAATTTGCTCAAAAATGACAGTAAAGACATTAATAATATTACTATTTCAAATAAATGCTATTCTTTCTCTTTTCATCAAAGAATACTGAAAATAAATCTTTCATGGTTAAGCTGAAAAAATATTAAGCCGCACAACTGTCTTCAACATTAGCTATGTTTCCATTTGGCTATTTTCATGTGATTTTTGAGACCTCATGAAAAAAAAAAAACACTGGATGGAAATGAAAATATGTGCATAAATTCTAAAAATGCTTGTAAAAAAATGTATGCTCTCAATTGAGGCAGATCATTTTTTCGATAAGAAGACATGCACAATTTATGGAAACATATTTACGCAATAAAAAACTTGATGCACACTAAAAAACTCACTTCACTTTGCTTCAACACTGGATGTGAATAATGGCACAAATTTTCATTGCACTGCATCTCAAATGATGGTTTGATCATTCTGAAATGACTGGCCCAAAGCCCGTCATCAAAATTAGAGATGCAGTGATAAAAACTATAATTGAATTTTCGCAAAGACCCGCCCCCTTTAGTTACTGTTGCTAAGTCCGACAAGCCATGCGTTCTCACGCAGTGAAAAATACATCCTGGAGCAAAGAGGACACTGACAACGCGTCGACAGGCATATGAAACAGTTTCATATTTAATATATCGTAATTTCTTTTAAAGAAGTTTAACCAATAAATAGCGTATAGTGGCTCTTTAATGTGTAGTGACAGATCGCTGTAGCTCCTTCAAGCAGGAATGTTGTTTCAAGCGCAGAAAGACGTGAGTACACACCATTTTTTAAGTTCAAGTTCACAAACGTTAATCCACTAACTCCCCTGACCGCTTTGTTAGACAAAATGGCGGATTCGGGGTTATGATTGGTCAGATCGCCTGTCAATCAAACTGTTTACAAAGGGACCCTTTAAATCACCCGTAGTTCAAGCCAGGGTTGCCATGTCTGCTATTTGTGTGTGTGTGTGTGTGTTATTTTGTGTTTTGAACGTTTCATCACATATTTGTAGTGCCTCCCATCCAATAATTGAAAAAAGCTTTGTGCTTTGTTATTTCTGATTAGAAAAAAAAAAATTCAGTTTTCAAATTCTGTCAATTTTATCATTAAATTCAAACAATAAATGTCGTTTTGACGCTGTTAAATGTGGCCGGTCAGATCGCTGTAACGCCTCAGCTCAGGCGGCAGCGCAGAGCGCGAGCCTTTTCTTCTTCTTCAGTACGAGTTACCTCGAAAAACCTGCATGAACATCAAAGGTAAGTTGAAAGATGTAGTACAACTTACCGGAATGTCTTATGTAATCACTTAATTTGTGTTTACAACACGGAAAGGCGTCAATAAAACAGCTTGTGAACAATATATGACCCATTTACCTCAGACACGCATCCGAACGCAAGATGACTGTGTTTGTTGCATTTTTTTCCCTGCGCGCTCTGATGTGCACGTCATCGATGATGAAGAAAAAACGGCCACAAAGGCTTTTTCCATTGCAGCGACTTCCATTTTTATTACAAGCCAATTTCACAGGAAGTGACGATTTGTTCTCTTAAAGCCATGAGATGGAAATGCTGCTTTATTCACAAATATTCCAGTTTTTCCACACAAGTTAAATTCACAACTTTGGATGGAAACATATTTATTGATAATAATAAATGTTTCATGAGCATAAGATACTACTTCAGTCACATGCAGTAATTTAAAATGCACAGCGATATTATAGCTGTTAATAATGTGTGATTTTGCTTCGAATTGTCAACCATTCTTTTATGACACCAAAAAACCAAGTGACAAATGACATGAAGTGGCGTAATCTTATAGCCATTGTGTTGCTAAAGTTAGCGTCTCTTGCTGAGGAGCCACGATGGCGGTTTCCTGCATTTGATCTGGAAGAGTCTATTTTAAGACGCAGTGGTCACTGGCCCTCATATAAACAGTGATGCAGAGACCTCAACCAGAACAATTGTGGGAATTCCCAGGGTATATGCAGACAGTCTTGGCTTATAGTGCTCTCCTGCTGGGTTTGACTTCTCAGCTGTACAACAGCTGGACGTGAGCGATCGGCAACAGGAAGCCACTCATCGGCTACTCAAGCCGAGGTGCTAAAGTGTTGAAGGTGACCCTGACCTCAGATTAAGCATTAAAGCCTTGAGTGCTCACGGTTCATCAGCTCCCACATATGAGCATGGAGTTATGTTTAATCTCAGGTCAGTAACTCTATTTTGTCTTCCACTTGAAGATAACTCCCTGGTTTCTCTGTACTCCCGGTCTTCCAGGGAAGTGATGTGATGGATCTAGACTGTGTAATCTTGAAGATATATCAGTCTGGATCAACTGCCTCAGAAAACTAAGCCACCCTTATCATATTTTAAGATATGCCCATTGTGAACTAACAAAAGCAATAATTTTGAGGGAAATCTTTAACAGATATGCAAAACCACTGTTGTCATGCAGGTTTCCCTTAGCACTTCCCTTGTCTGCCATTGGTCATCAAACAGATAGTCTTGGCCAGAACCTGCAGCATTGGTTGAGCCGACTGCTGGGAGCTCAAACAAAGAGCAATGTTTTGATTTCACCTCAGACACTATTTTACACACCTTTCGAGAGAATCAGCAAGAAATGGTTCTCTTTTAGTTTTCTGAATTTAAAGCAATAAGCATTTTAACACCAAAAAATGTCACTTCAGCTTAAAAGATGGTCATCGAACTGTCTAATTTCTGGAACTCACAGTACATGCTCTGTGCCCTAATTTGCTATGCAAGCCTCTCTTTTGTTTAGCCATAAAGTTAAAATCCCATATGACCCTTAGGGCTTAAGCGATTTCACAGACCCGGTACTTGCTATATATCAGAGATCTTCAAGCCTTCTCCTGGGAACCCACTGTCCTGCAAAGTTTATTTCCAACCTGCTTCAGCACACCTGCCTGTGTATTTTCAAGTGATCCTGAAGGCTTGATTTGTTGCTTCATGTGTGTTTGATTAGGGTTGGAGCTAAACTCCTTAGGAAAATGGGTCCCCAGGAGCAGAGCTGAAGACCTCTGCTGTATACAGGTGCATCTCAATAAATTAGAATGTCATGGAAAAGTTCATTTATTTCAGTAATTCAGCTCAAATTGTGAAACTTGTGAATTAAGCCTTGTGCATTCAAAAAAAAAAAAGAAAAGTTACACATAGATGCAAAATGGACAAAAATGTCCATGCCAAAAAACTGTCATAGAAATATGATTTATTAATATTTTTTTCCACTTTCACTCACTCCTTTTTTATCAACATCTCTTCTATTCATAGTTGCCAAACATTCATTCATTTTCAGAATTTTAACACTTCACAAATCGGTTTCTTTACACAACGCCACTGAGTAACTGCTGAGTTATCTTGCAATCCTCTCTTCATCTTCCGAACAAATGATCAACCCCTCAAGCACCACATATTTATAGGTTTGGCTGTGCGAACACCTGTGTGAACTCAAACTTTGTATAAAATCTACCACACTAAACAATCAGCATTTTCTTTTGGTGAAAACTAAAACAATGTGTTTAGGGGCTTCTAAACTTCTGCTTCAAATTCAAGCGCACCTTTTATCACCATACAAAAACAATAACAAGTGAAAAAATGCAATCAAGGGTTAAGATGCGTGTTTGGGTGAAAAAGAAAAACCTCAAAGCTAACCTTTAACCTTCTTTGACCTTTTTCATAGTTTTCACATGGCCCTATGACCCTGCCAAGGGTGAGACTCATACATGGAGTGGGATTTTTGATTGCCAGTACAATATCATTTCTTTCAAACTAATTACACACATTAAATTTTCAGTAAACACATGCAAACTACACTCTGACATCCTTACCAACATACCCACACATATATTATAGCTGCATTATTTTTCCAATTGACTCTATAATATGCATAAGTAGAAAACACAAATAAAGCGAGTATTTCTTTTATATGCCAAATTTGAAATGATGGCACAATCTAGTAAAAATGTAAAATTTGAAGCCTTGCCGATAGAATGATTGCCTATTTGCAAATATTGTATCATTTTAAAGTCAAATGGCCCTGGGTTAAAAAACTGCAGTTTTAATGGGTTTCAATGTGGACGTTTTTGTCCTTAAGGTCCTGAGTGTGACTATTTTTGTATGGAGGGTAAAATTGATTTTTTGAAGGAAATGAGGGTAAAATATTAAAATTCCAATAAAAACAAATACCTGAGCCAAAATTCATGTAGTTGGCATTATCAAAGGCACATTTATAACAAAAAACAAAACTGAAATGGATAAATATGTCCATAAGGATGCACAAGGGTTAAACTACTTCAGTCTGTGTGCATTGAATTTATTCATGTCTTTGGTTATAGATTCTCTATGGAGTTCTCTGGTGAGTTTGCTGGCCAGTCAAGCACACCAAAACCATGGTCATTTAACCAACTTTCGGTGCTTTTGACAGTGTGTTCAGGTGCCAAATCATGCTGGAAAATGAAATCAGCACCTTCAAAAATCTGGTCAGCAGAAGGAAGTATGAAGTGCTCCAAAACTTCTTGGTAAACGGGTGCAGTGACTTTGGTTTTCAAAAAACACAAGTTTCACAAATTCAGTTACCTTTTCTACAACATTCTAATTTATTGATATACACCTGTATAGCACGTTAACCTTTTTTCCGTTTTGTTTTTTTAAATCACTGGAATGTCATGAGTTTTTAATTGTTCTGAGATGCAAACTGGAGAGAAATGCAACTCATAATTTGAAGAACTCTGGGTTCTATGGGCCACATTAATGACATGCTGTCAATAATGACAGAAAATGATTTGGATTTGTTCCTCTGCATGAAAAAGCATGCAAAAATGTATTTACAGTCATGCACTGACAGTTGAAGTCTATTGGGCAAGGCATTCTAGATGGGAGAGAACAACCAATGAAACACAGAACTACAAGACACTCATACAGAATAATGAATATTAATATATGAGCACAGAATGACAACTCCCTACACTGAATACGAGTGAAGAATAATTAAAAGGGCTAATTTTATTACATTTACGTGAACAGTCTCATGACAAACAACAGAAAAAGAATAAAGACATAGTTATTTTTTTTGTCCATTCTTCTTTGAATTTTTGATTTAAATCATTTTCTTTTGTGTATCAGAATAATCTTGTCATCATGTTCAGATACAGCACTATATAGACCTAGTCTTATTGTTGACATGCAAATTTCTACATATCTGTCCACAGAGCATGTAAAATAAAGCATGTATTTTTTATGTACATATGTTTTTACTAATAAAATATTTGGTCCCACTTTATATTAAGTGACCTTAACTACTATGTGCTTGCATTAAAAAATAAGTACAATGTACTTATGGATCAACATGTGTAGTTATAATAAACATATAACTGAATTATAAATTATGAGTACAATGTAAAAGCATGTATGTACACAATAAGTGCATTATTGTATTAAATGATTAAATGTAAGTACAAAGTAGTTAAGGCCACCTAATATAAAGTGGGACCAAATATTTTCTCATATCTCACTTTAATATGCAGATATAAATGTACATGCACTACCATTCAAAAATTTGGGGTTGGTAAGATTTTTTTGACAATTAAAACTTGGAGAGTAGCTCACCACAAGGCTGCATTTATTTGATCAAAAATAATGTAAAAACAGTAACATTGTTCCATCCATTCAGTTTCCTCCTGCTTATCCAGGAATGGGTCATCCTTTTCCCACGCAACTTCCCCCAGCTCCTCCTGGGGGATCCCAAGGCATTCCCAGGTTTCCTGACCAGATGACCAAACTTCCTCAATTGGATCCTTTCGACATGGAGGAGCATGGGCTCTACTCCGAGTGTCTCCCGGAACTTCCTCCCGTCAGCTCAGACACCCTGTGGAGAAAACTCATGATCATAGGTAGGTTCATAGGTCGACTAGTAAATCGAGAGCTTCGCCTCCTTGGATCACCACCTTGACATGGTGGAGACATTTAAGTGCCTTGTGACTGTTCCGCAAGTCTTAGCCTCGGGCGTCACGGCCACAGGCCATTGGCTGAACTTGGCTGATGCATACGGCACACTTGACTGGAAACACTTAAGGATTTTCAAAATCATTACCTGGGTGGTTGAAATCTACAAGGATGTATTGGTTGCGTTACATGTCAGTCAAACTTCCTTTTGGGTGGTCCTTAGCCAATGAATGCCGTCAGTCTGACTACGTGAGACTAGGATTTCCCAATTCATCCCCTCTGGAAACATCATTCACAGAGAGTGAGAGACTTTGCCCAGAAGGATACTGGGGCCCTCTCCTGGAGCCAGGACTTGGAGAGCAAACACCTGGTGGATGGACTCAGGCCCATGAGGCCCAGTCAGCATTGCCCAGAAGGACAAAATTGAGCTTTCACCTTGTGGGCTAAAAAGGGAAAGAATAGTGTGCACAGGACCTTGGTTGTGGAAATACACAACATATATAAATAAAATAATCATTATATAATATATATATTAAAATGTAATTTATTCCTGTGATGGTAAAACTGAATTTTCAACATCATTACTCCCGTCTTTAGTCTCGTATGATATTTCATAAATCATTCTAATATGCTAATTTAGTGCTCAAAAAATATTTCTTATATTACAATATAAATGTCGTTAATGTCACTTTTGGTCAATTGAATGCATCCTTGCTGAATAAAAGTAGGTTTCTTTCAAAAAGTGTAAATACTGTGTCATAGCATTGCTGTTTGTTTGAGCATCCTGACCAGCCCGACAACAGCAGCGCTGGCTTAAACATTGGTGTGAGTTTATGGCGAGGGCTATTTGATTTCCAGACAAATTGTGGTGTTTTCCAAACTCCCCGTGTTTGTAAAACTGATTTGCAACAGTCCGTGTTTTTACTTTTACGTTTGGTGATGCTAGTGCTACAGAAATTGCATAGTTCACCTTTAGGTTTTGTGGTTATACTTTCAAACAATGTGTATTTCAGTATTTTGACCATTACCATAGACCTCAGTAGTAAGTGTCTGTTTATGTGAACTTCCTCTAAAATGTATAACCATTACATTGTGTTACTTTCTATTTATTGTTTAGTATATCACTGCTGATTTAAAAAAAAAAAATACACCAACAAATTATATGACTCACATAGCAAAAGAACAAGGAAATTCCTATGACTTGCTCTCAACCTGTGAGCATGAAATAAGTTTCAAATTCATTCTTTAATTTCAAACAAGAGGCTTTCCAAATGTAGTATATTCCAAAACTGATTTTTTTAAAGATTCAATTAAGAAATCCTCAGCTTGTTTTTTTGATTGAGTATATCTTGCAACATTTTATTGTTGCTGACAAGCATTCACATATGGGACTGCGTCAAACCATGCAAATTGGTTAGCACATCAACTAAATGACCTCTCGCACTTTCATAGTGCGAAAGTACACAGATGTGAGGGCCTTGTCGAACTCTGCAAAGTATTATTTCTCCATGAGGACCTGATTTACCCAAGAATCTGGGAACATTTTTCACAAGGACAGACTGGGTTGGGGAAAAAAAGGTCATGTGGGGTAAACTAGTTTGGGTTGTGGGTGTCTTCAGCGAACGAGGACACACCCCATGTTCATACAATATTATAACTTGAGAGCTCTGTATGCACTTTGATAATTATGAGGTTGTACCTCTTAAATGCAACCAGTGCAGGCAAATGAGCACCTTTTAATAGCCCATTCAAAATATTCAATGTTTTTCCTATTGCTTAAAGCTAATCCACTTGGGATTGTTTTGATTTAATCATACGAGGGGCTTATGGTTCAAACGTGTTTGGGTGGGCCTAGCTGCAGCATATACTCCCGAACATCTGTTTTGTAACTATTTTGTTTGCATGGTTAATAAAAAATCTAAATGGCCAGAATGTGTTTCTGCTTTTTAATACATTGTTAGTTTAACAATGTGTTAATACACAGAAGACTAGCAAAACAGATCTTTTTCTGAGCTATGATCATTCTCAAATCTGATTAGTAAATGAGGGATTTATACATCAAGGCTCAATTTTCTCCCAAATTTGCTTTTGGGGCTGTTGTCTTGACATGTCAAGCACATACCTGATTATTATTATTATTATTATTGTTATTATTATTATTAATAAATAACAATAATTAGTTATGTGCTTGACATGTCAAGACAACAGCCCCAAAAGCAAATTTAGGAGAAAATTTATAAAAAATATTAAATATTTAAAAAAAAAACTATATTATTATTATTATTCTCCTCCATTGAACTGCCACCTTACCGTGGTGGAGGGGTTTGAGTGCCCGAATGATCCTAGGAGCTACGTTGTCGGGGGCTATATGCTCCTGGTAGGGTTTCCCAAGCCAAACAGATCCTAGGTGATGGGCCAGACAAAGAGCAGTTCAAAACCCCTTATGGTTTCATTAAAATCAAGGAGCACTACGTCGCCCGGGATGGTGCAACCGGGGCCCCACCCTGGAGCCAGGGCTGGGGTCAGCCCGAATGAGCGACTTGGGTCCGACCTCCCGTGGGCCCACCACCTGCGGGTGGAAGCATAAGGGCAGGCCAAGCGGGTGGGAATCTGCTGACTTCAACTGAAGACATTGTTGGGCGATGGAAGGAATACTTTGAGGATCTCCTCAATCCCACCGACACATCTTCCCCTGAGGAATCTAAGGCCGAGGGCTCATCACCCAAGCTGAGATGACTAAGGTAGTTGGAAAGCTCCTCGGTGGCAAGGCAGCGGGGGATGATGAGACACGCCCTGAGTACCTCAAGTCTCTGGATGTTGTGGTGGTGTCTTGGGTGACACGCCTCTGCAGCATCGCGTGGACAGTGCCTCTGGACTGGTAGACTGGGGTGGTGGTCCCTCTTTTTAAGAAGGGGGACCGGAGGTAGTTGTGTGTTCCAACTACAGAGGGATCACACTCTTCAGCCTCCCCAGGAAAGTCTATGCCAGGGTACTGGAGAGGAGAATAAGGCCGATAGTGGAACCTCCGATTCAGGAGGAACATTGTGGTTTTCGTCCAGGTCGTGGAACACTGGACCAGCTCTATACCCTCTCCGGTTTATGGGAGTTTGCCCAACCAGTCCATATGTGTTTTGTTGATCTGGAGAAGGCATTTGACCGTGGGGTGCTCTGGGAGTATGGCTCTTTGCTAAGGGCTTTCCGGTCACTGTACGACCGGAGCCCCCCCACAGGGTGCCACGAGGGACACGGTCAAATGGTTCACATTGCCAGCAGTAAGTCAGACCTGTTCCCGGTGCATGTTGGACTCTGGCAGGGCTGCCCTTTATCACCGGTCCTGTTCATAATCTTCATGGACAGGATTTCTAGGCGCAGTCAGGGGCTGGAGGGAGTCTGGTTTGGGGACCACAGGAGCTCATCTCTGGTCTTTGCAGATGATGTTGTCCTGTTGGCTCCATCGGGCCCGGACCTCTAGTGTGCATTGGGACGGTTTCCAGCCGAGTGTGAAGCAGCTGGGATGAGGATTAGCACCTCCAAGTCTGAGACCATAGTTCTCAGTCGGAAAAGGGTGGCTTGCCCTCTTCAGGTTGGTGGAGAGCTCCTGCCTCAAGTGGAGGAGTTCAAGTATCTTGGGGTCTTGTTCACGAGTGAGGGAAGGAAGGAGCGTGACATTGACAGACGGATCGGTGCAGCTTCTGCAGTGATACGGTCGCTGCACGGGTCTGTCGTGGTGAAAAAGGAGTTGAGCTGCAAGGCGAAGCTCTCGATTTACCGGTCAATCTACGTTCCTACTCTCACCTATGGTCATGAGCTTTGGGTCATGACCGAAAGAATGATATCCCGGATACAGGCAGCCGAAATGAGCTTCCTCCGCAGGGTGGCAGGGCGCTCCCTTAGAGATAGGGTGAGGAGCTCGGTCACTCGGGAGGAGCTCAAAATAGAGTCGTTGCTCCTTCACATCGAGAGGAGTCAGCTGAGGTGGCTCGGGCATCTGTTTCGGATGCCTCCTGGACGCCTCCCTAGGGAGGTGTTCCGGGCGTATCCCACCAGGAGAAGGCCCCGGGGAAAACCTAGGACATGCTGGAGAAACTATGTCTCTCAGGCTTGCCTGAGAATGCCTCAATGTTCCCCCGGAAGAGCTGGAGGGAGTGTCTGGGGAGAGGGTAGCCTGGGCATCTCTGCTTAGACTGCTACCCCCACGACCTGGCCCCGGATAAGCGGTAGAAGATGGATGGATGGATGGATTATAATTATTATTATTTTTATTTCTATTAACATGCACAATATAATCCAGAAGGTCTGTTCAGAAAGTACACAGTGTTCATTTTGATTTCATGGTAAACAGGCTACAGTATATGGGGCGAGTTGTCAGACAAAACATGTGCCATTAACCAGCCTATTATGGGCTTTTCAGCAAAAATGTATCAGTGAAAAAATAATGAAACAGTAACAAAAATGTATAGCCACCGCTATATTATTGTATAATATTACAATATTTAAAGCATGCAGTAGGTGACAGCTTGCCCCAACTTAAATTCCTGTTACTCCAGCAGAAGAGCATGGCATTAGCAATGCCAAGATTCCCAGGGAATGCATAAACTGATAATAGTACATTCCTTGAATAAAATGTACTGATAGTCGCTCTGGATAAAATCATCTGCTAAATGCATTAGTGTGAATTTAGCTCTGATGAAGACCACATGGACTGTCATCATTTTTTTATTATTATTATTTTTGAAGCATTTATAAAGTGAGTTCTTTCTAGTTTGATTTGCATTTTTTTGGAAATATTACTAATATGGTGTGTGTTTGTTATTTGATACAATTTGCCCTGAACTGCTGTCAATATTTATGTAAAATCTGGCTTCATTATTTAGTTGATTCTTGTCTGAATGTATGCCAGTGTAGTTTTATAGCGTTCTCTTACTACCCAACCGCTATTAAAAAATATGAGTTGGAATTGTACAAAAAATATTCTAATTTGAGACTGTTTTGAACTAGATATTTGAAACCAACATACAAAACCACTGATAGAGAAAACAAATGTGTAATTTGACTTTTATATAATGTAAATCAGACAATTTTCTCGTGTGACGTTTAGTCCCAGCCTACTCTTTTCCAAAATGGTGCTTTGAGAGAGAAAATAAGGCTAACTATTGCCATTTTGGGGCTAAAGGGACACAGTATATTTGTCAGGAAAATGCAAGCCCTTTGCCTGTGAAAAACGTGCATTCCTGAAGCTTGCGAATAAGACAGGAGCAGTTTAACACAAGCTTGCTATTTCTAAAATAAGATGCAGTCAGGCGCCATCAAAAGGGTCAGGGGTGAGGAGCCATTCGGCAGCCCTTGTCTGTTTGAAGATGTTAAAAAGGTCCTGCAGACACTTGGGTGATAGGAAGTCAAAGTGACCTGCTTTCTCAGATGCTGAATAATCCTCAGTGAGAAGGACAAGAAAGTGGAACAGCAAGAGGAATGGGGTGGTAAGAAACATGTGTAACTTTCTTACATAGAAAACACACACTAAAAAAATGTATGTATGAAAAAGAGCAGTGTGAACATTGTGCTAAACATCTCCTTTTTGTGGAGAAATTAAGAAAGAAAGTCAAGTCAAGTCACCTTTACTTATATAGCGCTTTTTACAATGCAAATTGTGGCAAAGCAGCTTTACATTAATCATTGGCAAATAATTTTTGGCTGCTCAGCAGCTCCCAAAGAAAATGGTGTCATTGTCCAGCTTATTCTATATATTATTGATTCATTCCGTTGCAAACATCAATAGTTATTAGTCAAGTTAATTTATATATATATCAGCACTGGAGAAAACAGTGACGTAATCGTCTAGCTCAGCTCAGTTCACATACAACGGCGCCAATGCAGGCGTACCAAAAAACACTGCTGAATATCAAGCAAGTGTCCCCAACTTAAGCAAGCCAAAGGCAACAGCGGCACGGAACCAAAACTCCAACAAAATGGAGAAAAAAACCAGGCTTAGTCGGGGGCCAGTTCTCCTCTGGCCAACAGTGAACACTTACATGATACTCAGGGAGAGTAACAGGTCATAAGTCCGATAGGAGTCGCAACAGCATTACCCCAATATGGGACGGTTTGTTGGGAATATGTGCCACTGGCTGATGAGTGATCTAGTTCACACAGTCTCCGCCGACACTTCAGGGCCACGCTGCTGCCGCACACAGGTACCCCATCTGACCCGGACACGGCCTGGATCTAGCCAATCACTTTAATTGGTAAACCTCGGGATAAGCAGAGAGACAAAAATGAGCATAGACACCATTCTTCTTCTGATGTAACGAGTCCATCCAGTGTTATAGGAAGTGTTCCCGGTTCCTGCTGACCTGATCTACGCCTAACAATACTTTAACGGACATGAAGACAAAAATTGATAATGTGTCATGTGTATGCCGGTTAAATAGATGCGTTTTTAGTCTAGCTTTAAACTGACAGAGTGTGTCTGCTTCCCGAACAATGCTAGGAAGATCGTTCCAGAGTTTAGGTGCCAAATAGGAAAAGGATTTACCGCCTGTGGTTGATTTTGAAATTCTATCTATTAACAACTGGCCAAAATTCTGAGATCGTAATAGACGCGAAGGACCATAATGCATTAAGAGCTCACTCAGACACTGGGGAGCTAAGCCATTTAGTGCTTTGAAAGTAATTAGCAAGATTTTAAAATCTATACGATGTTTAATAGGGAGCCAGAGCAGTTTTGACAGAACCGGGCTAATATGGTCATACTTCCTGGTTCTAGCAAAGACTCTAGCAGCTGCGTTTTGGACCAGCTGTAGTTTGTTTATCAAGCGAGCAAGTCCTACATATGACTTTGTTTCCACGGTGATGTGTCATTGCTTATTACGTGACAGACCTCAGCTACAGTAGCACTGTATGACTGATGAGCTGCTTTTATTTCATTTTTCCTTTTTTAATTCAAAATATTCACAAAATTGTTAAATATAACATGAAATATCTGATATTCCGATTGTCAAATATGTGCAAGTTGATGTGTTTTGCTGTTTAGTTCAGCTATAGGCGCGATGGGCGCCGCCATGTTAGTTTGTGCCACAGTACAGGGAATCAGATCTGTTAGATTTACAACACGTGATTTCATCCACTTCTCACGAAATACATGAAAGTAAATGAACCGGTGAACTGGGAGAAGAATAGAGTAAACTTTAAAGTGACTTACAATGTGTATCTGACATGAATAAAATGTGCCATCTAATTATTATGGAAAGGATTGTTATTGCCATTTCTACAGACATCAATGTGTATTTTACAAACTCTAAATATATTGTTTCATTACTACTTATTGTGTATTTAAATGTGAGCGTGTCCGTCTCTGGTTTAGTGCCAGACACAGCACATATGAATTTTGCAGTTGATCATGTGATGCACTGAACATTCTAATCACACCAGTGTGATCATACGCATCAAAGGGTTAATGGATGAACTATCCCTTTAAGTATGTAAGGGCAAAGACAGAGGAGGAGCACCAAAATAAACAGTTGTAAAAATAGCGCAAAGGCTAACATTAAACTACATACTTTCTTATAGCAGAACTGCTACTTGATAAGTAACGGTCAACATATGTAACATAAGAATCCACTGATGTGTTTATTCAGGAATTGTTAAAAGGGAAAGTTGTTCACGAGACACAAAGTCTCCCTGTAAACACTGAGAAAATACAATATTCTGTTATGCACAGGTTAAAAATAATAATTAACAAAAACAAAAATGATTTAGATGATTTCTTCAGAACTTGTACTCCACAAAAGTCTGCTTCCGCTTGGTGGCTGGCAAAAATAAATAAATTGGTTTTCCACAAATGATGAGCACTTGATATCGGCTTCATGTGATTTCATTCCACAGACAAGCAGGCACCAAAATGTCTGGAGAGAAGGCATTTATGAATGTTTTCTCGTTGACATTTCCATTTATTTAACTATTGTCTGGCAGGCGGAAGAGGCTTTGACAGTCTAGTCTCATTTCTCTGAGTGTACGGAAAGTATTATTATTGTCACACTGAATTAATTATGACAGTTAAAACAATCACATAACTCTAGACACGTTTACTGAAGATCGGTAATCAGTGAGAAATTAGACTGGGGAGTGTCATTACATGCTGTTCTTTTGTGTTATTTGTCTCAAACAATTATATAATGTATTCATCTTCTACATATTAAATGTACTACTCTATTAGGTGAGTAAATTATTCAAAGTCAAGTACAAAGAGTGGCATTCTTACATGCCCACTACCTAATAGAAAACGTAGACATCAGTTTCAATTTTGTGCATGATTTATTGTGGTAGTCATATGTACTTTGTTTCTAAACACTTTTTATGCCAAACGAACATCACACCCCTAATGCCCTCCAACAATTTTTCCTTTTAAGCCCTTCTAATTCAAAACGACAAATAAAATTTGATCAAAAACATGAAACGTAATCACTGCTTGTGTGTCCGTGCGTTAGTCACTCTCACGACTGCAACATTTGACAGGGTTTACATGCAAAAGAAAATTCTGATACTATCCAGAATGTGTTCATATTTGGGTTACGAAGGTGTTATATAAAGATGTGTGGTATTGATTTCATCGCTGTATCTCGTTTCTTATTGGACACAACACTCACTGTTGTGCCTGTTGAGTTTCCAGAAGCGTTTTCCCCAGATCTCAGGAGTTCACAACTTGAAGTATCAGTTTCATGGCAGATGATTCACCAAAACTGGAGATATAATTTAAAGGTTTATTTCCTCTCCAGTAATAAAATTGGAAACATATTAGAAAAAACACAGGCTACAGTAAGTATAGAGAGCGATAAATCTCAGACATGACTCTTTGCAGAAGAACGTTTGAGACCAGGCAAAAGTCTCAATGTCCTGCAAGTTTTTGTTTTGGGACCCTTATGTTTTGCTCCCGAGATCAAGAAGATTAGGGCTAATATAGTAATTGAATTTCAGAGGATCATCACTCAGTTTTAGTGGGATTGTTTGCTTTTGTGAGCACTTCTACAGCCATACAGATCCATCAGAGAGAGAGAGAGTTCAATGTCCTTGTGTGTTTGTTTTTGTTTATTTCATCATTCTACATTAAAAGCCAAAATTCTACATCGGATCTTACTAGCGATTGACTTGAGGGCTTTCCAGTGCCGCTGCTGTAATGTGGGTAAACATTGCTTAATATCAAACAGGACATACATCTGTTATGTGGATGCATGTTAAGTTCAAGCGAGTTAAAATACTGGAGGGTGACTGGCCTTAGGCTTCAGCTCCCACATGTTGTTGCGCTACATTTCAGGCACATTTCAAAAGTGCTAACACTGGAAACAAAGTACATTTTCTGTCAGGTCGAATCATTAGCTTGAAGATCAAAAAGACATTCGACTCCGCATGAAGGGCTGTAAAGGTATTATTGCTTGTCGGCCACAAAATCTTTGAAGATCGTTCGCATACCATTAAAACGTTTATCAGACATGCTGTGCAGCTGGTGAAAAGCTGTTACATCATTACGTTTATGACAAAGATCATTGAACCTGCCATATTTTATGGTTATATTACTCAAGTGATGAAAGGGAATTCTATTTCACAGTTATTCTTTTTGCACCGTAGGCCTTATTAGACACATATTTGGGTAATTAAATGCCTTGGCATTTAGTTTTGCACTCCAAAGAAGCAGTAGTGCAAAACTTGTAAAGATTTTAAATGTTTCAGCAAAGACTTAACACGAGAAACTGAAGACCGCCTAGGGCAAATGATACATGAGTCATGTTCATTAAGGAGAGAGTGGCAACAATCCCATCCATGGGCGGCATTTGACAAACAGGGTTTATTTGGTTTTGTGTTTCTCTCAACATTATACAAAACCTTTTGAAATGCTGATAAAAAGTAACTTCTGCATTGTGTGTGGTCAATGCAATTCGCATGAAAACGGCATTTGAACTGTCCCTTTCTGTGTCCCCTTACACAACTTCTTGACCAAATACTTTGATAATTCAATTTCACCTTTGCGTTGATTCTATTCACCTTCGTGATGCTACAAATTCAAGATTTGATGACTTTTGTATCCCTGTGGAATACAAAAAGGATTATCATCAAAATGTCAAACCCTATTTTTTTGATGATCGGTCCACCGCCGGAAGCACCAACAGTGGACATGTGAGCATCAGAACTGGACCACGCAGCAATGGAAGAAGGTGGCCTGGTCTGATCAATCACATTTTCTTTTATATCGGGTGGTCGGGTGCGTGTGCGTCACTTACCTGGGGAACACGTGGCCCCAGGATGCACTATGGGAGGAGGGTGTCCTCCCCCTAAGCAAAAATGGTTCAGGAATGGTTTGAGGAACAACAAGTTTGAGGTGTTGACTTGGGCTCCAAATTCCCCAGATATCAATCCAATCGAGCATCTGTGGGAATAAACAAAACCGATCAATGGAGGCACCACCTCGCAACTTACAGGAAAGGATCTGCTGCCAACACAATGTTACGAAGGTGGTCATAATGTTATGCCTGATCTGTGAATTTCAAATATAATAAAAACATTATAATATGAATGTATTGTTTTGTGTGGTTTTTTTATTCATGTATATGTATATATATATATATATTAATAATACATAAAAATTTACATTTTCCACAGGAAACTTTCTCTGTAGCTATAAAAACAAGAAGATAACACTTCAAAATTTGCATGGAGAACCATTTCAACTACACTGGAGGTAGGAGATTCTCCTTTTCTAGGAGGTGCTTGGACATTCATGCATTTGCAGGAAAGTTGTTTTACTGGATATGTCAGTGCTGGGAAAGCGGTAGAAAGCAAAGTGTTTAACAAACTCAGTAAATGCCAATCAAAATTGCTGTGTACTACTTTGTCTCTGTTTTCAATGCCAAGTAATTCAGTTTCAGAGAAATAGGTGCAACACAAATAGCATGCTTAGAGGCGCTTTCCCCTTTTTATCATAAAAGATTGGGCATGGGAATGAGTCGGAAAAGCTGCTCTGTTTTTAAATTTAATTAGAAATGTTTTTTTTCTCGGGGGTTATGTACAGTGTATCACAAATTTGTGGTGGCATTAAATGCTCACTTTGCCAAATCCACACCGCAAAAAATTATTTAATAGAGATTTAAAGCACATGTGAACAGCTCTGTCCTCTGCTTAGGAAGCAATTTGCAGTGGTGGTTTGTTTCAAAGGCATGTGTAATGATTTTAATTTACAACAGGAATCAGCCATTTTAGCGTTGTTTTTCAATGAAAAGATATGTGCTTTGAATAGAACTTTTGACAACTTGTAAAACTTACACTTTGAAAAACGTATACCTTGCGCATTTAAGGTAATGACTGGACCATTAAATTTAAGTTCACACAAAATTTGCAGTAACATCCCCTGTGAAGGCTAACATGTGTCTCCCTCCATAGCATAAGTGACAACATAAGCCTTGACCTAGTTGCACATTAGGTGTTTATATTCCTACTGAATTAAGATAAGGTTGATAATGAAATCATTTCATTAATGAACGTTTTATTTTTGAATCATTAATCAACTGTTGCTTCCTCATATATGAGATAAATGTTCCTGTTTTAATGCTAGTGATTCTTCATTTTGACAGTCTGGCAGGGGTTCTGTGTTTGGATAAACTTTACGAAAGCCGTCTTCACTGGGTTTTTCCATATTTAATTAAACGCTTAACCTTTCGTCATATGATTAATTTATCATCCTCTCTATGATGTCTCACATTGACTGTGGACGCACTCTATAGAATTGAAAGTACTAAATTTTGGCGGGCGACCAAGAATTAATGATGGAAACGTTTATGTGAACTTTTAACATCTTTTCCTTAAAGTAACTGTGTGCCAAAGAGGAATGAACTGGCATGAAGTAACGCCTGAGAATTAATAGCAGTTATCTTGACGTTAGCTGGATGCATATAAGATCTGTTAATAATTATAAATAATTGTTCACCATCAGAGAAAATACTGTATAGGCTAGTTATTGATGAGGACGAATGCGATCGGAATGCAGAACATGTCATATTGACTTAAGTTTCAACCCTCTTATTTATAAATTCTAACTTTTAGAGTTAAAAAAGCTCCATGTTTTGCGTGTATGAAAAGTTTTCACCAACAAATCGCTAGGCATTCAACAGGTGAATAAGTACGTAAATTTGCTCTTACCTTCGCTGAAAAGTCAATGAATCCGGATATTTGGTGATGGAAATTGACTAATAACCGTTAGTAATAAAACATTTACAAACCATGTCCATATAAGGGATTTCCTTCATCTCTCATTTTACAGAGCATGCGCAGTCCGTGAGCAAGACCTGAGAGTGCCTTTATCAGTTAGCACACAGATCATTTTTATGTTGACGCACGACAGGAACTAATTTCCCACTGTTAATACTTTACGGGCTGCTTTTTGTCATGCTGTTAATACGCGCTATGCATATTGATGAATCATTAGACTATTCATGTGTTGTACGATTTGATATGAACAATTATGCATTTGAAATAATCCAAAATAATCAGCCACAATGTCAAGACATTCATTTGGTCCTGATTGTTCAATATTGCACTCACTGTGTCACATATGACATCATATATGTAGGAAATAGATGTCTTTCATATTCTTTGTAGCAAGATTATGTTTTTGACGGGCAACTAAACCCTCAATGTTATCAAGTTACTCTTTTGAAATAATTCAATAGACTAGTGTGAAAAGAATCAGCATTTCAAAGAGCAGCAAACAATATGAACACCCAACAGTGCTCATTGTTGATAAAAGGAAACACCTCCTTTTACACGCCCTTTACCCCCCTGGGAATTAAAACGATGTGTGGGGTTATATGATGAATTTTGAAATGAAAAACTCTCCCTGAAGTGGCTGACTTTTAAGGAACCAAATAAAATAAAAGTGTATTTTACATTATACATAGTTGACGCATAGAATGATAATCTAATTGAATGATGAATTCCATTATATAGACTGCTAATTCAGCGTAGAAGGACAGATAACCAGGTTTTTAACAGCTTCAGTGTGAGAGATGCATCATCCTGACATCTCATATCAGTCTCAAGACCCCTTTAATCCTAGTTTCACTACTTGTTTTCAAGAAGCCTCTCAGGCCGCTATAGTAAAGCGCCAGTTGTATCACCTGGCGAAATTGGAGCCAAAACAACTTTTTTAGGATCTCAATCAGCATCGCAGCCAAGAAGCAGTGAATGCACCACCGTTGGTATGACTCATAGTTTCATGGTAGCACTGCATTTATCTTTATCGGACCATGAATTCGCCTTAGTCATATCAGCAAATCTCGGGTTACTCATCCCGGCTGAATCGGCAAGGCCTTGGTTCTAATCTGAATGTCATTGCACTGGTGTAAACCTTCCCGGTCTTTATCCAATCCTTTTGAGCCACGACACAAGCGCTCCACGGGGAGCCCGTGAGAAACGCGGTGGCGTTCGAATGGCGGGCGTGTCCACCTGCGCCCCATGAGGTGACGCTTCATCGCGGGGGACCCCTGAGGAGAACCCGAGCCTTTCCCCTCTGACTCATTAGACCTCTCCTCTCTTCTGTCACGCCTACGCGGCAGTGTCATCTCTCCCACCGTCCCCGCTCGGCTTTGGAGCGGGACGCCTCATCCTGAGACAGGCCCCCCTTTCGCTCCTTGGTTGCTTACCGAGGGGCCACGGAGATCTCCATTACAGCCTTCTGCCCAGAGACGCGGCTATTGGGAGTTGCGGAGAAGGCCTTTCACAGGAGTATTACAGAACAACGTCGGGCTCTGATAAGCCTCCGGTTACGGCCTCCAGGGACCAGACTCGTCCGTCTCCGCTCCCCACCTGGGGGTGAGCGCTTTCTCTCGCGGCTGCAGAAAGGGCTTTGTAAAAGGGCAAAAAGCGCGCAACAGAACTCTGTTGGTAGAGGCTTTTAGTAACCCTAAACCACATGACCTGTGACTAAGGTCCTGTGCTGATTCCCACCGCCGAGAAAAAACGCACACAATTTAAATTCATAAAGACCTTTGTCACACATTCAAAAGCCCTTTTTTGTTAATGTACGTACTGTCACAGGAGAGGCTGGCATTCAGGGGGACAGGCTTATAGTGTCATCTGCCTGGGCTCTCAACCAGCGTACCAACCCACGCTAATGCGGCGCGAGAGAGCAGAGGGGGCCGCCGAGCGGGGCAGAGGAGACCGAGCTGTAGACTGTTATGCAAAATCGCTTCCATTTTTATCTTCTTTATCATGCTTTCTGCAATCTGGGTTCAAGATTCAAGAGATGGCAGATTTTATTGTAGCGCGCTGAAGCGCCTGCATATTTGCACAGCGGGAGGCCACTGCCCACACATGCATGGGAGGGAGAGAGACGACTGTCCATGGATTGCACAAATAAACAAGATGGAACGACTTCGATTTTGCCACCGTTTATTACTTCAATCACTCTACAACATTCACCGCTCATTTCTTCCTCCTGTGAAGGTTGTAAATGTCTGGAGGGAGCAACATTTCTGAGTTAACAAGGGAACATTAAAGGTTTTGTGCGCAGCAGGTTTATATTACGTAGCAGCCACATAACCTCACCAAGTAGTGAGTGGTAAATGATACAACAGTTTAAATGCTTCATCCTTCTTGACTTAACTTTTATGACGACTCCCTGCATATTCACTACATTTGCACTCTGCAGGTTTGTAGTTGGGCCCATAAACAGATTCGAACCAATTGGGTGGTTAAAATGCTGTAAGAGTTAAAGCACTTAAAGGGATAGTTTGAGTATTCTTTAACCATTTCCTCATCCTCATGTCATTCTCAAAATGTACGCACTCTTTTTGTCCATACAGTTAAATTCAATGAGGTCCAAAAACAACATTAGTGACTTTTATTTTATGGACAAAACAATACAAATTTTTTTGAGAATGACATGAGCGTGAGTAAATGATGACAGAATTTTCCATTTTGGGTGCTCTGTCACGTTAAGAACATTCATATGACATATTAAGTTTCAAAATATTCTTTAGGAATTTTTTTTTTTTTCCGTCAGTTCTGTGTTTTCTTGTGGAGCTTGATCATCCTGGAATGGTGACATGATATTTAAATAGCTTTGAAATACAAAATAATGTTGACGTAAAGATTTGACTCGATAGATTTTCTTTGGAATGACTTGTTAAAAGCCCCAAAAATAGTTACAATGCAAATGTATTGTTCCATTTCACAGGAAAGAGGATGGTTTCACTTAAATGAAATGTGAATCCCAAACCGGATTACTCCATGTAATTTCCTAGCAAACATCAACGGACAACAAAGAAGTGCACTCTTATTACAGGGACAGTTTCTTCAAAAATCAACTTTCTGTTATTATTTCACCCTCGTATCATTGCAAACTTACATGTTTGTCATTAATCAAAGCATCATAAAAATGGTCGATATGAAACAAAATCTGTGGCCCATACAATAATTTTTTACTCATTATTCACTCAAGTGATCCGTAAACCATTGCAACCTGATCACTGTGTCAGAGACTCAAACAGACTGAATCATTCAGGATTCAAGAAGAAAAGATCTGTCTCAGAAGAATGATGAACTTCTCTGATGAACTTTTGTGAACTACAATAGATATCAAGGAAGTTCAGTGAATACTTCCTTCTGCAGAAAGAAAGCAATGTGGGTTTGGAACAACAGGAGTGTGAGAAAATAAGTGAACAGTCCTTTCAAATGGATTTTAAGTACATAAAAAGCGAAATTAATGCAGACAGCACAACTGTCAATATGATGGTTTTATTAGTTGCAATGAGAAGTAAGTAAGCCCACCCAAGCCTCAGCAATGGTGGATAAATGTACTTTATTCACATCTCATACATATATTTGCATATATTCATATAAAATACAGAATACAGTAGACTGTCACCCAGAAATTGACTGGGCCACAATTCCTTGTTTACTTTTGGCACCCTGACTGGCTTCCTGACTAGCTGTGTTCTGCAGTCTTACAAATATGATGCAGGATCCAATTGCGGCAGTTGGGACGTGCCAAATCAGAAAAATGGTTCCCTTGTACGTCCCTCTGATCTCAGCGTCACAAAATGGAGCAACAGTGTCTTCCAACACTTCGCCAGTTGTGGGCAGCAGTGAGAATTTCACGGGCTGGCGCATATGGTCTATGGTTTGTGTTTCAGGGAGTCTTAAGACTTGGGCCGATGCCATTTGCACACTTTTTTCACAGTTTTCACTCAAAATTCATACAACATGTAGGAATGTTCCCACTTTTGAAGTTGGTGCAGCTTATCTGTCACTATCACTTATTGACTCCTTATCAGGACACCGCCAAAGGAATCGCTATCACCCTCTAGACAGACTGAGAACTTCCAGTTCAGAGTTTTCCCAGAATCAATTTCAGCATAAAAATGAATCTTTCATGTTTGTCATCTGTGACCTCACGCTGTAACATTACCAGCGCTGCCTTGAACTACACTGAGATGGTCTAAAGTAGTTTACAGGAAATCTGTGATGGAAAAAGTAAATACTTTCACTGACATGCCCCATCGAGAGCTTCAAAATGACTCAGATTGTCGGATTAACTGCATGAAAACCGTTAGAACACTACAATGAGAGACGTTTCCATCGCTGCCAATGTTAATACAAGTTTCTGTAAACATCCACCTTAACCGGGACAAGATATTATTTACCAAATGTCAACTTCACATTACATGCTGTATCTGAAAAACTAAGAAAACAAAGACTGGGCAGACAACAGGTTATTCCCCACAACACAGGATATAGATCATTACAACCAGTTGAAGAAAGCAGGGTACAAAATCAAATCTGGTCTCCTCTGACTTTCGTCTCAAAGTCATTAGCACTTGTCTATATGAGTCGTAGCTATGATAAATCAGTATGTACAGATTAAGACGTCAGATGTCAACATGCATAAATTGATTCGTACTCAGGAGGAGACCGAAGCCGGAACCGCATCGTGTTATGCTTTTCTTGGAACGTCATCTGAAATGTCCTAGAGGATTTTTTTTTTTTTTAAATATATATATATATATATATATATATATATATATATATATATATATAATATATATATACATATACATATATGACTAGTGCAATATCATTATTACATTATTTTTTTCCGTAATAAATATATGGCTGGTTATCCAAAAAGATTCTATACAGGGAGAGCCATGCTATGAAAAGGCACAAAAATATGAGTAGAAGCATACATGTACGTTTTACATTACGGTTATTTTGTACTGTTAGCGAGATCTTCCAACCGCGTCAAAGGACCACTGAATTTCTGCATTCGAATAAATCGATTTGTGGTGTACCGTTTTGTTTGACGCAACACTCCTTGAGTTTGCTTTGACCCATCATGAATATTATAAAAATTCCTTCTGGAATGGCAGAAACATCTGATTTTTATTCTACGTCAAAATCTACGAGCTATAAAACTCTCGTGACCATTGACACAAGCGGAGTTGTCTATAAAATTAGCAGCCACCAGAGGTTTTCTTATACTAAATGACTTCAAAAACACTGTAACAGACTTTATAAAAATCTGTAATGCGGAACAAGTGGATTAATCATGGGTGTACTGAAAAAACTTTAATATTCGATATATAGCATTACAAACTTCTATCAGATGAGGAGCTATAATGGTACTTACAAAGTTGCAGCTTGTATGAACATAGCGTTTACTGTTGAAATACACAAGCGATTAAGGATTGCGAGATATGTTTTAAGGTAGAGATGATTGTGTATTCATCATCTCGATGGATATTTGATGCCATGCAGGTGTCATGTCATATTCAGAAAATAAATAAATTAAGTCCACACCACCAGTCTATAGTGATAATAAAAACAATTCACAAAGCAGATGATACAATCTGAGAACGACTTTACTGATTCAAGCACTCAAAAAACTGAAAAGGCGTCTTATCTAGACACCCCGACCAAAAGAAAGAGAGAGAACAAGGACGAAGAAAGAAAGGAGATGGACCAGTGCAGCTGGAGGTAGTCGATTCTGCTTTAACTCCTTTTAGATAGCCATCTGCTCTCAAGCAATAATATGGCTGCCCTCCTTCTGAACTGCGGATCCTGGGCTCGAAAAAATGCGCTTGGCTATTTGACATCTCCGGGTGAATCCAGTGCCGTGTTGCTTTCGTTCTGTTTTTCATCTAATTCCTCCTGCACAGTCTCCTTGCGGTCTCCAAGAGGAGAAGGAAGTGTTAAAGAGCATGAAGAGCGACTCTCAGAAGTTCTCAGGAGGAGCAACCGTATCTACCCCAACGGGTTCAGCAGTGGTTGATAAGAGAGGGCATCAGTTCTCAAAGAGCAGTTTTCAGGCCAGTATGTGTCCTTCACAGCTAGAAGTTCAGTAAGAGAATCTTTCGGAGGTGGTGCTTGTTTGTTCCTGTCCGTTGTGCCGTCTGAAGTACTGACTGAAATGCCGTTAACGAGAAACAAAATTATGGCTGCGACCTCTGTGACAGTAACAGCTTGCGTTAAAGTAGCTTGATACTTCATTTATTTTAAGAACTTATAAGATCATTGTTTACCTGCGTTGCTTAAGCTGGGGCTGGATTTACACTGCCATGATAATATTTAATCTGTTTCTGGAAAAGGAAAACAGGAAGTTGGTGTGAAACAACTGAATAAGCACACAATTGAGTAATATATATTATAAATATATATATATATATAAATTTAAACAAAAATTAAAATAAAAAAGCAAAACATTGCATAAAAACAAAACAAAACAAAGTTGTTAAGTTTCATATTATAAAACAATAGGCCTAGATATAGGCTGCGTTCAGACTGTTAGTCCAAATTCGATTTTTGTGCATATCCGATTGAAATCTGATCAGGCAAATTCACATGAAATGCTCCATTCATATTTGTTATTCAAATAGCATTTCCGGAAATCCGTTTCAGTCTGAGAGTTCTGATCGGATTGTGCATGGTTTATATGACTTTCTCACACCACGCAAAATGGCTACATCAGACGCTATTATAGGAAAAAAAGTCACTGCAGAAACAAGGTTGTGTTGTTTCAAAGTGCCGGACGAGCAGAAAAATGATATATAACGGTGGAGATGATAGGACTGAATAAAGCCACTCATACCGGTGTTGTGCTGAATTCCACCCCCCGCCAAATTATAACCCCCCCCTAAGTATTGGTAGGTTTAGGATTAGGTGTAGGGGAGGGGCTAGGATTAGGGGTGGAGTTAGGTTTATACAGTCAGGTAGTGACTTCAACGAGGGGTAATAATAGGGAGTCGTAACCCTGACCTCCTACGGTTAGTAGTCCAGCGTGGTGGATGCACATTGTCATGTTGTAAATAAGACAGTCTCTCTAATGCAAACCCCTCCATGTTGCATTCTGTAGTTTTTGTTGCATTTTGGGGTTTTTTGCCGTATGCCTACCATTGCAATGCGATTGCCATAGAAACCAATGCAGATTTTACGGAAAACGAAAGAGTGGCATGGACACACAAATCCAATCTGATTAGTTGCAACACGCAATGGTGACAGTCAATAATTTTAGACCCGGATACACAAATAATCACAAATTTGGACTGACAGTGTGATTGTAGCCAGTTTTTAAAAAATAATATTTTCATGCAATTTGACCAATTTGTATAGCTGTATAACATGTGAGTGTAAAAGACAGCACACTATGCAAATTTGACTGTTGCAAACATTACTTTTCAGATATCTCCACATCTAATGGGGGTACACCGGCTTCCTCTCCTGAGAAAAGGGCGGGACCTTCTTCCGGACTCCGTTCAGTTTGGGGGGCATTTCTTCTAGATTTAATCTGCATCACGAAAGAACAAAAAACAATACCAATAAGGACATAAAGTGAAAATGCTGTTATCTTGAAGGCTCAGCAGGGCACACCACCACACGTACCTTCCAGACCAACAAAAACACCACTGCGATGAACGGGATGGCGAGGAGCGACATAAGACTGCTCTCCACAACTTTCGGAAGGAACGCCCCTACAGAGAAATGAGAGTGGTTTTATTAGTTTACAAGGATTCTCTTGTTGGATTGACAGACGGTAAGATAACATTTGATCCATATAGAGACCAGCCATCTGACCTGCATAGCTGGACATTTTATTTTTTTATTTACATAGATGTTAAAGGAATAGATACCTAAAATAAAGTAAAAAATATAAAAGAAATTCTGTCATGATTTACTAACAGAGGAGAGTCTTTAGGCAAAAAGAGAGCACGACAGAAGTCGTAATAAAACAAGAATCAACATTGGCTTGTTTTCTTTCGGAGACAGCGAGAATGGAAATGTTGTAAAAGCGATGTGGGAATGGCATTTTTTTATTGAGTACTTTCTTGACCAGATAAACCGTCCGCTATATGTAGCTCGTTCATAGTAAAGCACTATCTATTGTGAAGGATGTTAAGTATGGGTTGCTGTAGCGCTTGTACTGGAATTTATTTTCAAGGAAGAATGGATATAGCTACAATAACGTCTTTAGCTAGTCAACTTGAGATCCTTTCCATCCAAACTGGTTATATCTCTTATCCCAAGTAGTAAATGTTTTATATGCAGTAGGATAATCTCTCTCTTCTTTTGTAATGAGTAAGTACCATATTCATCTGCGGAGTCAAGCAGAGCCAGAGCGCAACCGAAGCAACACAAAATGCAAACAGTTTTGTTTTTTTAAACGCTAGAGGGCCAAATAAAAAATAAATAAATAAAAGATCTGTCATCATTTACTCAGCTTCATGTTGTTCCTGGATTCCTCCATAAAACATAAAAATCTATGGGATTATTGGAGCTTGACGGCCTTATTCCCTACTCAATTTTATCGTTTGCAAAATAGACGTATCTCTTCCTGTGTTCCAGGGAAGACAGAAAGTCATGGAACAACATGAGGATGAGTAAGTGTTTTTTTCTTCCTGTTTCTGGATCAACTATCCCTTGGAAGTGTACAATAGTGATGATTGAAGACATTTATGTGATATCTCACCTTTTTCGGGGTCATCAGGCAAACCGTTACGTTTCTCTAGAGAAAGCCAGAAACAGAGAAGCATTAAAAGTCTCAGATAGAAACCGTTCATTGTTAGATGCTTAAAAAGTCGGACACAATCTCCTTTTCTCTCCGCCCCATGAAAGATCTGATCTGTCCGCTTTTAGAAAGAAAGAGCTTGCGCTTGGGAAGATCTGAAGATTGCTCTGTAATCAACATGGTGACAATTGGACTTCGATTCTGTTCTCCCTTTCATGCCGTTCACTAGGGAGCATCTCTTGGTTTTGAAACTCAGCTGAGACTCTGTCATAATAGGGCTGACAAAAACATGTTGCCTCTCTTGTTTTGTCCAGCGGCTTCGTTTGAAAAGGCGTGGAACACACACACATACACCCACGCACACACACAGCATGTGCAAAATTGCAACCAAAGCTGCCACAAGAGATATGATTTAAAAGCGGGTGTTAGCATCTAAAACCTCAGTTGCAAATGGGCGGTCTTCCACAAACGACATTCTGCGGTTTCTCTATAGAAACATTAAAAAATGACACAGACAACACTCTACAATGTGTGGAACATGCCTTCTTATAAAGGCCTTTAAGATGCGGCTCACCATTTGTGCTATGTTGCGCTGACGTTGTCAACGCCGTTGTAGTCGTCGTTAATGTTGTTTTTGTGGATGTGGGACATGGTGGAGGCTCGCAATCATCGGCCTCTCTCGACGAGTTGGCAGTGTTGAAAAAGTCCTCCACAAATTCAAAATACTTTGCCGTAAGCCACATCTCCTCTAAGTAGTGACACTCGAATTCTAGCATTGAATCCTCCTAAAGGTACAGAAAAAAGTTTTCAATTCAATTCGATTCACAATGTTTTATTTAAAAGAAAAAGTATTTAAAGATTTAAATACAAATACAAATATAAACAGTAATAAAATTTAATTATATAAAACTGATATTTTTTTATTGAAAAATATTTTTGGAAAATAAATTCCTCAATAAATCAATACCAGATTTTGGACTACTTATATAAAAGTGATATTTTTTTTATTCAAAAATATTTTCGGAAAAGACATTCCTCAATAAACCAATACCAGATTTTGCACTGGAATTTTTTTTTTATTTTTTTTTTGTAAAGTTACATTTTGCTTCACAATAAATATATATAAACAGTGATATAAAAAAATTACAAAATTAATGCTTTACATGAAACTGATTTCTTTTATTATTATTTAAAAATATATTTGGAAAATAAATTCCTCAAACCAGTGCTAGATTTTGCACTGCATTACACGATAAATTAAAAATGATTTTTATCAACTGATTTTACAAACATTGTGCATTGGTTACAATGTTTTTCTTTAAAGCAACTTTTTTATTTATAGAAACTGTTGCTGTAAAGACAATTAAATAAAACATACAAGACATTTCACTGGTTTACAAGATTTCTGAATGAAATACAGATATCAGTCGGTTAAAGTAACTTACCAAGCCATGTCCAATGTGATACCGCATCTCTTGCAGTATTTGGACAAAAGTGCCTATATTATCTTTATTGGAGGATATGTTCCCAAACTTCTGCGCCAGGCCTTTTAAGCTCACCTCCAAGTGAAATACATTTAGCTTCACCCAACACATACCACTCTTGAAGAAAAATCAAAGACAATACTTGGTTATCACCATGTTCGCTTCTATTGCCATGAATGATTCAATGAACACTGAATAACAACAACTCACCACTTCTTTAGGTATATAACGTACTGTAATCTTGTAGTCTTTTGGAATATTCTGTTTCTAATGGGAGAGAAAGAAATCATAAAAAGCCAGTACTATGTGCCAAAGACTACACTGCACATGGTCATTTGATCATCAATAAAGATGCAAAACAGAAAATTTACTATTAAGTAACTACAATGTAAACATGGAATTACTGTAATTTGCTTTACAACCTTGGCTTAGGTATAGTTACGAAAACCACAAACATGTGTTACTTATTTACTTCAGAAGATTTACATTTTAATCACTGGTTATCAACCTTTCAGCAAATGGCACGCACAGTGATTTGGCATCATAACTCATAAATATTTTGCTAAAGAAAAGTGAATACCATTAAACAACTCACACGTTCAATCAAAGCGATAAACTCAATAATCCTTTCAGGCCAATGATTTTTAAAGATTCTAAAGAGGCTGTCTGTCTGCAGAAAAGCATTTGTTTCATGTATACGACTCTATTATCATACTTTGAACCATATGTCTGCGGCTTTCATTCCAGCACACATGAAATAAATTTCAGCTCTTTTCCCTAGAGCATCGATAAATCAGCCATTGCTGTTGTCTTTTTTTTTTTTTTAAAAAAAAGAAGCTCAGAAGAAGAAAAAAAAACAAACCCACGGCACTGGAGAGATAAGAATGTCCGAGCTCTTACCAACAAAGAAATTTTCTTGATGTCATCTGTAATGGGATTTCCTATTTCACTGGAATAGGCAGCAACTGTCATGTACAGCAATAAATGGACACAGGTGCATATCCAAATCTGAAAAACAAGAATTAAAAGATCAGTCTGAGACTAATCGATCATATCTGAAATCTTTTAATAATACAGATCTGTGTCCTAATTTATAATCTCATTGTTGTTGTTTTTTGTTATAGGAGTGTTAGGCAAAACGGAAAATGTGTTCACTGCTGTTTTAAGAATAACTGGGTCAGGTTCAATAGAATAAATGAACGTTTTTGTCTAGCAAACTCTCCTTCCTTTCCGCCGCTATAAAGCTGGCTGTCCCATGGTGGCTTAGAGCTTAAATCTTTTGCTCCACTCTTTCCAGACTTTGCGATTTGAGCTTGTTGCATAACAAGAGGCAGATTTGCTCTTAACCCTGATTACAAGGGTGATCCCAGACAAACAATGCATGAGCCTTGTCGGGAGAAACGGGCCAGTAAAGGAAAGAGTTCGGAGCAGAGCAGAGGTGAAGAGCACACTCATCTGAGGACAGGCAGTTCAGCTGCGAGATGCTCGGAGTATGTAATTTCACAATTACAAAATTGATGCTCTGCAGTTACATATTCTTGAAAATATGGCTGGTTTTGGAATTATGTGACCTGATCGAATGCGTTTCGCACATTTAAAAAAAACTGTTCAAGCTAGAGCACAATGCATGGGTCTTGTTAAAAGTGAATGAATCAAAACTGAAAACATCCAAATGTGAATCAAAACGGACTACATTTACTTTATTAACGCAAATGTCTTTCCTTATTGTGAATGATTCATTAGTGTATGCTATTAGTTACATCAACATGGAATAATTTTCCTCTGTAAACACTTTCCTTTTTGCTGTTGGATAATACAGTTTAGCCATTGTATTAGCAAACTAGCATTCTATTTAATCAAACTAACATTTTATTAGTCTTTTCTAGCTTTTATTGTTCTTTTTTTTTTAGTAAACTCGCATTCAATTTAGCCATTGTTTTAGCAAATAAACATTGTCTTTTTTAAAAAAATTTTTTTTAGTAAACTCGCATTCTATTTAACCAAGGTTTTAGCCAACTAAAGCATCTCATTTCGAAGGCTGTGTCCTCTGGAGGCTGCATTTGTCGGCCGCATACGCCATTGAAGCTGCTTCATTTCAGTAAACTGACCACTGCATTACAAATTCATTTAAAAATTACAACAATTTACATTTCACTAGCAATAATAGTCAATTTGATAATGGTTACTGTTCTGAAACAAGACTACCTTTATGAGATATGCGGCTGACAAATGCGACCTACGGAGGACACAGCCTTCAAACTGAGAAACAGCTCAATATTCTATTTGTCTTTTCTTTTTTTGCAACAAATTAGAATCCCATTACCATTGTTTAACAAACTAGGATTCCATTTAGTCATCGTTTTAACAAACTATCATTCTATTTGTCTTTTTTTTTTTTTAGCAAACTATCTATTTAGCTGTAGTTTTAGCAAACTAGCATTCTATTTAGCCATTGTTTTTTACAAGCTATAATGCTATTTAGCCATTATTTTAGCAAACTAGCAGTGTATTTAGCCATTGTTTAAGCAAACCTACATTTCATTGTCTCTTTTTAAAACAAACTAGCATTCTGTTTAGCTTATGTTTTTAGCAAACATTCTATTTAGCATTCTTTAAAGCAAACTAGCAATTTATTTAACTGTTGTTTTACATAAGGGTACGTAATGTAAACTTTTCATTATTCAAAATAAAATCCACCTCGACACTTTTTCTCATTAGATATCCTGATTCACTCGTAAATGTGACATAGCATCTTAAAAATGCAAACAACGTGGCAGGATGTTTAAGACAACAGTGAGACATAACTCAATACAAAGACCACAACCATTTAATCGAAATATGAATGGTTCGAGAAGTGGTGTTTTAGTGATTTGACAGTGTTTCAATTCAAAGAAACCGAATTTACAGACTGTATAAAACAGCATGCAAATTAAAGCACCATCACTAAACAAAAGTTTAAATCTAGGTAAACCAGTCTACTTCACTAGATAAGTCTAAACTATCAGGAAGGGCCCATCTCCAATTCCATGCTACCAGTATTTTTTTCCTTTCTTTTTCTTGAGAACCATGTTTGGAAGGTCTCAGCTGTTGACATGAAAAGTAAAGAGGTCATAACAACAGCTATAAGTAAGAACCTTGTTTCATCACCGATTACATCATGGCATAAATTATTTTTATTGAGTCAAAGTCACATTAAACTGATATACATTAAGTACCGCTAGACAGGTCATAGGCTTTTTAAGCAAATTTACAAATTTATAAGATGAAAATGGTGACTTTCTATTCAAAGACAAAAATGTATCTCCTTTCCAACAAACTCTTTTAACATGTTCTTCCCGGTTAAATATGGCACGCTTATTTGCATTAAACCATAAATAAGACAGGCCACATGTAAATGCTTAGGTCTTGCTTTGAATTAGTGGACTGCAATATGTAATTCAAAGTAAACAAAGTTAGTACACATGACGGCATCTGGAATTTAGTATGCACTAGAACAAGCAGTTTATGTGCAAGTCTTTCAGACAGCATCATTGTAAACTGTAAATAGCTCTTGTGTGTCATGAACCAGATGAGGATTTGCTGAAATTTGGTGACTAAAGCAGCACATGGAAGCCCAGATGTTTTATTGGTTATATTATTCATTATTTGACTTCCTCCAAGACTTTAAAGTGGCTTCATTGCCAAGAACTACGATTTCAACAAGTACTTTGGACACAACAACTGTCTCCCATTTAAATGTGAACGATTTAAACTAACTTGTGCTCAAATTCAATGCTGATTGTCATAAATCAATATAGTGTAAGCAAAGTCAACTGCTGACAGGATCAAGTGAACAACATGTTGCTCCCAGACTAATGGGAGGCAGCATTTAAGGCATCATAGTGTGTGAAACTGATGCCATTTCCAAAATGATGTCTCCAACAATACCTTTCTTAATGGTGTAAAGAAATGACTGTATCCAGTATAGGATTATTCTGCCCTACAAGTAGCTTATAGCCGTTTCTGCCAAAGAAAAAAAACCTAAATAAAACGTAATTATTTCTCACAATGTTACTCTATACTGTAAATCACAGATCATAATTTTGACGCTATATCTCGCAATGTGACTTTGGATTGTTACTGTACTTATCGCAATTGCAACTTTTCCAATCATAATTACCTCATATCCAGCAACGTGGCTTTATATCTCACAGTTGCGACTTTGTATCTTGTAACTGTGACTTTATGTCACAATGTGACTCCTTATAACGCAGTTGCAACTCTTTTCTTCATAATTGCAACTTTATACATGACTTTATATCCCACAACTTTTTCGTAATTGTAAAGTCACAATTGCAAGTCACATCTTGCAATCTGACTCTATATATCACAACTGCAAATTTTTTCCTCATAATTGCGACTTCATATCCTGTAACGTGACTTTATATTTCCCAAGTGCGACTTTGTTTTAAACTCTTCTAAATTTTGTCTTTCAAAAAACGGCCTTTTGATAGGACATAGTACAGACCACCGAATTACAAACAAAGAAATATTGAAAGTGTTAGCTTGCTACAACATGTCAAATGAAAGAGGTCACTTTCACTTAGCTGGACAAAGGAGATGTGAAGCAGAACAATATCTCATTATGGCTGACCGTGAGCTGATCTAAACACCGGCAGAGAGAAAAAAAGAGAGAGCGACAACTCAACCCTTCCTTTTGAACACAATGTTAACAGCAACTCTGTTGGCTACAGAATAAGATAATCACCAGAGTCATGGTGACCAGACACTTTGATCGCAAGGGTTTATTAACTTTGCAAGCTCCCCAGACGTACAAGCTCATTCTGAACAATGTACCATTCACAACATAATCTTATTAGTGAGAACAGAGCCCAGTGTAACACATGGTGGCAAAAAAATGTCCAGTCACCATCTATCTATACATTCCTTTCATCTTTTCACAGTCATTACATGGTTATCTCATAGTGTACATCCGTCTAACACTTCAAATACGGACAGAATCCCAATGACTGATATTAGCGAGTTGCATATTAGCTCAGACACAAATGCTAACGCTTCATGCTAAAAGATTCTGATCATGTGAGATGAACAATACAGTCTCTTAGTTTTGATTAAAAAAGTGACCAGATGCGAGTCCGGAAGACAGCTTTGTGAAGCCATGTGATCTACTTACGCACGCCAGAATAGCAAAAGGACAAACATCAGTGGCCGGAAAACTAGCATAATCGTTTCAGCCTCTGTTAAACAGTCAGCGACCAGTATCCACTCAAAAACTACTCAAATCAAATTTGCTCCAGCAAATTGCACTCAGTCTGCCCGTGTCCATTCAGGTGCACTTTACAAAGCTCTGGCTAACCGAATAAACACTAGCTAAAGACGCTATTACATGTCCCAAAGAGTATCTATGCTTTCTCGTGCTGCCAAGACAGACCAATGTCAAATTCTTCCTCACCACCCATGACTCTACACTTCTGTGCTTCAATGCGGTTAGTCGTTAAAGTCAAAGTCGTTGGATGCTGCTAAACATCTTCAACCAAAGGAAAAGATGAAGCAGATTTATACTAGCTGGGGCAACATCAATTACACTGCAATGTCCCCTGATGAGTGTTTAAATAGAGGGGAACAGGCCACATGAGTCCAATGAAATGTGATCTGGCTATTTAATAGCTAATTTAGAGGGACTCTATGACTGGGTGGGAGCAAAAATAACAATAGTCTGGGCAATAGCCTGTCCTGCAGGGAGGCCTTGTTCAGGAACTAACCAAGAAAAGTAGTTATGCTAATGGAACCCACCCAACGTTTTGAGGAGAACATTGAGAAAATCAGTTCTGAGAGAAAAGAGACGCAACGATACTATCGTTAAATAACTCATTTCCAATCGCTAATTGAAAAAAAAAAAGCTACTTGGGGTGAACCAATTTCTGCTGTAAAACAACAGACTAATGGAACACATAATACAGAAATAATAATGAAAAACTAATGAGGATCATATTATATGTTAGGAGTTTAATTTTATTGACATATTCAGTTTACAAAGTGCGCCAATGAAAGCAAGAGATTTATTTGCCGGTCCAGTGATTTCATTTCTATCATTGGGTTCAATTCACTTTAGAGAGTCCATTATACAATTAAGCTCTTTCCAAACACGGATGAAGTTTCAACCTTTATTGTAAATGGCCATCCGCTATTGAAAACCTTTTTATTTGGACTAGGCTTAGCCAGTGTCAAAGCCAGGCAAGTATAAGGACTAAAAGGATATGGAAACAAAGTAAATAGGTGAACAGGCTTAATGGATTGGGTGTTGGCGATAATGCTCTGTTAAATTATGGTTCAACCCACAACACAAATGTTAATTTCTTGTACTTTATCTTCAGAAACGCTTGCTAGACTTATTTCAAACCACACATTTACGTATTAACTTATTAATGTATCAATTTTTTTTTTGTCTAAACATTGACTCAGCTCATTGTGTGGTTGGGTTTAGTGCCAAGTGGACTCCTGCTTCTTAATTTACACATTATAAAAATCTTCCCTTCGTCGGTTATCTTTATAGCTAAAGCTGATTCATCTGATAGGACAAAATCAGATCTACAGATCATATGCTCTCAGACGTAGACACAACAACACACTATCACTACAGCCCAAATAGAAAAGAAAAAAATTGCATCACAAAAACATTTCTAGCAAAATCCAGAAAATCTGTTGTACATACACTCAAAAATTGTCCATCAATAATAACTCTTTACTGCAAACAATGTCTTTTTAATATACTTTCTTATCAGAACACATTCAAGATTCCCATTTGAACTAAATAACTTAAATATTAAGATTCAGTTGTTACCCAGCGAAGACTTTTGCCCAGTAACTAAACCTTCCAGGGATTTCCAAATTAAATAAAGTTGAAATTACTATGTTTATTACTTGTAAATTACAAACAAGCATGAGCCACGGCTTAAAAATCTCGTAGTTCGCACTAGCTGTGTCTTGAAAGATTTGTCACCACTAAAACCAGTTTTAAAGGTTATGAATGGGATTACTATTGTGGTCTACTCTATACAACATAAGTTACGCCAGCAATACTGTAGCTCAATGACTTCACAGCGGGGTGCTAATATTCAATTTTCCATGTCTAATTTCAGAGGTTAAACATGCAAATCACATTTGTACATTTAATAGAGTCCATACACAAGAATGTCAACTGTCAACTTCAGCTACACTTTTCACAGTTCTTCTTCAAAGTAGTCTTCCAGGAAGAAGCACTGATGTATTATAAGCTTCATGTGGACGTGTGTGAAGAACATACCAGACAGAAATCTGGTGTTAGTTACTCAAAGAGGAAATTCAATTATGCAAAATTAAAAATTCTCAGCAACTTCAAGATTGCTAGTTTTCAATGCGTAGCGAACTTCCTCATAGTCACATTACAAACTGTCACTTATTTTGCCTTTGGGCTTGGCATATGATAGAAGGTGTTTACTTTCATGGTAGATGTTTCACATAATTGCGCATTGCTTTTGGCAAAGGGATCGATGTGTGTCACGGGTGGCGTTCAATGATTATTCACATGCTTGCTTTTTTAACTACAGTCACAAAAAACTCAAGTGGAACTGTTCACACACCATTTTCCTCATACATTAAATTCTCTCTAATAGAATAAATACAAAATGAAATCACTGTTTTGATCAGAAAACTCGGTCACGCGCACAGTGTGCTTCCTTGTGCTTATGTTTGCAGATGATAAACTTGATTTTGTGAAAGATTACAAGTGATAATGCGCAATGATACTCAAATATAGTGGCGCACGCTTAAAAATAGTTCCCAAACTGGGGTTCTCGCAGCAATGCCAAAAAGAATAATTTTTGGTTCTTCGAAGAACCTTCGAGTGAACAGTTTTTGAAGAACATTTGAATAATCTAAACCTTTTTTCCCACATTTCCATGGATGTTAGAGGTTCTTCAAAAAATAAAGAACCTGTGTGCAAGAGAAACAATATGCCGATGGTACTCAAAAACAAAGTGTTTTATTTATGTGGTAGTCTAGTGGTCAGTGTGATTCCTCCATTTTGTGGTGTCATGCGGTGTCATACACCACATGCCAGTTTATCATCCTAAAACTGCCTTACTCCCTGTAAGAGGTCATGCAAATTCAAAGCAGGGCACGGAAGGTGCAAGGCGAATGACTTCTGTCTACTGTTCATATATCACCATAGACTAAGTCTTCTTGAAGTGACAGTAAAAACATGGCAAATGGTTTTCAGGTGAATGTTTATAATTTACTACAGAAAAGACAAGCGCAAAGCCTCACATAATTCACTTCAAGGACGGAGGGGAAGCATTACAGAAGATGGTAGATAGATGCATTTCGCGTACATATCCCCCAGAGTCAATGAAAACCATTTCCACTGGCTTATTTCCCGTTGTAGGCTACAACATGTCCAAGACAGCGAGAAATGCATATCAGGAAAATCTAGTTTCCACAAAATATGTTCTACGTTCAAAGGTCGTGTCGTTTTAGCGCAGTTATTTTCTCTTTTCTCTGTTTTCGAGGACTTTATATATATATATATATCATGCTTTAGTTGTTATATCCCTCAAATATATCACCAAAAGGACTTGTCATAGTTTGTAACTGAACGTTGGGCAGCATTGTAGAACAGTTTATCCCACAAAAACGCCAAACTAAAGCTTCATTCCTGCCTTAAAAGTTGCAGTGATAATTGACTTGCTCTTTCGACCAGTTCAAACTCATATAGAAATGATCAAATAGACTGTGACAAGTTAAGTGGATGGAAACAATAACGCTGTTACAATGACACCCGCCTCTACAAAAAATCATGGCATGTTTGTGGTACTTAACGTCAAGTTAATTTTAAATAAACCATTATAGAGCTCCTTCCACACCCCCACCTACTAATTAAGTGCGGAAAATAGCGCGCGTTCAACGTCTTAAAATAGATGCTAGAAAGTCTGACAACACAAAGACTATCGCTTTAATATGTTGTAATGTAATGTTCATTCACATTTCCTCGAGTTATCGTCTGCCGACAGCGCAGTTTTGCAAGCGCAACGTAGCGAAAAACAAATGCAAATCATGTGATTCACGCTAAATTACTCGCGTTAAAGCAAAAGCCGTTCACTTACGTTTGACTTCTTCATATGGAACGAGAGGAGTAACTCCAATGTCAGCGAAACCCTATTTTATCTTACTTCGGCGGGCAGGGAAAGGGTTCTCTTCATCCCAAAGGTACATATCCAAAATCATCATAAAGTAGAATCCAAGTGGGGAGGGAAAGAAAGTCACCTAAATCTGCGTAATGATGGTAAGTATCCAGGTAGACGCTTCATACCGCACGATGGAGAACGGAAGGCTGAGGAAAGAATCAAGAGTTTTTTTCCCAAGAGCAAAGCCTTTTTATCGTGTCACTTCAGCGCACTCCCGCCCACCCCAGTTTCTCTCGGTCGTCTGCTGCCCTGGGTCTCTCAATCGATTTCACAATCACCATCCAAACGTCCAAATGAGATTTATTTTAATGGATATGTTTTCCTGCTAATTTTCGCAGGACGGAAAGTCTTGTTTATGGCTCGTCGTGAAAACAAATAGTTAGTAAGATATTCTGGAGCTGGAGTGTTTTCCGTAATAGATGCTTAGAGATTTTTTTTCTTTTTCTTCTTTTTTTTCTGGGTTGATCGATCACGGTGTTTACGGCATCTTATTATTCCTGTACTAACGATATATTAAAACGACGAAGCCTTCGATTGGCTAAATTGGATTTTGTTGTAATGGAAACTGGTTGAAATGCAGCACGGCTGACCGTTCAGAGTTTTGCCAACGGAAAATTTAACAGCGAACATGTTTTGTTGGTTTTATACTGCATATACTTAGACATTTAATCAAATATGCTAATCTCGTGTGCTCAAATCGCACGTGTTTCGCTTTTCTGTGTAGTATGTGTGGCAACGCTGAGGTAAACAGTGACATCTACAGCAGTGGTAAAGTACTCTAAACTGTTTTTAAATTAACAACCATATGGGCAAGGAGAAATATAAATGAATAATAACTAGCCCCGTTGCGAATAGGAAAGCTTCAAAATTCAGAATATTTGATTGAAATGCGGCTTTATTTGTATTATTTCCTGTAATTAGAGGCAAAGCTTACTATCATCATTAGCTGAGCAACTAAAACACTTTACTACATTGCTACCGTTCTGGAAATAATGCACATACTTCATAAAAAGTAATGATTTTTTTTTTTTTTTTTTTTTTTTTTTTTTTTTTAAATATATCCTCTCATGACAAAAATTGTGCATGGCTTCCTAGATAGGCTGTATAGATGATGACTGCTTATCCATTGACCCATCTTACCCCATCCTACTTGTGAGAGCACACCCAATGTTTCGTTTTGAATTGTAACAGCAAAAATTCTCCACTCACAATTCATTTAAGAGTTTCAATATGGATTGCAAGTACAGAATGTAGCCTCCTTCAATTCATAATTCATAAATGATTTGTTGACATAGATATGAAAGTGGAAATATTATTATTATGTCTTGCCTGTTTCATGGATGTGCCAGTGGAAGGACCACCACTTTTAAAGGTAACAATGCACAATTTTATGTTACTATATATTTAAAAATGGCCATATATCGTCTGTTACTGACAAAAAATTCTATGCTAAATATTATTTAAGAACAATGTGTTTGAAAGGGGTGGTACATTATTAAATAGTTTTTCAATATTTGTATTTAGTATTAGTGCAGAAATCACAAGCTTATTTCAGTCAACAGAAGTATTTTTTAGGGCTCATTTTAATGAGGACATTTACTGAAAATCGCTTTGTTTACAAAAATCTCCATTTCCGTTGTCATTCCTGTGGGACATTCTTTAAAGCTTGTCTGATGAACCAGGAGGGATGGAATTTTGCAAATGGGCCAATTATATTTTGTTTATTACTTAAAAATAAATTGGTCAGTTTACCCAAGATGGATCAACTTGTCCCCTTGACATGGGACATATGTGTTAAAGATGCCCTATAAACATTTATTTTAGAAAAGAAAAGAAAAGAAAAAGTTTTTTCTGTTGAGCAAAACAACACTAGCACATCTTACCCCACTCATTCCCCACAAGGAAACATTTTTATTTACCTTCTTGCAGAACAGTGTTCAGTGTTGACCTTTGACCAAACCCTTGCACTCTTTATCCTACTAGAGCGTTGTTTTATGGGTATGTCCGCTCTATGAACTAATGTCTTACCTCTCTGATAATGATTTCATCTATTATTACAGCTTTTTCCTCTTTCACCCGCTCTCACCAGGCTGTCACGAGTTTCACTTCACCTCCCCTTGTGCGCACTTGCATCTGCGCGTGTAGGAGGGATAACTTAATCGTCTTTTATTTTCTGTTGCCTGTTTTTCTTGATATTGATGTGTAACTTAAGATCAGACAGAGGGTTAATTTTTCACTCCATGACAAACAGTAATCTAATCAAGCCGCTGAAATCTTGCAATTTCACTTCCCTCAACACTCAAAATGCATCACTTCATCATTTGTCCCTCTAGAGCTTGCGCATTACCAAGAAAACACCGGGGGTTTCAGACTCTTTAGAGACTTCTTTTAGCCCTCCAGGCCTAAGATGACTGTCTATCCAAAAATGTATGTTTCTCAGCAGCCCTTGCTGAGCCCCTAGAACATGTGTAGAGAGGTTTTCAGTGATTAAGAGGACATGTTTGTTGTAGCATCATAAAAATGAATGAATGCATTCTTGTTGAATAAAAGTATTAATTTCTTCAATTTCTTAAAAAGAAAGAATAAAAAAACTTACTGACCCTAAACTTTTAAATGGTATTGTATTAAGTTGCAAAAGCTTTCTATTTCAAATAAATGCTGTTCTTTTGAACTTTCTATTCATCAAAGAATCCTAAAAAAAAATTGCACACAGCTGATTTCAATATGGATAATAATAAATGTTTCTTGAGCAGTAAATCAGTATATTAGAATGATTTCTGAAGGATCATGTGACACTGAAGACTGGAGTAATGATGCTGAAAATTCAGCTTTGACATCACAGAAATAAATTACATTTTAAAATATACTCAAATATAAAACAGTTGTTTAAAATTTTAATAATATTTCACAATATTACTGATTTTTTTTTTAATCAAATAAATGCAGGCTTGGAGAGCAGAAGAGACATCTTTTAAAAACAGTCAAAAATCTTCCCATTCCAAACTTTTGAACAGCATATATATTTGTGTATATTTATATATTTTTATATATATATTTTCACATATATATATATATAATAGAATATAAATATACTGTATATAAAATTGATAAGATAAACAGTAAAAAAAAAAAAAAAAAAAAAAAAAAAAAAAATATATATATATATATATATATATATATATATATATATATAAATAAATAGTATTTTAAAGATATGCACCACAAATATTTAACCAAATATTTTCAGTGATAAATGCTGCCACTATTTTATGAGACCAAAGCCTCTCTTAAGCTACTGCATGTTCTCAGTAATACATCAGAATTTACTACTATAAGCAATACCACATGTTGGGAGGGCTGGAGCAGGGTGTTCCCAAAGAGGAGGAGAGCGCAGAAAGACAAGAGCTGGTATGCACAACATTGCTAGCCGAACCTGACAGATACAAAATACAAGTGTAATTTGAAGAAGGCCTAATCTGCTCTCCGTCAATATGAGAGATGTTTCATGAAATGTTCTTTACTGGAGCCCACCCAAATAAATATCCATCTCCAATTGGCTGCTCCCAGGGCATTTGAGATGTCAATTGGTGTACTGTTTTAGCTTAAAATATTGGTTCAAGATCAGAAATTCTTAAAAACCCATCAGAACAACATTCCTCATTCATGTCAAGAAATTCAAGAGAAAAATCCCAACATATTTCCCCCAGTCTTTCCTTGAAAAAGAGGTCACACAGAGTGAGAAAACCACTCAGCGGAGCAGAGAATATCCAAATCCAGAAAAACAACTGTTTCTCTTGGTTCAGTCTCATCCTTACCTTAATTTGTCAAACTGTTTATTTTGTTGTTCTCATTTTAAAACACATTGGACAGCGGCGAGGTAGATAAGCATTGGTTCATATGATCCAAAAAAAGCGATCACAAGTGCTGAACTTGATTTGTGTGAGGACCTCCCCATCCAGATAATGCATGGCACCAGCATAAACCACTGATCATAAACTACTTTAATGGCTCTGTCCCAAGAGAAAAAGGCTTATAGCTGGCAGATAGCACATTTGGGGTGGTGTAGTCACAAGCAAGTACTAGAAACGGTTGCTGGCAATACATGAAACACGCTAATACAGTTATTATACTGCCTATTGCTACAAGCTTGGAAATAGTGTTTAGTTAGTTTGAATTTACCTACAGGCTTTTTGTGGCAAGGGAACATGTTTAAATTCATGTTTTCCTTGTAATCTTTAACAAAGACTATAAATATAGAAAAACGGTTCGCTCTTATTAGTTATGAACGGGAGAAACTGCACCGCACAATATGGCGGAATACGTCCCGCCTTCTAAGTAAAAGAGCCAATCGCTGATTGATAAAGTCATTGCGTCACCGCAGCTGCCGTTAGAAGGTCCGGTTCCCATAGAAACCAGAGACTCGCGCTTAGGACTGCACATATATTGGCTCGTCTAGCCTGACAAAGCAGCTTTTTAAACACTTTTTGAGCATAAGAAACAACATTTGAAATATGTTATTTAATTGTGAGTTCGCCAAGCTGTTTTTGAGATTTCAGGATTTCCCCGTTCAAATAGATAGGACTTGGTCTTGGATGATTGAAATAATGCCCGGATGTGTTGCAAATATGGCCGCCAAGTGAACAGAGTTCCCCTCTCTCTTGCAGCCACATCTCTTCTCTTCTCTTCTCTGGTGACGTGATTACTGGCGTGGGGGCGGTCACTCAATCTGTCACTCACATGATCGACCAATAGGAAACCACAGCCATCCAATAAATTCCCCATGGACAAAATTAAGTCCCACCCTACATTTCCTCTTGTTCAAGAAGCTGTTTCAGTCACATATGGAAAAAAAAGACTACAAGACAGCGTAAGATGACTGCAAAGGTAAATGTACAAATAGCCATCAGAATTAACACAAATCTTTCAGCAACCGTACAGCCATGCCCTTTGCACGGCAGGCACCGCTCTCGCTTTATTCAGAGAATGTAAAAATCTATTTTTTAATGCAAATCATGCAACTCTAGAGTTACAGTCATGTATAAACATTACATCTCATAAAAATGTGAGGGATTTATTTTCCAATTTAATTATGCTAGACTACTCTGCCAGAACCCAAAGCCACAACTTGAAGGATTAACTTATCAAAATGACATTTAATTGAGAGATTCAGAACACACACGCTTTTCTGTCACCAAATAAAGCTGTCAGATGTCTGCGGCCTCATTGTTATAGCTGTGCAGGTGTGCGCCATGGACAATAAAACATAACGACAAGATTAAAGGGATAGTTCACCCAAAAATTTAAATTGTTGTCAATTACTTGCTCTCAAGTTGTTCCAAACCTGTATGCGTTTCTTTGAACACAAAAGATGGTATTTTGAAGAATGTTGGTAACCAGACAGTTGACTTCTATTGTATTTTTTTTTCCTAATATGGAAGTCTGTGGCTACCATCAACTGTTTGGTTACCAACGTTCTTCATTCTTTTGGGTGTAAGATCCCTTTAAAACCCTGGTAAGGCAAGAAAAAGTTTTTGGGGCCTTTTTATATTTTCCACTATTAAGTTCCCTTTCATTTCCTTTTTTTTTTTTTTTTTTTTTAAACTGACTATTTGTCAAATATTAATAATTATATTTTTTAAACTTTAACTTTTGACATCCCTGATGAAATTGCTCCAACAAAACAGAATCACTTTTTAGAGCAATGAAAACTGAAAGAGCATGTGCAATTTCTTAAAAATGAAACCATGAAAGCATTATTAAATGAGGAAAATGAAAAAATAAATAAAAGGAAAATAATAATTTATTAAATTTTATTAATAAATGCATTATATAAATATGAAATTAAGCATGCTATTGATTTTTATTTAAAAATTCAACTGAATGTGTCAAGTCGTTAATAACAAAAATAAATAAATGAAAGACTTTGACTTGTTATACAGTAACAAAGTAACATTATTTGAATATGCTAAGCCGTTAAATTAAAAAAAACTTTAAATATTTTCATGTAACAGCAGGAACTTGCTCACATAGCCCTTGCTGGGGTGAGTGGGGGAGCTGTGGCGTTCCACCCTAATTGGATCACTTCACTGACTGAATGAGCGCCAAATGCACTGCCCCATTTCAGGACGCAAGTACCAGCTGGTGGCCGTTTGGTCTGTTGGTGATAATTCAATATGATGTACCTTTGGCTAAAGCTGGATCAAGGGACTTATTGGAACAGGTACAGAGCAACAGTCACAACTATGTAGCTCAGTGTTAGCTGCTCGGGGACTGGGGCAATAGCTTCAAAAACCATGAAATCTTACAAAGAACAAAGGTGCATATGGTACAAGACATTACATCCATTAATGTAATAGAAGTGGTTATTGTAGGTTTTTCCTCAGGCCGAAGATGTTAGAAAGGTTTATGAGTCCGGCATGGTTTGAACAAAGTACATTTTTGGCCACACAATTGGCCGAGTATGCGGCTCGAAGAGGAAATTACTGAACAATGTCTTCTTTTGAGTAGAATCTTTTTCTATATATAGTTTACAATGATTGAGTGATTCGTTTAACTCACTGATCAGTGCAAAAAGATTGTCAGCAAATATGACTGTCTGTTTCTTACATAAAGCAATCGTTCTACTTCAGAAGACTTGGAATATAGTGCAGGAGTCATACAGAGCACTTTTATGTCTTTCCTGAAGCTAGTTAGCTCTAGTGCCCATTTGTTGTAACGGCATGGAAAAGAGCAGCCAGGACATTCTTCACATTTATTTTTTCACAAAGAGTTTTGAAATGTCTTGAGGGTAAGTAAATAGTGACAATTGACCCTTTGCAAACAGTTTGATTGACAGGCGATCTGACCAATCATAACCCTGAATCTGCCATTTTGTCCCACAAAGTGGTCAGGGGAGTTAGTCGATTAACGCTGGTAAAATTGAGCTTTAAAAATTGTGTGTACTCACGTCTTTCTGAGTTTGAAACAACATTCCTTCTGATGTTCATTCATGTTTATTTGATGCTATAAATGAACTAGTATGAAGAGATGATCGGTTCATGAGCCGCTTAAGGAGCTACAGCGATCTGTCACGACACATTAAAGAGCCACTATTCACAGTTTATTGTTTAAACTTCTTTAAATAATTACAATATTTCAAATATGAAACTGTTTCATACGCTGTCAGTGTCCTCTTTGCTCCTCAAAGTAATTTTTATTGAGTGAGATGTGTGTTGTGAGAACGACGTGTGTTGTAAGGCATAGCAACAGGGGGCGGGTTTTGCGAAGGGTCAATTTTCATTTTTGGGGGAATTATTTCTGAATTAGTCCAGTTAAGGAAAGAAAGAGTGCCAACCGCACCTCGATTGGAGCTATAAACCTCTTGGCAGGTGGGGACTTTCACTAATACAAAATGTTCAAGGCCTACCAGGCGATTTGTTGCTTAGTCAGCCTATACATCTGTTAATGTAATCCAATCCTAGAAATCCAACTTAGATTAGGATGCCGAGTTGTAATGCTGTTAGATTTATGCCAGTACTTCTGAGAGTCAAATTAACACACTGTCTTGTAACCTAATAGTTGTACTGTAGTGAAACTGCTTCCCACACCAAGTCTCGTTGTATTACAACTAGGGCCGTCAATTGAGCAAAACATTTTAATCAAATGAATATGAAATGAAATGCCGATTAATGACTCAAATTTATCAACATTTCTACCATGAGCAGACCAAGTTAAATTGAAAGTAACTAAACTTTGAAAAATGCATCTCAAGAGGGATGGGATTAGATGGATGGGATGGATAGGATTAGATGGATGGATATACAACCTCAGGGTTTGTTGTCTACATATTAGAGCAGGATTCATTAATAGAAAACATTCTAGTACTAACATAATATTTCCATTCGAGCATTCTCTCTGCATCTATTCCAAGAAGGCCCATATCTTGATCAAGTCCACAATTGACTAATGCCAATGACGTCCTCGGTCAGTCCAACTGATATCAGCTGAGAAGCCACATGAGTGAGTGAGATGAAAGAGCAGAAACCAGATGTTTAGATCTGTTCTTTGTCGCCTCCAGTCAAAAAAGCATGCATAAACGTATATAGGTTTATGTATGCTTTTTTTGTCTGGAGGCGATTCATCCGAACTTCACTGGAGAATGTGCTTACGTGTGTGAATGGCACGCTACACTTAACTATTAGATTGTCGAATCTGCATTCAGGCACACACACACACTGACTAGTCACTGGCTCCGCATGTGATCTGTCTTGCACGTGTGGATGTTTCAGTCTAGAAGGGGTTTCTTGATAACGAACTTTGCTGAAAATTACTTCCTCAAGACATAATGCCACTAAAATTAATTATTCAATAAAAACCCATCAAAAGTGCCGCATAAATGAACTCATTCCATGGAATTTTGCAGATGCAAATAAGATGTTTGTGATTGATTAAGGGTGACTTTGAAAATTGGTTGCTTGTGCTTTACTTGTTTAGTCAAGCATGGCCTAAGACAGCACTGCAGTTATCACAGGGATTCCCATAGGCATTTAAAATAAATGTTGTTGCATGAATTCCTCTGAAAGGGAATGAGAACTGGCAGTACAGTAATTTCATTTGGCACGACTGAAATGTCATGGCGATCCCTGTCTTTCTGTTTATTGATACTTTGACGCAACAGTCCTGCGTCAAAGAAAAAAGAAGGCTCTTCGTTAAGTGAACTAAATATTGTGGTGCCGAGGAGTCCAGATCCACTAGTGACCAGTGTCTAAACTCTAAGGCTTTAAGGTCACAGTTTATTTTGAACTTTTTGTCATGACTTTTCTCCATGCTTAGTGTTTAAAAGGAATAATTCACCCAATAATTTTAAATTCTGTCATTATTTACTCACCCTCATATCATTACAAACCTGAGACTTTTAGTAGAAGAACTTTGGGGACCACACAGCATTAGACCTCAGTAACGTTTAATGTATGTAGAAAAAACCCAGACATTTCTCAAAAGAAGGAATGAAAAGTAATACATGTTTAGAACATGAGTAAATGATGGCATAAAAAAGACCCATGTTGTATTTGTGACCCTGGATCAATTTTTATACATCATCTGAAAGCTGAATAAATGAGCTTTCCATTGAGTTATTGTTACATGTGTATCTGTTCTGCACTGTTTGTTTTCATGCTTCACCTGTGCTCTTTGTTTTGATTTTTTTCCCGCAACTCGTTCATCATCATCGATTCATTGTCTTCAGGTGTATGTCGTTAATCAGTGTCATGTGATCTCTTTGTTTCCAGTGTATTTAAGCCCTCAGTTTCTGTCCTACTCCTGTCGATCGTTAACGTGTTTTTAATGTCTTGTGTGGATTGCTTTCTTGGATTGTTACCCTGTGAATTATCACTAAATGTTTGTTCGTGAGAAGAACATCTTTGCGCCCCTCTTTGACGCACAAGAACACGTAACAGTTATGGTTTGTTAGGATATTTGGCCTAGACACAACTATTTGAAAATCTGGAATCGTAAAGTGCAAAAAAAATGAAAATATTGAGGAAGCTGCCTTTAAAGTTGTTCTTTAAAGTCCTTATCAATGCATATCCACTCACAAAAATACATTTTTGATATATTTAGGGTAGGAACTGTTTAAGAAATCGTCATGGACATGATTTATTTAATATCCTAATGATTTTTGCCATAAAAAAATCGATAATTTTGACCCATAAAATGTATTGTTGGCTATTGCTTTAAATATACCTGTGTGACTTATAACTGGTTTTGTGGTCTAGGGTCACATATAAGGCCATTTTATAAATACATTAATACATTTTATTAAATAAAATTTGAACAAATGAAAAAAAATAATAACATTAATAGGAATACAGGTCAGTAGGATATTTATTTGGTAACATGTAAACATGAACTGCATCGTCCATTTCACGGAAGATGAAGACAAATTGATGTATTTATCCACAGACCTTTGTGTCTTTGATCTGAAGCTTCAGCTTGAAAGGAATTGTTGCTTTTGTCTATTTTTGGCACACTGTCATTTACATGCACAAGTGTGCAAAACAGTACTGTATATAGCGCCACATTTGAGGACAGGAACATATTTAGTAAGGAGTTTTAAAGATGAATATTTTGTCTTTTATTAGGTGTAGCATTCTTTCTGTATTCAGTTTACGGAATTCAATCAATGTCACAAAGCAGAACTGAAATGGTACCAGGAGAAACAAGAATGGCGCATTTTTTTTAATTTTGTGTTAAGTGATTATTGCCAACAAAGCCGGCATTCGATGACAAATAGGCTATACCATGAAAGGTGTGCTATTATTGTCATGACAACGGGAACGTTTATGGCAACAGTACCAGTGAGCTCCAGAGTACAGCAAACCCGCCGTAGCCCTGAGGCGACATGTTATTTTATCTGCTACAAATAACGAGTGCAACTAGATTCCACTGACGCAAATGGGTTTTATTTGATTTATTGAACTTTTTGAAGCCTAAATCTTAGGGTGGGACTCCGTCACTCTTTCTACGTCACTGAATAGTGATGTAAAGACATGCTCACAAGCTCAAGAACTGTGGTTTTCAAATGTATGCGTCAATAAATAAATTCAATAGAAAAGAAAAGTGAGTTTGAAAAAGTAACTTGTATATTATGATTTAAATTTACCAATGTGAATTTGCCAATATACTTGTTGTTGCTGTCAGGCAGAAATCATTGAATTTGTTTTTCATGAATCATTTCTATTAGTCACCCTTAACATCTGTAGGTTTTGCAAATATTTAATCAATGAAAAGTACTAAAAAGAGCTTGTGAATAAACGTTGTAACATCCTCAAACTGTCGGTACAACCTCATAACGCCACCACGCCTCCATCTTGAATGAAGTGGAGGCGGGGTGGCGCATTTTGGACCATGTCTGCTTGTTTGCAGTGTAAGGGTAAAAAAAAAGAACTGGTTGTTTTCTTTACTTAAGAAACACTATATATATATATATATATATATATATATACAAAAGGCTAATGTTTTATATATTTTAGGGGCATGACACACCAAGTCAATGGTCGGCGGTCGTTGCGCGTCTATCAGTAAAGTTTTTTCAGTGTGTTTCCCACGTCGGCTCTTGTCAGGCTCACGTCTGTGGCTGTCGGTAAAAGAAATTGCACTAATTGGCTGTTCAGTTTAGTGAACGAGTCAGTGCACAAGAATAAAAGTGGAAGTGATGAAAGCAATCAAAGAAGTCAAGATGGCACAAACAGAAGGCTGTTCTAATTTTCTGTCATCTTACTTGAGCATTTCAATACTCAAATATTTTTATAACAGCCTGGAATGAAAAAAATTGATCAGCGTGATTTGTCTTCAAAATGGTACGCAAGCGCTGCTTTGTTTATATTTGTTTAATATATACAATTATTTCCTTACGCGCAGAACGCATGGGCTAGCTGACAGTCGCCTTTAGTCCTTTTGTCGTGTTCAAGCATAGCTTTTTGACGAAGCCGATACGAGCCAACAACATGGTCAGCTTTTGTTGACACTAGTTCTTTGACGTTGACTTGGCGTGTCGGCCTTTTGTCTATCGTTTGTCATTGAGTCATAGCTAATACTATTTGAAAGAGCCTGTGTGAAGCACATCATGTTTTATAGCGTGAGATTTTGGCCAAATGACCGAGCGTCATAGCTACAATAAACTTAATAACCTGTAAGTTCAAGAAAACGTAATGCCTCAGATGCGGCCGTTCTAATGACGGACAAAACACTTCTTCTCCAAAATCAGCAGGTCAACCACCTTGTAACTCCATTTGAGCTTGATTTTGGTCAAAAGTAAATAATGTAAATGACACATGCAAGTGACCATATATAAAGCCACAATATCAACTTTCACATCATAGTCTAGGTTTTTTCCATTTTCTGAAAAGTAACATGCCAGGTTTCTGCCTGACATTGACGATATATTATAATGAAGACTGGTTGGAAATTTTGAGGAACTTCATGTACTTTCAAAATCCCCAAACAGCTGAAAATGTCCCCGTTTGTATATTCCCATGGAAAACTGGAGCAATTCTGAGATTAGGGTGGACTCCTATTCAAATGAGCTTATAACAGTGGAGCCAGGCCTGAACATTGCTCACCTCTTGCCTGGAATGTGCCATTCAAAAACCAAGCCTCACCACACGAAGCTAAGGCACTACAGATGCGTTCCCAGTTCCTGTGACTCAAGTGACGGGAGAAACGGGAGGTAGTGGAGTAATTTGAACCTCTGAATAAAGTTTGTGCAGAAAGGCAGATTGTAACAGGAATGATCGGTGATGTGTATTTGAGATCCTTGATGAACAGCCTTTCTCCAGCTCTTTATTCCTCTTTCTTCTTCTGTTCCTAAGACGAAAAGAAAACATGATTTTTATTAAGCATATTAACAATACTTTGACACACCTAGAAGAAAAAGCAGATATTTAAATCTTTTTATAATGCAAACAGGAAATTCATTAAAATGCCAATTCCCAAAAAGGGATTCCACGAAGAGCCTTTAAAGGCCCGCTCACACCAAGGAAGATAACTATGGCGTTAATGATGAAGATAGAGTTTTAAAAATTATTCTAATGTAACACAATAGCAAAGTCCACAACTATAACAATAACAGAGGAACAATATCATTGGAATCACTTTCAGAACGATTTTTACAGCTGATAAATGATATAAACATTAACAGCCAATATCCTGCTTTAAAGAGCATTTAGAGCACTTTAATATAGCTATTAATATAGTTATTGTTCTTGGTGTGAATGGGTCTTAACATGCATCTGCAGTTCTTTATAGTGGAAAAAGATTGTATAGATTACCAAAATGTTCTTTACACTAAAAAATGGTTAAGTTAAGAATTGTTCACAGAAAGGTTCTCTGGGGAACCAAAAATGATTCTTCTATGACATCACGGCAAAAATTTCCTTTTGGAGCCTTTTTTTTAAGAGTATTCATTATCATTTCCTGTTATGTTCACAGATGTCATTTTATTGAATAACGACTTTCATATGGCTTCTGAAGAGTTGAAACGAGGCCGTACAAAGGCGTAACAGGCACGTTAGCTAAACCTTTTGACCAGAGTGCACCCCTGCAGATTAACATGCCCAACAGTCATGCTTTTTTATGACTTACCTGGTATTGTGTTGTCCAAAACAAACCCAAAGAATCCACCAATGAACATGTGGGTGGTGAAGAGAATCATAATGAGCTGATCCAGCTCTTTAATGCCTGTTGACAGAAACAAACCATTCAGGTTGCAAAGAGCCAGGCGGACAGTGACAGATGTCCATCGCATGTATATACGCAAGTTAACGGGTGGGTTTAAAAACTCTTGGTATAAGATCTTATTATGATGTCTTAATAGGATGGATGTTCTTGGACCAATTAATGTCCATCTGACAAGACCAACACAGCAAGCGTTGGTCAGGAGTTCAATATGTCAGCTTGGATCACAAATCCTGAAAGCCTGTCAATAAACTGCTTAAAAGAGCCCCTGATAAAGCACTATTGGACTTTCCTTGATGAACCCCCCTTGTTTTAAGCAGTGTTGACCGAACACTGGGGATGAATATTGGGACAAAGTTCACTGAAAGGGTGTACAGGTCCAGATGTCGAAGGAGGTCCATTGGTTTTTACGAGAAAGGTTCGCCGAAGCGAAGGGAGGAGATTACAGCAGAGTCAAACGGAGACTTGTAAAGAGGATTGGCAGATAAGTCGCTCTAACCTCAGGAGTCCAGACAATGCTTCTCACCTCTGCGGATAAGCTTGGGATGTGCCACTTGTACCGGATGACCTCCCATATAGCTGTGGTTATGACTCTCAAATGAGATCCTATGAAGAACTATGGATTCTTGTCCTGTTTAGTCGCTGAAGCAACATTTGCTAATGCACAGCAATGGAGCTTACACTGGAATTATTCTCTAATTAGTTTTTTAATGATTTATTTGAATTGAAAAAATTATGAATAAATATATATATATATATCTATATATACACACACACATTAATAACATTTATTTGCATTTTAATAATTACATTTAATATTTTTTCATATATATTAGTTATTTTTTTAATTTAAATAAATATTTAAAAAAAAATTTTTGCAGTTTCATATTAAATACGACATGTGCGAGATCAGATTAACATCACATGCAACCTCTTGTCTGCTGTCCAGGGTTAGTTTCTTTTGATCTGTCTGGCCATAAAACAGTGTATCCATGTGGTCGAGGATTAAACTACCAGCGGTCTTTCTAAAACAGAGCAGTTGGATATCACCAGGACAGATGCTGAATATTCATATACTTTTTTTTTTTTTTTTTTTTTAATGCTGTGGGCCCCCAACAGGAAAAGTGGTTTGGTCTTATAATTCGGTGCGGTCAAATTCAGCTTGTGGCACGGAGTCCCAAACTACAAAACATGGTCTAAATTGGGCTAACAAAAATAAAGTGGAGAAAGAGGGAAAGAAAGCTGCAGGTGAGAAGACAACTTCTAGTTTTTTGGGGTTTTTTTCGGAAGAATGTTGAGTCTCATGAGAGAAGCATAACTGATCTTAACCCTTTGCCTCAGGGTAGTAGTGTTGTAAAAGACACCAGCACAAAGTTGATACTGAAATTGTAAAAATGCGACAATACCAGTCTTGCTTAATTAGATACCTGCTGTTAGGCGACTACATTCAGAAGGACCCGTGGATATACATCCGTTCTGAAGATAGTGCAAAACATAAGGTTTACAACTTTTGTATTTGCTGGCATTTTAATGAAGCAACCTTTAATTATAACCAACAAAGTGTAGACACAATGTAAATAAGACATTCTTTGTGCTTCTTTGAATATAATGGGAGTTTTCCGAAAGAGTGCAGAACCAAAACTGAAGTTATTGAAAGCTTCAGTGATTAAAAGCAGTGCACTTTGCAAGCTTTCTGTATAGGCTATATGCCAATCGATGAAGTTGGGTTTTTCACGCAGCGAACACACTACGCAGTGTATAGTGTCATGAGTTACAGCCTGAGAGTGAATCTGCTAAATGATCATTCCTGGAAATAGAAATGTTTGTCATTTTATATGTTATATTCACCTGTGTTGATCATGCCTGGGTTCGAATGAAACCAGGTCGGGAGCACAAGACCACTGAAAGTCGAAAAGCCAAGAATCAGGAGATTTCTGGAGGAGTTCAAGTCCACGTACTGCAAGACAAGGAATAAAATAGTACTGAAACAGACAAAGTTGCCCTGACATGCAATTTCATAACAATGAAATGAAAATGTATAACAACACTATATCAGGTATACCTGCAGATTGGAAATACCCACTGCTGCTACCATCCCAAACATGATGAGGAACATTCCACCAATGACTGGGTCTGGAATAGTTATAAAGACTGCACTGAATTTACCAAAGAGTCCCAAGATGATCATAAGAAGCCCAGCGGTCTGAAGGACCAATCTGCTGCCAACCTGGCACACAATGTAGGGATCAACCATAAATCATCCAAAGTACTGTAATGAAACTCAAACCAAACAAACCAAAAAAAACAAAAAACATTTGTGAACATGCAGGGAATGCAATAATTGTCATTCCCACGAAATGGAGATGTGTTGTGTTTAAACATACAACCTGGTATGTTTAAAAAATTTAAAAACGAGATAAAATCTATAAAGTAACACTTTATATATATATATATATATACAACACTGCCCTGAAGAAGCTGCATATCAGATGTTGAAGCATTCCTCAAAATGAAATGACATTAATGTCATGTCATGTGTTGCTTCCTCGAGCGTCAATGATGGCTTGCAGCTGTTGGTGATAGATGTGAATGAGTCCTTTAATTGTCCTGAGAGAGGAAGAGCACAAATGTGCAAAGGATGCTCAAAAACCAAAAGAATTTACAGGACCTGGAGGATGTTTGAGAACAGTGGGCATCTTCATTGCTCAGAACCCATGCACAGGAACGTCCATAAAAACTACAAATAGTCATTGATGCTCAGAAAGTCACTTAATATTAAGAACTTCTCATCAGGATCATTCTGTAAATTACTGAAGCAATGTGCCGTGGCATGGAGTCGATCAGTCTGTGGCACTGCTTTCAGCTCTTCTGCATTGTTGGCTCTGGCATGTCGCATCTTCCTCTTCACAATACCATAGATTTTCTATGGGGTTAAGGTCAGGTGAGTTTTCTGGCCAATTAAGCAGAGGGATACCATGATCCTTAAACCAGGTACTGGTTGCTTTGGCACTGTGTGCAGGTGCCAAGTCCTGTTGGAAAATGAAATCTGCATCTCCATAAAGTTGGTCAGCAGCAGGAAGCATGAAGCGCCCTAAAACTTCCTGGTATACGGCTGTGTTGACCTTGGATCCCAGAAAACACAGTGGACTAACACCAGCAGATGACATGGCACCCCAAACCATCACTGACTGTAGAAACTTTACCCTAGAGCTCATGCAACGTGGATTGTGTGCCTCTCCTCTCTTCCTCCAGACTCTGGGACCCTGATTTCCAAAGGAAACGCAAAATTTACTTTCATAACTTTAGACCACTCAGCAGCAGTCCAGTCCTTTTTGTCTTTAGCCCAGGCGAGATGCTTCTGAGGCTGTGTGTTGTTCAAGAGTGACTTGACACAAGGAATGCGACAGCTGAAACCCATGTCTTGCATACGTCTGTGCGTAGTGGTTCTTGAAGCACTGACTCCAGCTGCAGTCCACTCTTTGTGAATCTCCCCCACATTTTTGAATGGGTTTTGTTTCGCAATGCTCTCCAGGGTGCGGTTATCCCTATTGTTTGTACACTTTTTTCTACCACATTTCTACCACTTTTCTTTCCCTTCGCCTCTCTATTAATGTGCTTGGACACAGAGCTCTATGAACAGCCAGCCTCTTTCCGAACTCTCGGTTGATTAACCCAAACCTTGCTTACTAGAGGTATGCTAATTCCAAAAACACATCAGGGAGTAAGTTCAGCCAACCCAGAGTATGTTCCTGGTTAACACACAAGACATTCTCAACCAAGTGACGAATCGATGATTCACCATGGAAAAAAGCGGGACATTCTGCTTCTTTCTTCTTCTTTTGCTTAATGGCAATTTAAATGCACATCACCACCTATTTGGTGGTTGTGTAATCATCTATTTATTGAATAAGTAATCTTTATTCACTGAGAATATGAATTATATTGTTTGATTGATGTTAAATATTTAAAGCGATATCATATATGTATTTTATTATAGAAATTATGGTATAGAAAATGTCCTGTTATAAAATGATCCATGTGTAAGATTACAATCAAATAAATACATGTACTAGAATTGAATAACTATTCAACTATAATAATTATATAAAACTATTACATATGCGTGTATGAATGTATAATATTATATTGGATATATACAACTGTAACTATATAACAAATTTAGTTACATTGATATAACTATATTAATAAAGTAACATGCATCTGAATACCTCTTAAGCAAACTAACCCTGGAACATAACAGTAGGTTATGTTCAGCGAGCAAGTTGCTATAGCTGCTTACATACCCTGAAAGTTACCTCCCTTTTTGGAACCGAAAGTTACTCTTAAACATACCTGGGTATGTCACACAACCTGCTTTCTGGAATACTTCCCTGCTTTGAGATAATGTGTATTGTGAAAAGCTCAATATAAAATAAAAAGGAAACCTAGTCAATGTTTTAGTTTAATAGTAACCTAAGAGTTTTGCAATATAATGAATAATTTGCTTTGTTAATGTACAACAGAACTGAATTTGAACATGGTGGCAACAACAATAAAGATAGCTATAGTTATTTTTACTGTTGAAAAAAAACAGAGAAATCCTACCCTTGTAATTCCAAGAGCGGCGATATTCTGACTGTAGGAGGTGGTTCCATTACCACTACCCCACAGGGCAGCCAAGATGCAGCCCACGCCTTCAACCGCAATGCCACGGTTAATAGCATGCGTGGGCGGTGGAGGCGCACCAGAGAGACGAGCGCATGCATAATAGTCTCCAATGGATTCCATTGTTGAGGCCAGGACTCCAGCCATCATGCCCAGTACAGAAGACACACTCACAGTGGGTAAACCCCACTGTCCTGAAAAGAGTTAAGAAATGAGGAAATGAAGAACCTTAGTATACTTTATGATGCAAATAAAAATAATATCTAAGGAAGAGTTTTATATGGGCTTGTTGAGATTGAGTAATACATAATTTTTATTTGGTTTGAAGCATAAAAAGTAGAAAAACCACATTTGCTTTTTACCAGTTAAGGTGGAATGTTTTTTAATACACTTAACCCAACGAAACCTTTGGGTTGTTGTTTTTTCATTTTGTCAATTGGCACAAAGAAGCAAAGTTTGAATGGGTTGTTATGGTGTCATGAAGGTATGTTTACTTTGACTCCCATTCAAATTTATATCAGATTTTCCGCCAAAAAAATTAATAATACTTAAAATCCCAGATTTTAATCAGACTTTCTGAGTATTACATAAGCACTGGTTTCTTAATGTTGTGAATGACACTTACCCGCCACTTAATTAGGTACACCTGTTCAACTGCTTATTAACGCACATATCTGATCAGCCAATCACATGGCAACAACTCAATGCATTTAGGCATGTCGACATGGTCAAGACGCTCTGCTAAAGTTCAAACTGAGCCTCAGAATAGGGAAAAAATATGATTTAAGTGACTTTGAACGTGGCATTGTTGTTGGCGTCAGACGGGATGAGTAGTTCATAAACTGCTGCTGATCTACTGGGAGTTTCACGCACAATCATCTTAAGAGAATAGGCAGAAAAAGAGAAAATATTCAGTGAGCGGCAGTTCTGTGAGTGAAAATGCTTTGTTAATGCCAGAGGTCAGCGGAGAGTGGCCAGACTGGTTTGAGCTGATAGAAAGGCAACAGTAAATTAAATAATCCCTCGGTCTGCAGAATGGGCTGCAGCAGCAGAAGAACACCCGGCTACAATTCACACAAAATTGGACAATAGAAGATTGGAAAAAGTCTCGATTTCTGCTGTGTCATTTAGAAGATAGGGTCAGAATTTGGTGTAAATACTCTTTGAATGTGGCACACTTTGGGCGCCTGAGTACCAATCGTTGATCGTTTAAATGCCTCAGCTGACCTGAGTATTGTTGCTGACCATTTCCATCCCTTTATGACCACATTGGATCTCTCTTTTATTGGCTACTTCCTGCAGGATAATGCGCCAGCTCAAATAATCTCAAATTGGCTTCTTGAAGATGACAATGAGTTCACTAAACTCAAATGGCCCCCACAGTCACCAGATCTAAATCCAATAGAGCGCCTTTGGGATGGGGTGGAACGGGAGATTTGCATCATGGATATTTCACAATATTACTGTTTTCACTGTATTTTTGATCAGATAAACATAGCTTTGATGAGCATCAGACTTCAAAACTTACTGACTTTAAATTTTTTAATGGTAGCGTATATTATTTTAGTAAAAATACATTTAGAGTAGATCTTTGAGAGAGCATATAATAGAAAATACAGACAGTAACATGAGGTCCATGTTCCTTTATTCTTGCATATCAGCCCGGAGCACATAAATGTCTCAAGGGATTTAAGTGGGTCAAGCGAAATGATTGATTGTCATCACTAACATTCAGACACTGATGCAGTCAAACCTGTATTAGCTATTTGAAGTTTAAAATACCACATTCCGAACATGGAGGCCCCTGGGTGATAAAACTAATAGGCTTTATCTATAGATGTTAAATAGGACGCAGTGAAAAGTAGAGCTGGAAACCTTAAAGCTGTCTCAAATACAAAATACTTGCTAGCTGATTCACAGCAGAGGACCAACTGCTGTTGAATGCATTTCTTAATACAACAGACTGAAAAGACCTGAGTGGGCAGCACCGAAACAGGGTCTCAAAAGCTGCATGTGTCTTAGATATTAGTACACCACACCTTTATGACTCTAGCAAAGCAAACTGTGGTTCCCGATGACTGACAGTTCTTAAATCTTCTTCAAGATGAATTAAAGAAGCCCCATTCATGTCACTTTATCACCAATGCCCTCAGAGTAAATGTATCTCTCGTCTATGGATTCTGAAAGAAACACTATCATTCAAGATAGCTCATTCTTCTTTAAACAGACATGTCTTTTAAAAACAGCTGGGAACCAGCATTGACAGTACTGTTGAAATAGCTAACGTTCACTGACTATGAAAATCAACATTCATATATTATTCATAACCGTCAGATGGTTGACAAAGTGTTCCTTTTTCATGAGTTCCAGGGAAACCAAGAATTTGAAACAAGCCTTTCACTGGCTTTTTGCTATTATTTACTGGTATTTTAAATTCATGATAAGATTAATTTAATTATTTCTGCTGGAATCTTCACAGTTAAGCAAGCGATAATAGATGTGGGTGTTTTTTCAACTATGGGCATTTGGTCCTGTGAACTTTTAGGAAATAAATCATATTATAACACAACTTTTTGTGAAATGTAATTTCCACCACATCCCAAATTATGCTTTTGTCATCTCAAGCATGTTTTTATCATTTTAAATGTTTTTTAAAAACCCCATGCTCATTGTAACATCTATAGCTGGTAGATGGCAGCTCACCTGGATAAGGCACATAAAACCATGCAGCACTTTTTACTGCATTGAGATTGATGTCAGTTCTGGCCATGTATCCGTACTCATTTGGGGATGAGGGCAGGGCATTGAAATATGTCAGCAGGAAGCACACCAGCCAGGCTCCACACATCCCAAATAAAGCCTGTACATTAAATACAACAGACATAAACATACGACTTTCTACGTATCCTTGCCATGTACATTTCTCCTTTTTGAACTATTAAATGCTGGGGTTATTAGTTTGCTCACATGTCAATTCAGGTTAGCAATGCATGGAATTTTTTTTATCTGTAGCTTGTAAAATTTGACATGAGAAACATTAGCCCTGGGGTATTTGCTGACTTTTTGACAACAGTAAAGCTTGAAAGTATTATTTTAACTCTTCCCAGAACTGTTTCGACAAGATCTTCACTGACTGAGCTGTATTTTGATTTGGTTAATTCAGAACCCCTATTTGACATGTCAAATCTTATCTGTTATCAACATTGACTAGTTTACCGACTATGGGGGAAATCTGATGCTGAATTGTTCAGCATCATACTGTTCCATATGTTTGTACCTGAACATTATATGAGAAAATTATATAACATATACAAGACCACAATGAAAACCTTTTTATTCCATTCAATCATGGAAATAAAGTTTTCAAAACATCTTAAAAAATATCATAAAATGAGGAACAAATGTTTCTAGGTCACTAATTTAACTGAAGGACTCAAAAACATGGTTCACCAGGTACAAACTTGTGGCGCGATAGCTGTCACTGAGGCAAAATGAGGACATACCCAATATTCAGAAATTCAATTTTTCACTCAAATTGTTATGCTATTATAGCATTTGTAATGACAATTTGTAATGACAAGCAATGCTGAAGCATTTTCTCTTGTGGCATCAGACCTTTAGATCCCATGGTAGATATACCTACATAATTATATTATACAGACAGAATTATAATGATATAAAATGCACTCACAGAAAAGAGTTTGAAGAGAGGGTACTGGAAGACTTTCCACTTCTTGTCCTTATAAGCAATTAGAGGAAGATTAACTTTGCTCAAATACTGGGAGAAGAGAAGGATCAGGCCAACAGTTCTGTAGACAGATGACAAGATATTATGATTGGAAATATAGTAGCTAATATGGACAGATTTAAATATTTTTTATCTTAGTTTCTATATAAAATAACATCTTATAAAAACCATAATAATTCAAAAATGAAATGAATTAACTGAAATGAGTTCAATTCACTCAAATAATAATGAAAGTTCATTGTACTTAAAAGAAGAAAGTTGCATAAACTCAAAATTTGATTGTATTAAAGCTGAACTTAATATGATTGAGTTCCAGAAGTTTTCTCATTCCAGCATACTGTGTGTCAGACTTAACATAAGGATACATAAGTTAGTGTTTAATGTTAAGTTGGGATTCACTATGTTCGTTTTGTGGGATTACCATTGTGGTGATGAGTAGAGCCTGTAGTTAGGTTGAGGATGGGCTACAAAACTTTCAAGACCACATATACTGTGTTTGCTTATATACATGCACGTACATAATGACAGCCTCATTGATAGTTATAATAGCATTTAACCAAGATCTGAATGTGATGTTTATGTATGAGTGGGTTGTATGTATGTTATGATGAGTGGGTTGAGGCTGAGAACTGTGAGAGCGAAGGGATGCCGGTAATGTGATTGTTAATGCGAGACACCTGAGCACCACACTGGCCTTGCTCCGCTTCCACAGCTCTTGGCCTCGCCCCACTTGTCACAAAAAATTTAAGTTCTACTAACTTTAAAAAATGAGTTAGGCCCTGTTCACACAAAACGCGTTTTTCAGTTCTAAAAAAGTGATGCGCACCTCACTATTTTAGAAAAAAATAGCAGTGCGCTGTGGTTATTGTTGCTAGGCAACCACTGAAGCAGCTGTCCTGTCAGTGTAGTGCGAGCGCTCTTTGGTTTACTGTTAAACTGTCATATTAGCATAAACTTAAAAAAAGTATGTTACAAGCAAAGGGCTCCATCTTTGCAGTGTCCAAAGAACTGTAAATATTCATCCGCACGACGGAAAGCCGTCTCTTCATTCATTCGATTGGCCAATGGAAAAAAGCGTTAGGCGCTTTTCTGCTCAGAGGTGATTTTTTTAATCTTCAGGCGTTCCAGCAAAAACACGAGGCACCCAGGACGCATAAACAGACTGCTGAACGGTCACTGCCATAGAAAACAATTTAAAAAAAGGCGACTTTCACTGCAAAAAACGCATTATGTCTGATAAGGGCGTTAGTTTACTCAAATGTTTTGAGGTAATAATGTTGGAGTATTCTGAACTTATTGAGTTTTACAGTTGTTTTTATCCATTATTTTTATCCGTTTTGTAGGTCCAGCAAATCAAATTCTTTCCATGTATCTGCCACTGTCAGAGTCATTTGTTTGTTTATCTGTTCCTCAGTCCTGCCATTAGTCACATGGTCTTTGTTCTGAGTTTCTGTTTGTCATTTTCACCATTATGAGTTCATTTACATCAGCTGTGTCTTGTCAGTGATTATGTCTGTCACCTGTGTCCCATTCGTTATCCTCGTGTGTTTATGCGTATATATACCCTCTGTGTCAGTCCAGTCCTGGTTCGTTGTTAAAGTTTCGTATGTGGCGTTTCAAGGATTAAACGATTTTGTTGAATTCAGTCCTCCTGTTCCGTGTGCGAAATGTCAATAATCCAGTTGTTTTTAACCAAACCATTGTTTGTATGTGCATATGATTTGAATTTTTTACTCTACTTCAATTGACTCATTTCAACAACAAAGATTTCCATACTGTATTCGCTGTAGAAGAGGTTTAAGATTAAGACTAGTGAGGATCAGATTAAGATTTGGACTCGAATTAGGGAGATCAGATTTTTTTTTTTTTTTTTTTAAGAAGCTGACAACAACAAACCTAAAATAAAAGCCTATCCGCAAAAACACTTAAAAAAAAAAAAAATTAATGTTCAAACAAAACAACACAAAATCCACATTTTGTCTGTTTTGCACTAATTAATGCTGCTGAATCTTATTTACAGGGCTTAAGAAGTTTACTATGTATCCAAATGAGTCGCACACACATATGCGCCTTAAACCTTTGTTTACTCTGAGGCACCTGGACAGGGGAAGGTCTGAGGCAGGACCGAAGGCAGGACTAATGTATCCTCTTAGGAACCCTTGAGAATGAGTAATGAACAGCGTTTTTTTTTTTATCACAAAAAACGTGAGCGATGTCTTATCATTTAAATGAAAACACTAAAGAGGGATTATCTCTACCGATAAACACTGAACCCTGAGGGTTTTTTTGTTTTTAAAGGAGCCTTGCATTATGAAGCCCTACACAATCAGATATACAGATTACTGTACTGACTAATTCTAACAGTAACTCACAGAGCAGCAATTCCCCAATGAGCTCCTGACTTCTGCCCAGCCTGGATGAAGAGCGAAAGTCCGATGAGGTTGATGGTGGGAGCAATGGCCAGGGGCCCTATGAACCTCAGCACTAGCCCCACGAGACCCGAAAGTCCCAGGACAAGCTGAAGCATTGAGGCCACTAGAATGGCACCCTGGATCTACGAAATGAAAATTAACGGTCAGAATGTTGTGTAAAATACATGAAAATGAATTAATGAAACAAGGTGAAAACTGTTTTTTTTTTTGTTTGTTTGTTTGTTTGTTTTTGCTGGTGGTGATGGTGATGAGGGGGGATAAATTGACCAAGCTGACTTTATTAAACTTTGCATTAATTGTTTTGTATTATTAATTTCATCATTAAGAATAATAGTTTGCGTTTTATTTATGATTTGACCCCATATCAGCAGCCATTCATGGCAAAATCAGCAGTATTTTAAATAATTATGATTATAGTATAATTTCAGTACATTGTTAACAATATTTTAACCATGTCTTATTAAAAACAACCAATATAATGTACATATATAACAATAATAGTACAATAGTAAAAATTCTAAAATGATTCCAGGAGAAACCTTTTAAAAAATGTCCATTAATATATATTCTGAATAAAAAATGTTGTCAAATATCATTTAAAAATGGGTATTCTATTAAAATAAGTTTTATACTCAAGAAATTCTTGCATAAATCACAAACTGGTTTTTCTTCCCATTTCAATAAATATGAATGAGTGAGTCTTGAGTGACCAATTCGACATCTCTTGTGTATACAACCTGGTCATAATTTTCAAAATAATAACAATAATTAACTCCTTGATTTAGTACTGGGTTCACTTCATATAGTTTATTATATATTCGGGCTGCAACAGTTAATCGATAATGAAAATCATTGACAACGATTGTCATTATCGATTAGTCGGGTCTGCCCACGTGCACGCAAAACGTTCGCCAGTCTTGTCAAATTACAGCACTGAATAACGCATTTCTATGGACAAAATGCATTTAAAAACAGTGGAGGAAACAGAGTGAGCTGCTGCGGGAAAGGTGCGTGATCCAAACTGCCCAAAACATGAGAACTCTTTATTTGAAGCTTCAAGCTAATGCATTAGCTCCGTGTCACAAAACGTTCATTCTACGGCCATATCCTTATCAGTACATGTTCCAAATTCACGTGAGGATTTCCGTTTTGCATAAAGGTTTGTCCACACAGTCTGCGTTAAACTTCAAACTTTACATTACTGAATGAGCGCACCCGCGTCAGACAGATGGAACGCGGAGGGAGGGAGACAATTAATGTTCACCTCAAAAATATTCATTTTGCTGAAATATCTGTTGTTGACAGTTCAGTTTAGGTTTAAAAATCAGTATGTCATTCAGGAATTCATGGGAGTAGTAACTGTAAAGGGATAACAGCATGTAACTGAATAAATGTAAGACGTCTCTATTATTTACAGGATAAAGAAATGACAGTAAGAGGTTATGAGTGTGTTCCTGCAGAACATTTCTCTTGACTGTTGGTTAACACTGAGTTTGTGTTTTTGATTTTCTTTATTATCTTATTTTTTAATGTAGAGATTTAAACTATATTCACTCTATACAGTGCTTAAATTTATTAGACCACCGCCACCTAAACCAATAGTACTGGTGATTACCAAAATCATTTTGATTTTTCTGTAATGGTTAATACACCGGTATGTGTAAGCTGTTTAGACACAGTAGTATTTCTAATGCTAAAATATAAATATTGTCGTCATGAATTTTCAAATTTACTGTTTTACAGTAAGACAGAAAATTGGGCATCTTTTTTCAGGTGCCCAATTACAGTCAATAACAGAGACTGCGGTAAAGTACATGAAAACAATTCCAGCAAGAATGCAAGCTGTTATCAAAGCCAAAGGAGGCCAAACAAAATATAAAGCTTTTTTGGACATTGTGTTAATAATGACTTTTTGTCAGATCCCTAAAATATTTGTGTTTTCTCTTCTGTGACAGCTAGTCGAAGACATTAAGCACTGTATGTGTTCATAGCATTCATTTGGCTCATTTGTTTTTTTTGTCAATAAAATAATAAAAAAAAAAGAACATTTGGAGTTTTATCTGATTAATCGATTAATCGAAAAAATAATCGGCCAACTAATCGATTATGAAAATAATCGTTAGTTGCAGCCCTATTATATATGGTTTCATTCAATTCACCATATATTGTAAATGTAAAGATTTGAATTACCCTATAAAATTTCATACCTTTAGTGTAAGCACAGCAAAAAAGCTTCCTGATAATTACATAGAACATCAATATAATTGAGCATAAATTAACCTTAAAGCTTAAAATTCCCTTGACCACAAATATTTGGTCATTCAGATGTTAAATATTATAGTTTTTCCTTGCATAACCTCCTTAAGACAAGAACTGCTCTTCACATCTGAGACTTTACAAGGTAAAATTATTACAGTAAAAGTTCTAATTTTATAGTCAACACTCATTTTACATTTTACAGACAATAGGTGAATACTAATAGTTGATCTCATTAGTATTCGTGGATACGGGCATAAGAGCATTCTTACATTTTTTGTACATTACCGATGATTACAATTGCATTGTATTGACAGTTTCTAAATCAAACCCAAAATCTTTACCGATATTTATCACTCCTTTGAAATGAATGAATGAAATGAAACATATTTAATGACATTAGAATTTAACACATTTACAATGGTTTCACTCTACTGCGTACACAAATCAACAATGTTTCTCTTATAATTCATTCTTGTGGAGCTTTTGCAATTTCAGTTTGAACAAAGTTTTGAGATCTTCAAAACTTACAAAAATGTGTGTGCACTTACCATATGCATATGAATGAGATCACCCTGTATAATTTGAGCACAAAGTGGATAATTATCGTCCATCAGTCATTACTCCTCGCGCTGGTAACTCACATGTCCTTTTGACATTTCACTCACAGCCAAGAACAGACACACTTGTTTCAAATTATGCAATTACGTTCAGGTTTGAAATCATTTCCAACAGTACCTCACGGATACGGGCCTTCCACACCTCGTCGCCATCCATGAGGAGGGCTGCAGAATCTGTGCTGTTCGGTTGAGCAGTGGCACTCATGTCTGGGCATCTCCACTTGGGTAGGGCGAGGATAGCCAAGGTCGGGGTGATGAAAGTGAAAGTTCCTCCTTGGAGGATCGGCAACCTGAGAAGACATAAAGAATGTTTATTTTGCTCTGAGTCTGTTTTATATATCATGTCGGTTAAATCACAAAAAAATTGGCAGGAGGCATAGAAAACTTTGTAATATTCCTTTCACTGAACTATGCAGTACATAAAAATCATTAAATGCATATGTCCCAACAGAAGGGACGAGAGCCAGACTGACTTTAAGGTACTTGAAATTCTGTCATTATTTACTCACTCTCTGTTCTTTCTTTTGTTTTTTGTTTTGTCCATACAATGAAAGTCAGTGTTCAGTGTTGTTGATCCAAAACCAATTGAAACATTCTTCAAAATGTCTTTTTTTTTTTTTACTAATAGGACTATAGAATAGTTCACCTAAAATTTAAATTATTTACTCGCTCTCAAGTTTTTTTATTTGGCTGAGCACAAGAGAAGATATTTTGGAAAAACATATTATGGAAGGCAATGAGGCCCATCAACTGTTTTGTGCTCAGCAAAAGAATGAAATTTATACATGTTTGGAACAACTTGAGGGTGAGTAAATGATGACAGAATTTCTTCATTTTTGGGTGAATTATCCCTTTAATTCTTTCCCTGCCACTGACAGAATTTTCCAGCAATCGCTGTTATTCGTTGGAAGGCACCATTACGCATCTTCTGATATAGTACAGAATCTCAGGATCAAAACACTGGTGAAGAAGGAGCAGAAACAAGCAATAGAAGCATTGGTTATGCACATGTAAAATAATGCTGTGTTGATGGATGTGGGCTACTCGATCTATTTTGTTCTGAATTCATGTAGTCTTTGACAAAAATGTCATTTTCTCAACTTTTTTTTCAAAATGTCACTTTTTTTTAATGAAACCTACCCACATTCAATTGCTGACAAAAAAAAACACATGAAGGTAGAATAAAATGTTTTTTGTTTAAAAGCAGAATATCCATTCTTTATTTTGATATATTATAAATTTAGATATTCATACAATGTTAAAAAAAAAATGCAGGTGGGGAATGAGTTAAAAAATAAATGTGCTTAAAGGGGGTTAGAAGAACCATTTTTGGTTCCACAAGGAACATTTCAGTAAACATTCAAAAAAATATATATATATTTTCATAAACTAAACATTTTTCCACTATAAAGAACCTTTTTGTGCAATGCAAAGATGTGAAAGGTTCCTTATGGAACTTCATGGGCATTTTTTTCTGACAGTGTACATAACTTCAGAGGAACGTTAACGGTACCTGGTCCCAAAGGTGGTCTGTAGCAAAGTGCACAGGCCCGAGACGAAGAAGATGGTGGAGATAAGCTGACTTTTGGCAACGTTGTTCTCTTTGATGCACAATGGCTCGGCTAGGATGAGAGGAATTGCCAGGATGCCACCGAACGCCAGTATGTAATGCTGTGTGATGCAAGAAACAGGAATGAAGAGCTACCACGGATGACACCGGGTTTAGGTTCATCGCAAACTACTCATTATGCGGGGTGAGACACGAGGGAAGACAGATGATCACAAAAAATGTAGCAAATCTTAAATCCGGTCTGTCTGAATCAGGGAGATGTGCGAGAAATGGAAGACAGATGTTGGCCTATCTGTTTTGAATTGATAGCACCTCTTTACTCTCACCAGTGAGCTTCATAAATTTGTCGGGCTCACAAAAAAAGTAAAACTTGGCTGAATGCACAGACAGGAGATTACGGTGCGGATATGGAGATGGTGCATAGGAGAGAATTTACACAGCAGGAGAGGTATGGATATAAATTCAGTTGTGAATTCAGTTTTGCTGCTTAATGTTGTCCACACTTAAGTTCCTGTTGCTTTATTGTTTTTAGGCTGTTCTGGTTTATGCCTTCACAGCAGCCTTCCCCCAGAAGTCCAGTAGAGCAGCTAAAACAGTTTTGAATTGAACTTAAAATTTCATGACTCTAAAGGGATGTGCATTAGCATAAAACACCAGTGCTGAAAGCAGAAACGAATCAGGGGCTCTAAGGGAGTTCGCGCTGACATGAAATACCAGGTCTCTCCCTGCCTTTTCCTCCCCTCCACGACACCGGAGAGATGAAAGAGTACATACTGGAGGAGTGAGACTTCTTCTTTGTACTCCTCTTTACGCTCAGCACATCACCTTACCTCACATGTTGATGCGAGTCCCTTGTGTACCTTCATGCCCTTTCTCTCCCCCCACCCAGTTGCCTTTGATCTCCACGTGTCATCAGGATGAGTATGTGGAACACTTTGGCTCATGTTCCCCTCACCTTAAACATCAGATGCATATAATAAGGAATAACAAGGTCTAGAGTGGCAGCGAAGCCTTAAGGCACACAGGCAGATGATGATTTGCAGAGTCAAAGCAACCAGAAGTCATTCGTTTTTAATGAGAATTGGTGGATTGGAATGATCAGAGACCGTCCTGTTGACATAAAGAGCGGTTTCGTATGAGGGTGAAAGTTCCCCTCGAAGATTTCGTTTGTTTTCAAGTTGGCCGCGTAAACCAACAATTGAGTATTTGAACACTCCTATTTTAGGGACCTAAAGAAAGCAAACAAGCTAGATGACTAGCGGATTGCAGTGCAGACTGGTGCTGTGTCTCAATTTGCATATATTCTAAATTAAAATTAGTGTGTCCCAAATCATAGTATGTTGAAATGAGTATTCCAAAGACACTCGGTTAGAATTCGCACACTCTAATGCTAATATTGCGCACAACCATTGCGCGTTAAAAGAGGATTTGATTAGAACTACAAACACAAATAAATAGTGGTAAAATATATATATATATATTTATAAAAATGGTGGATGTTCACAACTGTTCCATATGTTTTGCACTTTGTTGCCATCTCTGTTTGAAATCTGCAATTGCAGCTATTTGTGAAATTATCATCTTTACATGGGTTGTGCATCAACAGCTCCTCAGCATGGATGAATGGATTAATGTTTGATGTCAGTCAGCACATCGATGTGGATACTGTACTTATCTAATCAAAGACTCTACATCTTGGAAGTAAGACCAAAATAAGAATTTTCACCAGAAAATCTAATCTGAACAAGTCACAAATCTGCCACTTTTGTTCTGACTGAGGAAAAAAGCATTACAATAAATTGTGCTGCCAATGGTGATTAAATATAACAATTGTTTAGCTTGGATCACATCAAACCTTGCAAATTATTATTATTATTATTATACTTTGTTCTCAAATTGTTAATTTGAGAACAACAACAGCAACAACATCAGCATTAGCACATTAGCGTGCATTAGCGTTAATTTTTTGTAGCCACTCCTCAGTCTGAAGTCTTTTGCTTTTGACTATGGGTGAATCTTCAGTTGTCGCTGATTTGGACCTATCTGCATTACAATCCGCTATGAACATGATACATTTAATTATGGCAGCTGCTGTGAGAAAAGGCTGTAAGTGATTCGTCACCAGCAGCATCCTCAGATGCGATATAGCCTACTAGCTGGGACTCCTTTATGTAAACAGACGTGATGTAATGACGCAAAGACAAGCGGTCCAGATGATTACACACTTTTTTCTTGGCATCCAATGAAAGGTGACTAAAGATCCACTGTGTCAATAGTTCAAATCAGGAGAGGCCTGTCCGCTTAGGAGATGTGTGAAGTAAGATGCTTCCCGTGTGGTGGGGATTAAGCCACCTTTCTCGAAATAAGACTAACAAGAGATTTGTTGGATGTTGACTCACCTGGAAACCCAGAAGAATGCAGAGGTACCAGGGTGGGCGATCATTGATGGAGTAGATAAGGTTGCCGTCGGGCCTCGGGTCCAGGCCCTCTTCCAGACTGTCAGCACGGGTTTCAGTGATGACGATCTTCTCAGGGTCATTGCTGCCATCTGAAATCTGAGAGTAGTGGAGATTACTCTAGCATATTCAAGGAAACTCAGTATTAAGGTTCACTGAATCCTTCCAAGAAACAAGATATGGAGACCAAAGCTCAGTTTGAGAACCAAGCTTTGTTTTATAAATAGGAAGCACCATAACATAAGTGACCATTCTGGCAAATATATGGCAACATATCAATAAATATTTCAATAAATTAACTGGTTTTATTCAACTCAAGAGTATTATTTAATTTGGCTGATTCAAAGTGACAAAGATTCGATTCATAAGCTTGTGATTCGATTTCAATCTCGATTCATTTGGATATAAACATGGATATAGCCAAGTACATGTTAATATTTTCTCAAGAGAAACCGCGATGGAAAATGGGCTGGCAGCCGCATTGCGCCATCAGCCCATTTCGTGACATGATTTCGTGGCTGCCACAGCAATGTTAAAGCCGACATAAGGCTTTGATATTATAGGTTTTGCCCTAATGAAAGGCAAATTTTGAGCATTAATAATTTATGCGCATCCATGCTCTTATTTTGTTCATCGTAAGATGGCAGTGACACACAAAGGAAATGGGTTATAGTGTACATAAACTTGACAATAGTAACGCATGAACATGCAAAAAATCAATAAAACTGCAATAGTTTCTGTAAATTAAAGTATATAAAGTCTGTATATGTTTTATTTTTGCAAAGGTCGCTTTAGGGGCTCCGTACTAAGACTCATAAATATACTTTAATAAATGTTGGATAAAACTGTCCAATTTTTATTTTCATATTTAATTTATTCTAATTTATTTAATTGAATCATTATTAAGTATTGAAATAAAGAGTTTTATAATTAATATTTCTCACAGTCTGTCCAGCATCATTTAAATTAATGTTCCATTTCATATTTCGACATTTTTAATTGTATTAAAATATTTATTTATAATTATTTATGAAGTCTAATTAAGTTTAACACTTTGGTGTTCACTGGTTCAAACAATTACATTAATACAGAAACAATCCTATTTCATGCATATTTTACCTGTTACTTCTAACTGTTGCAACATAACCAATTTGAGGGCTTCACTTCGTTTCAGGATCACTGTAATTCAGACATGACTGAGTTGTTTGCTCTATAAATAGTCTGACCAGTTCCACCAGTTTGTCCTATTCAGGGCGATTTGCTAAGTGGATGTGCATGATTGGTCAACATTATCCTGTACATTGCAATCATCCTCCTAGAAAAAAACATCACTGGTCCATCACAACACCACACCAGACATTAATGTCATCTTCAAGACTCTTCCCAAATACTTAGTTTTTTTTTTTTGCATGACTCAGTCAAGTCAACGAGTTTCCCAACCACCCCTTTTCCTCACGCTTCATGCTCATTGAAAAGTTCATTCAGATGAGCATGCATGCAGCCAAGAATGGGCCCTCTAAACAGTGTTTTGTCTGTGGTTGCAGTTAAGGAAAACCAGGCCAGAGCACCTCACGGGGGATATACGATACAACAAACAAGTGAATCGATTTAACGCGTTTTGGTCCAGCGCATATGCATGTATGAATGATTTTAAGGAGATTTCTCTTTTCTTTTCATAAGCTACATGTCCTCAGGCCAAGTTCAATTCATAGCGTTTCTTTAAAATGAGGGAATAATGATTCATCCGTGCGTGAACGAAAAAGTCATTATGAGGTTGTGAGATTGATGATGTCTTTAAAGGGATAATTCACCAAAAAATGAAACTTCTGTCATCATTTACCCACCCTCATGTCGTTCAATACCTGTCATGCTTTTCTTTCTTCTGTGGAACACAAAAGAACATTTTTGGCAGTATGACAGTGTCAGTCACCGTTCCCTGTTACTGAATGGGAAAAAAAGTTGCAAATGGTGACTGATGATGTCTAAATAACATCATCTTTTTGTGTTTTTCACGGAAGACATATGGATTAGAAACAACAAATGATGACAGATTAATTTTCACTTTTGAGTGCACTAAGAGACAGACAAATAAACAGATAAACACTCGGCTAGTTAGCTATATATATATATATATATATATATATATGTATATGTGTGTGTGTGTGTGTGTGTGTGCGTACACACAGAAATTAACTAGATTAATAACTATTGATATTTGGAACGGAATGAATCAATAATATATAGAATAAGCTGCACAATAAGACCATTTTCTTATTAATGTAAAGCTGCTTTGCCACAATCTGCATTGTAAAAAGCGCTATATAAATAAAGATGACTTGACTTGCGTGTATACAGACAAAAATGTCTGATCAATAGAAATAAGATAGCTACTTAACCAGCCACTCAGACACAGACAGAATTTTGGCACACATTTCATTTACTGTGATGACAGTTCTTGGGAAGCAGTTAACTGTGATAAGGAAATGCTGAACTTTGTATTATTAGTAGACTTCTTTGAATGTGAAGATAAACTGGGATTTATGACTTCGTGATTTACGAATTTACGACTATACTCAATGCCAAAAGGTAAATACCACTTCTCTTTTGGTTGAAGTGCAGGGGATGAATTTAGCATGAATGCTAATGAATTTGTCAAATGAATTAGCCTACAAAACAACCTCAGGTATACTCGACTCTCGAGGCTTTCTGAATGGTATATACCGCCACCTTCTGGTTCATATCGACACCGTGATTCCTGAAAGTATTTCAAGCATTCTTCAATCAGCTTTCCCAAGATTATCATTTTTATTTACTGTAAGTGTGGCATTTAAATCCACTCAGGTCTTGTACGCAAACGCAGCATGCTTATGTTTCAAGCTTTGATGTTACCAGCAGCCAGTCATCATATTCTAAGGTGTCCGTTTTACAGTGTATTTCTACATTTAAGTATTGAACAATAATAATTAACTTACGTTGCTTGTACTTACTATTAGGTTAGGGTTAGGATGAGGGCTTGGTTTGGGGTTAATTGAATGTAATTACGCATAATTTACAGTTATTAATACAGTAATTACATGCAGACATCCCAAGTCTCCCGGAAGTTCCGGGAGTCTCCCGCATATTGATAGCGGCTCCCTGATGCCCGCAAATTAGTTAAAATCTCCCGGAATCTAGAGCGAGCGAGCAAGAGCGCGCGTGCCAGACAGAGACTGTGTTTCAAACCGTCTAGCGCGCGCACGACAGAGAGGGAGAGAGAGCGAGAGACCTTGCGAGTGTGTGCTAGTGTGCTTGTGTGCGAAGCGCATCTAAGACAGAGAGCATCCTGATTGGCCTGTTTCGGCAAATCAACCAATCAATTGTCAGTGTGGGCGGGCTTTTATCTCTTCTCCCGAACCAAATGAATCAGTTATGTCTATCTAGAAACAGGAGCACCATGGCAGAGAAAAAAAGTGTAAGACACATTTTACGGCAGACTACAGGAAAGTGTACCCCTGTCTTATAAGTGTCAAACATAATGACAGTCTTGCTCGCTGCATTTGTAACAGCGACTTCAGCATTGCCCATGGCGGGTTTAATGATTGCAAAAGGCATGTTGAGGTGAGTTGACGAGTTTCATTTCGTGTGCATATTATTCAGGCTAGTTGCCAAGGCTATATGAAAACAAGAGACCTGTTTAAATAATTTAGACCTGTTTAAAGTTGCAATGGAAAATAAATAAAAGCAGTTTTTTTTTTTTTGGGGGGGGGTACCTCCCTGAAATGACTTTTTGCAGGTTGGGATGTCTGTTACATGTAACACGTGTAACAATGACACTAAAATAAAGTGTTACCACAAATTTTATCTAACAGCTAGACAAAAATTGCTTATGCAGCTCACGCTTCGCTACCGCCTCCTAGTGGAAGTTGGTGGGTATTTCATTCATATTATTAGGCCTAGCTGACTGGTTGTTTCACCTGGGTAAACTTTGCATGGATTAAAAACACTGGCTTAGCCTGGACAAATTGTAAGTAATAGTTTTATTAAATATAATAGGCCAACTAATTTAAGTCACGGAATCCACAGTGCCTAACAACCTGACTGTGTTGTTATTCACTTTTTTTTTCTCCTACTTAGTTTATTAGCTTTGCTGACACGATTGTTCATGCAAATGTTTAAACAAGTAGTTACTCATGACATGAAATTCCACATGCTAGTGTCTGATCCTTCATGAAGACCAGCATATTTGCAAAATATTAAAAGCTGGTTGGGGGAGGAGGGTTGGTTGTTGTTGGACTATGGTAGCTATTTTTGCACTCCGCAGGCAGTAAACAGAGAAAAAGATGAAATGAGAAAGTAGTGTGTTTATCTTAAACAACAAGATGGTGTCCCTCTGTTTCCCCCGAAGCCATTTGACCTTTATAAATCTGTTTTCAGTCCGTAATTAAATTACTCTGGTCTCTATCAGCCTTTTCCTCCACAACATATGAAAAAAATATCAAGAGCTAAACCTATTCATATGTTATGCTATATTTTATAATATCTTTCATGGATGAGGCCCCCACAGAAAATTGTTAGCCTGTATATATGTGATTAATCTGTAACGAATAAATGAACTCAATAATCGGAGATAATGAATAATAATCAGAATCAATAAATAAATAAATTAATTTCGTGTTGCAATCTAATTTGAATAAATGTAGGGTATTTGCAATATATATTCTATAAATGTAGTGTAACATCTTATTTTAAGGATGTTTAGAAAAAAATATTTTTCTAGTGTGTTCATTCAAATATTTCTCCTGCATCATATTGGAATCAGAGTTTATTTTCTAAAATTGATCTTCATATGCATATGATTTTGTGGTTGAAAACTGGCACTGTAAAGCAAATTAATAAAACATAATGTGGTGGCAACAAGAATTTTAAATATTTCCTCAACAAGCCCAGCATTCATATGGAGACCACAAATTATGTTTTATTAACTTCTCAGATTACTTATGTTAGTGCTGCATAATCTCATAATGACAAGATGGTTATGACGATTTGAAAAGGATCCTTAGAAGTTTGGAATCCAGTTTGAGCAGTTACATTCAGTCACGTAACATTCTGACCTCATTATTCAAAAAAGCAAAATCACCTATTGGCCTATATTAACCTCTGTTAACCCATAATCCACCACATGGCTCTGGAAAGCAATATATACGATAGCATTGTTTCATATTGCCTTGCTAGTAACTGAAAAAACAAGCCCCAAGAATTTTGCCAGAGCTTTCCGTAAAATCACATGTGATGAAGAGAAACAAGCAGCAATTGATAAGTTGTTTTCGAGCTGTTTTTATTTAGAGCATTTTTGGCACTTACTTCGAAAGTTGAGTCTGTGGCGCCCTGGTTTCTTAACACAATGTCAAGCTTTTGGTCCTGCTGAGTGAGATGCATAGCGGACCTGTAGATGTAGGAGTTAGGCAGCGGCCACACTTCTGATAAGTTCAGAGAGAGAGCGAGAGACTGGCCTTTGAAGTCGGCTGGTCGCCAAGGAAACCAGAACTGTGTGTTACATGCGCCTTGAACTCTGCATTTATGCAATCTGCAGCTTGACTGAGGGTTTTGGAGTCATGTGCCTGCCTGAGGACCGCTGCTACGGCCACTGATAGGGCCGCAAGTGCTCCCAGTGTTTGTGTTGATTTCAGGCATATCAAACCAACCCTGACTGAGCATGAGGAGGAACTGGGGGTGTTTTGCGTTGAGTGGAACGAGAGACATGCTGGCTACATCAGTGAAAATCTAAATCTACGCTCCAGTCTGGGAAAAACACTTTGTAAAGCCCAAACAGAGAGAATGAATTAACCCATTATATATTATATTAGTTAATCAATTAAATCTGTTTCATAGTAAAATAGAACACAGGATGAATTAAGGTTCATCAAAATAGAGCATTACATTATATTTCTTTGTTTGGTATAATGTCTGACCATGTATGCGGTGAAGAAATGAACACGTTTTTTTTACTAAAGCATTCTCATTCTCTGAAGCAAAATGATTTTAAATAATATTAAAATATTTATTCATTGTACATTCGCAGCACATAAAACATAAATATTTCAGTAACATTATAGTACATTGACAGTAAAAAAAAAGATAACAAAAACTGAGAATTCTCAAAAAAAAACAATCTATAATATAATTAATATAATGTAATGTCCATATATGGTAAGGAAATTTACAGTTAATCAATTAACAGGTTTTTACAGACACATTTTAAAATTCTTTTCATATCAAATTATTATCATTATTTAGACCATATTTGAGGCATGAGGTTCTGGCGTAGGTGTAGCCATCGTGCTTTTTAAAGGCACAATATGTAAATTTTCGCCGCTAGTGGTCGTTTATTCAAAACAAAGGCGTAGCTTGATGACGCCTCGATTTCGAATCGGGACGGGACTTGGGCAGAAATCAGGTTCGTGGATGATATTATTAACGTTACTGTAGTATGAAGCAGAGCGCTGGAGCGATTGCTAATGAGAAACGAGTGTGTCTCGAGAGCAGCGGAACTTTTATTATGCCGCAGTCGCCGCTTCCACTTCTTCAGGTTATGCGAATGTGAGGAAAAGCAGCGCTGGTTTATCATATTACGTTTTGTATGTAGAAAGTTGTTATAGTGCTTCTCTGTGTTCGCTTGCCGGCTTATATGAGACACTTGTTGCACACTGCAGTAAGATAGATATTAGGCGTGGTTTTCGCTGTAAAATGAGATTTATTAATGTGTCCAAACAGTTGCTCACCTGTCAAATAAAACACATTGTAATATAATACACGGCAATATATTAAAGCGTCTTTGGTGTTTCCATGGTTTTCTACAAAATAAAACCGAGGGTTATGTGGCTATGATGTCATTGAGCACCTTTACACGCACATTCTTAAGCCAATTATGCTTAATAAGCCGACACCGAACGAGGTCATGTAACCCGTTTTCTTATATTGGAGTAAACATAAACCGGTCGGAACAGGTAGTTTTTTTGCCTCTAACCCCGATTTCGCGCGGCATGCTTTCTGTTGGTTTATTGTAGTGTGCATGTGTGATACGTGACTGAAACACATTCTTAGTGCAGATTTAAACGCATTCAGACAGAGCGAGCATTTTACAGGAAAGAAATATCACAAATGCAGGCTCTTTCAAGACCCCGAACATTATAAAATTGTGTTTTCATCTCTCGTGCAGCAGAAGTTGAAGTGGTCCAGTCGAAACGTAGCTGTAACTGCATGAGAGAATAATATGAGCCGTGAGTTTCTCGCTGACAAGTTGAAAGCTTTATTTAACATCACAACTTTAATATTAAATATTAAAATGAATGTTTTTGATGTCACTACAGGGCAATAACCTGATTTATTAATAAAGTCATGCAAACACGGTTTACTTGCGTTATCAGGTTACTGCTTTACATGTAAACGGGGAAAACTGGTTATTTCAATAAGATGATGTTTGTGAGTTATCAAGTCCGTGTCGTAGTCAAAATGGCTTATTTCTCTGGATTTAAACATTCTTGGAAACATTTGGTATAATGTAAGTACACAAATCAACAAAATACATAACATTGATCTAGTGGTTTTATTTTAATCCAAAAATCTTACATATTGTGCCTTTAAATAACTTAACTAGTAAAACTTCCTGGCATAGCCAACATCACCAGAAATACCAAGATTTGCTTGTGAGGAGCATGACAGTGCTAGTCTTGATTCATAGCACCAAAACAGCATGAATATTGATGGCAGTTTTATGGAATCATCATTACATGAACTGCTTTTTTGATAATGTGAGCTCTGACCCTATTTGTCTTAAAAAATTTTCACTGTCACAATTATAATTGATTTGTAGTGTGTCAGAACAGCTCTCTTTAGGTGGTTTTGTCATTGTGGCTTTGCATTTCTCTGTTGGATTGACATGTGAAAGGATCAGTTGATCTCTGTGACCTCTTTTCTTTTTTGTAGTATATCACCCCCCCCCCCCCCCAATAGACAGCCATCAGCCAAATAAAATATTGCCAATCAATAGATTATATTATTATATATATATAAGAGCCCTTATAAACTCATCACAACAAGATGACAGCCACTCTGAATTTCACAATCTGGGTGAAAGGTGACATTAGCTCCACTGAAAGGGTCAGATTAATACATTATAGATGCTGAGATGTGACTTTTCACATGGAATTTTACTGTTTGTGTCTTTTGCTTTTTCAAACATGGTCACCAACCCCCTACACCGACCAGCTGGACAAATGTCAAAATATACAGATCTTTTTTTTGTTGTTGTTTTGAGGTCCTTTTATTCAAAAGTTCTTAAAAGTTGTGACTCTCAAACCTATGTTAATGATTGCAAATGTTTCCTTTTTCCTTTCTTTTTTTCCAGAGCTTCCTTTTTATTGCAATATATAATTGAGAATTCTCAATAAAATGAATGACTAAAATCTATTATAATATAACATGTATTATATTATATTATATTGGATGTATCAGTTACTATAATTATTTACTACTGTTCAAGTTTGAGTAATATTTTGAAATATTATTACAATTTAAAAAGTTCAGCGTCATTACGCCAGTCTTCAGCTAATATGCAGATTTGCTGCTGAAGAAACATTTCTTATTAGAACATTTTTTTCTTAATCGTGTTTACATTATCAATTTTGAAAACAGTTGTGCTGCTTAATATATATTTGTGGAAACCGTGATGCGTGTTGTTCTGGATTCTTTGATAAATAAATGTCTTTACTGTCACTTTTGATCAATTTGACCCTTTGCAAACAGTTTGATTGACAGGCGATCTGACCAATAATAACCCCGAAGCCGCTATTTTATTCGACAAACCAGTCAGGGGAGTTAAAAGATTAACATTGGTGAATTTGAACCTGAAAATTTCTCTCCATGGTTGAAACAGCATTCCTTCTGATTATTTAAAGAATTACAATATTTTAAATATGAAACTGCTTCATACGCTGTCAGTGTCCTCTTTGCCTCGCAATGTTTTTTTCACATTTTCACTTTGCGAAGGGCCAATTGAATACAGCCTTACGGAATAAAAGTCAGCAAAATAAACGGGCGATCTGGGATCGGGAGTTAGTAGATTAATGTTGGCGAACTTGAACTTTTTAAATTGTGTGCACTCGCATCTTTCCGCGGTTGAAACAACATTCCTTCTTTCATATGTCTGTCGACGCGTTGTCAGTGTCCCCTTTGCACTGGGATGTATTTTTCACCGCGTGAGAACATAAAGTGTGGAGGGAGAGCGCATGGCTTGTCAGACATAGCAAAAATAACTAAAGGGGACAGGTCTTTGCGAAGGGTCAATTCAGATGTAATCTTGGGACAAATTGTAAAAAAAATAAAATAAAATACTTTATGTTGTATAGTGATACGGTCTTGAGAGGGAATCGTTTGAGCTAAACAGAGTGGGCTTATGGAACAATGAGTAGACCACATTCATAATTCCAGACCCTGAAAGAGGCAGTTAAATCAATTTAGACACTGACATTGCAGAAACACAGCCTGCCACACAAACATGAAAGGTTGAAATCTTTGTCATTTAAGCATGTCGTTTTGTAATCATGCCTTATGGATGCTCCTCTGTTCATACTCACAAAATGTGAATTAGACGTAGATTGACTCACATGAACCTCACATGATTTGACTGACTGATGGATATATATATTTATCCATTGTACAAAAGCTTCTTTATTATGGGAAAAAATGTTCTAAAGGCCCGTTCACACCAAGAACAATAAGTATAAAGGTAACTATACCACATTTGCATCCACACCAACAAATAATAACGGTCAGTCTATTCTAAGCTCACGCTGAGGTTTAGCCTACAACATGTTTTTGCTGTTCTTGTTGCATTTACACGGCTTTAACCAGCAGATGTCCTAAGCAAATTAGAATGGATTCTGATTGGCTTCCAGGGTTTTATTGTTCAACAGCTGGAAAAAAATTGTTTTAAAAGTGATCCCAACAATGTCGTATCTCGATGTCATTATTGGTATAGCGGTGGAGTGGACAGGGCTATTCTTTTTATTTTAAAACTATATTATATTTATTGTTATCTTTATAGCTATCATTCTTGGTGTGAATGGGCCTTAAGAAAATACTAATAAAAATGTTTTTTTAAGAACTGTTCACTGAAAGGTTCTTTGGGGAACCAAACACGGTTCTTTTATGACATCGCTGATAAAAACCCCTTTTTTATAGAGTGTAACTGGTATATTTTTTTTGTCAATATTTTGGAGATAAATATCTGCCAAAAATACTAGAAAAGGCAATATCATCTCAATCCTGTTCCTACTTGGAAAGAAATGGTATCTGTGAGGATTTCCAGTCAGGATTTAGACCGTACCATAGTACTGAGACTGCTCTCATTAGAGTTACAAATGATTTGCTCTTATCATCAGACCGTGGTTGTATCTCTCTATTAGTGTTACTAGACCTCAGTGCTGCTTTTGACTCTATCGACCACAATATTCTTTTGAATAGACTAGAAAATTATGTTGGCATTAGTGGAATTGCAATGGCATGGTTCACATCATGCTTATCTGACCATTATCAGTTTGTAGTAGTAAACAAAAGAGGTGTCATTTCAATCACAAGTTCAATATGGATTACCGCAAGGCTCAGTACTAAGACCGTTGCTTTTCACTCTGTACATGCTACCCTTGGGAGATGTCATTAGGAAGCATGGCATTAGTTTTCACTGTTACGCTGATGATACCCAGCTCTATATTTCATTGCGCCCTGACGAAACCATTAAATTCTCAAAATTAACGGAATGTGTAGCTGATATAAAAAAATGGATGATTAGTAATTTCCTACTACTAAATTCAGAAAAAAACAGAGATTCTAATTATTGGACCAAAAACTGCTGCACATAATAACCTAGAATACTGTCTAACGGAATACTGGTGTCGGTGGAGCCTGTGTCAACTAGCTCATCCCTGTGAGGTCCTTACCGACACATCAGCCTGTGGCAAAGATCTGTGATGAAAAGATCTTAAACTAGATGGAACTGGATTAAATATTTTGACTGTTGCGACTTCAATCGGACTTATGACCTGTAACTATGCCTGAGTATCGGACAAGTGTTCACTGTTGGCCAGAGGAGACCTGGCCTCTGACTAAGCCTGGTTTCTCCCAAGGTTTTTTTCTCCATTTTGTTGGAGTTTTGGTTCCTTCTCGCTGTTGCCTTTGGCTTGCTTAAATTAGTGACGCTTGCTTGATATTCAACAGTGTTTTTTGGTAAGTCTGCATTGGCGCCGCTATATGCGAACTGAGCTGAGCCGGATGATTACTTCACTCCAGTGCTGATATACATAAATTAACTATACTAATAGCTATTGATCTTTGCAACGGAATGAATCAATAATATATAGAATAAGCTGGACAATGACACCATTTTCTTTGGGAGCTGAAAAAAAAAATTATTTGGCAATTATTAATGTAAAGCTGCTTTGCCAGAATTTGCATTGTAAAAAGCGCTATATAAGTAAATATAACACACACACATATATATATATATATATATATAAAATATATATATATAAAATAAAAATACAAAATATCTGAGATATTTTGGGATACATAATATTCAATAACTGGGATATTTTCTGAGACTTGGCGATATATAATACTATATAACAGATATTTTTGGAATATTTTGGAAATCTATATCACATATCTATATATATATATTAGCCGCTGCTCACCAAGAGTCAAGTCAAGTCATCCTAGATCATCAAGAGTCAAGTCAAGTCATCCTAGATCATCAAGAGTCAAGTCAAGTCGTCCTAGATCATCATGAGTCAAGTCAGGTCGTTTCAGATCTTCATGAGTCACGTCAAGTCTTCCCAGACCTTAAGGCATCTAGCCAAGCCAACCTAAATCAGTGTGAGTCAAGCCAAATCATCACAAATCACTGTGAGTCAATCCAGTTTGTCACTGATAACTGTGAATCAAGTCAAGCCACCATTGTTCAACCCCGACGCAAGCACAAGCTGTGCGTAAGAAGGCCGCATCAGCTCTCCACAAGCCCGTTCCCATGCTCCCTGAATCCACTGTGGCTCCAGGCCTCGAGTCGCCTGAGCCTATTGATCACGCGCCTGTCCCACAGTCTATGGATCAAGCCATGTCTGTCAAGCCACCAACCAATCAAGTCACACCTGCCCAGCCACTCATGGTTCCAGTCATGCCTGTCCAACAGTTCACAGCTCAAATCACACCTATCCAGCAAACCCCGGTTTCGACTATGCCTGCCAAACAGCCTGCATCTCAAGGCTGGTCGTTTCACCAATCCACAGCTCTGGTCACCCCAACCCACCATCCCATTGCTCCCGCTACATCAGCTCCACAATCCACGACTCAAATCAGGTCGACTCAACCGCCACTGGCTCAAGTCCCATTAGTCCAGCCTTCAAGGGTCTAAGTCACGCCTGTTCAGCCTCAGACGGTTTTTGCTCCACCTGTCCAGCCTCAGTCCACTCAGGTCATACCTGTCCGGCCCCAACCTGCTCACGTCATGCCACCGCAGCTTCAGACTGCTCATGTCACGCCTGACCAGCTCTCGATGGTTCACGTCACGTCTGTCCAGACTCAAACGGTTCCAGCCACACCAACTCAAACCTCACCTGTTCAACCCATGGCTCAAACCACCTCTATCCTGCAACCAGAGGCACAAACCACGCCTGCTCCACAGCCAAAGATACAAGCCACGTCTGTCACACAACCAGCGGTTCAAGTCACACCAGCAAAGACCACTCCTGCCCAGCAGCCCACGACCCAGGCCTCGTCTGCCCAGCTTCAGACGGCTAACGTCACACCAGTCCAGTTGCACATGGCTCAAGTCATGCCTGCCCTGCCCTGCCGCTGTTAATTCACGTCACGCCTGTCCAGCCGTCAACGGTTCAAGCCACATCAACCCAACCACAAACGACTCACGTCACGTCTGTCCAGCTCCAGACGTCTCACACCAGTACTACTCAACCTTCAGCGTCTGTTCACTTCACGTCTACTATGCACAAATCATTAGAGGAAGCTGCCCTGTTAGTAATGGCTATGTTCACCTGTTGTGTGTGGGCTATACACACAACCGCTCCCATGTCTGAGCCTCCCGAGGAGACTATAACCCGGGAGGAAACTGCCAAGCCTATATCCTCTGAACTGTCTCCAAAGGGAATTTTGGTCCCTCAACCCCTTGCGGAACCCGTGAGATCCACTGTGGATCCTCCAACGGTGGCAGCATCTGCTGCGAAACCTGCGGAGGTGTCAGTGGGCCTTCACCAATCTCTCAACCCGGAACCACCTATCAGTCCAGAACTATCTGCTCGTCCTGAGTTACCCGTCAACCCCGAGATGTCCGTCAACTCTGAAAGACAAAAGTATACATCGCTCCTGAAATGTCTGTAACCCTCAAACTGCCTTTCACCATTGAACTGTCTATCAGCCCTGCTCTATCTGTCAGCCCAGAACCCTCTATCAGCCCAAAACTCTCCATTCTCCCAGAAATCCTGGCTCTGCCTGTACATTCCACACTGTCAATCTTCCTTGAATCATCTGTCATCCCAGAACTTTCTGTCCTACCTGAATTCTCGTTCTGTCCCGCTTTGTCTGTCTGCCCCATTCTGTCTGTCTGCCCCACTCTGTCTGTCAGCCTCGACTCTCCTGAAAGCCTGATTCACACTGTTGTGGCTTTAACGTTCATGATTAGTTATGTCTCTCTCTATGTTATGTCTCTCTGGCAGCCTGCTCAGCCCGCCCGTTCCGCCCCGGCAGCCTGCTCAGTCCGTTTTGCCCTGGCCCCGGCACAACCCGTTCCGCCCTGATCGCCTGCACAGCCCATTCCGACCCTGGTCTGTTGCACATTCCGTTTCACACTGGCCACTCAATCAACCCCCACACCTTTATAGATTTGTACCCCATGGTGCCGGGTCCCCCTTGTCCTGATTAGCCCATCCCTCCCTCCCTGTTTTGCTCATTTTTTGAGAGTCTGGAAGCCGCTCCTAGGGAGGGGCTCTGTTATGAATTCGGTTCGTCCTTCCACCCTTTAATCACTAGAGGTCACCCGCTCGCACCATGCTTCTCCCTCACCACACTACACTCCCCAGAATCCCTCACACAGTCACTGATCATCCGCCAGCTGTTCGTGATCACCACTCATTAGCTTCATCACTTTACTATAAATAGATCACTCACCCCATTCCTCGTCGCGAAGTATTGTCGATTCCTTTATAACAATTTCTGAGCATATTTTCCCTGTCTGATTACCTGGTTTCTGATCTTGTCTGTTTCCTTTTTGTTTAATGATTATCTGCCTGCCTCTGACCTCCCGCCTGGATATCACCACAAGTCTGTCTGCCCTCTGATATTGCTGTTCGCTGTTGTTGACCTGTGCCTCTCTGACTACGTTTGCTAATAAAAGCTGCATTTGGATTTTACCCTCTGACTCATGTTACAATACCTAATACTGTATAATTGGGATATTTTGGGGATACATAACAACTGGGATATTTATGGGATTATATAATATAAAACTCTATATCTGGGATATTTTGGAGAGATTTTCAGGATACATAGTACTCTATAACTGAGATATTTTCATGATATATGGTACTTTATAAATAGGATATGTTAGGGATATATAATACTCTATAACTGGGATGATTTAAAGTTTATATGACAAACAGAAACTTAAAACATAAGGAATGATTTTATAAAATTTTATCAGTTCACCGAGGAAATTACTCACAGAAACTCTGTAGAAAATTAACATATCAAATAAGAACAAACATATTCCTCCTGTTTCATTGAATTCCATTTTCCCTTAAACCAATGGATTTTAGCTGAAATGAAATACTGTTTTGTTTTCTCATAGAACTGGCCAGGAATGGTCAGAGTTTCCATATGGATGTTGTTTAGAGGCCCCCAAGCAAAAGGGGGTCTTGGGGGGGTTGCTCTATGAAATCCGTGACCTCAAGTAAAAAGGAAACAAGAGAATACTAGTACTACTAATGCTAAAAACCTCACAAACATGCTCAAATAATATGCAGTTGATTTACGTCTTGTTTGCGGTGGAGTTATTTACATGTGGTGACTTAGATATGCAGACCACAGTATCCAGTTATGACAGTTCCAATGATCATCAATTTTGAGCATTCATTGCAAGATCATTCTGCCATAGGTCAGGTTTTACATGATTACAATGCTACTAGGGTAACATAGTGGTTGTATTCAGAATGAATATGATCCAGCTATACAATACAGAATAATACAGTATAAGACTTTATGAATATCTGGGCAGCTATTCAGCTTTGGGCATGATTTAGAGAAAAACAGACTAATGTACAGTGTTTTTGTAATGCCCTCCACTCCTCACATTCCCCTACCTTTTTTTTGTTTTGTTTTACATGTATTTTTCCAAATTGACTAAAAATGATGAAACATAAGGTAGTCGTGGCCTAGTGGTGAGGGAGGTTCAGAAGGTTGCTGGTTCGATTCCCACGCTGGCAGGAATTGAAAGTGGGGATTGTGAATAAACAACATTCTCTCCACCTTTGATATCATGACTAAAGTGCCCTTGAGCAAGACACCTAACCCCCTATTTCTCCCCTTGTAAGTCGCTTTGGATAAAAGCGTCTGCTAAATGATGAAAAATGAAATGAAAAACATAAAAACACATTAATCCTATAAAGATTTGACACACAAATTTCTAAAGCCTTTAAATGAGCTACATTAAAAAAAAACAGACATACAAATAAACTGTTATACACAATATAGAGCATGCCTTTTGTCGTCTGATTGACAGTTTAAAGCTACAGTCTGTAAGTTTTGGGGGGTTTTTTGGTAAAAAAAATGAATTTTTGAGCAAGCACATAACCAGCCAGTATTCATGGATTCATTTGGTTCTAAAAATGAGTAAAATAATATATAATAACAGCTGACACTGAACTATGGTGCGAGTTTTGGCAGGAAATTTTGCAGTCTGTCTTAAAGGTACAGTAACAAAAATGTTATGTAAAATTACATTAACATTTCTGGAGAACCTGGATTTATTCGTTATTTGATGACTTAAATTTTAATGAATAATTTAGATGTAAGAAATAATTTTTTTGCTAGCCCTTTTGTCGGAAGATTTCACTCAACAAAAAGAAAATGCCATTTGTAATCACCTGTAATTCTTTTACATCTTCTTACTCATCCATTTTTGTATAACTGATTTCAATGTCCTCTAATTGCCTTTTTAATCATATCCTGCAGTCTGTCCAGCAGATGGCAGCATGTATCATTTTATGCACTACAGCAAACTCCTCCTGACATCATCAACCTTGTGACAGAAATATCCATGGTAACCCATGAATGAATCCACACAGCTTCCTGCAATGAATAAAATGAACCCAAAGAAAAGAGACTGCTCCTATCACATAAACATTAGGCTTTGCACTTTGTTAAACTTGGAAAATACCATGTATAGGGCTCAAGATTTGGCTGGTTCATGGTCCAGTTGGCCTCTGCTGGAAAATGCTGTAACTACACCATTCTGTCTTTCTCCAGGTCACTACAGTGGCCTCTGAATGAACACAACATCTGTTCTTAATCTCTAGTACAGTTACATGTCCAACAGGAAGGGACTGATAACATATCTGTTCAACCGAATCAGGCCAATTAGCTTCCTGTGAACACAGAGTGGACAGTCAATAGTGACACGGAGGGGTCACTAGCCACTGGCTTTTAATGACATGCTGAGAGGAAGCAGGATTAGTGAGGGATGATGTCATCCCTGCCACCAGCAACTGTGCCCTGAATGACATTTCTATTACTCTGTGTTGGCTTATAAAGAAACTCGTTGCCATTTTAATGTCAAAGAGACAAAGAGATGGAATGTTTGTTGGTGACAAAAAACCGAGGCGCTATAGTGTACCAATCTCCTTTCCTCTGGTTAATTTGCTTGTTATGAATCATACAGTGAATGGCTGAATTTATATTGCTTCATGCAGCAAGAATGCACAATGTGTTCAAGTCTCAGTACGACTTCTCAAAGATATAATAGATTCCAATACATCTGTGTTACATTACATCCATGTTAGATCATTTTATGTCTCGCCTTTTTTGGAAATCTGCATACTTGTTGATGCGGAAATATATGTCACTTTGACCTGCGACTAAAATTGACTATTTTCTCTTCCCAGCATGAACGAAAGCTTGGTTTTGATGGGCTTCTGAGTGAATGGTCTCTGCTGTTTCTGTACGGCTAGAGTTTTTAACCAAGAGTTTAGAGAACATATTAATATGTTATACAAAATTAAGAGATATTTTAATGAAATCCAAGAGGTTTTGTTCATCTCCCATAGAAAGCAATGTAATTACGTCATTCTAGCTCAAGAAATGTAGTAAAGACATCGTTAAAAGTCAGCATGACTATAGTGATTCAACCTTAATGTTATGAAGCAACGAGCATGTGTACTGTGCGCAAAAACAAAACAAAAATAATAAATTCGTCTCTCCCCTGTCATTCTCCTACACTGTTTACGTTCAGCGCTTCCAGTTTCTACGTCCGAACGGTGGCTCAGTCTTGGACCTCTTGGATATCATCAAAAATATGTTAATGGTTCATTAGTTAGACATTAGGTAATGTATTAACTAACATGAGCAATACATTTGTTACTGTATGTACTAATCTTCGCTAACGTTAGTGAATGAAAATACAGTTGTTCGTTGTGTGTTCATGTTAGCTCACAATGCTATTGAGTGGCTCAGAGCAACACAGTAGTGGTTCCTAAATGAATCAGTATTTCTGAACAAATCGGCTGAGTGATTGATTCAATAACTCACTCGCAAAGACAGTTCAATGAATTAATCAGTGTTTTCGATTCATCGGTTCAGTGAATAATTAAAAGAATCCCTCATGAAGACCATTCGCTTGTTTCTTTCCTAAATCAGCGTGTTTGAACGAATCATTGGCTCAATGACTCACTCAAAAAAGTCATTTATCGTCACTTTCTGGGATAATAAATATTCTGGTGTAAATGTGCAAAATCCTCATGCATGGGCAATTGAATTTGAGAATTGTTTTGTAATATTACATACAATGGTCATTATAATGGTCTACTTTCTATAAACAGTATTGATGGCTGATTCAGTCAGGATTTGAATTCTCTCAAATTTATCTTGTCTGCCATTTATGCTTTATTTATTCATTTTCTTTTGCTTGTCTGCCTTTCATTATTCACAAGCTTTCATTCATCCCTCGTTCCTTTGATTCATCTGCCACACTCAATGCTAATATCTGTTGAATCCATTATGTATTATTTTTAGCTCTGCTTTTCAAAGGACGAAAATGCGTTCTAAATCTAGATGCATTCTCTTTACACAGACTCTCTCTTTTCCATTCACTCTCTCTCTCTCTCTTACCCTGGTGGTTGAGTAAAATTCACAATTTAAGAATTAGTTTCCTTTTAGGAACAAGTTGGAACTTGCATTTGCATTTCACACAGGAGTTAAAGGGATAGTTCACCTAAAAAATGAAAATGAAAACTCTGTCATTATTTACTCACCCTCATGTCGTTCCAAACCCGTAAGACTTTTAGTTCATCTTCGGAATACAAATGATTATATTTTTGATGAAATCTGAGAGATTTCAATTTGACTCTTCAAAAAGTTCATAAAGAGATTGTAAAACTAATCCATATGAATTGAGCATTCATAATTGCTTAATACGATCAACAAATTTAATTTAGGCTTTGAACATATGGATTGAACTAACTCTTTAAATAATTTTAAGAATATTTTATGTTTTTGAAGGAAGCTTATGCTCACCATGGGTGCATTTATTTGATTAAAACTAAAACAGCAATATTGTGAAATATTATTACAATTTTAAGAAATTATTTCTATTTTAAAATAACTCAAATTATAATTTATTTCAAGGATGGCTGAATTTGCAGTGTCACATATGATCTAATATACAGATTTGATGCTCAAGAAACATTTCTTATATTATCAATATTGAGAACAGTTGTGCTGCTTAATATTTTTGTGAAACTGTGATACATTACCATTCAAAACTTGGGTAAGTATAATTGTATGGAATGAAATTAATACTTTTATCAAGCAAGGACACATTAAACTGATCAAAAGTGGCAATAAAGGCATTTATAAAATTGATTTCTGTTCTTTTGAACTTTCCATTCATCAAAGAATCCTTAAAAATGTGTCACGGTTTTCGACAAAAAAATACGGCAAAAACTGTGATGTACACAATATTTACTGTATCCGATTGATCAAATAATACAGCCTTAGTGAGCATAAGAGACTTCTTTCAAAATCATTAAAAAATCATAATTATTTAGTAACTTTTGAGCAGTGGTTTATTATATATAATTTGTTACATCATATAGACTTTATAGATTTTAATTTATAGACTGTATAGATTCAATTCTCCATCCTGTTTGCTATACCTCGATTTAAATATGACTTGTGAATGGCACACAGCGCTTTCCATTCACAATGCGACTCTCACACACGCATGCTGCGGTATATATGAACCTCCCCTTCCCCCCTCCGGCTGACTTTTTCCTGAATGGATGCTGAAGCTCAGGGACCGTCAGCCTCCATGCTGCGGCTGTGGCTCAGCTTTCCCATGGAGGGGAGGGAGGGATGCTGTAGGTATTAGTGGCTTCTGTCGCCATTACATGTGCAAGCTTGAAACATCCAGCCTCCCATTTGATGTAGAGGAAGGGAGGGCGGTGTGTGTGTGTATGGGAACTCTGTCATTCACACTCACCCTGCCTGAGGATTACAGCCCATAATCTGCACGGCAACAGCCCCGCGCTCTCTCTCTCTCTCTATCTCACTGAGATGATGGAAGGAAAGAGGGAGGGGGGAAGAGATAGAAAGAAGAGATGAGATTAAGAATGGCTGCTGATTCATTCATAATTTCCTCTCTATTCACATTCCCAGCCTGCACTGTTTGGGGTTGGGGAGTAAAAACTGAGCATCACTAAGATGAAAGAGGGTGAGTGAGGACAAGCTCAGCTTCATCCATCCACACCCCCATCTTCATCAGCAGTGAGGAAGAGGAGGGAGCTAATGACGTCATTGCAAAGGCACCGCAGTACAAAGTTGCAATGAAATACAGACGTGCACTCGTTCTGCCGAAGATCCCACGAATTGACGCTGGTGTGCCAAAATGGATTTGAAGCACAATTCAGAGTCTGAAGTTGTGGGTTTAAATTGGCTGGAAATGTTTCAAACCATTCATAGGATAGGATGATTGTGGAAAGTCTTTCCATACGGAAGCTTTTTTTTTATTAGAACCGGTCTTTTCGGGAAAAGGGGGGCAGAGCACATGCCAGTGCAGTGGCTTGGGGTTGACGTAAGCATGATGATGTCATCGATTCAGAAGAACAGAGAACTAGGTGCAGTCTCAATTTTTTTTTTCTTCTTTAGCGCTGTAGTTGTTCTGGAACAAATTTTGGAACAAGTGTTCAAACTCCAAGAGACAAAGTGTAGCATGATGTTTCATTGTACTGTACAATTGAGACAATTACAAATGGATCCATAGATGAGCCATAGATGCGTCCATCGCTCAGAGGAAGGGTCAATTAAGATGAATATACACTGATGAAGTCATAAAGCTAGCGGGTCAAGGTTTGACCCATTTAGTAAATGTCGTAACTATACCATATCACAAAGTCTTTCTCCATTGACAGATATTTAAAAGTAACCGTAGCTAGTAAATATGTTACTAATCCCTGATTCTTTTTGGATCGGGGGCTTTTGAAAGTGTGAATTGGTTTTATTTTTTTATTTTAAATGATTAAATCATTTTTATTTTATATTATTCACTACCGTTCTAAAGTTTCCGGTCAGTAAAATTAGTTAATATTCTTGAAATTTTAATATATTTTAAATGTAAATTACTTCTGTGATGGCTTCAATCTTAAGAAACTGTGATGTTGGCCTGTAAATGCTTCATTATGATCAGAATCATCAATGGTGCATGAGGACAGATAAACGTCTTCCCACTCTTGCTGAACGGGCATTTGACTGGTCTATCCTCCACTGACCCAGAATAGCATCCCTTTGAAAATGAGGTCAGCACCCCCTCCGTCTCATAAAAATAAAAAAAATAATAACGGAAGAAGATTTTGAACGGGGGAGTGTGAAGAGAGAGAGAGACAAAATGAATCATGCCAGGATGACTAATGCCTTGCATAACTGCATGAGAATCCCTCCTAGTGTTTATCAATGGGCGGTGGGCTGGCTGGATTTCATAACCCTCCCACATTCCCTTCAAAAAGATCAAAACCTGTGAATATTCACAGTGCCAATCATCACAAGCCGCCATAGGTAAACCGCACCGCGCCATCGAACGCAAGCAGATTCAGTTTATAAAAGAGAAACGCTGGTTGAATGTTGTCGTATAATGACATAATAATCAGAGGGGACTTAATCTCTGACCTCCATTTGACCTCTCTAAGAGTATTTGTATTATTATTAATGAACTCTTTTGTTCACTTGGGAATGGGAATGACATGGCCTGGCTTGGAAGGGATTCCTCAAGGATGTCATGTCTGACACAATCAAACTGCGTGTCTCTCTATTTTGTCCTACTTTGAGATGGAGAATCCAGCTCTCTTCCGCTTTGACGTCATTCGCCATATCTGGCCTGTATTATGTTCACTCTCTCTCCTCAGGTTCCCCCACGAGAGTTTGTTATTCCACTGAACCAAAATAAATTGCCTATGAAACCGGATGAATCAGTCAACCCCCTCTTCCCTCCTCCCTATTCCCATTCCATCCTTTTTCACTCAGTATTACGTATTTGAAGGGAGTCTCGATGCGTCTTTCATATCTCTTCTCCTTTCTTCTTTTTTTCAAAGTGGGGCATTTCTTCCAGCACCCACTCGGTTTGCTCTTTTTAGCATATTGCTGCTTTCCGGTTGTCACGCCTTATTTTGAGTCATGAGTCGTGTTGTTAGCGAAGTTAGCTGGAGTTTGAGGATGATGTGCTGACAGCAGAAGAGTTGAATCATCTGGAATCATCTTGAGGAGGCTGGTTGGACAAGGACTGAGTTTTAATAAAAAAGTGGCCATAAAAGTGGCATATAAAACATCTGGAAGAAGTGGCATAATAGCTCAGTTGCATTATTTAAGTATACAGAAAGTGATTACTAGATAAAACAAAACTGGACTGAAACAGCTGCATCCCATTACCCATATCCCAATTCAGAGGCTGCATCCTTCGATGGTCGCTTTCCAAATCCGATTGCATCACAGCGGCACGACAAAAGCTTTCGCTATTCGAAGGCTCCATCAAATGTGGCCTCTAAATGTGTTCTTTGTTTCCTGGGCAATGAAGGATACAACAGATGGATCCTTCGCGGCCTAGCCTACCCACAATTCATTGCGCGCTGGTGACGACACAACTTTAAAGCAGTTCAAATTTTGACTTACTAAGATGCTAAGATTTTTATGTAGTTTATACTGTTTATTATGTACACATAAATAGACTAAGGTGAACACATTTAGGCCACATTCATACGAAGCCAGAGCTTTCCCTATCCAATCTTTTTTTTTATTCATTTAACCGTAAACACTGCATCGTCTCAAGAAAAACCTGAGTACACACAACCACCGAAACCAATAAAACCGACTCAAAACCAAAACGATGTAGTATACATGCCAGACCAGTATGTGGCGCTGTAATTCTGCCAGAGTTATACAGTAAAAACGGACTTGGAGCATGTGCATGAACCTTGTAATGACATAATTTCACAAAATATACGATTGGCTGTACATTTTGTGTCATTTTTAGATTTATCCACTCTGGGACCCGGTTTCAAAAAATAGTGGTTTCAGGCTCTCAAAAAGCCAGATCCGTCTGGATGAAACACTGATACAATACAAAAAAAGTTGTTTACAACTAAACGTGGACAGAGAAGAACAAGAACTCTTTTTTGTTTTCAGACAATTGAATATAACTTCCAAAAAAGTCCAGTACAAACATGCAGACAAACTGCCAACTGCAGCTGTCACAGTTGTTAAATGACGAGTAATCCTATAGGCTACACCGTCTCATTTAACAATGCTCGGTTCGACCTTCACGGACTTCCTACAAAGGACAGTCAGTGTCCTTTGAAGGATGCAGCCTCTGAATTGGGACACAGCTTATATGGCATCCTCATGTAGAATCCTCTCCACCTCCCTCAGCTCTTGTTAGTGCTATGCTAAGCTAATATGCTAATCTATTCACTTGCTGACTGAAAATATTTATATTTCTTTTTTTTTTCATCAAAAGCCCTAATGTCATAGAAGATACTATCAGCCTTCTTGATGGCTGATCAAAACAGGGTGTTGTTGTAAAATTTTGTTCTAATTAATATAAAGTGCTTTTCTTAACAAGATAACATTATACTGAGCAAAATGAAAACAAAATAAAAGGAAATGTTTAAGTACAGTGCCTGTAACTTATATAATTTTTTTCACCTCAACAAAAAGATACATCCCTCCACTTCCTCAGTCAATCCAGAGCTCCTGTCTATTAAATAAGGAATACTGCAGAGGTGTGGGAAAAGATGGGCTGAGGGAGAACCAAGGTGTTTGCGGAGCCAGCAGGTCAATAGCAGATTGAAGGAATGCGTTTGATGCACGTTTCACTGGAGAGGTGTAATATTTCTCTCACAAATCCAAAACAAAAACCAGAAGTTACACTGACGCCACACACTTCATTTTATCTCTATCCATCATTTCCAGAAATGAAAAGAGGGTCATCTGGTCAGATAAAGTTCAGGATTGTTTTTGATTCTGTGATGATGATGGTTGGCATGGTTTCTGTTTCTCTAGCAGAAGTCACACATGAAAGTGAAGTTGTAGGCGGCATGAGGTGGCTGAGGCCTTAAAATCCTCCAGGCCAGCCAGTGACAGGAACACTGAGCCCAGACTAAGAATAAAACCTCACACACTCTTCCTAATTTCACATGTTTCAGAATGTGGGAATGTGTGTCATATGAAAGTGTAAGGAACACGGTAACGCAAAACTTACACCTGAGTTTGTTGTGTGAGAGACTGATGCAAAAGACCGCTGTGATCTCCAGTACCACTCGGAACAACCCACACAATTGAAAATTAACAGGGTTCAGCATATTTGCCTGTTTTATTTAATTGTAGCAAAAAAAAAATCAATTTGGTTTTCCATTGTCAGACTCTGGTTACTGTAATAAGAGCATGGTTAATTTTCAATAGTTTAATCCAAATTTCCTTTTAGTAAACTAGCTAGTGAAATATGTCATTTCTGTGCCACTAGTGACACCAAACCCAACTACAAAAGTAATTTTTAAACAGAAAAAAATGATTCAAAATGGCTGCCATTGGTCAAACAACCAAATAGCCTCATCCCAGACAAGTCAATAGTTATCTGACAAATAGATTACAGTTAAAGGTTCTTCCGATGGCGCAAAAATTACACACTTCACCTTTAAGGAGCCGTTTACAAGACACCATTTTCATGCATTTTGTCTGTTCATTTACACGACAACATCGTTTTGGGGGACTGAAAATGCAAATTTTTGAAAATGGGTTTTCAAATTGAAAATACTCTTTTTGTTGAGTGTTAATTTTCGTATTACATGTCCAGTCTATTATTGGTGTAGTGACATCACCAACTACTGGCCTGGCATGCATAATACAGCATTTTTAATCATTTTCGTGAATCCACGTGAACGGAGCGTTTTGAAAACGTTGTCGTTTTATTCATGAAAAACGTAAAAACTTTTCTGTTTTTAGTACATCATTGTGTAAACAACTGTTTTCTCATGAACTACCTTGGTTAGTCTGAGTAGAAAGAGCTGGCGTGGAAGCATGCAATGACATGATGTTTTAAAATGCAAAAATGATTTACATTATTAATGTGCATTTGGTAAGTGGTGCGAGCTTAGTGTGCATTATCCAGTATGATGTCATGACACGTGTAGTGAAGATCTCATGAGGGGGCTCATAAAATCCTTCGGTATGAAATCATCTTATCAAAAATGAAGCAGTTGAGGGGAACGTTGGCGGAACGGATTGAAAAGCAGGTCCCTTGCTAATGATGTCAGAATTTTCAAAGGATTTAGAGAGAGAGAGATCAAATGAACGTAGGTCATAACCTAAAGTATTCATTAGAATATTAAAATTTCAACGTACAATGTGGCTACAACTATATTTTATTCATTCTTAGTGCATTGTGTTATTTACTCATTCTTCACGCTGATGTAAACCCAAATGAGGTAGTCAAGTATATTTAGCCACTTTGTTCATGCTTTGGCTGAATGACTAAGTCTCTTGTATTGGCTTTCTTATCTTCCTGTTGCCTCAGTATCCAGAAGAAGGCTGTTTAATTAAATGATGATGTGTCCATGCTAACTCCCATTTAAGTCACCATCAGTGGAAAGCATTTAATGATTCAGGAAGGATGTTTTCTGTTTGGTTTCAGCCCTGTGGTTCCAGCCGCTGAGCTGGTTACACAAGAACGTATTGATCCTGAACGTATTGACCTCTGTCCAGGTTAACACAAGTGCTGAATATACGCAACACACTTTAATATTTATATATATATATATATATATAAAGTTAGGAAAACTCTAGACTGTTGGAACAACATGGTTGTGGATGAGCTCATGCAAGTTACATGTAAAATTGTACTTCAATTTTTATTTATAAAATGGATAAACTTAATAAAATGATGGCCCATTTATGTCTCAGAGTAAAAAAACAATAGCAAACTTTTTAGATAAACTTTGAATATATTTGTTTCTCTATACTTTGTCTTGTGAGATAAAGAGTTGCAATAATGAAAAATACATTAGCAGGTGAGGAATATATAGTCACAATGTACGTCGAAATTCTCGAAAGGTTGAATTACAAGAAAGAATTGTGTGATATGAAGTTGCAATTGACCCTTCGCAAAGACCTGTCCCCTTTCATATTTAACATATCGTAATTTTTTAAAGAAGTTTAAACAATAAATAGCGTATAGTGTCTCGACAGATCGCTGTAGCTCTCTCAATCAGCTTATGAACCGATCATCTCTCCATACAACTTCATTTACAGCATCAAATAAACGTGAATGAACATCAGAAGGAACGTTGTTTCAAGGGCAGAAAGACACAAGTATGCAATTTTTGAAGTTCAAGTTACCAGCATTATTCTACTATCTCCCCTGACTGCTTTGTCTGACAAAATGGCGGATTCAGGGTTATGATTGGTCAGGTCGCCTGTCAGTCAAACTGTTTGCGAAGGATCAGTTGCGGGATTTGCATCGTAATTATGAAGAAAGAGTTGTGAATGTGAGATGTAATATAAAATGACAAAATATAGAGTCATTTTGTGGTATATACAGTCACAATTATGAGAAGTAAAGTTCAAATTACGAGAAATAAAGCTGTAATTTTAAGAAATAGTGTTACTATTGTGATTTATAAAGTCATATCGTGAGATATACAGCTGTAATTGTGAGATATAGAGTTGCAGTTAACTTTAACTTTAAACAGTTAATAATTCTGCTTTCTACAATCCGTAATCATCAGATTCCAAGATCTGAGTTTGTCTGATACAATAAGGAAGAACTCAACTACTTGCTTTTGTGTTGTACAGGATGGAACTTGAGGCTTTGGCACGTAGCTATCTAGCGATCACTGCTACAAACACGGAGCTCATCTGCAAGTCTTACCACTGCATATCTCATCTCAGACATGCGACTTGAGACTGGCACGTCACCTCCTGCCCGCTCAGGTGCACCCAATGCTGTTTCATGCCCCGTTGCCTGCTACAGACGAACAACCATGGATCCTTGAGTCAGTGAAGACACAAAACACGTCACCTTCACCAAATACAGTCACCACCGCGGTACTCTAGTTAAAGATTCAAGTGTTTTCACTGTGTACTGGGCCAAACCTTCAAAAGGAGTAAATAATGCATGTCACTCAATACATGCGCTCCTAGAGAAACCCTTAGCATGTGTGCAGAAGTCACATTGATTCTTCTTGCTTTGTTGTTGTTTTTACACACTATTTAATCTGAGAGTGTCTTTCCAAGCCTCTACTTGTGGTAAATGTGCCAGTTTTATTAAATGAAACATCAAATCCAGTGACTCTTGTGTGAGAGAACAGGATGTTCTGCTCTACGGTGACAAATGTTCTATTTCTGCACGCAAGATGAACCATTAAACTCTGGTGACCTTCTCTGGTGACCTTTTAGAAGTAAACTTCACTTTTTTGGTGCTGGTGGGTAATGGGAAACCATTGCTGGATCAGAGCTGAGGGAGTAAACATCTCCCAGTGGAGCAGTGACTGGCAGTAGCCACATGGTGTCATAAGTTTTGTTACGGTGTCATCCGAGCAGTTCACTTTGTCACCAACAGCCGCAGACCACATCCTGAACTCTGGTTTAGAGCTCTTCCTACTGATATGACTGCTATTCCACCGAATACACTCATATACAGAGTGCTGCAACCTTTGCTATATCAAAATCGAGTTAGAGGATTATACAAGTGCTTTACTCTCCAAAAGTAACACATTAACCTATTCAGTCTCACAAAGAAACTTCAGGGTCATATTTAGCTGTAAATCAAAAGAAATTTGAGCACATTATTATTACTGTAAACCTTATTCAGTAAATATGCTCTTACAGTAATAATTACAGTAATTCTTACACGCAAATGATCAAAAATAAATAAAATAAACTCACACATATATAGACATGTTTACTTACACAAATGTGTATATATATATATATATATATAAAATGTGTGTGTAATATTATTTTTTATTTGTTATTGCTTATAATTTTGGTTTTACATTATCATATATATATATATATATATATATATATATATATATATATATATATATCATATATATTTAAATTTTAGTTTTTGGACTAATAAGATTTGTGACATTTTTATGACCATTTTAATGCATTTTATATGTGTCTACAAAACCAATTTCAATCAATCTGAACCTTGACTTTTTTAATAATACAAATGTAATAATTTAATAAGAATTTGTTTATGTTCATGTTTATTTGTTACTGCATATTATTTTTTATTTTGTGTAGTTTTATTATTGTTTTATAAGTGAATTAAAAAAGCTAAATAAGTGTATCATTTGGGCAGTGAGAGATCTGTGACCCGTTTTGTCTTGTGCAGGGGGCAGGATGGATGATTTGACATCCTTTGTGCAACACTGAAAGGAAAAGACCTGAACAGTTTACTGAGCACGGCATGACTGTTTTAAACTCATCAATATTTAAGCAGGTCAGCTTTCTGCTTCTCTCTCTCTCTCTCTCTCTCTCTCTCATGCTTGAGTGAAGTAAATTCTTGCATAATTTGACTTTAATGCATTCTTAGCTGAGCAACGGGAAGATAGATCAGCAAAAGCAGAAAAAAAGTATTCAACTTCAGCTACACTCACTATTCAGTTTGTCACCAATTATTCTGGCACTAACTGAAAGAATGTGCTACTGTCACTTCCTGTTTGGAGCTTGTGTGGTCGTCAAGTGCAAACCTCTTTACCTCCTACCCAGATCAAAAGGTTCAAAGCGACCCGTGTGCCCTGCATCAATTCCTTATCAGGTGCGACGCTTCCCCCTTCTCAGGAGCAACCTTTTGAACTGCCTTTTCAAAACGCCTGTCTTCACGAGTCTCAGCCTTCAAGGCGGAACACAGTGGAATTTTTATAACAGGATTTAATTGTGCTGAAGGAGAAGTGTGTGTTTATCTGCGTTTATGGGAGGAGACAAAGGTTTGACCCTCGTCTGAAGGGTCAAATGGCACCCTGACAGGAAGATTAGGTGTGCCATTTGTTTTCTTATTTAAAGGGAAATTGCCTCAGTCAGCACTGTTGAATTCATTCATTCATTCTCTCGATTCTGACGCTCTTCATTTGTAACTTGTTGACAAATGACTTAATGTGTAAGATGTTCACAGTAATTCATTAATAATGTCTAAACCAATGAATCACTTCTCACAAAAGATCACTTCACCGTTAAGCATTGATGTCACACAATGAAACCTAAATAGAGGTCATACAAGACCAAACCCTCTGAGGCAGTAAAACCCAGTCTGCGGTTGTAAAGTAAGTTCTTCCCTCGCTGTGAAAGCTAATGAATAGCGGCATTTATCGGGTGGTCATGTGGACCTCGACACAAAACAGTAGCAGTTATATCTGGCTTCCTCTTTATATCTCATGATACCGTTTGTACAGAGGATGAGGAAGCAGAGAGAAGCGTGAGAGAGAAACATTCTTTAGGATGTTTTATTTTTAGTTCATGTCAAACTGTTTACGCTCTCAGTTTGTAGCCTGAAACGAAAGAACGAACTCTCACAACAAGGGCGAGTGAGGCGATGTTGAAAAATGCAGCAGTGCTGTGACTGCATGGTTTTGTGTTCTAAAACAGGCCTTGATACACAAATCAAACTGATGGAGATCAATATTTTTTACATTGGTTTGACACATGTCCAAATTAGGAGCGATGTGACCAGAAATGTATCTGTTCACAATAAGTTACGGTTCTGTAATTCTTGCATTTATTCTAAAATAATCTAACTCTGGAGTTTCGTGCAACAACGCCACTGAGTCTACAGGGCAAAAGAGGCAGTGTGATTATTGTCGACTGATTCTCAAAGGAATGACTTTTATCTGGTTCAAAAACATGCGGTGCAAACAGTGTAATCCACCTTAGAACAAATGACGTTGGTTCTTTTAGTGAATCAAAAACAAATAGAGCAACAAGTGTAGTCGGTTGACTCCTGATCAAATGACTCTAATAAGCCAGTTCTTCTTAGCGAATCAAAAATATTCTGCCAAACCTATGAAATAGTTCTTTTTAAGGTATCAAAGACATATTGAAACCGGTGTAGTCCACCTCCCGAGCTGCTTCTTCATACAGTATCTATAAACAGTATATTTAGTATTTAGTATATTTATACAGTAGTAGACAGTTCTATAAACAGTATATTTACTGTAGTAACGTTTTGTCAGTATTTTATAAATATTGTTATATATGTTATATTTTAGCACATATTTTGTTTGCTTACTAGGCCTATTGTTGTTGAGGCCAATTATTAGATTGCATTAAATTGCATGAATTGTAAATTGGAGAAAACATTGATCACTTACATCCGTCCACTAATGAACAAATAAAAGAAAACAACAAATGACATAAAAACATGAAATGCCTCTAAAAATTTTTGATTTTTAAATGCAATTGCAATTTGCAATTTAACAATGAAATTGCAATTCTTTTTTCTGAATAAATAATCCTTGCAAGTAGTTACTAAAATCTTTTATTAAAAAACACATTATAAAGAAAAAAGGGAAAGGAAATGCATATTGATGTAGAAAATCCAAATGCAGTAATAATTTTAAAACAGATTTACTGTTTTAATCGTATTAGATGACGTTGAATATATGGAATCCACAGCATTCCACTTATTTAACCACAGCAAGTCAAGTCAAGGTTTTCCCATAACACACCGCAGGGTTATTTCACCGTGAAGGAATCCGGCTCATCCCTCTAACTTCACATTGATCAAACCTGAAAAGACCTTTGTCATGTGACCAAACAGTCATTGTTCTGCTCCAGGTGTACGGCCTCCAGAGTGCTCAACAAGAGCAAGGTCACCCGGTTCACGTCCGGTAGAGCAGAAAAAGACGTGATGGCACCTGCTTGTGAAGGTGTGTCGTCGCTTCTCTGGAAACCTGATTGTTGTGATTGTGGGTTTAGAACAAACACCCACAAGACTGAACCTGCCACCACTCCCTGTTAAACAAATATCTTATTCAAACATATGTAATCATTTGATGTTTTCTTTTATTTGTTCATAAGTGGATGGATAGAAGTGATCAGTGTTTTCTCCATTTACAGTTCATGACTTCATCTTATTATTTAGACAAATAAAATTGAATCATGGTCATATCCTAATACAAACACCAGCATTGTAACTCATTGATCTAACCTAATTCAAGCAGATCTGGCTTTTAACAACTCCAGGCTCCATCTCAAATGCGCTCTGGTGTTAATGTGGTAACTGGATCCCTGTTTTCTTTGTTAATGGGGGTAAGGGCTGTGTGTCCAGGTTATGCAACCGATGACTGCTTTTCTGTCATCAATCTCTCTACAGAAGCCTGCCTGACTGCCTGTGACCTCCACCAAAACATTTGAGACTTTCTTAGGTCATAATTGATATTCTTGGGAGCTACTCTTTTCATTTTGGTCAAGGGTGACGTTGCCAACAGATGTTGATCGGAAGTTCATTTTGTGATTTTACCAGGCCCAGAAAACAAAAGCTGGCTAGAGATCAAGCACATGGAAAAAGCATTTTAAAGTTTAACTTCCAGTAGCATGTTCAAACTAGTAAACAGGGCATGCTAACTTAAAACATATAGCTAGCTAAGCTAAACTGAAACTGCACAACAAAACCCGCCCAATTGCTAATCAAAACTAGCCCAATTACGGTACCAACTTTTTCATGGACTGTAAAAAGAACATTGTCTGAATGACTCAAACTGTTTTGCCAACCCATTGTACTCGTTCAAAAGAGTGATTTATTCATCGATCAGACATTGAGAAATATGATTCCATATAGCTGATGAAAAATAAGCACAACTTTAAGTATTGTATATATATATATACATTACTCTTCAGGGTCACATGATCCTTTCTATGATCATTCTAATATGCTGATTTGGTACTTAAGAAACATTTCTTATTATTATCAATGTTTGGCGGTTGATATTTTTGTGAAAACAATGATATTTTCTTTTTCAGACTTCTTTGATAAATAGAAAGTTGAATTTTAAATATATATATATATATATATATATTAAGTAGTTGAGTTAACTAAAATTTACACTCACACACACATTATATTGTCACTATCAGTAATGACTTCAAGTTGCTCCTTCAGCTTCTGGTCACCAGATCAATAGCTTCAAATTAAAACTGTATCTAAAGACAGAAACTAAGGCAACCGCACTTCTTCTTTCAATCATACACTCTTTTTAATTATTCACTCTGTCATTGTTCCTGTTTAGCGGGTCTGTTATTGTCACCAGACTGGAAATTGTTGGCTAACAGTTGTTTATTACAGAGGAAACCCGTCCCACTCCCCTTAATCTCCGGCGAAAACATTCTTGTGTGTCCATTAACTGGCATAAAGACTGTAGTGGGGTTTATGTGAAGGTCTTTGTAGAGGCTCCTGTGGTTTTGCCTTGCAACAGCTTCACCCAACCCTCCTATATTCATTAAACAGCCAAACAGGGCCTATACCAGACTAATGCGTCCCCCTCTGTCCTTCCTTCCTGCCTTAGCTTATTAGTGCTGGACATTCACTTTTATTGACCTCACAGCTAGTAGGCCAGACAACGGCACCTCTCCTTCTCATTAACACCCACGTCATATAAATATTTTCCTCAAGGTTGGACTAAATAAGCCCCACAACGCACAAACATGCACGCCAGTCAACTTTTAGTTGCCTGTTCTCGTAGTTTTATGATAACCGGAGGAGGTGGTGTGGCAGTTTCCTGTCTGGAATGTCGTAAAAAGCCTCGTTTTGCTTCGCATTTGTTCTGTCTCCAGACAAAAGGTCACGAGGGCTCACACAGGCCCCAATAAATGTAGGTGAACGCCGGTTAATATGTGGTGGCGGTACCGGAATTCGGCTTCAGTTATTTAGTGCTGATGGGAACTTTAACTTTATAGAAAACGTCTGCTAAGTGTGTGCGGAGCAAGATTGCCAGTGTGTTAGAGTTGTGAGACAGCTGGATTTTCTCTTTAAAGCTGGTAGCTCGTGACTGTGGGCTCTCGCAACATGGAACTGGCACACAGATGCTGTGCTGACAGCTACAGTGTTGTTGCCACCCTCTCAACACCCCCAGCCCAGTCTTTCCACTTCCTGTACCACCTTTCAGCACTTAACTGTACACATAACATTGCGGGAAGTGTCTCTGTTCAAGGTCTTTTGTAACGTAGAAAATATATTTATAGAATATGACTGGTTTTGTGGATTTTACTGGATGTGTGAGTTCAATTTGACAACCAGAAATCGTCTAAATATTTTTTGTACTTGTACAATATACACTACTGTTCAAAAGTTTGGGGTGTGTCATTTTTTATGCTCACAGCATTTAAATTTGGTAATATTGTGAAATTCTTTCTTTCTTCTGCTGAACACCAAAGAAGAAATTTTGAGGAATATGGGTAACCAAATTGTTGATGGGCCTCATTTATTTCCATGGTTATAGACATTCTTTGAAATTTCTGCAAAAGAAAGTAATTCATACAGGTTTGGAACAACTTGAGGGTGAGTAAATGATGGCAGCATTTTCATTTTTGGGTAAAGTATCCCTTTAAGTGTGTCTTGAGTTTCCAGATATTTTTCTGGTCACTGTATGTTCAAACAGGAAGGTTGTAAAAGGATTAGCACTGAAACATTGACACATATCTGATGTTACTTTCAAGAAAAACACTTTACAAAATGTTCCAGTCAAATGGACCAGGTGACACCGGGGTTGTCAGCGGCACTCGTAGATGAAGGTGTGTGTGTGTTCATATCTGTCCTCTGTTACACTTCTCTCCCTCATGCCCCCTTCATGAACCTCAGATAGGAGTGCGATATGGTGAGCAGCTGGCATACCTATCAGCAACACGCTTACAACATGTCTGCCACTCCATTCCACCCCTTGCACAGAGCAATAAACACAAAACATTTACATGTACAAATGCAGAGTTATACTACACTAAAAGTGTTTAAATACACGAGACACAAAAAACCTTGATGGAATCATTTGGTGACATTTTGAAAGATTTTTTACACATTTTTACACAAGTTTAGTGATATTATTTGTAAATTTATTTTATTTTGCAAATAAACGTAGGTCATTTTCATGGCATCTTAAGACTTTTGAATATACAGTGATATTATTTTGGAATTTTACATTATTTATTTATTTGCAGTGCTGGGTAGATTAATTGTAGTTAGTAATCTGTTAGTCAGTAACTGATTCCAAATGACAAACATAATCCTTTACGTTACACATTTGAGGTAATGTAATCTGATTATTTCTTGATTACTTTTAGATTACTTTTGACCAAACTCAATTATCACATTGATTCGAATAGGATAATCTTGATGAATCTCAGCATGGAGTTTATTAGATATGCTATGCTGCAATGTTGAAAAAAAATCTGTAAATGCAGAGGTCAAATGCTTTGTGGGTCTCAGTTGATAGTGATAGTCACATGACTAGTGGCTGGTCTGTGTGTGCAATTCCACAAACATGGAAGACCTTCTGAACTAAATAGCATACTTTCATTGAAAGAAAAATGTAAAAGATCAAAAAAGAAGTTCTGGGAAGAGTCAGTGAATCAAGAATTATTTACTGCCATTGTGGGAATAACATGTAATCACGTAATCAATAAAAAAGTAACTGATTATGTGTATTCTAAAATGTAATAAAATCTAATTTCAAGTTCTTAATTTTTGGAATCTGATTACTTGTAATCCAGATGGATTGTAATCCAGATTACATCTAATCAGTTACTTATTTGTGTGTTTGTTTATAAATAAATAAAGTTAGATCATTTTATGTTATCCTAACGCTTTGGAATTTATAGCAATATTATTTGGGAAATACATTTCCAAACAATAAAAGAGTAAGTACAAATAATAAGTACATAAATAGAGTTAGGCCATTTTTCATGAAATCCCAAGACTTTGGAATATGATATTATGTTGGAAATGATAAATATTTATTTATTTATTTGGAAAATAAATTCATTCATTCATTCATTCATTCATGTAAGGAATAATAAAAGCATTGTTTAAGATCACGATTATTCAGTCATGTCTTTTTTTGCATGAAGGATCATTGGAATATTTGTCAAAGTAATATTTGTAAATTACTCAAAGTTCGAGCATGGATTCTTTTTCCACGGTCACGGTCTCATCACATCTGCAATGCTGGATGTTCTGCTAGAATGGTTCCGCCCTTATCTCTTTGAATCTCTCTCGGATTTTTTAACTTGAAACTCAAAGGTGACCTTTTGACCCGGCTGTCAACCTCGTTGCCCTCCAAACCCTTCCACTGCTTCTTTGAAAGGGACTTGACAAGAACAACAACTGTGCTCATCACTTAGGAATTCCCAACCCTTGACCTTCCTGCATTCATCACAATAGTCAGAAGCGAGTGTCAAGAGTCACACTTTCAAGTCACCGTGGCTTTCAGAATGCGCAATTGCGTGTTTATACGTTTATGAATGTTCAAGTTCTCAGACTAATGTCCACTTGCAAAAGTAACGCACTCGGTGCATTCGGGTACACTGTCCTGATTCAATAGCTTTGGTCTTTGTTCCGTGTCGCTCTTTCTCTTTTTCATCACTCTCTCCCATCCGCATTATAAGAGACCCCCGAGAGGAGCAAAGGGGGAGAGAAAGAAAGAGAGCAGAGGACTGGAACAAGGAAAATGGATGGAGGGGGGTTATTGTGGAAAAGGGGATTACTGCTCGGCATTGTCCTGCCTTAATCCCACCATTTTACTATCATTTAACACCTTTCAATGGCGGCCCCCATTTACCATCCTCCTCCGCACACACAATCTGCTCTCAACCTCCTTCCTCAGACAGCGTGAAATCTGTTATTCAGACAGGGTTGAGGTGGTGGTGGTGGTGGGGGTGACAAGTATAGTGTTTTTGGGGGGCGTCCGGCCGTTTTCTGACCCCAACTTCATCTATTCTCCACAGCTTGACTCAGGGGCCCCATAACACCCTTTGTTGAAATTGATGGCCTGCTGTTGTAAGAGAAACCAACACACTGCTCAAACAAGCATACATGGACATTACTGGCAGTGAGGCCGACTTGTGACGCCATTCATGGATGTTTCCCAAATGACAGCCTTTCTTGACAGCAAATGTATTTTAGTGCAAAGTTGTCATTGTGTCACACCATACAACACTTAATTTTCTGAAAGTAATGAAAATTCCCACTAGTGTGGGATTAGTAGCATTCTGATGTGGAAATGACATTTTCAACATTTTTGGTAAGAAATTGCTCATTTGTTGGCTACATTTTATGCATTCAAAATACAGACAAATATTGCATCATTTGACAAAATTAAAGCTTGATTGGAAATGATGCATACTTTTCTTCACAAAACTTGGAAGATAAATTATCTAGCGTTATGGAAATGACCGCTGTGAGACAGAAATTGCGTACTCTCTGAAGTATGAACTTATGTTGAATAACTTCATGACTGCTATGTTCTATATATTATGTAGTATGAATGAAATTTGTTGTCATAATCATGTGACCTACCAGTTAAGTCGCAATTTGCAATTCACAAATCCTCTCCAGTGGCGTCATGGGATATTAAAGTGTCCATCTTATGCACACTTCAGAATCTCACCTTTTTGCCTGAATACTGAATTCAGATTCAATTTGTGACGTACTGTTTTTCGCCTACTATATAGTAGGGAAAAAACTCAAGTTTGTATAATAGTATACGATTTTGGATGCAGCCTGTGTTTATGCATTTTAATAGTTCAAGACTGAAAGTCTATACATCTGGAAGGGTAAAACTATAAAATCTGTGGATAAAATACATTTGTAAAGTAAATGAAAAACACAATAACAATAAAAAAAAGTTTTCAAGTCAGTGTTAATTTGACCTTCATGTAACAAAAAGAAAAAAAAGATCTTGAAATCTAAAAAAAGTGGTCTTGGGTTTCTAAGTTGAAGCCAAGAGGGGTGAGTACACCCGGTAACCCTGAAGCTGGTGGTATATCTTAAGAAGAATTCATTTTCCCCCATTCATCCATCCTTCCTTCCTCTCCACGCTGCCCTCCTTCTGAGTAAAAGTGCAGCTGTCATTTGTAGTCCTCAGTTTTTCCGCCCCCTACGAGCGCTCTGAGGGCCATTGGATGGGGGTGGGCGAGAGTTGGACGTTGTTTTAAAGAGGGAGGGAATGTGGGGGAAACTGAACAGGTGCTGCCCCCCCCCCCCCCCCCTCCATCTCATCCTGCGTCCCTGAGGAGAGGAAGTCAGGGCTCTGTTAAAGGGATTAGAGGATTGGATCAAAAAGAAGAGCGGTCATTCACTCTGTGAAGCAAATCCATGAATTGTGCTGCATTCTAGGTACTACATTTGGTTTGAAACTTACTTCACGACTGTATAAAAAGTATGTCATATTATATATGAATGTGTGTAATATGAAAGAAATCTGGATGCACTACACCCGCCATGCTGTAATTATCATGTGACCTATGGCGTCAATGGCATTGCTTCACTTCTATTCACAAATCCTCTCTCTTGGCATCATGGGATAATAAAGTGTCCATCGAATGCGCACTACTGGAAGTAATAGGTTATCTGGGTACTTTTCGCTAATATTGTTCTATGAATACAATAAATACTCAGCTCACATAGTGTTTTTCGCCTACAATATAGAATAGAATTAGGCATATGCAGCATTGGTCAACAACACGTCATGCCTAACAACGCTTCAACAAGTTTCACAGTGACATCCCAACACTGTCTATGAGAACTTAATGTAACCATAAACCATAACCATCTGTTTTTGAACAACATGCCTAACGGTGTTTTTAGCATATTCACAATTCAGTTTACTGCCCTTTTGAAACGTTCAGGCGACTACCGAAAGATGAGCAATGGGACAAACCCATCAGAGTATTATGATGGCAATATCCAAACGACAGCAATAAACCGGAGAGGAAAACAATGGCAAAGGACGTTAGGCTCGCCTTTGCCCCAAGTGAATTTCAGACGGGTTGAATGAGAGGTCAGAGCAATTTAGCACCACTTCGCTCAAAGGAGAAGGTCATGCTTGGGCAGGTGGTGGTCAGTTTAGAATTCTGTGTCTGTGTGTTTGTGCAAGACAGGAAGTAGAACTGCTATGCTAGTAAATACCAGCACACAGGCATCTGACACGATGGGAAGCTGGAAAGTCGGAGATACGGGCTGGGGTGAGCTTTAGTTGAAACATAAATAGGCCTATGACTGCTAGCCTCAGTGTTTTGGCATGTGTAGGGGAGGACGTTTGTGCAGTGTTGGATTTCACAATTGCTGGTGTCCTGAACAGAGAAAAAAAGCAGCGGTTGTTCTCAGCGCTAGCTGGCTTCCTGTTGCGGCTCCGTGTCTCTACGTGTGTGTGTTTGAGTTTGTTTACGAGGATGTTTCCATGACACTAGGATGTGAGTGAGTCATTTAAAGCCAGTGTGAAGTTTCATTCTTAGTTTGTGTGTGTGATGCAAAACTAGTTTGTTTGACAACATTAAATGATTTGTCACACATGAATTTATGTCTGTTGTAACTTCACCTCCGATTGCATGATTTTATACCTGTGAGGATATCATTTTTAAATATGGTTTTGCGCATCGGGCCCAATAAGAGTCGTACTATAGATAAATCATTGTTGAAGTGCCTTGAATTATACAGAAGTGTATCCGTTTTGGTGTTTGTTGAGTCTCCATTAAAGGTAGAACGGACAGGGCTAAAAGGAACATATCGATTGTAATGTGTTTCCTGTTCTTAGCTTTCACTCGGGTGTCAATCTTCAGAAAGAACACAGTGTTCTGACAGACTGTGTGACGTGTAAATATACAACAGGCAGACAAGAACACACACATCTCTGAGCTGAGACAAAATGTCATGACATAATCAACAGAGAAATATACTACTGATATGCATATTTACAATACATTTGCTGTCAAATCGATAAACAAAAGTTTCGCATCTAACAAAAGTTTATATATATATATATATATATTATGTGTGTATTATAGTGTGTATATATATTATATATTTGCAAACATATGTTAGATGCGATTAATCACGATTAATTGAGTTGACAGCACAGTATATGTACGATAAATGATGCAATTATATGTATATATATATATATATACACATGTATATATGTATATATACACATACATATGCATATATATATATATATCAGTATTTTTAATATTAAATTTTATGTCAATTATATAACTTATAAAGTTTAATATTCGTATAATTTTTAATATTTAATATATTTTGAAATGTATTATTAATATATATATAATGTAATATATATTTCTATATCTATCATCTAATTTAATATTCTAAAATTGACAATGTTCAAAAAAATATATAAATATGGAATCAGAAATAAATTAACAAAAAGATTAAGTGTATCTTTCATTCATACGCTCATCATCTTTCAGTTTTAAAATGAATAATAATAAATGCTGTCATTCGAAAGTAAATAAATATTAAATTAGAAATAAATAAATTAATAATAAAGAGAAAGTGGTTCTGGTGACTTTAGTAACATTATATAATGTGTTTTTTGGATTACAGTAATACTTTTTTTCTGCATTATGGTAATGAGAATTTGAAGGGGGAGGTGGGGGGTACTTTATTATCACAAATAGAGTGCCTTTTTAATGCAAAATCTAATTTCCTATTTCTTTTGATTTTAATGTGAAATGAGGCCCAGGTTTCATTCAGGTATGTGTGCAGTGATAATAAACATCTGGATTGTACCTTTGTCTGCAAATAACATATTTGTAGAGAAAACAAACCCTGCCTCTACACTCCAAATGCAGTCCTTCTGAAAATGACAGGGTCTGCTCTGCCTATCTGGCAGTGCTCATTCAAACAGAGACCGATCCATTCAGAAGCCCAGAGTGCACTGCACACTCATTCATGCTCAACACAAGCCCTGCCTTCGCTCTCTCTCCTTCATTCACTCGCTCACTTTCTTTATTTATTTATCTCCCGGGTTTGCTTAGCAACCGCGCCGCAAAGTGAAGCACTGCAGCGGTGAGTCAACCTGCTGTCGTACTGATGAGAGATGGAAGGACAGATGATATAAGCTGGAGATGGTGTCAGACTGAAGTTATGTGGATTTAGTCTACACGAGATGAGAAATTGGACATATTCAGGCGTTAAAATGATTGTATACTGTTAAAGGTCACAGAGGTCAGATGCACAACTTGAGTATTCTTTTGGATTACTGTCCTTTTTGGACAAAATGATCCTTGATAATTACTCATTTGCAGGCACCTCAATTGCTATGGCCATTTATAATATTGAATTGTTTTGCAGGTTCACACTCTCCCACTTCTTCTTCTTCTTTACAGTTCTCTCCCTCACTCCACTGTTCTTGTTTCTTAACCATGAGCCATATTAATCATTTCCTGGACTGCAGCCACTTATACAAGGCAGGTCTGAGCTCCTGTGATCTGAGTGAGTCTTAACTCACTTCCTGTGTCTGGCTGGAGTTGTGTGCTGAGTGGGCGAGCTGAAATGACTAGAGCCCTGTCACAGCACTGGAAAAATAATAGGAAAGACAAAGACGCAGCGAGATTATAAATCTATATCACAATCTGCAGAAGTGTACCTTCTATCTATCTATCTATTTGTTATATACACACATTTTGTCATCTATTTCTGTCCAATACTTCAACTGAATGAAGTGAAATAAAATTATATCTGTTACTTAAAAAATAGTAATTATTAAAATGATCATAAAATATGTGTTTATAATTTTGTTTTTAATCATTCTATTCTATTAACTTCAAAAATGTCATGTAGTTTTATTATAATATTATAATAATATAATATAATATATGGAGTAAATATATTTAATTTTTTGTTTAATAATGTTGTGTTATGTTTAATATTGTATATACTTACTTATATATTTAATTTAACATACTGTATTTAATTATATAATATATGCTGAATATAATACATATAATATGACTATACTGTACTACTGCAACATACATTAAAGATGAAAAAATGCAAACGGTATTCATAATGTGGTATAAAGAGCTAATACATACACTTTTTATATCATATTTAGTGGAATTTTGGTACTGAATCTGGTTCATTTCTGATCCTGAGGCCTGTTCCATACAACAAGTTAACCAAATAAGCCAGGCTTTTTTCAGTTAGTGTGACTCATTGTCAGTTGATTTGGTCCCATGAAGCAAATTTAACATAAGCCACATTTCCAGCTCAGGAACTGTCCCCAGGAAAGAGGGATTTTTGGTGGTACACTGTGTTTTTTGACCATAGGGACTAGGCTCTAAATGAAATTGGCCCCTCAGAAAGTCTCTGCTCGCTATGTAGTCCTTTTTTAATGTTCAGGAACTTTCGGGGGTGGGACTTAAGCGCTGAACATGCTGATTGGTTGATTCCACACTGCATTTTATTTCAACCACCATTTTTAAAAGTCTGTTGTGGTGCTTGCAGTAAGAGTTGTTTTCTATTCGAATCAACAATGGAGACCTTTAAGGCTGCTTTACATATAGTGTGCACATCAAATGATCTTCACTCATTGAACCTGGATCAAATTAGTGGGATTGCGTGAACTTAAATGGTCCTTCATGGAACCGCTTTAGCCCCGTCTGAATGGTTAGGTTAATTCAAGACAGGTTTTGGACCGTAATCCCCAATTATCTTTATGGAACAGGCTTGTAGTGTGTCGGTACAACAACAGTGACTAATATTTGGGTCTAACCCGGTTTGCTGGAGGTAGAGTGGGTTGTTGAGGCACAAAGTTTTTACTTTTTCTTTTCCATTTTGTCTCTGTCGCTCTCTCCCCCTCACGCATGATATTTTTAAAAGCGCTTTTAAATGATAATGACTATTTTTACTCCTTTTCCATCAAGCTGCGTGGGCTCACACAGAGACAGCGGTGGATGATTCATATCGGTTGGAGTGCTCCTTTTGTGAACTGCTGCCGCCACATCTCTGCTGTAACACGGCCTTCATTGAAAAGAAGCCACGAAAGGCCTTGAAATGGATGGAAGCAACACAAACTGACATTCACAGAGCGAATCTATTCATAGCCGATGGAGAAATTCAAGGTTTAAATGTCTTTATTTCATTTGCGCCTATTGTTGTAGCCTCTGATGTGCAGCATGTAAGACTATTAGGATGCCATTAGCAGTTTTCACTAATACATCTGTTGCTTAAGCTTCAGTTTCTCCCTATTGCTCATGTTTCTAAGTGATCTGACTTACGGTTTTCACATGGTGGACGATAATACAAAGGAAAAAATCCAGATCTTTGCCAGAACTTGCAAGAATTGGTTGTGTTTGAATAGGCTAAACATTAGCACAAGCCTAAACATAACAGTTTATGAAATGCACACATTTAAAATGTTGTCTTTATCTTCTGGAAAAACAAGCTAAAAATATTGATGACTCCTACATAGATTTTACCCAATCAGATGCTTTCTAGAATGAGATCGTCCCGCCCCCCTAATACTTCCAACTTCTGACTGACAATAACTGCTAAACAATCTTGTACAAAGCTCTATATAAATAAAGGTGACTTGACTTAGCAAATCATGTTCCTTGGTGACATAAACTTAAAAGATAATGAGCTGACTCAATTTCCTGTTTCAGTGTTAAACACATGAACAACAAGAGCCTTCATGTTATGAATTCAAAAGTGTTGAACACCTGATGGCTAATAACACAGACGCACAGTTTTGGTTCTGGTGGATAAGAGAATATGGCAGCAAAGTCCCTCATGCTCTAAATCAGCAGCACATTGCATTTCTGCAAGCAGGAACGGAAGGAATCTCATGGAGTTTTTTTTTTCATGGAGAGACAAGCGTGGGCTGTGATGAAGCACTGAGCGACAGAGCTCTTGTTTTCCACTGCTAAAGTCCAGAAGCCAGTGAAAAACAACAGCTTTAATTCCAAACAAAGCACTTCTGTGTGTCCATTCTTGGACGGCATTCCAATACAACATTCCAGAGCTTGTGTAGGTGGAGATCTCGACCACTGGGTCTGAGTATAATTAAATTTCTAATTTTTAATGAAATGTTCCACCTACACACACTGCAACGTCCTGAAACCTCTTTGTCTCTGTTGGACTACCGCTTTCTTGACATGCATACCTATATATATAAATATGTAATCATTTGATTCCAGTATGCTGTGAAAAAGGATGTCTTCCAGATCCCCAGCCCAGTGCATGGCACTTCATCAGATTCTGCTGAAAAATAACAACATTACTGATGTCTTCAAAGCAGTTCTGGCTTCTTCGGAAGCCTCTTCTTTGTATTCAAAGTGAGTGCGAGATGGAGAGCAGGAGGTAAAGAGATCACTTTGCCAGGGGTGAGTTCTCTCCCCACGTTGGCGGAAGTTCTCACTCTCCATGTGGGTGGTTTGGAGAAGAGCCCGTAGCAGTTAAGTGCGATAACAGCGTATCCACTGTGCCCGCTATGGTGTTTACTCACAGCACTCAAACTCTGTTTTGCCCTGTGCATAACCTCCAGGATGTTTAGTCTTGATAAGCTGTTTGTTATGGAAGAACAGAAAGATGAGATAATAAATATACTACCATATTTCTTTTAAGTCAACACACCTCCTCCATATTGACAGAAAAAGGACAGATGTGACCGCTTTTAATTGGTATGCGAGTCGATTTGCCATTTTAGTTGTATCAGTTTTTATTAGTTTTTTTGCATCTCGGTCACTTAAAGCTTAGTACTGTCAAATCGATTAATCGTGGGTTAATTCATCGCGACCGAACTAAAAATGCTCTTGATGGGTTTTACAGACCAGCATTTTAGATTCTGAAGAACTGATTTTGGAGGAACTTGAAAATGAAAGGTTCTCCTATGACACGGTTAGAAATATAAAATTGTAAAGGAAACCCATCCGTGGAGAAAGAGGGTGGATCAAACCATCTGTTTTGGCCCAAATGACTGGTTATGCACCTTCCTGTTGAAAGTGACTGACAACAGGCGAGGTCATCTAGCCAGGGGTGGCCTGTACTCCTACAACTCACATAACAGCACAAATGGAAGAGTGCAGCTGGTGAGCAGAGAGGTGGTGGGTGGATGTTGCCTGATGGGAGTATGGGGCGGGTGTGGTTTGTGAGGAGGGTGGTGTTGGGTCGCTGGAACTTGAGCACCGGAAATTGCTGGGCATGTTGGCAAATCCTTCACAGTGCAGTTTGTAACAAGAGGACGACAGGGACTGAAACCCTTCACACAGGATTAGCACACTGGCCAAGTATAGTCACAATCTGTTGGGTTTATTTTCACCGCTTAAAAGACTTACAGAGCTGTAACAGTAAGACTGGGACAATGGACACATGTTGTCTTGGTCACTAAAAGCTATAAAATTTAATTGAATAATATTAACATTATTTGTAACAATTTTCCAAAGGCAAAACCATTGTGTTTTGGTCGCTAAAAGCTTTATATAAAATGCTGTCAAATCGATTAATTGCGATTAAATTATAAAAATATTTTGATTAGAAATGTAAAATGGTAAAGAAAGTCATGCACTAATGAATTATATAAAATTAATATATATATATATATATATATATATATATATATATATATATATATATATATAATATATAAGTCTAAAAGATTTAATAGTTATAATAATGAGAATTAAATTTACAAGATATCTATTCTCTTATTCTACTCCTACTCAGTGTTCTTGTTGGCAGATATGTAAAACAGATCATTATTATTATTATTATTATTATTATAACAACAATACACCATTTTGCCTTCAGAAATAATAATTACTCATTTTAACCCTATTTCTTAACTCCCACACAGGGATTATCCCTTTATCTGATGTATGCAAAAGCCAAGAGGGTGTCAGGTTATACAGCTTGTTTTGCCAGGACTTGCTTTTAGAGCAGGAGCTTGATCTCCTAACAGGAAGTGCCGTAGGGGGGGACATTTCGCTCTAACCAACCCATACCTGGAAATACCAGCCTGTCCACAAAGTTGTTTTGCTCTATTAAGACTCCAGGAACACTTTATCTTTGGAGGGGAAATTGGATTTTGTTTTTCATTGTACAACTGTTCTACGTCAAAGGTTAATCTAGTCTTTGGTTAGCTTAGTCATTTAAATACTAACTTATAGATGTTTGTGAGTGATTAATGAACTGTGTGCTAGTATATCTATTATTCTGGTTTAGATAAAACCCAAAAAAGACACTTTTTCTGAATGTATTTGAATTTTGTAATTAGTCGGAAAGAAAACAGAGACATAAATACATTTGAATAGACAAAATAGCAATTTATTAATAACTTATTTCTTTACATTCGTAACATTGGGGGGATATTGGTTTTGTAAAACAGCCCCTCCCCCCAATCAGGCCTTCGCTTTGAGGGACAACAAAACACTCCTGAAAACCATCACTTTTCTCACACACACAAAAAAAATTCATGTCATAGAACTTCCCTGAACAGGAGACACAAAATGTTCTCCTAGCTTTGTCAACACAGACCTCAAATCTTTGCGCGCAAAAAAAACAACAACAGCAACAACAAAAAAAATCAGGATTACTTGCTTCGACCCTCCATTGTCCCCCAAAAAATTACAAAAAACGAGTAGTATAAAGGCGTATGGGTCCTAAATGAGCATGCATCTGAAACCCCGCCGCATAGCATTCGAGGAATGCCTCGTACAAGTTCGGACGGCCCCTCTGAACGTGCAAGTTCGTATGGCCAGGTTCACTAAAAAAGGTGAAAAGAAGCATATGGGGAACTGCTCTGAAAAGTTACCGCACAATAACACTTATGTACAGAACTAAGGCAAGAGAATGATGACTTTGATTCGAGATGGTGGTTAAAAGGCTGAGAAAAGCGGAATCGATCCGTAAAGCAAAATTGTAAATATATTATACATATACACATTGATGATCTTGCAAAAACCTGTTAAAATTTTTGGCATTTAACTCTTCGATAAAGATAATATTGTTCGATATTGTTTTTTTGTACATAAAGAGGATGAAAAGGAGAAGAAAATTCTACAGCTGTTTCTTAAAAACAGGTGTATTCTAACTACGGCAAGGCTTACCGACATCTTTAATATACACATGTATAAATGTTTCAAAAATTTCTCCACGCAAATAAGTTGGAGTACAGTACACTCTGCCATCATTACCGAAGGGAAGTCTCATCCCAAAAACAGGCAAGTCTTCATTGAAGACAAGAAGAGCACACCTAGAAAATGACAAGGTGTAAGTGCTAAACAAAACAAATGAATATTTGTCATTGTTCAGTTCCAGTCAAGTCTCTTTGGCACACCAGCCCCGATACATTGGACGTTCTTTCCATTTGGACAGTCTTTCCATGCTTGAATATGTATGTATTTATATGTCTATATATTTTATATATATATATATATATATATATATATATATATGAAACAAACTACTTTAAAGAGTCTCGGAGATAAAGAGTCACATGATCTCTCTCCGTTAAACAGCAGCGTAGAAGCTCTGGGCACACCGCGTGGCTCATCAGTGGCTACTCTGGTCGGCTGTCGTCTCAAGCCAACGTCAATAACGTCAGGAATCCCTCGAGAAAAATGAAACTCATGTTTCGCTCGATTGGAGTCAAGGCGGGTTCTCACGTGGACTCTAGAGGGTCCAACTGAAACACGTTGTGATTGGTTGGCGTGGTGAAGTACAACGGTTGGGTCGGAGTCACCACGCGGTTGTCGCATGGGCTCTTGAGGCCCAACGTGCGCTCAAAGTCCAAGAGCTGGCCCATGAAGTTGAAGTTGGGTGAGATGTTGGACTTCTTCATCTTGACAATGTCATAGGCGTCGTTCATGGACAGGTTGAGCTTCTGCATGAGGTACGCCACCGTCACAGTTACGGAACGGCTGATACCGGCGAGGCAATGAACGAGAACGCCGCACTTCTGTCCGCGGGCCTCATCTGAGGGGGAAAAAAAGACGAGATGATTAGTTATCTGTGTGCAACTGACTTATGAATATGCAATTGTACATAAGCTCGGCTGTCAGAATTCATTACGGTCCCTGCCCTGACAAAAGGGGCCTCATTCAGCGGGATTTCTAGTGCATGACTGAAAACAACTCGCCCATTTTCTCAGGGAATGTGACGTGGAAATGGGCTATTAAGGTTAATCAAATGATCCTTCCGCTCGCCAGGTTACTTGACAATGGTACCATTTGGGCGTGTAAATGTAGAAGTCATGGCAGCACCCTGTCGAGGCTAACAGGATGTCAACACTGCCCTGTAAATGGTCCTCATTGTGTAGCGAAACATTGCTCTGTCCTAGATTACTTTCAATGCTGCTCGCTTCCTTCCTGTTGAGCTCAAATTACTGCCTCCCCCCTCCATCTCCTGTTTCATCATAAGCCTTTGCACAATTGCACAACCACGGGATATGTTACTATGCAAACAATATAAAACAGTGCCATCCGTTTGCTAATCAAAAGAGGAACCGAATGAAAAGCAAATTAAAATGACAATAATTGTGTTTCTTACCAATAAAGCTGATGGCTTCAGGGAAAAACTGAGAGAGATTCTGACTCCAGTGATCAGAGATGGGAATCTGCTTGTACTTAAACTCTCCAGCATTCTCGAACATGTTGGGGAGATTAGGGGTCACGTTCAAGATGTACTTGATGCCAAACTCCTCCAGGATATCCAGGTTCGTGGAGTCCTTTGCACAGCCCAGATACAGATGCGGCAGGATCTCCACGGGGAACGAGGGCTGGGGGTTGGACAGAGGGCTGCCGTCCGAGTCGGTAGCGCTGCTTGGGTCTCGGTCGATGTCTGACTCGATGTCTGAGGAGTCTGAGCTGATCCGGAGTCCTCCGAGACCCAGGACCTGGGAGGTTGGCGAACTGCTGCTGGAGGAACCGTCAAGGTTCGTCTCGCACATGGTGGGAAAATCAGCTTGAAATTTGCTGAAGCCACCTGTAAAGTAAAAAAAAAAACAAAAGAACATTTAACATCTATTACTATCTGACAAGTACACATTTTTAATTACAAGTAGGGACTATTTTCTTTTTCACGAGTAGTCATTCATTACTCCTCTTTATTTACTTGCTTCCCTCTAACTATTTGAACATTTACATTCCACTAGTTTAAAAGACATTCGTGTACCTATTTAGTGTGCATTCCTAGTAATATTTTCAATCAAACTAGTACTATTCTTAATTCAACTCAAATTTAGCCAACTCCAACTAGTGTAATCTGAAATGTGACTAGTAATGGCACATTTGGTAGTATATCATAAAGAGATACTAGTTTCTAATTAAAAAAATAAATAAAATCACTAGTAGGCCATATTTCAGTACACATACTATTTCTCAGTATTAACCACTGAATTTTATATAAATAAATGGTTCAATATGAAATGAGTTTGAAGTACCACTCAAATGAAGTACTAGTGACTAGATAAATATATAAATAAATGGTTACAAGTGAAATACATCACGAATTACTTTTAAGTAATTCATAAAAGCGTGCTAGTAGCATAAAACAAATACTAAGATGCTGTGGGAATGAACGTACCCTCGAGATAGAAAGCTTTGTAGCCTTCGTCCTTCATTCTCCTCAGCAGTAAACCCAGCACGGATCCACCGTCGATGTTTTCATTCCACTCTCGGCTGTACTCGTCGTACAACACGATAGTGTCCGTCTTGCACCTCCGAGCGAACCTCTCCCTGTCTTCTCCGTTGGAGAGCAGAGACTTAATGGGCAGGTTGCCCTTCTTGAGTCGCCGGAGCATGAGGCTCGGGATGGCCACGTTAATGGCCGTTTCGACGTGCGACGATTCGTAGAGCTCTTGCGCGCGGCAGTCCATGACGAGCAAACAGTCCCTGCGCGTCTCGAGCTGCTCCTTCAGCCACTCTACCGTCTTGCTTATGGCCATGACCGAATCGAACTGCACGGGTTTGAACTTATCGAGCATTAGTGAAATAAGGTACGCTACCGTGAGACCTTAAACTGCGGAGAAGACGCGCTGCAAGAGGCCGTGAACGTCTCAGGCCTGGAGCATTGAGATTCTCACGTCAAAGTCTCTTCTGCACCGTCGAGATGATTACAAAAATCCTCGGCTTTTCCTTCGAGAGTCAAGCGCAGACTCGCTCTACTTCAACCCCATTCATGCAACTGTGTGCATTTATCAATGACTCACACTAGCCAGTGAGTGCGCGAGCCACAGCCACTGACGTTGTCTTCCTGTTATATAACCGCTCTTCTCTCGCAGTCGATTTTCGCACGCAATAGATCTAGATATCCAGTCGAATGTCGTTTGCAGACGACTGGCGGAAAGCAAGACGCTTCGTAGCTTTATTTCCCTTCGTTATTTATCCCGAAGAATGCAACGATGCGTCCTCCGCTCTTCTAGTCCCGAGATGTGCTCTCTGTCACAGCGAGCTGGTGAATGGATACAAGCGCGAGGCGTTTCAATGGATACATTATGTCGGCCAGCCAATCAGGAGGAGCCGAGCGATCGTCGCCGTGGAAACGGGGCCGGATGGAACAGACTGTGTTGATGAATTGTTAATAAGTTTGTCATTCACAAAAACGGAAAGGAATTTCCGCTCCGGATCAGCGGAGTGCAAACAAACAGTAAATAGGCACTGCACGGGAAGGAAGGAGGAGTGCGAGTGTATTTGGTTTATGGGTCTACTATATACCTCGTGCTCAGGTTACACACTTGAACTCCGTTTAGCCGCATTTCAGTTTCTCCAACTGCTGTTTGTTTGTAACGTTACGTCGCTGCAGTATGGCGAGCCGTCTGGACTTTTATTCATTCTCAGGATATATTTTCACCTGTTAAAACTATACTTCTTCATATCTGTAATTGTATTTTCACTATAGTGAAATCTCACCATAAGCCTCCATTCAAATCCAATTGTCAATATCAACAGTTGAATTCTTGATATCAGAAGTTAAATTGTTGATATCAACAATAGAGTTTGAATGGACACATATGCTGAGATTTCACCAGTGAAAATACAATTACAGATATCAAGAAGTCTAGTTTTTACAAGTGGAACTGTAAGTCTTGATATCAAAAATTAGCATTTTAACTAGTGAAAATTGAATTGTTGAAATCAAGAATGAACGGTGTTACTAGTGGAAACCTAATTCCTGATATCAAGAATTAACATTTTAACTAGTGAAAATGTAGTTGTTAATATCACAAGTTGATATTCTGAGAATGAATAAAAGTCAAAACGGCGTGCCATACTGTAGTCGTCGACAAAATGAACGTATTTTATATAGTCTGTGTTTTAAAATAAGTTTAAAGCTTCATTTCAAATCGCCCAGGATCATCACACAATAAAACTAATGCTAAATAAATAAATGAACATTGCAGGAATAAAACATGCTTTAGCTTTATTTCATTTTTTTTTCAAATAAGTTACCAGTGAACACATGAAAGTATGATGATGTCCGACAAAAGTGTACGTTCTGACTACTTAATTACCTTAATTTGAATTCAGTGAAGGTGGGGAGCGCGAATAATCACTCAATAAACATATAAATAGGGCTACTAAAATAGTTTAACACCAGTTTAACACTCCTCACCTCCTACAGTCATTTCCTACACTCAATCTTGTATGTGCAAGCTTTGAAAAAATCACTCACAAATCCTTCAACAGCTGCACCGGATTCCTACACCCACATTAAACCAGATGTCTATGAAAATATTTTTACATGTCAATTTTATAATTGCTATCACAGTTCATTTGAATTGCATACTAATAAATACAGCGCTAGTAGGCTATTTTAAAAGGTCAGGTCAGGTCTCTGGTGCTCTCAAATGCTGAAGCTCGAAAACAAGAGGCTAAATGTTAGCCATTTGCATGAAGTCGACGATTTTTGCTCAATCGTGTTTACAGAGACAGCCATAAATGAATCCAATATGTTAAAACAATAATAGCCTATTAATGTTCTCTTGGTCTAAATGAATGTAGTGGCCCAGGTTAGCAGGAACTGATTAACATGCTGTCAGACATCCTGTCTCCTGTGTCATTTGGCAGTGAATTGCTCATTAATTGTCCATCAAGGCTCTGTCTCATCATTCACATACACAGCAGTCACGTGGGGCAAAGGTGTGTTCAGTTTCACCCCGCTTAACATATGAAACATGACACAGTACCGAGATAATGGCCATTATCCTTTAGCTTCTTGAGATCCTTCTGGATTGTATTCTCATCCACTTTGGCTGATTTACTGTCCTTCTGGATGAGCTTTTGTCTTCCACTTTACACTCTTATAAATCACTGATTGGAATTGTCAGTGGTTTAAAAAACAAAAACCTTTATACTAACAAGAATGTTCTTTATTTACTAATATTTATAAAGAAAAAACACACAAAATTAATTTTATATGTGTGTGTGTGTGTGCATGACTTATAATATGACTTTGTAAAAAAAGTGAAGTAGATAATAATAAATAAAATAATAGTACATATAATAAAATAAAAATGTCACCCAAAAAAAACAAAAAACGGCTGCTGCATAAAAAAATATAAAGAATAGAATATCTTGTGGGAAAAAATGGAAGAGGCAGATACATAGATTAATAATAATTTTATTTGTTTATTTTAACATTTAAAAAAATACATTATTAAAATTTAATAATAATAATAATAATAATAATAAAACATTTTAACAAAATTGTAAAATAAATAAATAATAAACAGACAGATAGCATTGTGTGTTAGATTATAATTTATTTTATATTTTTTATTATTTTTAACCATTTTTAATATATAATAACACAAATATGTATTTGGCAGAATATGAACACTTATTTTGAGAAAATAAATGATCAGACGCTTTATTACAGTACGTTATTTGTCAACAACAAGTGGTGCTTAACATTTTTATTACAGTCAGCTGCTTCATCATTGATGCAAAACCATCAAGCAGACTCTAGTTAAAGTCAACCTTTAAACAGACACATGCAGGTCATCCGGCTCCGGCAAGCAGCTTGCAAACAGATAACAGCTCAGTTCCTGCTATTATCACAGCGCCGATGATATCTAGTGTGTCAGAAGCAAGCACAGCACAAAATAGCCCTGTGGTTGGAACATGCGAAAGTCTTGAACTTTGCTGGCATTTTTATCTAGCCAAATGCACATTACAGAGCATTTGTAGCCGTGTAGAAATTTCAATGTTTGTATTCAAATACCTTTAGGGAAATGTTTGGGATAGTTTGTGACTTGTGGTTTGGGGAGGGGGGAGAAAGAAGTGACAATTCTTTGTCCCCCTTCCTCAGTTCCTGGATGTTTTGTAAGCTTCTCTCGCTCGCCAAGCCCACTAGCCTGTGAGGTTTAGACAATGCCGGCTCCGCTTTTATCTGCTGGCTCTGTCTCACATCAGGGTCTCTGTTGACCTCCCACCATCTATAGAGCAGCTCACAGGGCTCTTGGGATGAAAGGTCAATCTGATTGTGTTGTGAATCACCAGGGTTTCTCTTCTCTTAAACTAACTGCTGCCCCCCACCTCCCATTTTCACCTATGATACAGTGCAACTTCCTGCTCTCGTGATGTTTACTTCCTCTCTCACTGTTGACTTACTATTGTACCTCTTTGTTTGCTGATTTCTTTGGGGGGGGGGGTTGGTGCGCTTTCACAAACAGCAGAACTGCAAATAATGTGTGTAAAGAAAGCTGTTTGACAGGTTAAAAGAAGGTGACAAAAGTCATTCAAAGTGATTGCTCAAATATTCAGTACAAACATACAGAGCAAAATCTGACGGTTGAGATAAAATGTCTTTCTCTGTAAAAATACACACACACATATATATATATATATATTATATATAAATCACTTGACATCGAAGACATTCAGAACGTTGAATGCAAGAAAGAACGTTTGTGGTTTAAACTTAAGTAATCAGATCCAAACAATTAAATAAGTAAATATATAAATAAATGAATTCACATTATTTTCATGTTCAAATGTTTTGGGTTAATAAGATTATTATTATTATTTTGGAAGATATTAATATTTTTATACAGCAAGGAATCATTATAAAAAGTGACAGTAAAAAGATATTTATAGTATTTTATTCATCAAATAATCCTGGAGAAAAAAAAAACAAGGTACGGCGGGGTTTCAACAAAATATTAAAGCAACTCGTCTGTTTTAAACACTGATAATTATAAGAAATATTTCTTGACCAGCATATTAGAATAATTTCTGCAGAATCATGTGACACTTGAGTAATGGCTGCCGAATAATAATGAATAAAACATTTTAAAATATATTAAAATGGAAAAGTTATTTTAATTTATAGAAATGTTCACAATATTACAATATGTTTTTACTTTATTTACTTTATTATGCCTATAATGCCCCTTATACAAGATGTAGTAAGTCTCTGGAGGAATGTGAAGTTTCAGCTCAAAATCCCCCACAGATTGTTTATTATATCTTGTCAAATTTGCCCCTATTTGTGTGCGAGCAAAAACACAGTGTTTTTGTGTGTTACTTTAAATGTAAATGAGCTGCTGCTCCCGGGCCTCTTTCTAGAACTTTATCAGCTCACGCTTCGGTTGCTCAACAACAACAAAGCTGGAGAATCTCACGCTGCTAAAATGATGAATCACTGATGGAGAGACTCAGGAGGTAGTTAACTTATAAAATGCATCAGGACATTTCTTATCGGTTAGTGAATAAATTTATGTAGGTGCTGTGGCATTGATTCAACTCATCAACTAGCATGTGCCATCATGTTAATCTTTTGAGCAAATCCAGCACTGAATTGACCCTTGTTTGTGAAGCAGTCAGGCATAAAATAACAGCATGGCATCAACGCTCTCCTACAACTCTTCATCTTTTCTAAAGCAGCCCAACATGGCCTCACCCCCTTTGTTTTCTGTTCCCAAGGGCAGGGTTTATATCAATTTTGGGGTTTGTCACTAACTCGGAAAGAAGTTTGTTGTGGTCCAAATTATCTTCCTTTGCACTGAACTTAGAGCATAAACAACATCTGCAAGGACCCCTTTAAAACACCCAAACATAAATTAAATGTAACTTTTACGAAATTATTAAGAAATTAACAATAAATTTATGTGTGTGTGGGTTCAGATAAACCCTACATTATGGGGACAAAATGACCTCACAAAGATGGTAATATCCGAAATCCTTGTCCTTGTGGGGACATTTTTTAGTCCCGATGAAGAAGACTAAACAGCTTATAAATCATACTAAATGGTGTTTTTTGAAAATGTAAAAATGCAAAAAAGATTTTCTGTGATGGGAAGGTTTAGAGTTAGGGTATAGAATATACAAAAATCATTATGTCTCTGGAAAGTCCCCATAAAACATGAAAAATCAACGTGTGTGAAAAATAAGTGGTTGGGAAAGGGCAGGTCCATTAAAACCATTCACAACTTTGCCTAATTTTATGCAAATCCTTGTGCATATATTGTTGATACTCATCCTATACTGTATGAGACACGTCTTCATGCAGCTTTTTCTAGTAATTTCATCATTGGCTTCTGTCTATTTGAATAGTACTTGTTTGAACTCTTAGCAGGACAATAAATGGGTTTGCCTTAGGCTGAGAGGAGGGACACATTAAAGGACACTCCTGGGAATCTAATAGAGGTTTCAAGGCTGGGTTGGTTTTAGTTGTGCACAATAATGCACTCTCTGAATCAAAACAGGAAGCAGAGCCATGAGGGTCTCTCCAGAGAACCGCAGTAAACAAACAGCCCCGGTGGGCCTCCAACAGCAGCCCTACAAACAGGAAGTGCTGATGAGAGATGCTCAGATGATCCCATCGTAAGAACTCATCAACAAACTATTAAGTCAGGCTTTCACTCTGATTGATTTGCTTTTCAGTACATTATTCATGGGATTTCATGCATACATATGGACAATCTATCATGTGACTGCAAAGCTGTCCAGGACATATTATTGATCAGGATATATGCAACTATAAAGTCATTATCCGCCTGTCTTGTCGTACCAACCTTAAACACAAAAGCCCTTTGTGATTCACATTAAAACCCTTAAAGATCTTGAAGTCTGAAATCCCACTTTTAGAAAAAGTCCATTAAAATTGCAATTATGTCTAATTGTTTCCTCAACTGCAGGCGTTTTTGACCATGTGAATGTTCAGAAAAGAAACCATTTTAGTCAGTTTAATTGGTCCATTAACAATGTCCAAAACTTTCACAAAGAAGTCTGTTATACTCAAAGGCCGCAATTATGAATACAGAAAAAACTGCAATATTGTGAAATATAATTTTAAACAACTGTTTTCTAATTGAATATATTTTAAAATGTAATTCATTCCTGTGACATCAAAGCTGAATTTTCAGCATAATTACTCCAGTCTTCAGTCACATGATCCTTCAGAAAGCATTCTGATTTGTTGCTGAAGACATTTTTTATTATCAATTTTTAAACAGCTGCTTAATTTTTCTTGTGGAAACTTTTTTTCTATTCTTTGATGAATAGAAAGTTCAAAAGAACCACATTTATTTATTAACAATGTAAGTCTTTATTTTCACTTTTGATCCATTTAATGCATCCTTGCTGAATAAAAAGTTTAATTTATATTTTAAAAATTCTACTGATCAGAATTCTGAAAGTCATTTTCCATCACATCTCCATTTTTTTTTTGAATGTGTTTAATAAGATTACCTGATTTTGAAGAACTTTGGAATACATTTCAAGACTATTTTGTCTATAATTTCATAGCTAGTATGTGATATAGCCTAAATACACACAAATAAATTATATTTTCATTCGTTGTATTTTTCTTCAAAAGTTTAAAAATTGTAATTCATATATTTATGATTAAAATGAAATTTTTATATTTTAAGATAAAAAGACTGCGTCTGGGAGAATAGTAAAACAGTAAAAAAGTAAAAAAAACAGATGAAGGCATTGCAAAAAGCTTCCAAAGTTTTAATGTGACCTAATGACAAAAGGAAAAAAGTTGAAATCTATTAAGCTTTAATAAATATCAACCCCTGGGATGCAAAACTGGCCAAAGTTGAAGAAACACCCTTAAACATTCTCTCAAATCATCCTTCCCACCGCCGGCCTTTTCCTCCAGCGAGCGAGAGAATGTTCTTATTTCAACACATTCTTGATGAATGAATCGTAGAGGCCCAGAGCTGTTGAGAAAGACCCTTCTGCAAGGCGTCATTCCAGACCCAGCTGTTTTCCTCAATCCCTTTAACAGAGGTCCTGCAGATCCTGAAATATGACAGGAATTTGTAAACAGAGGCAGACAGGGGGCCCCGGGGTATCCTGGGTAATAGCGGAGAGAGGGGAGGGTAATTGAAGGAGAGCAGGATGAAGGTTATTATGTGTTTGTATGGCAACTGAGGAGTTGATGGCGTGTAATTACAGTGCTGGCTGAGAGGGGAACACTTTACATCCTCTTGCAAGTCCCGGCAGCGACCCACTGGTCTGTGCTGAGACGTAATGGAAAGGCAAATTGCAGAGTAATAGTGGAATGTGTTTATTCTGTCCTTCCAGTATATCTGCACCTCTATGCTTTGTTCTCTTAATGTCGTACACCATAATGACAGCAAGCTTACTCGTATGAATCCTGCGGTGCCTGGACTAGCAGATGCATCAATTTTTCTAAAAATATAGAACTATCAAAAATCTATTAGTCTTACACCAGCCAAGCAACTGCCATTGAGATGAAGGCAGTGGATAGTTTTCTTCACATATTATAGACCACTTGGTTGTGACATATAAACATAGAAATAATATAAATATAACCTCAATATGCAAACTTTTTTTTTACTGACATCTTGGCCTCACAACATTCGCCAATTTATCAAATTTTAAGTTTTTTTTAATAATGAAATCTTTATTTAATAAAAATAATGTTATATTATTGTGTATTTTATATTAAAGTGTTATTATATAAATGCAATTTAATATATTTCACATTTATTTTTAAATTTAATATTTTGTATAAATATTTATATATTATATTAATCTTTACATTTAGACATCTCAGCCTCAAATAATATGCCTGATATATATAAAAATATCACATATTATGTTATTAGACATTTTAGCCTCACTAAATGTATGAAAAAAAAAACGTAATATTTTTCTTTCTTTATTTATTATATATATATATATATATATATATATATACACACACACATATATATATATATTTTTATTTAGACATTTCAGCCTCACTAAATTTGTATAAAATGTCAATTATTGTTTTAATATTCAAATATTTTTACTGATATTCCTTATATAAAATCTTTAAAAAAAAAAAATAGGTAGGTTCATGGAAGATGGTTGTCTTAAGTATATACTCTTGCTGTTTGATTTGTTTAAAGAGTTGAAAATATTAATCTTGTCTATCAGCAAGTGTTCTCTCCAGTAAGAACAAATGTACAAATGTAACAGGATTCATATTCAGCCTTGCTTCACAAAAACATAAAAGCTGCTCGGAAAATGGCTCTTATAAGGCCGGACCACCCACCAAGGCTGAGTGTTCATCCAACACATGCCCATTTTTAGCCAGGTAAGTCAGACCCAAAGCGTTGCGTCACCCCTCGAAGAGTTTCAACAGTTCCTCAAGCAAGACGGCAGGGCTATTCTGGACAGAGCCGCTGGAGACGGTCGATAGGCTGGGAGCTGGAGTGGTACGCCACCCCACTAGCATATTCACAGCATCTCTTTTATCCCTCTTTGAGGGTAGTCGCTCACAAAGGTCACGCTATACGAAGGTGCGAGGATCCAAAAAGCAGCCCTGCACCATAATAATATCTGAGGTTCTTTGCTCCGGGACCACCCACGAGGTTATGGCCAGTCCCGCCGCCTCAATAGGAACATTGTTTCCCCTCTTTGGAAAAAGATCAAGATGTCCTGAAACAATTACTCAAGTGCCATTTAAATTTTTTCACAGGCAATGAAGACAAATGATCAGAAGATCCTAAGGGGCTGCGGTCCCACTCGGTTAAGTGCCCTACAAAGTAAAGTGCATTAAGGGTTAATGCACATGGAGAGGGTGGCACCCATTGCGTTCTTGGTCTGGCACGCTGGTCTGCCCATATTTAATGCCCAGACTAAACAAGTCCTAAACTTAAATACAAGAGTGTTGAATCTCTCAGTAGAGTTTACACTTGGTTGTCTCATTTCCAAACTTCTTATTATTCACTTCTTAGTGGAGTTTAAGGCAAGACAAAGTGAATAGGGTAAAAAGATTTAGTAACAGATATCACCCAGGTTAATTGATTACATTAAAGGGACAGTTCACCCAAAAATGAAAATTCTTTCATCATTTCACCCTCAAGTAATATAAAAATGGTCGTCAATGTCTAAATCGTCAATGGTTTCCATCAACTGACTCTTCGCAAAGACCCGCCCCCTTTAGTTACTGTTGCTGTTCATACTAGTTCATTTATAGCATCAAATAAACATGAATGGACATCATAAGGAATGTTGTTTCAACCACGGAAAGACGTGAGTGCAAACAATTTTTCAAGTTCATCAACATTAATTTACTACCTCCCCTGACTGCTTTGTCCGACAAAATGGCAGATTCGGGGTTATGATTGGTCAGATCGCCTGTCAATCAAACTGCTGGTGAAGAGTCAATTGTTGTTGTTCTTTTGTGTTCAGCATAAAAAAGAAATTTATAACGGTTTGGAACAACTTGAGGGTGAGTAAGTGATGACAGTTTTTGTATTACAAGTTTCCTGAAATGTTATATTTAAATATTTAAATGGAGGCATTCTCTAATCCAGAACAGAGATATGAACATTGGATAAAGCCATCTTGTTGACCCTAGTTATAAAGTTTTTACAGAGATTTTGGATATTTGTTTTCATCACTTCAAAAATTAGAAAATACTGTAAACAGCCAGAAAAAAAATATATTTCCATCATGTTTTTAGGAACAAAATGTTGTATAAAATTAGACAAGTAAACCCCTTAGTAAAAACAATCATAATATATTTAGTAAATAATAAAACTGTAAAGTTATGTATTGTACTTTAAATCTACAGACACAAGTGCAATGTTTTTGCCTGTGGTGCAAATTATAATAACTAATTTCATTATATCTCACAGCTCTGACTATTTCACTCATATTGCAATGCAATTTTTCATTATTTGGACTTTTGCGAAAAATTGTGGGGTCTTCTGAACTATAATCCATCCGCTAGATTTGTAAAGCCTATAGCTGTACGGCGTTCATATGAGAGCTTCTGGATGCTAGCAAACCCGTCAGTGCACTTGAGGAAAACAGAAGCTGCGATAATTACAGAGTCTGAGGTTTAGGTGAGCCCCCACCAGCTGCAGACGTCCGTGCTGCTCGTCAAGATCACTGTCAGCATGCGATTGTGTTAAAGTTGTCATGGTCTGGCAGGTTTAACAAGAGGAAAAGAGCAGATGCAACTGAATCATTTCCACCAACTCATTTTCACAACCTGTAAAAGTGTGCAAAAAGGAAAAGGTGAGATATTACACGTTGTCTTTGTATTTTCACTTCAGCAAATCTAGCAGGAAACGCAACTCACACATTCTTTTCCCATTATACATATTCAAAAAAAGAACAGTGGATCCACACATTGGAAATGGATTTCTTTAGCATTATTAAACTCAAATGGCTTTTGTGTAATGGAAACATGAACTAAAATCGTATTTACAATTCGCCCAACGTATTTAATATGTAAATGTGCAATTTTTAGAAAAAAACTATAAGCATTAACGTCCACTACTAAACCTAACTATCAGTATGGGCCGATTGTACAAGAATAACATTGTAAAAATGTGAATTGCCATGTTGTGAATTGCCACTGGTTATACGTATAATGTAAATTGAAGATGGGAAGCACAAGAATGAGAATTGTTACCATGCTAACATTTGCACAGCAATATACAGTATAAGATAACTAATGCTAACTCCCTGAAAAAGCAGAATAACATTGTCAGAATGAACCCAAAAAAGTTTGAGCATTTGAAACAAGCTCAAATGAATCACTTGCAATTAACAATTAGCGTAGCTTGCATTAGCATAGTATATTAGCATTCCATCATATATATATATATATATATATATTAGGTTTTCTAACTCGAAATTTGCACAGCAATATAAAGTATAAATTAGCATAATGCTAACTCTCAAAACAGAAATATAACAACATTAAGCATAACATTCTCAACATGAAACAGATAAATCCTATAAAGTTTAATCATTTAAAATAGCTCAAATAAATTACCTGTTGTTAACTATTAGCATACCCAGCACTAACATTCCAAATCTAATTTTTTTTACAACATGTAAATTGTAGGTGGGAAGCACACCAATCATTTTCTTACCATGCTCACAATTTGCACGGCGGTAAGTATAAACTAGCATAACGCTAACTCGCTAAACACACAGATAACAGAACAATATCATTCTCAGAGTGAAACCGATAATTCCCATAAACTATTTAAAAATAGCTCAAATGAATCACTTGCAGTTTACTAGCTAGCAATAGCATATATTAACATTATTTTTTTTTTTTTTTACAACATATCATGTAACAATATACAGCATAATAGAACTAGCATAATGCTAGCTCCCAAAGCGGCAAGATAACAGAACATTAAGCTATAACACTCTCAACTTTAAGCCAATAAAGTTTAGACGTGTGAAACCAACTCAGCTGAATTTCTTGCCGTTAACTACAAGCTTAGCAAGCAATAGTATATATTAACATGCTAAATGTGACTTTTTTTTTAATCACACAAAATGTAAAATGTAGGCGGACTTGTTACTATGCTAATAACTAGCATAATACTCCAAAAAGAGCAACATAATCCTCTGCTTTTTTTAGCCATGTTACATTGACATACGTGTAGCCCCAATTTGTACATGTAGCTTTGAAAAAATGTTCAAGAATTTGATTATTTCATGTAAGTTATTACGATTTTTAAAATACATACTATTAACAGTAGCGATTCAACTTAGCATACTTAGCAGTAGCTCAGCTAGTATGATTCACCTCACATCTCATGTCAAATTCAACCACAAAAGCTATTTTAAAGAGCCTAACCATTTAAACAGACATAAACATCCGTCCAGTTAATCTGACTGCAAGAATGCAGGGGCGAGACAGATCTGAGACAGACAGCATACTGCCCACCTCAGCGTGACGTACTCTTGCCAGCTTGTTGGATGAAGGTTTGCGTACGAAGCACTGTCATCCCATCATCCAGGCGGGCTGCCAGCATGGTCTCGTGCGCAACAGCATCTTAAAAGATTAGGAAATGCTAATTCTTAACCTGCTTAACACAAAACTACCTTTTGGCGGAAACACAAGCTCACCTGACCAAGTCTGACAGCCACTTCCACAAAAGATTAGTGCAGGCAAATATGCTAATGAAAGACTTATTGTCTATAGAAAGCACAAAAATCACTAACAAGATCTCTTTAATATCCCAATTGAGAGTCTGAGTCCCCCACTTGAAAGATTTTTCTAGTGGGTTAGTACAATATGTATATCAACAACAATGCTGGAACCTAATGTGAATTTTAGCTTGACAAGCTAATCATGTTTGTAAGTAGTTATGGTGAAGCTATTTGAGGGAAAAAGTAAAGCTACACTACAAACTATTGACAAATATTTGCTAACTAGCAAACTAGCCATGACGAAAATATCTTCTTAAATGTGTAACTGTCATACAATATAATTTAACATTTAATAAAAACAATGAGGTCGATACATTAAACTATAGCTGTTGAGCTACTGAAAAACTACTAACGTAGCTAAAAGAAGTTACTCTCCAAGACTAGGCTACAATTGTCTCTTGTTTCTCTAATGAATTATTTTAGGAATAACAATAAAATTACGATGCTAACTGAACATATAAACAATTGCTGCGTTCCGATTGACAGGGCCTCTATGCGGCGTTCACTGCTTCCTACTTCACTTGACAGAATGCAGGAACATCCAGCAAAGTCAAACAAAGAAGATGTTTGCTCCCCTCAGATTTAAGATGGAGGAATAACTTGTGAAGTGCACTTCGTAAGCCACTTATGGTTAAATAGAATGCACCTATTATACACAAAAACGCTAGCAAAGTATACGAGAACAACCATCAAATTGATGCTAATTGCTAAGTCCATATCAATTATGAACCATCTACTAATCTTGATATCTATGGGTTGTTCTTATATACGTTGCAAACACTTTTTTTTTTACTTACAAATCATTTTGAACATATACCATCAATTTGAATGCAATCAATTAGCTTTGCTTTATCAATTAACAGAATCATAACAGCAGGACATTAGCACCTGCAAAAGCAAAAACTGACTAGCACTGAGAGGGTTTACACCAGATACAATTACTTCTTAGCTTATTTCACTAGCTCATCCTCTTTTCTTGTCCTCCTCCTCTCTATCCTCTCAGCCTCTGTTCTGGGAGAGGGCTCGGTGACAGATGGGTTTGGGACATCCGGCCGAGGGTCGGGACTTAGGGAAGCGGCTAATCTAAAACAAAAACAGCAGTTGGCAGGTACCACCCCCTCAGCCGAAGACAAGCTGAGTGATTAGAAGAGTTGAGAATGGTCGAGAGCACCTGGAGAGGATTACAGACAAGGAGAGAGACACACACAAAGCGTTCTGTTCTCTAGGGCAATGCTTTGTTGGCACTTTTTGGGATTAGCAGGGCCTTCCCATAACACACCTGCACATCAGTGTGGGATGGATGGCGACCATTTGCTTACATAAAAGATGACATGACATAAGTGGACTAAGCGTGTATTATCCTACTATGTGTCATAAAAAATGAGGTAACTGAGACACAGTCATTGCATAATGCAGCTTGGAGTTTTATGCCACTAATACGCAGTAGGTTAAGACAATTATAGTGCAATTTATGAAACTAGAGTGATTCATTTGATTGAATGTGACCAATTGCAGAAAATAAAAACAAATTATGAAGACTTAAGATACACCTATCAAGGCTTAGTGGCGTGACAAAGAAATTATGTAATTTTAATGTAGTAATACAGGAGTGTGACGAAAACTGAAATAACCATTTCATAGTTCACCCCAAAAACAAAAGGAAAATTAAATTAAATATACAATTATTTAAAATTATATTTCAATTATATAATGAATATTTTTATTTTATTATAATTCATTATTAAATGATTAGTTTACAAAATATTATATATTTATAATTATATAATTTTATTGGATTAGTGGCATGACAAAGAAATTATATAATTGAAATATATTAATACAGGAGTGAGTATCATGAAAACTGAAATACCCATTTCATATTTCACTTCAAAAACAAAAGGAAAATAAATGAATAATAATGAATTGAAAAGAAATTATTTAATGTACATTTATATAATGAATATAATTAATTATTGTATTAAAATTCAGTATTATTAAATGATTAGTTTATAAAATGTTATATATTTATAATTATATAATAATTTGCATGACAAAGAAATTATATAATTTTAATATATTAATACAGGAGTATTAAAAACTGAAAAAGTTTTGCGAAAATTTCATATTTCATCCCAAAAATAAAAAAATATTTTTATTATTAGTAATTTAATGTACAATTGAATTGAATTATTATTAAATTATTAGTTTATAAAACATATATAATTATATAATAATTTTATTATTAAAAATATTATTAAATTCAAATTATTAATTTATGTATTAAAATGATATCCCACATAAAGAAAATTTAACTTATTTTTAGGAGGGTTTTTTTTTTTTTTTTGCATTGTCACTATTTTCTTGTTACTCCTCTATCATTCCACATCTAAATTGTTGATTGTGTGACCACTTATTCATAAGACTCACCCATAAAACATTTGAAAGTTAATAAAACCCAAAAATGTGTGTCCACATTTGCATCAGAGAGCTTTCCTAAGGATAAAACGCTCTGCGAGCTCAGAGCAAGAGCCTAACTTGACCTAACTTTCTCAACAAGCTGAAGTGAAACTCTGTCATACAGCCAATCCAATCAGGCCAGATTGAAAGCTGAGCCACGGAGGACAATGAGTCTCACCGTCACATACACCTTAAGGATGTATTGAGCAACAACGCAGGTTCATTCACACCCAGTCCACCAGGCTAGAGATGCAAAAACAAGAGAGGGCGAAGAGAAGGAAGATTACACAGATGCCTTTACCTGCCAGCTCTCTGTCAGGAGGCATCAAGGGAATAGGCTGAAAGTCTTGCTTAAGGAAAAGCCATCAGGATTGAGATGCAAGGATGGAGTCTGGATTTTCGAGTGGCGCATGACTGGACAGGCACATGGACGCTTGATCAAACAAATGCTGTGATGCAGAGTCCTACACATAAGAACATATGCACGTGCGCGCACACACACATACATACATACATACATAATGGTATATACTTATGTGCTGCATATCTCTGTAGCCACAGTTAGTGTTCAGCTGATTCGACTGAGAATTGTTTTATACAGCATTTCAAAAATATGCCATTTATTTTATAATATATAACTTTGTAGGAAAAACCGGGGCTAGTTGTCACGCTTGTAAATAAATGAATTCATTAACACATAAGCAATTCATAGTGGAGACAAAAACAGCTATTATCCCAATATTATTTTTATGATTTCTCAGTCTGAGCTCATAAATGGCTAGTATTATATGCATTTCCTGTAATATGCTGAAACATGCTATATGGATGTATTGACATCCATCTAAAATGTAAAATACCTGCATATGCACAGATTTAGAAACTAAAATTCTTTAAACAGCTTTCTATTATATGTGCATTATAAATGCATATTTGAATATTGAGCCCCTAACACCAATCATACATACCCCAAACCTAACTACTTCTCAAAAATATAAAAATAATTAATTGGCGGATAATAATAACAACAATATAGTCTTACAATTTTAAAGATTTTGGAAACATTTTTCAATAAGGTTTCATTTGTTAACATCAGTTAACATGAACTAACAATAAAAATATTTCTACAGCATTGATTAATCTCAGCTAATCTTAACCTCGACATTTACTTATACATTATTAAAATCTACAGTTGTATCTGTTAACATTATATTTAATGAACCTGAGCTGACAAGAACTAACAAAAAACAGCTTTTTTAAAAATCAAATAATATTAAAGATTAATAAGTATTGTAAAGTGTTACTAATATTTTTAATCCATTTTTAAGAACGGATTGTGCTCATGACAATTTTATGATGTTTTTAATTGTTTTAGTTATAGCTTTCAAACAAAATAACATTTTTTTTATTACAGCTAATGTAAATAACTTATATATTTACTTAAATAAATTATGAATTCAAGAAAGAATAAAAGAAAATAAATGCTTGTCTGATAAATTAATTCAGCACCAGAATTCACACATTAATATATGCAATAAAACCAGCCTATTAATTCCATAAAAATCTATATTTTATTAGCCTAAAAGTAGTAAAATGCTTAGGTTTTAAATGCTGTCAATATTCCAAGAATGTACGTTTCAATGTCTATGCAATTGTACACTTAATGTGCGAATACCTAGTATTAATGAGATTATTGGATAGGGATATAATTAAAAAAAAAAAAAGATATCTTTTAACACAGGAAGTTCTGTTCCTCTTTTCTTTTCTACAGTACAAAGTAAATTTGACAAGGTCAGATTTCTCAAACAGGTTGTGGGGAGACAGGACGGATGTTCTAGATTTTACAATGACCCCTGGCAGCACCTCTTTCCAGTTAAAGGACCGGTCCCATATGTGGAAGTTGGGAAGTTCCGTACGCCCTTATCAGCACCAGGGACAGCCTGTTCCCACATTTCCTCCTCCAGCTGAATGGACACAAGAAAGAAAAAAAACAGATATCTACGAAAACCGGAAGCTCGTGAGACTTTACAGGAAAAGCGCCTTTTTCTAGACTTTGTGAAATGTAAGCATAACAAAGAATATATGGTAGTTTCAGACGAGAGAGGAAATTGTAGAGACAGAATCCATGTTTGGAATGGTATAAAAGCTCACCAACATTGGTGTGTTTTCCCACACAAATGGCATTCCCAGGCGAATAAACAAAACCTATGAAGGCAAAACGGTTCAAAAATTCAAAGTGTCAGACATAACAAAATGTAAAACATCACTACTAACCACTTTAAGGTCCACAACAAGAAAAATTCCTTTTGGTGTGAAATAAAAAAAACACTCTCTTTCTCTTTTCATGTTACTTTGAGTTTTTATTAAGTGCAGCTGTTGTAATCAACGCACCTCTGTGTCCTTTGAACTTGACATCTCTCTTCTGAAAACACATCAGGTTCCTTGTGTATTCAATCAAAGAAAAATAAAACACACTTGGGGTCAAAGGATTTGCTACAGGCCGTGCAAATGTGTGACTTCAAAGGGCGTCGGGCTTAAAAAAACAGTTTGAGATAAGAGAGCAGGGGGTTTTAGGTTAGCAGGAAAGACTTGTTTTAAAGTTCTGGAGAAAAGCCAAGGAGGAAAGTGTCTGGGTGGGGGGTTATTAACCCATCACACCTTTTAAATACCTCTCTTAAGGGGCTTTTGACACTTTGAGAGCGTGTGTTAACCGAAAGGGTTGTTTTTCATTCATCATTTCGGCCTAATTTTCATTGCAAATTTTCAGAGTCGGAACGCATAGACATTTCCATCAGCGGCGATAAAAATAGCGCAAATACTGCACAGCCGTTTAAATATTCAAAGATAATTATTATTAGAAATATAGACTCATTCCGTCATGTGTGAGAAAACGTCGATCCAGGATGAACTACAGGACTGTGTGAGCAATTAGGAGTGTTGATGAACTCTACGAACTCATCTACGTTTTGATCGTCGTTCTGCCGATCCAGATGTAGTGGCAAATTTTTACTAAATTGTGGGGGGAAATCATTTAGACAATTACTAGGAAAGTATTGGAAATATAAATTAGTTTTTTTATTTATTAAAAGTATGTAATATGTTTATTGTTAAACATTTTCAATAAATGACACCGAGAAGAGCTATGCAAACAACTTTACATTTCTTTAAACAACTGAAAAGCAAAAAGGTTAAAAGGTGATTAAAATGGTGACTTTGAATGAAAATGAACATATTATATTGACCATATATTTTCATTTTATAATATAAAAAAAAATCCATTTAAGAACAACTTTGTCGTTTTACTTGTTTTCTTTTGTTTCGATGTCTGTAGTCATTTTAGAGGACAATAAGCATGTCGAAACTCATTTCCCTTGTGTGGTTGGAACACGTTTATGTACTAGCCAAAAATAATCAAAACTGGGGTGAAGACACCTGGATTTGGAAAACACCCCACTCAATAAACCAGGTGTGAGGACGCTTTAAAACAGATGTGAATAAGAACTTATGCTTTAAAGGTCATAGAGTGTGAGCCACAGATCTCAAGATAAGAGCATGATGGATTTATGACAAGACTAAAACGAGTAAATCCAATTCAGCCCTATAGATTTGAAGCAGCAGTTATGGTTTTCTCTCATCCTGTACCGCTCAAACCGGGGTTTCTCTCACCAGTTCGAAAACTTCAAGAAAGATCTCCGACCCACAACAGGTGTATGTCTATCTTTAAACTTTTCGCTCTAAAAAAACATCTACATTTGTTGAAAGGGAAACCTCTCAACAGACGTTCCCCTAATCTAAAAAATGGAGCAGGTCTATTTTGTGCAGGTGGCACTGCAGAAACAATAAAAGTGACCTCTTTTCCATTCTTTCTCCATCTTTATCTGTTCTTCCCTAGAGCAGAAGGTCAAAAGGAATTTCCTCAAAGTGCTCTGATTCAACGCCAACCAGTCCTGGCTGACAGAAGGAAGAACTAGTCCTCTGATGTCTGTGGGGGGGATGATGTTTACCTTCCCTTGCCTCATAAGCAGGGAACCACTTTACCATATGTGGGTCTTGCAAGAACCTGCATGTGCACAAATCCATAAACACACAGGCACAGGCTCGAGCAGGCAGCCGCACACGACATCTTTTAGACAGGCACACATGCATACGTTTCTATTGTCTTCTCTTTGTTCTTCTTTCGTAAGTTGTTTGCTCTAGCCCTTTTTCAGTGCCCCACCGGAGGCCAGGGACTTGCGTTGCGTACAGAGAGGTCACAAGCACACCTGCTGTCTGTGCGAGACTGTGTGCTGCACAGGAAGTAGCTGGAGAGATGTATGGTTGTAATTTGCAATAACAACAACATGCTAGATTTTTTGTACATGACAAATTATATATAAACAAGTGCTTTCAAATCGATTAATCTAACATAAAAGTTTGTAAATTTATATGCATGTCTATAATTAATGTTTTTAAATTTCAACTTCATAGAGACATCACTGCCAGTATTAGTATCAGTGACACTGGCCTTCATTCATAAAAAGACGCCATTAAACAAACAACAAATATTTAAAAAAAAATAATAATAAAAAATACTGTCAAATTTGTTCCTGCATTAATTTGGAGAGTAACTGTGAAATAATTACATAATATTTATAACTGCAACATTTTTAATCACAATTAATCGATTTGACAGCACTAAACATACACCCATAAACATGCATATATATATATATATATATATATATATATATATTTATATATATAAATATAATTATATTATAATAAAATATTTTATATATATATATATATATATATATATATATATATATATATATATATAAATAACATAACGTTTATATATATATATATATATATATATATATATATATATATATTTTTTTTTTTAATTTTTTTTTTTTTTTTAATGGGTATATATCAGATATCAGGTGCATTATTTAATAATTCATTTCATGTCTAAATGATTTGTTTTCACTGCCGTTGGATGCATTGTTTTTATGCAAGACTGTTGGGAAGACTTTAGCAGAGCTGCTGCACACAGAAGGATGTGGTATGCAAAGCAAACAAGCACCGCTGGGCCCTTCTGTCGATTGGCTCCCTGCTTCCGTCTGACCTCCACCCAGAGGAAAGCCACAAGGCTGCGGCTGATTGAGAAAGAGTAAACAAGACTGCGAGTGTCTCTGAGGACACTTACTCAGTCTCTCTCTCTTACATACATACACAAACCATTCATACAGCCTGGGACACAATCGCATCAAAGACTCAAGCTGTAATTCATTCATAATGGTCTATATTTACATAATCCATGTGATGCAGCAGACACAAACCAATTTGGATACAGTGCATGTATGTCAATTCTTTCAGTCTCTTCCTGGAGGACGACAGCCCTCGCTGCTGTCAAAACATGACTGGGATGTTGTCTTAGCTGCAGCTGTCCTCTTAACATGGCTATTTTTTTGGGGGGAGTCTGCTGTATGATCCCTCAAAATCTCCCTCCTGCCCTTTCCTCATCCTGCTTTCGGTCTTTTCATCTTGTGTTCTTTTTCTTTTTTTTTGCATTGTTAAATCCACTGTCCTCATTTGGAATGACACAGCTGGATGTCTTTAAGCTGAAATGAAAAAAGAATAAGGGATTTGGTCTGCCCCCCTCTCCAGGCCAGAGGAAGTTACCATTGAAGAGAGGAACACTGGGGTTGGGTCTCCCTCACACAGATGATCCCTCGGTTTCCTCGTCCGATCGGTCCACTTGTTGTGTCTGTTGCATGAGCAGGACCTGGTTGTCCAGGCATGTCCTCAATTTGTCTTCGGTCAGTGTAAGACGTTCCTCCAGGACGGCAACGGTCTGAGACACAAAAACCAACATGTTAAGGGACAATCACAATAGCGATATTTCGTAGACAAAAAAGGTCTATTACCATTAGCTATTTATGAATCACAGCTCACACAGAAGTCACACAGCAAATTTGCGTGACTGTCTTGAACTGTAAAATCTGAGTTGAGAAATCTTTCACCCCCACAAGAAATTCCCAATTGCGTTGATTTCTAATGAAATGACTGGATATTGCCCACAAAAATCCAACAGTTGAACAATTAAACAATCAAACAACAGTTAATATGACCATACATTTGAACAAAGTTCAGATTTGACTAGGAAAGTCTGATCTGATTCTGATTTCCTGTGTAGATCCAGACAAAACAGCACTATTCAACAGTCTTAAGGCAGGAACACACCAAGCCGGCGGGCAGTTTTTGTTCTAAATTTTTTAGAACAATTTTTTATAAGTTTTAAGTTTTCTCTGTGTGTTCCGCACTGTCGGCTGAAGTTGGTCTATGTCGGGTGTTTTTCGGTCATGTTGATTGGGCAATCGGTGAGAGAGAGAACTCTGATTGGTTGTTCACTATAGTAAACGAGTCAGTTCACGAGAATATAAGCAAAAGTTATGAAACCAAGCACAGACGTCATGGCGGCAAATATATCTGCTTAATTAGACAGTTATCTCCTTTATATGCAGGTGTCGAGCATCGGTTTGGTGTGTCAGGGCAACTTTGGACCCAGAAGCTACCGACGTGAGGCAACCCCACAGTCTGCTTTCATCGCCACTAGTTCGTCGGCTTGGTGTGTTCCCAGCTTTAGATGACCTAGAAGCAGTTCACCTGGGTCAGGATGTCCAACTGTTGCACAATGTTCTCCAGAGTGCTAGTAAGGCTTGATGGGATACCCGAGTGCTCCGCTGTAGATGTAGTCCTGCCACCAGCAAACCTTTCTTCTTGGCCTTCATCCTCCTCATCTTTGCGTTGTGAATGAGTCCGAGCTCGACCTGAGTCACTACCTGAGATGGGCTGATGTCTGCTGCTTGTCCCAACATCATGGCTCCTTACATCCTAAGGAATGAGGACAACAAAATTGAAATGATCTCAACCTCATGCCATTCCAAACCTGTATGACTTTCTTTCTCAGGTGGGACATAAAAGGGGACAGTAAGCAGAATGAAACAATGAAACAATCAATAAACAACAAAAGTAGGAAGCATTTTGGTCTGTTCCTCACTCAAAGCTATTTTATGGCTTCATAAGACTTCACAAAGACTGCTTTTAGGGTCATTTTTGTAGTTTCTGGAGCTTAAAAGCAGGTCCCCATTCACACTCATAGTATGTAGTGATGCACCAAAATATTTTTTTACGCACAAAACAAACCAAAATTAAAGTTTTAAAGTCGCAATGAAATCAAAATTGTATGAATATGTTAGCCTTACAGTTGTCTATAAGCTAGTGTGCTACAAAATGCCAAAATTCGTATTTAGAAGATATAAGTGTTCAAAACATACACAGTCTCTCATTTCTGTCAATATGGATCAATGATATTGATGACATCACGCTGCACTTCAGCTTCTCATCAGATTTCCTGTCCAATCAAAAAGAAATTAAAGCACCCCGGCTCCCTACATTATAAATAGTTGCAGAAGCTGCGGCTAAAATCGTCACTTGCTCACACATTCTCCATTTTCTACATAGTGAATGGCATATAGTGCACTGTATAGGGTATAGGGAACGATTAAGACTGTAAACATGCTTTCCATTGTGGCGAATGAAGTGTGTTACATCTCCGTATCATGCGAACTGCGGCAGCACACGCATGGCCTGCTCTGGTCCAGAGACACGAAAGCACAGAGTGGATCATATGCGCGAGTAAGCGCAGAGCAGAAAACGTATTGGACTCATTTGAATTCTGCAATTTTTAAGCCGAGCTGTGATATAAACGAAACACTATTGGCTATTTTAAAAAAAAAAGGGGGGAGGAGCTGATTGATATGTCCCCCCCCGTCTTCCTGTTTCAGTGGAAATTATATCAACACGTTGAATAATGCTGCGTGTTCCAAGACACTTCAGTGGGCCTTCAATTTAGCTGAATACCAAATCTGAGAAATAAAAAAAATGGTAATTTAAGATAAGAAAATAGGATATTTATCTCTATATGCAGTTCAGGATATTGTGTTCTCTGTCGTAGAGAAGTTCTTCAGAAACTTTCAATATTTAAACCAAAGAAATTTATATATTGCTGCTCTAGCATAATTTTTTAATTAATTAATTAATTTTGATTAGAAGTGCTAATTAACGATTTTGGCCCCAACAAAAAAGGTCTGAAACGGTGCATCACAAGTTTTAATTTCATCTCTTGTATTACACAGATGAAAAAAACAATAATATGGGTTTAAATTGCAATGACATGAAGTTGAGTAAATGATTTTAATGTTCAGGTTCACTGTGGATTCATCACATCACCGCCATCTTTTTCTAACAATACATGATAGAAACAGAATCAGTACATGGGCCTCTGACCCTATCATGCATGCAACCAAAATTTGGCCAGTTCCAGAGAAGAGAGACAAAGTGAGGAGGAGGAGGGGTGGATCATACATTCCTGCCCTAATGCAGGAAGAAAATCGATTGCAGCCCCTTACTTCCTGTGTAATGTCCTGACTTCAAAGCTTAGGCCTGAGAGACAGCATCATGGCCCAGGAAGGGAGGGGTGGAGGTGAACAAAGCTGTCAGTGTGTGGATGGGTTGGTTCTGGGGTCCTCCGGCACCCACCAGCCACATCTGGGAAACATCTGTTAGCCTCATTTACACGCTTCACGCTCAGACTTCGATCATGCTACGCTCCAAACCTAGTATCTTCTTCTGTGAGCGTTTAGTTTCTCTATCCTAGTGTAAAACATCCCTGGGAAAATACCAATTGTGCTAGTAGAGATGGTTCAAATTGGCAAAAAAGTTCCATCTCAGATTCCTCTAAATAGGGGCTTTTGCACCGGATAGTCATAGTAGCTACGTTAAAGGAACTAACCACCAAGGCAGTCCCCCGGAAACTAAATGTTTCCTTAGGATCATTTTCCTGGTTGCATTCGCACCTCAAGTTCGAACTTTGAAGTGACGTAAGCCGGCACTCACGGCCTGCTGCTCTGGTTGTTGTGCAGGACTTTAATTCTGATGGCGCTGAGAACAACTTAGCCAGAGCCCAAGTACACAGCGCTCACATTCTCGGTCTTCATTAGTTTATGATCTGTTCAACATCTTACGTTATAAGATGGAGCTGTAAATGAAAGTAAATGATATACAAAAAAGTATTATAGTGTTTGTGGTTGATGCCAAATGTCACTAGCAGAGCAGAAATGCATAATCATGTTTCGGCTTGGTCCCTCCAAAGTCACGTTGAATTTATTTCTTAGCGTAAAGGTTGAGAAGTGCCTGGACTTCAGTGACGGTCCATCTCTCGTGGTTTTAGACTGTGTGAGCTTCCTGGGGCGGGGTTTAATTGGACTAAATGATAGAAGTCCGGCATATATCACGAGAAAGAAGTCTGTTGTTTCACCGAAAGATTGAGTAATGATATTATGATTCTAAATTAAGATTTCAAACTAAGAAGAAGAAAAAAAAATAATCATAAAATTTTTTTAATTAAAATTATAAAACATGCATGGATCCACAATAAGATCAATAATTTAGAATTACTCTGCCGTTTAAAAGTTTGGGATCGTTAAGAAGTCTCATGCTCACCGAGGCTGTATTTATTTGATTAAAAATAATTCTTTACGGTCACTACTTCTTTACTAAAATAAATTTAAGATGTCCTTGCTGAATAAAAAAATAAATAATTTTGACCCCAAACTGTTCAACAGAAGTGTATAATGTTACAAATGCTAAAACAGATAAATGATTTTCTTTTGAACTTTCTATTCAATAATAAATGTTTTTTTGAGCAGCAAATCAACATATAATGATTTCTGAATTCTGAAGGATCATGTGACACTGAAGACTGGAATAATGATGCTGAAAATTCACAGGAATAAATGACATTTTAAGATATATTCAAATAGAAAACATTTTAAATTGCAATAATATGTCACAATATTACTTTTTTTCAGTTTTTTCCCCTACTTTTAATCAAATAAATGCAGCCTTGGCAAGCAGAAAAGACATCTTTTAAAAACAGATCTTACCGATCCCAAACTTTTGAAAGGCAGTATAATTTAAAATTCCTTTCATTCCAACTTTCACAATTATTTTAGTACTTGTAAGAAAATATATTTGGAAAAAAGAAATACAAAGAAATTGCTAAGTAAGATTTCATTTCATTAATAAATAGATTTACAACACTTGGATGAATGCAATCCAATAACTGACCTTAACTGTACATTTAGCAACAATACTGTAAAAATAATATATTTATAAACAATTATTTAATAAAATATATAAAAATAATTATATAAGTTATTATATTCTAATAAAATATTTTTAGAAAACCACTGAGAGCGCCAATAATGTGCATTTTTAACTACACATTGTAATATGAACAAAAAGTGAGTCTTAAAATTGTAAGCTGTGTGTGATCGATTTACTAAAAAAAACTGAGTATAGTAGAACAGTACAGGAACAGATCATAAAATTTATTGCATAAGACAATAATATGGCTTTCTAGGAAAAATCAGAGGTAACCTTTCCAAAGCAGAAACCGCTCTGACATTAGAGTTATCTTGTATTTCATACTGTCATATCTAATCGCACATAACGCTGCCTTACCAAAGCAGAAAGGTCAGATTTGGCTCAGTGTTTCTTACTCAATGGGCTCAGGTTGGGCCAAAAACTAGCTAGTGTTGCAGGGTGAATGAGTGACCTCTTCTTGATTGCTTCGCCAGTTGCCATGACAACAGGGGTACCTGGGGTTGCTCGCAAAGAGTTACACTCCTTCTGTTCCCTTGGTGACAGAGTAAGCGATATGTGAACTGACTTCAATCTTTCCTGTACCGTTCTGAGAATGTGCACCTTGTTAACAACTGTAGTGTTGTTGCAGTCTGAAGTTTGAAGTGGGCACAGGTGGGTCATTACAGTTTGAACATATTCATTCAGCTCTGAGGCCAAACCGAGGGTCTTTATGCCAACGCAGATATAATTTATGTCAACAGGCTTCCTGGCCGCTAAGCAGGTACTTCACTTAGCCATTAGGAATATTTATGAGCCCCCCCCCACCCCAACCCCAACACACACACGCACGCACGCACACAACCCTTTGAAATATCACTCCGTTATTCGTTGAACACCCGGGAAATGGAGCATAATGACTGGATACTTGACAAGATCAGAGCAGCTGTTGAAGACGTGTCTGGTCATATACTCATTAAGAGATGGGAAGACACCATCTCAATGGCCTCCTCACAACAATATCGGCTCCTCATTAGCGCTAATATTAGAACAATGTGTCTGTGCCAGTGCGAGAAATGTCAAACGTCCTTCATTTGCAGAAGCATGCTTGTCCTCAAGGATAGGCACTGAAAGTCCCAAAACGGTTTTTATTTATTATTTTTTTCCAAAAGTGCCCCTTCTCACTGCCACTAAACCACTAACTGATCTAGTCTTGTGACGGAAGATATTTCCTTGTCACAGGATGCCATGTAATGCCATTAAAGTGAGCTCTCTTGTGCAAGGAAATCCTTATTTAAATCAAAGGATGCATTAGCTCTTTAACCTGCTTGCCTCTTCACGTCTCATGTCTTTCTATGGATCAGAGGTTGGTTTCTGCCATGTGAAGTGTCTTCTAAAGGCTGGCAAAAGGGGTTTAAGCTAGTATCTGGCTCCAGAACTCAATAAGACTCGATTTTGAGACTCAACTGAGACTCTGAAGCAACTGACAGGGAAAATGGGAAAAATAATTTTATAATTATATTTATAAACTTTTAAAATAATGCTGAAAAGTTATTCATTGTTTTTAAGTGAATGGTTTTCTTTGCCAGTTTAGCAGATGATGAAATTGTTCATCTTAAAAGAGCATAATATACACAACGACTGGCCCCCAAAAAAAGAAGAAACAACAAAAAAAAAAGTTGTTTGGAAAATACTTTAGAATCTACGAATGGATCATTATTTCAGTGATTATTTTGTTTTTAGCATGTTTGGCAAAGGTTCTTTTAACCCTAACACATTTTTCATTTCTTAAACAACCATGTAGGAAGATGTATCATGGCCATTTTCCAGGATGACAATGCCATGATGCATCTTCCTACACGGTTGTGAAAAACTGGATCAGAGAGCATGAAGAATCATTTTCAAACATGAATTGGTCCAGACCTCAAACTCAGTGAAAGTCTTTGGGATGTGCTGGAGGAGACTTTACAGAGTGCTCACCTCTTGCATTATCAATACAAAATATTGACCAAAAATTAAAGCATCTTTGAATGCAAATTCATTTTTTTTCTTCATAATCCCTCCAAACCATTCTTTCACAATTTGAGCCAGATAAATACTGGCATTGTCATCCTGGTGTGTGTGTGTGTGTGTGTGTGTGTGTGTGTGTGTGTGTGTGTGTGTATATATATATATATATATATATTATATATATTATATATTATATATATATATATATATATATATATATATATATATATATATATATATATATATAAAATATATATATTTACACACACACACACACACACCAGGATGACAATGTGTATGTATATATATACATACACTCAAAAATAGACTTGTGAATTGTGAAGAGACTTGTGAATGATAAGTAATACTGTCTGGATAGTTCATTAAAGTTAAAAATCACTGCACCGCTATGTCATGTTATCATATTTGCATGACGGCTATTTTTGCAAGCCAAGTCTGACACTTCTTTATGATATGGTGTATTTGACCCTCATGCTGGCTGGCCCAGTGGAAAAGTGAAACCACCACATGTCACTCTGAATGTAGGTCATATCCTGTCAGGGGACCAAAACCACAGCTGTCTGCAGCACCATGAGTTTCGCATAGAAGGTCAGGTGATGGGTGAAGCCCAAAGAGGACCTGCTTTTGCTTTGGTGCTTAGGAAATGGGCTTTGAAATGGATTTTTGTCCTAAAATGAGAAACGCACACTTCCGAGACGAACAAATACATGCGTGTAAATGCAAACCATGACCCTGGGCTTCAAAAGCAGAGCTGTTTGGTTAGTCTTCCAGATGAAAAGATAGAAAACACAAAGCCGTACTGAAAGACTGGAATATCAGAGATGGCTCCTGCACGCTATGGTAGGGGAAGCAGACGCTTCCTTTTTCCCTCTCCGTCTGTTCTCGCATCAAACCACCATTCGCTCGCCCACACGTTGGCTTCAGGGAAGATAAATATCCGTTTTCAGAGATACCACAAAACTGCAGTATTTTATAACCAGCTCTGCGACTAAGTGGTTATGTCACATTTCGATTGTGACTGAAGTGTATGCCCTCATCGGGAACAACACACAACCAAAGACAGCAATAAAACCCGCAGATCACTGTCAGCACCCTCTCATCCGCTCTCCATGAGCAGTGTTCACAATGAGTGCCGATACCACCAGTGACCTGAAACCACTAAATGCCAAGTTCACAGGATATGATATAACTCGATTATGCAAACCAGGATGCACTGACAAATCTGCTTCATCAATCTGGAATAAAAAGAATGGATTTAAAAACAATCAGACTGAATGATGTAATTTATCATCATGGGATTCTTTGTAAGTCATTAAATTAGATTTAAAAGCATTCGACGGGTGGAACTCAAATCAGAATCCCTCGTTTAAAGAAAATGGGGGATCCCTCCAAAAAACGGACTAAGAGGGATGGTGAATGTGGTGTTCTGACTCAATTCTTATTGGAGGCACAGTTTCAGATCCCACAGACTGGATGAGTCATCAGGCACATTTGCACGCACACACCTAAACTGATCCAAACGCCCCAAAATCAGGTTGAAGGAATCACAAAACCGAAACGTAGGGGAAATTCAAACAATGTGTCTAGCGTAAATATATATTTATCAGAAATGAAGGAGAGTAACGTGCGAGTGGGCATCGAGAATGTTGGGTTGTGTTCATTCCATCACATCTTAAACATCAAAAGAACTAATCAATAACCTAATAATAATTTATTACTGAAAATAATCAATTCTATTATTAAATAAGAATATGAATGTATTTATTAGTATTAATTTATTAGTTTATTTATTTTTACTATTATTACTCTTATTAGTAGTAGCAATAGTATATTTGTAATAGTGTGAGAAATTATTACAATTTAAAATAACTGTTTACAATTTTAATATAATTTTAATGACATTTCCTGTAAATAAAAGCTTTTTGGCAGCCATTACTCCAGTCTTCACATGATCCTTCAGAAATCATTGTAATATGCTGTGCTCAAGAAACAATTGTTGTTATGTTGAAATTATGTTGAAAACATTAATATTTTTGTAGATACTTTTTTTAAGATTCATTGCACACAAAGTTCAAATGGACAGCATTCATTTGAAATAGATTTTTTTCTAACATTATAAATTTCTTTTTCTGTCATTTTTGATCAATTGAATGCATCCTTGATGAATAAAAGTAACAATTTCTGTATCATATTATAATATAATATGTATATATATGATACAAATAATAACTGACAGAAATGTGGTTGTTCCATCTCACCCTGAACACACACAACAAGGAAATCGAAGCCTTTTGAATCAGTAGCTGCTAACAAGAGGAATAGGAAAAAACACATTACAAGATTTTTGCTTTGTCCCCAAACAACAGAAAGGTTACAGTAAAGCAGCCAAGTTCTTGGAAACCTTGTCCATCTTTTCCCTATCCAACACGTTGTGCAGCATTCAAACATCATTCATTTTCACTCAACAGCCTGTGACTCACGGCACTCGGCAGAGTCGTGATGGAAAAATTCAGCATTAAATAACCTTGCGAGAACAACCAAAGTTCATTGCCCGAAACGCTTGTTTTGTCTGGGACGGAGAGCCTTTTGTTTGTTATTTTTTGCACCCTATTGCCTGGAATGCAGGCAAGGTTAAACATACAGGCTGCATTGTAGGTGGTGGTGGTGTCAACAGAGGATGTGTAGGATGAAATTTAGCCTCTCGAAGTAGGCAAAGATGAGTCACTGTTAGAAAACTAAAGGTTAAGTCTTGAAGGTGCAGTTTATGCACTATTTTAATTTGCTATAACAAAGACACAGACCAAACTTCGTTTACTATCTTCGGGTAAAATGTTACTGTAGGAGTGGATAAAAATATAGACCTTAAAAACAGGCTTAACATGATACAGTCGGCCTCAGTGTTGGGCAAAAAAGACTATGATGCTAAACTACCAACTATTCAAGAGCAAAAATTTGTGTATGTTAACATTGTTGATGCTACCTTGCTATATAATCAACAAAAAAAAAAAAAAAAATAGCAGAGAAGTTTACAGTCCAAACGCTACCATCCAAATATAATGCAAGGCAGAGAAAAGTGTGTGCTTGGCTCAGGTCAACTCACTGTGGTGCTGCTCGTAGCAGATACAAATTGATGCTCATCGTGGCAGCCGTAATGTTTCTGAGCAGGAAACCATTAACATGGCATTACGTGGCGGATGGAGGGCAGGAAATTAAATTCGGCTGTCTTTGAGTAACTGATGTTACAGTTCTCCCTGTGGGTAATTGATTATTACTGCCTTCCGCTGGCTAAGAGCACCCTGAATGTGGGTCATGCAGGGATGAGGAAAACAAAGAGGTAAGGTGAGTTTGAGTCAAAATTATTCGTTCACTAATCAGACAGATTCAATTCTTGAGTTAAACTCACTGATTCCAGTGGTCCGATTCACTGGAGAGGAAGAGAATCAGTAAAAAGCGACTTAAAATTCAGTCTAAAAAAAAAATTTTCTAAAAAAGCTAAAGTCTTCAAAAGACTTGGAAAAATGTGGCACACAAGTCGCATTGACTACTTTTATGATACTTTCAGCTCCCTATACTATATTTCCTTCCCTGTCACCTATATTTCTCTCATTAAATACTAATATAAATAGAAAAATAAGCATATTTGGGTTTCATAGACCCCCAAACCATTTATAGAAAAACTTGGTTATAAGCAAACACATAGCACATATCTTCCTGGCTGCATAAGCGAGGTGAGAAGAAGAAAAGAAAAAAAAAAAAAAATAATGAAAGAGGCAAAGTCCAACAACTTTGGAAATCCAGAACTGCAATAAAAAAAAACACAAGCTGCTCAATGAGCACTAAAGCACCATGCTTATCTTGGCTTTTATGCACAACCCTACTGATCTTACAGCCAATGATTAACGCCAGGGTCAACAGCCCACCGACTGTAAAAGCTTTGCTATCAGCAGGAGATATCACACCGCCAACTGACACCTCATTGAGACGTGTTGGATCCAACCCCCATCGGCAAACTGTTCACACCACGAGAGAGTCCACATCCTCTCTTCTGCTTTTTGTGGCTTCATAATCAAATGCTCTTTTATGTGTGGGAGAAAAAAGATAAGGAAACACTTGCACAATGTCAAACGAGAACATGATGTACTACCATGCCGTAAAAACGTTTGACACATAAAAGCAGTGTGCTGTACATGTGGCACGTTGTGCAATCATAAGTGACAGCGGGAGATCTGATGGTGTTAATAGCGTTGTCATATAAAACTCTCATAAAATGTGGGGGGAAAAATGGGGACAAATGCTATATGATATGCAAGTGGCTGATAGTTAAACTTACATTATGATGAAAGTGGCCAACATTGTTTAATTTGGGCTAGTCATGACAACATACGCTCCCATGTTTGACAGTTCTGCCCAATGCTCTATTTAAAATAAAATAAAAAAAACATAAAAATAATCATCAATTAAATTAGATTTAATAAAAAAGTTATATTTTTAACTAATTAATAAAAATGTAATAGTATATATAATTTAATAAGACTTAATACACATACATATACACACATATATATATATACACACACACACACACACACACACATGTATATATATATATATATAAACAAAGGATACAAAGTTGAACTACAAAACCCCCCCCCAAAAAACACCACGAACAGCACGAGATGCTGCAAATTGTTAATAATAAGACATATAATAATAGTAAGAATTAGCTTTTTTTTTTCTTCTTCACCACACTTCCATATATTTTAAGGTGCAGTCAGCACATTTGTTTCCGATCTCACTGCCTCTCCTCGTTCTTCTTCCCTCTCCATTACCCACTTCTGCTTTAATTTTTAATTCTCTTGCTCAACGTCGGCTGTGCACAGCTGTGGTTCAGACAGAGCCATAATACTGTAGAGTTTCCATTTAAGAGTGGAAAATGTCAGAAATTACCTGGTCCAAAGCCCATGGTCTCTGAACTGATCAAAATGCATTTGCAACAGAACATTGCGATTAGTGAGGCACGACTCGCTGTTCACAAAATCGTCACTTTGTGGTGCTGAAATGAGATGAGTTGGTGACACCTCAAATGCTATCAGATGTGAACTATTGCAGTGAAGCAGAATGCTGAAAGCTAGAATGGAAAATAGGTTGGAAAAGTAAGAGGGTAGCCGAATCAAACTAATTTTGTTAGAGTCTGTTCACACTTGTAGTTCAGTTCTCTTGGTCCTGGCCAAAGCAAGAAAACAATACATTTAGTCATGGTTCGCTTAGCATTCACACTGTCATTTTTAACACTGAGGCTAAAGATACTAAAAATTTTTTTTTTATATTTCTATATAATTGTATAAAAATGTATATTTTATATCGAACATCCAAAACAATGCTGTGTACTGGGCTAAATACCCTCGCTGAATGTGTGTACATGGTATATGATGGAGCTGACAATAATTATAAAAGCTTATACATTATTAAGTGACTATAAGCTTAAAGTAGTAAAAAGTGTAAAGTAGTCAAAACAGCGGCACGAATCCCTCCGTCACAAACACAAACGAAGATCAGCTGTGAAGAGGTTCTGACGCCTGTACTTAACTGTGATCGTGACTAAAATGTCGAGAAAAAAAGGTATGCTTGATCACAACTTGTGACATAATGTCCTGTTTTTTAGTTTGTTTATATGTCTTTGGTCATGTTTCTTTCAAACCGCACCAGAGTTCATTAGGAAGCAGTCCGAGACCCATATAATACATCTAGCCTTATTGTTGGGTACCTTTGAGTAATGTCTTTGTTTTATATGTATATTTCTATTTGTATATATTTTATTTGTATATTTTCTGTTCCCTGTTGAGTCGAATACTAACAGACCGGCTGTGTCTCTCGCAGGAGTCTGTCGTCCGTCTATTTGTATCATTAACCTATTTTAAATCCGCTTTCAAAGAATTATCCACTTTTTAAAATATTTACCCAACCTGCAACATGCCAAATGACGCACTCAGCTGGCATGAAAGTAATGATTTCCGCATTACAGTGCTTAATACATAAAACAAATAAGTAGAGCAGGCTGAAACATAAACTGTCCTAAGCATGAGCCAGTAATGAATACCAAATGCTGCATTTAATCTGTAAATCAATGGATCAAAAACACAAGTTTCCCCTCATTTTTAATCCTTTTTCTCAAAAGCAGACTGGAGTAGAAAGTGTCTTAGTATCTATTTCTCACCATTTCCTGCTTATAAGCTTGCTGCACTGAAGCAAAGAGTAAAAGTTCAGCTGTTTGATTGACAGGTACAGCAGCAGGTGGCATGAGGTCCAGCTGAGCCTGTGCCCTTCACCGAGCTCCGTCAGGGAGCCTCAGCCTCAGCATGCCACCTCTTAAATCCACCATTACTTTCTAAACCGGACAGACAGAACCTTCACGTCAAATAAGCCAGAGAGCTACATGGGCTAGCGACACTGTTATTCCTGAGAAACACGGTTCCACAAGGCTCATTCAAAAGGTAGACATTTTTATTACACTGACTAGATACCAAATTTTGGCCAACTTAAAGAATCAATTACTGCTTTTGTCCACTACATATTTTAATAAGGGATGCAAAAATATTAAAATTATAATAATTAAGTTCATTTTACAGCTGATAAATGATACATGCAACATATACACACACACACACACATATATATATATATATATATATATATATATATATATATATATATATATATATATATATATATAATATATATATATAAAATACATTTTGCAATTTTTTTTTTTAATTGTTAAGCATGAGGGCCAGCCCTATCAAAACCAATTTTGGTTAAAAACTACATTTAACAGGGATAATATATTATTATTGTTTTAAAAGATTACATTTAAGCGAGTGTTCAATGACGGCAAAAGGAAATGTGAAAATTAACAATTAAATACCCAACAGATACCAATAGAAAAAAAGTTTTAAATTAAATTAGAAAAAGCTCTAATATCTTCTGATAACCAATATAGTACAGATATATCATTCATCCTTTATTTTACTGAATCCATCTCCAGAGGCCCAGTGCTTCTCCACTGTGTGGATGCTCTCATTTTTCCCGTGCCGCTGGAGAAACGAGGCACTGATGAGCATGCAGAGGGGAGATGATATCGGCAGCGGGGAGTCTCAGAATAGTGTCACCATATGAAAAGGCCACAGGCTCTTAAGTGTAGCATATCCGTAGGTCAACCCCATAAAGCGGAATATCAAGGTTCCCCTGCGCTTCCTCTCATATGAGCCGGTGCCAGAGGCGGCAGATTAGTGAGAAGAACTTCCTGTTGCTCTAAATAGGTATGACATCTGCAATTCAAATTGAAAATGTAAAAGTACAGGTGCACTCTTCCACTTGCTGCTTGGTATGTGAGGTTTGGCATGTACAAGCCAAATAATGTGTTTAAAATGCACATATAATTGGAAATTCAAGGGTATATTCAATATGGATGTTGCATTCTGTGAGCACTTCAGGTCCAATCGATAGACCTTGGCATACAGCGAGATCTCATGCTGTCTCACCTTAGCTCAGACTTACAAAGAGGCTATCTTTCTGGCTGTAAGCTGATTCAAGGTGTTGCTCAAGCAGCATGGCAAAGAACTACAGACATTGAAACCTTTTCATTGTAGTGCAAGCCGATTAGGCCATATGAGGAAAAATCATGCCTGTAATGGCCCCTTTCTTTGAAAACCTATTAGTCCAAAGTTACCCTACAGCTTTAGAGAAGCCTGCTAAACCTTAAGAGCTAAAGAGTCACCTCTAAGTTTTAAAGCCACAATGTGTAAATTTTCGACGCTAGAGGTCGCTTATTCAAAACAAAGGCGTAGTTTGATGACGCCTTGATTTTGCAGAATCTTGGGAGTCGTTGTCTTCATGTCTATAGCTGGTGGAAAATAATCGGGACTTGGTCGGTGAGATTATTAATGTTACTGTAGTATGAAGTCAAGTCAAGTCAAGTCATCTTTATTTATATAGCGCTTTTTACAATGCAAATTGTGGCAAAGCAGCTTTACATTAATAAGAAAATGGTGTCATTGTGCAGCTTATTCTATATATTATTGATTCATTCCGTTGCAAATATCAATAGTTATTAGTCTAGTTAATTTATGTATATCAGCACTGCAGAAAACAGTGACGTAATCGTCCGGCTCAGCTCAGTTTGTATACAACGGCGCCAATGCAGGCATATCAAAAACACTGCTGAATATCAAGCAAGTGTCCCCAACTTAAGCAAGCCAAAGGCAACAGCGGCAAGGAACCAAAACTCCAACAAATGGAGAAAAAAACCTCGGGAGAAACCAGGCTTAGTTGGGGGGCCAGTTCTCCTCTGGCCAACAGTGAACACTTGTCCGATACTCAGGCAGAGTTACGGGTCATTAAACCGATTTGGAATCGCAACAGTCAAAATATTTAATCTAGTTCCATCTAGTTTAAGATCTTGCGATGAAGCATCGCTTATTTCTCTGGACTGAATCATTCTTGGAAACATTGGGGATAATGTAAGTAAGTTACACACTGTGCCTTTAAGTGACGCTGAGATACACAAAGGAAATTAAATGTATTCATAATAAAAAGACCAAGTGACTAATTGTGATTATGTTTAGACTAAAAGAACAACTGGTCAAATGTGAAAATTCTCAGACAACAATATCATGTTCACTCTTTATCTGTTAATAACCGATACAAATATAAATTTTTATTTTACTTTCATTATCATCATCATCATAATAATAAAATAAATTGTTTTATACATTAATTATTAATACTATATTAGTACTAGAAATAGTAGTGGTAGGAACAATATTAATAATTATTATTACTTTTTAAGCATGATTAATTATTTATATATTATTATTGTTAGTAGCAGTAGTAGTAATAGTAGTAGTAGTAGTGAGGATGATGATGATGATGATCCACCAAAAAGAACACGGTCATCTGAAAATAGGATGGAATCCCATTTTTCCAATGCCAGAGAGGATGTTAAAAACATGACACTTAAGCTCAGACAACGACATGCCTTTCTCAGAGGCTAAGTAGACAGCTCATCATTTTCTAGACAGGAGCAGATCGTAAGTAGCATTGAAACCGGAACAGAGTTTTGGGCATCTCTGTGATATCACATACACCTACAACCTAAAAGGTGTGAAACTAGTGGCTAATTTTAGCCCAAGCCCAAAAAAAACAAAGACATCCTCTTGCTATTGCCTCCATATGCTACAGTGATGGATATCAGTTAAGTGGGGAAAAAACAGGAAGAGAAGATGGTGAGGCATGTCTAGAATGCATTGGAACTTGAGCTTCAGGCTTGACACCTGACCCCACTGCTGCTTCAACGGGGTCAATGCGGGTCAAGAGAATGTTGGGAAAGAGGAGCGTCAGGAAGAGAGGTGGATGTTTTCCAGTGTTCGCTTGGAAAAAAAGTAGACGTACTTAGGTGAGTAAACATGAGAGAGTCAGCAATGCCATTCCTCCACAATTCTTCCATAACCTCTTTGAAGGTTAGGCTGAGGTCAAGCAAATCCCCTCTCTGCTAAAGTGAGAGCAGCTGTTAACACTAGTGCTTTTGCATGGTAATGCTAAAGGTGGTTAAGCAGCAGAGACCCATTACTGCAGTTCACCGGAAACCCAAGGCTTTTAATAGCAGGTCAATAAATATATTCCAGTGTTAAAAGGGGATGCAGCAGAACAGAGTGGGTGTAAAACAACTTTTATCATTTTAATCTGGTACTTACAACAATGACCACAACAGAGCAATGACTGCAATAGACGATATCCCCAATCCAAAGTGATTTCAACAATACAGTAATTTCAAATTCATAGTGGTTCTTCCTCATTCACCAAGGGCTCCAACTGAGTGATCTCCATAATGACTCCATACATACTTGTGGTCATCACTTGGTCTGACACCATTTTAACTCAAACAGTACTCCAGAACACCGGGGGGGGGGGGGGGGGGGGGGGGGGGGGGGTTTCACAATGGGGTGGTGCACTAATACAAACACTGATACACCAGACTCAGCAATATGGATGGCTCAGCGTTATCTTTCAGTGACATTTGGTTTCAAGTTTTTGCTTTTGCTATAAAATAAAATACAATAAAATAAAAAAAATAAAAAAATATCTATTATGATTTCAAATTTGATGTTAAATGTTTAGCTCAGTATAAAAATTGGCAGGGCAAGTAGAAATCTAAATTACTGGCCAAAAGGAAAAGATGTTCACTTGCGTGCTAAACAGCACGCTAAAACACTTACAGGAAAGTCAGCATCTCTAAAATCATCCACCGCGACCACTGGATGACCGGATGACCGGATGACCATCCTGGCCATTCCTAGAACATAGGAAGAGTGGTAATTTGGAAGCATATAGTTTGTCTAGCCAGACTTAAGTAGTAATGATTATCTGTGTCTACACTTCATGCAATTTCCATGCATGATGTAAACCCTCTATTATATATATTGTACAGTACTTATTTATATATGAACCTCAGACTCCCAAGTTAAGTCTCAACACATCTGGATGAGCTAAATTAAGAAAATGAGGGCAGTGTCGACTGTCCAAAACACAGAGGGAACATTGCAGGACATATGACTTCTGTCGTGCCAGTCAATTCTAGGGATACACATTCTGTAATTTGATTCTGGCTAATCCGATTGATCCATGCAAAATCAGGGACATCAGTGAAGCACTTGTTAAGCGTGTTTCCTAACTCATTGCCCTCACATGAGGTAGTCTGTAAATAGCACAAAGAGGAAGAGTCAGAGCGAGTGGGATGAATGCAGTCTTCATGAGAGATGTGGGAGAAGCGGAGGTGAAGCAAGCAACCAATTTCCCCCCCAGCAGCGGCACAGGTTTCTAAAAATACTGTCATGCAATGTCCGATGAAGAAGAGATAATGAGATTTCAGAGGGCTGTTCAGTCTGAATATGCTAAATTGAGGTCTGGTAGGTTGTCACGAGTCAGGGGGTCACTCAAGGAAGATAAAAAGGTATTAGAAATCGGAGTCTTTGGTAGTTGTTAAATTACACAATCATTTCACATTTTTTGAAAGCATAAATAGTAAAATACTGGTCTTTTTCTGATGTAGGATTTCTTCCTCAAATGAGCCCCAGCTATTCAATGAGTTTGTGTCTGAAGTTATAGTATTTCAGACATCTAAAACAGTGTATACATAAGACATGCTGCTGCTGTACAATATAGTATACATGAATTACCCATAGCAGATCTTTACAGGTGGTGCTAGGGTAGGTGAAGGGTTTCTGAAAGTGTGCCCAAACTGCTATAGAAAATGCTGAGCAGTATTTGAAGGTTGAGCAGCAAACCCATTGGCAACTAATACAGCAGGAACCAGTGGGCCCTATTCAGAATGATGTGATTGTAAGAGTTAAGGACCAATCAGTATGTGCCATGATCTACGATTCCTGAAAGAATTTTGTATATACTCTACTTTATTATCTACTTTTATTATACTTTATATAAGAGTACATAATAAATCATGGGCAGGGAACCTATATGACGCCAGCCGGAATAGATATCTGCTTGACCTGTTAACTACATGCACTCACATACAAGTTCCAAATATCAACTTTGACTTGGACAAAAAGTGCATGAGAGCAGGGAGATGGATTGATTCTGACCCTGGGTCATTTCTCAGATTGAGGAGGTTTCTCTCAGTTCTGTGCTAATGGCGATCCTGGAGGCCCAACACTGGCTAAAAACCTCATGCCTGTTCATCATATAACCATCACCATTTCAATAAAAAGAGTCTCTTTTTTTTTGCAAATACCTCAGCATTTGGTCTGCTGGTGCAGTGGAATATTCATTTAGAGTAAATCCAAGGTAAGGGTACACTTTCTGTACTATATTGTCTAAATGAATGACAAACCACTAAAACAATGAATTTTTTTTTCATTCAATTTTGGTTTCGTTTAAATGCACAGTATGAAAAACAGACATTCATTTTTAGAATAGATAAATAGAGGAAATATAATGTAAATATAGAGTAAATGTAAAGTACATATAGAGAAAATGAGCATGAACAATTAAATATGCAATATCAACCAATAAAAAAAAATAAAAAATCTAAAGTAGGTTGACAACCAACAGGGTTACTTATTAGGGTTGCAAAGTCTCCAGAAACTTTCCAGAATTTTTGGAAATTTTTCAGGATTTTTGAAAAATTTTCAAAAATATTTGGAAAGTTTCTGGATATTTGGCAGAAACTTTCAGCCCCTTTACAACTCTACTACTGATAAATAACTGAGATTCAAGCTTTATGATCTAGTATGAACGACATGATTAGCATGGAAACATTGAATGCACAATGCATGTTTGTTTGTTTATTTTAATGCCATACCAGCTACCCTGGCTATTTTCAAGATAAGAAAGAAATAAAAAACATTAAAACAGATTTTTAAATGTCATCTTAGATAAAAATTTGATTTATTAGACTAGATTTATTTGGCCTTACTTCATTAAAAAATCTTTTCATAAGAGTCAACTGAAAAATAAAGAACAGAGTTCAATCTATCACAGTCCATCAAAATATTACACAAATGTATGAATTACTACAAAAAAAAAAAAAAAAAAAAAAAAATAATATATACACTAATCCCTTCCTGTACACCTGACTAAACTTCACATTAACTTCACATCACATTTTAGAGCTTTAAGTTTTCATAAACTGGTGTAATTCCTTTAGAATTACTGGTATCAGGCTTAAAAACAGCAAAACTATTTACTGTTAAACATCAGAAAGCAATGTAAATTCATAAACACATGGAAACAAGAGGGTCACTGTGTGGGATTTAATTTAAGATAAACCCCATTGCTACACAAATGCTGGATAATCTGCTTTCGAACTTGGTAATACTAAATCGACTGCAAAGTATCTGTGGGAAACTGCGACACACAATGAGCTTGTCACTAATTGCGAACCAGCAAGACAACAGGAATGTTACCATATAACCCTACTGAAACCACTGGAGGATTTCACTAGTTTTCATCTTTACAATTGGTTCACTTCACAGTATATTGGCATACAACAACAACAAAAACTGGCATACAACAACAACAAAAAGACAACTATTACTTGCATTAAAAGTTGCTAGCGAAAACATTCATTCCAGCGAAATGCATTTAAAGCAGCGTTTGAAGGGTTAAAAGGTGATGTGTACACAGACATTCACACAATTTAAGATAAGGACTGCACTGACCTCAATCTCTTAACACCGCATATTTGGAGAGTGTTTGAGATAGACATGAATAATGAGGTTGGCGTAGTCGAAGCTTTTGCACGAGGAGGCCCTGGGAGGAATGTGAAACTTTATGGTTAAGTGCACTTTAGCTGGGCCTTGCTTCCTTTCAACGTTCTTGTCAAAGCCCCCGGCCCAATTCAACCCAAAGACTTCCCCTCATCTTCAAGGGAATAGGTGTGAGGGGTTAGAGGGGAAAAAGAATGAGTAATGTTAACACATTTCCCAGAGGCAAGGAAGAATGCTGTGACTTGTGTGGGGTTAAGCCCATAAGGCCTGGACGGGTCGGCAGAGAGGCGCCTGACAGCCCTTGTGGGCCTGTGGCTGGAGGTGGATGTTGGGGCTTAGAGGAGAGGAGGAGGGGGCAGCAGGGAGAGAGGGACGTGAAGGGTTGAGGTTCAAAGGGTCATGGACATTCCCCAAGTGTTTCATTGTGAGCTGCTGACGCCAAACAGGCAACAGTGGTGCTGTCGGCGTGCGTGTGGTGTTTGTGTAAAAGAGAAAGGAAAACAGGGTCGGAAAGGACTGGTGTGAGAGAAAGAGAGGGAGGGCCGTGGTGTAAGACTACAGAAAAAACAAACAGGAAAGGGTGTGAAAAGTACAATAGGAAGAAGGAAGAAGTGTACAAGGGCCATTCTCAAAAACAATATTGGCTTTCTGATTTAGAAAATGCTGATGTGTCAATTCAGTTCAGGTCAGTTTTCTTATGCAAAAGCTTAAAGAAATGGTGTAAATCTTTAAATGAAAATGGATTTAACTCAATCCATGGCTCTTCTTCCTGTTTATAAAAACAAAACAACAAAAAAAAAACAGGTCCCAGGTTCATATCCCGGACGAGCCCCCAGTTATTCTACAACTTTTTTATTATTGTTGGCGCCCAGGGTTGTAGGAAGGTAACAGAAATAAATAAAGGGAAAAACTAATAATGATGTTTCCTGTTTGTAAGGCGGTACATCAGATGAAGGGGACAAGGTATTTTTCAGACACTTGGCAAATTAAAAAAACTAATATAGCCAAGGTAATTTATTAAAATATTTAATAAAAGTTAGTTTATCTATTGATACCTTTAATCAAATTTGTTGAATATTTTAAATATAACAGAAGTGGGATATTTGTCACCATATTTTGAAAATAACCCAGAAGAGAAAATGATAAAGAACAAAACGTACATTCTCTTTTACAAAAAGAATATTACAATAGCTATTACATGCAGAATAAAGAGCTTTGGGAAAAGCTGGAAAACATTTGACACAGGAAGAGTTAGACAGAGTGAATGAGATGGGAGAGAAGGGAGGGAGCGCTGGTGTAGGAATAGAAATGAATGACTTCCTAACAGGTGGGAAGGGGGGACGCAGCTTACCCTCTAACCCTGACTAGCATTGGGTTTCAGCTGTACCTCCGGAGCCCATGACCCTCCTGTACTCTTGCTCAGAGGAAGCGGATTTGTTTTTTTATCCCTGTTCGTTTCAAACACTCATGCCAAGAGAGTAAGTTTTTCTGACAAACCTGACCAAAACTCACTTCTTCACCAACTAAAAATAAAACTTCCACAAAAACAATTTACCAACAGTGTGTGTAGGTTGATTTTTGTTTAGATTCATGGATGTTTTTGAGTTTTAAAAATTAGCTCATTTTTTCCATCAGTGAAAAGCAATGTTTTGATAGCTCATCCTACGCAGTTCACAGAGGCGCTTCCACCTTCCATTTATGCTATGTTAAAAATAACTCATACAGGTGAAGAGGAAAGCAACAGTAAAATAGAGCATCAAAATAAATCATTAAAACGGCGCATGCAGCACCTCTCTATTAAAGTAAAGGGTCATGGAGGGATGACCTGTGTTTTTAATTGCTATGTTTTTACAGAGGTTCTGCTGCTCTGAAGAGGCCATACTGTTGCTGTGGTGTCAAACACGTACACAAATAAACACTTTACTGCATAAAAGTGCTCACAATGTGCAAACCTGTTTGAGTGAGGAGAGTATATTTAGCATAAAAGAGGATTGAGTAGATATTCAAAAGTATTAATCTATTCTTCCATTGTGGTGGTCCAATGTTAGCTTGAAATATGTCTTAAGCTTTACAAGTCTCTTTAATAATGATGAAATTGGATATATAACTGTTTTTTTAGCATGCTTTCAAATGTCTGGAAAGCTCATTATAATTGTTATAATTGAAAGTATAAACTCTACACCACTAGTGATTAAAATAAAATACTAAAGTTTTTGGTCAGTACATTTTTTTAATTAATAGTTTTATACAGAAAGGATTAAATTGATCAAAAGTGACAATAAAGACATTTATAATGTTGCAAAATATTTCTATTTCAAATAAATACTGTTTTTGAACTTTATATTTATAAAAGAGTCAGTTTCCATAAAAAATATTAAAGGGGTCATGAATTGAGAAATCAACTTTTCTTTGAGCTTTTGATATACAAGAGGTCATTGTACTATAAAAATAGTCCAGAACTGAAACCTTCCCCGTTACTCCAATAAAAGCTTTTACCAACACCAGGCCCAGCAAACGACTGATACTGGAATGTGCCTATCTATGTCATAGATGGGTGAAACGCTGCCTTCGCCGAAGAAATCAATGCCTACATCATCATTGTAATGTTAGCCCCGCCCACTGGCATGTTATTGAGATGAAAAGGAGAGAAGAGCAATACAAGACTAAAAATAACATTACTTTTCAAAGGATCCTAATGCTAGGAATATGAATATTTATTTTCAACAATGCGAATGTCTCGGTTGAGCTTTATTTATTTGTATCTTTGGTAAATCAATCGTTATGATGAAAGCTTCCGTCCGTGTGCAGAAACTGAGTTGCAATGACAAGATCACTGCTTTTATGCCCACAACAACATGTCTGTGTTCAGCTACAATGTTCACCACTGCAACCTTCCATGCCACAATCGAAACATTATGCCATAGTTTTAAGTGTAATGCTATAATCGACAAATTTCACGATGAGTTAACCTTGAGAGCTGTAATGGTAAAAATGTGCTAAAAGTTCGAGAGAGTAATAGCTATTTCATATTGCAAAGATGTTAGCCAATCAAACCAGTGGCCATTTACACTGAATTCTCGCAGCAGACACGACCCTAAAAACATTCAAATTAGAGGGCTAAAATCAGGGTGGGAAATTATGACAATTTGTGATGTAAAAAGCATGCTAACATTCAAAGTGCACCCCAGGAAACATTATAAAACAATAAACAACAGTTCATAAGCCCTTTAAGCAACACAACATTAATAATAAATGTTTCTTGAGCACCAAATAAGCATATCAGAATATTTATGAAGAAACATGTGACAGTGAAGTTTGGAGTAATGATGTTTTGCAATTGCAAACATTAAAATAGAAAAGTTTCATTTTCATCAAATAAATGCAGCCTTGGTGAGCATAAGAGACTTAAGTCAACAATACAAAAACAAAATCTTACCAACCATAAACAACTGAAGTGTAATGGTAATTTTTAAATCCAATTTAAAAAACATTAAAAAAAATACAAATAAAATGTATTTTTTAAGTTAAAAAAAAAGGAAAAAGTTTTTTTTAATGTTCTAATTTAACATATATCTGAAACAGAAGGGATTGTGTAGATGGACAGCACAGTGAGTGCATTGCAAGAGAGTAGCTCACCATTTGCCTTTGAGGTGTCCCTGTTACCTGCAATAGTACAGGCCCACTATTTTTAGAATCAATGTCAACAGACTGTCAGCGTATTTTAAGCTATGCCCCTCTGGGCCACCATATACCCTTGAGAGAGCTCATGGAGAAAGAGAGAGAGAAAAAAACAGACCCTAAGCCAGATTCTGATAAGGTTCTTTCAACTCTACACTCAACATGATTGACAGGTACTTAAGATGAGGTCTGGACTGTTTAGGAACCATCTGCTTTAATGGAGGAAGTGAGATCAGCCATTAAGTTAAAGTGCCAGTGTGACTCAATAGATGGAACAGCTCTATTCTAGGAGAGGGGTCAACAGCCTTTGGTGGAGCTCGAAAGACAGCAGATAAAACAGATGAACGGAAAAAAGAGATGAAAGGGGTGGATGAAAAACAGCATTTAATAGAGAGAAAAGGAAGAGGCAGATGGACACAATGGGTGAGAACCAAGATGAAATATTAAGACAGACACAACGAGTTCTGGGTGTGCCCTACACTGAATAAGTGATGAACCAACTCGAGTTCCTGTGTCTTTTGATGTGCGAGCGCCTGTTTGTCTGTCTGAGGTCCCTGGGTCAGTGCAGGGGATTACGGGCCGGATGAAACTTTTGGACTGACCTTTTCTATTATCTACTCTAAGGAGAATCCAAAAAAGGTGCAATAACGCTAGTGCCAATGCCGCCTACTGTCATAACAAAAGGATATTTGCGATTCTTGTGGTTGCATAACCATAACACATATTTCCACACTTCACCACCTACATTTATTCAATGACAAGGTGCAATGTTTCACTGTAAAGGTAGAGTAAACAACTCTGAAAAGTACAAACAATGCATTGAATCTCTCTTCCAATGCAATCTGATTTAAATCAATGAGTACTTCCTGCTGCTGACAGCTCTTGTTTTTTTTGGTTGAGGATGACAAGTCACTCTCTCTCCCTGTAAGGCTATCTTTCTCAAAGCTCTCCTGGTGGTAAGCGATCCTTCCCCTGGGCCATTCTATCTTTAGAGATTTACTTCCGTCATGTCACGTCTTGTCACCGGAGCCGGTGGCAGGCCTTCAAGCTGGTATCCACACCTCGCGGCCACCCAATCTCCTGCGCTTTACAAAACAGGAAGAGGCTCTTTGCATGTTTCCTGTCTAGTCACCCCTACAAGCAACCTTCAGAAACGCAATACCAGGTGCCGTGCACACATTTACAGACCCTCAAACAAGCATGCACACACACTCTGTTGACAGTATAATGGTGAATGACTATTTTATGATAAAAAAAAAAGGGTTACATTAGGTTTCTTCTTCTTCATAGTTCAGTTTGTTTAGTTTACTGTTAATCTAGGATAACTTGATTACTAATTAGAAAGTGCCTGAAAATCTGAAATAATTTATGAACTTCTCCCACACTTTATTTATTTGATACACTTAATCATTTATACATGTTTTTGTATTGTATTATATTATATATTTTAATACCTGCATGCAATTACATCTGTAATTAATTTCTCTAATTACATCTCTATTACACAATTAATACACCAATAAACCTAACTGTACGACGAAACCTAACCCCATCCTACCTTAATAGCAGAAAAAGTGTTTTGAATGAATGGATCAGAAAACTTTCCCGATTTTTACTTTTTTGACCACTGTTATAAAGTTACAATTAATAACCTATTGTACAAAAATGAGATAATCCGTAGTTGTAGAGCTGCAATGACTATTAAATTTTACCATAAAAACGCACAAATAACCTTACTTTAGTTTAGCATCCCATTTGGATTTGATTTGTAGATAACTTAGAGTGAATTTTACACTTCACATCACACTTGAATAGCAGCACATTGTTGAATTAAATTTTGACTGTTTTTAAATGATCATAAACATAAAATGATTAATAATTTAAATTTAATATTATTAATGTATGTAATAAATCAATTGATTTATGTATTACTTGACTATTACAATTATGGTACAGAACCATAGTAATTTTTGGTAAAGCAATATTATTTATTTTCCCATATACAAAGTATTGCCAACTGCCTCCATGCGATGCCTCAAGATCAATATGCTGTGATGCATCGCAATATTGTAATTGGACTGTGACTAATTCAATCTCTCCTGCACTGTAGGATGTGATATAAATGCTTGAATAAACAAGCATATTAATACAAGTGAGAAAAGGTATCACTATATTGATATAAGAAAATATTATTTAATATGATCTAATTTACTGCTTTTATAGAGATATAAGCGGTGGGAGTGGGATAGGAAAATGACACAACTAGCCACTGCTAACCACCAGACCCAGGAGTTCTTTGACACAAGCTAATACATGGCTCTTGGGTCTTACTTATGTTGTCTATGCATAGAATATATAATGCATTAGGGAGTCAACGAGGACCACCAATTGAAGACCGCGTCACCGCACACACACACACACACACTCAAGCTGAAAGGCATCTAGAGAGAGTCAGTCAAGAGGAAGTGATGGCAGGAAGAGTCACACAAAAAGGCGCCACGGGTCATACTTCTCTTTGCCGTCCACTTCCTCCTGTCTCTGCTCCCACGCACGCAAGGCGGGGAAGCAGAATGAGGAAACTCACTGCAGGACGCTCAGGGCCAGATAATGACAGGGTTTCCCTGAAAATGTGCCCTGACAGGTTGGATTGGATTCAGGAGGGCATCCTGGACTGACCTGAACCAAATGTGTTAAGTGTGAATGGTAAAAGTGAATGTGGACTTGTCATCCAGAAGATTAGTTGACTAGTCAGTGGGTTAATGTTTACCATGTGCCATGTAGCTTTAGCAGCCTTTTTTTTCCTGGCAAGAGGTAGTTCACCCAGTGTAGTCTGATTCACAAACAAATGACCCCTATGAGTCGTTTTAATGACTACTTCAAAAAGACAAGTTGCCAGTTTGAAACAATTTGAAATACAGCCCTGTATAATATATAGCATTTGAAGAGAGAAAATGTCTTTCTTATCACAACAACTGAAATACACCCAAATGAAACAGAATCAAATGTAGATGAGATTTGCAAAACATGAATGAATACACCAAAAGAATGCAGAATTGAATCAAACTGAATCAAAATCAGAACAGAATCTAAAGCTAGTGAATCAGAATCGAGCCAGGATGGGACTTGCAAAAACCTGAATGTGGAAGGCATAGCAACCCTGGGATGCTATAAGGTGAAGCCAACTGTCACCATATAGAACAAGAGCAATTAAAGTCGCATGGTCATCGTTACTAATCTAATGCATTACTAGTTAACTAGTCAACGAGTGTGCAGGCATCCAAGCCGGACACTTGTTTTCTCTATGCAGTACAGTGTGTACAGACAAAAGGAACAAATGGAAGAGAGGGAGAGACAGCGAGAGCGAGCGCTAAAGTCACAGTGTGGAGGAGTCTATTATTAGTCTATGGCTCTAGCAGCAAAGTGAGGTCACATCAGAGCCCAGCTGTAGGCACGTGTGTGCTCGGTGTGTTTTTGCTTTCACGCTTCAGCTACTCTACACAGCCAGAATCAGAGCACTCAAAAAAGAGACAGAGAGAGAGAGAGAGAGAGAGAATGAGAGGGGGAGAAAAAGGGCCAGAGAGACTTCCTGTAAACCCGCAAGGCACCCACAGTCTGTTGTGTGCTGTCTCGCAGCATTTCCTCAATCCGCTTGTAAAGCAGAAAGCACAGCACAAGGCACGCAGTAAATAATGGTTTGGAAAGCTGCCGGCCACACAAACAATGTTGGACAGAATATAATAAACAGTTCAAAAAAAATATTTTTTGGAAAACCTGCCACATTAATATTCATCATGTGCCTATGATTATAACTAAAATTACACAGGGGGGGTCCAAAAACTTGCCACAAGCAATTGAATGAATTTTTAAATCTATATATACATTATATACTTATATATACTTAATTTTAATTAATAAACATTAAAATTTGAGTTAATATATATAAATTACATTTTATTTTATAAAAGATAATAAATATATATAATTATTTTTTTATTAATAAACATTAAAATTTAATTTCAATATATAAATTATTTAATTTGCACTACAAATGAAAGTATCAGAAAAGCAATGAGTGAAAAATTAATGAAATTAATTTGAGGCGAATTACAGTATTAGAATAGCAGAGTGAACATTCAACGAATTTAATAATTACTTTTAATATGAATGCATTTAATTTTTTTATTACAACTTTTAGTATCAAAATAGCAATTTAAGTTCAAATTTAATGTGAAAAAATTAATAGGAATTTAATCATTTCTGGAGTTTGTCCCCCTGATTTCATGACAGAATACCAGGTTTTCGATATTTACACCCCACAGTTTACAAGAGAACAGAAGTGTGAGTAGACAATAGCTTAATAATGTGCAAAAACATAAACTGATGAATATTGATGGGGAGTGATCATTTAAAAGACAAGCGTGACTGCAAAAGTGTGGACTGCAGTGACAGCACACTTTTCGATGAAGACTCAACATTAGCTAGACTATATTGCCCCCTAGTGATTGGAGTGAAACAGTTCTGACTAATTGAATTGGCTCCAGTCAGAGTTCAGATCTTACCGCTGTGGAGAAAAGAACACGTCCCACTTCAACCACCTGAGGTTCAGCAGACTGAGTATCAGCAACAATGGGGTTAATCTAAGGAAATGAATGAATTGACGTCAATGAGTGATAATAACAAACCTGAATGGAGTGTGTGCTGGTACGTCACAGAGCTAACATATTGAATGAAATGTATTGAACTGATCTACATTGTTGACGCTTTACTGCTGCCCGAGAGGAAAATCAGTACTGTTTGTGAAACACATGGCTATTGTAGTTGCACTGCAATTGTGGGTACTGACCTCTACTGTGCCATTCTGAGCAGAGTGTTGGTGAGGCAATCGAGGGTAAATATCCATCAGGTGTGGAGGGGGATCTGGAGTGACTCGTTTGCTATGCCTACTCAACAGCTCTCTGTAGTTCAGTGAATCAAAGTTGGTCTTCCACATCAGAACCTGAAACCCAGATGATCACGGGCATGAGTGACATCAGCCTGACAGTAATTGGATAGTAAAGCAAGCATTATGTCACAATTACCTGTGAGTCAGCACCTCCTGAAGCAAACCGATCTCCATCTCGAGAAAACGCGACAGCCAACACTGGACCCTGCAAGTAGAGGGAAAAAAAGACACTTTATGGCTATTCCTCTCAGGGTGGGATGTTTAATACAGGTCTTTATCACAAAATAAACAAAATTTTAAGAATTATTTATGCAAAATGAAAATGTCATCTCGTGTCACATGCCCAGGGGGGAGGGGAGTGATCAAATCATCATAGTTTACGGCTTGAGATCATCATATGGCGTGTCGTGTCATTCTAAGATTATTTTCTGTTTGTTTTTTCTATGAAACACAATCGAATGTTTTGTTTTTGTTTGTTTGTTTGACAAATTATCATTCAGCTCGTCATGCTATGACAGTTTACAGTCGATCATGACTGTCAAGCTCAAAAAAAGACAATTAATTAACTAATACAATAAAACAATTTTCCATTCTGTAAAAGTACTACATGACATTCAGTTCATATTCAGTATATTCAATTCAGACACTTTAATATGTGGGAAATTGTCTTTGGCTTCACCATAAACAGTATGGACAGAAACACAAAAAAGCAAAACATAATAGACCAAATATTACCTGTCAAATAAAAAGATAGCATTTTCAAAAAGCAGAATATTTTGGAAATTAAAAAGTGAATATTTATTATTGAATTTGATGCCAAATTTATGTGAAAATTATATTAAAATTACCACAGTCAAATCGATTAATCACATCTAACATAAATGGTTGTTTACATAGTAAACGAATACAACAAGAAATCACCAAAAATGTATCCTTTTTTTTACAATTGCATATTTTAACTTGTGTGTTAACAACACAGTTGTGTTTGCCAGTGTGTGTATATTTATGTTTAAGTGTGTAGATATTTATGTTATGATAGAACTATCCCCCCCCCCCCTTTTTCCCATTCCAAAAAATAACAGATTATGGGTTTAAAATGACTTGAGGGTGAGTAACAAATTTTGCTCCAGTTAGAATTCAAATTCGACATTATTAGAAGAGGGTGACACCTTGTGGCCGTGAAGGGTGTAGATGAGCCTCCCCTCCAGCAGGTCCAAGATCTTCATTGTATTGTCACTTGAACCACTGATTAGATAGTTTCCGGATGGATGGAAGGAAAAGCAGTTGACCGCTCCACTATGAACTGCACGACAAAGTTAAATGCTTGAAAACAAGACCAGTCCTTGTGACTCTTATTAAAAAGAAACAAACTTTTATGACGTGAAACCAGTTTTTAATAACTACCTTTGTAATGTTGTATCAACTTGTTTGTACGAATATCCCAGATTTTTAACGTGTTGTCCGCTCCTGATGATGCAATGCACGTGCCGCTGGAATTGAAGTCCACAAATGTCGCTGACCTAAACAGACAGTTTCAAATATCAGTAAACTTCAATCAAAAAAAAATACCCACAAAAACATTCAGAAAGGAACAACACTGAAATTCTCACCCGCCGTAGTCTGTGAAAATGTTTATGCACTGACGTGTGGATGTATCCCAGAGGCGAACCGTCCTGTCATCGCCACAGGATGCAATGAGACGACCATCTGGTGAAAACCTGACAGGGACAGACCAAGTGACAGGGAGAGAAATCCCACTTTATGTGACAAAACCGGAAAGGTTACCACAGTCTCGTACCTCGCACAGCGCACCCAGTTCGTGTGCCGGTTGAGAGAGTAGAGGAATTTCTTCCGTTCTACACCCCACACTTTCACAGACTTGTCATCTGAAGCCGTGACCAGCCTTTGGCCATCGCTGGAGAAATGAACGCTTCGAACGCTTGCTGTGTGAGCTTTGAACACTGTCGACTCGCCCTTTCTGTAACGCACATACACGATAATGCATCAAGAACCAACACAAATAATACATTAGAACTCGAAAGCAGGTATCTGTACTCACATGCTGGGTGTCCAAAGTCGAACCGTCTGATCTCTGGATGAAGATGCCACCAAAGATCCACTTGGAGAAAAATGAACACCAGTAATAATATCTGTGTGTCCCACAAACCTAAATGCCCTTGCTTTAGGAGTGAGATTCCAGATCATAAGGTTTTTGTCACAGGATCCAGTAGCTGCAAGTGAAGTTGCAAGTGGTTATATTGGGATGTTCTCTTACAGGAAAACAGAAGATAAATATGACACACCTAGCTGTTTATTATTGGGGCTGAAGTCAGTACAGGAAACAACATCTTTGTGGCCTTTAAAATGTCTCTCAAGGGTGGGATCCTCCTGAAAAAGGACATTTTAGAAGAATAAGGTGTAAAATGCTGTGGAGTTTCTTTTTCAAAACAAATCTCATTACAACTGATGTTTTCAGCATAACAATCTATGTTGCGAATATTCAAATTATCTATACTATATATATATTAGTAATATAATACATGGTTGGTAACACCATGGTAATACCACGGGAAAATGGTGCTAGTTCTATAGTACTTTTTTGTTAGTGATAGCTAATTATATTGTTTTATATTGTCAATTTCGTCAAATATAACCAATATAAGTATCTCCATATACATATATAAACAGGAAACTTTCCAGCACAGTGGCACAGGGCTAATTAAACCAGCAACTACATAAAATATCTGCTTTCGCAATTCAAAATGTTAGTCTTACCATTACAGACGCCATTATTGTGGAAACCGTCAAGAAAATGTTTAAATTTGGTGCACTTTGTTCTTGGTTTTACAGGTAAACAAGTGAAACTCCTTCATTTTGAGCCACTTCCCCTCTGTCAAACAAGCCGCGTTTTACCCAGACCAAACAAATCCCGCTCCGAATCATCGAGTCACATGAGTGATACACCAAAAAATTAACTAAAAGTCCGTTTGGCTTCTTATTATTTACTTGTATCGCTATTAAGACTGATAAAATACTGATTTACACAGATAAACGTCTGCTTCAATGCAGTTCAATCCTCCTAATGCAACAGAAGGCGTGTTGGGATTAAATCTAAAATTTGCAAGCTTGTCTTGCAAAGATTATACTGTCTGAGTTAATGAGTTGCATATGCAGCAAAATATTATAAATAATTGTCTTTAGAATTTTTTTTTTTTTTTTTTATGAATTACTGGAAAATACATAAATCTGCAAAAGCATTTAATAAATCCTGACTCCGGCTCTGTCAGTGCAGCGTTGGAAATAACGCCGTTGCTCAGCAACAACCCCAAACGGTAAAGTAGTGGAACTCAACGTTGAGGTTAAAAGAACACCGTCACTGATTGGATAATAAATTCAACAGACCAATCAGTGAAGACGTTGCTCAAAGAGGCAACGCTGTGAGTTTTGATTTTGGAAGCTAACGTTAGCCGCCGAAGCCCAGCTATTTGAAGATGTCGGTCAAGCGGGGGATTGGCGATTCAGAGGTTAGTGTTTTTTTATCATTCTGCGAAGTGTCATTTGCAAAACGGTTTGTGGTTCATAATATTTTGAAAGCTAGCTCAGGGAATGTTTTCATGGGAAGGTGGGGTTTTAAAGGGAATCTGACACCGGCGTTGCCATCAAGTTACCTGACTGACTGACCGACCATCGACAACAGTTCACTGCTGATGCTCTCTTGTTGTAGTCATTTCTAACAGTGCTAATCAATAAATACACATTTTATCTGTGAACTAATGGATGTTATGTCTTTTATAATCGCTGTAAACCCCATTAAACCCAATGTTTGTTTCATAGACATAATAAGCTCTTATAATTGCACTGTTTATTCAACTGGTTTGCTCTATTACCTTGCCATTTTATCTACACATGTCACTTTACTTATTTATTTCTTGTTGTGTTGTCGTTGATATTGTTATGTTTTATGTTGTTGTTGTGATTGTTATGTTACCTGTATGTAACAAGGGTCTGAGAGTAACGGAATTTCAATTCTCTGTATATATGGTAGAATTGACAATAAAGCTGACTTTGACTTGACTGATAATATGCCTATTAAAGTGTTTAACCAACGAAAACATTGATCCCAAAGCAAAACATACAAAAGACGGATTATTTCAGCTATTCCACAATTTTATGACAGCCATGATAGTTACACGATGCATGTGCATAGTAGGTTTTCTTGAAATGGGTGCTTATTTTTCCCAGTTTTTAAAGAAGAGGATTCCACAGAACCCCAAATATCAACATGTTAAAACACGACTTGATACAGGTATCCACTTTTTGTGAAATCGGTGGCTAACACTTTGAATATTCATTGGATGTACGCGAAAATATGTGATGACTAACAGTGATTATTTTCTAGGTTTCAGCCTGACAAAATACATGGAGAGGCTAGAGGAGGCCAGGAAAAGTAAGTTCAGAATATAATAATGCATAAAATTTATTGAAGACATATTTTTGATGCCTTACAATGTCGAATTACTTCAGAAAGGTAATTCTATCGAACACCTTTTTTACAACACCTAACAAGTTGCAGACATTCAAGCGCATCACAGTGTTTAAATAAAACTAGTGTGTATTTACATTAAAAAATATAAAAAAGTGCAAAAATGCATCTTGTGTGAGGAACTCCTATTTTGTCTCCAAATGCACTTGTCCTACTTATTCACCTGATAAGGAGAGAAAGACTGCTTTGTCTATATTGGTCATCTTGTTACAGGTTCCCTCTGATTTCTCAAGGATAAGCAATTCTTGTTCCTTCTTTTGGATGCATGAGCAAAGGATGGTGATTGTACTGTAGATTACAGTAATTCCTCTGTCAAGATTGTCTGTAGTGAAACCGAGATGCATAACCTCATCCGGTGGTGTCATTTGGCATCTTACAGTGGGTTTGGTGGTGAGGCTGGACTCTGGAGTTTTTGCCAAAGATATAAAGAGATGTTGGCAGAGATCGTCTCAGTTTGTAGCAGCAATTGGCTTGTTAAAGTCAAGTTTAGAGAGTTGAATCGGTATCAGTATGGAGTTTGATATTTTGGGTGTGAATTTAAATGACGTGTCTTTAAATGAAGATGAAGTGAGAAATGGTAACGCTCAGGATCCAGGTAAAATGCATCAAAATTGCTGTTTGAAAAACAATGTTTTCGTGCAGAAGTTGTGCATCATTTAAAATGCATATGTTTATGTATATTTTTCCCAGACTACAGATATAAGAAGGGCGAGCTATTTAAAAGGCTGAAAGTGACTACATTTGCACAGCTGGTAAGTAAAGAATAAATTGCATAAAGCATATGGTTTACTTTCAGTTGTAGTACAGTAAAATATATATTTTTAGGAATATTATTACAATTTAAAATGACTGTTTTCTATTTTAATATAATTAAAATATCATAATATATACCTTTCTTTTTTCCAGGTAATCCAAGTTGCTTCGGTGGCTGATCAGAATGACAACATTAAAGACGAAATGCCAGGTTTAGACAGTAGTTTCATTTCTCTTCTTTATTCTCATTAGTAGTTTTTGCTAACAATTATTATTAGTGCTGATATTTAACAAAAATTCAAACCGCTTATCCCAAAGTATTAAACTTAGCAACCGCATAGCAACATAGGGACACTTTAGTAACAAAAATGATATTGCAATGCTTTTTCTTGGAATTCTTTTGCGTTCACCTGAGAAACATTGCGTTCGATTTTGCATGAGCTTGCAAAACCGCAGATGGAAACAATTTGAGATGGGATGAAAAACTATATTTGAATGCTTTTTTCTGAGCGAATGCACAGGGAAACAGAATAATTTTGCAAGCAAACACAATATTTCAATAACAAGGAACGCAAAAGTAATGTGCGCAAATGCAAAGTTCCTTGGGGTGGGGGGTGCAAAATTTTGCGAGCAGACGCAAAGTTATTTGGAGAACGCAAAAGTAGTGCACGCAAACGTAAAGTTCCTCGGGAATACAAAATTTGTGCAAGCGAATGCAAAGTTATCAGTGGAATGAAAAATGGCAGCAAACGCAAAGTTTCTTGGGGAAACATAATACTTTTGTGAGAGAACAGAAGTTTCTTAGCCAGTGCAAAAGTTTTGTGAGCTTTGCAAAGCAGTATTTCCCTACTATCTCATAGGTTTCCCTTAGCAACCACATAGCAACGTCCTGACAACCATTTTCTTTTTTTTTGGAATATGGTTTCAGATGATGTTTCAATATTCTCGGCATCACCGGGGCTCGACCGTCTCTCCGATCAGACTAATGGCTCCCCAGAGCCGACACTTCTCAACCCACAGAGTATCAACAATGACGAATTTGGTGACACTGGGTTTTCTTCTCGATCTACACTTCAAAGGTAGTCAAATCACTTTTGTATTTGTAACGCACATAAAAAGTATCTCCTTAACTCAACCGGCCACATCAGAATATCATTTTATGCATGTAACTGATCCCCCTTCTTACATTTCCTCTATTGTACACCCACAAGAGCTCTCATTGGCTAGGCTGCTTTCTCATGGCCCCAAACTCCATTGAATCTGTTTTGGGACAGTCGGTGCAATCGGACTCCGTCCTCAGAGACCCTGTGGGGGGGGGGGCAATGAGATGTAGCCTGTGCTGAGCACCCCTGACTGTCCTCACTTGATGTAATTGAGAATCTCTGGGCTCATTCATAGTGTCATCAGTGGCGTGGGAGAAATGGATCTGGACAAGAACGGACAGAAGACCATCCGACTGTCTCCAGTGTCTACCTCCAACAACACAGAGTGCCCCTTTCCCGACTGCCCGTATCTGTTGCTGGATGTGCGGGACAGAGAGCAGTATGATCAGTGCCATATTATCAGTGGTAGGAAACTTACCTTGGAATACATGAAATACATTAATATAGTTATTATATTATTAAAATGATTATCTGTTTTTTGCTCACAGCATATAGTTATCCCATTGCGACCTTGTCAAGGACAATGAACCCATACACGAAAGAAGTCCTTGATTACGTATCCTTTTATTCCTGATATGTGAAAATCAGTGTTTGTTTTGTATTAAAACATATTGCAAACATAGAAATATTTTTCTTTATTTATTGTACATGTATGAAATGCATTATATTTTTTATTTTTAATATTTTTAGTATTCATTCATTTATTCATCAAAACTGTTATTGCAAACCTTTGATGTGCAAGTATGAAATGTGCTATAATATATATATATAATACTAATAAGGGGGTCCTATGAAATGAAGGAATAATTTTATTTCATACATGACCAATAAATAAATGTCACACTGTTTTTGTGTGATAAATCATTTCTGTCATTTCAATTTTTTTTTTCATGCCCATTCCTAGTTTTAAAATCTTTAACAGCTACACAGAAAAATGCATCGGGAAAGATCATAATTTTGTATGATGAAGATGAAAGGATAGCAAGTCAGGCGGCCACCACCATGTGTGAGAGAGGGTTCGAGAATCTCTTCATGTTGTCGGGGGGTGAGTCATCGTAACGACTTCTTCCTGGCGGACAGGAGATTGACATCAAGACTTCCATGAAATTTTTTTACATTACTTCTCATAGAAGGGAAAATAAGTATCAGGAATCCTTTCCTTTCTCAACAAGGTTTAAAAGTGGTTGCTCAGAAGTTTCCTGAGGGAATGACAACAGGCTCCATTCCCATCTCCTGTCTACCCTCACCGCCGGGACCTGGAGGTCGCAAGAGATCGGTGCCGCAGCAGGTGTCACAGACAGCAGAAAAAAAGTGGCGGTTCACCTCAGAGGACCTCAGCAGAATCCAGCATTTCCTAGAGGAGGTGTTCATACCCAGCGAGCCCAGCAGTGAGTCATCCATTTCATTAATGATGAAATGACGTAACCATTTTCCCTGTATTAAATGGTTAGTTCATGCAAAAATTGAAATTCTGTCATGAGTTACTCACTCTCATGTCGTTTCAAACCCATAAGACTTTCATTCATCTTCTGAACAAAAATTAAGATGTTTTAAATGAACTCTGAGAGGTTTCTGTCCCTTTATTGAAATTCTGTTCACCCAAAACTCACGGTTCATAAAGGGATCATAAAATAAATCTATATGAATCAAGTGGTTTAATCCAAGTCCTCTGAAGACACATGACGACTCAAGCATTTTTGCTTAAAGGTGGAGACCCAACTGAACTGGGAACTCTTAACTCTGGTTCACCCAAAAATGAAAATTCTGTCATTAATTACTCACCCTCATGTCTTTCCAAACCCATAAGACCTTCGTTCATCTTCAGAACACAAATTAAAATATTTTTTATGAAATAGCAATACAGCAATGCAATTACCAATTTCAAGACCCCGAAAGGTAGTAAAGACATTGTTAAAATGTTTCATGTGACTACAGCAGTTCAACCTTAATGTCATGATGAATACTTATTGTGTGCAAAAAACCCTATAAATAACAACTTTTTTTCAACAATTTCTTCTCTGCTTTAAAAACCTATACTACTACTGAAGAGACATGATCACTTTATATAACAGAAATCTCTCAGATCTCATTTAAAATGTCTTCAGTTGTGTTTCGAAGATGAACAAAAGTCTTATGGTTTTGGAACAATGAGAGAGAGGGAGTTTATTAACTTATATATGTTTATTTTTTCCCCCACATTTTAGGTCGTCTCAGCAGCAGAATGTCCACTAGCAGCGCTCGCTCCACAGCGTCTACAGCTCGGAGCAGTCGACAAGGCTCATCCATAGTAGGATTAGAGAGCGCTCGTTCACGGAGTAGTCGACCATGGAAATAACCTTCAGTTTCACTCGCACCATTGTCGTCTTCACTGCAATGCAAATAAAGCCTTTATATGTTACTTTTTCAGGATTCCTGTGAACATTTGTGATGGACACTCTAAACTACTGGCCGCATGCACATGGTTTAATTCTCAGAAGTACTCTGAAAGAAATTAAACATTTCTTGGTCCTGGTACTACACAAAAATGTCACTGTTTTACTATTTCAGTTTATACACATATCTCCGCACTGCAGACTTTAAAACCAAACCAAATGTTTGGCATCAAGAACCATTTTTATTGTAATGATTGTATATGATGTCTAAGGTTTGACTTCTAGCTGTTGTAACGCATATGTTGGGTTCTTCTATATGTTACATAAGTAAGCAGGTCTTAGTGGAAGGACTTCACCTCTTGGTCATTTTATTTGCTTTAGTTGTGCTTCGACATGATCTATTCATTGAGCATGCTGGTTTAGATACTGTATGTTTACTTGCTCAGTAGAAACAGTATGTATGCCGCATTGGTTTAGAAGTATTTTTGATATGCTAGATGTTTTTATGCCTTAAAGCCAGATCAGATCCTTAAAGCCGCTTTCTGAACCATTGCAGAAAGATTTTCCTTCAAAATCTGCATCTACTCAACTGTGACTATTATGAAATGTAGATGTGTTCGCTGGCATTAATGAAGTTGATGTTGCTGTGTGAAACTTTGCTTTGTCTGTTGCAGAGCGCGAAGAAGGAACTTAAAGTGCATTTATTGGAGTCAATGTTGGTGGAATGTATATATGGACTGGTGGAATGAGCTTTGACTGGTTTATTTGGCATTTGCTGTCCTTGTTTCTGTGCTGATTGACTGGAATCAGCTATGCCTGTTCTTTCATAGACATTGTTTTATTGACCAATGAATAATTTAATGTAATCTATATAATGAAAACTACCTGGTTTGTTCTTTTATAATGAAAGTGTGAATAAAGATCAATTTGATAATGTAGACTTAAGTGCTACCTACATGACTTTCAAGGATAGGCTGTTCATGAATGTTCAGAAATGGCATGATCTAATGAGCTGAGCTGTTTACATTATGACAATTGGCTTTTTAGTCGTTATTCAAACATTATTCTTTATTACGAGTAATTACTCCCTGTAATACTCAGTTCTCAATTAATTTTAAGCAATCTAATATTTGGTATTGTTCGCCACTGTCTCTGATAGACCGCTCGTAACTAACCAGTGCTAGTTTATCTTGCTTATCGACTGTAGTGAAAATTACTTCAGATTGAGGACTTTAGCTGTATATCAGATCTCTTTAATTAATCGCCGCTACTATGGCAAGCCATTTTGACCTTTAATCATTCCCAGGATTTGAATCAAGAATTTAATTTTCACCAGTTAAAATGATAATTCTTGATATCATGAATGGAATTTTTACTAGTAACAATGGGTATTTTTGAAATCAGGAAGTCAATTTCTAATATAGTAAAAATGTGAATTCTTTATATCTACAATGACGTCATCACTATTTCAACTTGTTAAAACCATAATTCTTGTTATCTGTCATTGTATTTACTTGTTGAAAACAATAAATATTTCAGATATCAAGTAATTAAGATAGTTTTTACTAGTTAAAATTTATTTGATAGGCCTACCAAGGATTTCTGCCAGTGATCATGTCATTGTTGATATCAAGAACTTGCGTTTTTACGACTGAAAATGTAGCACCAATAATTCTTAATGTTCATTGTCGTCCCTGACAAAGCTGTAAATCTTAACCCACCGGCACTAATTTCATGTTGCGTCTCACTTATCGACTGTAGAGATAGTGTCTTCAGACTGTGAGGACATTAATATTAACATTATTGTAATGTTGTGGTGTTCGTCTTGTTGCTTATGATTTGTAAATCACAATGGACTATTTTTCTTAGTGGAAGCTTCAAGAGAAAATACAGGTAATATTATAAAACCCTTTCAACTCAGATCAATATGTCCATAGGTTTATTTATTTGTCAAGAAGCGATGTAATAAGATGGATAATCTATAATCTGACAGTCATTATCACGAAATAAACTTTTTTGCCATAATGAACATCTGATTACAATATCCCTTACTTATCCATCATGCTTTCTTAGTCACATACTTATGACTCATCAAAAAATATTGTTGTATGTTTAATATGGATTATTCTTGGTGTGCTCCATGATGGCCATCAGGGCCAGCCAGGTCTCCTCAGCAGTGGGGAGGATCTGATCAGCAGGAAGGAGAAAACCATAGCGACCAGTGTCTCTCAGCTCAAAGGTGTAGGAGTACTTGATGCCCTGTTCGTAGGTCCAGTCAACAGTGACTCCATCGGCTTGGTCTGAGAGCAAAGAGATTGTTAGCAATGAGATTAATAGTCATTATAATATTGACAATTAAGAGCTTTAGATTCACTGTAAATATACTCACAGATGGTAGAAATGATGCTGCCAAATGTATATCCAGTGTTATACAAAGACCTCAGTTCAGTGATGGCCTTTCTGGCAAGTTCATGCTGAAGGAACAATGAAGAATTTATTTGAATAGATCTAATGTGTTAAAAGCGTAAAAATCAGCATGTTTCTGCAGCATACCAGTTCTGCCTGGTCTTTGGCAAGAGTCTCTGTGTATCCGTATGGATACAAGAGCATCTGGGAATAGCTGTGGATGGACAAAAAGGCCTTAAGGTTGCCGTGAGATTTCACAAAGTCCACAATGGCCTTGACTTCTGGCTCAGAATGAGCACTGGGTCCATGGTAGGTCTGAGAGCATGGGTTGGTGCTGGCACCAGGACCTGTTGATGACAAACAGCACAAAGATTTCCTATAATTTGAATGTGTAAATCTAACAGAACCCCAATATCCCAAACAAAACACTACATCTCACCACCAAAGCCAGTTTCCCAGTTTCTGTTGGGATCAACTCCAACACAGCTAGAGCCAGGGTTCGGCTTTCTGGTTTTACGCCACATGCGGTCCTTAAACAAAAAAACCAACTAATTGGATTTCACAAGAAAGACAGCAAATTTCATTAAAATATTGTTCTGTTAAACCGAATAAGCATGTAATGTCTTCCAGGCATCAAACTCACATTGCTGTGGGTGTAGGCATAACCATCAGGGTTGGTGACGATCTCCAAGAAGATATCATAGTTGTTAAGGATGTCGGTGAGGACGGGGTCACGTCCATAGTCGGTCACAATCTACTCAACAAAAATTACACGGGTGTAAATCTTTGATTCAGTTATGCTGTTATAGATCGTATTTCAAAACTTCAAATTACCTTCTTGGCAAACCAGATTCCGCTGGCCTGGGTGATCCATTCTCTGGAGTGGATGCCAGTGTCGATCCAGATACCTGGACGGTTCGCTCCTGTGCTGAACTGAGTGATAGGGTGTTAATCTTGACATATATATTACTTAAGGCCCGTTTACACCAAGAGCTATACCAATAATGTACTCGGTTACTAATATAACCTCGGTTACCTGAGATAACAGAAAAAGTATTGCGTCTTTAGATGCTATGGGAAAAAGTCATTTTTCTCTGAATGCTGGAACCTTTTTGAATCCAAGCCATGGCAATGCAGGAATCCCTATTGAATGGTTCACTCGTATTGCATCGCTAGGCACTGTTGGGAAACACAGTCCAATCGTGCCATGCTATGATAGTAGAACGACAAACCTTCTAAGGCCCTAACTCTTGGAGACAAGGGCTTCAAGTTAATAGGGCTAAGTAAGGGTGAGAAGCTTGTCCAACACTGACTAGAGGTTTAGACCATGGGTCAGAGCCTCAAGGGAAGGTACTAGTGGGTTGCGATCATTCAGAGGTCAAAGCCCAACTGAACAGAGAGGACTTGTGCTTGCAGTGCAGGAACGTCTTGTAAAACCTGGCAAAGGAGGACGGTGGAGACCAGCCGGCCGCCGCACAGATGTCACCAATGGATACACCCCCAGACCAAGCCCCAGGAAGAGGCCATGCCTCTGGTGGTGTGTACTCTTACACTGATGGGGCACTGCAGACTCGGTGCTGATCTGCGTGAGAAGGTACCTGGCTTTGAGGTACCTGGGAGGAAGGAAATGGGAGAGGACGAGGGGTGGAGCCACTCTCCTAAAAGAAAGCAGTCCATGAGCGGAGAAAGGCAAGACTCAAGCTCTCTCAGTAAGAGAAGGTTGTCTTGGTGAGGGCGGCTTCTGCGTGGGATTTCCCCAGATAGGCAACGCACTCACTGTGCTTGTCAGAGAGGGTTTCTTGTTGAAGTCCAGTAAGAGAAGATCGTTCATAGCTGAAGGAGTTTTAGTCTGAATCCTATGGTGATATGAGCCCGTATAGAGAGATGCTCCATACATTCTGGCAGGCTGCAGCGCCCGATTCGGTGGGCTGCACACAGAGGGGTTCATGCAGATTACATTGCTCAGCCATAGGTTTGTGCAGATTCCTGCACTGCTTTGGCTTGTGCCGTGTTACTGCGTGATTCAGTAAGACTTCAGCATTCAGAGAAAAAGGAGATTCCCATAGCATCTAGTGATGCAATACCAGTGAACTGTTCAAAAGGGAACTATATTAGCGTCCACACCAGTTGACGATATCATTCTGTTAATTCTAAGCGCATACTTGTCTGCTGCTTTAAATGCTCAAGCTCATTACAGCAGGATGGATTCTGATTGTTGTCAGTGATTGTATTATTCATCAGCTGGATAAAATCGTTCTGAAAGTGATAGTGAGTATGATTTTTAGAACTATATCGTTATCTTTATAGATATCGTCCTTGGTGTGAATGGGCCTTTAGGCCGCATGTATCCCAATTATTTAATAAAAATGTGCATTATACACCAGACTGGAAATTGTAAAGCATACTTTTTTTCTGTTGTGAGTCGTGACCTACCTTCAGGACGTTCAAGGGGCGGCTCTCATAGCTCTGACCAATCACAATTTTGCTGACCAGATTACTGTTTTCTGCCACAAGCATGTCCATGAAAGAGTAAATCTGAAAACAGCATGGTGAAGATCAAATTCATTTTTGTATGTAAAATTAGGTTCTGTAGGCTTATACACAAAAAATGGAACTGCATGAAGTCATAAACACATTTGATTCAAACAATTTTAAAGTACAGTTAAACATTATAGTTTCTTTGAAAAGGCTGATGAAAGGTCAATGTTGTGTAGTGGTATTGAATTAAAGTTGCACCACTCACAGAGTTCAGGTCATGATAGGTGGTGTAGACAAAATCATCGGTACTTCTTGGAAAGGCGCGATATTTCACCATCTCACGTGCCTCATCATCCACCAGATCCTTATGTTATAGAAATTCATCAAATTGGAGTTAGGAAAAAGTTAGGATTTTCAACTCCATTAATAATTATTTTGTGTTATATAGAATTAAATATGACAAAAAGTTCGATTATTTTCATGGTGTTTTTTTCGACCACAGCTTTGAAACAGTCCCACCTGAACATCCTCAATCATGACATTATACTGGATCTGATTGTACGCCAGGAACGCTCTGACAGCCTGAAGGCTGTGAAAGGGGACACGAACATCCACAGGCAGGGACTCATGAACGGGCTCCATCCAGAAGTCCACCTGAACACAGAGGGAAATATAGGGTAATAATTTATATCACATTATAATACGAGTATAATATAATCTATACAATAGTAATAAATATATAAATTTTATTTAATGAAAGTATATAATACAGCATCGTATATATATATATATATAGCGATTTTTGTTCTTATTTTTCAAATAATGCTGATTACAGATACAAGAACTGTTCAAGTGTCACTTTTATTAAATCTGAAACAATCAAAAGATCTATGGGCTTCACAAACTTACCCCCAGCATCGGTTCTTGGAGTTCCTTCAGGAGAGAGATCTGCTCTGCATCTTTTGCAGTGATCCGAAGAACCTGGTCTCTGTAGAAACATTAATGCATTTTCTTTAGCTTCAATATTCAGAATAATAGTATAGGTCTATTTTACAAAAAATGACACATGGAAGTCACAGTTTATTTCTCTGTATTTCAGCTCTCAGTATTTCATCGGACAATATGCTAACACATGTTTATTTATTAACCAGGAATTTGAAAGCATAAAGTAAGGGATACTTAGAGAAAAAGGTTTGTGAACTCACCCCTCAAAAGTCACTTTGCCAAACACGGCCACAAAAAGAGCCGATAGAACCAGTAACCCCTTCATCTTGCTGCTTGAAGTAGAGTTTCTCATAGTAAGTGTCCCCTTTATATAATATCATACTGATGATGATTGAGTCGAAGAACTAACGGGGTCAGGGCTCAGACAAACCTGCTGCTTTGGTTCTCACAACCTTATAAAACACTGATGATGGTGTTTAAGGGATGAGAACGTTGCATCTGTTTTTTCGCCTATTTCTAAATATAGCAACTCATGGCTTATTGACAAGAAAGAAAACAAGTTGCTATACTGTAAGTCCATGAATCACTGTCAAGTGAGGAGGTCAACTGGAAATTCAGCCCATAGTTCATATTTTTTGATAATGTACATGTGTTTTATCCCTTTAATGTAAACCTACTCATTTGTTTTCTGTGATGTTTTTGATGTTGTTTTGCAAACATTGCTGATGCAAGTTTTTGTAGAAATTACGAGAGAGTCTTTTGATTATTTTGGAATAATCAGCCAGAATGGGTTTGAAATAATAAACAAATCAATAAGGTTTTTTTGTTTTTTGTGGTTAGGCCAGGGAAAATGTTGACAGAGTGAAAACTGAATAAGCTGACAGATAAAGAGCAAAAGTCTAGTTGTGTCAATAAAGTTTTGAAATACATTTTTAAAAACTATTAATTTTCCCTTTTATCTTTTGTTATATTTTAGCTTTTTTTTGCATTAAAGAAACACCCCTTTGCATGTGAATTGAGCTATCATTCAAAAACATAAATATCAAAACAAAAAAGCAGTTGAAGGATGATGTAAATAATTTAATTATTTATATGACTTAAATATAATTGATTTGACCCTATTAAAGTTGATTTATTATGTAAATTAAAGTTGTTATTCTTTAACCTCTTATTCTTTAAAGATAACAGTCTCTCTTAGAACTGATGGGAAAACATAAAATTTAACCTGGACATTTAGATGACAAAAGTTACAGGCATAGGCTTCAGGCATACTGGAACAAAGGCAGGTGACAGACAGGTAAACAGGTGGTTTTAGGCAGGACAAGGAGCCTCCAGGATGGTACCAGTGCCCCATGAACCAGGAAGCTTAGGAAGCCACAGAGATGTTGGCAGTTTAGGTATCTTGGGGACAGCCTCCGAGACCATGTCAAGGAGAGTGGACGGCTTTGGGACAGCCTACATGGCCGTGTCACGGGAGATATGAGTATGGGAGTGGACGGAACACAGGAGTACAGGGGTTTCTAATGGCTGCCGTGCAGGAACACAGGAGTAAGGAGTACAAGAGTTTCTAATGGTTATTGTGGCCGTGACGAGGATGCTTGTGATGGTCACCATGAGGAGCAGGGATGACAGGACAGTAGGCTGGCCTCTGTGGCTGAGACAAGACACCTAGAAGCATAAGAAACATGAACCTCGACCGGGTAGCCTCCCCTAACGCCAGGGCAGTATGTGCTGCCCAAACACCTCAAATAGCTAGTGCCATTACCGATAGCATTGTGACCTCTTGACTCAACTCTGGGGATGGCGCAGGTTCTGGGCTGAGCTCTGGGGTGAGACCGAACTCCGGGGCTGGAGCCAACTTTAGAGTAGACTCAGGGCCTGGCGCTTACACTGGAGTGGGCTCAGGGGGTGGAGCCCACACTGTAGAGGACTCTTGACTGAGCTTGGGAACGTGAGCGGGCTCGTGAGCAGACTCATGGATTAGAGTTGACTCTGAAGTGGACTCATGGACTGGAGTGAACTCCTGGGCAGACTCATGGATCGGAGCAAACTTTGGAGTGGATTCTCAATTGGTTTGGACTGTAGCCTACTCTGGATTGGCTTAGACTGGAGCTGACTCTGGATTGGACTCTGGGATCACAGGAAGAATAAGAGGTCTTTCAGGGGTGGCCCAGCTAAGCGGAATGGTGTTGAGAATTTATTGCTCTATGGTACACTTCTTCACATCGCAAGGCATCTTGGAGAACAAAGGTTCATCCAAACCTTCATGAAACATCTCCATGAGCAAATCATCATGCAGGTAGACTGTACAAAAGAGCTCCAGGAAATCCTCTACATATCTCTCAACTAGACGGCCGTTTTGATTGAGAGAGTACAACATCAATTGGGCGGAGAAGTATGCTCACGCTTCAATAGGGTTGAGGGTTGTTCATTGAGCCGAACTGTCTGAAAGAACCGGTTTGCGAAAATGCATCACTAGTAAGTATACTTCAGGTAAGTCCCGATCCAAGCAATAGCAGTCTTAGCAAACAACATGACCAGACAGCTTGTGTATGTGGAGTGTCCTTATATCTGGTGCTGGGTTGATGAGATGAAAATAAATTAATAAAGTGAATTTAGGCATCACAAATTAATGATGTACTGAATGAAAATTATATATTCATTTTGAGATTTCCTAAAAATTACATTTAACAGTATTAATAAATTGTTGGTGTTTTTAAAGATGAGTATTAGATGATGGCAAATATCATTTAATGTAAAAATAGAGGAAACGAGCATGAACTCATAATATACAATAGAAACCGATACTGATAAATTAAAAATATCTGTAATAACGGCTGATAACCGATATGGTATGGATATATCAGTCTCCAGAGGCTTTTCAGGGCTGAACAATGTGTTCTTTATATTTGATAATATATATAAAAGCAACATCCATGAGATGACTTTTTTCTGTTGTTTTTATTAACACTCTTTTATTCACTTCGACAGATAAAAGGAATATTGTTGTATGCTTAATATGGATTATTCTTGGTGTGCTCCATGATGGCCATCAGGGCCAGCCAGGTCTCCTGAGCAGTGGGGACGATCTGATTGGCTGGCAAGAGGAAACCGTAGCGACCAGTATCTCTCAGCTCAAAGGTGTAGGAGTACTTGATGCCCTGATTGTAGGTCCAGTCAATAGTGCCTCCACTGGCTTGATCTGAGAACAAAACAGAGAGATTGTTAGCAGGGTAACCATGATCCAAATCTAATATTAAGTGAATCTTGTTATACTTACAGATGGTGGTAATGATGCTTCCATATCTGTAGCTTGTGTTATACAATGACTGCAGCTCAGAGATGGCTTTCTTGGCGAGTTCATGCTGAAGAGACAATACAGAGTTCATTTTAAAAGTTGTTAAATGAATCTAGAATTGTATGTTTCCACATGCATACCAGTTCAGCCTTGTCCTTGGCAGGAGTGCTTGTGTATCCATATGGATACAGGAGCATCTGAGAATAGCTGTGGATGGACACAAAGGCCTTGATTTTGCCGTGAGATTTCACAAAGTCCACAATGGCCTTGACCTCTGGCTCAGAATGAGCACTGGGTCCGCGATAGGTCTCAGTGCATGGATTATTGCTGGATCCAGCACCTATAGATGAAAAACAAAGAATTACAAGAAAATATTGCATTTTATTTAAATCTTTACAGCCCAGTTCACTTTAGACATTCTATAAGTAACTTTGCAGCCAACTACATGTCAACTACCAGTCTACTTAGTATACTTTGTGTTTAATATGTTAACACTTTATTTTGGTGGTCCCCCATCAGACATTCTACTGACTACAAGTAATTTTGAAAGTACATGTCAACTTATTCTGCTAACCCTAGCCTAACAGTCTACTAATGCTCTTTTAAGAGTTAGCTGACATGTAGTTTCACAGTTACGTATAGTTAGTAGAATCTCTAAAGTGTACTATCGAAATAAAGTGTAACCAAGGTTGTCAAAATAATTGAGAGGAAAATTAGGCAGAAATTAGGCAGATCCCTCTACCCCCTCTGAGACATGGGTCTTACAGTACAACTGCAATGATAAAAGCATCTCACCTCCAAAACCAGCATCCCAGTTTCTGTTTGGATCAACTCCAACACAGCTGGAGCCAGGGTTCGGCTTTCTGGTTTTACGCCACATGCGGTCCTTAAACAACAAACCAACCAATTGGATTTCACAAGAAAGACAGCAAATTTCATTAAAATATTGTTCTGTTAAACCGAATATGCATGTAATGTCTTCCAGGCATCAAACTTACACGGCTGTGGGTGTAGGCATAACCATCAGGGTTGGTGACGATCTCCAAGAAGATATCATATTTGTTAAGGATGTCGGTGAGGATGGGGTCACGTCCATAGTCGGTCACGATCTGCTCGACAAAAAAATACTCTAGTATAAATCTTTGATTCATTTATGCTGTAATAGATTGTATTTCAGAATTTCAAATGACCTTCTTGGCAAACCAGATTCCACTGGCCTGGGTGACCCATTCTCTGGAGTGGATGCCAGTGTCGATCCAGAGACCTGGACGGTTCGCTCCTGTGCTGAACTGAGTGATAGGGTGTTATTAGTCATTATGGACAAATGGACATATGCATTTGCCCTGACATTTACATTACTTAGAGTGCATGCATCCAATTCTTTAATGAAAATGTACATTATACACCAGACTGGATATTGTAGAGCATGCTTTTTTTCTGCAAGTAGTATCACTGAAATAACATTGCATCTTGATACCACCTTCTTGGCATCTAGCAAAAATTATTAGCCTAAAAATCATTGTTTACTTGAATCATAGCATAATCATAGTTTGTGTGCAAAATTCACTGATAAATGATAAACTCAACTGAGATTTAGTACCATTATCAGCATACAATGATTTGGGACACACTAATTTGGCATATATTATTTTCTGGCATATAAATTAATTTCCATCTCTGTTAAACTGCCATATGTAATAACTAACATTGAAGTTTAGTAATAGTAAAATAAGCATAAATAATATAAGACTGTTATTGATTGTGAGTCGTGACCTACCTTCAGGACGTTCAAGGGGCGCCTCTCATAGCTCTGACCAATCACAATTTTGCTGACCAGATTACTGTTTTCTGCCACAAGCATGTCCATGAAAGAGTAAATCTGAAAACAGCATGGTGAAGATCAAATTCATCTTTGTAAATCTACGAATGTAAAATTTGGTTCTGTAGGCTTATACACAAAAAACTGAACTGAAGTCATAAACACATTTGGTACAAATAATTTAAAGTACAATAAAACATCTTATAGTTTCTTTGAAAAGGCAGATTCAAAATGACAAAAGTTCAATGTCTTGTGTTGCACCACTCACAGAGTTCAGATCATGGTAGGTGGTGTAGACAAAATCATCTGTTCTTCTTGGAAAAGCACGATGTTTCACCATCTCACGTGCCTCATCATCCAGCAAATCCTTGTTACAGAAAGCCATCAAATAAGTAAGGATTTTCAATTCTGTAAATAATTATCTAGTGTTATGTCGAAGTAAATATGACCAGAAGTCTTATTAAATAGTCTTTGCAGGTAGTCTTTGAAATAGTCCCACCTGAACATCCTCAATCATGACATTATACTGGATCTGATTGTACGCCAGGAACGCTCTGACAGCCTGAAGGCTGTGAAAGGGGACACGAACATCCACAGGCAGGGACTCATGAACGGGCTCCATCCAGAAGTCCAGCTGAACACAGAGGAAAATATAGGGTAATCACATTATAATATGACTATAATATAAACTATACAATAGTAATATGGACAGTTTGGGGAAAGTTACTTGTGAAAGTAATGTATTCAACATATGTCAGATGAGTTCGATGCAGGCAAATCACTGAACATTTTCAGAAATTGTAGGCAATGATTGATATTTATTGGATTTCAGAAAGGCTTGACATCAACTTTTTTTCTCACCAGCCACTATGGCTAGTGGTTTTCCAAAGTTACTAGCCACTCAGCATTTTCACTGGCCACAATTTTTACATCAATATGATTGGGAAAAATTGCCATATAGATATTTTTAATATTATTTCAGTTTGGCAACAGGTATATTAGGCTGCTGTCATTTTAAGACCTGATAAACAGACCCATTATAGTGATAGACATGCATTTTCTTTCTCAACTATTTACGATGACTTAAAACATAAATGATTGTGTTTTACGTGAATTCTCGCCAAGACTAAGATGTAAGAAGAATATGGTGTAATAATGACTCAAGTCAAAATCTCCATCACAAAATCTTTCTCAATACCAAATATGGCATGTTATATAAAATATTACTTACTGATCAGTAATATTTAAACAATATTCCATATTGTTTATATGCAATATTATATACATTGAAAAAATGGATGCTGTGTTAAAAATACGGGCCTCAGCCCTAATAAAACGTTTTTGTTAGTTGTGATTAATCGTGATTAATGGAATTGACAGCATTATATATATTTATTCTACGGGGAGGTTGAATTCTTGAATCTGATTTGTTGATGAACGTTCTAAGATGAGCAATTATTTTCATGGAAAAGTCATGGCTTAAGTAGTTCCAGGCAGGTCTTTGCCACGTTACAGTTCCATATCACCTTGTCAAATCACTTCAGTCATTTCAAAGGTCCTCACCGCCTAAAGCAGGAAAAGAACCAAAACCCACAACGACACTGACAAAGCAAATAAATATAATAGACGATAGGGTAAAAACTACAAATTATTATTACTGGTATGTATGGAAAGCACATACTCTTTCTCTCTCTCTGTCTCTCACTCAAACACACATACAGTACGGATACACACTTGCACAGAGACAAGTTGTCAGCGCTACTCTGACGAATTTATCAGTAAAATATTTTAACAATTTACAAACTTACTGTAAAAATGCTACTGTCGAACACTTTTGAGAGACACACAGTCTTGGATAATTCACATTCTTAATCTCTTTCTCTGTCTCTCTAATAACAGCATTAATAACTAAATATTCTATCGGTGGCTGAAGCCTCCATTAGCTTTAAAATGACATTTTGGAATTAGCAACGGAGACTTGGGATTAGATGCGTATTAGTCTTATACATAAGAGCGTTTTAAGGACAAAAACCTGACAAATATCTTGAAATGCAGTACATGATCTGAATAACATTTTGTTGTAACCGTTGAATAAGTGGAATAATTGACTTTGGTCTGTTGAATTATTGAAAATAATGCACACCCAAGGTATAATGCAATCCACTTGACTTCATGGCCTCATTATTTTTCTAATAAGTCAACAGCCCGTCGTCAGTTATTCCTTATGATGGTAAAGTGTAAGCAGCACCATAAAATATATATTTATAATAAAATAAAAAAAATGTTAATTTAATTATTAGTAATGATTTAAATATATTAATATAAACATAATCATTTTGCAGAGTTTTTTTTTTTTTTTCAAATAATGCTGACCACAGAAACAAATCTAACCTTTATCCCATCAAATCTGAAACGATCAAAAGATCTATGGGCTTCTTACCCCGAGCATCGGTTCTTGGAGTTCCTTCAGGAGAGAGATCTGCTCTGCATCTTTTGCAGTGATCCGAAGAACCTGGTCTCTGTAGAAACATTAATACGATGTAACTTTATGAAAGCATAAAGTAAAGGATAGGCTATTTGGAGACAAAAGATTTGTGAACTCACCCCTCAAAAGTCACTTTGCCAAACACGGCCACAAAAAGAGCCGATAGAACCAATAACCCCTTCATCTTGCTGCTTGAAGTAGAGTTTCTCATAGTAAGTGCCCCCTTTATATAATATCATCCTGATGATGATTGGAGTCGAAGAACTAACGGGGTCAGGGCTCAGACAAACCTGCTGCTTTGGTTCTCACAACCTTATAAAACACTGATGATGGCGTTTAAGGGATGAGAACGTTGCATCTGTTTTTTCGCCTATTTTTAAATATAGCAACAATTGATAAGAAAACGGTAAGTTTTTGTAGAAATTATAAGAGTGATCATTTTGGAAGAATCAGTCACAATAAGTTTAAATCTATAAACGAATCAGTAAAGGTTTTTTTGTTTTTATGGTGAGGGCAGTGAAAATGTTGAGAGAGTGAACACTGAATAAGGTGACTGATAAAGAGCAAAAGTAGGTGTGTTCATTTTTGTTAAAAATTTGGCTTTTTTGCGTTAAAGAAACACACTTTGTGCGTGAATTGAGCTATCATTCAATAACATAATTATCTAAACAAAAAGAAGTTGAAGTACAAAGAGAATAACAGTTGCTGGGAAGTATTAAATCTGACTTCGATATAATAAATCTGACACAGATATAATTAATGGTAAAGGTAAAAGTCTTTTTTTAGAACTGATAGGAAAATACAAGATTTAACATGAATGTTTAAATAACAAAAGTTACAATAGTAAAATAAGTCAATAAAGTAAATTTAGGCATCACAACATTATAATCTACAGTATGAACCCTGGATAGTCGAGGAGCCGGAGCCAAGGAGTTGGCGATGATGGACCATGACGATGGCATGAGGACAGATGATCAGGGTGACGATGTGGGGAGGGAGGCCGATGGGGAGGTTGGAGGATGGGAGAAGTCCAATAATGCCGAAGGGGTGCAGGGTGAGGGCACAGCACAAATCCTGGAAGTCCGTAGCTGCAGCTGGCCATCGACCTGGAGTGTCGAGCCATCCCAGTGGAGCTTCCGGGCAGATGGAACGCGGATTGGTGGGTTGAGGTGAGGGCAACAAGCTTGACAAGTCGAAGTGGAGGTGTGTACCTGGAGGCCTGAGGTGAGAGGTGGAGGTGTGGACCTGGAGGCCCGAGGTGAGAGGTGGAGGTGTGGACCTGGAGGCCCGAGGTGAGAGGTGGAGGTGTGGACCTGGAGACCCGAGCTGCGAGGTGGAGGTGTGGACCTGGAGGCCCGAGGTGAGAGATGGAGGTGTAGACCTGGAGGCCCGAGGTGCAGCCGGGGACTCTGCCTCTAGCAGGTCTTTTGGTTTATTGTGTCACTGTTATCGTTAAATTTCATTTATTTTACTGTGTATATTTATTTATTTGTCTTTTTGGAAGCTGTAGGGAGGTGCCATTTTGTTGAACCCTGTTTTCTCCTGTTTTGGGGCCAAGTAGGGTGCAATCCTGTTATTATTTTCTTTTCTTTGTTAGGTTAGTTAGAGGTAAAGTAACCAGTTAGATTGCTTTTTTGTTTGTTATTTTGGCCTTGCCCTCTCCTGAAGCTATTGCTTCCCTTTCTCTTTTCTTTTATTTTGCTTTTCATTTTTAAATACCTTTGTTGTTCCATGAGCTGTTAAACAAAAATTCTTTATGGTAATTTGTTGCTTGTGGTGCTGTGGTAGGACTCAGGCTAGCACTCTTAAAATATTTGTTGTTTTGTTGCGTCCAACTATACCCCTAGACTTATATGGTCGTAACACCAGCAATGGAGATGGGACAAGGACAACAAGCTGGGATACAGGCGGAAGATGGGACCGGTGAAGAAGATGATGATGTGAGGGTGGGGATTTGGGCGGGAATAGGATCTGTGGACCACAGGTCTATCAGGTCACAGTTCGCTCCTGGCTTTGAGATAGACTTCCTTGCTTGCGTCGACTCCGCGGCTCTGAAGTTTTCCGGTTCTGGCTAGAGAATAACCTCCATGGGTGCCTCGGGCTTGCTGGCTGAGGAAAAGAGGCTGCCGTTCTGGAGAATCCAGACCTGTTTTCTGGGAGGAGGAGAAGCTGCAATGCTGGTGAGTCCATATTTTCTTTCTTAGTCATTTCTGAGTAGTCAGTTATTCTGTAACATTGAGGAAGTGCACTACGAAGCAGACGAGTAACATAAACAATCTTTAATATGATGACAGGAAATATAATGTTCACATAGACAATAACCAACAAAAGACTGAATGGAACAGGGAGTATATAAACACTCGTAGCAAATGAGGGAACTAAACAGGAACAGCTGAATGAAGATCAACCGTAGCAATTATGCTAGATTAACCAATGAAGATCAAAAACCTTAACAACTAATAAGAACATGACAGACAATGAACAAATCAGAACACGTGTGACATCGATACTGATAACAACGATGAACAATGTGTTCTTTATATTTGAAAATGAATTTCAAAGCAACATCCATAAGATGGTGACTGTTTCTGTTGTTTTTATTAACACTCTTTTATTCACTCCGACAGATAAAAGGAATATTGTTGTATGCTTAATATGGATTATTCTTGGTGTGCTCCATGATGGCCATCAGGGCCAGCCAGGTCTCCTGAGCAGTGGGGACGATCTGATTGGCTGGCAAGAGGAAACCAAAGCGACCAGTGTCTCTCAGCTCAAAGGTGTAGGAGTACTTGATGCCCTGATTGTAGGTCCAGTCAATAGTGCCTCCACTGGCTTGATCTGAGAACAAAACAGAGAGATTGTTAGCAGGGTAACCATGATCCAAATCTAATATTAAGTGAATCTTATTATACTTACAGATGGTGGTAATGATGCTTCCATATCTGTAGCTTGTGTTATACAATGACTGCAGCTCAGAGATGGCTTTCTTGGCGAGTTCATGCTGAAGAGACAATACAGAGTTCATTTTAAAAGTTGTTAAATGAATCTATTTTTATGTTTCCACATGCATACTGTCACCACCTGTTGTCCTTTTCACCACCTGTTCTGTTTGGTTCATTCCCTTTTTCACACTTTCTGTGTGTTTTGTTCACATCATTAAATCTCACATGCTGTCTGCACCTTGTCATCCACGTTATCAATCTGCATCATTGTTATTCTAATTTCTGTCTGTGTGTATGTTCTCGTATGTTCAGTTGTTTGTTGTTGATTTTGTGTTATCTGTGTATGTGTGTGTCTGTTGTTGGATTGTCTGTTTGTTTGTCTCACCTATCTGGATTGTGTGTTTTTCCTGGATTATATATAATTACCTGTTTTTTCCTTACCTTATCTATGTTTTTTTCTACCAATGCCTTACTTTATTAAAATTTATGTTTATAAAGTTTTTGTTTTTTTGTTTTGATGTTTTTTTTGTTTATCCTTTTTTGAACGTTGTCCTTTTTTTTCCCCCCTGCTGCATGAAGATGCTGTGCCTTGAGCAGCAGGGATGCTGTGCCCGGAGCAGAATTAGTTCCTCGCTCCGAATTTCAGAGAATTCTCTACTTTCCTTTCGCCTCTCACAACTCCTCTATGCTGTCTCTCAACTTGCACTTTCTGCCTATGCAGTGTCCGGGGGAAGACCTCGGGCAACGAGCGGGGGGAAAGAATGTGGTACGTGGAGTGGGTGCTGGACGAGTGTGTGCGTGCAATCCCAGTGCCCCCACGCACACCCACCCACACACAGCCAACAACATACAGCCCACCCCACGATGACACCCGCTGAACCGAACCACGGAGCCCAGCCGAGGCACGAGAGGAAGCGAGAGATGGAAGCGCGAGAGTGAAAGGAGCTGCAGAGAGATCAAGACCGAGAGGAGCCTGAGACCACCGCACCTGGTGAAGGTGTGAGGTGACGAGAGGACACGGAATCGCCGAGGGAAACGAATCTGACAGGTGGAGGGAACGGCGTAACCGCCTACCGTCCCCAAAACCGAGGGGCTTCGTGGAGGGGACGGGGAGAGAGTGATGAAAGAAAATGGAAAGAAGTGAATATTTTTGCTTCCAGGCTGTTTTAATTGAACCTAAACTCCTTCCCCCCGCCCACCTCCCCCTCTCCCTCTCCCCCTTCCCCTCCCCACCCTTGGAGCCGCCCAGTGCTATCCTCCCCCTCCTCCACGCCTGTCCCAGCTCCCAGTCGCCCCCAGCCCCGCCCCCAGCCCATTCATTCCTGCACTCCATCTCCGCCTCCCTCTCTGCCTCGTGACGTCCCTTCAGTCCTCTTCCAGTGGGGTTGGTCTCTTCTGGGGTTCCTCCAGCCTCGGTCTCCTCTCCTCCCTCCTCTCCCTCCCTTCCTCCCTCGAAGCCTCGGTCCTCTCCCCGTCCCCCGTCAGCCCGTCGATCTGGCTCCTCCGCGGTTGGCGCGGCCTCCCTCGTTCGCGATTCGCCGGAACGTCTCGGAACGTCGGACACGCCTCGAACTCGGACATCCGCCTGCGGCGCTCGGCACCCGCCCTGGCCCCGCTGCTCCTCCCTTCCCCCGCCTCAGCTGCTCCACCCCTCCCCCCCCCTCTGGCCTCCGCCTCCCCCCCTCCTCCCCTCCCTCTCACCTCTGCCTCCTGGATCCCTCCCTCCCCCTCCTCCTCGGGCCTCGGTCCTCGTCAGCGGGCGGCGGGCGTCCAGTCGCTCGCCGCCTCCGGGTTCGCGGTCACCGTCGCTACCTCCCCGTCGCCTATACGCGACTCCCTCCGTCCATGGGTGACCTACGTCGCGTCTCATCCATCGTCAAGGTCTCCATAAAACCATGCAATCCTCCCTTCCTCCCGCGACGCCGCCATGGGGGGTCTGGTCTGCTCTGGTCTGGTCTTGTTGGGTATCACCCTCTGCTCAATCCACCCTGGCCCACTACCACCCCCCATCCCCCGCACCACCCCCCTCCCTGTTTCCTGCCTCCCTCCTGTCCTGGTACGTCACCTCTTCCCTAAACCACCACCCCTATCTTTCATCTCCTCATCCCCTTCTATCCCTCTTCTTTCCGGGGGAGACGCGTCTTCCGTCGGGAGGGGCGCGTCATGTCACACCTCGTCTCACCTGACACATTTCATTGACTTTTGTTTGTTTGTGTTTGTTGTTCCTGCCACCTTTTTTTGTCTGTTTTGCCTCCACTATCTGTTGCCATGACACTCACTCACCTCACTCACAGCAATCATCTCTCTCGTTATTGTCCCCCCCCCTGTGCTTGTGTAATTAAGTTTCAGTTTCATGTTTTGTCCTTGTCTGGTATTGAATGGTGTGCGTTGTGATGTGTGTTCCTGTTCCTGTGTCTGACTGGGATTACCTGTTTACCTCTGGGGATTACATAAAGCTACCTGTTTTTTTCACCTTCTCTTTCGTCTTCGTGTTTATCTCACACTACCATCGTTACACATACCAGTTCTGTCTGGTCCTTGGCAGGGGTTCTTGTGTATCCATAAGGATACAGGAGCATCTGAGAATAGCTGTGGATGGACACAAAGGCCTTGAGGTTGCCGTGAGATTTCACAAAGTCCACAATGGCCTTGACCTCTGGCTCAGAATGAGCTCTGGGTCCATGGTAGGTCTCAGTGCATGGGTCACTGCTGGATCCAGCTCCTATAGATGGAAAACAGAGAATTACAATAAAGTATTTATACTACATACTATTTATATCTTTACAGCCCCTAAAAATTTACAAGTAACACTATTTCAATAGTATTTGCAAATACATGTCAACTTATTCTGCTAACCCTAACTAAACAGTCTACTAATGCTCTAATGAGAGTTAGCTGACATGTAGTTGTAAAGTTACTTGTAGTTAGTAGAATGTCTAAAGTGGACTATCGAAATAGTGTAACTGTTATGATCATCAGCTGGAGTGTCCTTGATAGCCATCCTAGGACACACCATCACAGACTATTGCCACTCTATCATGGACTTCATTCCCCATAATCTATTCCATGGAATCATCAGCATTTAATACTTTCATCTGTGTCTTATTTACTTTGTTAGTTCACAATATATAAGCCTGGTCAATTCTGTCATTCATTGCTAAGTCTTGTATGTGTTTGTACTGCATTTTTGAGGTCTTTCCTGTTTTTCCAATAAACTGCATTTGGATCATCAGTTACGTAACAGTAACCTAGATACACGTTTAGGTAGTCTGCTTCAGTGGTCTTCCAGCACTCGTCAATGTCAAAATAATTGAGATGGGCAATTAAATCTAAGAAGTCAGGTCGACCCTTCCACCTGCTCTAAAACATGGGCCTTACAGTACAACTGTTATGATAAAAGCATCTCACCTCCAAAGCCAACATCCCAGTTTCTGTTGGGATCAACTCCAACACAGCTGGAGCCAGGGTTTGGCTTTCTGGTTTTACGCCACATGCGGTTCTTAAACAAAGAGATTCACAATTGAAAAGTATGTTGGGATTAATTCACAAAATATAACTGTTCTGAATTAAATGTGAAGTCTTTCAGGCATTAGACTCTAAAACTCACACGGCTGTGGGTGTAGGCATAACCATCAGGATTGGTGACGATCTCCAAGAAGATATCATATTTGTTAAGGATGTCGGTGAGGACAGGGTCACGTCTGTAGTCGGTCACGATCTGCTCAAGACAAAACACATGGTGTGCAATAAGTCAATTCTTGTTCCATTATACTAATTAATATTTTTTTAAAAGCATGTTTGTATTTGCTTCTTGGCAAATAATTCTTACCTTCTTGGCAAACCAGATTCCACTGGCCTGGGTGACCCATTCTCGGGAGTGGATGCCAGTGTCGATCCAGAGACCTGGACGGTTCGCTCCTGTGCTGAACTGAGTGAAAAGACATTATCACAAAGGAAATAAAGCATAATTAAACCACACATACTGGATTTAAATATACAGATTATATATTAAATATGAGATTCAAAATTTGTGTTGAAGCTGAATAATTTAATTGTTTTGGTGTAAAATACTGCAGTCATTCATATTTCTCAAAACTGTAAACAATGTGTTTTAGGGCTATTTATGCGTTCACGCCATAACTTGTAAGCTGGGAATTTTCTAAGAGCACCTATTTGTGCCACATGACCTCTATTCCACCACATTCATTTAGGCCAGGGGTGTCCAATCCTGCTTCTGGAAGGCCACTGTCCTGCCGAGTCCAGCTCCATCCCCAACCTTAATTAAACACACCTGAAACAGCTAATCAAAGTCTTACTAGGTAAATTAAAAACTTCCAGGTGTGTTGAGGTAAGTTGGAGCGAAACTCTGCAGGACAGTGGCCCTCCAGGACCAAGTTTGGACACCCATGATTTAAGCATTGATAATGTTGCCAAAGAAACGCATGATTCCCAGTTCGACTACGTAAACATATTGACATCATGGTAATTACGACATGGCGTGAACAAATCTCGCATAACCTGTTATATTAGGTGGTGCAAGTGATGCAGAAATTGTATTATAAATCTGGAAGTGTTTTGGATTTTAAAGCTTACTAAAAACTTGACCTTAGTAAACCTGATATCATATTGTAGAGAAACATTTTTTACAAATTTGTTATTATTTGTTGATGTCATGTGCATTCATTTATTTACTTATTTGATCTAAAATAGATAACATAATGAGGAAAGTATGAAATTGGAAAAATGCTAAAAACTTTTAAACTAAAGCTCTCAAATTTCCGTTTGCAAATTATATGTACATATTCAGTGTTGGGTAAGTTATTCTATAAATTTAATGTAGTGACTTAACAATTGTGAGTTAACAAATAATCTTTACAAAAAAAAACCTCATCCGACAACAAAATGAGACACCAAGGTACTGTGGACAACCCTTGAAGAGCAACTAATACCCAGGCATGAAAACCATTTGCAACCAGAAGGAATGTGAAAGAGTTAACTCTCGCTCCATTTCTCTTTTGAAACACATGTAATGTTTCGACAGAGCTGGTGCGCTCAACACATTAAGCTATGTGTAACTTCCTAAGCAGTAACGGATTCAGACTCATATCGCAAGTTCATCATAATTTCTTCATTTAATGCAGAAGAAATTGATTGCAACTTCAACACCATCGACTCAAGGAACCATTAAGACTTTCTCTTTAGACTGGGCGATCTTTCAACAGCCAAGGCATCGCATGCATCTCACAATTAACTTACTAAACGGAGGTTTAGTATAAGCTAAGCTGTTTGTTAAGAAAGGTGCTTTGAAGTGAGAAACTGATGGTTCTTTCAGATGGTTAGATGACCCTTTTTCATTGCTTCATTCCTCTGTTCTGTTTTGGTTTCATTCACTTTCACGTATGTGTTTGTTTTATATTATATAATTATTTATCATGACCTACCTTCAGGACATTCAAGGGGTGCCTCTCATAGCTCTGACCAATCACAATTTTGCTGACTAGATTACGGTTTTCTGCCACAAGCATGTCCATGAATTTGTAAATCTGCAAATAGCATCATGAAGACCAAATGATTGTATATTTTGTGTGTAAAATTGTTTTAAAGATTCAACAGGTAATGAAATTTTGAAAAACATATTGAATTCCATTGATACACACAGAGCTCAGGTTATGATAGGTGGTGTAGACAAAGTCATCGGTACTTCTCGGAAAGGATCGATTTGTCACCATCTCACGTTCCTCGTTATCCAGCAAATCCTTATGGTGCAAGAAGAATGGTGTCGACAACAAAAACTTCAGGTTTGCATTTTATGATTGATTACCCTCAATAAAGAATCATTTAATATTATATGAAATGTGAAAAAAAAAAAATATTAAACATGACAAAAGATTCATTTTGGAGTGACCCAGGGTTTCCCAATGTGGGGTTTGTGAAGGAACTGCAGAAAGTTTGAGAGTTAATGCTAATAATGAATAAAATAAAATTTAAATAAAAACAATCAAACTTTAAGATAGAATATTTGGTTACCTACATGTCATATGACCATTGACATACAAGTACATGTGAATGTGTTGTTAAATTATTAAAATGTTTGGGCAACAAATTATTTTGGGAAACCCTGGTGTAACCAATGTATGGGTGTTGTATTATTGTTTATCGTCTAAAAGCTATTAAAAATAATCAAAAAGTTTAATTAGTTAAAGAGAGTTATCTATATTTTCTCCAGTAACAGTCCCACCTGAACATTCTCAATCATGACATTATACTGAATCTGATTGTACACCAGAAATGCTTTGACTGCTTGAAGGCTGTGAAAGGGGACACGAACATCCACAGGCAGGGACTCATGAACGGGCTCCATCCAGAAGTCCAGCTGAACACAGAAGGCAACAAGGAAACCTGATGTTCAGTTTCCTAGTTTAAAAACTGAATGCATATGAGAAACATAAAAAATGTAGACCTCCGTTCTTGATGTGAGACTTACCCCAAGATGCCCCTTTTGAGAAAGTTTCTTCAGGAGAGAGATTTGTGCTTCATCTTGTGCGGTGATCCGAAGAACCTGGTCTCTGACATCATCAACACCATATTTTTAATTATGTTGTTAGACGTGATATGGCATCATCCATTTAAACACCAAAATGACTCACCTCTCAAAAGACTTTTTGGCAGAAACAGCCACAAACAGAGCAGCTAAAAATAGTAATCTGTTCATCTTCCTACATAAAGTTGAGCTATCAACATTAAAATCTCACTTTATATTCTGTCACTGAAACTATGACCATGTCGACCCTCCTCTTTAACACTCAACCACAGCTTCCTCAAGAGACTCTTAAAGGGATAGTTCACCCAAAAATGAAAATCTGTCATCATTTACTCACCCTCAAGTTGTTCCAAATTGTATTAATTTCTTTCTTCTCATCCCATGAGAGAATATTGTGATTTTCAACAGCAGTAAAAGCGGAAACCAGGGGTAACGCGGATATAACGTTGTTGACAGGGTATTCCCACACACGTGCCGGAGCCTTAGTTAAAATCGCAATTTCCTCATGATTTACAAAGAGTTGGAAACATATGGGATTTTTTAAGTACTCAACTGAACAAAATATATAACACTGGCCTAGTGGATTTTGGATATTTTACTGCAAAAATTTTGCATATTGCAACTTTAGGATGATTTCTTACTGGAAACCATCAGTAGATGGATACACATGGTCATAAAGGGATGAACATGGTCAGCAACAGTAATCAGGGTGTGTTTCCTAAAACAACCATCATCGCACGTTCCATCGTTTCCAATAGAATTCAATGGAAGTTGTGCCCATAGTCGGCTAATGATGCTTTTGGGAAATGCAACCCATGTCGGCTATGGCCATTACACTACCACCACCTGTTTACGTCAGACCAAAGTGCTTTCTAAGATGTGAAAGATGGGTTTAGACATCACCAGAGTTATTAGAATGGTAAAACACAAACAAAAAAACATGCAATCATACTGATGGAGCAAGCAATAACCTCGGAAAGCTTGACTAAATTATTTCTATGAGTAAAGGAACCTGTTGTAAAGCACTGCTCACTCGACGCAGCTGTTTCAGCTCTTCAACAGACACACCACCAAGCTCATGATTAAGAAAAAAAGCTACCCTTACAAAAAAGAACTGCAGTATATTAAAGTAGAACTGCAGTAAAACTGCAGTACCAAGTAGTTTAACTGCAGTTTAATTAAGCACAACCATAGATTTGCAGTATAATGAAGTATAGTCACAGTACAACAGCAGTAAAACTGTAGTATAAGCACAGCTGCAGTAAAATGAAGTACAACTGAAAGTGGCATGAAGTATAAAAACAGTATAACTGCCGTTGTATTGCAGTTTTATTTTACTAGCACTACTTAGATGTATTGCAGTATAGTTGTACTCCAGTAAAACTACAGACATTTTAGGTTATACTGCAATACTGCAGTTTTTTCGTGTCCAAAAAACTGCATTTTTCTATATGTAACAAAAACTGTGGTATTACTTCTAAAAAACTGCAGTAATCTTTTGTAAGGGTAGAAAGCAAAAGTTTTTTGTTACGGCCTTGTGTGATTGATCTTGCCAAAATGAATAACAGATGCACCTGGTAACTAAAATTAGCCAAAATAATGACAAAACTCACTTTAAAACACTTTGTAATCTTTGTAATAACTTTAATCTTTGTAATAACGTACGATTCGTTCATGTTCAAATGAAGATATTTTTGATAAAATCCAATGGCTCAGTGAGGCCTCTATTGCCAGAAAGCTAATACACTTTCAGATGCCCAGAAGAGTATTAAAACATATTTAAAACGGTTCATGTGGCTACAGCGAACAAAACTCAAAAAAACTTGAGGTAGTTCTTGAAACTCTTAACATGAAATGTTTTTGTACACTAATTCATACAACTTAAAATTACCATGTAAGCTCAATGTAAACATTTGTACATTAGTATAAAACTAGCTAGCTATAACAAGCTAATTCAGAAAATGCTAACTTGCTAACATGTTAACAATAGCATGATATAGCACTTTCTGAATGAGAACAGCCATGTGAACGACAAAGAAAGTGCTAAATACTTATAAAACATTAAAATACATGTTTAAATTATATGTTAAAACTAAGAAATAGCAAATGTTAATTATATTATTAAAATTTAATTGTTATTTTTCTCCAAACATTGCACATATGCCATATTACATTGAATATACAAATTGAATAATGCTGCCCATATGATTTCATAGTACTTGAGTCATCCTTTATTTACTGCCTCGGTGTCTGTGACCTTGTATTTGAGGTGGTAATGGGAAGGGAAGCCTGCTGTTGCGATTCCCACAATATTATGCAATACTAATTTTTACCATACTTAGTACAGCAATATAAGCTCTATTGACTTGTAAATAATCAACAAGCCTAAGAAATTGTCTGAAATCAGAGAAATAGTAAAAACAAGACCAAGTCAACAAGTCATGTCTCCACTGGGGCAAAATCGCACTATTTTCTGTAATTAATTGCACATAACATTAAAGTTAATGTGTTTTTATGCTGAAAAACTTTCACAATTAATCTCCAAAATTATGTAGTACATGTAAAAAATGAATATTATTGTAACAAACTTTTATGTTTGAATGAAGCAGATGGACAGAACAGTACCAAATCTTGTTATCAGATATTATTATACAGGTCAAGATGACCAAACCATGGTAATCATTCACTTCTTCTGGAGATTTCTCATCCACACATCTCATAATAAGTCATATCCTGACAGGGAAGGCACACCTAAATGTTACAAACACTCACATGAAAACAAGCTCATCCTTCATCACTTTATTACTTTAGTCACATGTAGTTAGCAGAAGGACAGTTACAAGCACAGCCTATTTTTTATTACCAAATAATATGGAATAAGCAGGTTGTAGAAAAAACAAAGCTGATGCATTTATATCTCTTTGCAAAACAATATCTTGCTTTGTGGAATAGAAGAGCAGAAAACACTTGTACCAAGGATAGTTTTGACCTTGAAGTTGACACTAAATGCTCAGACAGGCCGCTTGCTGGTTTGGTTCTCACAACCTTGTGCAACACTGGAGCTTGATGGATGGGAACAATGCAGCTGTTAATATCTTCATTTTTTGTCAGTACATAGATTTATCATGGAAAACATGATTGGTTTCAGAAATTAAATACACAATTTATTTCAGTTTGCTTAAAGGAATTGATTTAGTCTATGTGAGGATTTATAGGGTGACAGCTTATTGCTTGAAGATCTGATAAAAAAAAACAACAACTGAAAGACACTTTTGTAATCTGGTCGATGAAACAGAGCTAAATAAAGGAATAACTGTGTATTATTGATTGAGTGAGGGAGTAAAAATTACACCCAAGATAAGACAGGAAACACACCCGGTTTCTGGTTATACTCAGACAGCAAAGACATTATCACTTCTGGCAATGTAGTTAGTCATGACAATGAAGCAGTGGCCATGCTATCTGTGCTTCATGTCCACATCTACTCAACAAAATTAGTGAAGCAAGGATTTCAAGCAGGCTTAGTCAAGATGAGTCAGCACAAACCTTTAATAAACCCCTAAAAGAGAGTCAGAGAAACAAAATTTAGGATGTCAGAACTGAAAATCTTACAGTTTACATCACCACACCCCTTCTTAAACCAGCACAAACACTGACTAAACCACAGCTTCCGCCATGAGGCCAGCACAGCTGTTTCTGTTTCCTGCCCTCTGCCCCATAATATGCATTTACAACTCATTCTGACCTGTTGCAATGTGTGTTTGTTATATTGAACAAGTAAAGCGCTTAATTTATTTCAGACAAATTATTATTATTATTATTTTTCATCCATCCATCCATCCATCCATCTATCTATCTGTCTTTTTCATCTATCTATCTATCTATCTATCTATCTATCTATCTATCTATCTATCTATCTATCTATCTATCTATCTATCTATCTATCTATCTATCTATCTATCTATCTATCTATCTATCTATCTATCTATCTATCTATCTCTTTTTCATCTACACTGTAAAATCCAATAGTGATTTTAACTCATACTTTTTAGTTAACTTTACTTAATGTCTTAACTTAATTGCAAAACTCTAGTAATCTGGACTATTCACATACTATGTCTTGTTTTACTCATAAATCCCAAGTAAAGATTAATTGATTGGTTTGAGTACCACATAGTCAAGCAAAAAAAACGTTTTGAGTTTTGAGGCAGGGCTTTTCTTAATAGACTCTTCCCCATTTCCTCCACTTCTGCAGTTATCTTTCTCTGTTTGAATTCACTGATTTGCCAAAGTCATCTTAAATGTTTAATTGTCAACTCAACTGAATAATTTGAGAGAACATCACATAAGCTGACTTCTTAAATTGACATTGATTTTCCTAAAATGTTTTATTTTGGACTAACCATTATGGTGGATGGTGTTTCGTTTGCTTGGGCACTTCATTTATATTTCTATATATTTATATCTGTATTCTGATTTGTTGCAGTGATGCAACAAGAATTCACAGGTCATATATTCATATGTGACTGAAATTCGCAATTTATATATTACAGATATGAATATTATATATTCATATATTATTAAAATATGAATTTAACATATATGTTTATATATGAATGATGTGACATCATATTTTCTTCCAAGTAATGATCATTTACTAAGTTAATAGTAGCATTTATAAACACGTATGAACAGTTGGTGAAACTTTTAAGTGGGTTGATACAATTCCTCTAAACTTGTGACAATATTGAGTAATTGACTACACTTGTCACACAGACTTCAACATTCAGCATGCTAAACACAACTATGGTAACAAATTTTATTGAAAGTAAATTATCAAGTACAATCTACAGTTCTTTTTTAGTCACTAGAACTCACGTGTAAGTCAACTATACTTATTAAGCTTTTGTAAGTACAACATAATATTCCTATTTCACTTTACTTAGTTTTTTTAAGGCAATCGGTTTCCTAATATTTTCCTAGTAATGTGAACACTAATAGAAAGTTAACTCAAACAATGATTTTAAGTCAACAGTACTTAACTATACTTGATTAACAATTTGTCTCTACAAATTGTGTCAAGTTACACCAACTAATCATTAATACTCTACTTTACTTAGAAATTTTAAGGCAATCGGTTTCCTCACTTTTTCTAAGTAAAGTCAACTTATTACATTTTACAGTGTATCTATCTATCTATCTATCTATCTATCTATCTATCTATCTATCTATCTATCTATCTATCTATCTCTTTTTCATCTATCTATCTATCTATCTATCTATCTATCTATCTATCTATCTATCTATCTATCTTTTTCATCTATCTATCTATCTATCTATCTATCTATCTATCTATCTATCTATCTATCTATCTATCTATCTATCTATCTATCTATCTATCTATCTATCTCTTTTTCATCTATCTATCTATCTATCTATCTATCTATCTGTCTATCTATCTATCTATCTATCTATCTATCTATCTATCTGTCTGTCTTTTTCATCTATCTATCTATCTATCTATCTGTCTGTCTGTCTGTCTTTTTCATCTATCTATCTATCTATCTATCTATCTATCTATCTATCTATCTATCTATCTATCTATCTATCTATCTATCTATCTATCTATCTATACACTAATATATAGCACTTATATTACGTTACACACAGTATAATAGTAAATTATAGGCGTTGTAGGTTATTTTACTAGTCATATCTCATAGCCTACAGCTCTCCGATTTAATAGCTATTGTTTCGATGTGTAACTTTGACATGTCATACTTGGCTCTGATTGGTAGTTCTCATCTACATCTCGGCTTCTATTGGTCGAACAGCGCACATTGGCAATGAGCGGAAGTCTTTCAGCTCGGGTGAGTGTGAGGGGGACAGAGGTGGCAGACTGTCCCGTGCAACGAAAGTGATCCTTCAGGGAAAGTTGCCGGTGGGAGTACATTCATCGCTGGTTATCAAATCTAAACGAGTTCGACAAGAATGGAGATCGAGAAAGAAGTTAAAAAGGTACGCGCATTGAACTGGTCATAGTCCAAAGGGTTAGTTACAGAAACACTCGGCAACGCCCTTAAAGGTAAAGTCACTGCCATTGTTACACATGGCGAAACATTTGGTATTACAACTGCCACATTTGAGAGCAAAAAAAAAAAGAAAAAAAAGAAGCTTGGTTACATTTATTAAGAAAAAGGAAGCGGTCATTAATAGGAAGTAAAACATTGGAGTATCCTTGTCCCTCTTTATTTGATAGAAAAAATGAATAGTATGTAATGGCTAAGTTTAAAGAGCCGATAGATCGTCCTTTATCCATATTGTAAACAAGCTGGACGATGTTATGATTATTATGTGTAATTCTGCTGACACTTTCACTTTTCTTACAGGAGTGTCTCTACAGAAATGCGTTTCTTTCATCGCACATTGCAGTGGTCAAATATGTTGTAACATACATGTACAGTAAAGAAAGAAGTGGGTTTGTTGCAAAATGATGATGAACAAATGTGAAGTTTCTGTTAAATAGTTATTTTCTCATCCTCATGTTGTTCCAAACCTCTATGGCTTTCTTTCTTCTGTGAAGATACTTTGAAAAATGTTCTTCAAAGACAATGATAACTGAAGATGTCAAGAGCATAAATTCACCATAAAATGTAGTTAATATGACTTGTGCACTTTGTGTGACAAACAGACTGAAATTTAAGACATTTCAACTTTTTATTGAAGAAATGATTCATTTGATCATGAGACATCCGATTGATAAACCAATCTTAATGATTCATTCAGAATCAGATGAGTTCAACTCACTGAATCAATGATCCAGTGGTCTTTCCATTAGTTTTTAATGAAACATTATTTTAAAGAAGACATAAATTACAGTGTACAAGTATTATGGACTACTTTAATGATACTTGCATGGAAAAGTGTCCAACGGTCTTCATAGAATTATAATTTTTGAAGTGAACTAATGGCCAGTTTCTCATAAATATTACATTGTAAGACATTTCCACATTTTTACAATTGCAACTCAAAGTGTATTAAGAGAGTCCATAAAGGAAATGATTGAACATTTTTTTAATGGGTAAAGCATCTTTAGCAGATGCATATGTTTCATTGTTGAATACTGCAAAATTGTCTTGTTTTTAAAAGAAATAATCGAGATTTGCTGTAGCGTTTGTACAGTAAATAATAGTAGTTAGAGTTTTATGGGATCAGCAGTAACTCCTCAGATCTGAAGGGATCTCTCTGTATTTTAGGCAGAAAAAAAGCCCTGCAGGCGTTCTCCATCTTGATAAATACTTGACCTTATAAGGCGGTCTTCCAGTTCAGGAGGTTTACTGTTGAGAACTGCTGAAGCAGGAACGGACTTTATTATATAAATATTATTATATCTAGTGAAGTAGACTGATGTTGGATTCTTTCCTCTCCTTTAATTATGTAAATTATGTCCTGCTGCATACTAAAGACTGTTGTGCTGATGTAAAGACTGCTTTTTTGTCCCTAATAGTAAGTGCTTAAAAGGGACTTGATCATGTGAGAAAAAGAAGAAAAAGCTTCTTATGACATCAGACTCTTTTTCAATCTTGTCTGCTTGTTTTATGAAAAACAGACCACAGAGAAAAGCAGTTTCATCTTTGTAGTATTTGACACAATAGACAGATGTTTTGTTTTATGAACTGGAATCATAAATCCCTATTTATATATATATGGGAGGAGGGGTGTGTGTATTAGATACCTGTTTTGGCATAGTTTATTTATTTAGGCTTTTTATTATTGCTGGAAAACTGAATGGATGGATGGGCAATAGATAACTTTTGATCACTTTAATGCATCCACTGCTCTAAAAATGAGTTTCATACCAAATTTCTGCAACGTGCCAGAGGATTAATTAAAATACCACAAATGCAAATGCTGTATAAACTTCAGATGGTTTGGCCGACACTTGTTTGATACTTGTTGATGTCATTAATGTGTCGTTATATGTTGTTTTTGCAGATAACCCTGGGCCATGAGATTGGAGCTGGAGCTGCCTGTCTGAAATGCAAGGACAAGTGTGAGGGCTTTGAGCTTCACTTCTGGCGGTTTGTACTTGCTTACTATGTATATCATGCATGTGATTTTATTGTATAATCTTGTTTGGGCTATCATTGATTAGATTTCTCTGTTTTTATCCATCATCTTCTTGACAAACACGGCAACATGTAGTACTATATCTATCTGATAAATACGGCAAGAAAAAGTCTCACGCTGAGAGCTCTGGCCATTAGCTGCACCCGACCAGTTTTTCTGAAGCGAGAACCACAGGTGCCAAGATGCCCGTTGCCAGAGCTTTATCACTACAGCAGCGGTGCATGCCATTCCTCGTGGGGCTTCAGGAATTCTTTGAATGAAACTACATCAATGTGGATACAGGTCATTGGATGCAGAGCGCTTTAGCGCTTTTTCTTTTTGCTTTGTTTCCATGCAATAGAGATGGGCGACTAGCCATCCAATGTCTTGAGTGGGAGTGAAGTGACTCAGACAGGCTTAGGCCCACTTCCTGTTCCTCATCTTTAATCCAGAGTCTTTCTTTTGTGTAACGCTTTGGGTTAAAACATCTGTGCTTCGATGCTTTGGTTCACTGACATGCTGAAACATTTCTTTTGGGTGAAGATAAAGCCTCTTTGGATTTGTGGCTACAATTTATGTTGTAACATTTCCCTAAAACCATCATTCTTTCTGCTTGGCTCTCATTGATATGCTAAACAGCTCAAAGTGTCCTTAAAGGGGCCTCGTTCTGCTTTTGTTTTATTTTTTTCCTTTATAATGTGGTGGTTTCTTTCACCAAAAAGTCATAATTTAGTTTTCCTGACGTTATTCTACCCTCTCGCTGACCCTGCTTTTACAATAGCTACATTTCCATAGAAAGTTGTGAATTTAACTTGTGCGCAAAATTGGAATATCACAGAAAGGATTTATGAATAAAGCACCGTTTCCATCCCATGTGTTCAAGAGAACAACATCATCACTTCCTGGGAAACTGCCGTAAAGAATCATTAATAAAATTGGAAGTTGCTGCAGTTGAGGAAACCTGTGGCTTTCTTTCCTTCATAGTAAATTGCTTGAGACTCAGAACATTCACAACAAACACTGTCATTTTGTCTTGCGTTCAGATGCTGGTCTTTGTGAACGCAATCATGCGAGATGCTTCTGGGAGGGAATTAAACCAAATCAGTTTGATGACAGACTTTGGCTCAGGCATTTCAGAATGATCAAACCAACATTTGAGATGCTGTGTGATGAAACTGGTCCACTGGTTAGTCCAGTTATCATATCGCATCCACTGTTTAGGCAAAGTCACGTGAGTTTTTTTGTTGTTGTTGTTGCACTTTGAAGGATTTTTTTGGTAAATGTGTTTCCATCGTAGTTATGCACATATCCTTTTATTAACTAAAAATGTATCCGCCTCATTGAAGCACGTACGTTTGCGTATTTTTAGAATTTGTGCACATCTTGACATTTCTTTCTTTTCTTATGCAATACCGCAATACACATTACACATGCATTAGTTTTCCATTCAAATTGTCAACAGTCAAACGTCCCATATAAACCTTTAAGTTAACTTGCAGATAAACAGTTTTTACAGTTCTCATTAAATGAAACCCAATATCTTTGTTTAAAAAAAATGCTCTAGAAATCATGACGAAAGGGTTTCAGCACGTAGTTCATGCTGTTCTTTTTCCAAGTAACCACTGAATATCTGTGCATGCCATAACTTGACGTGCACAGCAATCCAAAATGGTGTTTTCAGACTCTTAACTTAACAAAACAGACATAACCCAGAGAGACAGCTCGTCCTACAGTAATAAAATGCGACTCTCATTTTCTATCAATCACTTGTGTTTTTCCCAGTATGTTGCTGTTTGGTTTGATTCTTCATACACTACAGTATGTTTTCTGTTTTTAAAATATTTTAAAATCTAGTTTATTCCTGTGATGGCAAAGCTGAATTTTCAGCAGCAATACTCCAGTCTTCAGTGATCCTTCAGAAATCATTCTAATATGCTGATTTTCTGAAACATTTCTTATTTTCAGTGTTGAAAACAGTTGAGCTGCTTGATATTTTTGTGGAAACCTTGATCGTTTTTCCCCTCAGCATTCTTCAATACATTAAGAGGGTTCAAAGGATCAAAACTGATTTGCAATAGAAATATTAGAAATGTCTTTACAGTCACATTTGATCAATATACTGCATCGTTGCTGAATAAAAATCTAAATTTCTTTCAAAAAAAGGATCTGACCCCAAACCTTTGAGTGATAGTGCATGATTTAAAGTGTTTCCACAAGTGTTCACCCAAAAAATAAAAATTCTGTAATTCTCTTTATCAGAAAGATTTGCCGAAACTGCAAGTGTGGCGTTGAGGACCATGATGTGCAGCTTGAGACGGAGGAGAATAAAAAGGTGGGGAAGCTTTTTGAGGACACGAAGTACACAGGCCTCATAGCCAAGCTGAAGAGAGATGGCCTCCCGTCTTATAGAGGCAACCAAGTCACCTTCAGCATCCCGGCTGCCACTATCAGCACTGCTACTCCTGTTTCTCCTTCTGCTTTTGTACCCGGCTCCAGCCAGACCTCCACCCCCAGTAATCAGTCTGCTCATGCCCCACCTGTTGCTGCGACTGCGGCCTCGGGGGCGGCTATTCACTCTCGTGCTGCCCCAGGGGCTGCAATTCACTCTCATGCTGCCCCAGGGGCTGCAATCCACTCTCCTGCTGCCCCAGGGGCGGTAATTCACTCTCATGCTGCCCCAGGGGCGGCAATTCACTCCCATGCTGCCCCAGGGACGGCAATCCACTCCCATACTGCCCCAGGGGCGGCAATTCACTCTCATGCTGCCCCAGGGACGGCAATTCACTCTCATGCTGCCCCAGGGGCGGCAGTTCACTCTCATGCTGCCCCAGGGGCTGCAATTCACTGCCCTGCTGCCCCAGTGACGGGCCGTACTACTGCCATCCCATCTAAAGGCCCTGGTGTTGCCACTACTGTTGTCCCAACTCCCACTGCAGTGCCTGCCAGGACTGATGTGGTTAAGTCTGTTACCTATGATTGGGCTCCACCTGGGATCAACCAAAGCATGGTAACTCACTTAATCTTAAAATCATGTACTTTTATATTATATTATACTTTGTTTATTTGAACTCATGCTTGAGGGTCAAGTTTGTAATTGTACTATTATACTTGGATCCACTAGAGGACACTGTTCTCCAATTCTCTTTTTATTTTTTTTTATTTTTTTTGAGACTGCTCACTTTGATAGTTTGGAAAACTTTTGTGTCCTCCCAATAATCTGTTTGTCTTAAAAACTGCTGAATAATAATTTGCATTTATAATTTAGCTGGTACTTAAAAATAAGGAAAAACTGGAGCCTACAATATTACCAGTTAAGTTTTTTGTTTTTTTAAACTACTTTTTTTCTAGAATTTAAAAGAATTTTAAAATGTATCAAAGCTGAACTTTTTCAGTTGGCCAATTTTGTTTTGTTATTTTCTGTAAAATTTCTTTTTCAAAAATTATACACAAAACTTCAATTATTATTGTTAATAAATAATAGTTGTAAATTTATATTATTAGTATTATTTGTATGTATATGTGTATATGTATATATAGTTTGTTATTATTATTTAAAATAATTATGTTGGTTTTCCTAAGAATACCCCCCAAAATTTATATATTTATATCTTAAATAATTACATGGATGTGTGTATTTATGTTTACATAATAAATATACACAGTACACACATATATTATGTAAACACAAACTTTTGTTTTGCATGCGTGTAAGATTAATCATTTGATAGCACTATAATGTAATATAAAATAATATGTGTGTATATGTATGAAAGGAATGGATCTCTACGAATGAAAGCCCTGCAACTACAATCCCATAACTTTTTATTTATTTATTTATTTATTTATTTATTTTTGAATATCCTGTTTCATTCAAAAATACATTGCATTAATGAAGTTCATCATATTGACCAAAAAACATCACTTTTTTTTACTCTCTCAGGCCCTGCGCTACATGGAACTTCTGCCTCCTGAGCGGCGGCCCATCGCTGGTACGGCGGGAGCAGATTACCGCAAGAAGCAGATGGCCAAGCAGCTTCCCGACCATGACCAAGACCCTGAGCGCTGCCACGAACTCTCACCCAGCGAGGTTAAACTTATGCAGCAGTATGTCCGAAAGTACAAGGATGAGGCGTTGGGCATAGGTGACATCACGTTGCCCGAAGAGATGGGGCTGCAGGCAGGTTTGGCAGGGGAAAAGGGGCCTCAAAGTCTCGGGGCTGGAGGGAAACCTGGTGCTGGAACAATAGGGACGCCAGGAGACAAAGGTGATGCTGTTGCTACAATGGGTAAAGTTGGTGCCCCAGGAGCTGCTGGGACTTCATTCAGTGGACCAGCTGGTAACTATGTAAGTATTCCATTCCTACATTTTGAAATGTAGGGCTATTAACTGAAAGTGAATAGCCCACTATTTAGGCTGGTAACTGAAAGTTTTGAATCCAACATGAGGAACTATCACAAACGGATAATGATTGTGAATGTTGCTTGTCATGAGCACTTTTCTCTATTATATACAAATAGCATTTGTAACCTTTTTATTCTCATTATCCCTTTAAATATAATTTATTGCCATTTAAATGTCACCATCTATTAATGAAATCCCCTTTGGAGCTGTATTTATTTCCACCACATGTGCACTACAGGAGCCGGATCATTCTCCAGTGCTTATCTCTGGATTCACTTGATTAAAATAAGAGCAGTTCACATACTGCCAAGCCTGTGTTAGTCAGGCAGCTGGAATGAACGTTATGTTCTTCCAGAGATCTTCATAAATTACCACACTTAGTCCCTGTGGTTATGTTCGAGCTCGGGTGGATTTTTCCAAAATCTTTTGTAAGCATCTGAAATCTCATGATGGAAACACATGTATGCCATCAGCCTTATGTTCTTGCCTTTTTTAAAGGGATAGTTCACTCAAAAATGTACATTTTGTCTTTATTTATTCAACTTAATGTTGTTCCAAACCTGTATGTAATTGTTTTCCTGGAACACATGAGAAGAATTTAAACAATCTTCAGCAGTTATTTTGCATAGAACAACGGTGATAAAGTGATCACATTTCTCAAGCTCCGAAAAGCACTATAAATGTGATCCATACAATTCATTTACGATATTTCAAGACTTCTGAAGTTAAACAATTGCTGTCTCATTTGGAAGGCTGCGTCCTCCGAAGGTTGCATTTGTTGGCCTCATACATCATAAAGGATGTCTTGTTTCAGAAAAGTAACCATTATAAAAATGACCGTTATCCCTATTTAAGCAAAACTTGTTGTAATTTCTTTATGAATTTGGAATGTAGTAGTCAGTCTACTGAAATGCCTTAATGACAAATGTGCCCTCTGGAGGATACAGCCTTCGAAATGAAACTGCTAATAACTTTCAGATGAACAAATTGAATTTATTTTGTTATTCACTGAAAATGTTGCCCTCCACTGCAGCCTTCCAATCATATTCCAAAAACACGCTACTGTATAATAAAATAGAGCGTAAAATGATAAATTTAAAACCAAAATAAAGTCATAATTACAAGAAATAGTTATTTTGTGAGATATGAAGTCATAGTTACACAAAACAAATTTACACTGTAAGATATAAAGTCATAAATATGATCAACTTTGTCATAATTTTGTAAAATAATATCATTGTGAATCACAAATAGTAGCATTTTGAGATATAGTCAAAGTTATATATACAATTATAGTTGTAATTAAGGGAAATAAAGTTATGAATATGAAATGGTAATTATTGTATTGAGATATAGTGATTAAATATGAGAAATCTTCTGAAAAATTTGAATGATGAGATATACAGTCATAAATACGAGACGTAAAGTTATGATTATGTGCTCATATTCTGAGAAATCGATTATAAATAATCGTAAAGTTTCATATATACAAAAAGTCAAAATATTCATTGAGATGTAGTCGGATATATTATAATCATAAGTCATAATTATGATATAAAGTCTATTAAAGTGATAAATGAAGTTGATAAAAAGCGATAAATACAAGATATATAATTCATATTGTGAGATAGTCATTAGTCAAAGTCATTTGAAACTTGTGTCTATTCTTTAGACTTTGTAGCTTTTCTTATTTTCAATATTCATGTTCCACCTGGAGTGATGAATTTTCGAAGTGAACCGGCTCTGGTCTTGTTGATTAATACCAACCTCCTATCACTGTGTTTTGCCCCCTTTCATGCTTCATTGATGTTTATGCCAAGCTGAACTCATCACCGGATCTCTGCCCACAGTCATGTCACCGGTGCCAGCTGCCCATGAAGAAGGGTGAGCCAGCGGTTTACGCCGAGCGGGCAGGCTACGATAAACTCTGGCACCCTGGATGCTTTGTGTGCTGTATCTGCAGCGAGCTACTGGTGGACATGATCTATTTTTGGAAGAAGGATCAGCTGTACTGTGGCCGCCATTATGGAGATAGCGAAAAGCCTAGGTGTGCGGGGTGCGATGAGGTGAGTGGAGGCAAAGTAGTTCACATGGTCACAAATTTACTTGCATTTGTTTAGCAATCTGGAAATTGTGCAAAATCTTAAATGTTTTAAATGTTTCACAATCTTAACTGTGATTATTTCCAGGTTTAAATGGAAAAATAAAAAATCAATGAGCTGATTTGAAGCGACTGAGTGTATATTGTGAAGGGTCATTAAAGAAAGATTGGTATAGTAAGAAGTGCTGAACATTTGGATTTTTGATAGAGCAGTAAGTCTACTAAAACAGACTTTAGCCCACTTTAACGCATCCTCCGTGACAGCTAAGAAACAGGCACCGCGAATTGGGCTGATGGTGCAATGGGCAGCTCAGTGTGTATTGTTCTATATGCTAAGTTCATAAAAAAAGAGTAGTATTGTAAAAAGTGCTCAATTTTAATTTCGTTAGTGCAGTACCTCTAGTATAAAGCTGTTATATCCACTTTAACGCATCATCTGTAGCGGCCGAGAAACAGTAACTCGAAATGGGCTGATGGTGCAACATGGCAGTGCCAAGTTCAAAGGCCAATTTAAAAAGTTGGTACAATATAAAGTGCTGAAAATTCAGATTTCCGAGAAACCGTGCCATGAAGTGAGCTGTTGACGCAATAGACGGCTCAGTAGTACATTGTCCTAAACTAAGTTCAATGATTCATAAAAAAGATTGGTAAAGTAAAAAAGTGCTGAAAATTTTCAGTGTGTCATCTCAGATGTGTAGCCCTCACCATATGTTTCGTGTTAAAATCTGAACCAGTCTTTGTTAAATAACGAATGCAATTTTGTCCTTTGCGCTTTAATTGTGTATAACATACCATGTGGCTCAAAGCACAATACTGACGGGAAATGCATTGTGTTTGTGTGTGTGTGTGTGTGTGTGTGTGTGTGTGTGCGTGTGGTCTCCAGCTCATCTTCAGTAATGAGTACACTCAGGCCGAGGGCCACAATTGGCACCTGAAGCACTTCTGCTGTTTTGACTGTGACTGTGTGTTGGCTGGAGAGACCTACGTCATGGAGAATGACAAGCCTGTTTGCAAACCCTGCTACATGAAGAACCATGCTGTGGTAAAGAGGAAAAATTCCTTACTTTCTCTCTCTCCATCTCTCTGCTCTATTTGATACACAGATGACTGTGTCTGTGTGGTTTATTTAGGCCTACTATCTTAATACAATTTATATTAAAATCTTTTATGAATTTAACTGTGGTTGGCATAAGTGAAATACATTACAGTTATGACCTGCAGCAAAAACTATGAGACCGTGCAATATGAGACAAGAACGTTTTATCGTGCCAGGGCACTTCTATCTAGCGAAACATTTAGCAGCTAGTTTTACAACCCCTCACGTTGTACAAGTCATGCCTAAATGGAATTGAATTCCTGTTAAGCCTGGGCTATTAAAATTAACAGGCTCGACATTTGTTTGTCAGCCATATTGGTTCAGGAGCAGGTGAAGGAGATTAAGGAAGTGCCAGTGACATGATAATCAGTGGAAAGGGAGGGTGGATGCGCTCCTAATGGAGTCGTGTGATATCGGACACCACCGTTCTCTCTCAACACCTGCCTGTCCGATAACACACAGCTCTTACTCATCTGTTTGACAGCTTAGGAAGGATATTTTATACCACAGGATATTCAACAACATCTGTCACTGACATCTGTCATTTCAAACAAATTAATTTATTATAATCTACTACTTCCTGTAAATTTCTCCATGTCTCTCTATGTTGACAGTGTTGTGCGGCCTGTCAGAACCCCATCGAGCCTGAAGCTCAGCGTGTGTCATATGGAGAGCACCACTGGCACGCTGAGCCCCAGTGTTTCCAGTGCTCCTGCTGCTCCAAGTGCCTTATGGGCCAGCGCTTCATGGCCCTGCAGGGAATGCTACTCTGCTCCGTAGAGTGCAAGAAAAAGATCATGGCCTCCTGAAGGAACACCTAGGAATTCTACTTTTTTGGGGGAAAGTGCTCAGAGCACTGCAAGCCGGTTTCTCCCTAATGCATTACACATAAATATATACTGCCATCATTTTAGAAATTAATGACCGATCTTAATTTTCATGTCATTTGAATGTTTTTTTTGAGAAATAATAAGCAATATGGTGGAGCAGCATAAAGTTAGTAAGTGTTGTCAATGTGACAGTCTCTATAATTAATAATTTAGTATTAATAAACAGAAGCAATGATGGCTTTTGTTCTTTGGCTACTGAAAAATCAATTTTGCCCATGTTTAGGTCTAAAATTGCACTTTATTTTTTCATAGCTTTCATTTTGTAATCCAATAAAAGTTTTGCAGTAACATTAATGCATTCCCCCCCATTTTTCCACTTCAAGTATGTATCCAGATTCATCTTTATTGTGACGTACAAATTCGTGATCTCTAGGGACGGGTGTTACGCTCATGCTGATGTCTTGACCTGTTTCACACCATTGAAAATTCCAATCTAGGCCGGCACTTTTGGGGAAAAGTTAGTCCTTGGTGTGTTTTCTTACACTTAGCTGTGGAAACCGGGCACAATTCAAGGAAGCCCCGGTTCTATTGTTTCTAATGGCGGCGAACTTAAGGCAATGCCGTCATTTCCTCCCATCGTAACTGTCCACGGTTGTACGAGGGGCTCTGCTGTTTCACCTCCCCTCACGCCACACTTGGGTGGAGTTTTCCAGGAGGGATTTCTTTCCTTCAGTGTCACCCCTCGTGCAGGAATTTGTTTACATGGTGCTTTCCCTGCCAGACATGAAGTGCACTTACTTGCACGCTTGCCTCCTAAGCGCTTGTTTGCCCTGTGAGCACTAACGGTGTTAGAGATATGATCTGTTGATTTGTAGCTCCCTGAGGTGATAAAACCCAGATGCAAAGCGTCGCTGCTGTTTAGCAAAATTCTAGCACAGGCCCCACACATGAAGAGTCAAGACAGGCCAGGGAGACGATCCAAATCCCTGGAGGATCCTACTGGTGACAGCACAAATGTGATAGACGGGATTCTGGAATTACACTTGTTAGTCACAAAACTGTTGAGCTTGTTTATTACAGACACTTGAGAAAAGCCAGTATTGCAAAAAATCAGGTTAGACTTCTCTTTCTGCCTATTTATATATATATATATATATGTGTGTGTGTGTGTGTTCTGGCTAACTATGTAGTGGTGTCTTTTCAGCCTTAGTTGAAGGCGTTTGTTTTGCAAACCCCCTTTCTCATTGCGATCATGTTTATCTGGCCTTTAGCTAAGAAAATATTCTGTAGATAAGCACATAGAAACTAAACCTGTCCATTGTGTAGTTCAGTATAAACCATATTATTGTAGCATAATCTGGTGTTAGCACATTATTAAAGTGCTCATGGCCAATTCAATCAGATAATGGATAGTTTGGTTACACTTTACTTTGAAAGTCCGCTTTAAAGATTCTATTAAAGGATTAGTTCACTTTAAAATTAAATTTACCCCATGATTTTCTCACCCTCAAGCAATCCTAGGTAATCAAAGTTATATAATAATCACCTTGATGCTCCCAAGCTTTATAATGGCAGTGTACAGAAACCACCTGTTTGAAGTTCAAAAAAGTGCATCCATCCAGCATTAATGTACTCCACACGGCTCCAGAGGGGTTAATAAGGGTCAGGGGTGATTATTAATATAGCTTTTAATTGCATTCATCTGAAAGAAGAAAGTCAGATAAACCTAGGATGGCTTGAGGGTGAGTAAATCATGAGGTAAATTTCAATTTAAAGTGAGTTAATCCTTTATCTATAAGTAACTTTGCAAACATATCACTAACTTCAGAGTATTAGTAGACCTTTAGGTTAGGCTTAGTAGAATAAGTTGACATGGACTTGCAAAGTTACTTGACCATCTATAGATAGATAAATAGAAAGACACAACAATAGTGTTAATGTTAATATAGACACCTGTTTCCACTGGGTTCATTAGCTTTAGCAGCAAGTTGTTGAGATGATCCTGTAGGGGGAGCTCTTCCACATTCTATGTTGTTGCACAGCACCAGCCTTCATTTTTTAGTTCATAGCAATGTGCAACTGACTCCCAACGCTTGTATATGACAATCTGCTCACCATGAGTTTTCTGAGTGCGATGTTATACAATAACCTTGTTGGTCCTGGAACAACATTTTTGTTAACCAGATTTGGGGTTTGGCCTGTAGGGCTGGTTTGTGGCTTGAACAACATTCTTATCAATCAATCATTTCTCTTTTTGGGAAGTGTGTGGTTAAGGTTATAACAAGATTATTGTCAGAGTAACTCAGTCTAACCATTACTTGGCAAGTTATGTGACTTTTTCCAACGGTATGAGACTCATCCAGATGCTCTAGGTAATCGTGATGGGAATGTGAATGCAGAAAGAGAGGGGAGGCAGAGTTAGACTCGGAATTAAAGATACATGTCAGTTGTCTCTTTGATTGACAAGCCTCACCAACAACATTCCTCCTAAAGAGAAAACGAGGAAGAATTTGACACATAACAGTGACCGAACAGAGTGTGCTGCCTGCCAGAATGGGCCTGACACACTTTTCTAGTCACCTCAGTGATGTGCCATAAAACCTTAAGATGGCCACCTCTCTTCACATTTCTCTTTCCAAATTATTTTTGAGCAGTTTTTGCATATGGTGTGCTGATCTAAAGCAGACAAGATCATTTTCCCCAGGGTTTTCAGGCGCACTCCCTGCCTCTGTCATCTGGGCAAGCTTATACCAACCCTGGGCAGGCAAATAAAGCAAATCCCTGGCACAGCCCAAATCGTCTTTAAATCATATCTGCGGTTGGCTTTGGGTTCTTTCGGCACTCTTTTGTGGTTTTGTCTACCTTGTACACTCCTTTTCCTGCCTTTTTCATTGTGTCAACTCAAATATGATATTAAGTGAACTCTCCACACCCACCGTTGGTTTATTAAACCATTGTTTGATGTTCTTACTCTTTCTATCTATTTCTCTCCTGGTCTGTTTATCTCTATTTCTCTCTAGGACAATAATATGGAGAAGCCCCACCCAGCTGAAGAGATACTGTAGCTCTCCCCAAACATAGTTGAGGAGTCATGAGGTATCCAGATCCCATTTAAAACATTAGTGCAACTTATTATTTACTGGGAGTGTTTTTCTTTGGCACGATGGGTATTTATTTTGGGTAGCACAAATTTTTTTTAATCACAATGGATTAGGATGAGATCACTCGCTTTTGTACATTTTCGAGTTTTTGGACGTTTGGTTTAGCACTTCACATCAATTATGAAATACAATAGAGAGGTATGTCAAATAATACATTAAAATGCAAAACACACAATTTTAGGACAGATAGTTCGTAATCACTGTACATCGAGTACAATGTACAAAACACATCTGGATACTTGTACTACAGTTAAAATGCAAAGTAAATGCACTTTAAAATGAATATCGCAATTAGTTCCGGTCCTCGATGTTTGATTGGCTCAATAGATGAATGGATGGATTTATAGACAGTGAGTCAGACTGTTGGATTGATACATAGATATTTTTACAGATGGGACCTTACAGCATTTATTACCAGTTCCAGACAGACTAGTTTCCAAAATCGCTATCTACTCCTTCATTGATTATTCCTAGTGGATATAGACTGTGTCCGAATTCACCCCCTATACCCTTTTACAGTGCACTTTCTTGAGGGGACAGCCATTTGTAGTGGTGTTCAAAATAGTGGACATTATCAAGTGTATTCAATGATACAGCCATAAGTCAACATGAGAAAGGTGTGAATAAAATTAATGAGTGTCCTGGAGACGACATTCAAACGAACGGAACTGAAAATATTTGCAAACAATCCTCAAAACACAACTTGTATAATGGATTGCTTCGAAAAAAATAATCGACCATATATATGTAGCCCCACCCCTTTCAGCTCTACCACCGTTGTGTTCGATTTTTCCACACCGTGAGGTAAGATCTTACGAATTTATGAATGAACCGCTCGTTTTAAAAACCTCCTGGTTTACGGACATTTGTTATGACATTCATTTCAAATATTACAATGCTTATGATAACTTTCGTTAACTCTACAATATGTAAATCCGCTTCACCAGCTACAGCCATGCCATGAAAATATACAGGCTCCAAGTCCAAACACAAAATCTTAACATAAGATCTATAAGTTTCAGTGTTAAGCTTAAACTACATCACTTTTTCAGAACAATTCATAGTTTGTGTAATACGATAAATGTTCGGAGCAGTTTTGCCTCGTTAATAGGTGACGCTAGGTATAAATGGGTAACCTTTCATGAGTTATTGAATTATTAAGTTCTTGAGTAAATGTCTTAATTTGTTTGCTTTGCAGATCCCATTTTGTTATCTATGAATTTTTAGAATTGGGATAAGTGTCCAAATATCCTTTTTTGGGTCACTGTATTTAGAATAGTTGTGGTAGTAACTCTTAAATTGATTGCGTTATGTCTATGTGACCTTTTAAGGTGTTCTGTTTAAACAAATCTTTAAACTATTTCAGTGAAGATAGACCGATCAAAGCTGAAGTCCAAAAGTGGACTTCATATTGTTTATGGCAAGAATGCAGAGAATCTGCAGAACAATGAAAAATGATAACGATTATTCCAGTACATTCTTGGTGTATTGTGTTACTGCTGGAGCTGATGTTTACTCAACACTGTTTGACACAGATTTCATGGGCCTCGTTAACCAGGCTCTCCAGGTTTAGTTTGCATAGCCTAGCAACTGCCTCAGTTTCCTGCCTTTGTACACTGTCTCATTTCCCTTCTTCACCCTGGAAAAAACGTACAAGCAGAGGCAAACGCAATCCATCAGAGCGCAGTTGTTTAAACACCTCAAAAACACACGACTAGAAGAGAAGCGAATAATCCGGTGAAGCTCTGAACACCTTAATTTGTAAAATTCACTCTCAGTGACATAAATGCCAAAACTAGTGGACAGCCCATTCAATAGTTCCTCTATTGTTTGTTTCTTCTCTCACAACTCCATTGTTTTCCATTTTAACATATTTACACTGTGAGGTTATGGTTGTTTTTCATTAATAAAAGACAATCAACCAATGCCATGAGTTTGGGTTGTAAACTCTGTTTGATTGACCAATGGAGATGAAGTATAAACACAAACCTACTATTTTATATGAACAAGGCAATCACGCGTTAAACATTTAGATAGTAGCTCTTTACTGTCAATATGACCATGTGTTTTTTTCCCAATAATTCATGTTCATATACTGCACAATAATGATAATGCACTTAACCTTTACACAAATAAGTACACCCCACACTTAATATGCTTTAACTGTACAGAGATAAGAAGTCTTAAAAGCTGTACTCTGGATTTAGCAAGCTATTGGAGAAAAATTTTAAGAGCTAATAAACGTCTCCAGCAGGAATGTGTAACTACCTTGTATGGGCAAGAAAATCTAGAGCTGCTTTTTTTCTATCATCTTTCTGCAGCAAAGAGGTTTACTTTACTTTAATGTGGTTTAAATAAAGGGGATTTCTAAAGGTGGTGAGGTGGGAAGGTCAAACAGAGATGAAAAAAAACACCACTTCTCTCATTCTAGGTTCTTTTTAAAGCTGGTACTGAAAGGAAGGGTTTCCTCTTCCTGAATGGTGCTGATGCCACTGAGTATCACCTCTCTGTGAAGGAGAAGTACTGAGGTGAGAATGTGAGAGGTCAAAGTCTGGCTCTTGTTACGTTTCTGATCTTCTTCTTTTTTTTTTTTTTTACATCTGCATCAGTTTTTTCCACCCATCCATCTTTTGGATGAAAGAGAAAAGTGGATGTTTGACATTTGACATCAAAAGACAGAGAACAATCCTTTCCATTCCTATACTGCACATTCCACTGGCGGGTGATGGAGAAATGTGAGAATTAGCCCAATTCTTAACCTTTAACCTTTGACCTTTGTGACACCAACATCTGTCATAACTTTTACTTTTAGTGCCAATATAAAAGTATAAAACAATATTGAAAGTTTTATTTTAAACTGAGTGTCAACGAACTTATTTTAATCATTAATCTCTTTCTCGCCATGAATATGCTTATACCATCCATTTTTTGGAAACTATATATTTATATATATTATTATTATTTATATGTATATATATATATATATATATATATATATATATATATATATATATATATATATATATATATGTATGTATGTATGCATGCATGCATGTATTACGAATTTACGTAGGTATGTATGTATTTTATATAATATAAGTTGTGGGTTTTTTTTGTCACTATAAGAAATATGAATCTTCTTCACACTACTCTTTTCCAACTTTAGTTCAATTGACCTCTTCTGTCATTTTGAACCAGAAAAAAAGAGCTGCATGAAATTGATCAAAATATTTTCTTTTGTATTCCACGAAAGACAGTAAGTCAAATAGATTTGGTATGACATAAGTAAATATGAAAGAATTTTCATTTTTGGGTGATTGATTCTTGGAATGTTTGTTTTTAATATTTACACAACCTTTATACAACGTTAGCCATGTTAGGTAGTTTTTCTCCCCCAAAACTGTCCAGGTCAGTGCAACCTTTCCTCAAAAGGTTTTTGAATCGATTTGGCCTGCTTACTGCTTGATTGCTAACTTGCCTATGAGTCTGTAAACTTTTAACATTATTTCATGGCCATGCTTGCCTTGTTTTTGGCATTACACAACACAATCATTTCCCTTCCCCAGAGACTGATTCACTAGAGAGCTGGTCCATGCTTGCTGAAAGAATGCACCTCATGGAATGCCGGTCTTTGTATCACTGTAACTTTCGAGCCAAGTATCATGAACAATAAAAACTGTCACAGACTTGTTTGGATGTTACTTAGTTGTGCCTCCTTTGCCTTAAAACACTAAGCCATGAGGATTCGAGCTGTAGTGAATATTTGGATGAGATAGTGTAAAAGCAGCCATAAGCAGTTAAGACTAGGAGCTGGTTCGCACAGAATTCGTTTTTGTGCTGCAAAAGACAAGAAATGAGCACAATGATTAAAGATGTCTATCTAGTACATCTTTACATTGAAAAACCGCTGTGAAATGGAAAAACGTGCACTGTGTCAATGGCTCTTTATGGTTTCTTTTCTACACAAACCTGACTGTGAACATGAACTGAATCTGTTTGCTTCTACTCATGTGATTGCTTTGGTTTGACAGGTCCCAATGATGTGAAGCATAGCCTATATATATATCAACAATCGTTATTCTCTGTTTTCCTCATCCAAGTCTGAAACTGAATGCCATTTCTTCCATGGAATGAATTGGTAACAGCATGTCCTGGTGTTTTCACAAACATGCTGTACTGATAAGTGAGTGGCTCTGGAATTCTTACTCTCTGAGGTAATGGAGTAAATGCAGAAGAGTATGGAGCAACCATTTCAATTGGAGTTTTTACCACCTCGCCAGGACTCAGTGTGTAAGGTTATCATATTCATATGCATATATCATATGCAATGTTGATGTAATATTCGTTATCCTATTATGCCTCTTTTCAGAAACCTCCAGTGTTTAGATATGATAATGTGAAGAACTACATAGGTGAAGCATATATTTACAAAGCATGTTTGGGTCACATTTCACGGCAAAAGTAAAAGACAATTTTAGTTAATTTTTCATTCAATTGTATGCATTTCTGTTTTATTTCATATGTTTTTATTTAATAAAAAATATTATTTGCATTTGGTTTTTAAGTTTGGTTTTCCTTGTTGTTTTGTTTGATGTTTTGTTTTGCTTTTGTTTGATGTTTTGTTTTGCTTTTGTTTGATGTTTTGTTTTGCTTTGGTGTTTTGCTCTTTGTTTGGTGTTTTTTGTGTTTTGCTTTGCTTTGGTGTTTTGCTTTTGTTTGGTGTTTTGCTCTTTGTTTGGTGTTTTTTATGTTTTGCTTTGCTTTGGTGTTTTGCTTTTGTTTAATGTTTTTGTGTTTTCTTTTGCTTTGTTTTGTTTGGTGTTTTGTTTTTACCCTTGCTTTGTTGTTTTGTTGATTTTAACAAAATGTTTTTGCATGATTTTAAGTTAAAAGCAATACAAAAATAGAACCATTTAGTATAAACTTTGCAATTGCCCTACAAAATATCTATAAAATCATACAGTATATCTTTTCACATTATGGTAGTGAGAATGAGTTTTCTTTGCATTCACCTAATTATGAATCTAATACAATTAAAAAGCACTAGTGCTCATTTTTTATTTTTAAACCATGCCTTTAACATTTTTACCACTGATGCTTACTAATTTATACATTTTTTCTTACGACTTTAATATGATGAAGTGATGCATATGTACATTGTTTTCTATAACCGTTGTGCTGGAGTTAAAGTGAGAATGAGAAAACAGGCTTGGCTTCTTCTGTCAGCAGGTTATAACTTCTCTTGAGCTTCTTGAAAGATTTTTGTCATGCAATGAACTAACTACATCACAATACAACAGCTTGTAGCCACATTGTTGACCGGATCAAAGCTTTTATTATAACTTGGCTACTTTTACGTTCACATACACATGTAAGAGGGACTCTGTCTTGTATTTTAATGAGCGTACAGTGTTTTGCCCTAAACTAAACTCATCTGTTGGTTTCAGATCATAAATCAGATATCACTGAAATAAAGAGGATATTGTTTAAACAAAATGCCTCCTCAAGCAACAGCACTAGTTTATTCCCATTGCTATGCCAACGGTCTGGTAAACGGCACCAGTGTGGAAAGATTAACAGTTGTGTGTAGTTGGTTTCATAGGGCACTGGGGGAAATCCTTTCAGATCCACCAGCAGCTCATTGCTAAATGGTGCAATAATCCAGACTATTTATGCAGTATTGCAGTTGTATTTTTGCAGAATTTGTGTGAGACACAGGTTACCAACATATTATTTTCCTAGGATTTTAACAATAGTTTGTTTTTGTGCAAGTTATTCCAGATAGATTGTCTCAAATGTTCTGTAGTTCCCATAAGTAAAGATGGCAGATTTCAAATCTCATACTTTGGTCCATATAAGGAAGATAATTACTTTTATTGTATGGCCAAAAATGCAAAAAAAAAAAAAAAAAAAAAAACAACAACAACACACTTTTTAAAAGAGTTTATCTTTTCTCTTTTTGTTTCATAGAAGAAAGAAGAAAATCTGAAGATCAGTCTTTCTACAGATTATTCATGAAAAACTAACAAACCAACTGACTTTTTCCAGGTCATGTTTGCAGCATTTTAGGAGAATCCTCCATCATGTGGAAGGAGTTTCCCAACCTCACCTCTCTCCCAGACAACACGGATGGGTTCAGTTGCTCTCTATTGACAATATATTAAGCAAGTCATGCTTTACCCAATTTCATTAGCCAATCTTTCTCTTTTTCTCCCTTCCTCCCTCCCTCTTTCTGACTGTTTCTCTCTCCCGTTGCTGCAATCTAAACTGAAGACATACATGGCCCTTTCACACCACTTCTGGAAAATTCCTGTCCGTCTTTGCTTTAGGGAGGATATGCTCATTTATATCTGTGTGCCCGCCCTCACGTAGGTTATACACCCTGTGGGCATCTGAGGACTGAGGGGTGTGCCAGGGCAGGGCAGGGCTTTTTCAGTGATTCTTCCCTAGACGTTTACTGTTACACTACTGTTTAAAAGTTTGGGGTTGGTTAGATTTTTCAGTGTATTTGAAAGAAGTCTCTTCCTCTCACCAAGGCTGCATTTATTTGACCAAAATACAGTAAAACCAGAAAAGTTGTGAAACATTATTACAGTTTAAAATAATTCTTGTATTGTAATTGTAATTTATTTCTGTGATGTATTTTCAGCATCAATAGTGAGAGGAAATTATGACCGTTTTACTATCCCTTTAAACTTCAAGTATTTCTCCCACATAAGCCAAGATGCTCCATCTCTTGGCCTCCAGAGTTCAGTCAAAGCCAGTTATCTTTCAAACAGACATATCAATGGCTAAGACCCCATTTTCTGCCAAACATTTGGGGTCTTTCCATGCAATAAATTGAGCAACTCACAATGAACTCCAAGGAAACAACGGAGGAATGACATATTTGTGAATTCCCAAGTGTCCCTCAGCACTTTATAATGGTGGTGGTTAGCTACTTCAGACACACCTCTGTGTTCACAGCTCATCTGTTTGGGAAGAATTTATGTGTGTTGTATAAGAAAAACAGAAAGAGTGAGAAAATGTAGGAGGCTGAAAAGTAGAGACACACCCTGATAAAACTTTTTTTAACATCTTCCAGATGATATCTCTATGCTGATGCTTGGTTTGAAAACAACCTCTGATTCATGTCAGTGCATCCAGCTGGTGCCTGCCCTGTTGTTTTCATGTCATGTGTCTGCATTTCTAAAATTCCTACAGACCCGACCTTAAATAAACACCTGTGAAGAGAAATATGCAAAAAAAAGTAAAATGAATGTATAAAAAATGTATATAATAATTTTAAAATAATCTCTCTCTCTCTCTCTCTCTCTCTCTCTCTCTATCTATCTATTTATAATAAAATAAACTATATATATAGACTAATAAACTATATATATATATATATATATATATAAATTACTTTAATTAAAAATGTGAAATACAAGCAGCTATATGTCCCTGCTTGTGCAAAAGCTGTAGCTCTGTGAAATGGTAGTATGCCATTTGTTTCTTTTCCCAAACAACACGCCATGCACATTCAAGCAGCTTCCAAGTATAATTGTAACAAGGAGACAGCAGGATGGAATTTATTAAAATTTTTTATTTTTTTTACAAGTTTTATTTATACACGTTTATTGAAAAACATGATCAAACAGGCAATGATCAAAACAGTGGCAAACAGGAGGTTAGGTAGAATCGTTGTCGATAAACAAGCAAACATGTCAGGGTAGGCAGCAAGTATCACAGTCCAGTATAACAAGGCAATAATCCAAAGGCAGGCAGAGAAACAATCACGAATGGCAAGGCAGGGTAATGACCGGAAAAACAAGACAGGGAAAATCACTCAGAAATGACAGGGTAACCAAATCAAGACTTCGCAAAGTATGTTTGTGTGTGTGTGGAGCTTAAATAGTGTGGGTAATGAAGTGCAGCTGGTGTGGTAATCAACGGCTGGTGAATGAGGTGCAGCTGGTGCGGTGATCAGTGAATGGGTACGGGGCTTATGAGAAATGTGATGAAAGTGGAAGTGTATGTGTGTGAGTCCAAGGGGAAGTGCCCTCTAGTGGTCCTCACAGGCACTTCACCTGACAATCATAACAATAATGCTCTTCCAGTGACTCACTATCTTTTTGTATTTTTTTACGGGACACTCCTATTACCCTCATGTGCAGTCTTATCCTATTAACATTTAATGCAAATAGTCTTGCTATGCAGAGTTCCAGTATCTTTATATATATATATATATATATATATATATATATATATATATATATATAAACCTTGACTACTTGACTAGGTGTTCAGAAATGTGTTTACATGCAGATTAAGGCTAAGGGCATGTTGATGCCTCAAAGTATTTTTTTTCTTACTACCATAAAACCTCAATTATAATTAAGATCAATAATAATTAAGATCTCGTAGGTATGGGCCCATTATGAGATAATGTGCCTTTATTGTCTGTGAGTTCAACCATTGTTTAAGAGCAACCTGTACAATTATATCTTAATTGCACATCCTTGAGGGGATAGTTAAGCCAAAAATTATGTCATCATTTACTCACTCTCAAGTTGTTCCAACCCTGTATAAATTTATCTCTTCTGATGATCACAAAAGAAGATATTTTGAATAGTGTCTGTAACCAAACAGTTTACCCATGAGTGAATGATGACAGAATTTTCAGTTTTGGGTGAACTATCCCTTTAATACTGGCAATATCTCCAAACAAAAATTAATACCTTACCAAATTTATCCCGTGCATGTGCCCTAATAAATTTCAGTTGCGCATTTGTGGTTGGATAATACTGAAAATTATGACTTTTTACAATTATTACACATAAAAATTGGTTTGGAATTGAAATGGGGAATACTCCCCTTAGCTGACATATGTGTTGGATTTCTGGGATTGAAATAGTGATGCTTTTGAAATCTGAACATCTGAGCAAAAGCTAATTCCCCCATAGTTATAAACAAAATACAGAAACATTTTGTTGACAACCAGTAACCACAGTGTGCATTCATTCAGTCACAATGGTGCAAACTGAACAGTACTGCACCATCTTAAAGGCATAGTTCACCTAAAAAATCATCTCTTTTTAGTGTCGTAGAAGATATTTTGAGAAATGTCTCAGTGCTTTTTTTCCCCTCCATGCGATGGAAGTCAGTGGAGTGGTTTGGTTCCCAATGTTTTACAAAATATCTTCTCATACGTGTTACGAGGGTACACTGTAATGAATTACTGTAAAAATTACAGCATTATTTTACAGCCGCTGGCTGTTTTTTTAATAATACAGCATATTGCTGTAAACTGCAATGCATTCTGGGGTCACGTGTTGGTTTGACTCAAATTTACAGAAAATTGCTGTAAATTGACCCTTCATCATTTAATAAAATACAGTTATTTACTGTAATCAGAGAATACAGGGAAATTCTGTAAATTAAATTACTGTAAATTTTACAGTAACTGGCTGGCAACCCTGCTGCCAGTATTATACTGTAAAATTTACAGTAATTTTTTAACAGTGTAAGTAAATAATGACAGATTTCTCATTTTCGGGTAAACAGAGAGAGTATAATGTCAATAAATGGGGAACCTGTCACACAGAATATGGCAACTTGAAGCCCCGCCTTTTATTTAAAACAGCCAATCACATATTTTATTGAAATGTCACCTTTTTGGTGTGTTATTTTAGTTAAAAGAACAAAATTTATTGTTTATTGATGAACTGTATATGTTGCTGAAATATAATCTTCAGTCTTTCCCCATTTAGATGGATGCCTTCCATTAGCACAGCATTAAAGAAGATTAATGATGCCTCTTACGTCTGCTACGCCTCATTGAAACAACCCTCAACCATCTTCCCATCTGGTGTTCTCTGCCTGATAAATGCATTGTGTGAGAAGCAAAGATGAGCTGCGTCAATAGTCGGAAGCTCGGCCGAAGCTGCATGGTAAAAGTAGACGTCTCTCAGAGGAACTGTTTTCACATCTCCTGTCCGAAAAAAGTTGCAGTCATTTCCTCAAGCTACTGCAAGCTGAAGGACAATGTAAGGGTGTGTCTTAGGCCTTTGGGGGAAGATTTATGCTCTCTTTCCCATTTGTATGGGCTTCCACTGACAGGAGGAGTTCCCTGCTCCAGAAGAAGAGCCGACCCACGTGGCGAGCAGGGATGTCCTCGGATAATTTTAGTCAGCTGACGTCGTTCTGTGTTCCTACCTTACATCTGTTCCTCCTTTTGTTCCTGGTGTCTGCTATTAACTGTGTAGCCTTTTTGTCTCTGAAATTTAATGTCAAACACATGTGTTTCTGCAAGGAACAAAACCTGTTTGAGAGAGAACTTATGTTAACAACCAGAACTCAAGTCTCTGTATCTCCCTAAAGCACAACGTTATGTTTTGGTCCCCTTTGACTCTCATTGTATGGACAAAAAAAAGAGAGTCTTCAAAATTTTGTATGTGTTCCATGGAAAGTAAAGGTTTAGAACGACATGACTAGAACTATAGCAACATTACTTCCTCACTAATTTTACCCTGGATGCCGGATCTTTTCCTGAATCTCATCATCTCAGAAGGTAGATTGATTTATGTACATGGCACATCAGGGAAAATCTCACAGAGAGCTCACATTCATCACAACTCAAACACATCCTGCTTGGAGCCTGTTGCAGGAAAGAGTGGGTCACCACAGCATTATGTAATGGGCTTTTTGCTGTCATGGCAACGCTGTGGGAACTGGAGCTGTGTATTCGTGCGGCTGGAGGCTGCGGCGTGTGTTGACAGAATGTTCCTCACATTGGGTTCCTGGATGGGCCTGGCTATAAACACTCAGTCAGGGAGTTCCCTCTCTGACACAGTTCAGGTTTGGAGTTCTGTGCAGGTTTGTATTATTATGGTTTTGATCACATCCACTCATTTTTTGTTTTTCCACAGTATCTAGAAGAAGTTTTGTACTGTACTCTGACTGGAAAAGGGAAATTTTTTGAAAGGATCTCAGGCCAGATCAATTCACCAAAGGATCCAAGTTTAAAAAAGCAGCGTTAAACATTTGTGAATCCTGATCATTGCTGTCAGGGTCTCAACCTTTCAGTTAAAATAGGCTATTGCCTTTTTCATAGTGTTTATTTACAAAAAAAAAAAAAAAATTGTCTTGATTCCTGCTATAGAAGCAAGATGTGAATGAAAATCTTACAGAGTTTATTGCTGGTTTTAAAGATACTGAAGCATCATCTGAAAGGGTTAGTTCACCCAAAAATGAAAACTCTGTACTCACCCTCATGTCGTTCCAAACCTGTAAGACTTTGTTCATCTTCGCAATACAAATAAAGATATTTTTGACGAAATCTGAGAGATTTCTGTCCCTCCATAGACGGCTATGTAACTGACGCTTTGACGCTTCAAAAAGTTCATAAAGAGATTGTAAAATTAATCCATATGAATTGAGCAGTTTAGTCAAAATTTTCTGAAAAGACTCAAATGCTTTATATGATGAAAAGATTTAATTTAGGCTTTTATTCATATGTAAACATTAATCAGCGAACATTAGCAGAAGCTCAACCAAATCTGCTTGACATGTGAGAACAAACCTCTTTCAGAAGCTCAAACATGCTGCGTAACACACAAGAACAAATCTCATTGGTTCTTCCAAAAGCTCAAACATGCTGAGTAACACACAAGAAAAAATCTCATTGGTTCTTGCAGAAGCTCAAATGTGCGGCGTAACACACGAGAATGAAATTCACTGGTTCTTGAGGGCACTCAAACGTGCTGTTTAACACGAGAACAAACCTCATTGGTTCTCATATGTGTCAAGCAAACATACTTGAGCTTCTGTTTACCAGAACTAATGTGTGCGTTGATTAATGTTCATATGTGAATAAAAATCTAAATTCAATCTGTTTATCATCATTCTTCAGAGAATTCGGACTAAATCGCTCAATTCATATGGATTAATTTTACAATCTCTTTATGAACTTTGGTAGACAATCTGTATATAAACAGGTTTTTATTTATTACCGTAAATTAGTGTAAATTACTGCAATTTGTGTTCCGAAGATGAACAAAAGTCTTACAAGTGTGGAATGACAAGTTAATGACAGAGTTATTAATGAGTAATTGACAGAATTTTAATTTTTGGGTGAACTAATGCTTTAACAGGTTTTGTAAGCAAGTAAAAGAGCTTTACTTGTACTTGTTTTAATGGCCAAGATTGCTGCAGAGTAAACGGATTTCCCCTGATGGTTTTTATAGGATATGTGTATAGAATAGAAGAATAAAATATATATCATAATAATATCAAATTTGGTAAATGTTAAAATAGTTTATTATTATTTTATATTTCTTTCTATGGTTGCATTTTATCAGTATCAACAATCCCTGGATTTCAGTTTTTCAAATGACATACCCTAACGAATTGTATCAATTATGGCACTTCTGTCAATTTAATTCATACAATCACCCGGGCTCCTATTTATGGTACAATTTGATCTGGGACGAGTTCTTTGTCATTCGCATGTAACCTCAGTGAATAATTTGAGCCCTCTGAATCATTTGTGAGAGATGGGAATGTTGCGTTTTGAGGCGAGTATGACTCACTGAACTTAAATGAGGGATACAAAAAATGAGGCAGACATTTTCCCTTGTGGTTTGTAGTATGTTGGCTTTAGGGATGGTAGATTTAAAGATTGAACAGTGCAGCTATGTCTCCTCACATGTCAGACGATATGTTTATAATGACTTGTATCTGGTGCTAAAGGGAACAGAGGTCTGATAAGGCATGTATCCACCGGGTGAGTCCCCTTCCTGATAAAGAAGGCACTGTCTGTATCACTCTGAATCACCCGGCCCTGTGTTTGTGTGTTTTTTATTGTATCCAGGCAAAGGCAGTCTGAAGTTTCCATCCTTCAGCTCAGAGCAGCACTTTCCTGAACTCCAGCCAGGAAAATGTGTGTCGGCTTGGCAGCTCAACTGTGGGAAGACTATGGGCAAAAACTGGTGGAGTTTTGCGGCAAAGGGCTTTATATAGCATTACAGCTCCTTGGGACTCCCTCTTTGGAGTAGATTGAAGTATCAATAGAGGGATACTATGTACAATTACAAGAACATAGTAAGTGAAAAGTAGAGATGTCGGAGTATAAACAGAGAAATCAGTGTATTATGGTTTAAAATTACTCATATTGTACATGTAAACTATAAAATGGATCTTCCACTGGCCCGATCTTTTATCTTCTATATTTTTTGGGCATGGAGCCTGGTCCACTTACATGAGTTTGACCCCTGGGACCAATGGCCTGTTACCTCCAGATAAAGCTTTAATTTCATGTTCAGCTGCACAAGGAAAACAAATGCTATTCCCCGGTCTCTGCTAATTACTGACATCCCATTTCAGGAAGAATTGTGGCCCACTCCTACTGTTTTCTCTGTTATCAACTGGACACGACTTCCTGTATGAGCACTGAGGCAGGCCGGTCCACTCAGAGAGAGACAGAAACAGACACAGAGACTCCTGTATCAGGTTGGTGAAAGAGGCAGACTTTTATATTATGAATGACATATATTCATAAAGAAATAATTTTTTCCTTTAGATGACAATATCCCCACTATTATCATAATGTTATTGGTATAAACCTATTTTAAATAGACTTATTTTGTATTTATTACTGTAAAATAAGTTATTAAAATAAAATTATTGTCATTAATATATATATAAATATAAATATAATATAGAATATCACATGCACAATTTTTTTATTTAATTATGTAAAAGCTCTGCTGCACAATTTTTTTGTGTGTAAAAAGCGCTATATAAATAATATGACTTTGACTTTGACTTTGATTAACATCATGATTTCTGATCAGAACGAATCAGAACAAATAAAAATTTGTTAATATGTAAAAAAAATGGTAATATAATTTTTTTTTTAAATGTAGTAAAATGTAATAATAATAGTAATGAAAATGATTGAATAAAACATCTATTATTTTTTAAGGTAATATAAAAAGGTAAGAAATATGTGGTAAAATCTTTTTTCTCTCAAATTTACCATGGACCCTTGAGTATCTCTGGACCCCGGTTTAAAAAAAAACTGATATAGATGATTTGAATGTGTCTGAACTGCTTGTTTGCAATTTTTCAAATTCTGTGATGTCCAAAGCATCTGTTAATAGCAAAACCACAATATCCTTAGAAATGTCATAACATGTAAATCTATCTATAACAAATGGAGTCCAGATCCCTGAACAATTGCATTTTCAAATGAATCACAATTGAATGCCCATTTTCTTGCATCTGTCTAGGAGATAAAACCACTGTCACCACAACGCTTATTGTCTTCTTAACAGATTACAGATGCTTCAGAGGACTGACTGGCAATCCAGTTGCTCTGTTTTGTATCCACATTTACTTCCTCCAAAAAAAAGCCCGCCTTTAAACATGCGCAGTGTAATGATGCCAAAGCAACTGAAACCTCCCTTTTCTCCATAGTATTATGAGTGGATGACTGTAGGCTTTTGAACCAACCAATCACAGCCCAATCATGAAGGATGGCAGCGTATCTGACCGGAGACGTCTGCAAGGAAATGATGAGCAAATACATTACAATATATTTGGCAACAGCTGTGAGGAACAGTTGTTTCAAAGGTGATGTATTATAAATCTGGAAAGAAACATAAGCACTTTCAAACCCTTTAATAATATTAGCACTGAAGGCTCGCATCATGCCTGTCCCTTTAAGGCAATTCAGTTCACTCGGCAGCCATTATGGAAGACAGTAGACAGCTCCTTTCTACTTTAAATCTTAACTGTAAAGAATGTATTTTATAAATATTTTAAATGTTAGCATCATGATTGTAGCTCTAAAATAGTGTAATTTTAGGCTAGCAGTTAGAACTAAAGTTCATGTGTGTTCCAGAGTTAAAAAAAAAAAGATTAAAAAGTTCAAGTTCAAGTACAAGTAAAAAGATCATTGGCTCTCTAACTGAAAGGCCTACAGCTGCTATAAATGCTCCCATTAAGTTTCTCCCTTCCCTTACAATGTCTCTGATCATGCTAGGATCTCCTTACATGGTTTTGGTGGAAACATTATACTCTGCCCGAGCAGCTGATATGGACATGCTCCTGCCGTCACCACAGAGAAGAAGAAAAAAACTGAGGACTGTGTGTGTTTAAAATTCCACGATTGAAAATCCCAGTGGACATTCATGTTTTGCTCTCAGAGTTCGCCATCAAATTTAAGAGCTGTGCAGCGAACATGCTTTATGTCAAATGGGGGGGAGGGCATTTTTGAATATTTAATTTGTAGTTTTGAGTTATATGATCAATTATATTCCTATATCAGCCCAAACAGGACACACACAGTTTAACCCTTTAACAGTATCTAGTATCAAATGACCGTGTAATCTTTTCTACTGAAGTAGATTTTTATAAGTTGTTGCAGTTAATTAGGCATGCTGAGAGGTATTTGTAGCCATCATAAGAAGGCAGCCTAAGGCATGTTCTTCCTTGCCTTTGTACAAGCGGATGTGATTTTCCATTAACTTGTTAACACACATCAGTGCAATTTAACCATCCACAACACCTGAAAAACATTTCCACTGACTGTCATACTGATGTCTAAATAATATCACTCTTAACAGATTTTTGTACATTTCATTTCAAAACACAAGTACGCTTTAATAAAAGGGTTTTTTTTTTTTTTGGTAATCTAAAAATGTGCTGTATATGGTAACATCTATAATCATTGTCATTCATATAGAATATATATATAAATTCACACACCCAAAAATATTCTTTAAAAGGCAGTAAGGTCACTAAATTGTAAGTTTGAAAAATGTCCCGCTCTTGCTCATGCATATGATGGCAGTGAATAGCGACCTTCATCAAGCTTTAAAAAAAAAAGATGGAAAAGCATCAGAAAGGTCCCATGCGATGTGTCATATATTCCAAGTGTTCTAGGGGTAAAACGATAGTGTTTTGGTGAAAAACAAATCAAAATTGAATGTATTATTGAACAAAAATCCTTGACCTTGGCCTTTGGCCTTTTCTTGAGGCTCTATTGAACTGTGGCACTAATAGTCTCTGGCAATCCTGCACAGTAGACAAACAGGTCAATGGAGCTCCATCAACAGTTTGGTTACCGACAAATTCATACAGATTTTGGAACAGCTTAAGGGTGAGTAAATAGTAGCAGAATTTACGTTTTGGAGAGAACTATCCCTTTAAAAAAAAGCCTCCTTGCATTACTAGGCTAAAGGACATTGCTTAGCATGGCCTCTGGAACACTTTCAAACGTATCTGCCAAAAAACTATAAAACCTTTTATTAAACCCAGATAAGAAGCTTTTGCAAGCCAAAAGAGGTCTTAAGAAGATCACATTCCTCAAGAGCTCCCAATGGAAAGTCAGCTTCCTCATGACCACACCCTTTGTTTTTTGTCTGCACATTGTTTGTGCTAATATTGGGATAGGGAAGAGCAGTGATCTCTCACACATCTGTTTTCAAATACTCATTACACCCTCAATCAAGCGAGCAGGGTAAGCGGTGGTCTCATTATTGTGTGTTCATAACCGGTACTTCCTTTTGAACTCCCTGGGACACTCCACCCACCCGTGCACACTCATTCACTCCAGGTCGCATTCATACCGCGGGAAGTGTGTGGTCCGATAGCCGCGTATTTGGTTTCAAACACTGTTTTTCCATGAAAAGACAAAGGTTTGATGACACTGAGCTTGGAATTCATCCTGCAGGGTTCACAGTGTCAAAGACTGCAGTGAAGGCCATACAGTGTACTTAGCTGAGTTTGCCTTGTGTATTAATGTCCATAACGATAGACTGATGGATTTAAAGTACACACTCTTTATGTAGACTGCATAAATGAGACAATTTGCCTCTCATCGGTATCCCTGAGGTGATGTTTGTGGAGCAAGGTGGAAAGGAGGCACCCGAGACCTAAAAATAGCCTCAACAGAACCGTAGCTTGGAAGGAAAGAGAAGCAAAGCTGTGTGTGAGCTGATAGTGTGGTCAGAGAGAACGAGCGAGAGAGAAGGCATAATTAAAGACTAAATTTAACTTGGGAATTCCACTTTGGGGGAACCCTAGATGAGAGTTTGCGTGTCTGACTACTTCAGAGGCCATTAGCAACATGCTAACCGCCCTCAACTCAAGATAAAAAAAAAAAACACTGCAGAAAAAAAACAAAAGGGCTTTTCTCTCTCTAAGTGGGTTCCCCTCGGCCCACACCCTTTTGGCACAGAATCAGGGCTCCTGTAAAACATCACTGTTGCTAAGTTTGGGTCTGTGGCTAGCTTAGTTTTAGCTAATTCAGGTAGCGCATTCAAGTGTAGTCCTCATATTCCAGTGCAAACATGTCTGGAAAACTACTAGAGCAGTGGCGGTTGACAGTGTTTGCTTTGGATCACACAACTCCAGCATTTTCAGTGTTACCTGGCTCAAATGTACACATGGCTAACTGAAAAATTGATAAATAAAGCTTGAATAAAATGAATTGGTTTACGCATGTTAGCATAGCCCTTACAAAAAAGAACTGCAGTATATTGAAGTAGAACTGCATTAGAACTGCAGTACCATGTAGTTTCACTGCAGTTTAATTAAGCACAACCATAGATTTGCAGTATAATGAAGTACAGTCACAGTACAACTGCAGTAAAACTGTAGTATAAGTACAGCTGCAGTAAAATGAAGTACAACTGAAAGTTGCATGAAGTATAAAAACAGTATAACTGCAGTTGTATTGCAGTTTTATTTTACTAGTACTTTAGATGTATTGCAGTATAGTTGCAATACATACAGAAAAACTACAGAAATTTTAGGTTATACTGCAATACTGCAGTTTTTTCGTGTCCAAAAAACTGCATTTTTCTATATGTAACAAAAACTGCAGTATTACTGCTAAAAAACTGCAGTAATTTTTTGTAAGGGAGGACATGCATGTTTTGCAACTATAAGGCATGCGCACGTGCCTTGGTGGAAGAGTGGAGTAACGTCTCACGTCAAGAGCGGGCAAAGCTTTCTCAGTCCATGAAGATGAGATGCACTGTAGCATTTGAAGAGGCTGGGGGCCACACAAGATAATGACTGCTACTTTTGATATCAACCCCCACTCTGTTCAGGAACTTATTATTCCATCTCTGTGCGTGAAATATCTGAAATTTGTTCAGTTTATGTCTCAGTGGTTCAATCTTTTATGTTCATACAAATATTTACACATAAAAAAATTGCTGCGAAAAATATCAGTTGAAAGTGGCCGGACATTTCTATCATTGTTGTACATAATATACATTGGTGGTTGTGTTAAAAAAAGAGAGATATTACAGAGATCTGCTAAATCCTTTTGGCTTTAAAAAGACAAACAGTGAACCGTTCTGGCGCCTTGAGCGCTTATCACTTTCTTTTGTTTGTTGCAATCTGTGCCTTTTTAGAGCAATGTAGCCCAGTGGAAGGGGAAATAAGTTCATTAGAGCAGAGTTGAAGCTAGGACACTTTCATGAGACATTGGTGAATTAGCTAGTAAATGCTTGTATGCAAGTTACTTATATGTGTGTGTGTGTATATATATATATATATATATATATATATATATATATATATAAGATGTTATGATGTTGCCATGTTGGAATTGTCATGTGACCTGAAACAGTTGCGCCACGCCCATTGTTTAAGAATACTGTATATTCTGACATCCAAATCATTTTGGACTAATCATTTTCACATACTACAGTAGGAAAATAGGCATATTCCAACATGAGGTAACATTACAGAAAGCTATTGAGGACACATGAAACATGAAATGATTACCAAGAATATTCACAAAGAAAATTTTTTTTTTTTTTTTTATAAATTACATAAATGTAAAAATTAGAAATTATTTAAAATATACTCCTATGTTCACTCAAATGTGATAATGTGATGTGATTTCTAATTTGATTCTGTTCAGTGTTGTAATGTGTTTTCACGAGGGGACATGAAAAATTACTGCAATGCATAAATCACTGAAAACCTTAAATTGATACCATGTTTATCAGTAGGGCAGCTTATAAAAACTTGAAACAGGATCACTGGCCAGCATTTCTAGACTTGGCTTAAAATAAAGGGAAAAAGCACACCTGAAGCTGTTGAGTAACAACACCGGTATGCACGATCTGATACGTTGAGAGTCATTTACCCCATCTAAACTATGCTGGAAAATGGTTTGAGGGGTCTGTCATGTGATGGAGATGAATATTCCGCCTTGTGTGACTGGGAAACTGTGTCAAAGCTGCACAACTGAAGCTTGTTGAGGACTCAAGGGCTTGTTCTGGCATCACCACAGCAGAAGCTACTCCACAGTTAGTAGATGGAAAAAGCATATTTATCTCTTCCCGCAAAGCACATAAACTCTATCGACTAATGCGACCTCAGGCTCTGGGCGGATCCCCGATGTGTTTACCACACCTTCAGCCAGTGGTGTTCGCAAGCACAGAGCAACGTGGGTATAGAATGAAGAGATTGGGTGCTTTTGACAGGTTTATTGTGCTTGAAAAAGTTACAAAGCATTAAATTTGAGCTGTAGACAAAGGTACTGGCAGAGAGCATGAAGGCGATGTAATCTCTCTAGTCTACTTTCATTTCCTTAAGTTGATTTAAGTTCAGTATTTATAAGAGTCAATGGAAATAACAAAGGACGCTTTAATGTCTGAATGAGTTATGCAATGTTCAAGACTTTCATCAGTGCTGTGTTGTAAATTATGGGCTATTCCTGAACTTTTGTTTCCTTCTGCTGACAACTTTAATTGAAATCTTCTGTTTTGATTGCCAATTGCCTGCTCTAAAAGTAATAGTCAGGAATATACTGTATATTCACACTTAGTGTAACTGTACTCACTAATGAATGTGAAAATGTGAGGTTCCAGTCCTGGGAGGGGATGACAATAGAGTAGCATTGCCATAGGCTGATTCTCACGATTACTGCATGTCAGGGTTTATTATGATGTGTCGGTAAGGAGATTCCCAGATCTGAGAGCTTTAGCAGATGAGGTGACTGCCCATCTGATATCATTGTGATGTTATCATTGTTTTTCTCCAGGTAGAGTTATAACACAGAACCATGTGACCTTTAGCTAAGTCATCAAAAAACCAGTTTGTGCCTTAGGATGAACAGTTTTCCAAACACCCTGAGTATGTGAGTGTACGCATCTTAATCTTTATATACATGTATGTTCAGGGCCTAAAACTAACTTTATGCCACAGCAGCCAATGGGCGGTGGTTTAAGAAAATTTACCTGCCATGAAACAAAAACAGGCAGTTATGACGCCAATATTTTAGATACTTTTGGAAGTTCACAATCCTTTATTCCATTTTCAATACCACAGCTAAAACTACTAGCTTAATTAATATAACTTTAATAGACAAGTAAATTGTAATAAAATAAGAAAAAAATAATCAAATTGTTCCCTTTTTTGTTTGGTTAATAATAAGAATGCAGACAGCAGCAGGATTATTAGGATCCTGTCACTTTAAGACCGAATGCACGCACGGATCATGCATTTTCTTTCTCAAAAGAATTATTTTTTACTGGCCATCTGGTGACTAACAGAGTTTTATATAGCCATACTGGCCAGCACCAATTTTTACTCGCTTTTGGCGCTTGGCGGGTGTTAATTTTAGGCTCTGTGTGTGTTCATTATGTTTTTGTTTTTGAGTCACACCGCATGACATTTTACAGTGTGAACTAACCTTGCCTTGTGATTAAAGGTTCAAATTCTTTCATATTTTAATAGACTTGATTTTGAACAGTCATGCGTGTCTCTATGATATTTCCTGTTTTTTCTGCATGATGGTTGCACCACATGACATATTATTTTAATATTTTATATTATATATATCCATATTTAGAATTATATTTACCTAAAAAAGTAATAATAAACAATTGTGCCAAACAATCTTTTTAAGATTTTTTTTTCCATTATTATACAAGGAAAGTTTTACCACTCTGACATGTTTTACAAGGTCCAAGGGACAAGGACTACATGTTTAAACTGCTTCATTTGAATTGCTTGTAATAGCTAATTAGCACAGTTATTAAATTTGACTCGTTTTGTGAGATAATGCTCAACCAAGAGCAACCTTACAAGGCAGCTGTCATTCACTTGCAAAGCTGTCATGAAAATAACATATTGGTTTTATTACTTTGCTTCAGTAGCTTGTTGGGCTGGTCCCATATCCTCAAGGGAAAAACTGTTGAACTTGCAAACTTAAGTTATTATGATGGTAAAAGATTGCTACAATGTAGATCATTCAAACTTCCATGCCAACCCTTCATCATAGATTATAGTTCTTGATGCCTTCAATGAAGAGGGTAGCAGTGAATTCGGATTGCTCTGTTTCACAATTTTATTTGCACCAAAAAAATAATAATACGTACGTACCCACATCAAACTTGAGATCATAGTGGCCATTCATGATGCTGACAACGTTTGATCACCACTTCAATCACACACAGAGGAAAGGTCTTGGCACCTTTGCTTTACTGTTGGAATCAGCTGTGTGTTTATCCATAGGGATTATGGCCTTTATTGTGCATGTCCATGTGGGAGAATGTGCTTTTCACTACCACTGTTGTGCTTTTGCTCCACTGTCATGAGCCGCCATGGCCTCTCCCCTTTTTCAACACAATGAGTTTGTTGTTTACATGTGTATTAGCTCCAGTGAAACTCCTTCCATTCCTTCATGTTATAGAAAAACATTATATTCAGACATTTGGTAAGAAATTAAACAAAGTGTTAAGGTAAACAAAGTGATGTTTAGCAGAATGATCAAGCTGGTCACCATCCACTTCCTTATTGACATACACTGGGTGTTTATATCACTTCCTGTTTTGTTCTTTTTTTTTGCATATTGATTGCACCACATGACTTTGATTTGGCAGAGATCATGATTTTTTTTTTACAATATTATTTATATATACAATGCCATAGCGACCACTTAGATTGCCAAGTTAAAGCTTAGATAGTGATAAAACCCACACAGAACCTTAAAGTACAATGCTAAAAACCTTACAGAACCTCAAAAAATACATAGAAACACCATAACAACCACCTAGCTTGCCATGCACAGTGCTAAAAAAACAGTTAGAACCATAGCAACACCCTAACAACCACTTAGATAACCAAACACAATGATAAAACCCACACAGAACATTAGAAACTGCCTGACAATGACATAGCAACATCTAGAACACCAAGCAAACTACTAAAGCAACCATATAGCAATGCCCTAGCAACCACATAGCAATACCCTAGCAACCACATAGCAATGCCCAAGCAACCAGAACACCAAGCATAATGAAAAATTGAAAAGTTTTTACACAATTGAAACACCACTCACTTTTTTTTAAACATGTGGTTAATTATAATTTAGGTTAATGTTATAAATAGACGAATGCCATATAAGAAATTTTACACAAAGAAGGACAGGTTTTTGATGCGAACATTTAAATTTTTTGGTGAACTGTCCCTTTAAAAAGTCAAATAGGAAGGCAAATACCATCACTGGATCAGTTTACAGTATTAAGAATATGGAGAGCAGCCTATTGGCTGAAGATAAGACAGGCAAATTATCCACTAACAGTCATTGATTGTCTGAAAGCTGAAAAATACTGAATACTAAAAAGCACAAGACAATAAAAATAAGAAGGTTATGTTGACAGTGTGTGGACAGTCTGTGTTGAGCTCCAGAAAATCAATGAAGATTTCAATGGATTTTAGACAGCACATGGTTCTATAAAGACCTTTTAGGCATATTATGTGTAAATAACCTTTAAAGAACAAGAAATACCTTCTCAAATAATCCAGTGAAGCTCAATGATTAAGACTGTGAGATATAAAGATTTAGCAATGCTCTGAAGTTTAAAAACTTCGTATGAATGAATGAATGAATGAATGGGGGAAAAATAGGCTACTTTAAACTGTGCCCTATGCTACTCTAAAGAAAATAACATTAACAATCTGTCAACATTCTCTGAATTCTGTTTCAATAAACAATGAATCGAGATAAGGACGGCTAGACAGGGATTTATTCCTAAAAAGCTTCCTTATCGTTGTTTCACGTATGTTTGGAGAAGTGAATTGAGCGCCGTTCGTGTGTTTTGTCTGCGCGTGAACGCGTCTTCCGTGAGGGGCGTGGACGCGTCCTGCCTCGAGCGCACAGTGCGCATACAGCAGGCGCAACAGAGAGCAGCGCGCGCCTCGCACTTCCAAAACAAAAAATGGGACTTGAAAAAGAAAAATCCGAGACCAGTGTCATTATGGATGAGGATGAATTCAATAGATCGATTGAACCAATACTTGGAAAAAAACCGAAAGTTCATTCAGATGTCCCGAACAGAGATCCCAAAGATATTAACGCGCACCTAAAGGTATGTGACAACTTAATGAGAGAGATTTTACTGTCACTTATTTATAAAATACTTACTGATAAACAACTGACTAAACGACGTTAATATAATTCAGGTTTATATTATTTTCTATGGTAATTTCACTTACCGCCATTCACGTGCATTATTTTATTTCAGAACGAGCCAGTTCGATTTGAACAAGTGTAGCTGCACATGCGCAATAGTAATGATAGCCTCTATATATTTATATATTTTTTTCCATTCAGGAATGAGTATTTTATTGGCATGATTGTTTTGCATACAGTACTGCATTAATTTAGAAATAAAATGACTTTCAGCAACACTGATCTCTTGGTATTTGAGGGTGAGTATAGTTGAAACATAAATTTGTCACTTCCTTTTATACATTCGGACTACTTTGGTGATCGAGATTGTCTGCTGATTTTCTTATTTCATGTTTGATTCCACAGGTTGGTTTTGAAGACATAATTGCTGAGCCCACCTCCACACACAGCTTTGACAGAGTGTGGATTGGCAGTCATGCTGTGTTCGAGCTGGTGAAATACGTCTTCTACCGGATTCTCACCACGTTTCTGGCTATTCCTATGGCATTTATTGTGGGGATTGTTTTCGGGATCCTCAGCTGTATACATATTTGGTATGAAAAGGCTTCTTGCTGGGAAAGGCTGTTGGCTCTGTGTTGAATTTTCCGCAGAATATTTGCCTTGGCCACTTCCCACCTAGATAAAGAGTGGCATTTGAGAAAAATGCAGAAATACCACAGAGAAAGTCTTGCGTACTGGTTTAGTACAGCACAGGTGGACCTGCATTTTCACAGAAGGTGGAAAAATCCACACATAACTCTCCTTGGATTGTTAACATTCTAGTCAAGTAGTTTCTTCAGACTTCTTAGGGGTTTGACACATGCAAGCAGAAACTTGGCAACGCTTGGTGCTTGACCCTTGTGCAGTTTAGAACAGCAGCTCTTTCAGGGTCAGTGTTCCTGAGGTGCACATATTAGCACACTTTACAAACTTTACAACCCAGAGGAGCAGAGTGACCCCATTAGCTTAGGAATGAGTGCTGACAAATTAGCCAGATAAGATCAAATATCAAGATGTCAGTGTCGCTCAAAGGGAGAAAACTATTTTGTGAATTTTGCATGTCTAAGGTGTTATAGTGGGTGGCAACTTATATTGCGATGTTTGTTGAATACTGGTGTCTTTTCTACTTTTCTAAATGAGTGTACTTATAATTTTAGCCTGGTATATGCTAAAACAGTTGAACAAAAATCTCATCCCAGACTATCATAAGAATTGGAAATGGGCTGTTTTTATTTGAGGTCAGTAAGTAACCACCTAGCATCTACACAGGATTCCCTACACCTTAGGAATTACATAGAACTTTACACAGAACCTTAGCAACCACATAGCAACACTCTAGCAACTACTCAACCTAAGTGCTAAATACTACACAGAAACTTAGCAAAATGCCCTATAACCATCTAGAACACCAAGCAAACTGATAAAAATCACACAGAACCTCAGCAACCACATAGCAACACCCTAACAACCATCTAGAACCTCAAAGATAGTTAAAAAATCACACAGAACTGTAGCAACAGCATAGCAACACCCTAACAACCACCTAGAACATAAAGTACCATGCTAAAAACCTCACAGAACCTCAAAGACCACATAGCAAAACCCTAACAACCACTTAGATAACCGAACAGAATGATAAAAACCACACAGAACATTAGAAACTGCATTACAATGACATAGCAACACCTAGAACACCAAGCAAACTGCTAAAAACCACACAAAACCTTAGCAACCACTTAGAAACACCGTAGAAACCATCTAGGACCTCAAAGATAGTGCAAAAATCACACAGAACTGTAGCAACAGCATAGCAACACCCTAGCAACCACCCAAACATAGTGCTAAAAACTACGCAGAACCTTAGCAACCAGATAGCAATGGCCTAGCGACCAGAACACCAAGCATAATGAAAAATGACACAGAAGTATAGCATCCGTATAGGAGCCCCCCTAACAAACACCCACAACATTGAGGTGAGTTTTGCACAATTGAGGCATCATTCACAGTTTCTTCAAGATTTTTTTTCTTTTTAAATATGGTTTATTAGGTTAATGTTATAAATAGATGAATATCATAAAAGACATTCAAGTTTGTTACAAAAAAATAAGATTATAGACCTGTGCTTTAAATACTGGAAACCCACTTTATGTATTCTCTCACCTCTTATTAATCCCATATGGGTCAGTCACGCTCACTGACAGATATGTCAGTGCATATGTGTTTAATGTCGACGATATCAAAGGTGATGATTAAATGGAACCATCTGAAATGAAGGTTAATGCTTTGCACACTTTCCAGGGTACATTTTTACTCCAGAACAAAGAGAGAGGAACACATTCACCTTGATGTGAATGATTATTATATAAGTCCTATAAATCAGCACACATGATGAGTGGCTTTTTTCCATCCACAGGGTGGTGATGCCAATGATCCAGGGCTGCATGATGACACTGCCCTCCACCCACGTGATCTGGACCAACTTGATGGACATGTTTATAGGGCCTTTCTTCTTCAGCATTGGACGGTGCTTTTCGTCCATCAATATCAAGACTGCGCAAATTTGAGCAAGTCTCTCCAAATCTAACTCCGCATTGAAGTGTTGCAGAATCTTTCTGTCAAGTTCTTTTGGCCTCCGTTTTGAGGGTTATTAGCTGAAGGATAAGTTGTCCTTGACTTCTGAAGCACAGAAAAGAGAAAGAACTTTTCTTCATTTCAATAGACAATTGCAATATTCATTCCGTTATTTAGCCACTGACATGTCAACCTCATAATGGGCGGCGTCAGTGCTCACTTGCTAAGCTTTTGTTTTATAATGCAAGACTTTTCAAAGATTTTATTGTAATGATTGAGATTTATACCTTAAGAGTAAGATAATGCGCTAATGCATGTAATATGATATTGCAATAAGCGCATGATGTGCTTGTAAGTAAAAATAGGCAGCTACTTCCAATTGGGTTGTAGTGTTTTGCAAGTTAATATTTATATTGTTTGGAGTTGATAGATTTTTATCAACAACAGTAAATTAGATGACTTGATGGCATTTCAGTGTACAAACTATTTATGATTTTCAGGTACATTCCTATAGAGCATTCTATGCAAATGTATAACATTTTTATCTTCTGTATTAATATTAATCTTTTTGTAATGATAAAATAGTGCCCAACTGGCGATTAGTTTGACTTGCAAAGTCACATTTGACATGCTGTTTGCCATTGATTGTGCTTTGTTAGTGGCTCGCAGAGTAAATGGAATATTTGACTGTGTAATGGAACTTTAGAGGCTCAGGTGCCGTTTCCTCACCCCTTTTGAATGATGTCATGTAGCAAACATGCTGAACGCCACTCAGCTTATGAAAGACAAAACTAAATGCTCACAAATAAAATTATTTTTGGAAGTTGAATGGACTTTTCTTTGCTGAAAGACCATACCATTGAGGTCACTGAGTGGCTCATGGACTGTTAAGATTTAAGATCTTGTGCTATGTGAAAAACCCTCCGTGTGACATGTTCAACGCGGCAGGTTTGCCTGAGGATAACGATGTACTCGCTTAAAAAGTGTTTTTGGAGAAGGCTCTGAGGGTATACTGGGTTCTTAACAGATGTCTCATTCCGCATTCTGATTTTGTAGAATAATAGAATTAGAAATGAGGTACTTTTTACCATTCATGGAGACGTTAATTTAATATAAATAATAATGAATTAAAAAATATATATATATAAAAGGTTCTTTTTTAGTTTCAGCGACCTTTGGCCGCTATCACTGGCTTCGATGTTTGCATATTTTGCATTGCCTGCACATCCCAGCACCTGGACTGGATAGCTATAATAGGCTACTTGTTAAGTACAATAACTCCAAAAGATATATAGACAAGTAAAGTAAATGATAGTAAAGTTATAATAAGTATCACAAGTTTTTATTTTAATTAGGAAAAACAAAATTCAACAGCAGCTGCATTATTGCTGAAACATTCCAAGCTAAAGTGCATGTCCTGCCTTGAGGTGTAGTGCAAACTGACCTAGGAGTAGTCACTTTTCAGGTTTATACATTTCAAGTCAAGTATGCATTTCTTTACAGAATTAAAACTTTAAAACTGAAGCCAATAAGTGGTGAACATACTCAAAACATCATAAATGCCTCACGAGTAGAGCTTTAGAATCATTCAAACTCATTTAAAACTCATTCAAACTCATCAAATTATATATCTATCTACTCTCACCCTCTCACTCACAAACTCTCTCTCTCTCTCTCTCACACACACACACACACACACACACACTCTATTCATTCAATGTGCTATTTCTAAGCCATTTAAACTCATTCAAACCTCACTACATAATCCTCGTTGGCTACTTCTATTTGTGTTGCTTTAGAGTTGTGATTAGGCTGAGTGAATGTTTCTGGTAGCGTGCAGGAAAAGTTGTAGAGTGCCCAAATATGCCTCCCATTTGGGAAAAATCACGTCAAAATCTCCAACCACTAAAACTGCGTAGCTCTGTGAGTGACAAGCTAATGATAGGTTTCATTCATTGAACACATAGCATGTCCTCGGTGACTGAGAGAAACTCCCACTTTGTGCCGTGAGAGGCTGCAGGAGAGATAAAACATTCAATAGATAAATCTTTATGGGACTTTAGTTTTAGTTAGAAAAGAGGGCTGTTGTAAGGAAGAGGACTCCCCTCAGAAAGCAGTCCACACGCCTCCCACACTGCTTCCTCTGCTCTGATTGTCTTGTTTTCACACACTCATCTGATCGCACTTCAGTCTCACAGGACAGCATGACTAGCGGGACACCTGAAGAGGTAAGAATGACACCTATTTTACCTCGGAAATCTTCTATTTTTGATGCCAATTCATTGAGGAGGCTTTTACTTAGTAGAGTTGCCTACTTATTACTTATCAACTCATGCTGACACTTGCTCCACTATTATCGTATCTTTTACCGTATTTGTTCGGCAAGCCTCCCTTGTTTACTTTGTGCACACTTTGTGCAAACACAATTGTGTGGAATGATAATATTAGGTCAAATATGAACTGCTCACGTATCCAGTATGGGTGGATTAAACTGCTATTTCGGAGCACAATTCTTTTTTTTTCTTTTAATACAGGATAACTAATATATTTTAAGCACGTACTAAAAGTTGTGTCAGTTTATGGTGATTTTTTTATATATATATTTTCTGCTGTGGAATAAGAGAAGAGCACACATCACGCGCCGCGTGTAAAATGGCGCCCCCTGCGGCGGGTCGCTCTACTGCGTTCCAGAGGGGTGTGGTGCTTCATTTCTATCCGCTTAAAACCATCCCATGCCAGGGCTGTGCTGAGTTGCTCCCCAGTCTCCCCTTCACGCTCATGAACTTCATTTTCTGTTTTCTTTGGAACCGTAGGAATACGCTCACTCACCGTTCATCAGGAAACAGGGGAACATTTACAAACCAAACAATAAAGAAATGGATAACGACAGCATCAACGAAAAGACTCTTCAGGATGTCCACACCAAGGAGATTGACCTGGTCAACCGGGACCCAAAGCATTTAAATGACAATGTGGTGAAGGTAGGACATTCACTTTTTCTGCTTTATGCAACTTTTTCCTTCGTGTCTGTCACTTTAATAAAAAATGCATTTAACAACTGCACATTACTTTCTATACATATTTATTTTAGTATGTATTATGTAATGCAATTTATTATTAATTATTGGTATTATACGAATATCATTACTATTAAATGTTATGCTTGTTATATTGAATTTAATAGTCAGAAACGTCTTCAAAGAGCATTACAGTTTATGCATACTACTAAAAAAAATTGGCATTATAACTCGACAGAAAGTTTGGCTTCATTACAGAAGCGATGAGTCACTGGTCAGTTTGTCACGGTGGCACTGGAAACCATTATTGCAAGCAGCAGCAGCTGTCTTTCATATCTGTCATTTTACTTGGAAACCTGAAAGTCAGTCTTAAACGCACATGCATTCAGTCTCACCTGGTCTCGAGCATATGATACTGATGTGCTAGTGTTCCTGCCAGGCTTCCTTAGGTGTTTTGGAGCAACATATGGTTTCTAAGATGGTTCAATCTCATAGACCAGCTGGTTATGCCATTGGTCAAACTAGTACTGGTAGAGTATGGAAGCTGGTCAACCAGCTTAGACCAGATCCACGGCTGCAAGTTTAAGCTGGATTTTCCAACAGGGTGGAAACAATTATCACTGGTGCAGCTGTCTCCGCATTGTGAAATGTTGGGACTGTGGCACGAATTTGTGAAATCCGTGCATGCAATAATAGTCTCTCATTTGGATGGGCATGTTGCTGTGGACGACCTGTCAACGTATGGTCTTTTTTTTTTTATTGAGGAAATATTAACAGTTTCCTGTTTTTGAGCTGCACACCTAACATTCTTAGTGAACATTTTCCTGGGCGTGGGGGGATGCTTTGCATAGCAACTTTCTCAGAAAGAAGTCGACGGGTCACCTGATCATACAGGAATACACTCAGCTTTCAAAAATGACCCCCCTGTATCCATCTCCACCCTTTCGCATTATTTTTTCACATGCCTTTTCCCCTCCCACTCCACAACATGACACTGAGTCACATCCCCGAGGACACTTGCAGTTGAATGCCTCTTATGATTTGACTGAAAACTGAAACACAAAAAGCATTTTTTTTTTGCTTATAATTTGCTATTTGCTTTGAATTATGGGATTGATGTCACAAGGTCTCCGATAGTCAAAGTAATTTTGTGCACACAGTCCTTTTATTTTGTCCTTAAAAGGGGTTGAGCACTCGCAGTGGTCTTGCGTAGGAGAGCGTAGCAGGGAATTCCCATCTCCATTTTCACAAATTCTCCAAACACGCACACGCACACACATGGGGCGTTCCTCCGGACCATGATGCACTCGTGGTCCAAGTGCACTCCCACAGACATCCACATCAAAGATCCTTGTGTGCAGAAACACATGCGTAGCTTTCCCTTGGAACAGAATATTTTCCTCTCATAAAAGTGCATTCTTTTAATAGCACACTGGAGCAGGATTCCACGTGGGAATCTGGCCAGAGCACAGTCGAGGGCCAGGCCACGCGAAGACCTCCGCGTAGTCAACATGAATGCTTGAGGTTACATTTGTAGTATAGAGTGTTTGCAGAAATACTTCCATGCCTAATACAGTTACAATAAAAAGGATTTGGTGGGTTTGTTCGTCACTGCACATGAATTTGCAATTTGAAATGAGTCACAGGCTGTTGCCATGGTGATCAAGGATTTAAACAATAAACAAGGTAGCTATAATAGTTTTTAATTAAAGCCATTGTGGATTCGCAACAATGCCATTGTTTTTGCACAGTAACTTTTCTGTCCAAGTCCAAGATTTTGATGCATACTGTTTATGGAGGACTACTTATATTTATTTATTTATAAACATTAATTCAAGAAATGTCATTATGACATTCATTTGTATGTAAATATTTAATTACATATTGAAATATGTCTGTCTATTCGTCAGTTTGAAATATGATTTATTTACATTTTGTATTTTATTTTACTTTATTTATTGTGAACAATAACAGAATTTTTCAAATCTATTTCTGAAATATATTTAACAAATAATCAAATCTATTTATTATTTATTTATTTTAAAGTCTATTTGTCAGTTTGAAAAGTTGTTATTTTATTTATATATTGTTATATATAATTATATATTTTTTTTATTTGAAATTTTATTTTTTGAATATAGGTGCATTTTTAACATTAAATAAATAGTGACTTATTTATATACATTTTACTTTGTTGTTTTATTGTTAAATTTCATTTATCAGTTTGAAAGTTATAATTCTATTTTATATATATATATATACACACACACACACACAATTTGTAATTTTATTTTTTTAATATAGCTACATTTATTAAATAAACAGTTAATTAAATCTTCATTTTTAGATCATTAAATATTGAATATTAAATGATTGATTTTGTCAGTTTGAAAGTGATTTATTTTTGTGTTGTTATTTTAAATGAGTAAATTGATGGCCCTCCATAAACTGTGCACTGCACAATGGTGATTTATTAACTATGTGGACAGGTCATATATAATCACAAGCCCCCAGGTCTGAAGAATGCAAGTTGATACTTCTGTCAGGACAGTGAGGGTGTTATCAGAGAACACTGTGCAGTCAGCTCAAGAACTGTTTATTTTAACTTTGTTGAAAGTCATAGTTGTAATATTCATGTAATGGAAACTATGTGTCCAGCCAATTGGGATATACTGTAGATAAATGAATGGGGAGGATAGGCTTATATAAGACTGTATAATTTGGCGTTTTGTTGCCAACTTGAGCCATGATGGTTTCAAGCCTTTGGACAAGTAGTAATTTATCATTTTACTCTTACAGGAACTTCAATTTACTCTAAACACTCCTCTATTTTGTCCAAACCTGGTGGTGTGCCTACCAGGCTTTTAAGCTAACTTAAACAGTATGCCTTCTTTGGTCAACTAGCTTTATTAGATAGACTGTGGTGGTTAACCAGCATGTTTTCCTCTAATGATCCAAGGCTATGGTGCAAATAACAAAAAAACTTTTCAGTTAACAAAACGTACCGTATTATCAGTTTCAAGATCACCATAAACAACACTGCTATCTTTTATTTGCAAAAAAAACTTGGTACGTCTGTTTTGTTGACTAGTTATTCTGATTCAAACAGGAGTTCTTAAATAAATATTAGCTTTATCTTGACTTCCACGTGTGACTATGAAGGATGGGGCGTGTTTGTGTGTGCTTTTTCCCAGTATAATCAAAAATGTCACCGCTGAAATAAACACTTCTATATTTAAAAGAAAGTATACTACTATACAGTGATGGTGGGAGGTTTGCCAGCTCTGGGAAGATCTAAACCAAACTTTCCAGGGCTTATTAAATGAATTTTATATTTACATGTCTTCTCTAAATGTTAGTGTTTGGTGTCAGGCGCTATCTAATCCAAGCTCCGGTTGATACAGGAGGTTTAGAGCAAGGTGGCTTGGGCATGAACCAGGTCGTACCAGTCTGCGTGAACTAGAGGAGGGTGCTGTAAAATGTAAAGATGCTGTCTATGAGGAATGTGGGAATGGCTGAAGGGGGGAGGAGGAATCGTGCTGGATTCCTTAATGTCAGCCCACTTGATATGGATGAAAACATGCAGAAATAGATGTCTGTTGTTTCATGTATCATGCTACATCAAGCTTTTAAAGTAATTTATTCATCTAAAAAATTCAATATAAAATAAAAAAAAATTGTATAAAATTAATGCTACAGCATCCCTGCGACCCTATATAAGACAAGTATTTGAAAAATAGATGGATGCATGAATAAGCTAATTTTTTATATAAATACATACAGATAGATAGATAGATAGATAGATAGATAGATAGATAGATAGATAGATAGATAGATGATAGATAGATAGATAGATAGATAGATAGATAGATAGATTTTAAAATACCAATAATGTTATTGTTATTGTTATTCTTGAATTTCCCAGCAAAATGACCTATTGTGATACATTTGGAGAGCTTTTTGAAATAATATTAAAAGTACTTCTACTTCCTGAAGATCATTTATAATCCACCAGAGGGCAGAAGACATGCAGCAGATTGTATACAAAATGTTATTTGAAAAAAGTATTGATCATGTCAATTATGTAAGGGCCTTAGCCAGCCATCAAATATGGGTTACTTGGAAAACAGTTCCAATGGGTTAGTTGTGCAAAATAAAAGGATGTCTGACTTTGATTATGCAAATACAAAACGATTTAATTCTGCAATCCCTTTCATCTCCAGGTGGACTTCGAGGACGTGATCGCTGAGCCTGCCGGCACCTACAGCTTCGACGGTGTGTGGAAAGCGAGCTTCACCACCTTCACAGTAACAAAGTACTGGTGTTACAGGCTGCTGACTGCCCTAGTAGGCATCCCACTCGCCCTGATTTGGGGCATTTTCTTCGCCATCCTCTCCTTCATCCACATCTGGGCGATGGTGCCTTGCGTGAAGAGCTACCTAATTGTGATCCACTGTTTCAGTCGAGTCTTCTCCATCTGTGTGCACACCTTCTGTGACCCGTTGTTCGAAGCCATGGGGAAGTGCTTCAGCAGTGTGCGGATCACCACCACCAAAGTGGTGTAGGGACAGGGAGAAGGAAAAGAGCCAGAGGGGTAGGGTGGGATGGGGGAATGTCCGAAGCAGGGAGATAAATCACAAGATAGACCTCTATAATAAAGAGGGCGAGATGGAGGGTTGCACTGCATTTAGGTGGCCCTTAGGGAAGACTCTCCTCTCCGTCTCTTTTATAAGCTTTGTCTCCTATCAGCTTTGGATTCTTTGGGGTGTAGGGGACGTGTGTTAAAATTTCAAATTTTTGTCATTTGTTAGAATTTATCAAGGTAGGAATACCGTTTCAGCCTGACTTTTGAAGGGACAGTTCATGCAAATATGCAAATTCTGTTACTTGCTTACCCTCACTTGTCCTTCCATGTCTGTCAAGGTCCAAAAACACCATAAAAGGGATCCACTTGACTTGTGTGCTATTTTTCAAATCTCTCAAATTCATATGATTTATATGAAATATAGAACATGAGTCATATTGACCACTTTTATGGTACTTTAATAGAGTTTTTTTGTGTGTGTGATTTGTGTCCTTTTTGGTGCTTGATGGTGGATATCAGTGTTGGGGAAAGTTACTTTTAAAAGTAATTCATTACAATATTGCGTTATTCCCCAAAACTAGGTTACTACTTGGTTACTTTTTATGGAAAGTAATGTTACATTACATTTACGTTACTCATCCAGGCTGGGCTGTTTGTTTGTTTTTATAACAACAAAAAAAGTTCTATTTTTGGCAAATGTAAAGGCCCTTTCACACCAAAAGTGAAATGAATAAGCCTTAGGCTGAAGGAAATGCAAATTCACACCTGTACAGTAGAGGGCGCAGCTCAAACAAAAGGGGTTTTCGCACCGGAGGAACCTTTTCATAGTTCCTTGAATTATTGGCTGGAGTACCCGGGTTTTGCCGTGTTTGCACCGGAGGAACTAGGAACATTAGTTCTAGGAACTCCTTTTGGGGGAACTAAATTAGCTCCTACTTCAGAGTAGGGTCTAAACTAGCTCAATCAATCATGTAAATGTACGTTGGTTGGGTAAACACGTCAAACACTGTCACCCGGATTTTTAAAAAGCCATGTAAACATATTTAGTTCACAAACATGGAAAACGGCGATAACGGAATTTACCTGTTGCCTGCAGGGTTGTGTTCTTTTCTCCGCCTCGATACTGAAACTGCGCTGCCATTCTACAATACAGAAGAATACGACGCAGGAGAAAAAGTAAATGAGTAAATGTATGCTCACATGTAGTCTAGAACTAGTCTAGAATAACCATCATTCTTCACACAGCACACACAATGACTCTGCAACATGAGGACAGGAGAGGTGTCAGTCAATAAATGGGATAACAAAGTAACTTTAGTTACTAATTTGAAAATGTATCTCGGATATTTTGTTGTAAAGTAATGCGTTACTTTACTAGTTACTTGAAAAAAGTAATCTGATTACGTAACGCGCATTACTCGTATAAAAATAAACATTTGAAGGTCCAGTTGCATATTTTAAGGTCCAGCAATCGTTTGGATTCCTACTGAAGTAACTTGATTTCAACCGAGAAAATTTGCCAAACAACAGAACATGTGGAGTTTATAATGGAGTTTTATTATTATTTCCAAAATTTCCACTTTGTGTTCCACAGATACATTACAGGTAAATACGGTTAGGATGACATTAGTTTGAGTAAATAATGACAGAATTTTCATTTTGGGGTGAACTATCCCTTTAAGATTTGCCTGCTGGGACAAGGCTGTGAATTGTGTTTATTTTGTTTGTTTTTTGCCCCTTATTGTTCAATGACTATCATGTCCACTTAGTCGGTCCAAAATAGTTCCATTGTGTCATCTAAACTTCCATTTGGGTACTATCACCCTTTTTTGTCATCAGTGGGGTTTATGTAATCCAAACGTTTTTTTGTTTGTTTTTGGGAGAGGGTTCGGGGAAAATGAATGAATATGAGAGAAAAAAGTAGGCGTGGCCCTGCTGATGTTAAGACTGCCCGTCACACTGCATGTTGCCACTAAATATGGTGGATGGCCCGAACACGGGGAAAAAGAGGTGCCCTCACTGAACCCTTTGCCAACTCAGCATATACTAACAAAGAGACTGTTCCTGGCTCTGACATGTAACGCTTCAAACCGGTCGTCATGTCAACAGCTTTTTGAGTGGCAGAGAATGTCTTTACAATTTCCAGAGAGACATCATGTGAAGCTAGCAACTATAGGACATAAAGCTAGCGAGGTCGTGAAGATTGAACTTTTTTTAAAGCACATTACCACAGCCTTAACATTTACTTAAACTTTATTTACAGTCTTTGAAGATGAAGAATTTGTTTTTTTGCATTTTTATAAATGTTGTTTCTGCAGTACGAAGTGACATCTTTTGGTTTGGAATTTTGTCCCGTAAACAAACCTGTCTGCTTCTCTGTTTATTCACTGTCAGACACACACACACACACACACACACACACACACACACACACACACAACACACACACACTGGCAAACACTGGCAGCAAACCAAAGTTTCCAGCATCATAGGCTGCTGCTAATGTCAGGTTTATATATAATATTTTGTACTGACGTTTAGCGACACTTCTGTCACCCTTTGTCTACCCGCTTTGACTTGGTCTCCTCTTTGTCTACCTGCTGTCTTAGTATCTGTTGCGATGCATTTGCTTCATTGAGTCTGCCTCTGTAGATGAGATCGTATTTTTATATGAAAACTGAAATTCTCTTTCCTTGCTTTTACTGTAAAATCACATAATGCTGTGCACATTAAAGAAAATTTAATATAAATCATGTTGATTTCATTTGTCTGGTCCATTCAGCATCTTTATTTGTGACAGTTGCACTGCTGCAAATTCACAAACAGGCTTTGCTTTCTTGTTATAAAAAAGTATTTGATTAAATGGCTTTGATTTAATTTTAGGACTTTGTTTAAAGCCCTTTTGGGTTGCTTTAACCTCTCTGTGGTCATTTTAGGGCTTTATTTATTTGTGCACAAAACCAGCAAAGTCCTTGAACCCAAAGGCAATTAATATTGAAGTATTTAAAGAGAAGCCAAAAATAACGTATAAGCTCTGGGTTACGAAAATAAAGTAGAGAGAAATAAATCACAGTACTTATTCATTTTCATGTGCCTCTAGTGACTTTTTAGACTGAACCTCAAAATAGTTTTCTTCTGTAATACATTTTAATGGCACATGGATCATCGAGTCCAGTCTAATGAAACTAAATACTTTTTACCTTTTTATAGTACTGTAGCCTACATCAGTATTACTTTAGTATTTTGAGATATTGTTATAGTTTTTGTATATTGTATATTATTGTCTGTATTGTTACAGTTTTAGTGATTTTGTTTTTTGACATTTAAATTTGTCTATAGATTTTATTATTTTTTTATTTTAGTTTTAGTTATATTTAGTATATCTAAATGGGGAAAAAAATGAAAAACGCATGTTTAAGTTTTCATACATTTTATTTTATTTAACTTTCTTTTTATTTCAAATGATGGCCTTTTTTTACAGTTTTGGTTTTGGTTCTAGGAAACGTGTAGACCAGGATAGTTCTAGTTTTCATAAGAATCATAACCACAATAAAGATGTTAATAGCATCATCCGTAAATATTTCTTTCATTTTCACACATGGGAAAGCCTGTCAGGATAACTTATATTTGTTAGGGAAATAACCTATATTCAAATCTGTCAAATGCTTCAGAGGAAATGTAGGCTCTCACCCCCTACGGGAACTGTGGATAATAACACAGAGAAGAATTACCCCGGGCCTGTGAGAAATGATTCCCGAATCGTTCCTTTGAATCGGATCTTCTCTTTAACGAATCAGGCGAAAAGTAAATTGTAGAATTCCAGAGGTTTGGGGGTTAATTACATTCATAAATATCATTTTTGAGTTGTTTTATCTTCTTCGAGTTGCTTCGGTTGCGAATAAATTTAAGAATATCATTAACAAGAGCTCGACGACTCACACAAACACAACTGTACAGGGCACGCGCGCGAGTTTATTCAAGAGTCGAATCATCTCGATCGTTAAATGGCCTCAAAACACCAGCAAAGGTCCTCTAAAAAGTTTAGATTTTATATAAGGGGCATTTACTTTCTTGCTGAAGATTTCAATCTGAATGTATTTTTAAACTTCATATGTAGTCTAAACAAATGTGGTAGCCTATGTAGCTAAAATAACATAGGCCTATGCTATTTGTCAGGTAAACATTGAGAAACTTTAACGTCACAAAGTGTTACAGGATTGTATCGTTGTGTGATAACACCTCCTTCTGGCAAATAAAGACAATAGCAAGCATTATATGTCTTTTTGATTATTGTATCCATGTGGATGAGTCACTGATTAATGTGCAATAACGTGTGTTTAATATGGGCTATGCAATGCTATGTACTTTGAAATTATGCCCAGTAAAACTTCTGTCAGTGAATAACTCAGAAGATTTAGAGTTTAGGAGACATTTTTCCCTAGCCCCGTGGGCATCACAACACCTGTTTCTTTCAGATGATGTTATCATCAGAATATTTCCTGCTCTGAATACACAAAACTGCACTGAGTCATAGATCTTCGGTATTTTCGCAGATAGATATCTATCTGAATGGTGGAATTCAATCAAATCTCAGCGGTTTGATCAGACAGAACAGATGGTACTTTCTGAGCAACCAGGTTTTCATTTCCACCGGCAGCAGTTGAATCATTGTCACCATAGAGGCAAAAACAGTATATGCCTCCTGTCACACTGCACATTCAGCTGCAAAGAGAAATTTGAATTGGGGAAATGATCAGTTTTTGTCCATCTTGTCTTTTTTAGGATAACTGTGTGTTTACTGAATCTGGAGGTGGAACTGGTTTGTTTTGAAAAGTTTTCTGGACTATCACCTACTGAGTAAACAAAAGAGTGATTTTAGTGACCAAAGCTGTTTATAAAACTGTAACAAGAGTGGAACACGTGGGATAAAGAATGATGTTGAGTGAATGAAGGAAAGCACTTTTTCTTTGAGAAAAACAGTGTGCTCAATTGTATTAAATGTGCATATTTTTTTTTAAAGTATATGGTAAATTGTATGCTTTTTCACAAGGGACCTGAAGCTTCATTCCATTCAACAAGATTATCCAATTTGAATAAATCATAAAGCCTATCAAGGACCTGGGGGGTATTCCAAAAAGCAGGTTATGTGACATACCTGGGTAAGTTTAAGGGTAACAAGGTGGATAACCTCAGCTTTCGGTTCCAAAAAACGAAGGTAAATTTCAAGGTATGTAAGTAGCCATAGCAACTTAAGCTCTGAACATAACTTGCTCCAGGGCAGGTTTAGTTTCAGGGTTTAGTTTGTTTCAGAGAGGTGACGAAGCATGGCATGCCTTTTTGAAGACGATCCAGTGGATGTGGAAGCACATGGAATCTTTTCCGCCATGAGAGGGTGATATTCTGCGAGAGACCATTTTAGTTACATAGCACTACTTAATCTATCCATATTTCAACACTGTATACAGCCACAGTCATTTTAAAATGTTTCTTCCGTAACTTTCAATTTCAGAGTTCCCAAATGTGATTGGGTGCATTGATGGAACTCACATTCCTATTAAAGCTCCTTCAGTCAATGAAGGAGATTATGTTAATAGGAAGTCAATCCATGTGCAGGTAACAATATATTTTTGGTGCTAAATCTTTAGGAGTTTGCACCATTAAATCGCCCTCATTACTGGTCCCCACTACACTGTAAAATCAAATTTGTTAGACTTACTTAAAAAGCATGCAAACCGATTCCCTTAAAAAACTAAGTAAAGTGAAATAGGAATAGTATGTTGTACTGACAAAAGCTTAGTAAGTAAAGTTGACTTACACATGAGTTCTAGTGACTAAAAAAGAGTGTACTTGATAATTTACTTTAAATCAAATTTAATTGTTACCACCGTTGTGTTTAGCATGTTGAATATTGAAGTCTGTGTGACTCAAATATAGTCAATTACAAAATAGTCTCAAATTTAGAAGAATTGTATCAACCCACTGAAAAGTTTCACCAACTGTTTGTGTGTTTATGCATGTTACCATTAACTTTATAAATAATCATGATTCAGCATAAAATAAGATGGTCATGTTACAAATATACATTGTTTTACATATGAATTGTGAAATACAGTCACATATGAATATATGAACTGATTTTTTTTGTTGCATCACTGCATCAAATCAGAATTACAATAATGGAAATGAAGTGCCCAAGCAAAGAAAACACGATCCACCGTAATGGTGAGTTCAAAATAAAATATATAAGGAAAATCAATGTCAATTAATGAAGTCATCTTATGTGATGTTCTCTCAAATTTTTGGACCCCCACCTGTTTTACGGGCCTCAGCCTTCTTCCTATTGGCTACATAGAAAACTAAATTACATGGCTTCATTAACAGTTTAGTAAATTTAGAAAAAATCACCTTGTTGGAGACCATTTTTATGTTTCATTTTGACTTGGCTCAGATTTCTTATGGCTCCAGAAGGATTAATAAAACAAGCCAATAATTTACACTTTTTTTCCCCAACATATTACCAGCCAATTATGTACATTACTACAGTGATATTAAGACATTTATGAAGGCCAAAAACTAAATGCTCATCTATTTTTACAACATGCCCAAAAGAATTTTGCATCACAATGAAAGGGGACAAATATATAAATATATAATCTATAATTTTATAAACTCATGCATTTACTCTGTTATTTTTTTGCCAAGCCAACTCTCTCTTTTGCTGATGCTGCAGTTTTTTTTTTTTTCGTTATAATGGCTTCGTAAAACGGCTTATATTCTTCATAAGCAAGCATATTAAAACCTCCAACTCCACCTCGCTGAAAAATGTTGCACGCCTTTTTTCTCCACGCGTTTCCATGTTGACTCCTGAAATCTGCGATGCATTGAAAATGCCTTCATGTACTTGCGCGCATTAACTCTGGGTTACCAACCTATGGTTATGAAATATATCAGAACTGAAGTTGAGATGGTCATGTGACCCAGAGGAAAACAATGCCAACTGTTAATCAGCTTAAGTGCTGTAAAACTGTTTTGAGTGTAATGTGGCTCTGTGTTTACCCTGTTAAAACTTTCCTGAAATGACAATGTCAATTCTGTTTCTCAATATATTGCGGTTTTGAGACAGCCCGCAAGGCAGAGGAATAAAAATCCAAGTTGTTTTCCGCAAAAGATAGGCTACTTTGTCTTATTTTCCTCTGTGATTTAAAGAATTAGTTCACCCAAAAATAAAATTCTGTCATTAATTCCTCGCCCTCATCTCGTTTCACACCTGTAAGCATTCGTTCATCTTCAGAACACAAATTAAGATATTTGTGATAATGGTCTGTATTGACAGCAAGTTAATTTAAACTTTCAATGCTCAGAAAGGGACTAAAGACATATTTAAAACAATTCATGTGAATACAGTGGTTCAACCTTAATATTATAAAGCGACAAAAAACAAAATAACGACTATATTCAGCAATATCTAGTGACGGTCATTTTCAAAACACTGCTTCATGATGCTTCACAAATCTTTTGTTTCGAATCAGTGGTTCGGAGCGTGTGTCAAATTGCCAAAGTCACGTGATTTCAGGAAACAACGCTTCGTTACGTCATAATCCAATCAAGCATTTGGATGTTAAATGACCGTTGAAAAGACGTCCCTCCGACACGTCCCGTCATGGTTGAAAAATAGTTCCAAAATTAAATTTGAACGGATGTCTTAGACGCTATCTTATTTATTCATCAATTAAGTAGCCTATTATGTATTGAACTACACATAGCTAAAAGTCAAAGTTAAAACTGCACATGCAACCCTAGAGCAGGGGTTCCCAAACTTTTTAGCCTGCGACCCCCATGATAAATGGGCTGCTGCTCCGCGACCCCCCGCCCACCTCGACACCCCCCCCCCCCCCCCCCCCCCCCCCCCCCCCCCCCCCCCCCCCCCCCCCCCCCCCCAATGTTTTGCAAAGCACCAATGTTCTTAAATATTTGTCACATCATTTTATGTTATCTACAACGGAGGTTCTATGGCGCTAGCGGAGGCTGGCCCCCCGAGCCCCGCCCCTGCCCTGTGGCCCCCCCCCCCCCCCCCCCCCCCCCCCCCTGAAAAAAAAAAAAAAAAAAAAAAAAAAAAATTATGATTTTTTATGATTTTGCCAAAAGCAGCGCCAAACTGAACAAAACGAACGTTCTACGTTCTACAACGAACCCGACAGCGCGGCGCCGCGCGGCGCGAAGTGTACTCGTATAAGTAACTAAATGTATGTTTGTGACAATGTTGTGTGTTAATGTAAAAAATCTCTCTTTCTTTCTCTGTTTTTGGTTGCACATACATAACACACAGTATAGTAAGTAAAGTAATCAAGGTTATTGTTAAGAGAGGTTAAGATAGAGCAACGAAAACGAAAAATCACGTTTTTTTTTTTTTTTTTTTCTAGTTATCTTGAAACGAGGAGGACATATAGCGTTTTTTTTTTTAACAAAATCAATATCAATAATATGGATCTAATGTTTTTTTTTTTTTTTTTAAATCTAATTCTACTTTTTTTTTTTTGACATGCAATACATACATGCAGATCTCTACTAATCAAAAGTTTGGAAACGGTACTTATTTTGGTTGTTTTTTTTTGAAGTCTCTCTTCTGCTCACCCAGGGCTGCATTTATGTTATTATAAATCAAAAAAGCTCTAAAATTGTGAGATATTATTAAAATGTAAAATAACTGTTTTTTATGCGAATATATAGTAAAGTGTAATTGTGATCAAAGCTGAATTATCATCATTACTCCAGTCTTCAGTGTCACATCATCCTTCACAAATCATTGATAATAATCATCAACATTAATAAACCTACCTTTTTTGCACCTGCACTCACTCTTGTACAAATGTTGTACAATGTTGTAATAAATGTTTATATGATTGTAAAGTAAAGAAGTTAATAATCTTTAAATATAATTTGTTACCATTTTTAATGTGCCCCTCTGGTTAAACACTGGCCCCCCCTTGGCCCCCCTAGTAAAAATTGTCTAGAACCGCCACTGTCTACGTGAAAAATCAGATCAGTATTACAATTCTGCATGAGCCGCTCGATATCCACCTGTTCGCTCTAGGAAAGTAACTGTGCAACTATTTTGGGTTTGAGCGGCACACAAACACACACACACACACGCACGCACGCACGGACGCACGGACGCGTGCTCATGCTAATCCGACGGTCAACGTATCCGAAACACTAAGTACTCGGTAAAGCGTTTCTGTGTTATGCTGAATAATTCTTCCTCATTTCTCTCAGCGTCACACATATAATGCAATATCAATGTCAGTTTTACACATCAAAACGATGTCCTTCATTTACAATCACCTCAATGATCTCCGCGGCCTCACCTGTAAATCGGTTTTTCTGTTGTGGATATTAACCACCGTCTCATTTTAAAGCAGGTATTATTTGTTTGTAGCCTCCAAACACCTTTAGCTTTAGCGAACAACAGCGCGTGATGTACGCAACTTGATTGTGATTGACGCTGACCTAATCTCGTATAATGTCTGGGACAAAATTACAAATTTAATTAAAAAATATACATTATATATATTTTTTTTAATCAGACATTTCTGCAAACACCATTTAATAAGTATTGAATTAAATTAATTGCAACAAAAATATATAGGGCCTATATATTTTTTCCACTTTAAAAAAAAAATAGAAATCATCTCGCGACCCCCGACCCCCACTTTGGGAACCACTGCCCTAGAGAATTGTAGACATGTACATACGTATCTGAATGCATTTTTAGGAAATGTTCCGTGTTACATATTTTTACCGATTAATGCCATCCCACCACGACTAATTTTGGCCAGGGACACGAACGTTGCCATCAGACCGGAATATCAATGGTTCACATGACTTTGGTGGTTTGATACACGCTCCGAACCACTGATTCAAAACAAAAGATTTGTGAAGTTTTGAAGCTTCAGTGCTGATTTCATTTTGGAACTATTTTTCAACCATGACGGGACGTGTCGGAGGGACGTCTTATCAACAAACGTCCAAATGTTTGCTGGATCTAGCAGTCAATCCAGACCTCAATGACCCATTGAATTTCATCAAAAATATCTTAATTTGTGTTCCTAAGATGAACGAAAGTCTTACGGGCGTGAAAGAACATGAGAGTGAGTAATCAATGACAGAATTTTCATTTTTGGGTGAACTAACCCTTTAAATGTATTTGATTCAGATCTAAAGTTTGACTGATAAAGCTGCATCTTTCATTGTCTGAAAGTCATACGTGTATTTCTTTAAGGCATTAAACTAATAAAATGATCAATCCCCTCATTCTTCGCAGTACATGCAATATACTGATGTCAAGAGGATAGTTAAATTACTGCTGCTGATGTGTGCAACACTTAAATGCCATTTTCCAAATGAACCATGGCAGGTTTAAATGATCAGTCGTCAATGAGGTTTTACAGTAGGAGAATGTCCAGGTCAGCACTAACCTGGATTTTATTGAACTTAAGGTCATAAATAAAACATGAGACTAAGTTAGAGTGGGTAGTAAATCGATACGGATCAGTTTTGTAGATTATCTGTGTCAAACACCAGATCACACCTTTTATTGATTAGTTCATAAATCTGGAACACTAGGACTAGGTCACCACTAGGTGGCGTTACGATTCCTTGAATAGAGTTCAAAGTGCTGATGACACGAGTTATCCTGTATAAGAACTTTGTGGCACAAGAGGGGGACAAAGAAAAACAATTTTTTTTTCGTGATACCATGATAAGCCTCCTCACTTCAAAAAAGACCACAAAATATTTGTCAACTGTGTCATGCTCACGAGGCCTTTAAAATAACAGTAACATACCATGTCAGGTGGTGGATGAAGATACTGCATAGTTGAAGAGAAAGTCATAAGTCCAGAATTTCACACTTCGGGTTTAGTGATTATGGGTGGCAGTGTAAAGTTGACCACAGAAGTAAAACTTCTTTCCATCTGCTTTTTGACAAATATGACAAATCGGCTCACTTGCTGAAACCAAAACGCTTATGTACAACAATAAATGTCCATACATACCCTTATGCAGTCTAATGTAGTGAGACAGACTTTATAAAGCCTCTGAATGCTGACTATTGAGCCTTTCCATGTAAGCACTGATACTCTTAGCTCACTTAGTGACTGTTAGAAGGTCTATGCATATGATTTTAATGCTACATAATGTAGTAATGTACTAGTAATTAATCAGTTTGGTCATTAGAGTGATTAATGAAATACAAACTCCAAATTACCACCAGAAAATTATAGACTATTCATTTATTAAGGCTTCAAATGCAGAGTTTGATAAATAAATAACATAAAGAACGGAATCGAAATTATTAGTTTTCCATTTTTGTTCTTTTTCTTCTTGCTCCTCTTCTCATTATCCTTAACGTCATTATTAATTTCCGTATTTCAGTAAATTTAATAAAAAAATTTTTTATGAATTTATGCATATCACTATAAACAACAGCGAGAGAAATGTTCATTCACGGCAATATTTTAAAAAGTAGATTCTTTTTTAATCTGTTTCTCATGTTAAGCTATGCTTAAAATAAAACGCAAAACATTTTAAAAATATAATAAAATAAATTAGGAATATATGTCTTCTAGAATACTAACTAGGGATAAATATATTCGATTTCACTAAAAAAAATGGCTATGTTAAATTATTTCATTTGTTTTTGTAAAATATCTGCAGCCAATCATCGGACTCCGTTACTCCACCGCCAGTGACGTAACTGTCAGTGATCTGACTGCGCGCGGCTCACCTGAGAGACCCATTCCATCCAATGGCACGCGCACCGTGGAGTAACGAGCCGCTGCGTTAGTGCAGAGTACAACAACAAACCCTCTAAACTGATGTGACCCATTCTGAGCTTGAGTCACTCGAGTGCACATTCTCCGAGTGAGTGGTTACGGTGCTGCGGAGAGGAGGAGAAAGAGCAGGCAACTTTTTAACAGAAAGCGCGCTGAAACTCACCGCCGCATCCCATCTCGAGACTGCTGGCATCCGCCAGAAACAGCGCGCGCGCGTCTAGAGCGAACCGGACCGTTATTAGATGTGATTGTTTTCCCTTTCTGTCTCAGACAGGTGTCTTTATTTGACAGGTGAGTGAGCATTTGCTTTATTTCTGAATATTTATAGTGTGAAAACAAGTATTACGGAAGTTATGTTATTAAAGTGTAGTTGTTGCTATTAAATTTCGCTTCTTGGTTTTTTGTTTGCTAGGAAATTTAGTTGAAGGTTTTCATGGAATTGTCTGGAACGTGTGCGTTTAGCTGTTGACAGTGTGAGTCATTGTAAATATGTAGGTTTCCATGAAACTCACTTAAGCAAACGGAAGCTTTTGTTTAGTTTTTGTTCAGTTCAGGAACGTAGGCCTAATATTTGGAAATATAGACCTGTTTATGTCTAAACACTCTTTTTCCTAGAGAAAAAAGAGTCTTTGAGAGTCGTTTGACTGACTAAATGAGTAGGCTCAACTTCTGAGAAAAATACTGGTCTGCAGACACTTAAGATTTGGTCTAAAAACTCATCATCTTTAGATAAATGTGAATAAGGTTCATATGCTTATTTTCATGGCAGATACAAACAATAAAATTGAAAATAAAATCAGTTTATTTTTAAGAACAACATGCAATTGCATTATGTGAGTCAAAATGTGTTGTAAAATATTAATAAACCATTATCTGAGGGATTTTTTCTGTTTCTGTTCCTGCCCTTCCAAGAGAACAGTTTTTGAAGCACTTTTTAGTGAGGATCTTTAGTGTGCCAAGCATTTTTGCTGCTGTACTTGAAGTGGTCATATTTATCTGTACATTTAAAGAAAATTAAAAGACAATATGAAAGCTTGTTTATCAGGGTTTTTTTTTTTTTTTTTTGAAGGAGATGTATATAGGTAAACGGTAAGAAAATTTACTGAATATAAGACAGAATGTGCAACAGTTCTTCAGTCTCACACTGCTATACTTAAAGCTTGCAGAGACCTATAGTGCTACTCAGCGCACTTCAGTTGCTTAGATAACAGTAAAGGTGAATCCCATATTCTCTAGCCCTGCCACTCTCTCCCTCTCAACCTTAAAAGCGACCTCCTGGAAGAATAGCGTTTAAGTACACCAACAATAAATCACTTCTCCGGCGTCCGCAGCCTACCAGGCTTAATTGAGTTTATCAACCACTCCCTTGAGAACGCTGTCTAAAGTTAGACTTGTCACCGCAGTGCACTCAGTGTAGGCTGACTCTTTGATGATTCGCCTCTTCTGGTACACAGCCACAAAAGTGCTGTGCAAGTCATAGGCACAAGGATCGTTTAGAGTTGCCCTCTTTCTTTTATCCATGGATTTGTCATACACAGTGAGTGGTGAATTATTGAGGCTTCTACAATGCAAGGAAACTAGTGATATCATTGTTGTTGCAGTGCGTGTGACTGTGATTTACAAGTGTCATTTGTTCGGAGTAGCTTGTCTTGGTTCATGAAGCTTTTGTGTCCTTGTGTTTTTTGCACTAATGGGTTCTATTTATAGAATGACAAGTCTCACAAAAATGCTATTTGTTTTTAACCCTATAAACCTTGCAGTATCTTATTTGATAAGCATTTGTAAGGCCTCTAAAATATCAATGTGAGCAAAACGTGTACATAATCTTTTAATGTGCCTTCTGCCCTCTGATTGGTAGTTTATAGTTGACAAAAATGAGTTTTGATCATAAAACTAAGCATTTAAATATCATCTTAACAAGACATATTGTAGGGATGAGATAGATATAGGGTGACAACTGATATTTAAATGCATTTTATTAAAGTAGTGAAGATCCCATTGTTATACATTACAAGCTATTAGAATTTCGTCATACTTTTTGGCCATATAAATAACAGCAACTGCGCCAAATTGCATATTTTTGCACCATATTCTCTCTATATAAAGCCTGATGTATCAAATATGGGAACAAAACATAAAACACACTTTTTTTAGATAAAAAAAAATAGATTCCATTTCAAAAACGTTTATGACTTTTATTTCATATGCCAGGCTTTACACAATTAATATGCTAAATAAATGTCTCTTTACTCTGCAGAAGAACGAAGATGAGAATTCACTATTCTGAAGTCCCTTGCATCCTCATCATCCTTCAAACGCTGTGGTGGGGCTTGAATAGTCAATGTGAGGAACCAATTGAAAGCTCCAAACTCGACCTCTCGGTGACCTATGACCTTCTTCACTTTGTGTCTGACACTCCCATCCAGAAGTTGTTGGAATTCAATGGAAATGTATACGTAGGTGCCGTCAACAAGCTTTACGCTCTGTCAAAAGACCTCAAGAAGATACATGAGTATAATACCGGACCTGTCTCTGAGGGTCCAGACTGCTCGGTGCCAAAACCATGCTTTGTTTGCGAAGACGGGTCCACTAACACAAACAACACCAACATGGCCCTGGTGATGGAGACATTCTACGATCTTGAGCTCTTCAGCTGTGGTTCGGTTGGGAACGGCGTCTGCACCCGTCACGTGTTAGAGGATGGACCCCTGGATACGGAAGTAACTTGCATGTATTCGGAGAAAAACAAAGGCAGCAGCCACGGTTGTCCAGACTGCCTGGTAGGACCTTCGGGCACGCAGATCCTCAACGTGATGAGCAGTGGTGTCGTGAGGTTCTTCGTCGCGAACTCTGAGTCTCTTGATATGACCGGCCCGCGTTTCCACCACACTATCTCCGTTAGGAAGATGCGAGAGACTCAAGATGGCTTTGAGTTCTTTTCCGAGCAATCCTACATGGACTTGGCCCCAGGGCTGCGTGGGAACTACCCGCTACGCTACGTCTACTCCTTCCAGAGTGGTCCATATGCTTATTTTCTCACCGTCCAACGAGAAGGAGGCAGCTCGAACGCCTTCCACACGAGGATCGTACGCATGTGCTCTTCAGATCCTGAGATCCTACGCTATGTAGAAATGCCCTTTGAGTGCATTTACTCTGAGCGAAGGAGAAAGAAGCGTTCGGCCCAGGTGTTTTTCAATGTTCTCCAGGCTGCGCATGTGGCCAAAGTCGGCTATGACTTTCAGCAGGAGATGGGCCTGAAAGAAGGAGAGGACGTGCTGTTTGCTGCCTTTGCCCGCAGCAAACCTGACTCACCGGAGCCCACCGCCAGCTCTGCCGTTTGCCTTATCTCCATTACGGACATCAATAACTTCTTCAGGGATTTCATTAAGCTGGGAAACACGAGGAAGCTCTATCACTTTCCAGGGTCTGAGGAGAAAACCTTCAACCAGGTAAGAGGTTTCCAACCAAATCATGCATTTTCTCCAGTCAATTTTAGCTAACAGGACCCGTTCAAAATATCGCCCATCCGAGAGCAAATCTGACTTCTCGTCAGCCCAATTGCTTGTCTTTATCCTCCGGCCATCATAAATCACTGACCCTCTTTGTCTTTTTTACTTATCCATCACCATTTGTTGGATCAATCAGTAAATCATGTTGATCAATAAATGACACAAATTTAACTGCTGACGACTCCCTGTGGGCCTGTCGATAATGCAGGGCTATTACTTCCCAGAGTTCATTTCAAAACGTAGTCATACATTGCTCTGATCTGCTTAGTAAGACACAGTGGTTAATGATTTGTACATGAAAAGGCAAAGTATACGAACCTGATGTTCGGGAACTACTAAAGCTGGACAATGGACAGCATGGCGCAAAAGGGGAATGGAAAAAGGCTGGGTATCAATACAGATTTGGAGATTCAATCCTGATTTGCAAGCTCCTGATTCAAATTTGATTCTTTGATTCATTTTACTTGGTATGAAAGGAATTCTCTGTAAGCTAAAACAAATTAATCTAAACTAATGTAACATACAGAGCCCTTTTAAATGGTGCATTTATGAAAAACAACATTCATTTAATTAACAGGGAATGTGCAGTTTAACTATGCTACTTATTTAACAGATATAATGATAAAATTGCAATGCATTACTTTTAAAAGCATTTTTCCCCAAAACTATTGCGTTACTCCCTGAAAAAAATTAACTAGCCTAATTGCTTTACTTAGTTACTTTTCATGAAAAGTAATGTTACATTACTTTTGCGTTACTTTTTCTCACCTGGGCTGGGCTTGCTTGCTTGTTATTAATAACAACAGCAAAAAAGTAAGCCTCAGGCTAAAGTAAATGCATATTTATGCCTGTACAGTAGCACAGCTCAAACAAACCTTTCAACTGTGCTGCTATCCTGGATTAAAGAAGAATAGGATACAGATGTACGTTCAACACTCTTATTTCTAAATGTAATCTAAAGTACTTTTGGCTTATTAGTATGGTTGAAGGGGATCGTTGAATATAAGCAGCAAAGGCATTGGTTAATAAAGTGAGATGAAATACATAAAGTATATTAATGTAATTTAATATATTTAATTATTACATGTTTGCGTAAAATTCTGAGATTGCATTTCGCTGTTTTTATTCATTTTGAAAAATACTGAATGTTTTCGTGCAAGTGAGATGAGTAAATGCATGTTCACATTTAGTCTAGAACTACATTAAGCATCATGTTAACAGCGTATACAACAGCCCTGCACTTTATTCTCTCAACATGGTAACGAGAGCTGTCAGTCAATAAATGTGAAAACAAAGTAACTTGCATTACTTATTTGAGAAAGTTACAATAACTTAAACTTAAATATTGGTTGTGAATTGAAAAAGCAATGCATTACTTTATTAGTTACCTGAAAAAAGTAATTGATTACATAACTGAAGTTACTTGTAATGCGTTACCTATGATCAACACCACCCAAAACTCTTTGCACTGTGGATTGAGGTAAATTTTAAATATTTATTGTGTTTTATAAAACTTTTAATATGACAATGTTAGCACTTCAGTTATAAACTTGGTTCACAATCATTCAAATGAAGATTGTGAATATTCTGAAAACTAGGTTTGTTTGAGGTCTATGAGAATCAGGCTTGTTTAACAACCAGTACTCAACTCATGCTGTACGTTCTCTGCTCTTTTCTATTTGCTCGTGTGTTGTCTTATCAGAGTCCTTACAACGGGGAAGCCAGCAGGTGTTCTTCAACTGTCTCTAACAGTCTTTGTACTGGTCGCTTTAGCAGTTCATATGGGCCAGACCGGAGCGGCTGGCCTCATCCCAAAGTCACACAGCTCTCCATTCTGGTGTAGTTGCTTCAGTGCCCTGAACTTTATCTGGCCAAACTCACAAAGTGCACTCAGTCATTTATTACAGCAGAAGATCTGCAGACTGAAGCACTCAAGACATTTTTAAATATTTGCATTTTGTAGAACCTTGATCCAAACATCTGCACAAAGTCAGCAGCGATTCTATCAGTTTTCATTATGCCGATGTACAATAGCTTAAATGTCAAAAGCACTTGGAAGACATTTCCCTAGGCGTCTTAGAAGTGTTTGCTTACAGCTTTGAAAAGGATGTGCGCCTGTTTTCAATACAGTTTTTGCCGATAAGTATGTGATAGGACCGTAACCACCATAGACATTGAGGGGGACAAGTCTCTCCCAATAATTAGAAATAGCCAAATTGGCCAAATGGCCCCCCCAATGTTCAAGACACGCTTACAGCCTTGGTGTGGGATTGTGCGTTTGTTTGTTTTGGGCGTGTGTGTCTGAGTTTGTTAAGGCTGAAGGCAAATCATAGTGCCATCGTTGAAAATTATGACGCCGGTAGCATATTTTACGCAGAGTCTGTCTTATCATCCCATAAAGTGGCTATTGACGCAGTGTCATAAAACAATTACATTGTAAATGGGCATGATAAATTCATCCCAATATCTTGTTTTTGCTCTTAGACAACTGACTCCACAAACTGGTCTCCAACATCTCCTGCATTTATGTGGAAACATTGCACATCTGACACTGTGCTTCAGTTTTGATTGAATTTAGCCTTTTTTTCCTGTTTTATTTGTTAATGTGGAGCCGAAGTTATTTGAATATCATATCAGATAAATCACCAAAGTCTATAATAGACTCTTACCCTTCGAGAGAAAGACACCACAGCTTTCAGACTTCACCCAAGCTCTTAAAATTATCGATCGGTCAGTCTGCTCTAGCTCAGCAATATTCGTTAATAAAACAGACAGAAATATAGTCCTTATTGTTTGGAATAATGGACATATCCGACTTGGAACCACCCCAACAAACCCAGCGCCCCCCGTCTTGAAAGAGAAGAGGGGAGGGGGACTCTTGAGACTGGCAATAACAAACAGCCACATTTAAGGTCAAAATTATCATTAGATTACAATTGATCAGGGGAACAACTGGCAAATGCTGATTACTTTAAAATTGAATCTGAAGCTTGATTGATTGCTGCCTGTAATATAATTCCTAAAGAGGCAGTTTTGATCGACAGCCATTTTAATTATTACCGCCATTGTGGCTAAATGAACATGCTTCGAGATGGCAAGTCTAAAAGTGTAAAGAAAAGCAAAAAGGCAGTGCATTGATTTTCAACTTACTTCCCACTTCTTTTTGACTGTAAATGAGCAAATATCAATGTAAATCAGATACTTTTAGCTGTTTGTACTTCACTCAATCTTTTGCTTTATAGTGTGTTTTGGTTATGTAAGCACAGGGTGACACGCTAATGCACTGTAGTTAGCACTTATAAAAAGCGTACGTGCTGCGGCCTGCTTATTCCCAGATGTGTTTGCGCAAAAACGGCAAAACCTAGATCATTTATAGGCCACGCTTTCAGCTCTGGGAGGAGCAAAATCATGCTTAAAGACACTGTACTTGTTGTATCCTGTCTCTGCTTGAAGAGGCTGCGATAAGCTACCTGCATGGTTAAATTTCTGTCCATATGTCTTCATGTGTAATGAATGTATTTTATGTGGGTGAGTTGAGGTTTATACTGAGGAATTAAGTCACCTTGAATCATTTCTGGCAAAAGCACACAAACGCAGGCACATACACGTCACAGACCAACAGCTCTGACCAAGGGGCAGGTGGAAGTGTGCAGCTGTGTGTTTTCTCAAAATGTCAAGCCCCTGCAGTGAGCTCATGTTGGCAGCTTTGCCCTGGCGGGAAATCTGCGTGACGTTAGACCATAATGTTAGCTAGTGTAGACTGGACAGCTGGCATCCAGGTGCAAAATGCTCATCTCATCCACCTCTGGGTATGAGAGCACCTGTGGGGATGTATCCTGACTTTCAGACCCGGATTTTTGCTGTGTTAAGTTTTCTGTGTCTAAAAAGTCTTCTTTATATTTACATTCACTACCATTCAAAAGTTTGGGGTTGGTTATCTTTGTTTTTTGAAAGAAATCAATACTTTTTTATTCAGCAGGATGCATTAAATTGAGCAAATATGGCGTAAAGACATTTATATTTATGACACAAAAATTCTATTTTAAATAAATTCAAAAGTTCTATTGAACTTTATATTCCATCAAGAAATGGTAAGTTTCCACAAAAAATATTTAGCAATAATAAGAGATGTTTCTTGAGCACCAAATCAGCATTTTACGATAGATTTGTAATGAGTAATGGCTGTAGAAAATGTTGCTTACCCATCACAGGAATAAATCACATTTTAAAACACATTAAAATAGAAAATAGTAACTTCAAAAAAACAAAAAAAAAGTGGTGTTTGATGTACAAAATCTCAACCCCAAACTTTTGAATGGTTGTGTATACTGAGAAAATGGAGCAAAATTGCATATTTTAAAATACTATTATATTGTACAAAGTATATATTAGGGATGGGAAAATGTCTATCAAAATACGAAAATATGACTAGAAAAATAACACTGCTAGATTAACAATAATGTTTCATCGTTTTTGGAAAAAAAGGCATCTAAAAGGAATTGCTGCACCAGGTGAATCTGAAACTGAAACCTGTTCTACAGTATATGATACCCTATATGAGATTAATCAGATACATACACAACATAAATGTAACATTGCAACTTGTATGATGTAAAACAATGTGTAACAATTTCTTTAAATAGGTTTTCCATTTAACTAAGAAAACCTAGAAAACCACTTAACCAACCTGTCTGAGATTGATACCAGTTACCTAAAACGATACAAAAAATAAAACAAACTCTTTCTTTGAAAAACTGAAATCTGAATGTTTATTGTACTAAAATCCTAGTGTGTGTGTGTAAATGTACTGTATGTGTGTTGTTCTTTTTTCTTCCTGCCGTTGGACAGTTTTTCTGCTTTTCCTGCCTATGTGTGTCTTAAATGCTCCCATAAAGCAGTTAAGCATACAACTGATAAGCGCTTAACTGATAAACGATAAGCGCTCACAAGCTGTCCTTTGCATATAAACAAACATACGATTGGCTAGTACTCCACTGTTTACTCCATGTTTACTGCACCACAGCTTCCCCCTTCGTTGTTGTAATGACTGGCCCATATTTAACGCAACCTTCAGGCTTGAAACACTTGTGGGTGCTCTCTGGGCATAATTCAGAAACATGTGTAAGTGTCAGGGGAAGCGAAAGATTGCTTTGGTGAGGCTGATGAGTCAGTGGCCCAGAGGCATGTTGATCCATCTCTGGCATCCAGCATACCTTCTCTTCCTCATTTTTTTACTCCCTCCAGTAATTTCCTGCTCTCCGGGTCTGTGAGCACGAGGTTTCATCAAAGAGCTCGATTCTGAAACCTCCATGTAAGGTTAAAGGCATCCTGACCAGGTGTAAATCAAATACCCGCTGAAGCATTTAATGAGCCCGGTCAGGTGGGATATTCAATCAGCCCACACCGCCAAATGACTGGAGTTGACCGATCCTGACTAATTGTTTGGTGCAGTTCAAAGACCTCTACTAATTATTTTGGCTTACACAGCAGGGACCACAAATAAACTTTTCGGGGTATGCTAGGACTCAACATCCCCCACTAGGTCAAAAGAGCCATTACGCCATACTGCCTTGGTGCTAATGCCGACACAATGGTTCCATAGGATGCAGGCTTGAATGAATGTGTGCTTAAGTAATGGAACGGATTGGATTGGCCAGGAACTATTCTACTTTATCACCTGCTGAGAACTCAACAATGCAGCCCAAATAAGAGCTTATCTGTGACTGCCCTTCCACCTCATTCAGCACATCAGTCAGATATTCCCAAGATTATCCCTCTGTAGACACGGCCTGTGTGATTGTGTGAAAAGAGAGCAAGCTTTTACCTGATAGCCTGACTTGTGAGTTTTGTGGAGCATGACACTCAGTGTTTGGTCAGCTAATGGAGTGGACTTCAGCTGTCATTCATGCAGTTCGCAGCAGTGTGAGTAGACATGGGAATCAAAAGGAATTTGATTCTGGTTCTAACTCAATTATTGTTAATGATTCTTTTTATTTAACGGGTTCATTAACATTTTTTGAGAACAATTGAGGGGGAGGGGGAATGAAATGCAATGTTTATTGAAACAGTCTGTTGCCAATAGATTGTGATTCGGTGCCAGCATACTGTAAATTCAGTGCTTTGACTAACTACATGTTAAAGAAGCTAAAAAAGCAAAAATGTTGTAAAATTGTTAATGGATTTATTTAATGAATGACATAAAAATACCAAATACCAACTACTGTTTATCTTTTACTGCACATTGTAATATGAACAATCATTCAGTTACAGTAAGCAATTCAGATTGTATGTAACTGCTCTGACTGATTCATACTAAAAGAATTTTGATTCACTGAAAAGATCTGGTTCTTAAGACTCATTCATTCAAGAATCAGACTATCCTGGTCACATTGTATGTTTTTAATTCATATGAGCCATTTCTTTTTAGAGAGTCATTCAGGAACTGGACTGAATCGTTCAGTATGTCTTTGATTCACAAAAAAAAAATTATATATAATATATATTAGAGGCAGTGATGTATTTTTGATTATCTCAATTAAAAGAAACGGCTCATAAGAGTCATATATTCAGGAATCAGGTTACATTATATGTTTTTGAGTGACTAAAAAGATCCGTTTGAGATCCAGTAATGGAACCAAAGTTTAGGAAAATCATTCAGTTCTTAGTCTAGAGAGGATATTTAATGCCATGAGCATATCACAAGAGACTATGGTTTAAGAAAACTCTTTTAGTTATGTAATATTGAAAAACTGCATACTTAAACAGGAGAACAAAGAGTAATCAAATTTGACAATTGGATTGAACAAATCCTCTTCAGTGCCCCCCTCTACCTCAAACAGATGTGTTTTAATAATGCTTTAGTCTGACCATAATCCCTGTAGGTATTTGTACAAAAAAGGCAATAAATAGACATGCCAACATCCAGTGGTTTACCAAAAGATGACACAATGATGCATTGTTCTGCTATGCGGTCATGCTTTACATATTACCGCCATGCTAGATTGTTTGTGTTTCAGTTGTTGTATGGGTTTACACACTTAGTGTAATAGCTGACTTGCACTTTTTTGAAATCGTGTGTAATAAAAAAGGATGCCACCTGCTCGCTTTGAATCATAGTGCTGAGAAATGACTACAAACAACAGAATTTGCTGCATGCTCATACTCTTTATCACATGTCAGTTGTGTTTTTCTGGCAGAAAGAGAGCATTTTGAGAGTAAAAACCTTGATCTTTGCTCAGAACATTTAGCGTAGGTGACGTGTTTTTCCAAAGGCTCAAATTGATTTAATGGTTTCATCATATCTGCCTCTTAATGTCAGCTACAAGAAGAATGGCTCATGCCAACTACTGATGATAAACCATTTGAACTATGTTAATGTCTTCCAAGATACTATGGCCCTGTTTATACCTGGTATTAAAATGTGTTTCGGTCGATCAGATCACAAGTAGATGAGCGACCACCTCGGTCCTGATTTCTTTAAGGGGAGGGGTCAAGTTGGTAAATTCATGGGCTTTTTCGGATCTTTCCATCTAATCGATGAAAGAAACTCCTATAATTTATATTTTAACCCGACTGGACACGACAGAAAAATGTACGGAGAGCAGCAGCTTTCGTTTCTGCTCTGATAGCCGCAAAACCACACCAAACGCGGTGAGTATGTGTTATAAATCAGGAATGGTGAGAGAACATTGGTGCTTGGTACATTTTTCATCTTCAAACCAAACTTAGGGGTAAAGCATTTCAAGTAATGCTAGTTAAGTGAGCAGATTACTTTTTTCAAGTAACTAGTAAAGTAATGCATTACTTTTGAATGTACAATAAAATATCTGAGTTACTTTTTCAAATAAGTAACGGAAGTTACTTTATTTTCCTATTATTTGACTGATACCTCTCCTGTCCCCGTGTTGAGAGAAATCGTAAGCAAGTAATGTCAGCATACATTTACTCTTTTTTTTTTTACTTCTTCTGCATCTGCGTCTGCGTCTTCTAGTCCACTAGAAATGGTCCAATGTGATTGGATTGACAAAAAGGCCTCTTAATACCAGGTGTAAACAGCGCCTAAACAAAACAATAGATAATTGTCATACAGCCTCTTTTTACAGCATTTAGCATGTGTCAAGAAGCATGGGCTTAACACATGTTCATTCTCAGATTTTTAAGTGTTTAATGGAATTTCTTCAGAGCAAAGTTCTCTGCAGAATGTCATGCATGGAAATAAATTAGCTGAAATTTGGAACAGAGAATCTGCGAAACTCTTTAAACAGCTCCCAAAATAAAACTCTTATGTCTGATCTCTCTTGTCAGAGGCACGTATTGCTCCCTCTGACATGTGAAAAAGAGTAAGATCATCACAGAAAAGCAGTCCTGCCAAGTCTTTACTGTCAAGATTGGAATTGATTATTCTGGCCAACTGCAAACCAGGCATTTGAATGTTCTGCCTCCATTCTCTTCCATAAAGGACTGGATTTGATCTTTTAAAGGGTCTCAACGCTTCATGGTTTTAAAGCAGTGCTCTATACCCTTTTATCAGATCCATGCTCCTTGCATAAGGTTGGAGGTTTTTACTCCAGCATGCTTGTGGACTGTGGCAGAGAGCAATCCTTTGAGCGTGCTCATCTTGTCTGCTTTAATGAATGGGCGTTTCCGCTAATGCTTTGAATAGATCGCTGCTGGACGAGTAAATAATGACAGACCTCCGGGCCTCCAGAATGGACTCCACACTAAATTATCCCCCCTTTGCTTATGTCTGTTTATCTAAATGAATGGATGAGCATGGTTCATGAGCACGTCCGTAATGTTTCACTGTATGTCAATAGAATGATAGCTTTCTCTCGCTTATGTTTAGCGTGTTGCTATTTTTGCTAGTGTAAAATGTGTAGTGTTGGCCCAGTCTGTGCTTTATGGCTCATTAACTACAAAGGAACAATGAAAAATAATCAAGGATTTCATCTTGTTGTTTAAACAAATCTCTTTGATTAATTGCATTTTAATCTCGATTTCAGTTTGATTAATGACTTTATGCCAAAATAAATTTTGTCTCACTAGTTTGGACCATGCGAATTAATCACCGTGCTAACATGCAGCGACAAGTTCAAAATCACTAGATGAGCTGGGATGTAGCCATGAGCATTTGAATAAACCGAATAATTTTTAGCAAACATACGAGCAGTTGTACTAGGCCTTATGTTGTTTCTCAGTTGGAAACATGAGAGAGGAACAAAGTCCCCTGCTGACAGATCACTTGACTGCTGGATTGGGAGAGCAAGTCGAGAGGTAAAGAGTGAGAGAAGTGAAAATTTAGTAACAAGACAAGATAAGACCAAAAAGAGGACCATGAGGCAAAACAAGATGAGAAGAAAACTGAACACAAGAATCTGAAAGCACTGCGAGTTTGAGTCATTTGAAAAAGCAACACGCGTCAAACATCTTTCCAAACATGAGAAGCATCTCTTGTCCAACAAAACATGCTTTTATTCCAAATTCACTTCATAGCATCAGTTGTGTTTGAAAACATCCTTCTGTGAGATGATTTGGCTTGTTCAAAGGAATAAGGCACACAACATATTTCATAGTATTCTATATGCTATGTCGATTAACGTTGAAGTATAAATATTCTTTAAACCAAAGCTGTATAAATTTCTTTGCTCTGCTGTACACAATAGAAGATATTTGTAAGAATGTTTGTAACCAAGAAGATCTCACTTGACTACCATATTATTTTTTTCCTACTATGGGGGAGCTAGTATGCAAGAGCGTCTTCTGGCTTTCAGATGGAGAAGCATTTCCTACTGGTCACAGAGCCGTGCTTCACTGAGAAGCTGCGCATAAAAAATTCCCGGCCTTTGCCAAATCGCATGCGGTTTCATTTCGATTAATCGCGCAGCCCTAATATGCACTGCACGGTTTCATAGTGAAGCACGGCACAGTGTTGATTTAGACGCGTGCAGCTCATGAAATTAACCAAGCTGCTCTTAGATGCTGAAACAATATATCATGAGCATGCATGTAAATGAATAATCTTCACTCTGAAACTGGCAGCACATATATTTATTTAATGAAATCACAGCCTTCACAATTTGATTATCCCATTAAGCCATATTGCAATATCAATTTTATTTTGATTTATTGTGCCGTTCCCTGGTTCTTCAAGTATTCTTTGAGACATCCTCAGGTATTAACACACCAGCAGCCAGGCACCAGGACTGCATGGTGACTGCCAGCCTCTAATCCCACATTATTGTCAGCTTCTCTAATTCTCCCCAGACTACTGACCCTCACGACCTAGTAATCCAAGAAAGACGCATAAACACAAGAATCGGGTTGCTTTGCAACGTGCCTTATAAATGCAAAGGTGGGGGCCACAATCACACACACATGCATATAAACATATACAACATTACTGAAAATTCTGTGAGGTCGAAGGTCACATTATTTTCATCAAGAAGCAGCTGATGGGTGGCAGTGTGGAGCAATGACGTTCCAGAAATCTCCACGTATGCCGTACGTGGTCGCAACTGCGTTGGGGCCCGGGGGTTAACACAAAGTTTGTGAAGGTGACATTTGGTCGAACAGATCTCCTTTCACTCATATCAAGCCTTTCGAGGTGATGCCAAAGGCCAGAAAGCTATAAAGCACCAAAGGTGGGGCACGGGTAACCCTATCACCTTAGCATTGTGCCGCACACAATGAGAGCTGCTTAATGAGTCAAAGAGGAGCTACGCGGGATGTTTTTGTGGTGGTATTCTGCATTCTTTGAAATAATACTCAAAATACTCAGATATGAAGTAATATTCCTGGTTCAATATGAATTAACTTCAATTGACAGCACATAATGTTGATGATTTATTTTCGATTTGTTCCTCCTTTCCTTTAAAAAATGGAAAAAGCCAGTGGAAGTGAATGGGGCCATTATGTAATCGTTAAAATAGCCACAATATACAAACTAACATGATTTTAGTATGATAAAGTCACTGACCTTCTAGCCTGTAAAGTAATATCCAATTTTACAATTTCAATGCCATGGCAGTGCAATTGAACAATTTTACTATTTAAATAATACTCAAGCTTTAATGGGAGAATTCATAAAAGTGGTTTTTGAACAGGAAAACTTGTTTACTAGTCTGCCTTTACAGCCTTGTTGTTAATAATCACACTCCTTCAAACTGTTCTAGCTGAAACTTAAAAAAGGATTGAAAGAGATGGTGACGTTGAAGTCACGCAGGTGTTGGGTAGTTAGTATAGAGCCTAACTTTTGCTTTTTACTTTAGACATTTCATCAATTCATTTCTGAATATCTTGATGTGCAAAACGTGAGAATCATAAACTTTTGTTGGACACAGAGCTTATTTACTCTAGTAATCCAAAAACCAATGGAAGTCCTATTTGCTTTTTCTAGAATGAACCAAACTTCTGGGTCGGCCTACAAAAATATGTCATCCCTGCAGCACTCTAACATTATGCACATTATGCCACAAATGCTGTTGATTGAGATTAACTTGTATCGAACCTCGAATATTCCTATAATAAGAGAAGTGAGAAATGAGGAGAGCAGACGTTCGAAAACCCTGCAAGACATCCTGCTGGTGGAGGAGCCTCGGGATCAGAGCAACCAAAGCTTGTCAAAACACTGCCCAGGTTTTTCAATTTCTACCCTTGATCCTTGCAATACCGTGAGCTAAGCGGTGGAATGTCTTCCTTTTCAAACACAAGGCAAAACGTGAAGTTTATTTGCTAAGAAAATAACCCCACAAACCTTCTTTTTTTTGTTGACTCTCAGGGGTGTGCTTAGCTGGTGATAGGTCAGGCTTCAGAGAGCCCCCAAATCAATGCCAAACCATGGTGCTTTCTTACGAATGCTTACGCAAGTCCTATTGAAATACGTGGCAGCTCGGCCGTTATGATGGATCGTGGTGGGCTTATGTAACCCGGCAAAGCAGACTTGCACATCAAAGGCATCTTGTGCACAGTTTGATGATTTCCCTGGTTGTGTCACACTCTCTCTTGTTCTGTCGCTCCCTCAATAGAAGTCCAGAGGAGTTCTCGTCTGCCTTGAGGGGATGGGATAAGCTGGCCTGTAATCCCCCCTCATCTTTACTGGCTTTTTCACCTGTATACCAATTCTGTGCCTCTGAGCCAGCCTGCTCGGCCCTGTAATGAGAGCAGGGCCCAGCGCTCGTTCGGCCTGATTTATTGTCTACCTGTATTGTTCTCAGCATCTTCAAAGCAGCCCTTTGAGACATGCCCTCAAAATAAAGCTGCAACCGCAGTCATCCCACTGACTCATGCGTCTCACTCACATTGCTAGAGAAAGAGGGATAGAAAGAGTGAGAATTTTCTGGCACAGTATGGAGTGTCCTTTTTATGCCTGTCTGATTTTTCATGGGTGTGTTTTTAGTGTTTTTGTCAGGGTGCCTTCACCATACAGTGTAAGACGAGAAGAGTTTGAGTGAGAACGGTGTTAATCATTAACCGCCTGTTTTCTGTAGTCCAACAGGCATTTTATTCATGGCCTGTGGTGCCAGCGTCTGGTTTCATTAATTATTAATGACTTCTTTACTTTCATACCAGGATCTGTGACCCTTTGAGCTTGACCTCTGTGTAGCCCTCAGGTGCTCCGTTCCTTTTCAGGTTCTTTTAGGCCAGCTCTAACTTGCATAAATTATAATTAAAAGGATATTTCACCCAAAAAATAAAAATTCTGTCATTATTTATGCCGCTTCATGTTGTTCCAAATCTGCAGAGCACAGTGTAGATGTTTTTGAAGAATATTTGTCGCCAAACAGTTTTGGTGACCGTTGACTTCCATTGTGTGGACATTTCTGAGAATGTGTTATGTTCCACAGAATAAATAGTCATAGATTTGGAACAACATGAGGGGGAGTAAGTAATGACAGAATGATCATTTTTGGTTGAACTATCCCTTTAATTATCCCTTTAAATTCATCATTTATTGTTTACTCGCTCAAATTATGTTCCAAACCTCTATGACTTACTTTCTTCCATGAAAAACAAAAGAATAATCTTTTTTAGTATAATTAAAATCAATGTGTACTGGGACTGTTAAGCTCAAAAAGGGGAAAAAAATTCACCATAAATAATTCATACGTATTTTGCATTATATTCCATATTCCCCTTTTGCGTAAACTTATTTATGAAAATCCCGCACTTTCATGAGAGAAGTGTAATTCATGAATTAATCATTATTTTGAGTCAGAACTTAATGACTAAATGACTCAGTTGATCCAGTTTACAAATATAGTCTAAATGATTCGAACTGTTCAAAAGTTTGGGGTAAGAGCAAGGTATTTTTTTAATACACTTTTTGTTTTGAACAAAACTGACAGTTAAGACATTTACAAAAGATTTCTTTTTAAGTAAATGCTGTTCTTTTGAACATTCTATCCATCAAAGAATCCTGTAAAAATATATCATGGTTTCCACAAAAATATTAAGCAGCATAACTGTTTTCAACATTGATAATAATAAGAAATGTTTTTAATAAATTTATATTTTAAAAATGTATATACAAAGAGAAAAGAGTCATTTAAACTTAAATATTACAATATTAATATTCAATATTACTGTTTTTTTTACTGTATTTTGATTAATTAAATGCAGCCTTGAAGGGCATACGTCTTCTATCAAAAACATCTTACAGACCCAAAACTGTCAGTGAATAAGGACTTAAATTATGGTCTGTTCCTAATAAAAAAAAAAACTATTCAATAAAAGTCTTTCAGAAGACTTTTTAATATAATGCATAAGCCATATAGAACTTTGTATATAGACCTTTTATGGTACATATATATGATGACTTTTGTCATTTTGGAGCCCCATTCACTTTGATTATATTGAGTAAAGCGGTCAAATTAGTCTTCAAAATCAGCTATCGCTTTAGGTTTAGTCAAAACATTATTTTCTTAAAGATGATGTTGCTGCATCGTGCTGAAATACTCTAACATTCACAACAAATGCTTCTTCCCTCAGTGCTTATTTGGTTTCATCAACTTGGCCTGCCCTGATGAATGACACTCTGAGCTATGCCAATCATAACAGAGATACAATATAGTATATGATATACTAAATAGTCTTAAAGGTACAGTTTGCAGAAATGGATTGTAAATTTTGAGTGTTATGTAAATGCTAATTAAAACTCTTGGACTTCAGGGGGAAAAAATAAATGCTTAAGAAGTGTTATGAGTATTGCCCCTTTAATATCTTGGGGATCATACAGCCTCTCTCAGCCTCTTCTATAACTCCACAGGTTGTAGAGATCCCAGCCAAACATAGCTGGCCTCAATCAGAGCTCTAACAGAGCAACAGCAAGCCCAATGTTCCTCGCAGTTTCCCATGAATTCCTGCCATCTGTGAGCACAGCCGTCAGAAAGCGGCAAGGATGATCCAAGCACCATGGGAGAAAACATGCAACTGCATTGGCCAGGATGAAACAGTAGATGCCGAGCTTAGATAGAGCTTTACTGTGTGGGGCCGAAGTCACTTTTTTTCTATAAGCATCTAACTCACAAATTGCTTTTGGCATGGTGAACTTGAAGCCAGTCCTCTGGAAAAAAATGGCAATGCTGCAAAATTCATCCACAGATTATTATGTGCCACCAATATGATATTGAGTTCTTCTGCTTGTTGCCAGGTAGAATACCACTTGTTTAAATTGTCCATGTGTTTCTGCTTTTGTTACCAGAGTTTTGCGGGAGATTCCTTCAGTTGTGGGAAACATGAAAGAGGCTACCGGCTGGAAGTTACAAGCACCAACCCACGTCGGGACTACTTCCATGGACGGTTCCGGAACATTCTTCTCACTTCCATAGCCGTGGTGCCCATCCAAAACCACACTGTGGTCAGCCTAGGCACAGCTGAGGGACGCGTCATCCAGGTGAGACATGTTAGCTTTTTTCCACAATGTATTTTGTAAACCATGCAGTTCCAATTTTACAGTGTCGATACTACAGACTAGTATATCTAAATGAAAACAGTGTACTCTTTCTCTTTGTTATGTCATTTTGCACCATCCAGCTGACATTTGACAGTTCCAGAGCTTTTGTTAAAACTACAGATCGAACTTGCAAATTTTTGTATCCCTGCCCATAGACAGTTGGATCAGCAGGAAAAAAAAGTATTGCGGGTGTTGAAGTTTTTGGCAAAAGGCAACGCCACAGCCCTTTTTTCTGTTTTCTCTAGTCGTGTAGCAAAGATTTCAAAAACATTTCATGGTTCAACTGCATGGACAGCCAAGTTTTATTGAAAGTCCATATTGTCAGTGCTGAATTTTCCTTTAAAACTGTTAAAGCTAAACTTTTACTTGAAGTTTGGATTAGAAAGTCAACGTTTAGATTGAATTTATAGGTCCTAATGCTAGAAAAGCTATGACTGACCTCATTCTGGGAAAAGAAACGGTAAAGCATTTGCAGAATCTAAATTTAAAACCGAATATTTTTGTCAAAGTCCTGTTGTTGCCAGCACTATTTCCCTGTTTTATTGTGCATGCAAATAGGCAGGATATGAGTACGTGACTAGTGAAAACCGCTCTGAATGAAGGAAAATGCAGGTGCCAGTGGCAGGTTGGGAAATATGTTTTTTTCCTGTTTGCACTGGAGTCACCTTTGACCTCTGAGCAGCACTGTACCAGCTCTCCAATCTAAAAAGCACACAAAGTGAAACTTTGGCCTATCAATGTTTTCTCAACATGGTCATTGTGCAAGAGGGGCACCGACCCAAATATTGAATCTGTCCTGTATGAGCTCCAAAAATGAGACTATTTGCTCACGGAAGTGTTAGATAGACTTGTGGTATTTTGTAAATACCTCAAGAAAATGTTTGAGAAATGAGTGGCGAGAGAAAGGGTGACAGCTGCACGGAAGCGTGGCGGAGGAACCGAATGGTACGTTAATAGTAAGCACTAGGCTTCGATGACACGTCCTCGCATGGCATTTTCTTGGAACGGCTGCAGCTGTCGTCCCCTCTCTCTCTCTCTTCCTTTTTTAAATTTTTTCCTCTCAACTTTTTCTCGCCTCTTTTGTCTAGATGTTGAGGCCTGGTAAGGGGTGAGTGCTAGTCCAGCTGTCTCATTTGAAAGAGAGAGAGAGAGTTTTTTTTTTTTCAAAGACAAAGAGAGTGGGTGAGTGTTTAAGAGGCCTTGACAATGAGAATGCAAAAAAAAAGATTTGTGAGAAAGACTGATGAAGTTAAATAAAATATGGAATGCAAGTGAGTAGTGGGTAATTGCGGTAATGAAAGTTTCAAGAGCCCCACAAGCTTTTTAAAAGGTTGGGAAGAGGGAGGCTGCAGGGCAGAAAAAGTCCCAGTGGCCCTTATTCTGTATGAGGAAGTGCTCCCACTCTGCCACACTCTCGGTGAGAAAAACTCAACACCTTGCCTTGTGTTTGTGAGCAGGACTTCCCTTACATACACAATGAGCTGTAATTCACACGGTTATTAGGGCTCCGCAGCATGTATTTTTCCCTAGAGTGTGTAACATTCCTCCTTCAATAACGGGTCCATTTGTAGCCATTTTCTTCCATGCCTGGGCTTAATTAAGCCTGGCTTAGCTTGGTTGCTTCTGGGACTCAAAATCCTTTTATGGCTTATTTCTATTGGAAACTTTTTGGGCCACATGAAACTCAGTTTTACCTCTGGGTTCTTGTTTTGGAATCATCAATATTGAATTTCCACAGCAACAAACAGAAATATGAAATATATTATAAAATATGTAAATTTTTATATTTACAAATTAATAAATATTTTATTTTTTAATTATATATATATATAATATATATATTCTGTATATTAAACATGTGTGTATATATATATATATATATATATATATATATATATATATATATATATATATATCCTTGTTTCTGTAAGTCTGCAAATATGTAGAGCTTGCATGGGCATTTTGTCAAAAAACATTTTGCCAGGTCACCCAAATAATGCTCTACTTGTGGTAGCACCGAAATTAACTGAATTTATTCAAGAAATAAAACAATATTGTGACTTAATTTCCCTGACTACATTGCTTTGCTCCAGTGAGAGATCATGCAGTAACAGCTCAACAACAAGTAATAGTAACAACTGCACATTTTCACTTTGCAGTCCAATCTGATATGTTACTAAAGATTAGGCTTTTAAAACTACCACAAAAGGAGTCACATTAGTGCTCTATAGTGAGTGAGATGGAGATATGTCATGCACACCATCCTAAAATCACTAAAACCACAGTAATGACTTACTCTCCAGCACCAGATGCCCTCAAAGCCCAGGGCTATTAATGATGTGATCCACTGATCGCTAATGGAGCACAAGCAGCATTCAGACGTAGGCTGTCTTGGAGGCCTGTAATTGCAATGTAACCATGATAAATGTTAGTCCAGGTGTGTGGATGGAGCCACTGTTCTGACACCTCCCAACATGCCAGATAGACAGAGGCCTTTACGTCTACACTTGCCTAAGGGCCTAAGCTTTTGTCTGTTCCCACTCCTTGCCATCAACCACAGTCATCGCAGTTCAATCTGTCATCTTTTGCCCTGAAAGGCAGAGACACTGGTTATTACAGTATCCATAGCAAAGCAGAGGTTGTCCCTTTACAAAGACTGCCTTTAGGTTGCACCCTCCTTTGATTCTTCCTCTTTCCCGAGGAAAGCTCCAGACATGATCTGTAATTTAATGTTTTATAACCTTGGTTTTTAGGAATAATATATTGTATAATCTAAGAGTTTGGGGTTTTATTTGTTTTATTTTTTGGAATCTAAAGAATTTTTAGAGAAACTTTGGACCGATCAACAAGATGTGCCCCTGTATTGACCTGTTCCAGAATATGTCCTAGCTTACACAAGAACCACAAGGTTTAAATCATTCAATAGCAGCATTTAATCATCAATGTGGAATGCAGTCTTATTCCAGTAAACGACAAACATGCTGTTGAGGTCTTTTTGTAAACATTAAAATTCTCTATTAAGATCCTGCAATTACCGCTTAGGCTTTTGATGTGAAAGGCCACCCATTTTTGCTGGCATCCTCCACAGGTGGTGGTTTCCCGCTTTGGCAAGACTGAGCCGCATGTGGACTTCCGCTTGGACACGCAGCCCGTGTCCTCAGAGATGGCCCTGCTGTCTCCACAGCGTCACGATGGCTCCTTATTGTTGGTAACAGGAAACAAGGTGAACGACACAGCCATTCTTAAAATGTCTTAGGGAAATTTGTCAAACCTTTTCAGGAAAATCACTAGTGAATAGATAGTCAACACACTGGTGATTTAAGACTAACTGATCAAGTAAACAGGGTATGACTGCAACTGAGACAAAAGAGACATCAGTAAGTAAAGTGTCTACTGAAAAAGGCTTGCTTTGGATAAAATCATCTGCTAAATGAATAAATGTCATTTAAAATGTGATCCTCAGGTCTCCAAGGTTCCTCTGATAGGCCCTGGATGTGAACAAATGTGGACTTGTAGCTCTTGTCTCTTGGCCCCGGCCTTCATGGGCTGCGGATGGTGTAAGACCACCAATCGCTGCTTGAGGGCTCCTCAGTGCTCCCCCTCCCACTGGATCCAGGACTCCTGCCCCCTCCTCATAACCACGGTAACCACCCCGTCTTGTCACAAACAACATTACCATGGTTTTAAAGCAGCTAATAGCACATAGCTAATAGAATAAGTGCTTTCTGAGTACGAAGAGCATATATGAAACTCTGACCTTCATTGATATTTTCTGGGATAAGCACTGATGCAAAGATTTCAAGGACCTCTGGTCTTCTTTTAAAAATGTAAATTGATTCTAAATATCAGAAGGAATTTGTTTGCCCTTCTGTGCCTCCTCTAAATACATGCAGTGCTGCAGAGCAGCCTGAACTATATTTGTATTTCTGTAAGAGCTCTTTGCTTATGATAAGTGGTGCTCTGAACACTTAATTATTAACTCTGAGCCAAAATTAGGCCTTGTCATCCATGTGTTCAAAACAACACCATCTGCTTATCAATAAAGAACTAACATCGTAGAACCAGGACATTTAAGAAACCATATAGCAAACCAAAAATAAAAGGGTTTTGCACCAGGAATAAAGGGTTTTCAGGAATAAAGTATTGTATACTTTATGTTGTTTTTTGTTTTGTTGTTTGGTTTGTGTTTTTATTTTATTTATTTTATCAAAGAAATCATGGTTTTTATTTCACTCTATATATTTGTTTACTTATTTCATTATTATTTAATAATATATAAGTATAAGTAAATTTACTTTTTTAAATTTTATTATTTTAATTAACTTACAAATATCTTCCTTAGTTATCTGGGCATGTTAAACTGGGATACGTCAAGTATTTTACCATTGGAAATACTGACACACTTCACCTTTCTTAACCTCAGCTGGTGGCTCAACCTAAAGGGCAATTTTAACACATGAGACTAAAGCACAAAGGAAGGCAAGAAGGTTGTTTTGTTCTCGCTTTTTGTCTCCGTCACCATTGACTGGAAGACCCCCTACCTTCAGAGTGTCCATTAAAACCAAAACAAATTATTGTCAGTGGTTACCAACCTCATGAGCAGAGAAAATGCTTGGCATAAAAACACACAGCAGGAGGGTAGACACTGAAAGAAAAACACTGTCACAATTTGACCTCACAGCTTCTTCTTTCTTTTTCTAGATTTCTCCTTCCTCTGCTCCACTCGGAGGCCACACCAAAGTGACGGTCTGTGGCAAAAACTTTGGTTTTAATAAGAAAGACCGCTTTGATACCAAGCTGATCAATGTTGTGGTTGCTGGAACAAAGTGTAAATTGGAGAGGAAAGACAGCAGCAATAATCGGTAAGTATTTGTGAGGGTTATTTAAAATATTTCTGCTTAGTTGTAAATGAATAAACATTGCACTTTAAGGTAAGCAAATCCTCTTGCACACTGTGTAAATACAACTTCAGAAACACACACTAGGTCACATTCTCAACATAGTGCTTGTGTTGCAACCCTGCAGAACATTAAATTGGTCTGCAAAAGTGCTCTATTGTGCATCTTGGCCTTCCATGTCAAACTATAGTACGATTAAGACACAAAACTCACAAGCTTTTGTGCCCCCGGACATACCACCCTACAGCCCTCCTATTGTGAGAGGAAAGGAGAAATTCCCTCGGAGAATAGCTCCTGTGTAGTTTCTGCCGAGTAGTAGGGTTATCATTAAATTAGTGTGGACTAATAGCCTGCTTACTCCACTAGTTTACAACCCCGTCTTGTTCGCTGTTTTTGTGGCGGGAGATGTTTATGTCTTTGTGTTGTATGTCAGGTTGGTCTGCGGACTAGATCATGTGAACGCATCCAGCGTTGACTCTGTGGTCAGGGTGCGCAGTGGCAAGGAACAGGCCCAGAAAGACGGTTTCTCATTTGTGGTAAGAATCCTCACAATTCACAGTATAAGTATTTCAACACACATTCAAGTAATGTGTTTTTGACTTTATTCCAGTGTTGCGGTTTTCATAGTGCACAAGGACCCAAGGATGTTATTCTATTCTTTTTTTTCCGCATTTATTTGGAGTTGGGTTAAGGTTACATGGTGTCCTAACCAGCGGAAAATACATTTTCTATCTACACTATAAGCCAAATGCTGCCATGAAGTCACATAATATAAACCAATTAGCATGTTTGTGTAATATGTACTGTACAGATATGTGGACTTTGGAGTAGGATTTTTGGAGCAATAAGCTTTAAACCACATTGGAGCTTCCTAGCATGATGTTATGAAAATAAAAACTGATGCTAATGTCATGAATGTTATTTCTGTCAAAGACCCTTAATGTGTCTGTTAGTTTTATTTTACTAACACAATGTTTTATCTGTCTAGAACCCAGTTATCACAGACATCTTCCCAGAGTTTGGACCCAAGTCTGGCGGAACGATGCTCACTATCACAGGTTCATTCCTTGACAGTGGAAATTTGCAAATGGTTACCATGGGAAACGCTACCTGTGTGCTGCAGAGGTTTGCATGTCTACAAAAGTATCTACTAAGAGTCAGAAAGTGTTTAAGCATCACTCACGTCTACTTAAGTTTCTTCATTCAGACATTAAAATTCATTTAAAAACTCCTGAAATATTTCCAAATATTTAAAAAATAATAATAATAATAATAACAATAATGTATTTTCTTTACAAGTATACATTTGTTTGCGTTTGTTTGCCATTCTGCAGTATTTCGGCCACAATGTTGACTTGTCGAACACCACCTCAGCCATCATCATCCCAACGCAAGGTACAGCTGCACATTGATGGAGTGATTCGTGAAGCTCCTGTCAGCTACACCTACAACAAGAACCCACACATCTCCAGCGTCCAGCCCAAACATTCCTTCATTAGGTCAGCCCCATAGCCATCATTTAGCTACTTATCATGTGTTTGAATTTGGGGTTAAACTGGAAGAGTGCATAAATATGCATTTAACAGCAAGTTTTTCTGTTTTGTACGTGTGCGTGTGCATCCACAGTGGAGGAAGCACTGTGACAGTGAATGGTTTCTTCCTCCACTCAGCTCTCCAACCTCAGATGGTTCTCACTGACGCCACAGAGGGCAAACTCTTCCAAGTGGTGAGTGTCCACACACAGAGTGCCGAGACATCAAATACTTCTCCTCCCGTGTCACAGGCATGTTAGTATCATTAACCTCACTGAACACAGAAGCAGATCTGCGGATTTGAGAAATAAAGGAAGCAATGTTTCAGAACTGGAAATGGAAAAATCACACACAGTGTTTTTAATATGATTATCACTTATCCTGGTTCTAGCTCCCAAAATATTTTTTAAAAACTATAATTAGTTTTTTAATTATTAGTATTATTTGTAGAGTTTTTAAATTAAATTTCTTTTTTTTAATTAATATGTGTCATTTCCCCCTTATCCAATTTTCTCAATTCATTTTTTTAAAACACTTCAACATTTTTTCTTTAATTTCTAGAGTTTTTAAATTTATTTATATATATATATATATATATATATATATATATATATATATATATATATATAATTATTATTCATATTTTAAGATAAAGATGTCTCATCCGTTTGGAAACAAAAATAATTTAAATCTAATTTATTTAGTTTTTTAATTTAATTTAATTTAAATGTATTAAAAATATATATATTTTATATATATATATATATATATATATATATATATATATACATTTCAAATTTTTTTCATCTATTCAAGTTTCTTCCACCATTTGGAAACACTTTCACATTTCATCTCCTGAGAGCTGTGGTTGACCTGAACTGCTCCTCTCTCAATTGGACCAGACAAATACTCATTTACACACAGTTTCCGCTTATCTGATTTCTCTGGGGGTGGAGTGTGGTCGTGCAGTGGAACAGTGCATGTGAACAAAGCTATCTAATCTTAAGCATACAAGTCTTGTAATAGTCCAAGACAGGACTCGTACTCACACACATCTTCATTCTGATTGTATCTCTTCATTTCCATTCACACTCAAAATTTCCCTCCTCAAAACATCAGGGCACTTACAGTAATTATCTCAAATCAAAGATACTGTACTTAATGGCAAGTGGATAGTGCCTTTTTAAAAAACATGTGATGGGTTTGTCGTTGATTTTGAGCTCACTTGAAAGAAGAATATTTCTGCCTTTTGTTCTCGCTCATCTGGAACACAAAATGAGCAGAGACGGCATGAAATGTAGGCTATCCTTCCAAATGATTTAAGATGGCTCTGCAGCTGTCAGCCTGTAAATTCTTCTCTATAAACAGTGGGGGTCAGGACAATATTCTTCTCCTAATTTGTGAAGCACAAGAGGTTTATTGTTTTTTTCCCCCTCACTTTTATTGGGGAGCATTGTGGACGATCACTTCCTGTCTTAGGTCTGCTTTTTTCTGAATCACACTGAGTACGACTGTGTAACACGAGTTGAGCTGTCATCTGTTACGGTGAGGTTCGATCAACAATGGCCGAAACAGAAACGCGGTCAGTAGCTCAGGTTTCTTGTGGGCTGCATTCACCATCTAGCTGCTGACAGGCCTAAAATGAAAGAAAAGAGGACACTGATCTCGATTTCTTGAGCACACTGCGAATCCCTCCATCAGTTGCATTTTAGTTCCTCTTGCATTTGGAAAAGCTGTATGGGCCAAATGAAGAAGCTTAAAGAACCAAGGCAAATTTGGTGGCTCAGGAAAAATGGAAGAAATCTCAAGAGCGTTCTTGAATATCTACTTCTGAGATCTCTGCTTAATCCGGGGATCAGCCAATCTCGCCTTTCCCACCAACATGAAAAGCATTTTTAACAGGCTGCAGCATGTCGCTGGCGATTGGCACTGTCCACGATCAGGAGCAAACCTGAGAGGGTTTTATATTTTTAGGGGTATGGCATCTTATTCTTCTTGTTTCTAACCAAGGGTCATGTTCAAGTTTTGCTTTGTCCTGGACTTGCCTATAGGAAGTGAGGGGTGTTAACAGGACTCTAACATGCTCCAGACATCACAGTGGGGTTTCTAGCAAGAACAACACCTGTTTTTGGGATTCAAAGTGAGTAATTATCATGCCAGATCCCTCTCTATAACATACCAAAATCTGGCTTTCTCATCTCAATGTGTTCTTGCTGACACCTTACTCCACTTTGTCTCATGATATCCAAAGTCTCGAAAGTTCCTGTTCCTTCCTTATCTACCCCATTTACTACAGGGTTCCCTCTGGTCTTGAAAGCATTAGTTCACTTTAAAATGAAAATTAGCCAAAGCTTTACTCGCCTTCAATCCATCCTAGGTGTATATGACTTTCTTCTTTCCGATGAACACAATCAGAGTTATATTAATAAATATCCTGACGCTTCCAAGCTTTATTATGGCAGTGAACGGGACCAACAAGTATGAAACTCAAGAAAGTGCATCCGGCGATCGTCAACATACTCCATACGGCCCCCGGGGTTAATAAAGGCCTTCTGAAGCGAAGCGTTTGTGTAAGAAAAATATCAAAGTAATAAGCAAGTTTAAATCCAATTTTTTTTATTAAGTTATAAAGTCAAATATCTAGCTTTCGCCAGTCTTATTCGAGTTAAATACGGAAGGCGTAGGACATAGTGTAAGCATTTTGAACCGCAAGAGGTGTTACACTTTCTTTAATTTATCATTTTAAGATGTCTTGAATTTGGTCTTGAAAACATGAATCACGATGTGATTATTAAACTTCAAGTGCCAAAAAAGTGCAGATGGGAGTGGATGTCCTGCATGTGATCTACTGATGACGCACAAATTAAAGAGTACAGATGGAACCGGGTCATTTGTATAAAATGACCAACGCAATCTACCAAGAGCAGAGCAAATAGCTTCTGGTTGAAGACATGCTTTTTTCTGTGGTAAATAATGCCGCAAATACCAGTAAATTGACTGGTAAAACATTAGTAAATCACCTTGCATGATTCATTTAAATATTCTCCTCCCATAAATTTTGTGACTAAACAGAAACTCCTACAAATGCATATACAGCTGCAAAAACACCTGTCCATGCCTTTTCAAAGCTAATTTTTCACTGCGTGTCTTTAGGAAATCCTGTATTTTTTAATGCCAAAAGAGTATTTGTGCTGGTGCAAGCTGTTAGTAAATCTGGCCCCAAATATCTTTGACTGAATTAAATAAATATGAGTGCTGTACGTTCAAAGTCAAAACACGCCACTGTTGATGAATTTCAACATATTTATGTTATGGTTTTTGTATTGTTGTTGGTTATAAAAGAGGATGTTTTATCTCCCTTCTCTTTTTGAATCAGCATCTGGAAGTAGTAAAGCATATACATTTCAAAATAAGAGTCCATATGTTTGTTAAATGTTTTATAAGTCCTGTATTATCCATGAAATCTTTTTTTCCTGGTTATTATTGGTATTTTAATGACTCTTACTGTATCTGGCTTTTAAATCAGTGTAAACTCATGTTCCTTCACTCTAGACCACACGGTTACAGTATCAGCACAATAATCTGTTCATTGCCTTCCTTTAAATACATTATATTATCACCAAACTCTAATAAGGGCTTTTCACACTGTGCTTAACCCCAGGCTATCGCCGTTCTAAACACCACTTTTAACCCCAAGTAAAGGAAGGTAAATTGAGCATTTTGGAAGGAAAATGTCAATTGCTGACAGAAAATGCAACAATTTGAGTTTCATTCTTACCTTCTGAAGTGATAATGACTTGATAGTACCATTGGCAATGTGAGGATGTGCAATGCTAGAGCTATGTGAACAGGTCGCTTGCTGTTTATCCAAGCAATGACACTGACACAGCGAATATGCAAATTAGAATGTTAACCCAGGGTTTATGAATGTATATGTGAAATGTCAGTTTATGAATTATGAGCAGTGTGAAATGTGAAGCAAGATAACTCAGGATTCAGTTTACCCAGGGTTTAGAATGGCCCAGGGTTAACTATTTCAAGTGTGAAAAGCCCTATATTGGTCAACCTCTAGTTCACATGTATTGATATATTAGTATACTTCGAAATCATATTGAAAGGTATCATAAATACCTATATGATAGCATCCTGCGATTAAACATCACTTTATCTGACAGCGAGTATATCTATTCCCCAAACACCAATTTGAAATGTTTTCAGTGTCTCCCATCATCCTTTGGCTGCTTTCTTTAGCAGCTGTTATTCAACCCCCCCTAAGCCCTTTGAGATACTCGATCCATTCTAAACAATTAAGCGTTGTGTTTGTCGAGCAGCACACCAAGCCAAACTTCTTTACGAGTATTTGACTAGTCTCAGCGGATGAGTCTTCAGATCTCTAAATATGCAAAGAGATGCCATTCAAATACATAAAATGTGTGCTAATTTGCAAAGACTTTTTCATAGTTCACACTCTCCAGTGATAATGATCAGGAACGTGTAGAGCCATATTTTTGATTGATATATTGCTCAACAGAGAGCATGGGCGAAGGAAAGGAAAGCACATTGACAGGACCAATATATACTGAGCAATAGCAATCAGTTATTTTAAGGTATTTATCTTCATCCATTATCTCTAAATTTGTTTCTGAGTATCTGATCTTTATATGAACTCCCAGGCAATATAAAATATTAATGCCTTTTATGTGATTAAAAATATTTACTGTGACCTAAACCGAAGTGGGCATTTGACTCACTCATGTGAAGTGAGAATTTTTGTTTTTAGACTCTAGAGCATTCTTAACCTGCCAAGTGTGCAGAGGGAGACACAGGTTTGCTGGATGGAAGCCTTGGAGCAAAGACGACTTGGATCCCTTATGTTCATAAATAATGGCATCGAAAAATTTGAGCATGCCTCTTGCTCTAGGGTTATGCTTTATGAAGTGGAACGTTCACATGAGGACAGCTAATTAAATGGCGGTGACGTGTAAATAACAGGCATACTGTAAAATGGGCAGTTGTGGTGTTGTAATGTGGAATGAAAATGGTGTGTGGCAAGACCTGGCAGGGCTGGAGCCACAGCTGGCATGTGAAGCTTTTGAGTTGTAACTCATGCATAATTGCATTGAAACAGATCTTCAATCTCACAAAGGCTCCTTGTCCATTGCCCTTAAAGTTTGCGATGCATGCTATGCAAACTGATGTGTCTCACATCTGGTTTAAAAAGGTTATATACATTACCGTTCAAAAGTTTGGGGTCACTAAGATTTTATTTACTTTTATACAGCAAGGACGCATTCAATTGATCAAAAGTGACATTTGTAATGTTACAAAAGTTTTCGGTTTTAAATAAATACTGTTCTTTTGAACTTTCCTGGTGAATCATGAAAAATCACAAAAATATTATGCGATTACATAATAATTACATGATATATTATGTATTACTCAGAATTTGTTAGATACGATTGTGGTTTGAATGTTTTCTAGAAAGCCTCTGAAATCTGAACTTAAATATGCTCGGTCATGTAATAATCAACCTGACCCTTGAGAAAACTTCACCCCTGGTTAAATGCTAAAGCATTGAATCTTATATATAAAGATGCTTTACTCCAAAACAAACAAAAGATGAAGTGAATTGGCCGCACAAAAGTATGTAACATGCCTCAGCATTGACTTGGCACAACTATAATGACAGAGATGGCTAATATTTGTTTTTGTCTTTTTCTCTATGCCTAGACCTGCAGTCATGATGAGGATAAGCAAAATATCCTTTGTATCACACCCTCCCTGAAAGACCTCAGTGTTCAGCCTCCGGTTGCCACAAAAATGACCTTTGTGTTAGACGGTTTCTCCACCGATCAGTATGACCTACTATATGTGGAAGATCCCAAGTTCGAGGAGATTCAGAAGCCCACCGTTACACGCCCACCGTTCATTCTGGAGATTAAGGTAAGAGCGATGCTCTGCAGGAAAGCAGTTTGGTACTTGATCTCAGACAAACACACATACACAGAGCGAGTCACATTGCTTATTAAGTTAGAAGGAAACAATACTGAAACAAAACAGGAAGTTTAGTTCGTTTCCCATTGCGCACCTCCATCTTTCACATTGTTCTCGTTCCCTGAAGGTTATAGCCTCTGACACATTGATGGTGAGATCCTTTTGCGGTGGTGAGGGTAGACTGGTGAAAAAACCCAGCAATTTTAACAATGAAATATAAGAGTAGACTCTTTTTTTCTTTTTTCAAAACCGCCACTCAATAGTCAAACGCAGCTGTTGTGAGGGGGGCGGGGGGTCGCGTGAGATTCTACTTTTTCTTCCCATGCGAGACCTCTGCATTAAATCCCTCCGTACCCCTCTCAGGACATAGTTACACACACACACACACACATACACACACACTAAATGATGTGGACCGCTCAGGCTCATTTAAAGCCACTATATATTCAATAATGGGCACAACAGCAGGCTCAGTTTAGCTTAATTGTCATTAAACTGCCCTATCCCTCAGATCATGTACTTTCATTCCCATGCAGTCTGTTTGTTTAGATTTTGCAGCTTGATACTTAAGGCCTTCTTTAGGGAAATAAAATTGCACTTGGCAGCACTGCTGATGCTCAAGGGGTTTGTCAAAATGTCAGAGATTGTGAGTGTTACTGGTGCCAATGGAGATTTTTCCTGGACGTTTGTTCTTTAAGTGGTAATTTTAAGTAACTTGTATTTATTTTCATTGCAAGTTCACCTTTGAATTATATAAAAGCATATTATTTAATGAAAAAGTATTGTTTATGCTCACTATTTATTTATACATTTTTCATTTAAATAAAATTATATTATTTAAAAAAATAATAGAAAAAGATATAAATACATACACTTTTATTGCAACCTAACAAAAATTATGTACAACTTTGTTTGACAGGTTTACAGAACATACAACAGTAATAAGAAAAAAAAACATTGCAAATATAAGAAAAAGTTCAAACGGATTCCAAAACGTGTTTTTCCCAAGGTTGATTGATCTGGGTGAGAAAAAGGAAAAATAATAATAATAACAATAATGAATGTAAATAAATGTGTGTGTGTATATATATATATATATAATATATATATATATATATTATATATATATATATATATATATATTATGCAAACACACACATACACACAGATATATGTAATTATGTAACATATATCTCACAATCCAGGTAGATATACTTACCGTTAACTTAGAAAAAATCCAAATATAAGGTTGTGATCATTTGCTTTTTGTGAATGGCCTAATCTCCTCTAGGGAGCTGGGTCTTACTTGTAAGTGTAAGTGTATGTGTGTCTGTTCGTACTGGATCTCTGGCTGGCCGGTGCTGTATGGTAACAGGTGCAGTAGTGGAGTGTGTCCAATCTGTAAAGCCCAGGCTGTCATGTGAGGAATGTGATCGCTGTCTTTATTGCCTTCTGCTCTGCTCCATACACCAGAGCTGGCTGGGTTTAAGGGGTAGACTCTGCACAATCTATACGCCCCATATACACGCTCAATCATGGGGCAATTTAAAGACGGGCACCTTCTCTCATTCTCTCTCGTTTCCCCTGCAGGTCCCCCCTGTGAATCAGGAGGCGGTGATTAATGGCAAGGTGCTGAGAGTTTCGAACCGGACCTGTGAGAGTGTGACTTTGGTGGGCAACACACTCAAATGCACCGTACCCATGGAGCTCCAGACAGCTGCCAAAGAGGTGGAGGTGGAGGTACAAGACTCTTTCATTTTCTCCTCCACTTCAGACCGCTTCAATCCAGACGGCCCCCATAAGAGCCACTTACATCATCAGCCAGCCAGCTCTCCCCTGCTTGTTCCAGAAGCCTCTCAAACTAGCAAACATGAGCTATTTCTGATCTTAGCAGAGGCCTCTGGGTTGCCAAATCATGATAGTTTCCAGATTAGCTCCTCAAAGCTTTTCCCTCCTCGATTAGTTTAATTTCCTCAAAGGTGTTCATATTGTAATTTTTATATATCAGGCTCCACCTGATAAGATGCTTTGTTGTATTTCCTTTCTGGTCACCACTAGCTCAACGAGAACATTAAAAAACGTTTCAGGCCCTGATTCTGGCCCCAGACAGTCTGATATGATTGGTGCAAAGATCAAGGAAACGTTGGCCTCAGCAAAAAGTGCTTATCTGTCAGGGAGAGACGGACAGCGTGCGTGTGACACGATGCTCTAATCTGACCCCATCACAATATGGTGCGGTAAAACTCATCTCAGCCCAAACTCAATAATACTGCACCACATAAGAGAGGCTCTATCTCTGATCCAATTTCCCCTCCTGCCTGCAGTGGATGTGTGCGTTTCATTTTGCCATGCTGCTTTATGACCAGTGAAGCCCTCTCTCTGAGCGTAAACGCTCCCTGAGGATGTTTCTAGATGGATTGTTGTGATGTTGGAGATTCAAATGTAAACACTTCGTGGCATATGAAATCTGAAGCAAATGCGCCGCAGATGTGATGGCATGGATTTTCCCTGGATGTAGTTTTGCATTTATATGCTTTTTATCAGTAATAATATTTGCTTTTACTTTTAGGCTAACATTTTTGCTGATTAATCAGAGAGATTCTAATCTAAAAATAATGATATAATATAATGTCATTTTGTATAATTAAATGTTTTATTTAAAATATTTATCTTTATTAGAGCTTGAAATCCTGCCAAAGTGATGTTTAAAAAAAATAATAATAATAATCAATATAATTACAAAATGATATGCTCAATATCTATATGATCACTAATATTTACTAAAAATAACTTGAAGTCATTTGTGTATCCATTGTAGTGGAAGCAGGCCACATCATCTGTGATCCTAGGTCGCGTGGTCTTGGCTCAAGACCAGGACTACAGGATACTGATAACAGGAGGAGTGTGTGTGTCCATCCTTCTACTGCTCCTGATCGGAGTCTTTGTTTGGATCAAGAGGAAGAAGCACATTGATGGTATGTGACTGTCTGTTTTCATTTATAAGCTTTTAGCTGTTTTTGATGCCTCCTGTGGCTTTTCAAGATAAATGTGCAACACTTTACACGCAAATGTTTGACATCATTTGTATAACTATGAGCAGTTACATCTGACAAAAATAATGCAAATATCGCCTCTTATTTCTAGAATGGAAAACTTTATTATTCAAAACAGCGCATAAGCCTGTCCTGCAAAAAAATAAAATATCATTATTAATCTGTATTTTCAGACAAAAATGTCAAGATGAAACAAAGTAAATTTACTTGACGCAGGTAAAAATAAAAATTAGATAATGTATCTTGGAGAAAGTTTATTAATGTTATTCTCTGAAGACGTGTTTTAATATTTTATGCAGTTTTTTACTCAAGTTATCTTGTTTTAAGGATGGTTAGATATTTTTACTGGACAACGAGGAAAAAATACAGATTAAGAAAATGATTTTTCATTGCTTTTCATTCAGAAGTTAGTTTAGCAACCACCTCCGATCCCTATGGAAGCTGAGTAAAAAATTAAAAAGGGAATTGCGACTTTTTATCACACAATTTTGTCATTTTTTTCTCAGAGTTGCGAGATATAAACTCAGAGTTCTGAGAAAAACATTCTTTTTTTCCTCAGTTTTGGACTCTTTAACTTGCCATTGCAAGAGGTCTTTTCTCAGAATTGCAGTTTCAAGTTATGTCAGAATTGTGAGAAAAGTAAGAATTGACAGAAAAAAGGTCAGAATTGCAAGTTTATATCCAGCAATTGTGAGTTTATATACATTATAACTTGCCATTTTGATTTTATCTCTCGCAATTGTGAGTTTATATCTCGCAATTCTGAGAAAAGAAGTCAGAATTGAGAGATAAAAAGTTGCAATTACCTTTTTTTTATTTTTTTATTTAGTGGCGGAAACAAGCTTCCATAGATTCCAGCTGCTCTCATGACCAGAGATGTTGAACTTGCTGATGGTTATCTATAATGAACTGAATTTGAATGCTATGAGAGTGTGAGATAAAGAAAGAGAGCGGTTTCTGGGTTTGTTTGTGGGAGTTGACACTGCTGAAGTCAATGGTGGAGCGATCTGTCCCTTTTTTCTCTCACCTCTCCTTGGTCTCTCTCACCCTCTGTCTCTCTCTGGTTGTAGATTTAGCTAAGGCTATGGTTTGGTATGACGGCCGGGCTCACATTCCGCACTTGGACATGTTGGCAAACGCGAGGAGTGTCAGTCCGACTAATGAAATGGTCTCTCACGAGTCGGTGGACTATAGAACCACTTTGCTTGAGGGTATGTTCTCACGCTTCGCTGCCTCTCGCTCAAAACACACCGCTGGTGGAGGTTTGCCTTATCTGCTGATCTCAGACCAGCTTTGCTTTTCTTTCTCTTCACGGCTCTGGTTAGTGAAGACTGGTCTTAGATCATCGCTGAAAGGCAACTTTTTTCCAGTTCTCCAAACACATACGCTTTCTGACCTTACCCTCTTGCTCTCTCCGCTCTCTCTCTCTCTGAAGATATTACATGCTCCCTTGCTTTGCCTCCTTTTTTTGTCTGAAAAGACAAAAAAAATCCCTTTTCATCTGTATAGCTGGGTTTAGAATTTCCTCAGCTCTTTGTAGTTGGTGTAATGACCCTGCCTCCCAAACTTTCCCTGCTTTGTTCAGGTGACCCCAGGTCTCTGCGAACAAGTCATTGACTTTTGACCTCTCAACCCCATTGCCTTACAGACCAAAACTTGCCTCTGTCGCAGACAGAGTCCTGCCGGCCTCATCTCTACGCACATGCCCATATGGATCTGTCCCCAATGCTGGGGCCGATGGAAGGGGATCTAGCGTCTCCACTGTTGCCTTCTAATGCACCCATAGATTTGGGCAGCCTCCACCCTGAGCTGCTAAAGGAAGTGCAGCATGTGGTCATCGCCCGGGAAGATCTGCTATTACATGTGAATGAGATCATCGGGAGAGGTGAGGGGACTCAAATCGCCACCTTGGAATTACAAGGTCCTATCTGCATTCTGAGCATTTTTGAGATAATGAGCTACAAATTCTTTGCATCCTATTAGACTTTGTAGATGGAACCTTTTTGTTTTCTAAATAAAAAGTCCCAAAATGTACACAACATAAAAGAATCACATGATGTAAATAAGTTGTCTCAGAATAAGAATATGAATATGTGAATAACTCAATTTTGACACAAATGTCAGATAGAACCTTATAAATCCATGGGGATGAAATATGATGGCCATCACTACTGTTGATAATCAAAATTTTGGGTTGGTAAGATTTTTTTTTTTTTAAATGTTTTTGAAAGAAGTCACTCATGTTCACCAAGGCTGCATTTATTTGATCAAAAATACAATAAAACAAGTATTAAAGTAATATTATGAAATATTATTACAGTTTAAAATAACTGTTTTTCTATCTTAATACATTTTTAAATATTAAAAAAAATTCTGTTAAGGTTTTCTTTAAACCAGGAAGACCTTCTTGAATAGTTTGGCAATGATTATTATTATCAAAAATATTTTTGAAAAACATTAAGTCATGTGGTGTGCAACCAAAATTCAAGGGGGAAAAGCATAAAATACGAATATATATCATAGGGGGGACATCTGAATTCATGTCAAGGTCAGTAAGTCTCATTTAAATGACTTTATTTTTCCTTTTTCTTGGACATTCTTATTTGTCACTGACCCAAAAATCTAGTTTCTTTGTATTGTTACTATAACTTACAAAGACATTTGGAAACAAAGATCTGTGAAAAAGGTGCATTACAAGAAATCCAATAGCTTAAATGAGGGATTTAGCCGAGGGAATCAGTTTCAGACGTGGTTAAAGTTAACAGGTTAAACTGTGACAATCAGCCCAGCAGGTTGGTCATTTGAACGTTAAATTGCCCGTCCTCTTATTGTACTACAGATGTGGGGGTGTGAATGTGTGTATCATATTTACTGTGCTGCTCAGGTGAAAACCACTCTCCAGTCCTCCCCAAACCCCTGCACAATACTCCTAAAACCCATCACCCCTGTGGGAAAACCAAGCCCTGTGTGTGTGTGTGTGTGTGTGTGTGTGTCTCTATGTTTGTGCATGTGACACAGAGCGATTTATAGAGCGAAAGGAAGAGGCTGTGCGTGCATGTGAGTATGTTGGGGTGCTCGGGGTGGCATGTGTGGTGATTTGTTCCCGTGTTAAATTCCAGGCTCATTGTTGGGCCGTCTCAGGGCTCCCTGCCGGTAATCTGACTCTGCTGCCATCTGGGAAGACGTGATAGCAGAGCTGGAGAGAGATTACAGCACTCCACGCTCTATTATTTCAACACAACACCCGACTCTCTCTTGCCCTCTGTTCTCCATGCCCTCATTAGAGAGAATACCCTGCCCAGACACTTGTAATTGGTTAATCTTTCAGTTATACACAACGTTGCCCTCCAGACGTTCTGTTCAAGTTCATATTTCACAGCATTCTTACAGTCATTCTTTTATGTCTGTTTTGCAAAGTGTCACTATTATTATTGCTCATACTTGGGGTCAGAGACTTTAATAAAGCCATAATTATTAAACTTTGCTTTGCAACTCATTGCACACTATTTGTGCTACAGACATGCTCCAGTCGTGCAGATTACGTCTAGCCAAGTACACGTAACGTTTTTGAAACACTATAGATGTTTCCATAATAATGTACACTAGTACTACCATTCAAAAATTTGTGGTTGGTAAGATTTTTTTTAAATGATTTTGAAAGAAATCTCTTGTGCTCTCCAACGCTGCATTTATTTGATTAAAAAATACAGTAAAAACTGTAATTATCTGAAATATAATTACAATTTAAAAGAACTGTTTTATTTTGAAATATATATAAAAATATAATTTATGCCTGTGATGATGAAGCAGAATTTTTAGCATCATTATTGTAGTCTTCAGTGTCACATGATCCTTCAGAAATCATTCAAATATACTGATTTGCTCCTCAAGAAAAATTTCTTATTATCAATGTTGAAAACAGTTGTGCTGGTTAATCTTTTTGTGAAATATATATATTTTTTTGTATATTATATCATATTATTTTTATATTTTTATGTAATATATACAAGGATATATATCTTTTCAGAATTTTTTTATTAATAGAAAGTTCAAAAGAACAGCATTTATCTGAAATATAAAGCTTTTATCTTTACTGTCACTGATCAATTGAATGCGACCTTGTGGAAAAAATGTATTAACTTAAATTAAAATAAATAAATAAATAAATAAAATCTTACTGACCTCAAACATTTGCTCAAAAGTGTATGACCAGCAATGCAAGTTTGAGTCTGGATTGCAAAATGTCCAGAGCCCATTCTGCGTGTCCCCTTTGTGTTGTCACTTTTCAATAAAAGTTGGAAAAGTAAATGTACAGTAGAAACTAAAATTAACCTCATACTGTAGGGTTTACATGTCACTTTTTGTAATTTAGGAAGTACAAAATCATTCTGCGTGAGACAAAGAGACTAGGATGAAGAGAAAGTTTGAGAGCCACAGCTCAATTGTAGTCCCAGCACAATATATTCACACTCCATTGTTCTTGTTTTTGGACTCTACGCGATACGCACCTGCTATACCCACACTCCGTTCATGCATAAAACGCTTTGATAGATTGATGTGCTAATAATCTCTGCATCTTTTCCTGTCTTTGTGTGCACTAGGGCACTTTGGCTGCGTGTTCCATGGAACCCTGCTCGAACCAGATGGCCAGAAGCAGCACTGCGCCATCAAGTCCTTGAACAGTGAGTTTGACAACATGAGTGTTTAGGTGGTACAGTTGCAAGCACAGAGAGCTACAGCTCTAAAATCGAATTGGATGAGACACATTCAACAACATTCATGGGGGTTTTAGGCACTTTTATTGTGGTAAAACCACTGTAACATCTCATTGAGTGGCCCTAGCAGTCTAAAAATCATTGAAACTATTAAATCCTACAAAAAAGAATTTAGAATCCCCATAATTATGCCACCCATAGGTTATACATCCATTCTGAACCCAGTTTGACATCTCTTTACAGAGAAATGACGTATGACTGTTGAGACTGTTTTAATATGGCTGTGTGATGAAGATGATGATGATGAATGCACAGCAGAGCAGCCATATCATATTAGAGATGCCTCTAATCACGTCATGTCACTGAGAGCTTTTAGATTTATGACCCAAGCGTTCTTTTTCTGTCTCAGTTCTCAACAGGAATTGTTGCCTAACTAGACTTTCAATGTGTTATGTTTACCTTTTTACTTTTAACTTCTTGACAAAGGTACATTTTATATATATATATATATATGTATGTATGTATATATATATATATATATATATATATATATATATATATATATATATATATATATATATATATATAAGTTCAGTCATGAAACTCTAGAGGGCGCAGACTGACCTTTACATGAAGTCTGCAAGAAATCACATCATTACCACATTACGCTGATTGGCCTCTGCTGATCCTACAGCCAATGAGATTGCTTCTCTACATTTAAATAGTCTGCATAATTTTTTCGCTAGTAAGCTAGTCCTATCAGAGTTCTCTGAAACCCTCCACCTCCCCCAGTTCCACATGCCTACATCTGCTATGGAATTTATGTCTATTTATACAGCAGCAGCATCATTTTTTATTTCAGTTTGAGTTATTTTAGTACATGAAGATAAATTAAATGAAAATGAGAAATGCTGCCCTGTAAACTAGCTGAAATAAGTCTGAAGCATTGATTGCCTACTTTAGGGCTGTTCCCAGATCAATTTTGGACTTTTGAGGATCCTAAGCTACACTGACAGGAGTCGGTGTAGTGTAGGATGCCTCATCGGTCAGGATCAGTCTACTGTAAGACATGTACAAACAGGCCTTTTCTTTTTTGTGTACCCATAAGCCTCTCTTTCTCTTAGTGAAAGGTTAAACATCTGTTTAATCTCCTCAAAACGTGAAAGCTCCACCAACAAGATTAAGCGAGGCACAGTGAAAATGGCAGGACCAACAGAATCTCAGAGTTCAGCTCGTAATGGTGCGGTCAAATCACGGTGGATTATGTCTCTGCTCCAAAGCCTCCCGGGTGAAATATCAGGCCGTGTGTGATAAAACACTTGATAGTGTTGGAGATAATTTATAAGTCATGGTGACTAGTTCACTGGCAATTTGGCAGGTTTATTGCTAACCCAGAAAATGTATTGCAGGATAGATTTTAAAAGAGTCATTTTGCATGTGTAAATCTAGGTTGGGGGTGATACCAAAAACCGTTGTGGTGATCTTTGAACTGCTGAGACTATATTGTGCATTTATGTGGCAGGAATCACTGATATAGAGGAGGTGTCTCAGTTCCTGAAGGAGGGCATCATCATGAAAGACTTCAGCCATCCTAATGTGCTCTCTCTGCTGGGAATCTGCCTGCCCAGCGAGGGCTCGCCTCTCGTCGTGTTGCCGTACATGAAGCATGGAGATCTGCGCAACTTCATCAGAGATGAAACTCACGTACGTGTTGGCAGAATCTCCAACGTCTTTCAGCATCAGACTGTAGTTTCAGACATGGTTATGGCTATTAAAAATATAATAAAGATGATTAAATGATGTCAATGCCTTGTGGTGAAGTGCTTTGTTGTTTTTATCATGATTGTTTTCATTCCCACAGAACCCCACAGTGAAGGACCTGATGGGTTTTGGGCTGCAGGTGGCTAAAGGAATGGAATATCTCGCCAGCAAGAAGTTTGTACATAGAGACCTCGCGGCCAGAAACTGCATGTGAGTTTTTCAACAAATTACCCAACAGTGTTTTGAAGTGTCTTACAATATGTTCAGGGCACTTAAAAATATTTTTAGGGCCACTCATGCCCTTGATTTATATTCTTACAGTATTAAATATAAATTGAATTTTTAATTACACTATAAAGCCCTAGGTATTTATATGATTGTTGAACTGAATTTAAATGTTAATAACATCCCTTTTAGGCTAGATGAGAGCTACACAGTAAAGGTGGCTGATTTTGGCCTTGCCAGAGACGTGTATGATAAAGAATACTACAGCGTGCACAACAAACACGGGGTGAAGCTTCCTGTCAAATGGATGGCATTAGAAAGCCTACAAACACATAAGTTCACCACCAAATCTGATGTGGTGAGTATCTCAATCCCAATTAATAAATCATATTTAGCAAGTTAACAGAAATTGCAGTTTTACTGACCAAAGATCAGTTTTTATAACCTATAAATTGAAGAAGCTCACCTGAGAATTGTTTTTGTTTCTTCAGCTTCATACAAAAGTAAGATGCTAACCTATACAGTATTTTTGGGCATCATAGGTACACTCACATGTTCAAATCAAGTATTACTGGGCATACTTGGGGCATTAAAAGCACATTTACTGATTACATCAAGTATTTTTTGACATTATAAGCATACTTTAATGATCAAGTCAAGCATGTTTGGGCATCAAAGGCACGTTTAAGGCAACATAAGCACAATGAAACGATCAAATCAAGCCTTTTTGGGCATCATAAGCAATTTGAATGATCAAATTAAGCATTTTTAACTATCATAACTTCATAAGTACACTTGAATGTTCAAATTAAACATTTTTGAACAATTATAAATATCCAGTATCAATTCTGGGCATCACATGCATTGAATCAAAACAATGCAATACAGATTTTCTAACAGCAAATCTCTATTTTACTATGGAAATTTGGCCTGGTCCCTTTCTAATTCTACTGATGGAAAGATTTTAAAAGCTGTCCATGCTTTAAACAACTTGAATCAAAGAGTCTCTGGGTCACATTGACAGGATTTGCACAGAATCTTTTAACCTGATTCATGCATGCACACATTAGCCTCAAGGTGTGTCATGAGTCATGTCCTGTTTTCTAACTACCTAGCTGCATTTCAAATGAAATAGATGACTGCACATGGCTACATCTGGGGAAAATATTTATTCAATATTTCCCAAATACTGACTTGACTGTTCCTTTAAATGGATTTTTGAGCTCAGCATTCCTGTGCCTTTCCTCACTGTAACCCTTTTTGTTGGCCTCCAACAACTGATGATGTTAGAGTCACCCAAAGTTCACTTGTTTTGACAGGTGCTCACTTGCCTTCCTCATAACTCATTGTTTTCAATCTGATGTTCACGCAGTGGTCGTTCGGCGTGTTGCTATGGGAACTCATGACCCGGGGTGCCCCGCCTTACTCCGATGTGAACTCCTTCGATATCACGGTCTTCCTCCTGCAAGGCCGGAGACTTCTACAGCCAGAGTTCTGCCCAGATGCACTGTAAGCGCGCACACACCACACACCCACATGACACACACTTGGTTCTTCATTATGACCAGCATACGGCACTCCAAAGGGGGAGTGCGTCAACTCAAGTGTAAAACAGAGAGCCATTGTTAACCACCCGAAGATTCAGTCAAGCAGTGGTAGTTCATCAAAACTCTTGGCCAACTCAGCTCTGCATGACTACCTTGAGCTCAGCACACACAAACTCCCCACCCTGCCTGTGTGATATGAGTCGACCTACAAACATTCTTCACATGTTGCCGTCAAATAACCAGCTCTGAACAGAGATATTTGGGTCATCACTCCTTTCCCTCATGGACGGCACAATGAGCCAGTCCTCCCAGGTCTCAGTGCCTCTGCTCAGCAGACTATTGCTGGACAAACAATGGAAAGTCGTTCTGAAATGCGATGAAGGCTTGCACTGAAGGTTATAAATTTCAAGGCACTGGTGTCTTGAACTGCCAAAGCAAACAGCTGGGATGGGAACGGAGAAATGAGATGACTTACAGTACACTCATGATTCTTAGCTCAGAATGATTCAAAAAGACAAATGAATTTAAATATTTTAAACTACGCTGCCATTCAAAAGTTTAAGGTTAATATGATTTTTTTTAAAGAAATGAATACTTTTATTAATCAAGGAAGCATTAAATTGATCAAAAGTGACGGTAAATTTGCCTACTTTGTTACAAAATAAAATTCGCTAAAAATCCTGGGGGGGGGGAGTATCACAGTTTCCTCAAAAATATTAAGCAGCAGGACAGTTTTCAACTCTGATAATAATAAATTTTTCTTGAGCGGCAAATCAGCATATTAGAATGATTTCTGCAGGATCATGTGACACTGAAGACTGGAGTAATGATGCTGAAAATTCAGATTTGTATCACAGGAATAAATGACATTTTAAAATACATTCAAATAGGAAAATTGTTGTTTTAAATTTTAGTAATATTTCATAATTTTACTGCGTTTTTAAACGAATAAATGCAGCCTTGGTGAGAATGAGACTAATTTCAAAAACATAAAAAAATCTTACTTGCCTGAATTTTGAACAGTATTGCATTTACTTCATGTTTAAAAGCAAAGTTAAATGTAACAGTAAAATAATACATTTTCAAATTGACAAATAAATAGACAAAACTATTTAATTCAATATTACTTAAATACAACAATAAATTAATATATATTTAACTAATTTTTTAAATATACCTTTTATACAAACATTTGATCTTGATTTGATCTATTGATGTATTGGATCATGCAAAGTGGGCTGTAACATTATTAGTGGTGTTTGCTAACTGTTATATAAACAAATTTTAAATTATTAAACATATTTTTGTTCCACAAACATGAGATAATTGATGACATTTTAAGAAATTCTTCTGAATAATGTGCAGACCAATACGCTTTTATTAAAGTTCCCCTATTATCTTATTTTAAAGGTTCCCAAGTTTGTTTTGGAGGTCTCCTACATTGCTTACATGCATCCAAGGTCAAAAAACACTTGAATTTTCTCATAATATACATCACCTCCCTTCTCAAAGTCTGAAAACGGTTAGTTTGAACATTCATTCTCTCTAAATCCCTCCTTTCTCAGAGCCTACTCTGCTCCCATTGGTCAGATGGCCCAGTCTGTTGTGATTGGTCTCCCACTTACAGCGAGTGTTGGAAACAAAACGCCTCAGCACTTGTATGCGCGTTGATACGAACAGTATCGATGCCGTCAGTTTTACTGTATCAATTTCAGAGCGAGTACTCATCCTTTGGAAGCGCAAGCAAAGTGGAGTCGCAGCGATGAAAACAGTATCTTCTCCACATTGACAACATGAAATAAAATCTTCAAGGCTTCCTCTACAACTACAGTGACTAAGGGTGTGTCAAAGCAGGCTTAGTTCATGGGCAGCCAATGAAGACCATAGACTGGCATCATGCAAATTTGTCTGACTCGTATTGTTGAAGACTCGTTTTAGCTGTTCGTAATCGATTCATTCTTTTAGGAGACAATAAATGTATCTATTGTGCTCTTAAAACTTTACAGACCTTTTACCTTCACAAACAGCTATATTACACACTACATGAAAGGAAATATTTGAAAAAGCATAATTGGGCCACTTTCTGAAAGTAAAATTGTTGAGTTTTTATTTCCACTTGCATTGTTCTCCCTTCTTTATAGATACAATGTTATGATCGAGTGCTGGCACCCCAAACCAGAGCGTCGGCCCACCTTCTCGGAGCTAGTGTCCCGCATCGCCGCCATCTTCTCCAGCTTCAGCGGAGAGCACTACATTCTCCTCAACACCACCTACGTCAACATTGATAAGATGACGCCCTACCCCTCTCTCATCTCCTCTCAGAGTAACCTCGACCGTGACTGCTGCACCTGAAAGACAAAGTCACCAGACAGGGAGGGAGAGGAAAACGTCAAAACAAAGCCATTGCTGTTCATGAAAGACACTGGACTGGCTGCCAGGGGCGGCTTTCATCATTAAAGGAGGAGGAAAGCGGTCCAAGGACACTGTGAAAGACTTAAAAGGCACGAACACTCCCTTAATCACTGTAAATAGATTATGATGGGCTCGTGACCTGTGGAGTTGAGCTTCTCCAGTCGAGCATGAGGTGGTCCTGATCCCCTGGGACACTTGCAAAAACCATTCTGACTTGGCACCCCATTAATGTTTCATCTGTAGGGTTGCATTTCGATGCTTCTTGCTGTCTGTGACGATCTGATTCATTTATGCTCTTGGAAGATGCTTTCGAACCAAATTACTTCAAGACATCTCAGCGGCATTGTGTTCTCCGGCATAACCAGAGCGTACGTTGACCATTTTATTTTCTGTGAAAAGTGTAATATAACGTTGTGCATGCCTTCATACTATGAACTGAACGCAGCATAATGAAGATATCAGGTGAACACTGGTCACACTTGGCGTTTGATGATGTCAACGTTCTTGTGATATCTGTACGTCCAATTCAGACTTTAAACGACCGATATGAATGATCTGAATGTTTTGTTTACTTATGTTCAGATGAATCTTTTCTGTCCTGGCCATTTGAATCTTTCCGACAAGATTTCTTCTGTCGTTCTTTATATATTTTTATATAATGTGTTTAGGTTTAGTGTCAAAGCGAACATACTACAAGGTCCACATGGAATCTGTGCAGCTTTTTCACATTTTCACCACTGATAGAGTGAGAAAATCTGTGGAATGGATTTAAAGTCAACAGGGAATGGCATTCTACTTCCTTAATGTGATTTCATTTCTGAATGAAACTGGAAAATATGATATCCAGTGGGTATAGTCGAGTGGAACAGGTGACGTCAGATGAAAAGGGAAGTCTTTTCAGAAGTAAATAGGGTCTATATGAGCTGTTTTTTTAGCATTGATAATAAGAAATGTGTCTTGAGTAGTAAATCAGCATATTAGAATGCTTTCTGAAGGATCATGTGACACTGAAGACTAGAGTAATGATGCTGAAAATTCAGCTTTTCATCACAGGAATAAATTAAATTTTAAAATATATTCAAATAAAAATCAGTTATTTTAAATTGTAATATTATTTTACAATTTCACTGTTTTTACTGTAATTTTGAATAAAGAAATGCAGCCATGGTGTGCATAAGTGACTTCTTCAAAAACAAAAAAAACATTTTCGGCGCCAATCTTTTTAACTTTTTGAATCTTTTGATGTGTGTGTAGATTTATCATATAGACCCTCTTTATGGAGAGGCGGGTGATGTGTGGTACTTTGTGTGAACGGTGGGTGCAGATTCAATACAGGCCTGTATGTTCCTATGTAGTGAAGATGACTATGAATGTGACTTGCTATAACGGACTACTGGACGATGTAAATAATTTGTCTCTCTACCCTTATTGTCTGACTTGCTGTGTGATACATGTGTATATATAGCCTATGGACACAGTCCAATATAGACAGTCAAATGAGGTCAAGCATTTCATTTTATCCTTATGTGAGTAAACGTTCTAGCGTTCTTGTTATAAATGATCAATAAACAGACTGAATCTTAATTTGTTTTATATTATGGTATAGGTTTCACTTATAAAAACCTTTCTTTGATCCTGTCAGACTGTCTTGTGATTTTTATATGGAGGTCAAACTCTAAAATGGTACAAATGACAATATTTCTGTTGTTCCAGTCATGATAATAAAGTTTTATTATGTGTGTGTCATATATGAATTCTGAGTGAATTTACTGGATTCTTTTGTGCTGTATGAAGCAAATGTCTCACTCCATCTCATTGGCTCTATGTTTGAACTTTGACCATGACCTTCTGATTACCCTCAATGCTCTTGACTCGACCATCAGCCACTGGTGTCTAGACAGGCTTTTTAATTTCCTCTTCTATGGTCTCTTCTTGAAAATAAGGGTAATACTACCTCTGCCTGGAAACAACAAATCAGCTAAATGAATGAAATATGATTTACAGGTCCCACCTGCAATATATTAACCATACTTTTTACTATAAGTGTTGAAAAGTATTACTATTTGGTTACTTAAAGTGCATTAAATGTATTCAAAAATGTGTTACTTCATTGTAGCTTTAAAATGCTTTATTAAATTCGGGAACTTGGCTGTCCTAACTTCGAGGACAAATACTAAATCCCTCCTCATAACTCAACACTAATTCATAAGCTAATGTGGAGGAGGATGACAAACTGCACTGTTATCTGTTGTCAAAAGGCCCTATTGTAATCCTATTTGACTTCACGTTATGTGAAATGACTAGAGTACCACCTACTGGGCGATTTACAGCCTGCATTTATATAAATAGAGAGAACAATATGTGACCACTTTTTTTACAGTGGCCCTTTTGTTTCAGAATTATTAATAATTTTCAGTAAAAATAAATTCCCTTGGGCCTTCATTGAAAGAATTCAGACAAGTTACACAAGCAATGAGGTAGTGTCATGAATAATATCGCTCCTAGCTATTAGAAAACCAGACGGAAAATCCGCCCCAATATGACGTGGTGTCTGCTTAGCTCAAAAATGACCTGCACTGGGAGTTTAAAATCATCAAGACATGACAGTTATGAGCTACTTACAACACATTCCATCTATAGCGCTTCCGCCAGTGTAATGCTGGTATATGGAAAAACAGGTTGGGTCTGGTTTTGTGTATATTGTGGGGAACAATCAGAAGTCGAATTGTAAAAAAAATAGTGTGGTCATCGGTGGTGGGGGGGTGCCTTAAACATTTTTATTTATTGGTTTAAAAAGTATTAAAATAGGCATTATTCTTTAAATTATTTATATCATTGTGGTTTTGGAGTGACCACCAGACTCTCACACACACACACAAAACCATCCCTTTATATAGGCTTCCTAAAATGGTTCCTTTGCAGGGCACTGAAGTGTTTAATCATCATCAACATATATTTTTAATAAAAATAACTCTATAAATGAGTTCCAAATGACTTAGCAACTTTATGCAGGCCCAAATCCGGCTCACATCCGCAACGCATGGTATGACAGTCTGGGCCACATGTGGTGTGGAATGATTGCGGACCGCTTTCCTCTTTCCCAGATCTGAGCCAGTCTATCTTTGAGGGGGCCAGTCCATCATTTTCAATTTTCCAGCAGATTACTTCCGTCGCTGTTTGTTCCAGCAATAGTTTAGGGTCATTGTCCTCTTGAAAAATAAATCCAGGGCCAATAAAATGACTCCCAGAAGGTACTCCGTGCCTCACCATAATGTTGTGGTATACTTTCTTATGCATGATGCCATCAATTTTCACTAAGTCACCTATTCCTGAGGCTGAAATGGCACCCCACACCATAATATTACCCCCTCCGTGTTTAACTGTTGGCAAGAGACACTCGTTTTTATATCTCTCCCCTCCCTCTATCGAATATACATCACTTGTTACCAAACTGTTCAAATTTGGACTCCACAACACCTTACACCAATCTTCCTTTGTCCATTTCTTGTGCTCTTTTGAAAATTTCAGGCGTTTCACTCTATTTTTCTCCTTCAGTAATGGTTTCTTTGCTGCTATTCTGCCAACAAGACCCAGTTTCCGACGTATGGTTCTTGAAGACACTGTTGCACCATTAGTCATTGTGGAGTTGATCTCGTCACGCAGTTCTCGTGAGATCTTTCTTCAGTCCTTAAGACTGAAAATTTTGAGATGCTTCACTTGTCTGTCTGTAATTTTTCTTTTTCATACCTCTCCCCTTTCGGTTCTGGTGTGAACTGGTGGCATCATGGTGGTCTAAAGTGTACTTTACAGTGCTTGGACTGCATCTCACATCCTTGGCTATAAGGTGGCAACTCCAGCCAGCATCAAAAACGGCCTTTATTCAAACCCGTTGCGCCTTCTTCACCTTAGCCATGTTCAAAGAGCAACATGTGCTTCAAGACGACGTTACCAATCACTTAATGAGCAGGATAGGCCTTGTACATTCAAAAGAATCATAAGACTCTTGTATCACCAACTTCATGATGACATGATGAAGAGGTTCTCATCATCTAGTGGTCTCATCTTACAATGTTTTTTTTTTTTTGATCATGTAGATGTAATTCAGTTAATTTCATCTTAATAATAGTCTGTTATAGAATTGCAGCATGAAGCATGTCACCATTGTTGAGACCAGCGGGTCTGATCAACCTGTGGCCTGAGTGGGTCCTAATGCACTGACGCTGTTGTAATAAGTTGTAATGTGTAAAGGGTTAACAAAAATCTTGGAAAATAAGGGGTATAATCCTGGGGCAAAAGTACTTTGTACATTATATCACATACTAGGCAGGTTGTTAATTAGTTAACCATCACAAATTATGCAATACTTCAGGTTGTTTTAATAACTTACATGAAAACAACCAGACTGTCTTTAAAATCTTGTAACAGAAGAAAACCGTCCGTCTTCAAAATCTTGCAAAGTAACAAAACCAAATGTCATTGAAATCTCATAAAGAAACAAAACCAACCATCATTTAAATCATAATAGAATAAAACAGACTGTTGTTTAAATCTTGTAATTAAACAAAAAGATGGTTTGTTTTGTTCCTTTGCTCTTTATGAGATTTTCGTGACAGCCAGTTTTGTTTGTTTAAGAGATCTCAATGATGGACAGTTTTGTCCCTTTACAAGATTTCAATGACGGGTGGTGTTATTCAGTTACGAGATTTTTCTGAGATGTGTTTTGTTTGGTTGTGAGATTTCAGTAACAGCTTGTTTTGTTCGGTTATTAGATCTCAATGAGGGTATGTTTTGTTCCTTTGAGATTTCAATAATGTCTGTTTTATTTTGTTTTAAGACTGTAGTGATGGCCGGTTTTCTTCGGTTACGAGATCTCAATGAGGCTTGGTTTTGTTCCTTTATAATATTTCAATGACTGTTGGTTTTATTCGGTTATGAGATTTCAGTGATGGACGGTTTTGTTTGGTTATGAGATCTTAATGACGGTCAGTTTTATTCATCAAGATTTTTTGAGATGGTCGTTTTTATTCCGTTACGAGATTTCAATGACGAGGTCAATGACTTCACTTCCAGGTCGCAGAAGCTGCCAATCAGAAACTCAGTAGCCAGTAAGAAAAATGAAAACTCTGGAAACGCATCTGTAAGTACAAATCAGAGAACAAAAATGGAGAAAACAATTAGAAAAACATGCAGTGTATTAAAAAGTCAAACATTTTGGTTGCAATTTATTTGTTTCAGTTTCAAAGACATTTTATTCAGTTTCAATTTATTTTTTCGTTAGTTTCTTAAAAAGTTACGTTCGTTTTTATTGGCACAAATCTGATTCCATAAAAACTAACCATCATTGAGGTCTTGTAACTGAAAAAAAACTGACCATCATAGAAATCTCATAATGGAGCAAATCCAACTGTCACTAAAATCTTGTTAATGAACAAAACTAAACGCCATTGAAATCTAAATAAAAAGAATAAAAAGAACAAGACTGACTGTTATTAAAATCTCATGCCAAACCAAGACCGATCAAAATCTTGTAACTGAACAAATCCCACCATCACTGAAATGTTGTAATTGAACAAAATCAATCAGATATTAAAAAATATACAAGCAAATAAACACTGTAGGATGACACAAAAAGACATCAAAAATCGGCACATAAATCTCAACAATGGTGACAATCAAAAGTGTCATGTGCAATGCATGAATGAATTATGCAGCCAAATTGTCAAATTCTAACTATTTGTTTTTATTTTTTTGTTGTTTTTTCTGTCTTTTAGAAGCTTTTTGTGATGTTCAGAGTTGATCTGATTGTCTGAATATTTTGTTAAAAAAAATACATAAAATGACAGAAACCATCTTTGGAAAAAAATTATTTGAAGTGTAATTCAATTGTTTATTTTGTCTCACATCCATAAGATTACATGGAGAGTGCGGGGTTTATGACCTATTCTGGGACCAACCACCTGGGGGCGATCGAGACGCTTTGGCTTCACATCTCGGAGTTGTGCGCGGCGCTTGGGTCAAGTAAGTGCTCGCCCCAGAGCCAAATGACCTCCAGCTCCACCTCTCTGGAGCTCAAGGGTGGAATTTAACGTGTTTAATGGATGGAGAGATAGGGTTGTGTGTAGGGTGTGAGAGGACCTGTAGGTTATACTACACCCATGGCTCTGCCTCTCAGCTTGGTTGAGATTCATATTACTCATGATTACTGATTACTCATATCTGTTTGTCATTGTAGTTTACTGTTTACAGTGTGGTTATTTTGCACACTCTTTGTTAGCTGCTTCTTGAATGGATGGTTCATGCGGTTTTAAACAGCGGATTAACTGTGCCCATATATTTTTATTAGAATAATTAAACACGTACATGTAGCTAACATAGCCTATGTGTGCATTATCAACTCGGCGATGACATTCACTCTCAGTAATTCACCTTGACAACGATCAATGCACTTTAGACATGTTTGTTATTCGTTTTAATGTGTCAGGGGGTGTGCATAAAACATTAATCAAAGTAATATCTCACCTTCTGTTCTCTTCTTTTTAAAGAACGTCAAAAGATGCGCTTAAAACGATCTCCTTTCGAACAAGCGCGGAAAATGACGAAAGCTGTGACTTTGCGCAGTGCGGTATAATACTGACTTCTGATTGGTCAATCTCTGTGATTTATAGTTTGTTAATTATCATACAGAGAACTTTAAAATTACGTTTACATTATAAGATTTACATAATATAGATAACCACCCCCTTTAGATTAACGGTGGTTGGTCAGGCTTCACAGAGGGGATACTTTTTTGTCATGTTTTGCATCCCCGCTAAAATCTAACGTTAGCTCTGGGCACACAACGACAGTAACGTGAAATCAGCTTCATTCTACTGACCAGACAATAGTCCAGGGTTCATAAACAATTATAAAAATGCAAAATGATTCTGTGAAGGTTGCGTTTTTAGCTAGAGATAGTAGGCTAAATAGAAAATAATATTATCTGAAAATTACAGAGGAAAGTTTGTAACGTGGCAGACACTGTCTCGCTTATTTAATTCACAGTCACAAATGCTTTTTGCCGTCATTTTAACCATTTTTTTTTATCATACTGACATCAGTGAAATCTTCAGTATCACGGACTGACCTTCGTTTGACTTCATTTCCCAGAAGTCCTCTCGCGCGCTCTTCCGGTTGCTGTCATTGCTGTGCGCGTGTCCTCGATATATAACCATTACTACACGACGCTTACACTGCAAGTAGCATTTTGCTCTAATGAGCTCTTATGTACTTTAGTTTTTACACAGAAAGTAAAGCTTTAGTTATGTTTGCTTGTGCAGTTTCCCAGCGGTTACGTCACGGTGTGTGTTTTTAGTGCAGGATGCTCAACACTCTTTACCAGGGCTTTGATCTCTCAGGCTGTCCGACGTTTTTCAGATGCTCCTGCAACTACGAAAGACTTGAATAAACCTATAAAGCAATGGGAATTATTAGTTAGTCCTTACACTAAGGTCAGATGTCATTTAGGCTGTAATATATCCATAAAACCACTGGATCCACATGATTTTCCTGAAGCTGATCGGGCATTTATTACTGTGCGCGTAACAGACGCGAACCGAACTTTTAATGTGAACCAATTTCATGTTCATTATGATGATAAAAGCAATGAACTTCAGATTTTGTCCGATGAGGTGGACAGCAGTATCACTGTTGAGCTGACAGCACCTATTAAATGTGGTAAGGATCTGTTTTCAGCCTTATAAAGATAATAAATAATATATAGGCTACTCATTATTATATTATTGACTAGTAATTTTATTAATATTGATATTTAATTACAATGAATATTATTTATTTTTTAAATATGATTTTTACAATGTAGACTATATTTACAATGAGTAAAATTATGTAGAAAGTGTACTTTTAAATTCATTGAAATACATGTGAATCCTTCTAGTCCCTGTCCATCCCTCCAGATCTCCACATCAAGACTAAAGACACAGGCACTGTGAAGATCAAGAATATGGAGAGTGACCTCTGCCACGTGCACACAGAGAGAGGACACTGTGTCCTAAAGTCTGTAAAGGTAATACATTCGCTCAGTGGTTCTTAACCTGGGTTCGGTGAGTCAGTCCCAGGGGTTCGGCGGAGGTCAAGACACACACCCGACTCATTTGATTCGTGATGACACGCCCCGCTTTTTCCTATTAAGAAGGGTTCGGTGAATGCGCATATGAAACTGGTGGGGTTCAGTACCTCCAACAAGGTTAAGAACCACTGCATTAGCTTTAATCATTTAATGGAGGGGTTTTCAAAATAGGGTCTGGGGCCGCAAGGGAGTACTAGGGGGTCCGTGGGAAAGTTTATAAATAAATAGGGAAATTGAGTTCAAAATAAAAATACATTCAAATAAAAATTTATTTTAATAAATAGATTGTTATTGTTCATTATTATAGTACATATTTTGATAGAAACTAAATATATATTTTATCAAAAATACAGTAAAAACAGTAATATTGTCAAACATTACTATTTAAAATAACAGTTTTCAGTTTTAACATACACTACCATTTAAAAGAAATTAATCCTTTTATTATACAAGGACATTAAATTGATGAAAAGTGGCAGTAAAGACATTTATATGTTTAGATATTAATAAATGCTGGTCTTTTGAACTTTCTTAATCAAAGAATGCTAAAAAATCAATCATTGTTTCCTCAAAAATATACTTGAGCACCAATAATAAATGATAATAACTGTGCTTAAATCAGCGTATTAAAGTGATTTCTGAAGATGTGACTGAGGACTGACTGGAGTAATGATATTGAGTAATTTTGTTTAGGGTCACAAGGTTCAAGTTCAGTCCACTGGAGGAAATGTTACTGGACTCAGGACCTTACATGGGAATGTAGATATCAGCACATCTGTGGACAGTGTAAGTAGTTTCTGATATATGTATAACTTTATATATTGTGAAATTGTTATGAAGTAATTGTTTTTGTTCTCCAGAATATCGATATTAAGAAAATTCAGGGAACCACCATGAATCTGTCCACTGAACATGGGGATCTGAAAGTGAAGGCCATCTATGGCGAATCGACCTCAGTGTCGACTTCCTCTGGGAACATCCAGATTGGCCACGTACACGGTGAGGGAACGGGACGATAATGGCTCATTTTAAACACCTGATATGCAGTTACAACATGTTTCATTGTTATTTTACAGGTGAAGCTCTTGTACGCAGTGAAACAGGAAACATTGTCATTGGTAAGTGACCCGTCTGAATTGACATTAGGTCATTAGTCATTTAAGTGCACTTAAGATGTCCTTCCTGTGTCCCAGACAGCTCAAGTGGTGCCCTGAAGGTGTTTACTGCTGCTGGAAATATTGATGCGTATGTGGGAGAAGATGGAACTGCAGAACTTCACAGTCAACAAGGTACTAATAATGGAGCTCAAACTAACCAACACACAAGACAAGCCTAGTATGAACATATCTACTTACCTGCCTACTTACATTTGATAGACATTTCAGAAATTAATGGATAAATGGATAAAATGTATTATTTAATAATGGTCAGATATTTTTGATACATACTTACAGACCCTCATAGCTTTGTTTCAAGTACAACAAGTCTTCAGAAGGGCAAGATTAGTTCAGGTTGTAAATTGTCATGTGGTACGACTCATGTGTTTTTATATATATATTATATATATATATATATATATATATATATATATATATAACACATAGAAACTGTATATATAATTGTATATACATATAAAATTATATAACTATATATAATAAAAGAAAAAATACATTTAAATATACAGTCATGTGTAAAACATTAGGACAACTTATTGAATTCTGTGGTTTTCCGTATCAGGACATAATAAAAAAAAATCATCTGGTCCTTGGTAGGTCTTAAAAAATTTGGAAAAAAGTTTTACTTTTATTATATAATATACATATAATATATATATATTTACCTATATTTAATAAAAATATAAATATTTGAATTATTTCAATTTAAATATCTAACAATATAAATGTAATACAAATATTTTAAAATATTTATATATTCATATATAATGTAAAAAGCATATATTAATCATGATAAAAGGTTTAAAAATAATATATAAACTATATATATATATATATATATATATATATATGCATATATAATGTTTATATTATAGTCACACTTTTTGAAATGAATGTGTACACAAATGTTATTATTTTATACTTGATGGTAACAGCACATTACATTTTCATTCAGACATTACAATAGTATAGTATAAGGGTTTTTAATAACCACATAAATTCAACATGAATCTTACTGGTGGATACGTTTATTTGTCATTGATCAGGTGCTGTGAGTGTGCGTGTGCCCTCCACTATGAAGACAGCAGTGCGATTGTGTGGAGCCTCTGTTAGCATTAGCTCAGAGACAGTATGTCAAGAGACTGAACGTACGTCAGCTGATGGGAAGACAACAGTCACGGGTGAGTAGAAGCCAGACCCACGGCATGTCTTTTAGCTGCTTGAAACACACCTTTTTGTTCATTTGCAAGTCTAGATCTTAACCTGAAACACAAACATGGAAATTTGACTATTTAAACTGCATTGGCCCAACATATTCTATGAGTTCATTACATTGTATGTACTACGTTTAGCTCATTTGAATGGAGGCACGACTGAAGAACAGTGGATCAAAGCTACTGCTGAAAAAGGTGCTGTGGACCTGAGAAGCCAGAGTTGGTTTGAGACTCTCAGACTTGGAGCTCAGAGTTAAAACCTGCACCGAAGCCCTGGGGACCAAATACAGAACTGACAGAACCTCATTGCCGCTTATAACCCACTTCAATGAATGTTTGAAGCATATATGCAAATGCATATCTTGCATATATCTGTCCAAAAAGACTTACAACCATGTCTCTCTTGACATAAGAGTGATGAATGCCTCTAAATTACATGTTTTAAACGTTCCATCAGGAAGTTTAAATCCTGATGGAAGTTCATTTTTTACACAAATTGCAATAGTATAACATCCTGTTATCTTATACCAGATTAGATGTTAAATAGTACCTACAAAAAAACTGCACTAAATAAATAACTGAACAATTAAACTCTTAAGCATTTATTAATTAATGTCCAAAATGCATATGGGGTTGGTAACGGGTTTTTTTTTTTGTTAGGCTACATTTATTTGATCATTTTGTGAAATATTACAATTAAATATAACTGTAAAATAACTCTTTGAATATATTTTAAAATATAATTTATTTCCTGTGATGTCAAAGCTGAATTTTCAGCATCATTACTCCTGTCTACAGTGTCACACAATCCTTCATAAATCATTATGATATGATGATCTGCTGCTCAAGAAATATTTTATTATTATCAATGATATTTAATATTAATATTTTTCAGGATTTTTTGATGAATAGATATTTTAAAAGAACACCATTATTTGTAGAATTTATAAGTAGAATTTTTTTTTGGATACACTTTATTTTAAGGTGACAGTCATATTGTACTTAAAGTACTGAGTAATATTAATTTACTACATGTACTTACTAAAGAGTTACGGTTTGGTTTAGGGTTAGTTACTTGCAATTATGCATAATTTACTGTTATTACTATAGTAAGTGCGTGTAGTAACCTGTAACTGTCGCCTCACCACAAAATAAAGTTACTTTTTTTTAATTAAAAAAAAACAAAACTTCTGACCGGTAGTTAGTTAATTTCATTTAAATTATTTTGAAATTTTAGAAAACCGTGCTTGTTCAACAAATGTTGAATATATGCACTTTGTGTTGTTCATATTCATGAGTGAAGTTCTGTGGCACGCTGTTTGCAGTGGAACTGGTTACTGTCATTACGGAGCTTCAAAGGCAGCGCTCTCAGGAAGTAATACAGATAAGCTTGTTTACTCCACCTCAACCTGGAGACAAACAAATACTGAGAGAGGACTTTTGATGAATAACCGTTTTAGTTATTCAACAAGATGAGATTAATTGCTTAAATATTTAGGTTCTTATTAACAATGCTGCATACTAGCTGATTACATTTAACCTGGAATATGTTTAATCATTATGTAATCAGATTCCAAAATTGAAGTACTTATATCTTATGTTTTAAATTATTCATACTTTCTTATTGATTACATGTTATTCTCTATAACCAACTACATTTTATAGCACTCGACTCAGCACTGCTCATTAACGTGTATAAGTGTATGTTGGTTGCTGTGTATAATCCGTGTATCAGTGCTGATCAATTGAGGCAAGAAATCTGAGCGCAAGTTCACTTTTGTGACCATTTTGAAGTGTAGCTTATTAAATAGCTTTTATGGGACAAAGTCTGCGCTTTTTCAAAGCCCAATGTACCGTTATACAATAAACTGCATCAAAATTATTATAATAATAATTTTACCCTGACTAGCAGTAGAGCATGAGTGTAGGGGGTTGAAGGTGACGAATCCTGGGAGGTTCGGGCCAGTGGAGGTCGTGATCCATTGCTGATACTGTGACACGCGGGTGTACACACCAGGTTCATTGGGCTGACCGCAGTCATGACCCCTACTGATGATGCCAGACTGAACCCACACTGAACACTGCTGACTCACCATTGGACCGCCAGAATCTCCCTACAACAGAAAAAGAGAGGTACTATGTTTTTCACTTTCATTTCTTGTTTGTTGCACTATTTAACATTAACATTGATTATCACACTATTTAACAGTAACTTGGGTGAATATGAATATAAAAGGATATACTATGGATATATCCAGGGCTGGGTAGGTTACTTTTAAAATGTTTTTCACTACAGATTACAAAATACATGCTTTAAAAAGTAATTTGTAATGTATTTCGTTACATTACTCAAGTTTAGTAACTTAATCTAAATACTTTAAAATACTTTGGAATACTAATAAGTGTGGAACAAACACAAAAAAATGTAATCGCAAGTTTTTATCTCACAATTCTGACTTTTTCTCAGAATTACTTGATATAAAGTTGCAATTGCGAGTTATAAAGTCAGAATTATGAGATATAAACTCACAATATTGAGAAAAAGTCAAAATTAGGACATTTAACTCGCATACTAAATTCACAATTGCAAGAAAAAAGGTCAGTATTGCATATTTCCCAATTCTGACTTTATAACTTGCAATTGTGAGTTTAAATCTCACAATTCTGAGAAAAAGTCAGAATTGTGAAATGCAAACTCACAATTGTGAGGGAAAAAACAAATTGTGAGAAAAAGTTGCAGTGTTATTTTTTTACAATTATAAAATGACTCACAAACAACTATCACAAAACATGAAAACAGTCGAAAGCATGAAACTTAACTCCGCTTTTTCAGACTGTCAGAGTCAGAGAATCACTAATTGCCATTTAAATGACATTAAAATTCAAAGTAATCACTTTGGTAATCTAAAATACTTTCAGATGTAACTGTAATGAAATACAGTTACTCAGATTTTGTATTTTAAATGCGTAACTAAGTTACTTGTATTTCGTTACTCCCCAACCCTGGATATATCAAGTCTGAGAGACTACCGAAACAGTGCTATAAGAGTGTTGCAATAAAATTTTAACAAAATATTAGTTCAGGGGTGTGAACACAGTTTGTTTCTCTGAAAGGTCCGTTTTTTACATCACTAAAAACAGCTGTTTTAACAGGATGTGTAGACTTTTATATCCACTGCAGCTGCAAGTGGCAATCATCAAGAAAAGGAGGCAGGAAGGAAAAAAAGAAAAGTATCAAAATGAGCAGGTAATCTTTAGATTTGACCCAGAAGTCATCAACCCTGCTCCAGCTCCAAAGGTTATATCCAAACTGCTTCTATCAAATTAGATTTGTGCCGAAATATATTGAACGTAACTTTTCAAGAAACTAATGAAAATATAAATTGAAACTGAAAAAAAAGTCTTTTTAATCTTATGTTTGTTTTAATGACTTAGTTCACTGATCTGTACTTACAAATGCGTTTCCAGAGTTTTCATTTACGCTTCTGAAGTTTTTGTTTAAAATGCCAGAGTTTTCGTTTGCCATTCTGGCACAAAACTCTCGTGAGGGCGGGGCTAGCTGTGGTGTGTTGTCATTGGCTACTGAGTTTTTGATTGACAGCTTCCTGATTATTTTTAATTTGTGTAATTGAATCGAATTCTGAATTCTACACTAGCCTGATGTGAGCAGATGTAGATTAGTAATAATCAGAGTGCTTGTTGTACCTGGCAGGTGTCTTTGCCTCCCTGCAGTAAACCAGCGCACATCATGTTGTCTGTGATGACGCCGGCACCCAGCAGATCATTACACTGAGAATTAATAACCACTTGAACCACAGTCTCCTGCAGAGTTCCAGGATCAGACAAATTCACTGGACACACAACCACACACAATCATCAGTCTGTGACGCTAGTAGTACGTGTGTGTGTGTGTGTGTGTGTGTTACCTCCATATGCGATTTGTCCCCAACCTGTGATCCAGCCGCTGGTGTTGGCAGGGAAGCTGCTGTTCTCCGCTGCAAGACACACTGGTCTGATATAGTTAGTAAAGTTGACTGAAGAGGACAGATGCAGGAGAGCGATGTCATTGTTGTAGGAGTCGCTGTCGTAGGATGGATGTATGATAAGCATACTGACGCTGCTGCTGATTTCATGATCATGTTCTCCCTGCTGTGTCCTCCTTCCCAAGTACACAAGCAGGCTGGATATGCTGACACTGAATACAGACCATGAAGAAAATAATATTACAAGAACAACTTGATGAACAGTGTTTAAAATCTGTGTGAATATGTGTTCAGTGGTTCTAACCCAGCGAAACAGTGAGCAGCCGAGAGCACCCATTCACTGCTGATGAGGGAACCTCCACAAAAATGACCTTTATATTTGGGGCTGTGAAGACTAACCTGCCATGGCCACGCCCCCTCAGGCGCATCAACTCCACCCACAATACGGGCTTTTAAACGGGGACGTCCACAAACTGAGAGAGAAAAAGATCACATACTGTAAATGTCTCTTTTTAAATGGCCTATCATGGGTTTTCAGATTATGTAATGGCGTTCTTTCTAGACGGCTATGGGCTCTTACCATTCAAATGAGAAGGACAACCTGCAAAACAAAAAAGACGTGATAGAGATTAGAGCAAGTCCCCAACCTCTCACATCTCAATTATTTAACAAACATTTAAGGTCTTACCCAGCTACGATGAAGTTAAATTAGACATTCAAAATATAGTGATATAAGTCTGTTTTATCCTAATAAAGCAGATACTAGAAAATAATATATGCACTAAAATATGGGCTTATAACTTTTTTCACAATGGAACTTTGACCTCTAAATAGCCGTCTGTAGTTGAAACATAACCTTGTATGGGTGTGTGGAAAGGAGAATTGCCCTACCACACGCTAACGGCATCTTTCAAGACCAAAGATAAAGAAATTTCTCCATGCCCCAATATTTCGCCATGATTATTAACCTGCAGATACCCACATTTTGGAGAATTTTACGACAGTTGTCCCCTGGTAGGCTGCTCTTCTTGTGTTGAATCTAATTTCCATGGTTACCAATTACGGTTTTCCATTTCCCTTTTACATTAAAGATGCTCGCAAGTCATGAACGTTGCATTTTAAAAGGTCCTTGTAAAATGCTGTAGTTTAAACAATATTCTAGCAACAAGCTGAAAACCTCTTCTGTGTTTATATAGCCTACATGAAGTAAAGAAATGGAATTTCCTGCATAATCAGACCCAACAGCTTAAGTCAAGATATAGGCTTATTGTATTGAATTGCGATAAGGCAAGACTACGAGTTTGAACTCATGAAAGTATGTTCCTATTTAATAAGCGATTTTTGTTCATTTTTAACAACAATAACAAAAAATCCATATTGTAGCTTTGATAAAACATATTTGGTGCAATGTTTTATCAAAGCTACACTGAGTTTTTTGTTGCTAAAAATGAATTCCATGATAATAGCAAAATGAACAGTATTTTTAGTCAATTGCATTGTGTAATGCCAATTATTTTTATGAAAGACATTTCTTTGTTTAATGGTCCTTTTAGCTTTTATTTTATAGAGTGGTATGACAGGAAGATGGGATCTGGACACGACCTAGGTCAGATTCTAACCAGAGTTCCTGTGATCCAACAACTCATAATAGTCACAAGTGAACCATTTGTGAAAAGTCCAAATCAATTTAAACACCTCTAAGCTCTTACCTTTGATGCACATGAGCAGGGCTATACAGGTTAACTTCCACATCGTCACTTGGACTCTCTCTTCACTTCATGGCAAGATGGATGTCTATGGTAGTTTTGTCACATCATCCTTTTAATAATGTCCTACATCCCTTCTTATCACTCATTTGCCTGATCATTTGCATGTTCCTTCTCTCATTTTATCTTTTATTCCTCACTTCCTTTCTATAGGCCTAACGAAAGACCTATACTTTTGCAGCAAACCCATGAATATGTGTGACTATCATAAAGTCCACTGCACCCATGTGCAGTTTATTTACACAAACATGAATCGCTCTTGCAGGACCTTTATGTCATACGCCGATCGCTCTGTGCAGCGCCGATGCATCTCGAACAAGCCTATGAACAAGGGAAGCAAAAAGAGCTTCTGTTGAAACAAAGTCTGAAAATGACTAATTTTGTAATGTGCCAATTTATAGATATTTGAAAAAATGCTTCTGCTGAAGATCAATGCCTACTTCATCATTGCAACTTTATCCCTTCCCACTGTCAGCGAATTAGCTCAAATGAAATTATTGTTGAATTTATAGAGAACTTTAAAAGAGTCACTTATTTTACGACCGAGCAACTGAATCGTCCAACGTTCATTTCCAGGGGCCGTATAATAATCTCTGTAGTGGATATGAAAACAGTATTTATTAGCAAGGTAAAATTGATTTGCAGTTTAAGTTTGCAAGGACATAACTTCTCTTTAAAAATATAAATGAGACTTTATTGATTATTCTAACACAAACATTCACACGAGTTGCAGAAAGAAAGGAAGTGGCACATTTTAAGAGAGTGAAATGATGAAAGTCTCTAGCAATACAGGGAGTGCAGAATTATTAGGCAAGTTGTATTTTTGAGGATTAATTTTATTATTGAACAACAACCATGTTCTCAATGAACACAAAAAACTCATTAATATCAAAGCTGAATATTTTTGGAAGTTTTAGTTTTTAGTTTTAGCTATTTTAGGGGGATATCTGTGTGTGCAGGTGACTATTACTGTGCATAATTATTAGGCACCTTAACAAAAAACAAATTTATACCCATTTCAATTATTTATTTTTACCAGTGAAACCAATATAACATCTCAACATTCACAAATATACATTTCTGACATTCAAAAACCAAACAAAAACAAATCAGTGACCAATATAGCCACCTTTCTTTGCAAGGACACTCAAAAGCCTGCCATCCATGGATTCTGTCAGTGTTTTGATCTGTTCACCATCAACATTGCGTGCAGCAGCAACCACAGCCTCCCAGACACTGTTCAGAGAGGTGTACTGTTTTCCCTCCTTGTATATCGCACATTTGATGGACCACAGGTTCTCAATGGGGTTCAGATCAGGTGAACAAGGAGGCCATATCATTAGATTTTCTTCTTTTATACCCTTTCTTGCCAGCCACGCTGTGGAGTACTTGGACGCGTGTGATGGAGCATTGTCCTGCATGGAAATCATGTTTTTCTTGAAGGATGTAGACTTTGTCCTGTAGCACTGCTTGAAGAAGGTGTCTTCCAGAAACTGGCAGTAGGACTGGGAGTTGAGCTTGACTCCATCCTCAACCCGAAAAGGCCCCACAAGCTCATCTTTGATGATACCAGCCCAAACCAGTACTCCACCTCCACCTTGCTGGCGTCTGAGTCGGACTGGAGCTCTCTGCCCTTTACCAATCCAGCCACGGGCCCTTCCATCTGGCCCATCAAGACTCACTCTCATTTCATCAGTCCATAAAACCTTAGAAAAATCAGTCTTGAGATATTTCTTGGCCCAGTCTTGACGTTTCAGCTTGTGTGTCTTGTTCAGTGGTGGTCGACTTTCTGCCTTTCTTACCTTGGCCATGTCTCTGAGTATTGCACACCTTGTGCTTTTGGGCACTCCAGTGATGTTGCAGCTCTGAAATATGGCCAAACTGGTGGCAAGTGGCATCTTGGCAGCTGCACGCTTGACTTTTCTCAGTTCACGGGCAGTTATTTTGTGCCTTGGTTTTTCCACACGTTTCTTGCGACCCTGTTGACTATTTTGAATGAAACGCTTGATTGTTCGATGATCACGCTTCAGAAGCTTGGCTATTTTAAGACTTCTGCATCCCTCTGCAATATATCTCACTATTTTTGACTTTTCTGAGCCTGTCAAGTCCTTCTTTTGACCCATTTTGCCAAAGGAAAGGAAGTTGCCTAATAATTATGCACACCTGATATAGGGTGTTGATGTCATTAGACCACACCCCTTCTCATTACAGAGATGCACATCACCTAATATGCTTCATTGGTAGTAGGCTTTCCAGCCTAAACAGCTTGGAGTAAGACAACATGCATAACTAGGATGATGTGGTCAAAATACTCATTTGCCTAATAATTCTGCACTCCCTGTATATGCATTTCATGTGACCTGATCTGAACGAACCAACAATCATTACTTTAACAGGGTTCACAAACAGTCTAAATATGTACACCATGGTCCATAATAATGAGTATAAACTATTTATAACCGCATCTTAGAAAGATATATGTCAATGTTCAAACAACTTAAAAGTTTTTTTTATTTTAACATTTGATATTTGAGTCATTTGAATCCCAATACTTATGTTTAAAAGTGTAATTTGGCAATTTCTCTCTCTCAAAAAAAAATCCTCTCCTCATCAGCGTGCAATGAATTCTGGGCTATGCTAGGCCGCGAAGGATCCATCTGTTTGTATGCTTCACTTCATGGGAAATGAAGGACGCATTTGAAAGAGCCCTCAAATTGACATCCTCCGACGCAAAGTGGTGACGCAATCTACCTTTGAATGCGGCCTTGGAAGGATGCAGCCTCTGAAAAGGGGTGCAGAGTTTCCCATCTCAGGGTAAATCAACTCCGATACATTTCCCCAAAGCATTATCATTATTTACTACAAAATAAAGTCGGAAGAACACTGACTGCAAGCAAGCATGTGCAAAGAAATGCTGCACAACCGCGATTGATTTCATTTTTCTGGTTGCGTCTGTTGCAGCAGCGGCTGAGAAAAGTGCGGCACGAGAGCGACCTCTACAGGCCAAATAACAACTATCACTGACGCCTCGTAGTTTGTTTTGACACGTGAAGTGAAGCTGCGCACCTCACAGAACTGTAGGACACTTCAAAAATAGATTTAAAACAGACAACAAAGCGGTACGCTATACAGTACACTACAGTAAATGTTTTCATATCACTGAAGTAATTCATTTGTTGACTAGATGCTGCATTAGTGGAGAACAGCAGTGTGTTTGCCGTCGAGGCTGAGAGGATGCTAACATTAGTAGTAATGTAACCTCAAGCAGTTAAAACAATGCGACAAAAACACCAACCGTTAAATGTTACGATTGTTACCATCTATTTGCAGTAGTTTATATCCATTTGTTCGCTTTTATGCATTCATTACCCAGTGAAGTTGCATATTTAAATTGACAGAAACATAACAAATCGGAAATGTAGTCAATTTTAGTTCTTCTTTTTTTAACTTTAACACATAGGCTATTTTGATTCGATAATTAAAACCTAAAATAGGATCAAATAACGAGTGAAAGTATACATATGATATGCCTTTGTGCATAAAGATGGCCATTTTTAAGCATGATTGTGTGTATTTATATGAAATGGTAACTGTTTGAGAGAAGAGGCTATAGTTCTCGCCCTGAAGCAGGACAGGAGGATCAGTTTGAACAGTCTTCTGCAGCACAGACAGGGCTGGGTAGGTTACTTTTAAAACGTATTTCACTACAGATTACAAAATACATGCTTTAAAAAGTAATTTGTAACGTATTTTGTTACATTACTCAAGTTTAGTAACTTAATCTAAATACTTTAGAAAACTTTGGAATACTAATAAGTGTGGAATAAACACAAAAAAGGTAATATTATGGTAAAAGGTAATAAAAGGTAATATTCTCAATATTATGATTTTATATCTCAAAATTCTGACTTTTCTCAATATTGTGAGTCTATCACAATTTTAACTTTTCTCAATATTGCAAGTTTATATCTCATAATTCTGATTTTATAACTCACAATTGCAACTTTATATCACGCAATTACACCATTACAGTCCATCACATCCGCACATGTGAAGATGTCAACACAACACTGACATGACGTCTTGACTTCCAGGTCACGGAAGCTGCCAATCAGAAACTCAGTAGCCAGTAAGAACACACCACTGCTTGCCCCGCCCCCGCGAGAGAATTGTGACAGAATATCGAACGCAAACTTTGGGATCGTAAACGAAAATTTCAGAAGCGTAAATGAAAACTCTGGAAACGCATCTGTAAGTACAAATCATCGAACGAAAATGGAGAAAACAATTAGCAAAACATGCAGGGTATTAAAAACGAAGTCAAACATTTTGGTTGCAATTTAATTTTTTTTCAGTTTCAATTCATTTTTTCGTTTGTTTCTTAAAAAGTTACGTTCGTTCTTATTGGCACAAAACTAATCCCATATTTTTTCCCCTCACAATTGTGAGTTTGCATTTCACAATTCTGACTTCTTTTTCTCAGAATTGCGAGATTTAAACTCATAATTGCAAGTTATAAAGTCAGAATTGGGAGATATAAACTTGAAATACTATTTTTTTTCTTGCAATTGTGAATTTAGTATGTGAGTTTATATCTCATAATTCTGACTTTTCTCAATATTATGATTTTATATCTCACAATTCTGACTTTTTCCCCTCATAATTGCGTGATATAAAGTTGCAATTGTGAGTTATAAAATCAGAATTATGAGATATAAACTTGCAATATTGAGAAAAGTTAAAATTGTGATAGACTCACAATATTGAGAAAAGTTAAAATTGTGATAGACTCACAATATTGAGAAAAGTCAGAATTTTGAGATATAAAATCATAATATTGAGAATATTACCTTTTATTACCTTTTACCATAATATCTTTTATTACCTTTTACCATAATATCTTAAAAAGTTACGTTCGTTCTTATTGGCACAAAACTAATCCCATAAAAAAACAAATTGTGAGAAAAAGTTGCAGTGACCTTTTTTACAATTATAAAATGACTCACAAACAACTATCACAAAAACAGTCAAAAACATGAAACTGAACTCCGCTTTTTCAGACTGTCAGAGTCAGAGAATCACCAATTGCTGTTTAAATGACATTGAAATTCAAAGTAATCACTTTGGTAATCTAAAATACTTTTCAGATGTAACTGTAATCTGATTGCCATCCATTTAAAATGTAACTGTAATGAAATACAGTTACTCAAATTTTGTATTTTAAACATAACTAAGTTACTTGTATTTCGTTACTCTCCAACCCTGACTGTCACATTGTTACATTTCAGGTGTGGATGTTGTAGTTATATTCATTATCACTTTGTGTCTGTGATTTTCTCAAATGAACGCACACAGTTATTAATAATCAACACAAACACTGCATCGCGACTTCTGGAACAGTCTTCACGTGACTGCGCTGCTGTTTTTTGTCATGCGCATTTCACGTGTTCAATCACTTCCAGCATATCTACCAATGGCCACTAGATGGCACTTTTGCGCTACCTTTATAACAGTAACACTTTACAATAAGAGTCCATTTGTAACAGTAAAGGTTAATAAAAGTGTTGTTCATTGTTAATTTAAACATTTACATTTTTAAATTTGCCTCTTACAATAATTATAATGTACTATGAATTAACATGAATTATCAAGGTATAATTATTATATTAGTATTTTTTATATTTAAAACTTAAAATAAACATTTTGACATTTTTTTAATTCAAAGCAAACAAAATGTAGTAGAGTTAGAGATAAAACAACACAATCTTGCTGTTCAAACTGTGTATAGAACAATTTTTAATAATATTTTCTGCTCCCTTTTGTATTTTGCATTTACTTGTACTTTTACTTTCAGTACTGAATATGTTTAAAATAAAAAAAAAAACTTTTCATACAAAAATTATCACATACTTTAAAACTTTTACTCAAGTAATATTCTAAACAGTGACTTTTAATTCTACCGAAGTCATTTTCTGGTAAAATATCTATACTTTAACTCAAGTATGGCTTTCAAGTACTTTATACACCACTGCGTAATAGTATTTCTAAGTGATTTTTGTCATTTTGACAGATAACAAATTGTATTTACCTGTGAAAGCAAATCTGGAAAGAGACGAGAGAATTTGAGGAGAAATACAAGAGATTCTTGTTGCCAGTTGAAAACCCCTATATTAAAGCATGTTTAAACAAGGCATTTTTCTTTTTTTAAATGGTGGCTTTGGGGCAAATTGAGCCAGATGTTTTGGACTAGTTGAGTCAGTGGTTTAATGTAATGTTTTTTCATGTAAAACTGTTTTCATGTATTGTAGTACCACATATCATTATAACATTATGAGTAAATCAGGAATGATTTAAATTACTCAAACCCTCAGCTGATGACACTTTACAAACAAATTTAAAAACTACTACATATTCCTGAAAATCTGCATAAGTATGTAATCATTGGACATTTCTCTCTATTTCAATTATTTATTCTTTTTCTTTATCACTTCAAACATTGTTTAATGTGTATTTATTTGGATGATTGAATTTCAGAAGACAAAAGACAAAATTGTGCTGTTCTAAACTATTTAATTATTCTCATAAAAGCCTTTTGCACATGCTGCAACATAATGAAGTATTTTTTCCATCGTGCTGTGGTGTAACCTCATTATATGACACAGATAACATACAAGACGTACAGCATTAAACATTTTCATAAGTTGGTGGTGAAGGGATGTGTTGTGCATGACGAGATTAGATGAACATTCTTCTCCCAAACTCTCATTTAAACACATTATATTTCTAAGAGCTGTACTTGATATTTGCAAATCATATAGAAAATTAAGAGTATATAAAAAGATGTTTCAGCCTGACAAAACTTTCACAGATAACAGACAGAGAGAGACTTCATCATGTGACAGACATGTGTGTGAGTTGTTGATAAGGATTCCCAGATTTGCCAGATTCAGTACTTCAACCTTCAGAGACACAAAAAAATACATTGAGTCAATGATAGATAAAGAATTTATGTCTTTTTAAGACTGTATAAATGTGTAGACATATAAAGGGGAAAAGTTTACCCAGGCTGGAAGGAGGACATTTGCCTGGTGGATAGTGGACAAATTTAACCTTTTCAGCAATTTTGCTTGTGATCCAATCCTGATACTGAGACACACGAGTGTACACACCAGGCAGGTTGGGGATGGCACACCCTCTTCCCCAGCTGGTGATACCAGACTGAACCCAATCTGAACACAGCTTACTCATCATTGGACCACCAGAGTCCCCCTACAGAGAAGAAAGATAAAGGGTTGTGGTTAAAAATAGCTAGAAATGAAAGCTCTTGCGCAAGTTCTGTCAGGAAGACTCAAATGTTACGTCACTGCTAATCTAGACCTAACCAATTATCATCCAACACTCGTAGTATATAAGATCGGTACTCACACATGTCTGAGTTTGCAGATGCTGACGTGAAACTTAACCTCCATCCCCCCCTACCACCACCAGGATGGTCCCTATCCATACCTCCCGGGGGTCGGCTACACCCCTGCCTTCATCTTCAGGCAGGAAATGCAGAGTCCGCAACCCTCAGGATCTAAGCTACGGACGGGGCCTACGCCAAAGAACTTCATCTTACAATGTTTGCTTGCTGATTGTTAATAAATTTCATTGCAAGTTAATTTGCCTCCCGAGTCTTTCTGGCAGAACTAGAAGTGAGGAGATGGGGTGGAGGAGAGATGCTGATAAACTGAAGTAAGTCTGCTGAATTTATACCTCTTGTCATTGGTTGAGCTGATTAACTGAATGCTCTCCACTTGTGCTAATAAGGTTAATGATCTGAACCTTCTCCTCCTTAATTTTGTTAATAAAACATAATTCAGAATTGGTTGTTTTACCTCCCAGGTGTCCTTGCCGCCTTTCTTTGTACCAGCACAAATCATGTTGTTAGTGATACCACCACATCTTTTTTCACACTTTTTATTGTCAAACACTTCAATAGTAGCCCTTTGCAGAGTCCCAGGAGAAGGTAAAGGTTCTGGACACACACACATACACACACACACACACACACACACAAACATCATTTGGAGATGTCAGGAGTAAATGTTATTATGTGAAGTAATAAATGTACAGTATGTATTTGTCTGAGTGTGTTACTGTTTTCTCCAATATCTCCCCAGCCTATGATCCAGCTCTCGGTATTGGCAGCGAAGACACTTGTCTTGTCTGCTAGAGACATGGTTTGGATGTGATCAGTAAATGTGACTGTGGTAGAGAGTTGCAGTACAGCGATGTCATTGTCTTTTGTTTCATTATCATAGTTGTCATGCATAATGATTTCTTTAACGTTCTTGATGATTGCATTGGCTTCCTCTCCCTCTAGTCTCGTCCTTCCCAAGTGCGCACGCAGGTCAGACTTGTCTATACTGAATACAGGGAGAGAAAATTAGAAATGAAAAAAATGATATAGCCATCCTTGAGAAAAGGAAGGATACTTTAGCATACTTTTAAAAAATAGTACTTATTATGCAAATAATAGCCTATACTGTAAAGCAATATACTTATATATATAATGCAAACTGAATAACACTTTCTGACACAGTACAATTCAATGAAAACATTCATCATAAATGCATTTAACTGGACTTTATAGAGCTTTTTTTTCTTTTAACTTATAGGACTTAAGGACATCTTTATATGTAATTTCATAATTACTTCCATTGTCTTTTAAATATAGTTATCGTGTACAGTAGAATCTACTGACAAGCATTTATAATAAACTTCAATGTCATTTCTACTGAAAAATGCATGTCATGTATGTTTAAATATATTTCCAATTACACGTTTGTAATGATGAATGCAATTTAATACATTTAAAATATAATAACCTTAAATGTAATGTAGAATAACACACTGCAGTGGAAATTATAATCAAGTACTTTACACATGCTTTAATATGTTATAAAACACATCAAAATAAGTGCTTCTTCAAAGCATGAGAAAGGTTTTTGAAAACATAATGATTTAAAATATAATATAAATTACTTTAAACACTATAAGTGTTACGATTTCAGCTGCAGTGCCAGAGACAGCCACTTCACTTTGGACACTCACTCACACTCACATTCAGTCATATGGACAACATTTCCCATAAGGCCCTCACCCAGTCACTGATCACCCTTCCAGCTGTAGCACATTACCTTAGCACTAATTACAATCACACCACTCTAAGAGCACTACTCACACACACACACACACACACACATACACCACGAAGCATTGTGTTACCTACGTACCAATTCTGAGCATTTATCCTGTGTTTATTTTCTCGGTTTCGATTGTGCCTGTTTCCTGATTGTTTGCTGCCTGTCTTTGGATTTACTGCCTGTTTTCTGACCACGATTCTGATTGTCCTCAGGTGCCTGTTTGCCCCTGTTTTGACTATTGCCTGTCTGACTACGTCTTCCTTTAATAAACTGCACTTGGATCTCTACCCGCTGACTCCTTTGTTACAATAAGTGCACATACAATTAATCACAGTTTTTCACAAAGGAAGAACATTTCACCCAGCAAAACAGTAGATTAAATCTGTGTGTGTTTGTGTGTGATGTCTAACCCTTCGTAACAGTGAGCAGCTGACAGCACCCATTCTTTGGTGATGAGGGAGCCGCCGCAAATATGTTTCCCTTTGTAGTGAACACTGACCATCCACGGCCACAACTTTACAGTTGTAATCGTACCACCCACAATTCGAGGGTTTAAAAAGGGATGTCCAAACTCTGAGAAAGAGAGAAATATGAGAGATACATTACTTTATGTCAGACATCATTTGTATAAATACCACAGAACTTCAAATTAACATATAAAGAGAGCGAAGGGCTCTTACCTTCCAAATGAGAAAGTGACTCTGTGGTGGAAGAGAAAATGTGTCACAGATTATAATACAAATAATCAATACCTTTAGAATTTACATTGAATTTGCATTCAAAAGAAAAACAATTTAAACTCACTATTGATAATGTCCATACTCAGTATTTGTATGTCCATACAACAGTACTTACTTACTGTATATGTTTACTGTTTCTCCATTGGAGCTGAACTTTACAGGAAGGTAAATCAACAGGTTTGGGCGCCCCTGATCAAGTTCATTCAGAAAACTAGTTCTACGCTTAAACTCAAATCATGAAATCTTACCTCTGACACACATGAGCAGAGACAAGGTCACACACAGTAACTTCCACATCTTCACTCAGACTCTCTCTTCGCTGGCAGGATGATGATGATGATGGTGGTGGTGGTAGTTTGGTCCGCTGTGTCTCTCGCAATCCCTTTAATAGGGTCTCAAATCTCCAGTATCTCTTCTTATCACTCATTTGCCCAGTCGTTTGTCGTTTCATTTTCCATATTTATCGTTTATTCCCCACATCATTTCTATATGAGAATAATCATGTAAAGATAATCAGGTAGTACAACAGTTCGTTATAGTGCCTATTTTTCATTGATATATTCTGCTATGTAAATGCATTTTACTGGTGGAAATCATGTGGTTTTCATGAACCCGGTGGCCCTGCACACTTAGTGGTTAAGGCTGAAGTGTTAAGTAAATGTAAAGAATGTAACCAAATAAATTAGTTTTGTCTTTTGAATTAATATTATTATTACAGGTTAAATGGTGATTAATATTTTACTTTACTTATGTTTAAATTTTAAAGAATTTAATGTTTTGAAGATTCCAATTTATGCAAGAACAAATCATATGGGCAGTCAAAAATGAACAATATAGCAGGGGCGGTTCTAGACCCTTTTTAGGGAGAAGTCCGTCACTTTGGCCCCTATGAAATTATCAAGTAAATGACTTAAAAATTATCCTGAAATTCAGAACTGGTCAAGAAGACAAAATTCATTGACCAACTGTCATGTGATTTATCAAGTTCTAGCCTCTCTTGGAGATTTTTGCGCATGCGTGGTCAGTTTAATGTTGCAATGTAACCGGTAGTGTCAAGTATAGGGAGACCTTTGACGTAAGAGGGTCGTTTGAGATGAACAGAATCTGCACAGGAACAGCTGTGATCACCATGAGATGGGGTCCGACTTGATCTGATGTCATGCTGGCTATATATATGCCAAAAAAAACAAAAAAGGCGGCCTTGCCAGATTGCGCAGTCTGGTGCAGTTGCGACTTTGCTGCCCAAAAGCCTCATGGGAAATGACTTGCTGATGACACAGCTTAATGCGCATTGGTTTAAGCAACCTTGACATTGTTCTCTTCTAAAATGTTTGATTTCATAACTCTGAAATCATGTTTTAACGTGTATATATTTTGTGTGAATATTCCCAAACTCTCTGACTGTGGAGCTTTACTGTATGTGTCTGTTGTCAGACTTCTAAGAAAATACATTTCTGTATTAAAATAAAAATGAATGAAAAACACGTCTTTCATTTAACAGTAGGAACATACAGTTCCTTACTTTCCAGCATATTTTGCATATTTGAACCCTTAGCTGTATGAATTTGAGATGCATCTTTTCCCACCGAGGGCAATTGAGGAACTCAAACACAACTATTCGAACAGGTTCAAACATTCACTGATGCTCCTGAAAGAAACACGATGCATTTAGAGCCGGGAGGTGTAGACTTTTTGAATTTGAAGATCAAGGTCAATTGTTCTTAATTTTTCTTCTGGGAAGCATGTAAGTATCTTCTTTTGATTCTGATGGGCAGTACATGACAAAATGGATATTTCAAACAGAATTTAAAACATCTGGACATCTTCATCCTGTTCATAAGTTTTCACCCTCAAGGAACAATTAGCACAAAAAAAAAAAAAAAAAAAACAGCCCTGGATCATCCAGGTAACGACTTTTAAACTTTTAAACAGGGTTTTTTATCAGTTTAGCTATTTATTTTTTATTTTTTTTGTCTTGTGGACTATATATGTAAACATTTATGTAAAATATCTTATTCTGGACAGTACTAAAAAAAACATGCATTTTGTATGATCTCTTATTTTGTTAAATTTTTGTGAAATAACGAATTGAGAGTAACTGAGAACTGTCTGTCTTGTTTTATTATTTCACTAAATTCTTATTATTATTTTGCTAAACCACTAAGTCATATACTAAAATAATGATATATATTTTCTTTTATCACATCACTAATATACACAGTGCACAAATGGACTTCACTTTCTTGTTTCAGCATTTGAATAGTTATGCAAGTCGGCTGAGATAAAGAACCTCACTTTACGGTCAGTTTAATCTTAAAACAGATTAATATGGAAATGACTACAATTCTGTTTCATCTTAACTCACATAACTATTCAAACTCTGAAATGATAACGTGAAGAAATGATTCCATGTTAACGCTTCAGTGACATCTTTACAGACCAAAAGGTCCCTCCCAACTATTCTTAAAGCAGAAATTGATCATAATGCATAGACGTGTGTGATATGAGTTTAGCAAGAATTTTTTTAGCATCAGGCATTTTTTTTGAATGGCGAATTTTTTCCATATAAAATAGGGTTTTCATGTACTGTACCTTACATTCTGAGGAAGACAGGAATGATCCAAACATTTCAAACTTTTTATTTTGTCATTGTGAACTTATACAACCAAATTTAAAAATATTACTTTATATTCCTGAAAAGCTGCATATATAAATACATTTCAATCATTTATTCTCTTTTTTGTAACTTTAAACCTTGCTGTGGACTATTTTAACAATTTTTTTACTATTTTTCTGGACCTTGATTAATAAAAATTCTCAAATTTCATTAAAAATATCTTACTTTGTGTTCTGAAGATGAACGAAGGTCTTATGGGTGTGGAACGACATGAGGGCGAGTAATAAATGACAGAATTTTCATCTTTGGGTGAATTAACCCTTTAAAATGTTGAATAATGTGTTTCATAAAACATAAATTTCTAAATGAGAGCACAACGATTCATATAAAGTTACATTTAAAGTAAATGCTTTTTAAATTGTACTTTTGTATTTTTTCAATACAAAAAAACTACATAAATATGTTTGTTGGCACACTTTTCATTATTTCAGCATTTTAATAGCATATCTAACCTTAGTTTTAACTATATTAAAGCAGAAGCATCCTGTTATGTTGCAATACTTTATTTAATTAATAAAAATGAGTTTTAATCACAATGCATTTAAAGGTGCAGTACTGTAGCATAAGCAATTAGGCGACGCTCAACAGATTATTTTAAAGTTTATTTACCATATTGACATCTTAATGAGAATATTTGAGTTTAGAATATAAGACAACTAATATTTCGTTTTTTCCTGTTTTGTTTTTATTTTGTGATTTGATATGAAAATATAATAAATATATGTAATTAAAATGTATCCAGAATCTTAAAATATAAAGTACCAAAATATCCAACAATACATCAGACAATCCTCATTATAAATAAACAGAGTTTGGTATTCTTCAAACAGATGCCTTATTCTTTAATTTCACGTGAAATGAAGTATGTGAAATATGGCAGGATACCATCCCGAATTTACTCATTTTATAAATGAATTTCCATGTGTTTCCCAATAACTTGATAAAACTATATTTCAATACTGATTCCCAACCTTTTTGTCTTAGGACAGCCCATGCATCTGTAAGTGCAATTTTCAGTGTTTTGAACCCAAAGAATCAAACTTTCTCATCAAATGCATAAATGTTGTATAATATATAAATATTTTGACTGGTAATATCTCTCCAGTTGCTCCATATATCTCGTCGTGTTGTAGTAATTATTCCAGATTGTAGGGTGCGTCATCGTTACTGTGTTTCCAGTGTTGGACGCGGCACTGCAGCTTCAGAGCGGCCTGTCTGAGATATGAAATGTACAAATAAACACTATAATCAGTAACATAGGACAATCTCTGCTTAACTATATGAAACTAAGTCTTCAGTGTCTCCTGTATACACTGTACTTGTAAGTGTATTGTGTTGTGTCACATTGATTCATACCTGGAGATGTTCTTGCAGTAGAGCATGCTGATGGACCGCAGCTGCTGACAGCAGCACAGTAGGAGTGAAGGTGTGCGGTCAGTCAGGAGAGGACAGCCACTCACGTCCAGCTCTCTCAGGAAGTGACCGGCTCTTGTTAGATACTTAACCGCTGTGTCTGTCATCTGGGGAAGCAAAACATAGTTCTTCAGCTACTATGTGATATGTATCCTATTTGAATGCCATAGTACGGTCAAAAGACCACTTTTAATTTTACAGCATAAATTGAGTCCTTATACATGAAGATATCAAGCCTTCTTTTAAATTTTAGAATAAGTGTTCCTCACACGAGGATGATCATATTTGAGGGTGGCATCTAAAAAATTTAATGTTCTTATTGATCAAACTATATTATCATCATAAAAATATAAGCAAAAAGTTTCAAGCATTAGATTATTTAATTAATGACCTTGAAATATGTCTAATCTCATAATACATGTAATATTTTTAACATTTTATATTTTCTGGATTCAATTTTATTTTGAATCTCACTGTATTTAGTTTAATTATTCTGGAATTTGTTTACAACCGTTCAGTTGCATCCCAATTATACACTATTTACTTGTGCACTATGTACTTATCAGTGTAGCGTATGAATTTTATAAGGTTATTTTGTCATTCAGTATCAGTCTAACAGCCCCAAAGCTGTGACATTTCAGCTGCATGCAACATTGTGAGTAAGTACTAGTTTTGAATAAGTAAACTCTAAAACTGCTAAAAAAGCACATTCTGTGAATGTTTTGAGTATGAATGTATTCCAGATATACTACATTCAACATGTTATCACTGTCATGTGACCTACCAGTGTCAGTTGTGTCGCTTCACTGCCATTGGCAAATCCTCTCCCGCGGCCTTATGGAATAGTTAAGTGTCCAGTATAGTATAGTATAGTCATGTGCACTTTAGAATCTCGCCGGACGTAGTACGTCATCAAGGTACTTTTTGCCAACTCTTTTATGAGTTCAGTGAATTTGGACATTCTACTCGTCACATAATGTTTTTCGCCTTCTATATAGTAGGGAAGTATAAGATTTCGGATACAGCCTTAGTTTATATGTTAATTAAGTGCATCATCCGAGTATTAAAGTGTACTTTTCCTATTTGGAATTTTCACACTAATTGCACTATTTATAGAAGAAAACAGCACAGAATAGTGCATAAGTACGTGAATTGGGATTTTGTTCATCTGTTCACAGTTAATTGTTCCCTAACAACCCAGCTAATTACTTTGTGCACTTTTTATGCTTTCAAGATTACTGATTTAGAGAAGTACTTTAGGGCATCCAGCAATTCGGACTGTGGCAATGGTCCTGCAGAAGGAGGAAAGGGCTTTGATCGCACGATCAGACAGACACACACAGTGACACACATCCAAAAGCTCCAGACGATGACATTGTCGGCAAAACATCTGCATAGAGACAAAATTATTAAAACATTTCCAAAAAGTTTGCAAATACATGGCAGGTTATAAATGTATGCATAATAGAGTGACAAAAAGGCAAGCCAAACCTTTATTCCATTATCTGTAATGAAAACACACTCCGTTGCGGTCAGTTTTCTCAGACTGTGGTTGGCGCCCAGAACTGCCAGTCCCTGTGAAAGACTCAATTTAATATAATAACAGCTGTAAAAGGATAACATGTGATAAACTGTATACTTAGTATACTTTGTCATGTATTTTGCAGCCGGTGATGTCCAGAGAGACCAGAGAAGCACATTTGTCCAGACACTCGAAGCCATTATCGGTCAAGTTCTCACAGAAGCACACGGTCAGGCGTGTCAGATTGCTACATCTGGAAATTAATTACATTCATACAGTCTTTGTATAAGAGGAGTTTTATGTGAAAAGAAATGTGTACTGTAAGTGTTAACTGGTTTCACCTCTGAGTTATTCTCTTCAGGGACAGGTCAGTCACTTTTGGGCAGTAGGAAAGATCAAGCTCTCGCAGTTCAACAGCTGATGGCCCTTCAGTGATGTAATAGATTCCCATATCTGTCACCCTAGATTGGGTAAAAAACACAAAACATAACCTGAACGCAATTTTATAGAATCTGAAATGCATGTCAAGATTGTAACCAATAGGGGGAGCAAAAGTAAAAGTTTAAGAATTGATTGTATGGAAATGTAAAATGCAAAGGTAAAATATTTGTTTTGAAGTGCCTCACTGAGTGTATTAAATCCTACATCCCCCCCCCTCGCTGTATATAGCAAACGGCAAAATATGTATATAGCAAAATTAAAATTTTCTTCTCATTTTTTCCTCTTTCTTCATTAATCCGAGTTAACTAGCCAAGACAGCGACACGTGACGATTCTCACGACTAGAGCAACAACACAAAGTATAGCAATAACAATCTCAGGTAATGTTTATGTGCTTTATTTAATGGTAAAAGTACGGTGGCCGAGAGAGCTCAAAACGCTTCAAATAATAAAACACGTGCAAATTAAAAAAAGCACATGCGAATTAAAAAAAACACATGCAAATAAAAAAAAAACGTGATCATCAGTTTGACAACACATGTGCTGCAAATCCTCACAACACATGCAAACTCAAAAAAGCGCTGCATTTACGAAAAGCGCTGCAAAGAGCACAAACCACAACGGAAATGTTTCAAGGGGGACCCCAAAAAGTGACGGACCCTAGTAGGAAGAGCGTCCAAAACCAGTTCAACTCACCCTTCACTTATTCACTAATCCCTATATAGTGTACGGCATTTGAGTGCACAATGTGTGCACAATCATTAAATACTATAAAAACTGCAAACAAAAATAAACAACTGTACATTATTTCATGTATTTATTATTTCGCATAAAGTGTTTTTCAGTTTGCTAGAAACTCACTGGTGACGCGGTCGTCGCGCGCCCTCACGCGGCCGTTACGATTACATCACATTAATATGATACAGATGATTAACGAATATTTTTAAATCATCCACTAAATGATCATCTCTTAAAGTCGATTGAGTTAACAACAATGCCACATATTAAAACACTTTTCTGTTAGTGAAACAGATTACATTGAGTTAATGCCTACATAATATATTTTAATATTTTTTAGTTTGTGCTGTTGTCAAGTAGGGTCCGTCACTTTTTGGGGTCCCCCTTTGAAACATTTCCGTTGTGGTTTGTGCTCTTTGCAGCGCTTTTCGTAAATGCAGCGCGTTTCGTAAATGTAGCGCTTTTTTGAGTTTGCATGTGTTGTGAGGATTTGCAGCACATCTGTTGTCAAACTGATGATCACGTTTTTTTTTTATTTGCATGTGCTTTTTTTAATTCGCATGCGCTTTTTTTAATTTGCATGTGTTTTTTTTAATTCGCATGTGTTTTTTTAAATTCGCATGTGCTTTTTTTAATTTGCATGTGTTTTATTATTTGAAGCGTTTTGAGCTTTCTCGGCCACCGTATAAAAGCGTGTAAAGTGACTTTGAATATCATTTACTGCTCCCAGTTTTGTAGCCGTACTAAAAGCAACAATGAATAATTCACCTCAGATCTTGAAATACAACAAATGGGAAGAAGAAGTGTATTCTATGACAAAGGTTGTTTTAGTAAGGCAGTATATATTTTTAATATTGTTTATATGGTGTGCTATTGGTGATTTTGATTATGTACTTATCCATTTCCTTTCAAGTGCACTTAAGATTAATGCGAGACCCCGCCCACACACTGTTCTGATTGGCTGCGGTTTTTGATTGATTTCGTCGCATCTTGTAATCGGTGTTGACCAATTTTTTTGCTGGAATCTTATGGCATTGCATTGAGTAGGTGTGTGTCCACCAAAGCATTTTTTCCTTTGGCCAGCATATTTTTTCTGTTTAATAATAATTTTTTGGCCAATTTTTTTGTCATCTCACTCCACAGGGGGGAAAAAAGTTCTCAAAAAGAACATTTTTCTTTATATTCACGTCGCTGCGATGACTTCTCTCACTTGATACAGCCTGAGATATTTAGGTTGTTTAGTTTTGTCAGACTCCCCAGAGACTTCAAGCTGGCATCAGTTATGCGAGGACAGTCGGACACATGGACCTCGCAGAGTTTCAGAGAGCTCCGGCACAGGGCCTTCAAACTGCTGTCCGTCATTCGCTCATTACCTGAAATGCAGAACACAGTTTTTGTTTTTGCTAATTTAGCCCCTCTAGGGGTAAATTACTAAAACACACAAACACAAACCATCTATTTGGATCTTGGTGAGTTTGATCACTTCCGCGATTGTTTTGAATGCCACATCAGATAGAAATGGTGAGTCCAGCAGGGAAATCACAGTCAGCATATGACATTTAGACACTAAGACCTTGCAACAAAGACCAACAACAATCACCAATTCAATCTTGGTGTCTTATAGACGTTGTCATGTTTTATGTACATATAACACATACTGTACCTGCACACAGTTGTCAGAGAGGGTGGGAAGGTCATCTAACACTATCTGTTGAATTGAACTGCAAGCCTCAGCGACATATGTAAATCCATCCACAGATATCTGTAGAGTAGGAAAAAAAATTACATTTATAAAAAGCAATTAAATTGATCAATCCTTAATCTGATTCACTGAAAAATAAAAAACAGTGCAGTGAACCGCCTGTAAATATTAGCTAATATTACAAACTTGCATGTCCTTTATGTGTCAACACTAACCTGAGAACAACCGGAGAGGTCTAGATGACTGAGTCTGTGACAGCCTTTCCCTGTGGTCAGATACTGCAGGCCTTTATCCGAGAATCCCAAGCAGTATGCGAGATTCAGAGACCGCAGCGTCAGACAGCATCTTTTAAATAACAGTCAGAAGCATAAAATTTGTTATGTTTGTCATTATGGTTTTGTACTGAGACACATGTAAGAGGTTTGTACCTTGAGAGGACTCTTATCGTGGCATTAGTGATATGAGTTAAGGCCAGATTAAGATCGAGGAGAGAGTGACATCCCTCTAAAATCATCTTCATATTTTCATCCTGTCAGTTTGTTTTCAAACAAAACAGGTATTAGATTGATCAAAATCAGCAAAACCTATTAATACGATGTGTTTGTGTTCTACTTGCATTAACATTTGGGCATTCACTCAGATTGAGTTCTTGAAGATTTTGGCATTGACCTTTGAGAAAAAAACAAAAACATGCAAGATCCTTATCATATTGATCAAACTGAAAATGTATGTAATTTTAGGCCGATTAAAGTAAATTTACTGATGCGTCTGAAGCTCGACCCCTGCACCATTGTGCAACCGCACAAGTTTAGAGAGACCACAGAGACACGATGTGCCCGCAGTATTCTCTCCACAGTCTGATCTGTGATCCAGCTGCTCTCAGAGGAGAAATCGATCTGTGGAAACACATCTTACAGATTATACTGTCTATGAGCACTTGTGAAAAAGAAGCATACTGTTAAAAATACAGAAACTAAGTGTGATGTTTGCCCACATTTAAAATGAAATGAAAATGGTACACTATGTAACTTTTGGCCTTCTAGCAGTTATAAAACAAAACTGCATGCATTTTACGGAAGAACATTGTTTTGGTTGTGCTTCGGCTCTGCGGATGAATATGGTTCGAGAGCGAAAGATTATGCGACTGCTCATAAAACATTTACTACTAGGTTTGAGAGATATAACCAGTTTGGATGGAAAGGATCTTGAGCTGAAAAGACGTTACTGTAGCTATCCCTGTTAATAGACAGTACTTCCTTGAAATTAAATTCCAGTACAAGTGCTAAAACAACCCATAATTAAATGACACTTCACAATAGACAATGCTTTACAGTGAACTCTGTTAGAGCAATATCTGTTTAATATAATACCTTACTCAGCTGTTGAGCAAAAAAAAATGCTGTGCTGCTTTTACAATATTTCCAATCCCTCAGTTCTCGCCATCTCCAAAAAGCAAAGCCAATATTGATTCATTACAAGCTCTGTCTCTGCTCTCGACATTCAGCCTGTTCCTTGTCAGGAGAGTGTACTCTCTCTTAGTGACACACACTACAAGTGCACATTCAATACAGTTAAGTGCACTTCTTTAATCACAAGGGTGCTGCATTAAAGAGTGTTTAAGTGAGCTGCACTGACCTCAGTCCACAGTGAGCTGATCTGAGTGATCGCTTTCCAAGAATGACACACCTGAGCGCATTTCAGGAGGTCACGAACACCTAGACTTTGGAAGATCTGCACCAAATTGTTTATTAAAATCACAGTTGATTTGAAGCCAGTTATTTAATGGGAACGTCACAGAGGTTAAGTGATACCTTAAGAGACAGCTTGTTAGGCAGCAGTGATAGTGTGTCCTGTCCATTGCCCTGTGGTATCTCTGAGTTCAGGCTTTCTTGTATCTCTCTCTCTAGCCTCTGAACACACAGATATACATACTACCTAAGCGTCTTGTCAATTAAATGTATTTGTGTTTCACACATTTTAATTTGAAAAACTACCTTAAAATATTCCTTTGTTCTTTTAGCGTCACGCACAACATGACGCCAGGTCGTAATGATGTTTCTGCAGTGAACAGACTCTTGTGCTTTCTGTAGTTTCCTCACAGCATCTGAATAACATAGATAATATCTTCATGTTACAATATAAAAGGCTTAGTTCAGCCAAAAATCTCAATTCTGGCATTAATTATTTGCCCTCATGTCGTTCCACACCCGTAAGACCTTCATTCATCTTCGGAACACAAATTAAGATATTTTTGATGAAATCCGATGGCTCGGCCTCTATTGCCAGCAAGGTAATTAACACTTTCAATGTTCATAAAGCTACAAAAAGCATATTTAAAACAGTTCATGTGAGTACAGTGGTTCAACATTAATATTATAAAGCGATGAGAACATTTTTGTGCGCAAAAAAAAAAAAATAATGACTTTTCAACAATATCTAGTGATGGCTGATTTCAAAACACTGCTTTGAAGCTTTATGAATCTTTTGTTTTGAATCAGTGGTTCGGAGAGTCACATGATTTCAGTAAACAAGGCTTCGTTACATCATAAGTGTTTTACAATTTCAATACTTCACGTGACTTTGGCAGTTTGATACACGAACCGAACCACTGATTCAAATCAAAAGATACGTAAAGCTTCAAAGCAGTGTTTTGAAATCATCCATTACTAGATATAGTTGAAAAGTTGTTATTTTGGGGGGGTTTTCACACACAAAATGTATTCTCATCGCTTTATAATATTAAGGTTGAACCACTATTCTCACATGAACTGTTTTAAACATTTTTTAGTAACTTTCTGGGCATTGAAAGTGGTATTTACCTTGCTGGCATTAGAGGCCTCACTGAGCTGGATTTCATCAAAAATATCTTAATTTGTGTTCTGAAGATGAACGAAGGTCTTACGGGTGTGGAACGACATGAGGGTGAGCAATAAATGATAGAAATTCCATTTTTGGGTGAACTAACCCTTTAATTGAAAACAAAATGCTGTTTGACTAGTTGGATTCCCCTGTTGAAAAAAACAGGTATGTTTTGAAGCATGGCAGCTGGTTTATGCTGCTCCTTATTTGGTCATGAGTTGGTTTAAGCTGGTCAAGTGCTTGTCTCAAGTAACTCCAGCTCAGGACCAGCTTAAACCAACTCAAACCAGCTACCATACTGCAAAACATACCTTACCAGCATTTCTTGGTATGTAACCTGACATAATATATAATAGTACCATTCTGCCTGTGTTTGCGAAAACAAACCCACGCTGTCCACTTGATGAAAGCCAGTTTTATCCCTCTCTCTGTGTGATACAGCTTGGCCTCTTCCATTCTCTCTAGCAGCCTGGCAGCTTTTATTTTCCTCTTCGAAATAAAACTCTTCCAACCCCTTTAACATGAGAAGTCATACATTATCCTATAGACATACAGTCCCAGAGTTTTTGTACAGTCTTAAAAATGAAGGTTCTTAATTGTGGTTCCATGAAGAACCTTTAACATCCCACTGCAAACAGGTTCTTTATAGTGGACGTTCTTTTATGGCATCACTGTGAAAACCCACTTTTGGAACATTTATTTTTAAGAGTGTAGCAAAGCAGGTTTTGTTTGCTCTTGAGGCTCTTTAGCATATACAGATTTTTGACACTCACATGAAACACATTTTGGTCAGTTTGGTTCGATAACACGAGTAAGCTTTCTCCAACGAATGTGACAGAAACTGGGAGAAGGGAAAATGAATAAAGGAGTTTAATGGAGGATTGATAACACAACCTTATTATCTCCGAATAAAGACTATATGAAGAGAGATTTACCTGACTGTCTTCTGAATTTCCAAAAATATCACGTACAATGCCTCCTGCTAGTAAGGAGATTTGTTTGTCTTTGTCAATACATGTGTGCCTAAAGAATTCAGAAACATTTTACATTTTAGAAGTAATGGTATTTACTTTAGTGCTGTTTAAACTTGATAGTACAATTCAGCGTCATCATTTATTTTCTAATGTCACAAATTATACACAAGCCCACATACCAGCAAATCTCGAAATCCTGATCCTCTAGAATTGATCGGATCTTCTCTTCTATAAAGTGCAAAGGATCTTCAGGGCATGAGACACATATCCCAGCAAGCAAAGCCTAGTTGAAATGCGAAATAAATAAAAAAATATCATAAATAAACATTATAAACAAATGAACCGGATTATGCTCAATTATTCCATTTCCTCAGCTGGCTCATTCTTTAACTAGATAATTGAATCACCTTGTAAATCTGAGGAAGTGAATGTTTAATAATGTAGTCTCTCAAAATTGGATCTGAATCTTGCAAAGAAGTCATCATAAAAAACCACGGCAGGTGAAGTGGTTGTTTAATGATTTCAGTACAACAATATCCTGAGACAGCTGTAGCTTCTGTCAATATTTACATTCATGTTGCTTGGTGACCTGAGCAAGTGGTTGGTCAGAGCAATAATAGCAAAAAAAAAAACTAGTTTATAGCTTTCATGTATTATACGAATATTCAAATACAATTTCATAATATAAAAAGTTCCTAAATATATGTAGCCTACAACAGAGACAGTCAAAATTAATTTTAGAATTTGTTCCCTTCAATCCATGCACTTAGAATTGAAGTTGCACTTGTTTTTGATGTTTTCTGACTCTATTTTGAGATTTAATTGTTAATTTTGGGGGGTTAAGCATTTAGGGAAAAGTTGTTATGTATATATATATATATATATATATATATATATATATACATTTATATATGTGTGTGTGTGTGTGTGTGTGTGTGTGTGTGTGTGTGTGTGTGTGTGTGTGTGTGTGTGTGTGTGTGTGTGTGAGAAAGAGAATATATACAAACACAAGAAAGAGAATTTATACAAACAATAAAACATTTTGGTCAGTGGTTTCTAACATGGAAGCCCTTTTCCACTACTGAAAAAAAAAAGATTATTGCTATATATTATATTTATTATTTATAATTTTATCTCAGAATTCTGACTTTTTATCTCACAATTTTGACTTTATAACTCAGAATTCTGACTTTTTATCTCACAATTTTGACTTTATAACTCAGAATTCTGACTTTTTATCTCACAATTTTGACTTTATAACTCAGAATTCTGACTTTTTATCTCACAATTTTGACTTTATAACTCAGAATTCTGACTTTTTATCTCACAATTTTGACTTTATAACTCAGAATTCTGACTTTTTATCTCACAATTTTGACTTTATAACTCAGAATTCTGACTTTTTATCTCACAATTCTGACTTTATATCTCACAATTCTGACTTTTTATCTCACAATTTTGACTTTATAACTCAGAATTCTGACTTTTTATCTCACAATTTTGACTTTATAACTCAGAATTCTGACTTTTTATCTCACAATTCTGACTTTTCATCTCACAATTCTGACTTTATAACTCAGAATTCTGACTTTTTATCTCACAATTTTGACTTTATAACTCAGAATTCTGACTTTTTATCTCACAATTCTGACTTTTCATCTCACAATTCTGACTTTTTATCTCACAATTCTGAGGGGGAAAAAGGTCAGCATTCTGAGATAAAAAGTCGCAATAATCTTTTTTTTCAGTGACGGAAACGGGCTTCCATACTAACAGGCTTACTTACTTTCTATTAATGTAATTTACAGATATGATTTATTCGCTTCAAAGATTCGAAATAAATGTTTTGGTTTATATAATATAACGTATCATTTAAAAATACGCTCGCTCAACACGAATGCAACTCCGCGAAACGTTTTAGTTGTCCACTGATGCAACATGGCGCCAACCTGCAGAGGAAACCGTCAGTGACAAGCGTGTATGATCAGGAAGTGGGTGTGCGCCTTTATTTATCCTGTTGGGCGAGAACCATGTGTTAACATTTATGTATGAAGTCTGCGCATTTCGCAGAATGGGAGATGACAATGTCATAGCCCGGCTCGGCAGCATGAAGGCTCTGTTGGGGATCGTAGCAGGAGCTGGAGCCTCCTATGGGATTTATAAACTAGTGTTTGGTCGTGCAGGAGATGGAGGAGTAAACAGAAGAAAGTCTGCTAAAAGTGGCACTATTCAGCCTGGGAGCTTAATGGCCAAAGTATCTGGATTTAAAGTTGTCAGTAACAGTGATAATGTGGATCTGTCGGCAGAGACTGAATCTAGTAAGTGACATTTAACGGATATAATATGAAAGTAAATAAAGTCTTGCTGACTGACAGCTCTATATAAGTTTAAAAGATTTGTTTTGTTGTGAATCGAACATTATTACTATGATTAAATATGGGAGTTAGTTCATGTTGGTGTTCTAGGTTCTTGATCTAACCCAGACGTTAAACAGACCTTTTCATAGACAACTTTTCTTTGCTGTTTTTTGTCCTCTCATAAGGTGATATTCACTCAAAATCTGCTGCCAGCCTGGAGCCTCGACATCTGAGCATGCTTCTCTCCCTTCTGCAGAGCAGCCCAGACCCAGAAGAGAGGAGAAACGTTCTCGTAACCTTAGGAAATGCTGCTGCCTTTACAGTAAACCAGGTTATCTACTTCTTTGGCTTCTAGACATTACGCTTTCTTGGAGAATATGCTTGACACTTTGCAATTGATGTATTATTTTTACAATATTTTTTTGCTTTTCTTATTTAGGATCTTCTGCGAGAATTTGGAGGTCTTCACATCGTAGCAGGGTTCCTCTCAGATCCCTCGTCAGAGATTCGGGTTCAGACTCTAAACGCTCTGAACAACTTAAGCATGAATATCCGCAATCAAGAGCAGCTGAAGGTAATGCAAATACTGGTTAGATTGTATATTATAAAACTTTTATTTTATTTTACCTTGGTACATGTCTGTTGCTTTTCAATGTTGTGAAGTAATATTATTAAAAATTGTTTTTGATAATTAAAATAAAACTGAAGTTAAAAGAACTTTAAACACTTAAAGGAAAATTAGAAATGTTGGCAACCAACTGAAAAAAGTTAAAGTATTAAAATTGCTAAAAAACTCAAATATAAATAAATTAAAACTATATTGAAATTTTGGTAAAATCCAGATTAATCACATATAAAATAAAAGTGTCTTTATGTGTGTGTGCTTTTTTTGTTAGATGCGAATATTATTTAATAGAAATATAGAAAAAACTTAATTCAATTACAGAAAAAAATCAATGTCTATAGAAGTTAAATACATAACCACATATCAAAATGTCCAAAACCAAAAAAGAGTTAAAATTGAAAATTAAATGGTAATTCAAAATATTAAAAAGTACTGTAATGCTATATAAATAATACACTATTTATCCATCTATTTACCTATATATATATATATATAAATAAATAAAACAGAATATATATATATATATATATATATTATGTTCTCCCATTGATACTATGGTAACATGTCTCTGTTGCTCTGTTGTTGTTCAGATATATATCCCAGCAGTGATGCAGTTGATTGAGATGTCACCAGTGAACTCTGACCTTCAGCTGGCTGCGCTCCGATTACTCACTAATCTGTCAGTCACCGATAATCACCAGCATCTGATGAAGAATTCTATTACCCTCCTCCTATCGCTACTCGTAGTGAGCAGTGAAGTCCTACAGGTGATTTTGGAATAATGTATTGAATAATATCTGTACACAATCAGATTTATTGAATGTTTAATCTGTTCCTGCAGATCCAAGTCCTGAAGGTCCTTGTAAATCTTTCTTCCAATCCAGATTTGATGGATGATATTGTCCAAGCTCAGGTGAAGAAACATGTCATGTATGGTTTCTGTTGTATTGCTTTCCCTTTTTTGTTGGTCAAATCCAGTGTGGTGAATTTTCTCTCATGCCAACACAATATGATTATAAATAGATAAACCTATAAATAATCGCCTTGGTTGCTGGGTGTCCTAGTTTGTCTCATCGGCTGCTGTTGATGCCTATATCTATTTTAAGACCGCTCTGTGGTTTAGAGCTGCATGATTTGGGGGGAAAATATCTAATAAAAAAAAAAAAGCTTAAGGTTTGCTGTGCTTGTTTGTAGGGCTTCATAATATGACCAAAGATTTGGAATTATATATCAACTAGGGCTGAAATGTCGTGTTTATTTAATAACACACTGTCAACTGCAATAAATCGTTCGGGTGTTATGGACATCGCTTTGATACTGTTGCTATTGTTACCTGAGTTCATATGCTGTTGTGACTTCAGCTGTTTTTTCATACAAATATTTATCCAAGCAGCTAATTTAATCTGCTGAATGAACAAAACATTTCAACACTCACACCTGTAAGTCACTGAACGAAGCCATCTTGGCACTTTATTTTCTCATGTTGGGAATTTTTTTTTGTTTGTGAAGTGAGTATTAGAAAAGTTTTAAAAAGATTAATAGCAGACGTTACTGTTATTGTTTCTTGGCAAATTAATTAAAGGATAAATCAACCAATCTCAAAATAAGCAATAGATTAATCGTAAAAATAGTTGATCGATTAATCGACTAATTGGGGGGGGGGGCAATTTAAAAAAATATATTTCTTTTTAGAATGATCATTTTTACTAAATAAAAATGTGAAACTAAATAAGAAATATATGAATATTTTTAATAAATGTTGAAAGATTAATGGCACTATTTATTCTTAAGTTAACTAAATGATTAACAAACTGATCAATCAATAGATTAATCGTAAAATAGTTTATAGATTAATCGATGAATCTGGAAAATAATCAACAGAAAAATATTTTGTTTATGATTTTATAATAATTATTACTAAATAAAAATCTTAAACAAAATCAGAAATAGTTCAATATTTTAAGAAATTTTACTTAAATATTTTAAAATAAGAAATAAAAATTGAGTAAAGAAATAGAATAATAATAATTAAGATTTATTTTTGGCGTTTTTGCCTTTATTGTGATAGGACAGTATTCCGACAGGGAGAGAGGGGGACAGGATCGGGAAAGGGCCTCGAACCGGGACTCGAACTCGGGTCGCCTGAAGCTACATGTCAACGCATTGCCCACAACTCATTTCAAATGTTAAACCATCGCTAAACTTTTATTTTGGTGGAAAATGGCAAGAAGTACTTCACTCTGAGCCACGCATATATTAATTTTCAATCAAATGAGCCTTTAAGATTTGATAATCACACTAAGCTTTATTGCGATTTCAGTTTTATCCCAATTAATCATGCATGCGCAGCTCTAATTTATTCCTTCTTCTAAGTTCTAAGAGCATCGATGTATTTGCCCGCACTCATCCAGTTACTTGTTAATCTGTTCACAGGCTCCAGCCTCCTTGATTTTGTTGTTTGACAGCTGCACAAGCACATCTGTTCTTCTCCGCCTATTGTTTTTTGTGGGGAACCTTCGTGCGTGGAGACCCTCCGCACAGGTGGCTGAAGCTCTGAGGACAAGGCAGGACTCTCTGTACTGTGTTCTACTGGACAGCTCCTCTCAGCTGCACCGTAAGCTGCCCCTGCTGCTCTCCCATCCAGATGAGGAGGTGAAGACGCAGGTGGCCAGACTCCTCACATAACCTTAGAGAATACTTCTTACCAAATATACCTGTCCTTCTATGTGTAGAAGGTGATACAAGCTTGTTCATCTACTTAAAAGTTCAGGCTTAGCACTAACAACTTAGCATTAATTCCTTAGTGGAGCAGTGTTGATATCTGCTGGTAGCAGGTGATCCACTTGGTGGGCCATCAGTATTCTCTCAAATTGTTGGAAAATGGACAAGAAATGACTTCCTCAGGTGTTTTGAGAGATCTTTGTTCTTATTATAGACATTTGTGAACACCACAAAACCTTTTGAGAACATCTCCACTGCCAAACATTTACTTGCCAAGTGAATGCATCTTACGAGCTTGCAGGTATTTTCTCTGACCACACTAAGTGCTTTGGATACCCAGACTAGTGGTGGGAAGGACACTTGTAACGTCTCTGCATGCGTTTAGAAATGTTAATGCCTTGAATAATAAGTGTTTCTTCAGTGCTGCATAATGCAAGTGAAGTTTACCTCCTGAACAACGGTTATTCAGGTTATGCTGAGGTAGTAATGATCCAGGAACCCTATTTTTACAGAATATATGCATTGATTGTACTGTGATTTTGTTTTCTGATGCTTGATGATGAGATTAACATATTTAATAAAAAGGATTTCATGTTATAAGGCAATTATAAAAATAATGTTTGCTTAACAGTTTAATGTTTGCTTTGACGTTATTTTGGAATGCTCTCTGGTTTTTATGTCGGGGTTGTGAAAGTTCTATAAAATAAATATTTAAGTTTTAATAACTTTTGTTTGTTGAATTTGTGCTCATGATGAATAACTACATCTTAACATTTGTTTTAAATGCAGAGAAATAACTTTCAGATACTCTTGAATCGCAGCTGAGTTTGAGAACTACGTTTCCCACTAATCTTAGCAAATTGTAAAAATAAGAGACTTTGTGTCTTGTTTTCTTTACGTTTATTTTTACGCAATAAAGTTGTATGAGAATGTTGAGAAATTTGGAAGCTTGTTTCTGCCATGGGAAGTAAAAATTGTTTTTAAAAAAAGTATTTTTTTCCTTTTATAGACTTTGTTATATAGATTTTTTTAGTTTTTACATCACAAATCAGACTTTTTTCTAAGTTGTGAGTATAAACTCGCAATTAAAAAACAATTCTGACTTTTTTCTCAGAATTGTGAGAGAAAAGCTCACAAATGTGAGATTTTTTTATTTTTATTCCGTAGTGGAAACTAGCTTCTATACAGAAAGTCTAAAAAAAAATTGCTTTACCTTATTTTGGGTTTGTTCTGTCAGACATTTTCTAGCGAGATCTGGCAACTCGGTCGCTCAGCGTAAGTGCGCTTTACGGTTTATTTTTCTAGCGAGATCTGGCAACTCGGTCGCTCAGCGTAAGTGCGCTTTACGGTTTATTTTTCTAGCGAGATCTGGCAACACGGTCGCTTAGCGTAAGTGCGTTTGAATCACATGAAGCTGATTACTGATCTGTCATGTCATTCGAGACTGCGTGGTTTGACAGTGAAGAGAATGTGCTGAAATGACAACGACTATAGAGACGCGAAGAAGGAAACTAGACCCAAAAAAGCAAGGTAAACAATAACACAAAGTAACGTCATTGTATGTAAACGGAAGTACCACTGACTTGGATTGTCAATAAAGCAATACGTTCTTTTACTACAGCAGTTACGCATTTGAGTCTTTTGATGTGCAACACTGAATATTGCGTGATGAATAATTCATTTGACGTAATAATAATTGCTTTTTACATTAATGCATCTTCTTAACTTGTATTGCGATTCACATTGTCATCTGGATATAAATGAATCAGGATTTCTTCTAATGCATTTGCAGTCAGTGGGTTTTTGTTGTGAAATGGTTCTGAAACCGCATCAATTCATACTTCCCTATTTACTATACATTATTTCCTCTCTGTTGGTTTCATCTTGTGCTGGATCTGAATGTTTGAATCCAAAATAATGTGTAAAATGCTATATTTGATATACACTGTCTTGGGCATTTAGGTCATGCTTTAAAGTGTAATAATATCATTGCATTAGATAACAAAATATCAAAAATTGGCATATTAATGCTTAATGATAAACCATGCCATGATTTCATCTCATTCCTCAGATCCTCCAGAGGACCATGATGGAGCTCGTCTGCCTGGATCTTGCTGTGACAGTGTTTGTGTAGCTCACATTCACTCAGAAGCCAGCGATGATCCTGCTCAGTCCTGTTTACTGCAAACAAGCGCCTCCTACACACCTCAAAACACACAGAGAAGTGAGAGTCCATATACACTTTGCACAAAAGCGAGGGTGTTTTTTCTGGACTTTTTTGAGACTTTTTAATGCTACTACCTGTTCTTTTTCAGCATGCAGCTTTGGTGAAGAAACATGGGATGAGAACCCTTGCAAGACCACCATAAGTGCTGAAAATGAAGTAGAGGCCCAAAAACTCGCAAATAATTATAAGGTAAATCGCACATGAGCACATATGTCTAGTTTCATTTTGTGTGTTGTTGATGCTGATGTCGCTCTGTCCTCTTTATTTAAGTTTGGTTTCAGGAAGTGGAAGAGTCATGTAACAGAACGGCCCTTTGAGAAGAGGTCAGACATCGTGAAGGAGCTTTACTCTGAGCTGAACGTTGTTAAACCTCACTCAGGTTAGACTGAGCTCCTCTTCTCATTTCCTTCTGAAATATATGTATAGTATCAGTAAAAGGTTTGGACATGACTACTTATTTGTATTATTACTGTTATTTGAAAATGAAAATGTAGAAAATAAAGCAGTCAAAACTTTTTATACTTTCTAACTATTTTTATTGCAAACCAATTTTGCGAACCAATTTAATTGAATGCGTTTGTCTTATAATATTTCATCTAGGTAATGTTGTAATGCGTTATTATGATAAGCTTTGGTTATACAAAAATAAAGGAAACGGAATATGTGGAGAAATTTAATTTGTTCTCTTTTACTGATATCAGTCACTTTTATTCTCTGGTTTCAGTTGGTTCATTGTTCACTTGTGGCAATGTTCTCTACGTGTTTCTGTTTGGCTGGTGGATCTCTCTGGTTTATGTTTTCGTTGGTGTCCTAATGTTCCTCACTGTCTTTGGCATCCCCTACGGTAAGAATTGGTCTAAATAAGTATCAATCATTTTAGTGCCTCTCCCTGGATCACAAAGGTGCCACTTTCTTGTTTCAGGGAATCTCTGCTGGAGGTTGTCCTGCTATTTTCTGTGGCCATTTGGGAAGTCAATTCAAAAGGTTGCGTTTCATTTTATATCCAAATTATATTTGTATGTTTGGATACCCTTGATCTTTATATCAGTCATATGACAGCTCTACACACACAGTCTCTTTGAGCAGGTTTTCATTTGCCTGCTCCATGAAAATCCGGCTAATTCTGCTTTAATCACAAGTCTTTTCATGGATTCTTTGTGGTTTGGAAGGTTATTGAACCAAATGTTGCTGATTTCAGGCCAGTGTCCCTGTGCCAGTGTACAGTGTGAAGATCCTCCAGCGTGATTCCACTCTAGAGACAGAGGAGGACAGAAAGCCTTCCTCTCCTCTCCTGCTGCCCACACCTGTGGAGGAGACCATAGAAGAGCCCACAGAAGGGCCACAGGATGACCACTACTGGGTAAGTAGTGACAGTGAGACATGCTATCAAACTAATTTATGATCATTATTATTATAAATGTGACCTGTATAACATTAAATTAATTAAGAGACTATATATATATATATATATATGTATGTACAATTTTTATGACAAATATATTTTATACCACCAGACTGTTTGTGACCCTGGACCACAAACCAAAAACAGAAGCTAGTTAGGTGACAGCTTTTAGCCTCCTTGTTAGAGCGTCCGACTCCCGTGCCGGAGACCCGGGTTCGAGTTCCACACAGAGGCAAGGGGCAAGTAGGACCTGGGGTTACATTAGGAGAGGACAATATTTGGCTGAGATACAAATCTGGAATCTGAGGGTGCAAAAAATCAAAACATTGAGAAAATTGCCTTTAAAGTTGTCCAAATGAAGTGTTTAGCAATGCATATTCACTCACAAAACACATTTCTGATACATTTACTGAAGGAAATTTACAAAATTTCTTCATGGATCATGATCGTTGCTTAATATCCTAATGATTTCGATAATTATGACCCATACAATGTATTGTTGGCTATTGCTACAAATATACCGGTGCTACTTATAACTGGTTTTGTGGTCCAGGGTCACATTTGTGTAATACTAATAAGCTATTAAGTGGTTAAAATGGTTCTGTTTCAAATAAATGCTGTTCTTTTGAACTTTCTGTACGTCTGAGAATACTGGAAAAAAAATTAAGCAGCACTACTGTTCAATATTGATAATAAAAGAAATGTTTCTTGAGCAGCAAATCCTAATATTAGAATGATTTCTGAAGGATCATGTGACACTGAAGACTGGAGTAATGATGCTGAAAATTCAGCTTGCCATCACAGGAAGAAATTACATTTTAAAATATATTAAAATAAATAAATTGTAATATTTTTTCAAAATATTACAGTTTTTTACTTTATTTTTGATCAAATAAATGCAGCCTTATTGAGCATAATAGTCTTTTTTTTAAAAAAACATCTTAGAGACTCCAAACTTTTGAACAGTAGTGTATATAATTATTATATATTTTTCACCGTTTTAGCTTATTTAGAGTTAACTAAAATAGTCTGGTGGTGTAAAATGTCTTTAAAATTATTCTAGCCTATAATTCTAAACTTGAGTTTTTGTTGGAGGACTGTATTATCTGTCCTTAATTGAGAATATTAATCCTGGTACACCATTGCAAGCATTTTTGTCATTTTCCCTTTAGATTTTGTACTGTTATCACTAGGTTCCAGCTTTCCCACAATGTGCATCTCATTTGATTTCAGCGGCGCATCAGAACATATGCATGGCTGTTTGTGGGTTACCCTCTCCTCGTCGTCACACACTCTGTACTGTGTCTGATCTCCTGGCTGCTGGTTTTCACCATTCCTGTGGCTAAGTTGAGCGCCAAGACCTTACATACCATCCTGCTCATGCCCCCCGAACACGTTCACATCAGCCAACCCACGGAGGTAAGTGCACTATACTATGATAATGAAAGCCACATTTTTTGGTGGGTTTCGCCAGCCAGGTTTTGCCATCTGTGAATTAATACTGATTAAGACTGTGTATCACATTTGCAAATGTCCACAATTTAACTCATAATAATATTTTATTGTTATTTTTAGGCTCAGGAGCAAGAAGGCCAAGTCATTCTGTGCTGCTACCATGCAGTGAACCTCTACTACTATAAATACACAGTGGATGGGATCAATGTTTTTGCTGTCAGTATCCTCGACATCAAACTACAAACTCAGAAGTTTAAACTTGTTATTCTTTAAAACTGATATTCAGAGTACATTTAGTACTACACAAATGTTTAAAAGTATTTTCTGCTCAACAAGGCTGCATTTATTCAATCAAAAAGACAGTAAAAGCAGTAATATTTTGAAATATTATTATAATTCAATCTATTTCAATATATTTTAAAATGTAATTTATTCCTGTGTTGTCAAAGCTGATTTTCTGCATCATTACTCCAGTCTTCAGTGTCACATGATCCTTCAGAAATCATTCTAATATGCTGATTTGCTGCTCAAGAAACATTTCTTATTATTGTCAGTTGTTCTGCTTGCTGTTTGTGGAAACAGTGATACAGGTTTTTCAGGATTTTTTGATGAATAGAAAGTTCAAAAGAACAGTATTTATTTGAAATAGAAATCTTTTGTTACATTAGAAATGTCTTTTCTGTCACTTTTGATCAATTTAATGCATCCTTGCTGAATAAAAGTATTTATTAAGTATTTATTATAAAACATGTTCATTTTTGGTTTTAAATTATTTAAATAGCTCATTTTAAGTCATTTTTAAGCCCTAGTAGACTTGTGCAGTCCAGATATTCAAAAGAATACTTTTTATTTCAATGTAATTTATTAAAAAAAAAAGATCTATTTACTTGCTATTGCCATTTTCCTTACATGGAGTTACTATAGATCTCTTACCATTAGTAATAGTGTCACTAGTGATTGGTTACGTGGACAAAACAAACCAGTTTGCCAGCTCTGAAGTCAAGTTTGCCACAGCAATCAGCTCTATCATTCCACTGTCTTATTACATTGGCATGGGCATTGCAAGGTGAGCAGTTACACCAGAACGTCACCAATACCTTTGAGATCAATGTTAATGTAGCACCTAATTGCTGATTTCTGTTCTCAGTATTTCCGCTCAGAGTAACTTTGCTGTCGGGGCTGTGGTGAACGCGACATTCGGCTCCATCACTGAGTTGACCTTTTACATCACAGCGTTGCTCAGAGGTCACCACCAGGGAAATAAGTGCCTGCAGGAGATAGTGAAGGCGGCTCTTACTGGAACCCTGCTGGGCTGCATCCTCTTCATACCAGTATGTGATCCGTTACTATGGAAGCATGTGTCCGCCATCGAATAAAAAAATAAAAGAGGTAATTGTGATCTCACAAATCTTGCATTTTTTTTCTCAGAAGTGCAAGATATAAACTCATTTCCGACTTTTTTTTTTTTGCATTTCTGAGTTTATATCTTGAAATTCTAATATACTCTAAAAGGTCATTTAGACTTTTTTTCTCATAAGAGTTTTGAGTATATCTTGCAAGTCAGACACAATTGTGAGATATAAACAGAATTGTGAAAAAAAAGTCGGAATTGTGAGAAAAAATTCAGAATTGTGAGATATAAACTCGGAATTGTGAGGGGAAAATCAGAATTTTGAGATATAAACTCAGAATTGCGGTGAAAAAGTCGGAATTGAGGGGAAAAAGTCATAATTGTGAGATATAAACTTGGAATGGTGAGAAAAAATGTCAGAAATGCGAAAAAAAAAAAAAAGAATTGTGAGATATAAACTCAGAATTAAAAAGTTAAATGTGACTTTTTACCTCACAATTCTGACTTTTTAAGATATAAACTCAGAAAAAAGTCAGAATTGCAAGATATAAACTCGCAATTCTGATTTTTTTCTTGCAATTGTGAATTTATATCTCGCAATTATGACTTTATTTCTCTGAATTGTCATATATAAACTCTGAATTGATTAAATAATCAGAAATGTGAGATATTAATTTGCAGAATTCTGAGATAAAAAAGTGGCAATTTCCCTTTTTATTTTTTATTCCGTGGTGGGAACAGGCTTCCATACGCTACCCAACAGAGGATCTTAAATATGCAAACTGCAATAGACGACTATTATATTTGTCTCTCTCTCAGGGGATCTGTATGATAATCGGAGGGCTCAGGCACAGGGAGCAGAGGTTTAACAGTCGCTCGGCGGGGGTCAGCTCCTCTCTGCTCTTCATATCAATAGGGGGTAAGACGTCATGTAATGAGGTGGCAGAAATCTGCTTGTTATTGCGCTTCTCTCCTGCTGTAGTAATTAAAGGCAATGATAAAATGGCATTTAATACAAAAACATAAATTTTTAAGGACTTTATTTATAGGCATTTATGTCCAAATAAAAAATAATAATAATAATAAAAAATTATTTAAAGTCATTTTTGGAATATCATTTATGTAGCCTGGGACTTGATGTGGGTTGATTTGGGACTTGAGTTAGTTGTCACGCTATAATATTATATAATATATAAAAAAAAAGATTATTAACATTTACTAAAGGAAATAATCGATTTTGATTTTCCAATCGATTTTTTCCAATTGATTTTTGACTTCTTTAAAATGCCCAGTATAAAACAAATGATTGAACCAGCCTTTATATGTCTTTATTTAACTGTGGAGCTGAAATAGTCACAAAATTAATTTACAAATGCGTAAGCTAATTCTCATTCACAAAATATGATTTGCAAATGGACATTCACAAAGTAAGATTCAGAAATTTGGTTGTGCGTTTGCCAGTCGTATTTTTGAGAAAGTTTAAATTTGTGAAATGCTGTTTGCAAAAATCTGAACGATTTTTGTGAATGTGAATAATTCATGATTTCCCCCTGTGGTCTCTGTAGGAGTGTTTGCCCCTACACTCTTCTCCAAAGCCTATGGGAATCTAGTGTGTGAGGACTGTATCAACTCTACAGGAACCAACAGCAGCGGGTCCTTCATGTGCAAAAACTGCCACTACGACCTGGTGAGATTTCAAACATGCATCATGCAGGAATTGAAAACATGAGACAGGAAAGTGAAACATGAAGCCATTTTCTGCACATTTTTTCTTTCTGGTCCACTAGAGTGAAAACAACTACAGCTTGTTTCACAGTCACATTGAGTAAGTTCATAGAGTGAACATTTTGTATACTCAGTACTTTGTATACGGTAGCTTATTATTATATAATTAATAATTATAGTGATTAATTATCTAAATTTTTAGTATTGTTAATATATTTTTGTTTTCTCAGGCCTCTAGTGTATACCATTTCCATTCTACTGCCCGTATCCTATATCATCGGCCTCATCTTTACTCTTAAAACGCATTCACACATCTACGACATTCACGTTGGTGATGGAAATGGTGAGTTTGCTAAACCTTGTAATAAAATGACTAATATGAAGCTTTGAACTGACATCATGGTCACCACAACTTCATAAGGAAACTAAATAATGTCTTTTTCCACTTGTATTAAAGCCTGAATGGTGTCTTTTAGCGTGCAGTGATTATAATAAGTTTAATCGAAGAGCATTGGAGGTCTGCAAAATGATATAAAACACATTGTGCGCATTCACAGCTGGTCATCTCGGAGCGTCAGTGCACTGGTCCCGATGGAGAGCTTTACTTATCCTCATCGTTGCCACAGTGCTGATGTCCGCATGTGCCGATCTGACCACCGAACACATTCAGCCCATACTCAGCCGCTCGTCTGTATCTCAGGTTGATACTGTAGTAAATCGGTCAGACTGTAAATGAATGCCGAATAGTAATGTATTATGATCCCAACTCTTCATCTCAGTATTTCATAGGTGTGACTCTTTTGGCCATGATCCCTGAAATCCCAGAAATTGTCAATGGAGTCCAGTTTGCTCTTCAGAATCAAATCAGTTTGAGGTCAGTTTGTTCGGTAATACCATGCAGTTAGTTGTATATTTGTTAACATGCATTAGGTATCATGAAATTTGTTGTTTTCTCACAGTTTCGAGGTTGGAAGCTGCATCGCGGTGCAGGTGTGCATGATACAGATCCCCATCTTGGTTTTATTCAACATCTTCTATGTGAGTGGTTTTGGATATGCAGTTTTCATGCACTCATGCTGCAGAAACTCAAAATTGGCTCACTGATCGCTGTATGTCAGTGTGTTTTCCTAATGATCTTTCTGTGACAGGATGTTGGCTTTGTACTCATCTTCAGCGACCTGCATCTGTGGGCCAGCATCTTTAGTGTCATCGTTGTGAATTATAGTTTCATGGATGGAAAGTGTGATTACTTTCAAGGTAAGAAGTTAAATATTCTCTAAATCAGGTGTTACTGACCTAACCAAGAATTAAGACATCCAGTACTGGCATAATGACAAAAACTACACTACCGTTCAAATATTTGGCATCAGTACAATTTTTTTTTAAAGAAATGAATACTTTCTGTGCATTAAATTGATCAGAAGTGACAGTAAAGACTTTTATAATGTTTCTATTCATCGGTTTTTACAAAAATATGAAGCAGCACAACTGTTTTCAACATTGATAGTAATAAATGTTTCTTAAGTACCAAATCAGCATATTTTAATGAATTCTGAAGGATCATGTGACACGCTGAAAATTCAGCTTTGCCATCACAGGAATAAATTACATTTCAAAATATGTTAAAATGTGAAAGTTATTTTAAATGGTAATAATATTTCACAATATTAACCTTTTTTACTGTATTTTTGATCAAATAAATGCAGCCTTGGTGTGCATAAGACTTACCAACCCCAAAGTTTTTAATGGTAATTTCTGTATAAATGTACCATTTTTATTTATTTCATCATATACTTTATAAAAAAAAATCATAATTACAAAAGCCCTTTGTGATTATGTAAGCTACATTTTGTTTCCATAATTGTTACCACAAGCATCCATTTCTCCTTCACTTCTCCTTCTTGGTTCATTTTATTGATTTGACCGAATGTTGTAAAGTGTTAAAACGTTCTCTCCTTGTGTGTGTCTGAATGAACAGGTACTGCTCTTGTGGTGGTGTATCTCATCCTGTTGGCGATGTATTTTTTTGCTCCATCTCCAGCTGGTTGTTAATAGACAAAGACATTTCAGCACAATGCATTCATTATGTGATTTCTGAACACTGTTTACTGTTTCACTGATTAATGCTAGACTTACTGTGTATTTTAAACTAATACTGTATATAACATTTTATCCTTTGGTACATCAATTTTAACAATTCTTTGCTGTTCTTTTCAATAAGAAGAATATCTGATTCAGCACTTTACACAATTACAAAAGACTGTGATAATAGATGGATTTATTATTTTACTAAAAATGAGACGCACAATAAATGATTTTGTATTGTTCAGAAATAATAGTTAAAACTATTTTATTATGAAACAGGTATTTTGCAAGAAAGAATCCAGTTTTAGTTAATGTGCAGCTGAGTTTTTGTATAGTCCCAAATAATGAACCATAAGGTACTTAATCATGTATTTGAAATCAAAGTTACTTTTAAAAGTAACTTTTGGTACTCTTTAAAAAAGTAACTAATTGCTTTACTTAGTTACTTTTGCGTTACTTTTCTCATCCGGGCTGGATTGTTTTTATAACAAAATAAAAGATTTATTTTATGTAAAAATGTAAAGGCCCTTTCACACCAAAAATGAGATAAGTAATCCTCAGGCTAAAAGAAATGCAAGTTAATGTCTGAAGAAATAAATAAGTAAATGTCTGCTCACATTTAGTCTAGAATATCCGTCATGTTTTACACAGCGTACGCAACGCCCCTGCATTTCTCTCAACACGGGAACAGGAGAGGTGTCAGTCAATAAATGGGAAAATAAAGTAACTCGCATTACTTATTTGAAAAAGTAACTCAGATTTTTTTTAATTTAAAAGTAATGCATTACTTTACTAGTTACTTGGAAAAAGTAATCTGATTACTTAACTAGCATTACTTGTAATGTGTTACCCCCAACGCATACAGATGCCATTCTTTAAGATATTTGCACAGTGACCAGTTTGAGGTCAAAATTTGATTTGTTGCACTGACCTGTTCTCGCTGTCTATAATATGTCTGTTTAAACAGCTGTCTAAAAAGTATATTTGTGATATAACTATTTTAACAAGACTTGTCTTGGGTGTTTTCCATATATTTTCAATGCGTCATTAAGTTTAGGATAAACCTCTGAAGTAAGTGTGTGGAACAATTTGTCGCATAATGTTGCCTTTAAGACATTGGCTGAATAAAAAAAACATTAAAATAAGTCTTTGTATTTTTTGTATATTCTGTACATTATAAATACTTTTTATTTGTGAGTATTAGGTCTAATCATAGACATTTTGTCAAGCTCAAAATTATAAACCAGTATATGCACAGTTTTTACCTTTTATTATTTTAAAAGGTTAAAGCTGAACATTGTTTTATAAAATATAATCTACTGGAATACACTGGACCAAAATACAGCTGCCTAAAATATTACTTAATGCATTAAGGTGTCTATTTAATTCAATTAACAGTCTTAGCATATCTTAAGCTTTAAGAAACCATCACCTAATTCAGTTTGTGGCCAAAAGGACAACACAAATAAACACAAATAATTAGTCAACATGGGACAGAAGTGTTTGGCATAGTGGGTTCAAAGCTCTGCCGACCCCACAAGTAAAAGTCAAAACAGTATAAACTCTATGGACGGGTAAAAAACGCTTTCCATTTCATCTTCAGATTGTGAAATTCTGTGCGAAACTGAGGATTGACTGCTGCGTATATGATGGGGTTAGTGAGGGACGTCATGCAGACCAAAGACACTGTTAAAATCTCCAGCTCCTGAAAAACCTCCACCTGAAACACATTCATTGCATTGATAAGACATCAGCAACTTTAGGTGTTATACTGGATGATACTCATTAAAAGTGGTAGTAATACACTACAAAAAACTATAAATATTAGTTGTTTGAATTACTTTATTATTATTATTATTAATTTCTCTCTGCACATTTACTTGCTGCCTTACTTTTTACATAGGCCTATTTATTTGTGTTCAATGCACAAATCTAAGTAGCTGACCGGGTTTACATTGCACTGCAATTTGTAGGCTATGTTGTATAAGAGTGTGTGAATCTTTCACTTAACTAACTCACGTTAAGACTTGTAACCTAATCCTAATAAATGAGGCATTTAAAACAGCTTTCTACTGTAGGCTAAAGTTAAATAGGTATCCAGAAACTCACTGTTAGATCGCCATCTCGGTAATAGAAGTGATTCAAGACCACTGTCGCAATCAGCGGGATCCAAAATATGAGGAAGGTGAAGATGATGTATCCTGAGCGCTTGGCCAGTTTGCTCTCTTTCTTAGTGTTTCCTCTTTCTCTCTGAGCGAGAGATGGCATCATACAGACGGCACCCGCCACCTCCTCCTCCTCCTCCTGTGGAGCAGCTGTGGTTTCTCCAGCTGATGCTGGAGAAGATTCTGCTACCATTTCTTGAGGAGCTTTTTGCTCTTCGGCACCTTCTCCAGTAGTATCTTGAGACTCGTCTTCATTGGTCGATGGCGAAGTTTCTGAAGTTGTATCTCGGTGGTCAATTGGGTCTTCTTCACCACCTTCTCCACTCGTTGATCCTCTAGAAAATTCTCCATCAGTAACTTGGTGGGTGCTTGACTCTACAGCACCAACTTCTCCATTAGCTGATGGAGAAGAATCTGATGGAGAAGTATCTTGGTGGTCGGTTGGCTCCATAATATCTTCCAATGGTGTTTCATCTTTAAAAGCGACTTCCATTTCTCTGGATTTTTCAGTCACAATCTCTGGTTCATTTATATCCAAGTAGTCAGTCACAGCTGTTATGGGAAGTTCCTCAGATGTTGGATGTAAATCCAGTGGATTTTCTGTGGACTGCGCTTTTTCAGTCGCTTTTAAAGTATCAGTATGCATTGTTTGTGGATTTTCTGTTTCACTTTTAATGTTAGTAGTCTTTGTTTCCTGCTGTTTTTGCTTTTTATCCTCTTTCTTCTTATCTGGTGGTGGACACGAACCCTTATCGAAAATTTTCCGCCCGTGCGCTCTTACTAAAAGGAAAATCCGGCCGTAGAATCCAATAATAACCGTCAAACAAACACACCAAACTGGAGTCAAAATATAAAGTCCAAACGTGTCGTAAGAGTCGAAAGCCTCCATCCGTAGACCTCTACATCTTACGTACACCGGCGAGTCTTTCGCAAATATCACGCAAACTACCGATATGGATATCGGAGCCAGCCAGGTCAAGAGAATCCACACTGTTATCCGTTTTCTGCGCTCGGTACTTTTAAACGGATGAGCGATGGCTTGATAACGCTGGGCGCTGATGCACGCGAGCGTGAGGAGCTGCACGCAACAGATGAGAGAAAACGACGCGATTTGAGCGCTGCAGAAAAGCAGTCCGAGGTCTCGCGCGCTCAAAACAATGCTGAGGAGCAACGGGCAATCAATGGCGCATCGCAAGATGTCAATAACGGCCAGATTCACCAGGAGAGCGTTGTTGGACGTCTGGAGCGTCTTCTGGTGGTGCACGGCCCACGCCACGAACAAGTTTGCGAGAATTCCGACGTGTAAAGTGACCAGCAAAACTAGACAACTGGCAGCTACAAACGTAACTTGTATAGTGCCTTGCCATGTATTGTTCACTTGTCCCCAAACAGCAGTGAAATTGCTTCTCATCTCCAGTCAGATAACGGTTAAGTCCTTGTCTTTTTAAATTCCATATCGATGAATGAAGTTGCACGTTTTACTCCATCTCTTGTCTCCTGCTTTTTGAGAGTCTACTAATAAAGCCCTTTCTTTTAACCCTCATCATTACCATGGTTCTCCATTTGTTTGCGTTTTTCAATTAACACCCTGCAGGGTTGATGGTCACCAGGGATGCTTTTTTTGTTTTAGGCAATTTGCTATAGTGACATCTCCAGACCTGAACAATGCCAATTAGGCTACAGCACAAGGGGTGATTTTAATCATTTTCCCCTTTATTTCTGCCACTAAGGCTTACTTTGGTTTCTAAAAAAAGGTCTAAACTTTTGAACCGGCTTAAATATTTTTTTTATTTAAGAGAAGCGAGTCATTATTTTAAACAGAACAGTCCTAATAAGCACTGATCTTTGATTAAGGCTGTGGTTTATGCTCTTGTTGTCATAGCGATCACATCAGTAATCTTATTTTGAGGAGATTAATTTGGGAAAGGTTTTAGGCCTACTCTCTAAATCTGGGATTAAGCTGCTCACGTTTAACCTTGTCAGGTTACTGCTCTGCATTTTAATCATTTTGGCATATGTGTAGAAAATGCATGGGCTATTTTTAAACATGCTTTTCCTATTGTTGGTGCACATTGGATACATCAATATTAAACTTTTTATTTTCATATTATGCCTATAACCGATGAATAGTCAATAAAAAACAGTAGCCTTCGTTAATAAAAAAATTCTACAGATTACATTTTAAAAGTGTTTTTAAAAGATTATTCATAATTGAGTATTGCATGATGGCACATCATCTAAATATAAAATAGCAGAAACTGTCATGAACAATTAAATATCCAATATTTACTGACACTGATGAATTTTAAATAGCTCTAAAATTGGCTGATGATATGGTATATTTTGATAGATTTTTTTAACGTTTTCTCATATTCTCATCAAGGCTGCATTTATTTGATCAATAATAGGCTGCAGTATCCCTATAACAGTAATATTGTGAAATATTATAACAGTTTAAAGTAACTCTTTTCTATTTGAATATTATTATAACATGTAATTTATTCCTGTGTTGGCGAAGCTGAATTTTCAGCATAATTACTCCAGTCTTCAGTGTCACATGATCCTTCAGAAATCATTCTAATATGATTTGCTGCTCAAGAAACATTTCTTATGATCAATATTGAAAACAGTTGTGCTGCTTAATTTTTAAAAAAAAATTTTTGTGGAAACGGCCCATTTCCGCCACTAAAAATAAAATAAAAAAAGATTATTGCGTCTTTTTATCTCACAATTCTGACTTTTTTTCACAGAATTGTGAGATAAAAAGTTTCAATTGCGAGTTATAAAGTCAGAATTCTGACTTTTTTTATATCTTGCAATTCTGACTTTATAACTTGCCATTCTGAGAGAAAAAAAGTCAGAATTGTGAGATAAAAAAATCTTTTTTTTTTTTTTCAGTGGTGGAAACGGGCTTCCATAGTTACTTGCGTACTATTTATCCTCGCTAAATAAAAGTAGGCTATTAATTTCTATAAAAAAAAAAAAGACCTCAAATTTAAGGCTTTAGTAAACTAAAATACACAATGATTCACACCGACAGACCTCAGATCAGACTGGAAGATCCCTGCTTTGGCTCCTCTGCGTTGAGCACATCATGACACCAGCAGTATCCCGAGGGATGTATTGACCACAGGACAGGATTTCCAGAGAGGACTCTCGGAACTGGACAAACATTTTTCAGAGAATGACTGTTTCATCGAGGCATTTCATTGCACACTAGGCCTACTGTACATAATGTAAATAAATATCAATACACTCTGTAAAAGAAGATTCAGACCCGTTTGTTAGTGAGGAAATAGATGATGGGATTGTAGACCGGGCTGGTTTTGGCGAAGTACATTGGCATGGTGGCAACCAGAGGTGGGATGTGGATCTCTGGACTCACAACCACAACCACAGAGATGGCGGTGTAAGGCAGCCAGCAGACGAAGAAGGCGATGATCATGGCCAGGACCATCCGTACGGCGCGCTCGTTGTCCTCCAGGCAGTTTTTTCCTCCTTGAAGTTCAATGCTGCTGTTGATCTGAAATGATGACTTGTCATTTGCCATGATATGAGTCGTTATTTTTTCTTAGCACTAAGAACTAGAGCTGCATGATTAATCGTAAAAAGATTGCAATTTTGATTCAAATATTACTCCTAAATGACAACGGTTCGGCTGTCTATTAAATCTTTGACAAGTATCACAGCAAACATTCAAATCTGCATCTGCTAAGCCAGAGAGAGCTTGTCATGTGGGCTAGGCCTATAGATATGAAACAGCTTCACAATCACAAACTGTCTTTTCAACAATCATTATCGAGGTTGCCAGGTTTTCAAAACCCGCCCAATTGCTACTTAAAACTGGCCCAATCACGTTTCAGGGGGACTCCTCTGGTAAAAATCACTTTCCGTGGGGTAAAATCTGTGTTTTGGGGGGTTCCCCTAATAAATTTCTCATTCCAGGGGTTAAATATTATGTTATTTGGGGTCGGTTCAACCCGCGAACATGAAAAACAACCCACGGCAACAGTGATGAAGTAGCCCAATTCCGTGGGAAAGCCAGAGACTTGGCAACACTGATCATTATTTGTGTAACAAATTCAAAATTATACTTCAGATATAACACTACGGGAGCGATCAAAATAGACTGAATCACCTTTTGAAAGTAGATAGCTTGACGCTTCAAATAAAGATTGTATCAATTACATCATTTCACCTGTAGGTGGCGACAAGTGATTATTTAAAAAAAGTGTCATTGAATCATTCATTCGCAAGAGATTCTGTCAAAAAGCTGATTCATCCAGTAACGAAACGAGTGCAGACTTTGGCTGTATCGGAAATCGCATACTCTCTTGAGTAGGTACTTATTTCAAGTAAATATTACTTCGCCACTGCTAAAAAAGTACATGTATTCTATATAGTATGAATGTGTGTAGTATGGACGTATTCCAGACTGCTACGTTTGCCATGTTGTCAGTGTCAGCGTCAGTTACGTTGCTTCACTGCCATTCACAACTCCTTTCCCATAGCCTCATGGGATAGTAAAGCGTCCATCATATGCACACTTCAAAATCTTGGCAGTAGTAGGTCATCTGGGTACTTTTTGCCTACTATTTTATGAGTACTGTGATTCGGACTTACTTCTTTTGTCACCTACTCTTCTTTGCATACCAGATAGTAGGGAAGTATGCGATTTCGGATGCAGCCTCAATGAGTCTAGTTAAGAACTAACGAGTCGCCTACCTTCCTCATGAACAGAAGGACTTTGCTGTAACAGTATACAATGACAGCAGTGGGTAGTATGAAGCACATAAGCGTGTAGATGATGAGGTAACTGTAGTTTGACCAGGATCTCTCCTCCCAGCCTAATGAGCAGGACGTCTGGACACCCTCTGGCCCGTACGAGCTCCAGCCTAGCAGTGGAGCGACAGCCCAGAAGAGGCAATAGAGCCAGACGAACAGCAGGCCCTGGCAGCTCCTGCGGACGTTCAGCTTGAAGCCAGCCATGGGTTTGCAGACGACATAGTAGCGCTCGTACGCCAGCAGTGTGAGAGTGCATAAAGAAACCAGGCCTAGAAAATAAGACATTAATGCATTTTTTATTTTTTGCATATGCAGTTTTCTTCACCTTTCTCAAAACAAATCATTAATTAATCACTATTTTAGGCTATTATTGGTTTTAGTACAGATAATATAAAATAGTAGCCAATTATAATATGAATATTACAGACTTTGTCATTAAAATATTAAATATTTATATATCTTTAAAGTATGTAACATTAATATTTAATGTTTTTAGTATTAAGCATTATTATAAATTATTTAAAAAATGTAATATTTTTAAATGACATTTAAATATATTTAAAATACTATAAATATTATTATTAAATACTTAATATTTTTCTCACACATTTCAAATGGGCCTTTACACACGAAAACACAATAGCCTTAAAAACAAAAGACAATTTTTCATATTTATAAATATGTAATATTTATTATAGATAAGCATTTAAAATTAATATTATTTACACATTTTAAATGGATTTTTACACATAAAATAGCTATTTATTTCATTTTATATTTAAAATATGTCATTAACATTAAAAATTTGTAAAAAATGAGCTTTTACACATTTAATAGTTCATAATATATTTAACACTTGTTATTTTTTATTTTTAAAAACATCAAAATAGTATTATTATTATTTTAAATACTATTTATTTTTCCTCAAAGATTTTTATTATATTTTCATGGCTAAAGACCCACTAATATAAAAGCCAATTATTAATATTTAAAATTGATAATTATAATTTAATATGCACTATTTTTACATTAATAGTTTAATATTAAAAAATAAATATTATTTATAAATGAATGATATACACACATACACATTATATATTACATACATTATATATGGCACTATATGCCATTTTTTAAGGGGGCATCATTATATTTGGGGACAGATTAAATAGCCTAAAACAAATAAATTAACCTTTTAATAAGTACTCACCAAAGTAGTTCACAGCAAATCCTTGAAAAACACAGAATGCATCCCCTAAGAAGAAAGATCCTTCGTAATTTGTGATGGTGACGATCGCAGAGCCGCAGGTGGCAATCATAAGATCCGACACAGCCAGGCTGAGAACGATGACGTTCATCGCATTGAGAAAACGCACATTCTTCAGCATTACGGCAATCACCAACAAGTTATTAAACACAGAAAGTAGCGTGTTTATAAACATGAGGTATGAAAGTATGCTGTAGCCCACACGTGGAAAAATAGTAGGTTGAACCGTCATGGCCAAATCTGTTGTAGTGATGCTCTCCATGATTGAGAATGAGCTCTGGACACTGTGACAGCAGTGTGTTTTGATCAGAGCTGGTCAGGTCATCATATTATCAGCGTGAAAGAATGGGATCAGATATTGTCCACAGCTAATACCTGATTTTTTTTTTTTATACCAGTAAAAAAGTAATCTGAAGCATCTGCTCACTGTATCCAATTGCTAAAGGCCATTTGGCAAATTACTCTCTTCGCTTATTAATCGTCTTATTAATAAAAGCAGCCTTAGAAAAAGAAACTTGCTCGGATTTTGCTTTAAGATAATTATAAATAGACATTATTCTTTGCCTTTTAATACTAATAGCATAAAGCAATAAAAAAACACACAAAACAATGGTTAATTTGATTACACTTGTAATAAATATGCCAAATAAAATACACCTCAAGTAAGATGAATACATTTAAACAATGTCAAATAAATGACAAAAGGCAAAAGTGTCGCAAAAGTCTTTCCTTCGGTATCAAAAAGAAGCTAAGCAGACAAAAAAAAACGAGTGTGCCTTCTCAATTTTAGTCCAATACTGGCGTCTTCAACATATAATGCAAACATTCATACAAACAAATGTTCAGTATACTGAAATTATTTTAAAAAGTCAAAAATAAATATTTACTATGTCAGCAAAAATGCCCTACAGGTGACCATGCAAAATAAAGTAGTACAATACGCTCCTTCACTGTAAGAGTCATATGAACTCTCATTGTACAGTAACTATAATATATATATATATATATATATAGATATATATTGTTATAAATGTTGATTTCTAAACAGTTATACAATGTCAACATTTGACAAAAACATACAGGAGGGAGCAAAAATCTTGAGATTCAAAATCTAATTTAAGCCAGGAAAGTTTTACGATTTTGGAAATTTTACAATAAAAATAATAAAATATCAATAAAATACTTAATATAATTTGTAATAAAATACAATTATACACTAGCATTCAAATGTTTGAGGTTGGCAAGATTTTTTAATGTTTTTGAAAATAATAATAATAAAATCTCACTACACTTATTTAAAAAAAAAGTTTAAAAAAGGAGAAGAAATATTTTGAAATATTATTACAAATTAAAATAAATATTTTTTAATTGAATGTTTTAAAGAATTATTTATTCATGGGAATGCTGAATTTTCAGCAGTCATTATTGATTAATAAAATGTATTCACTTATTAGAAATAGAAAACTCTCATAACATTATAAGTTTCTCATTCTGATCAATGTATTCTTGCTGAATAAATATATTAATTTTCTTCAAAAATAAAATAAAAAAAATTGACTGACCCCAAAATTTTGAATGTTAGTGAGCATTTTTTCACTAGTCCTCTCACACTTTTGAAGCCCACTGTATATTATTACCATACATTGCTAAAACACACTATGTAAGGCTTTTAAAACCTTAAATACAAATTATTTTTATGATCATTTCAAGATGAATCTAGTGTCTGTCTGTCTTCCTGAGTTTCTTTTGTTCTTCATTAGCTATCTGCTCAAAAACGACTTTTAACTCTTCAATATGTACATGCACTGTTCACGTGTGTCAAGTATCCACTCCCTTAGTCTTTCAATAACCTTAATGGAGATGGATTTATGAAGGCCAATGATGGAAAAAAAAGTAAAAATAAAATCTCTCCTACACTGAGGCACATTAAAACAGCACAAAGTTCCTCAAATCCTCTCCTATCCATGTAAACTCATTTATCATCCATTTACAGAGAAGGTTACATATTAAATTAAGGTATGGACAGATGTACCACAGCACAGATCTAAACTACAATTGTATTATTTGAAGCGACTCATTCTGACCCTGTTTTCAAAAAAACTACAAGCTGAATCTGATCGAAGTGATGTAACATAACAGCAGCTGTTCTGTGGTACGTACATTTTAGAGCCTCTGTCATTTAGTCTCTCTAATCGGATCCGGTTGTTGTCCTGTGGCTCTGGAAGGGGATGTTCATGGGTCCGGTGCTGGTCTGCTCGGGCCAGATAGGAGACTCGTGCTGCAGGGGTGTGCGTCGGGGGTAGAAGGTGTGCTGGAGGTCGTAGTTCAGCAGACAGCTGAGGGACGCCATGTAGATGTCGGCAAAGCGGGAAAGACGGCGCGAGAAGTAGGTCGGGTTGTGGTACGTGCGGAAAAGACTACCGAACTGGGCGTTGAAGATGTCTTTGGTCCGTAACCTGTTAACAAAATTTTTTTTTTGAAGAAAATGAAAGAAAGTGATACTTTTCAGCCATCTCAAGCTCAATTCGAGAAAAATACAATAAAATTCTTAAGTTTTAAGCCCTGTTCATCTACAGTATATAATTTTCTCTATGCCATCAATATATTCTATACATTGGTTAAAAAAGAAATAAATTCTGAATGATTTTAAACACCATATTCCTCTATAATAAACCCAAATGTGTATCCAAAATCATAAAAAGAACATTTCAGTTACATTAAATAAATGTTAATTTAAATATAATAATAATAAATAACATTAATGTTTTATTAATAACAATATCTAACATTAATGTTTCATTATTATTATTATTATTAATAATAATAATAATAATCATATATGATGTTAATAATTATTAATAATATAAAATTTACAAATTATTTTTATTTCAGCTAGTTGCCAAAGCAAAATTTGTCATTTGCACTTAACTTGATATACTAAAAAAAATCAAAACTGAAATAAAAATGATTAAAAACTATATAAACATGTTTTAAAAACAAATAAAAATAACAAAAACACAACTAAATTATTAAAAATAAACTAAAGTTTCAATAAAAACATAATATAGAAATAAAAACTAAAATAGTACCTCAATAATACTCACATAACACTAGTCTATGTGTAGAAAAAAATATATAAAGATTAATTTGAGATTAGTTACCTCATATCCTCCCTTTCATTGATCCACTGCTGAATTACCTTTTGTGACGCAGGGTCCCGGTGCACCTGCCACATAAAGACAAAAGACAGCTTGATCAAAACTAGCTCAGTGGAGATGACACATGATGCACCATCGGGTGTAGAATAATTTTAACTTGGTCAGTATTAGAATAGTAAAATACTATTGAGTATGTCTATTGAGACATTCACATAGTTGAAAACAAATAAACACTTCCCTAGCATTAGGATCCTTTGGAAGGTAATATTATTTTTAGTCCAGTGATCCTGTATCTCTCATCTCACTAACGCGCCAGTGGGCGGGGCCAAAGATATGACGATGTAGAAGTAGCCGTTGATCTGATTCTGCAGAGGTGTTTATTTTTCGCACTATTACGTCATAAAGTGATCAAATCCGATTTGATTTCTCAATTTTTAACTCTTTTAAAAATGATCATTTCAGACAGAGGGTCAGAACGAAATTGGAAAATTATTGTTTTTATTTGTGCAAAAAACTATTAACATTGTAAGTGAAACTCAAGGAGCATATTAAAATAATAAAAAAATTCATGTCATGACCCCTTTAAAGCGATTTAGTTTTTAAGAGTTTTTTCTAAATACATATATTTGAAATAGTAGCTCATTTTAATATAGTCTATTCATCGATTCAAGCTTCCCTTTGAAACGCATCAGTTCACGAAGTAACCGTTGCGACTGTTTTAAACTAAAGCGTCCCCTTTTTTTGCATCAGAGCGTCCCCTGGTGGTCTGACCTGCATTTGTTCCAGCAGCCCGGTCAGGGCCTGCAGCCAGGTCATGGTGTGGACGTATTCCTCAGTATTCATGATTTTAATCTCCTTACGCAGCTCAGGGATGATCGCTCCCGTTCTCCAACCATGTTTCAGGGTCAGGTCCTACACACATCATGACATGATTTTCATTACAAAATCAACCACTCAAAACAATGCTTTCACAAGGCCAAATCATTGTCTGTGATATCTGTACAGGGCACGCTGAGACACGTTTGCACTCTAACTTGCAAATGATATTAATGAGACCGAAAAAACTAAATACAGTAATATGTTTGTGTATATGTAGAAAAGGACAGAATGTGATCCTTACGGCAAGGTCACTGTAAATGTGATCTCCAAAGTACAAAACCTTTGAGCCCCTCCATCCCGTAAGCCGCAAAAACTCATACAAGTTTCCCTGGCAACAGACAAAGTGAACAGATCAGATTCCACCATAACTCATTCGATAGAAACGGCTGGCAGCTGAAAACTGGGACATGAAAGATTACCTGTTTATAGATCTGCCCTTTCTCAAGGTGGTGAATTCGGTCCCATAACAGCACGCCTTTATCAGTAACTCTTCTGAATGGTCTTTGGAAACCAGAAAAAAAAAACACATGGATACACACTTTTTGGATCCAAGAAATGTTGACATTCCTAAATGCCTTCTCAAAGGTCATGATAAAGGAATCTGTGAGGGAGGTTGAATGACAGCGATTCAACACTGCCAGACTTGGCCAGAGATTTCTAAAGGTGTTTGGAACTTACTTCCTCCTGTCGTTGAAAAAGCCTGGCTTGTCGGCTTGCACTATGACAATATCAAACAGGTCCTGCCAGTCTTTCCCAACTATATAGTTCATGCCTCGATCTCTACAATGAGGAAATTAAAAGACATATTCTTTGAAAAGAGCATTTTGTTACAAGCGGTTAGTCACAATGGTTTTGCATAAATTCTTCGTTTCTCATGATAACTGTATATTTATGTTTATTTTGGTTTTCAATTTAGTAGCTTGGTTGCACTCACACAAAATCAAAAGGGCTGTTGGTGATCAAAAACATCTTCTTCCCATTCTTAGACAGCTTCTGCAAAACAGCATGTGTCTGTTCAGCGTAACAGATGTACTTTTCTGCAGATAAGAAAAAACAAGGCATGACAAGAACATCTAAATTGTATCATTTGCACTAATGATCACAAAACAGGGGGTACATACATGTGCATCATATTAAATACTACCATATTAATAATGTTAATGTTAACAATAAAATTAATGAAATATAAATGTTATTCAAGATATTATTTTATTAGTGTAGATCAATATTACATTTTATATGGTATATTACAGTACATAGATAATTAATTAGAAAATAAATTTATAATAGTAAGATAATAATGAAAATAACTGCAATAATAAAATAATATAAAGTAATTATAATCATAATTAATTTTATTATTGTAGACCAATATATTACTACATTTACTGTGTATAAAACAGTACATAATTATTAACAAATAATTACTATTGTTGCTATTATTATTATTATTATTATAGATTTATTATTATATTTTTATATTGTTTATTACAGTACCTATCATTTATCAGTCATATTTATCATGAAAATAATATTATTATATTTCATTACTGCAGATCAATATATTACACTTTTATAATGTAAAAGACAGTACTATTATTATTCATTAATAATAATTTCTAATTATTATTAGAATATTATTGCAATAATTATTATTGTAGATTAATAAATTATATAATACATTTTAGTAATGCTATCAAATCGATTTATCGCGATTAATCGCATCTAAGTTTGTAAATACATTATGTGTTTATTATATATATGAATGTATATATATATATATATATGAATGTGTGTATATATATATACATACACACAAACTTTTATGATAACGATTAATCAATATTAAATCGATTTTACAGCACTCATTTTTAAATGTCTATTACAGTACATATTTATCAATCATATTTATAATTATATTATTATCATTATTATACAATTCACATGACCATGTCACAAGATGGTTGACAGATTTGGTCGGATCTCTGAAATAGACAAATTACTTTGCATTTAGCTCCTTGTAAGAACCTGAAAAATAAAAAAAATTACCAATATCAGCCTCTACCGCTCGATACATAATCCCTCTGACATGGACATCTCCGATGGCCTCCTGGGAATGGAGAAACACACCAGATGCAGAATATCAAAGCCAACACAACATCAATGTGCTGCAGTGAAACAACACACAAAGCCCTGACGCACTACCAGACACCTCCTGTGAAAGCTCTTGCTCATTTCATCAGGGGACAGTCTTAGGTCCTCTGAGACTTGTTAATTCATAATGATAGGGAGGACTGATGTGCATCTTTTATTGATTAAATTGATCTGTAAACCCACTAAAAGACATCCGTCCATCTGTAACACTGCTTCCACCAGGCATGTGGCACAGATGGTACTTCCAAATGGTCCCTCTAAAATTAGACTGTTCCTTTCCATGCTGCTCCCTACAAACTTAAATAGCTCATTCAGGAGCCGTATTTATCCAAAATGTGTGCTCAAGAGATTTTGCGCCTTCTGATATCTGCGGTACCCTAAACATGCCAGCACTTCCATCTCCTTAAAAACCAGTATTAGTGAAGGAAATCTTTGAATTGTAAGGCACGTTTTGATGAACAACTATACCTTGACGTCTTTATAAAGATGAACAGGCTCGTAGTCGATGTTGTGCCTCATGAAGTAATCATTAACACACGACAGCAGCGACATTTCTGGCAGAGAGAAGATGTCCATGAATTGCTTCATGGTGTGACCGTGAGAGCTCTGCATGGGAGATCAGAAGAGTGTTAATGTGTTAAAGTGGACCTGTTATGCCCTTTTTTAAAGTCTTGATTTTGTTTTTGGGATCTACTGGAATAGGTTTTCATGTTTGAATGTTCAAAAAACATTATTTTTCACATATTTTTCATTGTTGCAGCACCTCTCTTCCCAGTCTGTCAGTAACGCTCTGTTTAGTTTTAGGTTCTGTGAAGCCCCTCCTTCTGAAAAGCGAAATTTGCTCTGATTGGTCAGCCGCCTCGAGCGTGTTTTGGAAATGTCATGCCTCTTACCACACTACTAATACAACTCAACTAGGCCCCGCCCGCCTTTTTTGTGTGTAAATTGTGACGCAAGTTCAAGGAAGAAATCTCAACAATATATTCGAGGTTTTTCAGGGAGTTCAGAAACAGCTATAGAGAATTTTGAAGATACTTCTAAATTTGCCGTCCTTTTTCCTGCTCAAACAGGAACATTAAAGGACGAGTGTTTTGATTTAGGCAAAAGATTTACTCACGCAGATTCAACTTGGTCACATAAATTTTTCCACATTGATCAACAGAAAGCTGCTTGCTTTGACCTTGATTTACACTGCTGACCTTTAGAAGGATTTTCGCTAAAATTTCGCTAATGCGACGCACCTTCAGGATATCAAACAAACTCCTTAGCAAGACAAAGAAGGTAAGCATTCAGACCTTGCCATAGAAGTCACTCATGATCTCGAGGGGTACGTGGGAGCCCTCATACATCGCAATGACCTCCTTTTCTGGCACAGGATTAAGACCCCTACGGAAATATTGACATTACAATGAGCGAACATATCTAGAGATTAATCATAATGTATAAAAACAGTAAAGTAGATATGTACTCTACCTGTACACAGTACCCAGCTGGATATAATGAAAGGCATCAATCTTCATCAGTAAGGCCTAGAAACCAGATGAGATTGACAAGTTAGGCAAAACGCATGAAAACTCAAGAAAAATACAGATCAGGACTGAACATATACCTTTTGGACATCATAGTGCAGACCACGAATCACAAAATTAGGGATGTATTCATATTCCCTCAATCCTTCTGGATACTGTTATGTAGACAGAAAGACAAAATATTATTGCTGAAAGCATTCATTTGTTAAAACTACTGATTTTCTTAAAAATATCCTTGTTTTTGGTGTGTAATTTCTGTTCCATTAGCATCACCATCACATGGAAATACTGATAACTTTCATAATTTTTACAAATATATATATATATATATATGTAAATATGATGTCTTGGGTCAGTCACCCTGTGCTCTTCGATGAGGATGTCTCGGGCGATTTTGAATATGAGTGTGTGAAGGTGACTGGAGTAGAAAGCTAGTGTGTAGTCATAGTCAAAGCCATAGATCTCAATGTCCTGCAGACTCATCTGATTATTGGCAAAGATGGTGTCTGGGTTGACAAAGTTGTTTGATATCACAGGAATTAAATCTGTGGGAAAAAACAACATACATGAGTGTTAATAAATAATTGACCTTTTAAGTTCACAGCTTTATTATGTTTGCAAAGCTTAAAATAAAATAAATACACTCAAAAGGAACTAAAATGATTAATGATTAACCTGTAGTGAGACATTCGTTAAGAAAAGAAAATCTTTGCATGTAAATATATTCTTGGAGGATTTTCATGTAATGACAAGCGTTGTTATTGTTACTAAACTAAAGCTAAAAGAACTGGAACTATTAAAAGTAATTTCCTGCAACTGAAATTAAGCTGAAATAAAATAAAATAAAAATTTAAACATGAAACATTGGCAAGTTGAAATACTAAAACTAAAACTGATCTACAAAATTAATTCAAGCTGTACAAAAATATTAAAAGAATAAAAAGAACAAAAAAAAAACAAAATTTCTAAAAGTAAAAATTAAATAGAATAAAAACTGAAAATATAAAAACAAAAGCTAATTCAAAATTAAATACAATACTATAATAGCATATAAAATTATAAATATATATATATTCATATTGTGGTTTGTAAGATGTATTACAGTCATATAACATGGTTCAATCATGTCATACAGAAACCAGCACATATCACTCAATAAACAAAGAAAATCTTACAATCTACATAATATAATATGATACAAGGATAGAATAAAAAAAGAATATTTTATTTATGCATTGCTAATATACAACATCCAAAACAGCCTTCTGATCCTCTGACAGATCACTGGGATCTTAAGAGGAAACGGGCATTTCTATAAACTGACCTTGCGTTTGCTGTTTGGTTTCATTGTAAACTGACCAGAGCCAGCTGGTCTTGTCGTCACTGGAGCTGGTGCACATGTTTCCTGCTGTCAGTTGTCCCGGAGGACCCTGCCTCCGGGACACGAAACCACATTTCGGTCCCCGGGAGCGTCTGATCCATCCGCTTCTAGTGTGCAGATACTTAAAGTGCGTGATCAGTCTCTGAAAACTCTCCTGATTTCTGAGCAGGTTTGAAAGTGGCAAGGACAAGGTCGGCATGTTTCCACCGCACCAGAGCTGCCTTCAGTACAGTATGACAGACAAGTGCGTTCAGCTGTACATGCTCAAATATACACATGCTTACTTCCGTTTGCACGTCTACAGGCTGCTTTCCATAATAAAAGTCAATACCTACTTTAAAAAAATAAATAAATAAATAGAAACTCGCACTTGCGAGATATAATGTCAGAATTACGAGATATTAAGTCAGAATTGTTTTACATAAACTCGCAATTTCGAGAAAAAAAGTCAGAATTGTATAGTGAGAATTTCTGACCTTTTTTTGTATCGCAATCCTAAGAAAAAAAGTCAGAATTGCAAGTTTTGATCTCACAATTGTGACTTTGTAACTTGCACACAATTGACTTTATAACTCGCACACAATTGACTTTATAACTCGCAGTTGTGACTTTATAACTCGCACACAATTGTGACTTTATATCTCACAATTCTGACTAAAACTCGCAATTGTGACTTTATATCATGCAATTCTGAGAAAAAAAGTCAGAATTGCAATTTTATATCTCACAATTGTGATTTTACAACTCGCAATTGTGACTTTGTAACTTGCACACAATTGTGACTTTATATCGTGCAATTCTGAGAAAAAAAGTAAGAATTGCGAGTTTATATCTCACAATACTGAGCAAAAAAAGTCAAAATTGTGAGATAAAAAGTCGCAATAATCTTTTTTTTTCAGTGGCGGAAATGGGCTTCCATAGAAAACAGTAAAAAAAAAAAAAATCTTTCATTATATTTGATTCATTTTTCCCTTAAATAAAAGCACCAAGATCTGAAATGGATAAAGAATCTCTGAATTACACTACAACACAAAAACAATTGCACAGATAAAGAAAGAAATGGTGAGCATTAAGTTAGATTTTTTTTTAATATGACAAATGGAGACATAGTACATGTGTAAATAACTTTATTCACAGAATAAAATATCTTTTGTATCATTTTACTCAGGCTTTGAAAAAAAAATTATGTTTCTATACTGAGTAGCTATGAAAAACAAAGCAATAGGTCACTGTTTCTCAGACTCTGAGTCTGCCTGTCTTTCTTTCAAGCCAAGAAGTTCTGTTCGGAGTTCTCCAGGCTTTGGTGGGACCTCTGGAATTGTCTATAATTTAAGAAGAATAAATAAATAATAAATACATTAAATACTGTACGAAATGTCTACAGTCAACATGAAATTAACATTTATCTAATATATTTTTATAATGCACATTCCTGAACTTATTTAGAACATGTATTGATGAATGTAATTCTAAAATTAAAATAAAGTTAAAAAGGAATAGTTCACCCAAAAATGAATTTTTATCCCATGAATTACTCACCCTCAAGCCATCCTAGGTGTGTATGACTATCTATCTTCTTTAAGCCGAACACAATCGGAGTAATATTAAATAATATCCTGGCTCTTGCCAGCTTTGTAATGGCATTGAATAGTGTCAGAGTTTTTGAAACTCCAAAAAGCACATCCATTCATCATAAAAGTAATCCATTGTGTGACCAAATGTGTTATAATGACCATATTATAACACATTTTAAACAATATAGAAATCATAACGTGATTTTGCAGGAATTATAATTAGGCGCTAAAAATATTACCCATTAAAAGTCTCTTGAATCAATGGGATCACGTGGGGTCCTAAAGAAGATACGATTCCTGGAGGGACTCTCATTTCTCACGACACCGAAAGCCACAGAAATCTATAGTTTTTATTTTAAATCTGAATATATTTCTTACAAAAATGAATATCTTTGCTTCAGAAGCCCAATAACTTCCAGTTATTAACCCACTTGAGATATATGGATTACGTTTATGATGGATGGATGTGCTTTTTGGAGTTTCAAAAACTCAGGCTCTATTCAATGCCATTACAAAGCTGGCAAGAGCCAGGATATTATTTAAAATAACTCCCATTGTGTTTGGCTGAGAGAAGAAAGTCATATACACCTAGGATGGTTTGAGGTGTATAAATCATGGGGTAATTTTCATTTCTGGAGGAACAATTCCTATAGAATCACTACAGGTAATTTAATGTAAAATTAAATTAACATGAAAATGCACAAAACCATGATCTGGAAACTTACTAAATCAGGACGGTAATACTGATGCACAACCTGTGCTCCAGCAAACATTGACAACACACTGGCTGCAAACATCCTTAGATATCTTGGCCAAGATACACCTGCTGGCATCCTTAAATCTCAGATGGCAGACAAATGTTTTGCCAATTAAGAGACTTTATACCTAAAGAAAGAAAAAAGTTATAATTTCCCCACTAACAGAGTTTGTATTTAAATAGGAAGGAAATGTTTGGGTTATGTTAACCCATTACTACTGTTTTAAATTATTTAATGTCAATTTTAGATAATAACAACAATTTATTTAGATTATTTATAAAATGATATTAAAATTATAATAATAAAAATAAGCCATTATTATTTTCCTATGTTTATATATCTAGCTATATAGTTTCATATAGCCAATCAAAGCTGGTTTAAATGCAGCTCAAAAAATAAGTCAGTTTCATAACATCGGTTTTTGCTATAAGGTCATTTTATTATGACTAGCTACCTTTAACATAGCAACAAATGAAGTAGGCTATCTGTGCTATTAAATAAGAGCAGTATTGTATTTCTCACATTAAGCAAAATAAAATCTGCAGAACGATACACTAACCTTGTTAAGTTATAGTCGAAATAACATTACGGAGTGGTTTGGTTGTAGGACGAGCAGTGAAGGTTCTTGTCTCACATGTTTGGCTAGGAAGTATTGTGACTCACGTTTATCATAGGGTGTACTGAAATTAATTGTTAGCCATAATTTCACTAAAAAATTGATGATAAAAATTTAATCGATTAAATAGTTTATTTTACGTTTATGTGAACATAAGTCGTTTCATACACACACAAATGATGCGATTTATATAGAAACGTATGACGAGAAAAATACCATTTCCCCTTCGTAAATAATGGTAGAGTCCAATAATGTGAAGCTAGCCATTAGAAAACTGACGTTTTATTGTACAAAAGCGTGGATTTAAGTTCGGCAAGAATTGTACTTTGTATTGATGTTTTAAAATGTTCATTTTAAATGGTGATCTATAGTAAATAAATAAAATATAAAGCTTTGAAAACAAAATATGCAATTATATCAGTAAAATGGGGACTTTTATTTTGAATTTAGTCTTTACCTTTGTTGACATTTGTACCTACACCGGCTTCATTCATCATGTGTAGCATCATTTAGCTCATATTTTTCTGTATTAAGTACTGATATGTGCCAGAAAAGGTCTGAAGAATATATATGGCAGGTAAGATTCATAACCCAAACGCACATAAATATAGCTGTATGTAACGAAACAAGTTGCTTGAATGCGGTCAATTGTCCACACTCAGCTCTTAGCTTATTGAATGCAATGAGCTACTTAGAAGCATCCTATAGTTTTGCCCATAACAAGAGGCTAAATAGTCTTTAAAATATGTATGTTTCTAGATAATATGTGTATTTTATATTATCTTGTGACTTTTAATTGATAAGATAAGCATTAGGAAAACGGGACGGATGTAACAAGAGATTAAACAAAGGGAGGTGTGGTTAACAAGCTGGCATATTAGTAACATAAACATGAATATTAATCTATTAAAGTAAGACCACCAATTAAGATGGAAGAAAGGCAGTATTCATCTCTGACGGCCCCTATGGATTATCTTCAGTACTGGTAAGTTTGCCCAGCCCAAAAAGAAAAAAAAAAACAGTTAATAAATGGTTTAACTAAACTAATGATTTTTTTTATAATGTGATTAAGATTAACATCTCGACAAATGCTCTCAAAATGGGATATGAAGGTGTATGGTAAATGTGAAAACGCTGACAAGTCAGATTATTCCGTAGTTTATCAAGTAAGTGCAGTGTTTCTCTCTTTGTCTGTGTAATTTTGTTTTCTCAGGTATCAAACCAGTCCCCAGCAGTACCAGCCGGAGCAGGTGCCGCAGTACCACCAGATGCTTAATGCCACCCAGTATGGCGAGAGACCCGTGGAGGACAAAATCATGACTGATTTATCAGTGCATCAAGATTCATATCTGGATCAACCTCAGCAACATCATCAAGATTCATATCTGGATCAGCCTCATCAAGATCCATTTCTGGATCAGCCTCAACAGCATCATCAAGATCCATATCTGGATCAACCTCAACAGCCTCAACAACCCTCTGTCCAACAACCAGGTACAGCCTTTTCCTCTCAGCCCTTTTAACTGGGACATTTCTGCATCAGATTTGTTCAATTTATCGTTTTTTCAGCCCTTCCGACAACTCCAGCTAAAGGAAAGAAAAGGGGAAGGCCTCTAAAAAGCGAAGGAAAGGAAAAGACTGATGCTGAAGAGTCTGCCAAGAAAGCAAAGAGGACATTGGATCGGTTCAATGGAATGTCAGTGGAGGAAGTCATGGCTAGAAAGCTGCCAGACGTCATCACACCTAATCTTGACATGCTGATTGTGAGTTAATGTTCTTGAGTTATTGAGTTATATGATCTGTATTTATTCTACATAAATTGTATTTATTTATTTTTTCAATTAATTTTATTTGTTTATAAATTTATATATTTATTTATTTATAAATATAAATATATATAATGACTATATGTATGTATATTTATAAAATTTATTTTTTGTATGTCATTTTTTGCTTATTTTATAGATCGGCATCAATCCTGGCCTGTTGTCAGCCTTCAAGGGAAGGCATTATCCAAATCCTGGGAACCATTTTTGTATGTATTATTATGATTTTTTTTCTTTGTAAAAGGATGTTTATATATTTATACTTGTCTTTTGATTTGAATGTCTCATAGGGAAGTGCTTGTTTCTCTCCGGGCTGACTGAAGAACAGCTAAACCACATGCACGATCAGACGCTACCTGAACGGTATGGCATTGGTTTCACCAATATGGTGGAGAGGACCACACCTGGGAGTAAAGACCTATCAAAGTAAGAGTTTAACATTATCTGCGAAAAAAGGTGCGGTGACATTTACCGGTGACGGCGAATTTTTGCAGGCGAAATCAAGTCATTTTAATTGGAATCCGCGCAGTTGTGAATTTCATGAGAGAAAAAGATTTCCCCACTATTTCATAGTGGGTTCAAGTTGGTCTCACGAATTTGCCGCATTGACCAACAGAAAGCTGCTTTATTTGAAAGTGACTTCTGTGTGAGCTGAGCTTCATACATTGATATGATATTGAAAATGTTGCTGACATTTCGCTAATGAGTTTAAAAAAAATATGCTTAGAGATGCTTGATGTATGTATATTTGAAAAAATATCGTTTTGCAGCAAAGAGATCCGTGAAGGTGGCCACCAGCTATTGGAAAAGCTACAGAAGTACAGACCTTTAATCGCTGTGTTCAATGGAAAATGTAAGTCTTCGATTTGGTTTTGAATTAAGTCTAAACTCTCATTTATGGTGTAATTTAATTTTTATTTATATATATATTTATTTCAGGTATTTATGAAACATTCTCCAAGGAGATTTTTGGAGTGAAGGCCAAGAACTTAGAGTTCGGATTGCAGCCCTACAAAGTGCCAGAAACGGAGACGGTATGAGTTTCTTTTTTGATAGGACTTTGAAGTTTCCTGTTTATAGTTGCATATTGATTAGATATGAGTTTCTGTTGTCCAGGTTTGCTATCTGATGCCATCCTCAAGCCCACGCTGTGCCCAGTTTCCTCGTGCTCAGGACAAAGTGCACTTCTACATCAAGCTGAAAGAGCTCAGGGATCAGCTGAAGGGAGTGGTGAAGACTCAGGAGATCCAAGAGACAAACTACACATTTGATGTGACTCTGGCCAAAGGTGAAGAGTTTCACAATTTAAAGTCGGCGTGAAACGGAATTTGCAATCATTTTTTTTCTTCTTTATTGGGACGTATATACGAATAAAACGGCTTCTCGAGTAAAAAAAAAAAAAAAAAAAAAATGTTGGCCAGGACTTGTTTTTAACATCAGGAATTGATTGCCCCGCCCTCATGCCAGCAAACGCGTCATTGTTGTAAGATGGAGAGGAAGTTATTTTGATTAAAAATGACATGAATTTAAAAAATAATGATGTGCACAACAGATAGATTATGTATAATAAATACTGCAATATTCCATTAAAGGGTTAGTTCACCCAAAAATGAAAATCATCCATTATCTTTCAGACAAACACAATCTGAGATATATTTAAAAATATCCTGGCTCTTCCAAGCTTTATAAAGGTAGTGAAGGGGGACCGGACTTTGAATCCCAAAAAAATGCATCCATCCATCATAAAAGTAATCCATATGGCTCCAGGGGGTTAATAAAGGCCTTCTGAAAGCGATGGGTTTTTGTTAGAAAAGTATCCATATTTAAAACTTTATTAACCATAATAACTAGCTTCCGGCAGAGGGCTGTACACGTCGATTTGCAGCGGAAAAGTGAACTCTGACCTGACTCATGACGTAATAATGAACGCGGAAGTTCAGAGAGTAGAGCAAAATAAAACAGCTGTCACGAATTAGAAGTGTAAAATGAGAATTTTTAAAAAGGAAATATCAGAGGATTTCGATATAAGAGAAGACAGGCTTGAGTTTGTTACACAACCCGATTTGTTTGACGACGTTTGCGATACTCCTGCATCCTGTCTCATACATCGTGTCAGGGGGTTACTTATTTGGCGCAAGTCAACTTGCCCAGTATGCGTACGGTCGTCCGCCGGAAGCTAGTTATTTGAATTTATAGTTTTAAATATGGATATTTTTTTTTTTTTTTTTTTATGATGGATGGATGCATTTTTTTTTTTTGGCTTCAAAATCTGGCCCCCCTTCACTACCATTATAAAGCTTAGAAGAGCCAGATTATTTTTAAATATATCTCAGATTGTGTTCATCTGAAAGTAGATAGTCATAAACACCTAGGATGAGTAAATCATGGGATAATTTTCATTTTTGGGTGAGCTATCCCTTTAAAAAAAAAAAATGTTTATTTTGATTTCAAGGTGACTTTAAAATAGTGCTGTGCTGTTCGAAAACATGTTGTTAACCAAAGTCTTTTGTTTTTGTTTACTCTAGAGGATGCCAAAAGAATGGCAATCAAAGAAGAGCAGCATGACCCTGAGTACGATGAGACCTGTGCCCATGGATCATGGGGGGAACCACAGCAGGGGTTTGGAGTCCATTCTTCTACAGATACAGGTATGCATATTGTGTTCAGAAAGAATATGAACAATTTTATATGTCAGGTGCTTGTAATAATTGTCAACTCTCTAGACCAGGTAACGGACAACCGGTGGACAATGCAGCCATTTGCAGACCAGATTCCAGACATCAGATGTAGCAACAACAACCGAACAACCTGAGAAATGTAGTTGTCGCACAAAGACTGTTTGTTTTCGCTGCATGTACTGAGAAGGACCAACTAAACATTTTTTATTGTTTTATTTAATGTTTCAATATGTTTTGGCTATGTTTCTGAGTGATGATGCTGAGTTGTTACCTGGAATGTTTAATGTATATGATTTGTGCGCGCGCATGTGTGTGTGTGTGTGTAACGAAGCTTTGTTACTTGAAAGCTTGAATGAACGTGAGATTTGAGGATTTCTGTTTGAGTTATATGTTAATTTTGTGCCTTTTTTTTTTTTTAAAGGTAACTTACCGTTCAAAAGTTTGGGGCTAGTAAGATTTTTGTAAAGAAAGTAATTCTTCACAAAACGTTTAAAAGAAACAGTAAAAACATTTATAATGTTACAAAAAAATTCTATTTCAAATAAATGTCCTTTTAAACTTTATTTATTAAGTTATTCATCAAAGAATCCTAAAAGTGTCACAGTTTCTTAACATTTTTAACATTAATAATAAGAAATGTTTCTTTAACTGAATCAGAATATTAGAATGATTTCTTTTTCAAATTCAGCCTGCCATCACTGGCATAAATTACTGGCATAAAATTTGAAAATATTTAAATAAAAAAAATTTAAAAAAGAGTGAGAAAGGTTATTTTAAAATTTAGAAATGCTTCACAATATTGCTGTTTTTTTTTTTACTATATTTTTCATTAAATAAATGCATCCTTGGTGAACATAAGAGACTTTAAAAAAAAAAAAAAAAATCTTATCAACCCCAAACTTTTTGAATGGTGTATGTTAGCTGTTTTTGTTTAAATAGTTTCATATTTACTGAATTTATACCTTTCTGTGGTATTGGGATTTTTCTGAGAAGTCGTAATATTTGACATGCATATGTTTTTCAATAGGAGTATTTCAGCGTAACAAATTGCAAACCATGACTGGCCTCTGGAGGAGGTTTATCACTGTGCATGTCCTCAATGCATGGATTTGTAGTAGAATTGCACATGGCATGCTCAATCCCACATTATGGTGCTTATTGAATACCGATCACTCAACTTACCTCATTTTGAATGGTATTTTTAGACTTTTTAGAATTTTGTTATTTTGCAATAAGTGTGCATAACTGTTTAGTACCATTTATACCTGTTTTGTTGCATCATAATAACCCAGCTTCATTGTTGCTGTGTGAATTCTGTACTATGTATGTTATTCTGTAAGTTTTTTTTATATGTATGTATCACTAATGGAACTGTTTTAGGGCAAATAAAAGCAAATGGCAAAAATGTTGAAAAGCCATGTGTTTGTCACATTTAAAAATTTGCATATATCAGATATCTGTTTCTCTTTTCAAATTTGAAAAATGTTTTTTGTTTATTTACAGCAATACGAGATGAAAGTGGCCAGAACTGAACTTTTATTTATTTATTTTGATGTTTGCTAAACGGGAAAATGGAATTTCTTATTTATTTAAGTGCAGCCAATAGGAAGCTCGCTTTGAAGCGTTTAAATGTCACAGGAGACCGGGGCCATACCATTAACTGAAGAGGGGTAGTTTTTCATTGCCATACTAAAATTAAGATCAAACGAAAAGCCTGGAACACGTTTTCAGTCAATAAAATAATTACATTAAATATAAATTATGATTCCTTTCTTTTCCTCTTTACATTAAACCGAAAAATAGGCATTCTGTGGCCATGACACCCCCACTACTGCTGTTTTGGTTCGCTCCACTGTCAAATTGATTTCTCGCTCTTGGTCCCGTCTTTGTTGCTTTCACCGGTTTTATTACTAAAACGAGAAAAATCAACATTTCAGTGGACTATCGTTCGATTCATAACACAACGGTATGTATTAATTTAACAAATAAGAGCTTAAATTGATTAATAACACAACGGAAAAGCAATTTATTTCGATAGAAGCTCGCTTCACAGCTAGCTAGCGACCATCATTCATTGTACTCAATGAATTGGCACATTAGGCCAGGGTTAGCCGATCATGCTAACAGTAACAGTATTGTTTTTCTTAACGACAAATAAAGTATCTTTGCCGTTTATAATAATAATATGTGATCACTAAGTATAAGTATATAAATAAGTTCACCATGTACTGCAGTTTAAACTACTGCCTGAAGGCTGTGGCAAAATAGTGGTGCGAGATGTGATTACGTGGAGTGTTTAAAATCCAGCTCACTTAAGCCAAACTAGACTGGATATGTTTTGATATTCACGAAACCTTTTACACTTCATTATCTACCGTTAAATCTATAAGTGCACCTATTAAAAGGGCAGGTTATATATATATATATATATATATATATATATATATATATATATATATATATATATATATTCCCCTGTGAGAGTACCACTGAAATTGCTGTTTAAATGAACACAAATATTGATTTATTTAAGTAAATCCCGTAGAGATGGATGAAAGGCTCTATGGATCTTTGCCCCATGCCCCCTCGGAATACCTCCAACAATGGTGAGTGTCCCCTATTTGTCATCAATTGGCGCCAAGATTAATTGCGATCCCACTGATTTTAATATGCTGCTATAATAACATTCAGCACTTCAGTCTAATTTTGAATGCTACTAACCTCTCTGTACCGCAATGCACGAGACAGCAATAGTTATTGAAAACCTGCCTTGGTATTGCCACCTGTGTTTGTTTTAAAAACTGTAGTGCTTCTGCAATTATTAACATGCTCATTTGTAGCAAAAATATGATCCGTGTTGCATTAATAATATGCTGTTCTTGAATTATACATTCAGTAGGCCTGTGACTTTATAGAAATTGGACCTGTTTGCATCTTTTTTTGATTGATGTTGCATATTTTTGTTCAAGCGTAATATAGAAGTAGTAATTATTTATAGTCAGTTTATTTTTGTTTATTTTAGAACTATATTATAGTTGTAAGCTATAATTAATACATAATAATACTATTAATTATTGCTGTATAGTGGGTGCAAATGTATTTTTATCTTTTTGTTGAATAATTGTAAAATGTTTCTTAAGACTGTTTATTAGAAACGTAGTTATTAAACTATGTTTTAATGTTTATTTTACATTTATTTAATTTTAAAAAACAATTGATATGATTGGTTATTATAAACATGTTTACAATAAACAATCAATACATGATTAATTGTCATTATATTTATGCAAATCTAAGTGGTTACAAATGTATTTCCGTCTTCGTTTTGTTAGCTGTAACATGTTTCTTGTTGAGTGAAGAAGTAATTATGCAAATAATACTTTAACTGTAAACATCATTGTAAACAACTATTCTTTGGAGATGTTTTAGATAAGAAATGTTGCCATTTAACGCAAAAATAAAAGTACAGAATATTGGTCAACCTGATTATCTCAAGTTTGCAGTTGTTTAAAGTGCAGTAAGCGATTTCTGAGAAACACTGTTGATATTTGAAATCAACCCAAACAAACACACCCCACCTTCATTGCTCCTCCAACAAAATGCACATACACATAATCTAAGAGTGGATGCCTCTTTATCATAGCTGAAGTGTATAAAATTAAAATGTAAATATAAAAATAATATAATTTATTTATTATATATATATAAAAAAAGAAAAAGTACATGCAGTACACAAGAGTCTATACATGCAAGAGTTGGTTGTTAGTGACCAGCAGCACACCAGCTCCACACAAACAATGACCCTCAAAACTGTCCTATTACTATAGCTTACATTACAACAACAGCATAACTTGGAGCAGAAACAATGCAACCTCGGCTCGGTATGCGTTTTCAGGCCTTCCCTCTTAGGTATTTTCTAATGTTCAAGCGGGGTCTAAAGCTCTTGCCCTTCTTTCTCCAGTGATATTCCTCTGACCTTTTCTCTTTTGTAATGTCTCTCAGCCTTCTCTCTTTCGACAATTCTTTTCTACAGTCTACCAGGAAATCTCCCTCTCGCTCACTCTCACTCCTCCCCCATCATGAGTAGACACGCCCCCTACTGCTGATTGGCCACAAGTGTGTTGTGCTGCTCGGTCCACTTTTAACAGATTTTCTCAGAAATCACTTATTGCACCTTTAAATATGTGCTTGTGGAATTTGCCTTTTTCTATTTTACAGAAGTGTAAGTTGGACTGACAACTTTAGGCCCTGTTTTTATTTGTTTCAAAATAGGGTTCAGTCAGCTCAGCAGCATCTGCAGGCCCTTCAGGCTCAGTATCCTCACATGGCTAATGGCAATGCTGGCTTTATGATGGAGGGACCCAGAGAGGACGGGGTCATGCAGCAGATGCCTGTGCACCCAGAGGATGCCGCCCAACAGGCTGCTGCTGGACAGAAAGGTAGTTTTCCAGTTCAGTGTTTTTTCAAACAGTACAGTTAAGCTCGGCAAATGTGAATATGTACATTGATGTAGCTTTAAGTGAGTCAAATGTTACCTTTAAGCACCTGCTAAAGGAAAGCGGGGAAGGCCGGCAAGCAAAGAACCCAAAGCCAAAGGTGAACCCAAAGCCAAACGTGAACCTAAAGCCAAAGGTGAACCTAGAGCCAAACCCGGACCCAAACCCAAGAAAGCTAAGGAGGATAAGGAGGCTCCGCCTGTTGAAGGACAGGAGAAGATTGATGAAACCTTCAAGAAAGTCAAGAGGAAAGTCGATCGTTTTAAAGGCATGTCGGAGGAGGAAGTCATGAAGAAGACCCTGCCTGACATCCTTATTCCCAATCTCGACTATGTCATTGTAAGTTTTTATGGTTTTTGTCTGAAGTATGATGAAGTGATGAAGAATGTTAAATAAAACATGGCATTGAACCCAAATGACTGAAATGAATCATATTTTTATGAGACAGATCGGAATTAATCCGGGGTTGATGGCGGCCTACATTGGAAGATGGTTCCCTGGACCAGGAAACCATTTTTGTAAGTAAACTTCAATTCTGCTCATCTTTAATACCACTATTTTGATTTACCACTATATGTTTTAATGTAAAAAGAGATTTTAAATAAATATATTATTTCATTCATATTATTGCTAAAATAAATATTCAGATGTTATTACTAACATTTATTAATAATAATAATATATTAAAACGTACAAAGTTGTTTACAAATATAAAAAGAGAAATATTCTTAGATCAATAAATAAGATGATAATATAAATACAATATTTAATATAATATAAATATTATAAACCATAATATACCTATTTGCTGTTATACTAATATTTTAAAAATGAACTGTTCAAAAAGCTATAATTTTATTAGCACTTTCTAGTCATCATCACCTGTTTTTCAAACAAATTATTATATTTATATTATTGTTAATGTAAATATTATTATTATTATCATTAATATTTATTAGTAGATTTAATAATATTAATAAATAATACTATAACATTTTAAAAAGAGGATTTGTTTACAAATATAAAAAGATATTTTATATTATTAAGGTTAATTAATATTAATATAATAGCAATGGTAAACAGAAATATTGTAATATAAAGCATGTAAATAGTTATTACAATCAATAAAACTGATTTTTTTTTTCTGTTTTCTATTAATGTTTTTTAAATATATTGTTCAAAATCTCTAATTCTCTCACTCCATCAGGGAAGTGCCTGTTCCTGTCTGGATTCACAGAGAAGCTGCTAAATCACATGGATGATCAGAGTTTGCCTGAGAAATACGGCATTGGCTTCACAAATATGGTAGAGAGAGCGACACCGGGAAGCAAAGATCTCTCTAGGTGTGCTATATAATCACTCTGCTTTCATTCATGACTGAAAGGGGTGATGTTCTTCTAACCTTTTGCTTGTTACCCTGCAGCAAGGAACTACGAGAAGGGGGGAAAATCTTAGTGGAAAAAATAAAGAAATTCAAGCCACTAATAGCGGTTTTTAATGGGAAATGTAAGTTTTTGACCATGGATACAGAATGTGAAGAATACAACCAATAAAAAGACATCCATTTTAACAATTACTTTTATTTCAGGTATTTATGAAATGTTCTGTAGGGAGATATTTGGGAAAAAGCCCAAAACGCTTGACTTTGGCCTACAGCCTCACAAAATTCCTGATTCTGAGACGGTAAGAATCCTTTTTTTTGTTTCATTGCATGATACAAGCAGAACTCTATCAAATTTGAGCTATATGCTGCATACTGCTGCTTTTCTGTAGGCGTTGTACCTAATGCCGTCCTCCAGCGCCCGCTGTGCTCAGTTTCCTCGTGCTCAGGACAAAGTGCATTTTTACATCAAGCTCAGAGAGCTCCGGGATCAGCTGAAGGGTGTGATCAAGAGCAAGGAGGTCGAGGAAGTGAAATATACCTTTGATCTTGGCTTGGCCAAAGGTACAAGCAAAACTTTTAGTATTGCTCTTCTTTTCTTAATCATATAATGAGTGATGTATATGCATTTATGGACTGTATTTGACCACTGCCCCCCATCTTACAGAGGATGCCAAGAGGATTGCCGTCAAGGAAGAGCAGTATGATCCTGGTTATGAGGCAGCTTTCGGAGGAGCTTATGGAGAACCAGCACCTGAAGGGGGCCAAAGCAATGGATATTGTAACTTCTCCACACCTGAGGAGACGGGTTGGTACCATCTTTCTTCTGCGGAACACAAAAGAAGATTTTTGGTTCAAGAAAGAACCATTTTTGTCTTTCATTGAAGTTTAAAGGTGAAGTATGTAGTTTCTGTGACACTAGTGACAACTAACACACTGTCTAGAGCGAACGCGAGCGTCTCACTTATAATAAACCCGTCCAACATATGTTCACCGGATACGTTTTTTCACATGGCGGACCACAACTGTTTGAGGCTGTCTACACTGGGCACTTCAAAGTAAACAATATAAGCTAGAACATTTGTCTTTATGAACAGGTGCGTGATGATGCTGTATGCTGCGATTAATCGTAATTGATTTTCGATTTTGGCTTCCAACGATCAGGTAAAACGATGATTGTGCCGCTGCCGCATTCCGTCCAACACACCTTCCTCTCCTTTACAGTGGTGCACTCTTTCCTCCTTAAAAGCCTGAACTTAACAGCCAAATAAGTGAGTGTTGTAAAAACTCTATTGTTAAACTGCAGGACGCGCTTGATATTTAACAGCGTTTGTAAAAGTGCATCAAAGGGTTAGTTCACCTAAAAATGAAATTTCTATCATTAATTACTCGCCCTCATGTCGTTCCACACCCGTAAGACCTTCTTTCATCTTCAGAACACAAATTAAGATATTTTTTATGAAATCCGATGGATCAGTGAGGCCTCTAATGCCAGCAAGGTAATTAACACTTTCAGTGCCTAGAAAAACACTAAAACATATTTAAAACGGTTCATGTGAGTACAGTGGTTCAACCTTAATATTATAAAGTGACAAAAATAAATCATACATTACCTTTATTATCACTTTCTGTGTTCAAAGCTCCAGCCAATGCAGCTGAGAAGGCGCCAACGAATCCAAACACTGTTGGCCAAGTTCAAGACGGTCAGTGGATGACGCAGTCTTTCGCCGATCAGATCCCAGACATCGGCGGCTCCTCTCAAGCCCAAACCTGGGGTGTATGAGGACAGACCATGGCGCGGGACTTCTGGTGAAGCCTGTCAGAGGAGTTCCTGTGTTCTTCCAGAGATGCTGTGCCTCCTATCTTCTCAGAATCAAACCCAGGAGTCTTAAAGTGTACTGGTGTCTTTCTCCTGTGCGCTGCTGTGACGACTGTTACATTATAATTTCAGGAACAATTTGAGGAATCACAGCATCATACAAGGTGGCCCAACTTGCACAAGGAGAATCCAATGGCTGCTACGCTTTTAAAGAAACTGTACCTCTGAACTTCAATTGGGGGCCTTTGGGATCGCAAATGCCTCTTTATTAAAGAAGAGAACTGTTTTTGCAATGAATTTCAATTAGACCTTTTAGGAATTAGCATTTCTATGGAATTGGAATATTTACTCATCTTTTACATTTAATGGTTTAGAGTCATTGACGTTACTTTCAGTAGTTTAGTGTACGAGGTTCTGAGCACTGGTTTATTGCATTATGTGATATCAGGGACTGATACGTGATTTGTTCACAAGGAGCGTTCACTATTAATTCATTTGATATTTTTAGATGGGACGTATTGTCGTTCGTTTCTGTAGTGATATTTTACCCAATTTTTTTTTAAAGTGCAAATTTTAAAGATCATACCACCTAATCCATAAGGACAAGATTTAAACAATGGTTTGTTACTATCATCATGTGACAAGTTAGGTCTCTTTACATGATGGAAGGATGGTTTTAAGAACTTTTATGATACCACTGCAAGATAAAGTTACAATTACTGATGATTGTAAATGTCTTTAAATGTTTTCCATATGAGGAAGCATCAACATCACTGTTTAAAAATGCACACGATCACCTCTCCGCCTTCAGTACTGTAAAACAGAATACAGTGTGACCATTTATAACAAATGAAGATGGCTGAACTAACCCTCAACATGCCGTCGTTTATGGAATCATCCACATGCTCCTATTTGGTGCTATTTTTTACTCTTTCTGTAAACATCTTTTTTGTTCATTAAAATACAATTATTCCGATTTCTACTTGTGCACATTTAATTCTGTATTAGTATTCAGCATTATATGCAATATATTAGTGAGACTGTAGAAAATATGTCATTCTATATCAACATTGTAAATGATCTTTAATTTATAGGGAATTTAAGTGGTGTGGTTACATTAAAGTGATTCAAAAGGGTATTGAATTTTTTTATTCAAAATAATTGTAAATAATAAAGAGGTGGTGCTGGTCAGTGAGTTCGGTTTGAAGATGAAAGGTCTTGATGAAGAATTGGACATTTCTGTGCACGTAAATAACTGAATGCAGAAAATTCTTATTTAGATTCATCACACTTAATATCTTGATTATTTGTATATGTAATATCTTTCAAACCTTCTTGAGAAAGCCTTCTTCCATATTTGTCCAATCATTCCCAATGTCATCTTACACATCTCTGGAGTCCACTCAGCAAGTCTAAATAGCAGTCCAGAGTCTTAGAATGAAATTAAACATTTAGTTTTACTCATTTACGACATACCTTAAAAGCATGATGTACGCCATTTCCACTGGCAGAATGCACCACATTAGACAAGAAACCAGTTTCATTGAGGAAGGATCTCTTATTTCTTCATTCTCCATCATGCTAGCCTTACAAAACACTAAATGGGGTGAAAAATAAATAATTTTTCTTCACAAATAATGGTGTCAAATGTCAGCTATTTCTTGTCTTACCTTTCTTGATGGATTCTGGAAGGATACGTTTAGAATTCCCAGTCAGTGTTGGCTTGTTTTTATCAATATATTTCTTAGATATTGGAATATGATCCCATGACTCTAGCAACGGCCAACTGAGCTTCAGGAGTTCTGGTAAGCAAAGCAAAATAAATTTGGATCCAAACAACCACAAAATTACCCTAAATATAATCTCAGAAAGAGTGTAAAGCCACTCACTATTTTCTTCTAAAAAAAGGAAAGCATCCTTATATCCGTTTTGACACATCTCAGCCAAGACCTTGTTAAAAAATACCACAACAATATGTGGACGTAAGTATGGTTTTGAAAATATGTCAAAATAGTCAAACATAAATTCAAAAATGTACCTCTGGTTCTGGAGGGAAAAATGCAATGACCACTCGGTGTGCATTAATGAAGCTGATGTGAATACTGACATTATTGTAGGATATTTCATGGAAGTAAAAAGGGTTGCCGTGAGGACTGATGTCGCTCTCTCCGGAAAAAGGGGAGATAGTGATTGTGTTCCTCAGACTAGAGAAAGGCATGTTATCACTCAATGCTCCGTCAACATACCTCTGAAAGCAGATAAGAAGAAAAATATATATAATATAAATGGTCGAAACTTTCATTCAAATTGAAAAGATGCACCCAATAATTATTTTTCTAATTAAAATGTTTTAAATATGAAAGAAATTTTTTTTTGTTACAAACTAGGATATCAAAACTCGTATGACTCGTAGAAAAAGCTGATTCTCTTTACATGGAGCGGGTCGCCACCATAGGGTCGCCGAACTCGCCATGTTAAGATCACGTGACCAGCCAAACGTGATTCGTTTCATCTCAGCTACTCAATCGTTATCTATGGATGCTTGCTTTCACCACGGGGGAAAAATAAACAAAAATAAAAGATAATTGCGAATTTTTTCTCATAATTGTGAGATATAAACTCGCAATTGCGAGATATATAGTCCAATTCTGAGTGGAAAAAAGACTGGCTATTTTTCTCAGAAATGACTTTATAACTCGCAATTCTGAGAAAAAAAAATCTGAATAGCAATTTTATGTCTTACTTTTTTCTCTCAATTGCCAGTTTATATTACGCAATTCTGAGGAAAAAATTTAGAATTGTGAGATAAAAAAAAAAGAAGAAAAATCGCAATTTCTTTTTTATTTTCTATTAAGTGTTGGAAACAAGCTTCTATAGTCTTCTATCAGAAACTTTCGCTCGTCAAATAAAAGGTTCACTTCTAATAGCACGTTTTCCCATTCCGGTTTTCTTATTCGTGATACTGCATCCACGCCACTAGGTTTCAGTATCAAGATAAAAAGGCCAGCAAAACATTAAAATTAGTAAAAAAAAAAATGAATGAATGCATCTTTAATTGAAAAACTGCACATTATATTGCAAATGAATCGCAAAATTACAGTCAAAAGGATGTATTTACATGACTATATGGCTACGTACAATTCCATGATAGCTTGGCGGCATCACACCACAATACAGTGGATAAAAGCAGCTACAAATCAGAGCCTGCAGACAGGAGCAAAGTGTAAAATCAAAAATCCTCAATAACACATCTATTCATTAAGCAACAAAAGCCATTGACAACAAGGTAGCTGAGTTCACCTGAATGAGATCTTCTTTACTGTCAAACTCAGACACCAGCACATTTGTCCCATCTGACACTCGTGTGAGTGACACATACAGCCGTCCACTGGCGAGTAGGTGTGCGTCATCGGGCAGGTCTCGGTTCAAGAAGTTTCGCACTATCTTCAGTAGGTTGAAGGAGGGATGTACAGCACCCAGAGTGCCTTTCCGAGCCTCTTGGGACATTTCCAGCAAATTTTCACAGCATTTGGCTTCAAAATGGAATTTCCTTTAGGACCACCAATATTAAATCAATAGGTGGGGTTCCTATCTCTTATGATTTGGGAATACATTTGGCTTTTTCCAAATAAATATTTATAATAAAGATTTCTCTGATCCATGACAAATGCCTTCCACAAATCTTTTTTATCATTTACAACTTTCAGGTGTTTATAAATCACAAATAATTGTTGAAACTTACCTGGAGACATTTGGCATGCTATTATTGCACCCATGAGAGCACCAGATGAAGCACCACAAATCTTTGCCACCCCCTTAAGAAGAAACCGGGCTTGTTCAAATAAACAGCAATAGACTCCACAGTAGTAAGCCATCAGAAATCCACAGCCAGCAAAAGAGATATTCCATTCTTTAGCAGACACCTGCATATTTTTTAACATACTGAATGAATCCCTGAGGTTACGCAGTGCAGGTGCGATAACTAACAATGAGTCCACAGAACGAGTGGACAGTCATCAGAACTGATCTGGCAACACTCTAGTATTGCGAAACAGAGTGTTGCAATCACAGGGATCATGTACTGGGAAAACAACTGTGTGGTGAGGACATTGGTAGTGATATTCTTGCCAAAACATTAGTGATCTTGAAAGCAATGATTGCGCTTTTAAAGAGATAGTTCACCCATAAATCGTGTACGCACTTTTAAGAGGTTTCAAACCTGTATACATTTCGTTCCACTGTACACAAAGGAAGATATTTGGAAGAATTTTTTTAACCGAGAAAATCAAAATCAAAAATCAAAAATTGACTACCATAGTATTTTTTTTCCTACTATGGTAGTCAATGGTGGGGGGGGGGGGGTGAGATCTGCTTGGGGCCAAATCGGCTTAAACTATCCCATTAAAGCACATTGTTTTTAATAATGATCAAATATAACATTTATAACTGATGTATTAAAAATACATAAAATATTATATCTTAATTACGAATTATAGTATGAATAAAAACAACAGAAATAAAGGATCAGAATAATCTGTTTATTTTTGTGACAATATAAAACTAAAGCAGTGCAATATGACACTCAAAACTAATAAACAAAGCAAACCGCGCTCATTTTAGAAAAATGCGCAGAAAATCATTGTATGAAATCCACCCTGAGAGGTTATTGTCAAAAAAAGATGTGAAATGAAAGAATTCTTCCTCTGACAGATTCACGCTGTACTGTCTCAGAACCTAAAAAAATAATCCAAAAAGTTGCATGATTAAATACAGGACGTGAACTGAAAGCGTTTTTAACATTAAATTGCGCCTTGTACCTTTCTAAAGTCCTGAAGAGAGATCTTTCCAGTGCGTTCTTTGTCAAAGGAGGTGAATTTTTGCCTCATCTGCCTCCAGAAGAGCTGGATAGGCCTGGAAATTCTCAGCATGGCTTCAACACACTGTCCACTAAGTGGACCGGGGTTCATCTAATGGAGGAAGTCAGAAAATGCTGAATGAACTGTACTGGCCTATAACTGCTCAAGATGACAGCAGGCTGTAATTGCAGTGAACTCACTGGTGTCATGGGGCGCTGCAGTTTGAGTCTGGAGGATGAAGTGTTGACCTGAGGGCTGAACATGAGCACAAAGTGCCGCAGGAAGTCCGGGTAAGAGAGACGTCCGCTGTTTTTGATGTCATATTTGACAGCCAGCTGCTCAAACTCGGGTGGACTCAGCTCAATATGGAGACCGTGGAGTATCTCTGCAAAACATCAATTCAAATTCACTATTTCCAAACAACATTGTGACAATCATATGGTAATATTATAAAACATTAACAAAGTAAGAAACTTCAATTACAGCACAATGTGTTTCCACTGTCATTTGCAATTTATTATTATTATTATGGGTCCCACACTTTTTGACATTAATTTTTATAATTAAACGTATTATACATAAAATAACCCTAATATATTAAAAAAAAGTGTTTGCATTGATAGATAGATAGATAGATAGATAGATAGATAGATAGATAGATAGATAGATAGATAGATAGATAGATAGATAGATAGATAGATTACATATTATCAATAAAATAAAAATATATAAGTTTATATAATTTCAAATAATCAAAACATAAAAATAACATTTATGTTATTTTATATTATGTATAATTATAACAAAATTAGTATCATTGAGATTTATTTGTTAAAATTATTTTTAATACATTTATTTATTCATTTTCATTCATATATATGAAGCATATATATAATTGTACTCTGTTATATAAAAAATATATACAAATGATATTATATATTATTTCAGAAAAATAAATGATTCCAAGACTTTACCATGATTTTTCAACAATTTAATTTTATAATCACATAATATATGAATATATAAAATATATAATATACAAAATATATAAATATATAATATATATTCCAAAATTTTAGTCATTATATATATATATATATATATATATATATATAATCATTATATTAAAAAAGGTATAGCAATTATCTTATATTATTTATTTATATAAAATCATTATAATTCAATAACAAATTATTCAGACCTATCTGCAAAATGTTTTTTTATGACTGTGGGAACCCTGTATTTTATGGATGAAATGTCCTGTAACTGATAATTGGAAAGAAATCTGTCCTAGGAACATATGAATAATACATACCTAGGAATATATCCACATCTATCTCCCCTGTTCTCTCAGGGTCTGCCTGCCTACATCTCCTCTGGATGTGCCTCCAACAATCCTGGATCCTGGATCGCACCTTCGTCTCCACATCCTCACAGTTTAGCAGTGGCGTGGACCTTCTGCTCGCTGTGGATGGCCTCTGAAGTCGCTCTGAGACTGAAGACTGTGAGATACAAATGACACTGGAGACACTTGAAGAGAGGAAACAACCAAAATTAGCAAATGAAGCAAGTAATGCACTGTACCTTAGAGCTTGTAAAGGTGCAGGGTGCTGTTTTGGGGCGTCTGAGGGATGCTGGTCTCTCCAGTGTTGATCTTGCTGAACCTGGTACTGATTTAGCAACCTTTTCCAGGCCTTTCTTTTCTCCACTGAACTTTTTAAGGAACTCTCGATATTGCAGATTTTCAAAGCCATTAACTGGTAGCATTTTCCACAGGTTTTGAAACTGAAAGAGATGATTGTGTTTCAAGTAATTAAAGATGCTCATGTGGTACACTCTTAAATAAGGTTCTTTATGGTTCCATGAAGAAATGCAAAAGGTTCTTTATAGTGGAAAAGGGTACTTTAGAGTTTTTAAATGTTCTTCACACTTAGTTCTTTTAAGAACTTTTCACTAAAATGTTCTTTGGGGAACCCAAACTGGTTCTTCTACGACATAGCTGTGAAAACCCCTTGTGGAAGCTTTACTTTTAGAGTTTACTGGAAGTTACCTGGTCGTCTGTAAGCCTCATGAAGTGACGATCACAAATGGTCTTAAAGTCCATTTTGGAGATTGTGTTTATATTGGCGTAGTCAAGGTCTACCATCTCCTTTGTTATAGTGTACATGCGGGCCGACACAACCTCCTGTACCCGCTTCAAAATGTCAGAGATGACTAAAGGTCGGGTCTGATTAGGAAAACGCATCTTATGGATTTTCTTCAGCCATTCATCTGCTGTCTGTTAGATTTAAGAATTAGCCATTTTAATATACTGTACACCATATGCAACTAAGAACATTCTACATTATAATAATATCAAAACAATTTCTGACCTCTTGAGAGTGAAGGTTGAAGACTTGGAGGAATTCCTTCCAGTCAACCATAATATCGTCTCCTTCACTCAGTCTCATCTCTGACAGCAACTTCCTGAACTGACCATCTGAGAGACGCATGCAGAAGTGGTCTAGTACTTGCCGAAACTCTATCTGTGTTATCAAACCATCTCCAGTCTTATCAAATGCAGAGAAGGCCTAGAAAAGCAAAACACAGGAGTCGTTTATATATGTATATATCTAACGCTTGTGATTAGAAAGATTTATCAGTGTTTTTGGAAGTTGTCTCTTATGCTCATCAAAGCCGCAATTATTTATGAATAACTGTTTTTTATTTTATTATACTTTAAAATAAAAGCTGAATTTTCAGTAGCCATTTTTCAAGTCTTCAGGCACATGAAATCATTCAGAAATTATTCTAAAATGCTGATTTGATGTCATTTTAGTATCATTGAGATACTATTATAGTTTTTAATATTTTTTACATTTTAGTTCAGATTTGAGTCATTGTGTGTTTTTAATGTCTAGTTTTTTTAATTTTATTTTTACAGTTTTATACAATTTGAAAAATTTGAAAATGAGCAATGTAGCCTTGACAACTAGCTGAAATAAAATACATTTAAGGTTTTTTTTTATATTTAATTTCAATATTTAATTTATTTTATTTCAAGTTAAATGGTTTTAAATGGTTAAATGGTTTCAGTTTCATTTAACCTTAATAACCCTGTTTGGTGCTCAAGTTTTTGATGAATAGGTACTTCAAAGTAACATCAGTTATTTGAAATATAAATCTTTTGTAACATTATAATCATATAATCGTTTTAATGCATCCTAAATGAATAAAAAAAAATCTTGCTGATTCTTAAAAAATTTAATTATGTTACACACCCCCCCCCCCCCCCCCCCCCCAGAAAAAAAACAGAATATGGAATTGGAACAAGTCCATTTTTTTTGTTAAAAATCTTCTTTTTAATTCCCAAACTATTCTTTTAAATCAGGAAGGAATGTTTTCACACCGCTCATTTTTCTTTTCTTTCTATCTTTCTTTCTTTTTTGCAGCATATTTAAAGTTAAAACATCTCTATAGCAGTATTAAAATATTATATAAATAGTCTGTACCTTGTGGAGAGTATCTGAGGAAGCAGTAATCAGCTCCTTGACTCTCTGTATGGCTCTTTCTGGGCTCAGCTCTTCAACATCCTCCACTGATTCTGGAGAACACACAGGCGGGCTTTGAGGAGAGTCAACTGGAGGTCCAGCAAGATGTTTTAGGAAATCAAGATATGGCAGCTCCTTCAGACAAACATCAAAACCAAGTCTGGAAAGTAAAGAGGAAAAAAGAACAAGAATGCAGTGGCAGACAACACTTACCACATTTTGAATAAATGAACAATAACATGTCTGTAATGGAGAGTTACCGGTTCAGTAGACATGTGAGCTGTGTTTCTGTTAGCTGAAAGCCATTTCTGCGCAGGAGAGAGAGCAGGTCTGTCACAGTCACATAACCATCTTTGTTTTTGTCCAGAACCACAAGGCTTCCGCTCACACTCTCAAATTCACTCCCGATCCACTTCCTTCAAATACAGAAAAATTCATGTAACACTATATGTATGAGCGGAATGTTTTCATCCACCATTACTTTCAGTCAAGATTTGATAGAAACAATTCTCACCTAAGATTTTGTAGCATAACCTCAAGATCAGGTGTTGTGGAAATCACTCTCTCTGTGAAATGTTCCTGTAAAGCGTCCGATTGACTGTCTTCATCTGATGTGGCTTTAAGCTTTCTTAAAAACGCTGTCTGAGTGAGAAAGCCCTTCCCGTCCTCATCATATCTGTGTAAAAGTGTTGTTTAGATTTATTTTCATTGTGTTTTAGTTAATGCCATGCTAATACTAATTCTGGATCAGCTGTTAAATACATTGAGGAACACACACACATATTAAAGTGAAATATAATGTAAAAAAAAAAATTAAGTTGCTTACCTGCACCAGACTTTTTCAAACTCATTTGGTGTGATGGGCATGGAGTATTTAAAAAGAAGCTGCTTTAGATCATTTTTGGTCATGATCCTTTCACCATTGTCAGGCAACTGGCAAAAAGCCTGTTGATTATTTAGTGGAAAGCTTAGTTTAAAAGAGCACTCATTCATTTTTTCCTCATTAAATGTTTTACAGGGAGGGGTCTCCTCATGGGAGCTGCCATTTTGAGTTCACATGATCAGTCAGATACTTGCTCAAACATATCTTGCACAGATTTCTACACTTTCTACACATTGGTAATTGAAAGCTATGTTTTTGCACTGTGTTATATCCAGGCCATTAGGTGTCAGTGTACAGTCAAGACTGCTATACAGCACAAAAAAGTGCCCTTTTAGTGAGCAGGACCGGATGGCGATTACCTTTGAGAGCTCTGAAGATCTTTTGTGTGCAATGGCTGCTAGATAGTCATGAACTTGGTCACATGCAATGTCAAGACACCCATCTCGTCTGAAAAAACATGAATTCTGAGTGGTTAGCTTTACAAAAACAGCTAAGATAAATATAAGGATTAATTCCAGAGAAGTAAAAGGTTCTTACAAGGTGTTATCATGGTGACGTGATTTTATCTTGCCACTTGAGACGACCTTTTTGTAGAAGTCAGTGTAGTTGAGTGTGGCACCAGGTGTTAGGCCCAACAAGTCGAGCAATCTCTGATACTCTCGTTCTTGGGTTACAAACATCAGACTATTAAAGAGAGTCCTGAAGTCAATCCGATTAACTATCCCATCTCGGTTCTTGTCCATGAGACGGAAAGCGGTCAGAGCATCCTGCAAACAAGAGCAAGTTAAAAATGTCTCAAGCAGTGGGACATATTCTGCTAAAAGTGTTTTTTTTTAGCATGAGAGGGAGTAAATATACAGGGGCCTAAAATGTATTTAGACACTTTTTTATAATGAAATTCATTGCATTACATATGTGTATACATATATAGGTACATTTCCCGTATGTGTGCGCTTTACAATTATTTTACTTTTCAAATAAAAAATGTATTTTAGTAAATAAGTAAAAATGATCCGTTGCTTTGATACCCCGTGATATTCCTCGATCCTCTTTTTAAGTTGAACAAGACAGTCTTCTGCAGTCAAAAGAGTGGAAGTTTGCACATTTTTTGTCTGTCTATCTTTGTCCTTTTCTGGTATTGTTACTTCTGTGGTAAAAAGAAATTAGAAAAATTATTTGTCATTTGTGCCAAACCTGCAAGACCTTCGTCCATGTTCGGAACACAAATAAATATATTTTTAATGAAATCTAAGAGCTGTCCGACCCCTTCATAGACAGCAATTTAATTACCATTTTCAAGGCCCAGAAAGGTAGTAAAGACATCGATAAAAATACCCATGTGACTCCCGCGGTTCAACTTTAATTTTATGAAGCTACAAGAATAGTTTTTGTCCGCAAAAACAAATGACGTTTTCTACGTCAACTACGTAGGAGACTGACAGGTAAGAGAAGAAATTGCTGAATAAAGGCGTTATTATTGTTTTGTTTTCGCGCACAAATATCTTAGTTTGTGTTCCAAAGATGAACAAAGCTCTTACGGGTGTGGAACAACATGAGGGTGAGTACTTAATAACAGAATTTTCATTTTTGGGTGAACTAACCCTGTAAGAAAACAGATTGTGTGTTGTGAAATATCAAACCTTCAAATTTGGCTACAAAGTCAGTAACAGAAATCGGACCCGAATTAAAACCGAGAGACTCAATAAGCATCTGAAACTGGGGTCCTTCCAGGAAAATACCAGAATCATCCAGAATCTAAAACCAAAAGTGACATGAATTAATGTAAAGAACTCATTGATTTAGACATTGCATGAATGTTGCAATCCATATTGTCAGAATAATAGTACCTGTAACGAGTTTCTGACCTATAAAAAACATTGTGACATTACATAAAACCAAAACATAGACAAAAAGTTTAAGCAGATCTCAGGCCATACCTTACAGAAATCTCTCAGAGTGAGTGCTGCTGTTGAGCTTTTCCTACTGGACATCAGATAGTCCTGAAGGGTCATCCTATACCTCTGAAGCCTGTCCTTTAGTTTCCATAGGACAACATCTTTTACTGCTTGTGCTTTCATGTTCAACATGCAGGCTTCATGTTCCTTTTCCTTCCTGTAGTATGCCAAAAAACCATTTATCATCTGTGATTCCTCATCAGGGCAGGGCGTTGTATATCACTTCTCGTGTCCATTGACTATACAGACCCCTCATTGATTCTGATGTCCTCATTCTTCTCTGGAACACCCAAGCTTGTCAAGAACAGCTTGTAGTTCACACCACCATCCTTCAAAAATGGTTCGCAGAGCCTTGTAAGCAAATAGGGGAAATTAGTCAGTGTCCAGAGAGGTAAGGCTGAGGGCAGAGAAGTGAGACTCACTTGCTGAAGTGGTGCTCGGACAGCGGTAGTCCGTGTTGTTGGATCAGTCTCCTAAGGTCTTCTAGAGGGATGATGTCACTCTGGTTTTGGGTTGTGTTGGTGATAGATTCGATCAGCATGTCATAGTTCTCAGAGAGCTTCTCCATCAAAATCCCTTCCACCTGAATGTGAAAGAAATAGTGTTGGCAAGTGATTCATTTTATCTTAGATATTCGATGGTGAATATGGCAGCTTTATACACACACAGAAAAAATACAGTAAAACTACTGTGCAGGTTACTTACTGCGTTCCATGTTGTTGTTGCTGTGGAAGGCAATGTGTTTACGCGTGCTGGAGCCTTTATATTGAGCTTTGGTGTTTGCTGGAATTAATGAACAGAACAGTTTTTTTTTTTTCAGATTCATTTTAAATGAGAGAATAACCTCTATATGGGAGAATCTATCAAAACCTGTCAAGGAACGTAATAAGAAATTATATCTTGCATAAAGAAAAACAAATGTACTATTGGACTTTTATTCATTAGGATCCAATGATTCTCATTGTATCGTTTTACTAAAAGTGAAAAAAGTAAAATATTGTTTTGTGATTATTTTAAAAAAACATAATCTATGGGAGTTTAAAAAATTGCATCTTCATTTTGTTATGTTACAGTAATCAGAATTGTTTGCATTTTGTAGTAATGAGAATCGGGTAAATTGAGCTTATTTGTCCTAAAAATAATGTCAAATGTTATAATACCACGATATGCCTTTGGTGATGAAGTGAACTGTCCAGGAATTGCTGGTAATTTATGACATCTGTATGTTCCGCATCCAAGACATCCGCAAGAGCTGTGAACTGTTCATCGGTCAGATGGAAATTCAGACTCTCCAGAGCCCTGCATAGTTCATCTCTACTGATAAACCCTGTTCTGTTCTACAGAAACATAACGTTATTAAGAATAGTTGTGCTTTAAATGGCACAGTTTGATTTACAACTATTTCTGAATATCAAAACATACTTTATCAAAGTCCAGAAAGGCTTCTGTCAGAAGAGGCTGATGTTGGCGTAGCCTTTGTAAAATTACTTCAATACTGCATGTTTCTGGAGTTGCTGGAGCAGAATCTTTCCTGGTTGAGAAATTTTTGCATAATATATATTTTTCATCAAATTATTGCATCAGAGTGTTCTAAATAATACTGATTCACGGGATGCAAAATATATGGCCAACTTACTGTGCAGTTATGTCATCTTTGAACAATCCAAGGAATATTCTCCACTGCACAGGCTCTGTGTTGCTCACTCCAAATCTGTGATGATAAATCAGCAGATGATGAATTTAAGAACTGCAAACAGGTAAGTACATAAACAACATGTTAAAATATCGTACCTGTTTAATAACTCCCGGAAGATGTTATCATCCATTGGAAAGAGGAAATTACTGAGGACAGATCTGAGATTCTCTTGAGAGACGAATCCACTGTCTATGACGTCAAATGCCTGTAGAGCTTTTTCAACAAGGCTGTGATTTTTCTTGATCTGTAAATTGCCAAACAAAGTAGAAAACTGTGTTTAATGAAATGTATAAATGAGATGAAAAATAATCAGTCATACTCACTTTGCGCAAAAACCTGTTCTGCACATCATCCAAGGTATCTCTGGATTTGCCTGAAAAAGCCCTTACGCTTGTCTTACTTTTAGGTCTTGTTGCAGTGCGACTGACAGCATCCCAGTTCAGTGCTGAAAATGGGCGTGAATCAGAAACAATTTACATAAACATAAGCATACATTTTATTCTGGTTTGCCAAAACTAATCATTACTTTATTATATTTTTATATTACATAATTTATTTTGCATAACTGTACCTAGTTGTATAGAGTCTGATGCAATTTTTCTATAGTTTTCACAGTCAACGCCAAGTTGCTCAAGAAACTCCTTGTAAGATATTGTGCCAGCATTATTCACACTGTAATGTGACCATAGTCTGTAGGAAAAGACATCGACACAAAAGCTTAGCATTCTGGGAAAAACAATAACACATCAAGAGAGCGCCATTAAATGGAAAAACCTGTGGAATTCTAGCTGACTCATGGGAAAGCAATATCCCTCTAGCACTTTACGCAGCTCATGCTGCTGTATCTGCCCATCACTGTTGTAGTCAAACAGCCGAAAAGCCCTGGTGATGTTTTTCAAATTGCCTCCAATCTGAAATGATGAGAATCATGGATATTACACACTAGCGTCTACACATAAATATGTATATAAACTTCAGACGTTATGACCCACACCTTATCTTTCAGACGACACTGTAGTTCTCCAAGTGACAAGTTTCTGTAACTTCCACTCCTGGATGGGATTCTGTCAAGAGAGTATATATTGTATGTGTAAAGAAATATTATACACTACCATTTAAAAGTTTGGGGTCAGTTTTATTTATTTATTTATTTATTTAAAAAAATTTATTACATTTATTCAGCAAGGACATGTTAAATTGATCAAAAGTGACATTAAAGACATTTATAATGTTACAAAAGATTTCTATTCAAATAAATGCCGTTCTTTTAAACTTTCTATTCATTAAAAAAATCCTTTAAAAAAAGGCTTTTGCTTGTCACAAACCCACAACGTTGATAATAATACAAAATGTTACTTTGAGCTTCAAATCAGCACATTAGAATGATTTCTGAAGGATCATGTGACACTGAAAACTAAAATTACAATATTACTGCATTTTTGATCAAATAAATGCAGCTTTGGAGGGCATAACAGACTAATTAAAAAAAATAAACTTTTAAAAGGTAGTGTATCAATTAAAGAAATGCAACAATTGAGAAAATATCAACAAAAGCATAAATTACCTGCCCACAGCAGATGAAACCTTGCAATATCTTCTGAGAAACTCCATATAGGGAATTGTTCCATTTTCTCTTAAGTCAAGCTAATATAAATATTTTATTTAGTGAGATATGAAACATTTAAGATGAAAAATCACTGTCTTAATGTCACAAGATAACAATAAGTGCACTGAAACGAACTCACCTCAGCCAACAGACCCTCAAACTGAGACTCGGTGAGCGGAACAATAAAGCCCTCAATGACACGTCTGAACTCTCCTTTGGTGACAGTTTTGTTGCCTTCTTGGTCAAAGGATTCAAAAGCAACCTTCAAGTCATCTTTTCTGTCCTTGACTCTCTCCAAGAGTACGTTCTCAATGTCCACCAAAGAAAGGTTGTCATCTGCCACTGACTGCACTGAGGAGGCTGTAAAAAAGTATATAAAATAGAAAATCTCCTCAACAAAAATGCTTTAATACAATATACAAGATAATACAAACTAAAAACAACTAAATAAACAGCATAAACCCTACCAGAGTCAGATTTGAGAGTGTTCCTCCTTGAGAGTTCTCGAGTGGAAGTGCGAGAGGAACTCTTCGGTCTAGGGATGATGGAGAGCCCTTGCGTTACAGGCCTCAGATCTATATGGCCAGAAATTTGAGGCATTTCTGTTGACTGTGACACCTGAATATAACCAATATAACATTTTGAGGTAAATAACTTTTTTGAAATAGTGTTTCAGTTTTCTCCTTTTTTAATTTATATATTAATTATTACAATATATTACAATGTTCGTCGTTAATGTAACGTTACAACGTTTTTAAATTATTGGAGACAATCAGAAAATAATTAATTAAGCTTTTATTAAGAACCAATAGCGTCTATCTCCTGAACTTAGCCATTTTTCTTTCAGAAAAACTTCTTCTTTTTACTAACCCCACTTTCCACAGCTGACCTCGGGCGCATTCTTGTATTAAATCTCGATTTAGACTATCGGTGTCCAAACTAAAGACGACAACTTTTGTAGTCAGACTAGTCAACCTTTGTAGCCAGTCGAGGACGCTCCGCTGTTTCCATGGATATGGTCTGGCAATAGGCTGTCAATCAGGCATTGGCCCCGCCTACTGGAATTCTTCACCTGTTGTACTGAAAAAGCGAATAACTTCACAAATTTTTTTTTTCAAACGGACAGTACCAAAGGATAAGCAGTGAATATTAATTTAGATAACATAAACTGCAATTTAAGAAAAATAGTGACAAACATGACGTTGTTGTTCTGTCCTGCTCAGCCAATCATCATTCCCGATAGGCGTGGCTACCAAGTGTCATGGCGGCCGCCGGGAGATTATTGTAGTGTGCCAGAGTCAGACCGCGGATTGTCTTGTTTTAGCTTGAACTGTTTTTATTGTCCTATTGGAGACGCTTGAATGTAAACAGACTTTTAAACATGGGGACCGTGTATGCCAGGGTAAGCGCATTTTTCCAGAGTTGTCGGAAAAGCTAAAGCAATGACCTCTGAACAGTCTTTGAATGACAGGCCGAGTTCAGCTCGACGTTTTGTACCACACATTGATCCAGATTAATTGTCAATGAGATAATAAAGCAATTTTGCACATATAAACGACCACTCTCACTTTACACAGAGTTATGTAGCAATCGACAATGACAAACTATAGCTGTCATACCTCATTTCCTTTATATAAGCACAATTTTATAGTATATCTATTGCAGTTTTACATTTTGTATGTGATCCTAAGATAATTTACTAGAGAAATCACATTCTTTGAGTATGCTTAATATAATAACATAATAGGTCTAAAACTGATACCTCAATGCTACATTTTTTTTTTGTTTTTTTACCCAGAGTCTGGAACCCCTTCCTATGCAAGGACCTGAACTGGGGGTTCAAGCAGATGACATGGACCTGGGGGAACCAGAGCATGAAGAGAAACAGGAAGTTCTTGAAAATAAAGATGTAAGATTGATATATCCAGTACATGCTTAAATGTAGTTTCAAATCAGGCATATTGGTGTTTTCATACATATTTTTTAATTGTTTAGGTTGTAGTACAACATGTACACATTGATGGTCTCGGAAGAACAAAGGAAGACCTTTTAACATATGAAATTGCTGATGTTTTCCGTGCCAAAAACTTGATTGATGTGAGTATTCTAGGTTTGCATTCACTTTATATATATATTTTGACTACTAAAACATGATTAGTTAATATATGTTGTAATATATATATATATATATATATATATATATATATATATATATTATATGTGTGTGTGTGTGTGTGTGTGTGTGTGTGTGATTGTAACTATATTATTATATAGTTATAATAGAATATATATATTATATATATATATATATATATATATTATAGTATAGTATATACTAAAAATAGTATAGTGTAAAAAATATATATATATTTTTTATTTATAGTATATAGTGTAATATTATTTAAATTATATTTAAAATTGTGTTTATATTTACAAATTTGTTATAGGTTATGAAGAAGTCCCATGAGGCCAGACAGAAACTTTTGCGCCTGGGGATATTCAGACATGTGGAAGTTGTCATTGACACTGCTGAAGGTACAACAATTATGCAAACAATCAGTAGTAAATAACCTGTAATCAAAGTGATGCATTCAAGTCTGAATTTCTCTTAAAAAATTAGGTTCTGATGCGCTGCCTAACGGACTGGATGTGACATTTGAGGTGAAGGAGCTGAGAAGAATGACGGGAAGTTACAACACCATGGTCGGGAACAATGAGGGAAGCATGGTGAGCTACTGATGAGCTGCATCATCACTGCTGGCTTCGTGTCTAAAATGAAAACTGAGATTGTTTACAAAAGTGTTGTCCTGGTTCTCATCTTAGGTGCTGGGTCTGAAGTTGCCCAATGTTTTTGGCCGTGCAGAGAAGCTAACCTTTCAGTTCTCTTATGGGACTAAGGAAACCTCATATGGCCTGTCATTCTTCAAGCCCCAGCCTGGACACTTTGAGCGGAAGTATGTTTCTTGCAATTGTAGTTAAGATTTGTATTTACGGTTACATTTACTTAAATGTCATGTTGCCCAAGTCAGTCATTAAACTTCCCCTATTATTCTTTTTTGGATATTACCTTTCATGTGGTGTGTAATTTAGTGACATCAGTAATTCCAGGCTTACTTCCTGCGCAAACCTATGTGTGTTTGTAACAAATATGTATAATGCCAGTCATTGGCTGCCAGTGAACAATGTTTACTTTGACTCGCCCTCAAACTGTAGTTATAGCTGAGGCCTGGAAGAGTTTGGTTTGTGTCATCGACATGCCGAGAAGATGCGGTTTTCTGCACTGCGAAAGCAAATCTAATATGCATGAACTTTGAAAGGATAAGGACTTGCGCTGGAATTGATACAGTAAAACTGACGCCCTCGTAGCTGTTCATCTACAAGTGCTGAGGAAGTTTCCAGAGCTCAGATATCATCATGGGAGTTGTTTCTGACTCACACTGTAAGTGGTAGACCAGTCACAACAGACTAGGCTATCTGACCAATCAGAGCAGAGTAGACCAATCACAACAGACTAGGCCATCTGACCAGAGTAGAGTAGGTTCTCAGAAAGGAGGGGTTTAGAGAGACTGAATCTTTTATTGAACCACTTCAGACACTGTGAGATAAGAGGTGATGCTGCAATGTATATTATGATAAAATGAAAGTGTTTTGACTTTGGATGCATGTAAACCAATTGTAGGAGACCTCCAAAACAACTCCAGGTACCATTAAAATAGCATAATAGGGGCACTTTAAAGTCAAGCACATTTCTTTCTCTTACTCTTTCAGCTTCTCCATTAACTTGTATAAAGTTACGGGGCAGTTCCCATGGAGCTCACTTAGAGAAACAGACCGAGGGGTCTCCACAGAGTTCAGTGTAAGGGATTTTATTTGGATCATTTATTTATATTTAAAGGGTTAGTTCACCCAAAAATGAAGTTTTTTCATTAAGCACTCCATGCTCATGTCGTTCCAAACCTGTAGGACCAGAACACAAATTAAGATATTTTTTGATCAAATTCAAGGGTTTCCGAACCACACAGGCAGCAACTTCAATCCACATTTCAAGGCCCAGAAAGGTAGTAAAGACGTCATTAAAATAGTCCATGTGACTGCAGTGGTTCAACCTGTTTTCAAGCAATGAGAATACTTTTTGTGTGCAAAAACAAAAGAAAAATAACTACTTTATTCAACAATTTCTTCTCTTTCCCGTCATTCTCCTACACTGTTCACATCACAGTCGGCGTTCTGAAGTAGAACACGGAAGCGCTTCACTGTCTATACAATGTAAACAGTATAGGAGACTGACAGGGAAGAGAAGAAATTGTTGAATAAAGTAGTTATTTTTGTTTTTGTGAACAAAAAGTATTCTTGCTTCTTCATAACATTAAGGTTGAACCACTGTAGTAACATGGACTACTTTAATGTTTTTTTTACCTTTCTGGACCTTGTATTGTGCAATGACCTTCTGAAAGGGTTCAAGGATTTAGAAACCCTTGGATTTTGTCAAAAATATCTTAATTTGTGTTCTGAAGATGAACAAATGTCTTATGGGTGTGGAACGACATGAAGGTGAGGAATTAATGACAGAATTTTCATTTTTGGGTGATCTAACCCTTTAAGGCATTTATTTATTTACAATGCTTCTACTTTCTCCTTAACTAAACCAGTCTTATTTTATGCAATACAATTTTAGTAGATTAAAAAGCCAAAAGTTTTAGTATATATGTAAGATATTATTTATTTGTCCATTGTTTAATCTATGATCCCCAGTTCCCCATCTGGAGGACAAATCACACATTGAAGTGGGAGGGTGTGTGGAGAGAGCTGGGTTGTTTGGCCCGCACGGCCTCCTTCACTGTACGGGAGGAGAGTGGCCATTCCCTCAAGTCCTCACTTTCCGTATGTGTCTGCTCTAAATTTTGGCTTTATTACACTCATTGATATATCATATCTGATTTTGAAGATGATTTTTTTCCTCACAGCACGCAATGGTCATCGACACACGCAATTCAACCATCCTTCCAAGAAAAGGTGCCTTACTGAAGATCAACCAGGTTTGTTTGTTATCTTTGTAAATGAAAGGAATAGTTCATCCAAAAATGAAAATACTGTCATTATTTACTTAATATTTATGGTCTGTCAGGAACTGGCAGGATACACTGGAGGAGATGTCAGTTTCCTCAAGGAAGATTTTGAAATTCAGCTCAACAAGACTCTCTTCTGGGACTCGGTGAGATGCTTTGGAAAAAGAAAAACGTTGCTTACGTTTGTTGCAGTGTGTTATTTTACTATCAATGATATACTGTAGTATGTAGTAATATTTAGTAAAATGCTAAAGTACTGAAATAAAAATGAATAAAAACTAAGTAGACATTTAAATACATTCAAAACCTAATAAAATTATAAAAGCAACAAAATTACTTCAATAAAAATGTCAAATATAAACATAAAAATTAATTAAAAATATTACTAAATAGTATGTTAATGATATTTAAAAAAAAGTAACTTATTTTAAGGTTGCTGCCAAAAAAATATCTAATTTTCATTTGGTTTAGTTTGAAGTACTTAAACTAATACCAAAATAAACATTAATAAAAACTAAATACGCATACAACGCATTCACGATATTACTGAATACTATAAATAGTACTTCAACTTAAACTAAACAAAAATTAGAAATGTTTCCTTGGCAACTAACTTAAAATAAAAAATATATTTTATGTATATTTTTTTAATATACTTTAAATAAAAAATAATAATATTTTAAAAGTTTATTTTACTTTTTTTTGCAGTTTACATTGTCAATCAACATAAATGTTTTTAGTTACTGGTTTATTACTGCTCTGTTTGCTGATGGTGGTCTCTTACAGGTGCTCTCCACCTCTCTGTGGGGTGGTATGTTGCTGCCCCTTGGAGAGAAGCCGTCCTGCATCGCTGACAGGTTAGAAAATTCCCGCTGTCATTGGTGAAAATGACCCAGAAACTCTCAAAGTAATGGTGGTTTTGTTTTTAAACATGTATTTAGGTTCTATTTGGGTGGTCCGACCAGTGTGAGGGGTTTCAGCATGTACAGCATCGGCCCTCAGAGTGAAGGTAAATCACTCTGACCCTGACGAAGCTCAAATCTCTATATATTCATGACTAAGGTTTGTTTTCTCTCTTCGGTGACAGGAGATTACCTCGGTGGGGAGGCGTATTGGGCTGGGGGGCTTCATCTGTACACCCCTCTTCCATTCAGGCCAGGCCGAGGCGGTTTCGGAGACCTTTTCAGGACACATTTCTTCCTCAATGCCGGAAACTTATGTAACCTCAACTATGGTAAGATAAATAATGCTGTGAAGGGCAAATTTTTCTCCTTTTTGTTTTATTAAACATGCTGTTTTTACCTACGTTTGTTGCTGTACTTTGAATCGTCCACTAGGGGAAGGGCCGAGGGCACACCTGAGCAAACTGGCCGAGTGTATCCGTTGGTCTTATGGGGCGGGTATTGTGTTGCGTCTGGGGAACATAGCTCGTCTGGAGCTCAACTATTGCATTCCCATGGGCGTCCAGAGTGGAGACAGGTAGACAATCAGTCAACCTCTAATACACAAGTGTTACATTTTACACGTATTAGCATTTCTTTTCTCTTATTATGAATTTATGATATAATGTGCTGATGTGTTTTGTATCTCAGGATATGTGATGGAGTGCAGTTTGGGGCTGGAATTCGGTTCCTGTGATTCCCCAATTCCCATGGGGAGGCTTTCTGTCACTTTGTACTTGTGATAAAGGATATTCATGATTCCACTTCAAGCTGCGAATTAATGTTGGCTAATTTTTCAGCGTTGGCAAACATGCTATACAAGTAAAATTGTCTAAACCCAAAAACAAAACATTTGTTATTTATCAAGTCACTCTTTTTAACGTTATTGGCACTTCATTGAGGAATACTTTGGACATCAGTGCTCTTATTGTCATATTTGTCAGAACAGTCAGTGTTCAATAAATGTCTCTGGCCTTTATTGTGGTTTCATGTGTGTTATTCTGCTGTTCTGTTATATATTAATTATAGCTATATAAATATATATATATATATAAACATTAAATAATAAAAAATTATATTAAAGAATTTAAAAATAAAAGAAGTGGGCTAATGTGGAGTACAGGCTTATTAAGATCACTTCCCTTGTGTGAGTGTTTGTGTATATAAAAACACAAAACAAGTCTAACTGTTAACAATATAACAGTTAATTCAGAAATTTTTAAGTTCAGAAATTATTCACACCTGCTGGACTTTTTAATCACACAAACACCAAGTCCATTGTCATTCATTTCTGTACTCACGTAGACCATTTTTCAATCACTGCCAAGCCATATTTAAAGACTATTGGTATTGTATCAATAAGCATACAGATACTGAAATACACACATATAAGTCTGTTTTAAAAAATTATTAAATTGTATCCATCTTAAACAATGCTTTTCATTACGTTTTCAGAAAATGTGGCTCAATGAAAAACATTAAGTAGCAACCATCATGAAAATAAATGGCAGTTTAGCTGCCACTGCTCTATATTTGCTTTAAAACATTCATCATATTCCTAAACATATATAAAAAAAAATTAAGAGAATAGCAGATCTGATGTATAACATCAAGTCACACGAGACAATCTAAGATTATATCTCTCTCAGTCGCTCCCACTGAGAAAATATCTGTGCAGTGTCCTAATGAGTCCAGTAGGGGGCAGAACTGCTGTGAATGAAGTAAGTCGGTCATCATTTAGTCTTCATCATGTAGGTCAAAAGCAGTATGACTTTCATTTATGACTTTCAACTATCCATTTAAATTGTAATAACAAATTCTATGTAGTATAAAGCTGCTTTTGGTTGAATTCCTCATCCTAGAGATCCACAGTAGTTGATAATCAAAAGTGTCCTGTTTAGTGTGTCTTGGGTCCACTGTAGGATAGCGGTCATGGCAGAAAGATGTATTATTATTCAGTGGAGGGCCAATGGGATAGCCAGACATATGAAGTACAGTGTGAGAGATACTGCTATACTGCATGCTCCGCCGCAGTCCTTAGCATTTTCCTGTAAGAACACAATACAACAAAACAGTCATTTATATTTGGTTGTACTATATATATATATCCTGACTCATTCACAAATGGGGTGGCTTACATGAGGATGGTATGCGTGACAAGACTCGGGTCGCCTGCGAATCTTCTGAGATTTCATCCTGTTGCACTTAACTGTGGCATTATGTTCAAAGAAGTTAAGAAGACTTCAGTTTCAAATAGTTTAACCAAAACAACATTTCAAAGACTAGATAATCATCGTGGAAGGATATATTTGACTTCTTTGGGCATGAGTGTGATGGGAGCATACTGTCGGGAGCAGTCGCAGTCAGCCTGGACCACCAGCATGATCAGGTTACTGTTAGGAACCTGCTGTAGGACAAACATCCTGAAACATGCCAGAGAAACAGAGGAATTGACAAATTGTTACTGGTACAAACCCCAAAACCTGAGGACAATCTGACAGATGGACTTACTTCTGACAGCGGCCACATTTGATGATGCTGTTGGTCTCTCTGATGGATGAGTCATACATGAAGCTGGGATACTCTGTGTTACAAGGCTGCATTAGTTCCACCTTCTTCTGTTTGTGTGCTGGAGAAGACCAGATTTTCATTATAACCGACAGATAAATACTTCATAATGTCTGTGTGTAGACCAGAGGTTTAAAAACTGGGTTTTTAAATATACATACATATATATATATATATATATGTTGTTATTTTAGGGCTGTCAAATGCAATTTAAAATGTATTTATAATACTTTAATATTTAAATCACTTATAAATTAATAAATATAAAAATATTCTCTAATGAAATCTTTGGAATAAAAATAAAATATAATTTATATAAAACTGCAAATGCAAAAAAAAAAACTGTTACAATGTTATTTTTAGGCAGCCAAATGTAATTTAAAATGTTACAATTTCTAAAGACTGGTAGAAAAAATAAAAAAGAAACAAAAAATGTATATATATAGTGACAATTATATATATATATATATATATATATATATATATATATATATATATATATATATATATATATATATATAAATAATAAATAAATATAAAAAAATGTATAATGTTTTTTAAAATGTTTTCTATAACATAAATATAGTGTACATAATATATTTGGCTGCAGTTATATTCATATCATATTTGGGGGATCTTGGCATTAAGAAGTTGGAAAACCTCTGGTCTAGGCCAGTAAAACAACCATTGCTTTTTTTTTAGCTATTAGTACAATGTCTTAATGATATGATTAAAAATGAGCATTTTTAGTTGGATGAAACTATTTAAAATGCACTTTCCCATTCTTGCAAAATAAATCAGGATCTCCTAAACTTTCAGACTACACTAATATTTTGTCTAGAAAACCATAGAAATATACTAAACTAAAAGCACTACGGATGACTAAGGCGTTTCGTTAGCTACAATTTGCAATTTCAGGATCAAAGTTGGCATTCTAACGGAGACGTTCAGTAAGCCAATCTTGGCTATAGAGAGGCTCAAACTATATGAAGGACATGCGCTCATGTACACAGTCAGCAGGGCTGATGGACACTTACCTGCATGAAACCCAGCTTTAGCTGCACAGCGTCAACGACAAACAATTACAGCAAAGGGATGAACAACAATGGAAATGGAGAATGAAGACAGACACATTATATGAAATGAGGCAGACAGACACATTAAATGATACAAAACTGTAAGATGGAGATGATGTTTATATGTTTGAGTGTTTGAGGAATTGTGAACTACACATTGGGATCGGTCTAGATTTCCTAAGTGGCGCACATGTCCAGTTTTAGCAGGTTTACTGTTTTGTCCTTCATAACCTTTTAACTTACCATCCACTACATAGTCGCTATGCCAAAGTCCGCAGATGTTGAAGTCCAACAGAAACCTGAAAGTTTAGATATGAGAATACATTTCTACTGGCAAATCAAATTACATTTCAAATGAATTAAAACAGCTCATATTCCTTCAAGTGGCACATCCTCAAACAGCACTTACATCACGAAATGTGAGAAGAACCATTTTATTATTGCCAGCAGACCATAGAAAGGCTGTGAGGTGAACAGAGGTGGAGTGTCAGCACAGTAAAGACTACATTAAAAGATGTTTCTCTCTAATAGATGCTAAGATGTACATACACTGAGCAGAGGTCGAGCTCCACTGGCGTGATGATGGGTGTTCTTACACATGGCCTGGTAGTCATACAGAGTCACCCTATAGAACAGTATAGAAGAGCATTTCCTCTTGTGCAAAATATGAAAGTCCCATTAAACTTTAAAGGAATTAAAGTGACAATTCACCAAAAAATGACAATTTTTACATTATATTTTATTACATTAAATCAGCAATCATCAGCAACACTATAAATATTTTAATGATTTTAATCAATTTCCCCCATAATCTCTCAGAAATGTTCACTTATGTCTATGTATGGCATTATTTTATTTATTTATAAAATATTTTAGTTAAAATATATACTAGTGATTATTGGTCTTTATCGCTATGTATTGGAATATATATATATATATATATATTATATATAAAACATTTTTTATTTATTATTATTATTATTATTATTATTGTTTTTAACAGTATTTATTTACTTCTTGTATTACAACATTTTTAATCTACAACTTGGCTACACCCAAAATGCCCCCCCCCACACACACACACATACACACACACTTTGATGCATCCTTGCTGAATAAAAGTATTTAATTCTTTCAAAATAATCTAAGGGGGAAAAAAAGGTATTTGAAGGGTTCAGTTACCTTTTATACAAGCCAGTTTTTAGTAACTGGGCCATGACAGATCCATCTATTTCCCCGAAGAATTTTCCAACCTGTGTGAAAAGAAATATCACATATATTAGTAACATATACAGAGACTGTGATATAGAGTGAGGGATTACTTATGGCCCATTTTGGGGTTTAATATACAATAACACATAGTATGAATTAAATCCTTTCTGAATCCCTCGATGAATAGACACACACACACACACACACCTACACGCTCATAGACAGACTGATGTGCAGTGATCCAGATGTGCAAACAGATGCCTGAAACTGCCCTCCCTGCCCAATGGCAATCTGGGATTAGACTCCATAAGCAATAATCTCCTGGCTACTGCTCACATAGCTGCAGTGCACATGTTGTTATAAACAGATGCGGTTCTGGTATGAAACATTGTCATCATATAGACATGGATATGCAACAAAATACACAGTATTTATATTTAAAATGGTATGAAGCAGGGTTAATCTAATAACTAATTCAACAATAGTGATTATGTTAATAACCACAATGATTTAAATAATATCCTGTAGTGAGTGAAATATAATTTACATTAACAATGGACTAAACTTATTTTTTGTATTTTTTTCTTTGCATATAATTCAAATTTTGTCAGTAGAATTGACTAAGATTATAGAATGTGACATGTTGTACAGTCGTGGCCAAAAGTTTTGAGAATTACATAAATATTGGAAATTGGAAAAGTTGCTGCTTAAGTTTTTATAATAGCAATTATGCATATACTCCAGAATGTTATGAAGAATGATCAGATGAATTGCAAAAAGAACGGTCCACACTGCAAATACTGACTCTTTGCATAAATGTCATGTAATTGTCGATAAAAGCCTCTGAAACGTATGAAGTGCTTGTAATTATATTTCAGTACATCACAGAAACAACTGAAACAAAGATCTAAAAGCAGTTTAGCAGCAAACTTTGTGAAAACTAATATTTATGTAATTCTCAAAACTTTTGGCCACGACTGTAATACAAAAGTCACTGTGAAATAAAAATAGACAATTTGGGTTTTTTTTTATGGAGTATTGCAGTAATTGTTATAAATGATTTGTTCACACTTACACATAGTTAGTTTTTTTATATATATATATTTTTAAAATCCAAATACCCTTGTAATCTTTAAAGAGTGCCTGTTATGCTTATATTTTTAACATTCCTTAGTGTGTAAAGTTGCTGTAAGCACTGTTTATGAACTTCCTGAAATGCTTTAATGTCTTGAGTTTTCTTCCGGGAATGTACACATCACAATGTTCCTCATTTAAATAATTCCCAGCCAAGGCATACGCAAAATAAAGAGGCGAGGCCTGGTTGAGTTGTGTTAGTACTGTTTTGAAACTCACAATTATTGTAATAGTCCAGCCGACCAATCAGAGCACACTGTGCTTTTCAGAAGGAGTGGCTTCATAGAAACCGAAACTAAACAGAGCGTTACTGACAGACTGGGAAGAGAGGTGCTGCAACAATGTAATTTATGAGAAAAATAATGTGTTTTTTTACACTTAAGCATGAACACCTATTCTAATAGACCCAAAAACAAAATCAAGACTTTGTAAAAGAACATAATATATAAATATCTTCCTCATCTCTTCTCTTCTCTGATGTTTCCTGGCAGAAGGGCAGGACAACCTGTCACTCACATGACATCACAGCGATAGCAGTCCAACAATCCAATCATTTTCTGATGGATAACACGACATTTTTTACTCATTTGAGAAGCCATTTTACTCAGATATACATGAAGAAAAGACTATCGCAACTTCTGTTTCATGCTGACTTTAAAGTATTTATTGTCACACAAACACAACAACATCATATTTAGTAAAAGGCATAAAGGTCACCCTCAACAAATATATTCTGTCTGCTCTCTACTGTCTTATAAATAAAAAAACAAAAAAATATTTTAAATATATGGCAACCTTTTCCATCTAATCCAATTTTACCCTGCAGTCTAAGTCCAATCTCACTCTCTCAATCAATGTCTCAATTGGGAACCCATCTGTTTGCTCCAAGGACAAGCTTGTGGTACATTATTGAGTCCTCACAGGAGAACATCCGCCTACCCCATCACCTGTCCTTCACATCTAACCCTCTGGGCAAGGAAACATGCAGCTAGAACCATCATCACCATCTTCCATCATCTGCTTCTACTCTCTAGGAAAGGCTCAGCTCACCACACCAAACTGATTTCTCCAGCAGTGGCTTTGCGTGTTGAATTTCTCCAGAGCAATAATGATGGAAATGTTCCACAGTTTTTAAATAAATATTTTAAAGGGTTAGTTCACCCAAAAATGAAAATTCTGTCATTAATTATTCACCCTCATGTCGTTTTAAACCCACGAGATCTTCATTCATCTTCGGAACACAAATTAAGATATTTTTAATGAAATCCGAGAGGTATATGGCTCGTCCATAGACAGTACTTTCAAGGTCCAGAAAGGTACTAAAGACATTGTTAAAACAGTGGACGGGACTATGAAGTGATGAGAATGCTTTTTGCGCGCAAAAACAAAACAAAAAATAATGACTTTATTCAACAATATCTTCTCTTCTGTGTCATTCTCATACGTTATTTGCGTCCAGTGCTTCCAGGTTATACATCAGAACGCTGACTCATTATTGGCTGGCTCCTGCGTCAGCATCACACGCATGTGTCGTGCCGCTCACGTGATCAGCTTTGGCCAATGCTATGGACAACTCATATACCTCTCAGATTTCATCAAAATATCTTAATTGTATTCTGAAGATGAACGAAGGTCTTACCGGTTTAGAATGACAAGGGGGTGAATAATTAAAGGGTGAACTAACCCTTTAAGCTACCTATCTATACAGAAATTAACTTCAAAAATAGATTTAAATAATATTCACTTCAGTAAAATTTGTGATAACAAGCCCCTAATCTCCTTTATGTATTATATACATATATTTTGTCATAAGTATTTTATTTTTTCTTCAAGACTGGTTTTAAATACTCACATCTCCTCTGTCCTTCGAGATCAGTATGAAGCCATTACTGTCAACAAGGTAACAGTTGACATCCTGTGAAAAATAGAGCTGGATTAGAATTGACTAAAATCCACTCCAGTGAATTGGTTTGCGTAATTGTACTAGTTCAGAAAAACGTTTCAAAGTTTGCATAAAGGCCCTGTCCCAAATGGCACACTTGTGGTCTTGTTACACGTCTGCTCTTTCGTGAGGTAATGCCACTTTGACTGTTGGGTATAAGTCTGCTGTATATTGAGGACACATATTGGCCACAAATGACAAATGAGACACCCTACGGACTTACTCGACATGTGTATGCGGCGGCCATTATAACTCCACAAGACCATAAGTGCATATGAAGCGTGCCATTTGGGTCAGGGCCAAAGACGACACAAAGAAAAGTCAATTAGATTCACTCACAATGCTCTCGCAGCTGAGAGGACATATACCCTCCACATCACTGCACTACAAAGAGTAAGAAGACAACCGCAAGGGCTTTAGTAAATGGACAAGAACATTATGTTGGATACATTCTATTAAGCGAGCACTACATTGGTGAAATCACTAAATTACCAATATAGACATTACATTATGGTACTTTCCACAAATAGGGTATAAATTAGGACCTAAAAAGTTCTTTGTCAACAAATGAAGGCTTTGAACCCTCAGCAAATGTTAAGCATCTTCGGGGGGTCAAAAATAGATTTTATACAAGTAGCAATTTTAACAACCATGTTACCAAAATTTGGTGCATGTCTCAATTTGTTTTCTAGTAATAATAATTGAATCAATCATATCAAAATTAAATGAAATTAATCAACAACAACAACAAAAAAGGAACTGGTGTTGCAAATTTACCCTTCGGACCAATTGCTAGTTTGTAGTTATTGACAAAACTTTTGTTTCCCTTAAATTAAAGAAAAATGTCTGTTTGATCATTTTTCGTATGATAACGTGGGTTAACACAATTGAAGGTTAAACTTGATAAATACAGTTAACAATTATAAGTGCAATGATTTTTATTGAAATTGGGAAAATGGAATGAATGGAATATGTCACATTTTTAATGACTGTTACTTTAATAAATGATCTTGTGGTAAAAAAAAATAATACAACAAATTTTATGTCTAAATTGTTATGTGAAAATTATTTATATTTTCATTGTTGGATGCTGGTGAAAAGGCCTCTGATGTGGGACAGAGCAAAATCCCAAGGGGGATACAGGCATTTGATATTTAAAGCTAGCTGCTTTTCATATTACATCAATTTTGTGTTATAAAAAGTCTAATATTTCTCATTAAAAAAAAAGCATGTACAAATGTATGCATCTAATGTTGTTAATAAGTGATTGGACACCATTGTGTATCATATTAATGGAATGTGCCTTATAAATGCATTTTGGCTTCTTTTAAAGTAAAAATCAAGCAAAGACAATGCAGTACTTACATCTGTGTTGTTTGGCTGATAGGAAATAAGGGAAGAAAAAAAAATGAAAAGGAAAAGATTAAGTGATTCAGATAGTTGTTTATAGGTTTGTTTGTGTTGCACTAGATTAAAAAGAACAAGAAAAGAGCCCTTGTGTGAAAGGGGGGTGGTGATTGAAACGTCCTAGGTTTAAACCCCAGAAGGGACCATAAGTCATGTGGCAAGTCGCATTGGATAAAAAGTGTTTTCTAAGTAGCAAGCATCTTGATAAATTGCTCGGAGGCCTGCAGACGTGAGAATGCACATGTACGCTTAGAAATCTCCAGTGACAAACACTATTTGCTCATTCATCAGTGTAAGGCGGACAGGAACCGAGACACACCATTAAGCACAGACCCTCAGTATAACAACATCTCATATTTCTAGATTGTTGTCATTTGCAGTCTGCCTTTACGCAGCAAATTCACACCTGTATGCATTTATAATATTAGTATTTTAACATGCATATTTTTGTAGTTGTGTCTCAAATATAAAATATGTACCAATATCTGAAATTAACAAATATCTTACTAACTATTAATAAGCAGTAATTAGGAGTTTATTGAGGCAAAAGTCGCAGTTAATAGTGACAAGGATGGCTTGTCAGGCATAGCAACAGGGAGCAGGTTTTGCAAAGGGCCAGTTAGACCCTAATCTAAAGTGTGACTGAACAAGTCATTTGTTACAGTATTTAGTCTTGTTAGTTCATGTTAGCTCAGGTCCATTAAATAATATTAACAGATACATATGTTGAGTTTAAAAATGTATTAGTAAATGTTGAAATTAACATAAACTAAGAATAATACATGCTTTAGAAATATTTTTCACTGTTTGTGAAATGTGGTTAACTAATGTTAACACATGAAACCATATTAAAAAAGTGTTACCAATATTTTTAAGAAAATGTTTGAGGTCAAACTCACTTGTTTGGCAATTGAAAAGAACACTTTCTCCAGGAGGACCAGGGATGCTTGCATTCCAATTGCTGCACATGGAAGAAACAAGGGGAAAATCAGAAAACATTCAATAGGAATAAATGAGGTATTTTACAGAGATTGCATTCCAAGAAATAAATAAATGTTTTGGATAGAAAAAAAATCCATAAATATATAAAAAAAGAAAATAAATCTACAATTTCTAGTCAATTAAATATTTTAGAGCAGACAAGACAAATACAATTTCCCTAGATGTTTTACAATGTTATTAATTCCCATGATTTTCCAGCCCTGGAAATCATCATTTTAAAATTCCCAGATATCTCCAGGTTTTTCATGAGCGTAAGAACCCTGTATTCATGTTTTCCTGGAAACATTTGTTGACGCTCTATATCACACGATTAATCCTCATATGTTCAACATCATAAGCTACAGGAAAGAGTCATGAAAAAAAGGAAGAGGCCATTTCTAAGCTGTATCAGCTGATGTTTTTTTCTCTTCTGCCCCCTCCTCAGTCCATCTATCTCTCTCTCTCTCTCTCTCTCTCTCTCTCTCTCAGGCACAGACTGTTCTAATGTTAGTCCTACTTACTGATGTGACCCACGCTCATACACATACTGGACTTTGTAGCTGTGAGGAACAACTGCACTTTCCTCCTGTTTCCTTCGTTTTCTGTTGTTTCGCTCTCTCTGTCTTGATAGGAGCAATTATGAGGACTCATAGATGAGGACAACAGGAAGGTATGTTTCAGGTCTGATTTGCTTTTAGTACAAGAGCAATCGTAATCATTTCTCACTGATTAGGTGAAATATGCAATGGTCGTTATTTGTGGTCAATCAATATTTAAGACTTTGTTGCACAGAATAAATTCTTTCTTTCCAACAGTTTTTAGTATAATTCAAGTTCATATGCAATTCTTTTTTTCTTAGGGTTTTATTTCTATTCTAGATCTATAGAACAATGCAGTTCAATCAGTTATAAAAGTATAATTGTATACAATTTTATGCGTTTCAAGAAGTGGACATTCCTGCATGCGCTATTTGATCCTCTTTTCACTGATAAAGCGGATGTTGTTCTCAGCTCTGATTTATTATCTAATGGTGTGGACAGTTTAATCCGATATAGTTTAATGCAACAAATGTTATGGGCAAAAAGGAATAAGAGCAAGTAACCTCAAATGCCTCTAGTTTTCCACTTGACTTTATGCTCTTACAACAAGTAATGAGCCTCTGGCCAGCTTTTATACAAAGTACTCTCTTTCACTCTTTCTTTTCTTCTGAAGACTCAAATCCATTTCAGGTCTGCTTCATGTTCAGCCTTCACAGGGCATTCATTTTACATTTTAATTTTAGTCAGCTTATTAGTAACGACATAAATTAATCTGTACCAGCTCAGCATGCACCATATGCCCCATCCTCCTAAAATATCTTCTTCTAAGGGTATTACCATTATCAGTGTTCGGGGTAACGCGTAACAAGTAATGCGAGTTATGTAATCAGATTACTTTTTTCAAGTAACTAGTACAGTAATGCATTAGTAATAAGTATTACTAATATTGCATTAATTTCTATAAAAAGTAACTAATTAACTCAATTAGTTACTTTTTTATGGAGCAACGCAATATTGTAACGCATTATTTTTAAAAGTAACTTTCCCCAACACTGACCATTATCGTAACAATTACAGCACTTCCGGGCGATTTCAAGGTGGATTCATCATGATGGAGGAGAGCGGATTCATATGGCGTAGACTAGTGGATGCTCCTGTTTGCTGAGGGACTGTTATAACAGGATTTGGTGAACAATGCAGACCAGGATGAACATTATAAGTAAGATCCTCAACTTATTATAAGTATCCTCAACATTCTCAACTCTTACAGTTTTCTAACCATCTCCCTTTTCTTGTAGTTTCCTCAACTTTGATGACCCTTTTGAGCCTGTGTGGGACATCAGCAAGTTGTCCATCAGTCTGTTCCTGCAACGTGAACCAAACAAACTGCAGTGACCTTCACCAACTGGCTTCCTTGGACTCCATCCTGGACCAGCTTCCCTTCAACACAAGCTACCTCAACCTCTCAAAAAACAACCTCACTATTGTGGAACCTGGGAGCTTTTCCAATCTCAGCAGCCTGCTATATCTGGACCTCTCCAGAAACCTTCTTTCCACCATCTACCATGGGTGTTTTTCCAATTTCAGTGGCCTGCTGCATCTAGACCTATCCAGAAACCTTCTTTCTAAAGTTTTTCCTTCTAGCTTCTCCCAGCTGAATAACCTGGAGTTCCTGGATCTCTCTGAAAACCTCCTTGTGAGGCTCCCTGTCAACCTGTTCTCTGATCTTGGCAGCCTAACAGAGCTGGTTCTAAGAGGCAACAGGCTTAAGGAACTGAACCCAGACCAGTTCAAAGGCTTGACTGAGCTTAGGCGTCTGGATCTTTCATTAAACAGTCTCATCTCCGTGCCCACACATCTACTGGATGGGCTCCAGAACCTAGTGTGGCTCTCGCTTTTGGGCAACAAGCTGAGAACCCTTCAGCGGACTTCACTTGAGCCAGCGACTGCTCTACAGCACCTTCTGCTCGACGGAAACCCCTGGAATTGCAACTGCAACTTAATCCCACTCAAGCACTGGTTGGAATTGATCATATATACAGGTGAGTGAGGTCATTATCACTGCTAGGAATTAGTGATCCACAATATATTGGTACCATATTGGTAATCAGCAAATTAAGAGAGATTTCAGAGATTTAAAGTCACAGTTTAACAGAAGTAGATTGTTTGTTCTGTTTTGTGATATATCCGAGTAAAATGGGTTATAGAAAAAGGAAAAAAATATAGGCTGGGGACGTGGATCTATATATCGGTTGTTGACTTGATGTAGGCGGATCTGAATGCGCGTTTGCAGTTGATTGTAAGAAAGGGGCGGAGTTTAAATGGACTAAATGATAGAATTCTGGCATACATGACCAGAACAGATAGAAGTGTTGTTTTCACCAGAAAATGACATTATGAGGTAAAATAAAAATGGTAAAAAAAAAAAAAAAGAAAGAAATATATGCATGGATAAAACATTCACTATAAGAACAAAACAGGCAAATAAATAATAGAATAAATTTTAATTTCATGCTGACTTTGTTCATGCTCATTTCCTATATTTTTTCCTTTAGATTACTTTTGCAATCAACTGACACTTGTTTAAACTTAATCTTTAAAAATGCTAATAACTTATCACTGTTAAATGTAATATTGAGTATATTGTGAAAATTGTTTTTATAGTGTAAATTATAATGTTGTGATATCTAAACTTTTTTAGATTTTTTAATATTTATTTTTAATGCATTTAGACAAAATAATATAGAATTTATTACTGGCTATTTATTACTATATGCGTATGTGTATGTGGTGTGTATACATTTTATAAATAATTATTAAATAAATTAATTGTCGCTTTTATTTTTTACAGTTTATTTTTTTATTTGGGTCATATGAGCATATTTATCAGCTTACCGGTATTGGAACATATATATTTAATAAATGTAAAGATACTGTACATACATATTTAACATAGACAAACACATTTAACAGGTTTAAAATGCATTTAAACATCTGAATGTGTTAATTAATATTTTAATATCTAAATTTTTTTTAAACGTTTTATGTGCTTTCTTTTTTTGGCATTCCATAGGTGGTGATGTAGATTCTGCCAACTGCTCCTTTCCTTCTAATTTGCATGGTAAGGATCTTCGCAGTATCCCTATGGACATGTTCAGACACTGTTACCCCCTCTATCTCGAGACCAGGAACCCATCTGCTGCCGAGGGCCACCAGGTACCAGCCGGGTCAGCAGGAGACTGTACTCGCCAGCGCTACCGCCCCGTGAGTGTGCGCCGAGCGACCGTCACAGTGGTGATAGCTGGAGTGGTGTGCGGCGTGGTGTGTGTGCTGATGGTGGTAACGGCCACCTACGGCTGCATCTATGCAATGCTGGTTGCTAATGAACAGCAGCAAATGGTGCTTGGGAATAGCCAGCAGCAACAGCCGCTGATGGTGGCAAAGGAACCAGCGCAGGATGAAAAAGAAGATCTGATGCCAACTATCGGAAAGGGAGCAGAAGCCACTGAGTGTGTAGGGTGGATGGCATTTCCTCCAGAAGTGTGTGTTTAAAGCACATGAGGACCTCTGGAGGTTTTATTGGAGCGTTTTTAATCATTGATGTTCATAGATTTATAGATGTTTAGTTTGGGAGGGAGAGTTGGAGGGCAAATGACCGAATGAAGCTCGGGAGTAATTATAACTCCTACTAATTGATTTAATAGAACTAAAAAGACAAATTATTTAAAGCTCACCATAGGTATCAAATGAAGGAAAATTTCGAAGCTATGTTGGATATGATTTCATGTAATCTTTTATATTTTCCTATGAATTCACCAAACAAACCAACTAGATTTCTTATGGTTGCTGTTAATCATATGTTAATTAGCATATTAAATGGTATATTTTTCTAAACTTTAGAAACTATATTGTAAATGTGTTTGTCTATGTTAAATATGCAAATACAGCACATATATATCAAAGTACAGCATACATTAAAATTCTGGTCAATAATTGTGCTAGACACAAGCTGGTCATGTTATTATAATTCTATACTATTTAATCAAAATAAATGGAAAACTATACACTAAAGAGGACTGAAATCAATCATTTTAAACTTCAGAGTGATTCCATTCACAGATGACATCACTACATTATAATGTACAATATTAAAGTTAAATATATATATTGAAACTTGTGTTTTTAAAAATTACTTTAGTGAGCATTAGATGGTGACATAGGTAAACTAAATGTAAAAACAGGTGAAATGAGCATATGAAAAATACTTAATATCGGCCAAACAGAATTCAAATATGGACACTCCATTTTGTGCAATTAATTATGCTAAATGATGGCAAAATTATATTCTGAATGTAAAATCATGTTTCAGAATTCAAACAATGGCAGACAGATGTCTTACCTCCAGCAATAGCTGTTCTTTTCCCTTCCGTCACTGTCACAGATGTTACCGCCACAAAAGTGTTCCTGCCTGGTGGACATAGGATACTGTCATAGGGTACTGTAGCTCATGCAACAAATATAAACTTTGACATTACCACAAGTCCATTCAATAATCAGCATTTAAGCACCTTTGTTTATATCATCATGTGGGACATAGAATAAGAATTGACCAGGTTTGTTCTCAGCTGCCAGGCGATACCAAATGGGAAAGTGGTCCACTGTGAAGAGGTTCTCTTTGTCCACACGGGTCAAGAACTTCCTGTGAGGTCACAGTATCAGGAGATTTGGGGAAAGACCAAAATCTCTTAGTACGTTTTTAAAAAAAAATTTTGTTTCAATAACATATTTCAGATAAGAAATAAAATCTGACAGTAGCATCATAAATGTTTTTCATTATCGCAAATCACACTAAAAATTGTGTTTTAGCTGGTATATCTATCAATGTTAAATGACTAACACACACACACATATTTCATTACTGCTTAGTAGAGGTGTAACAGTACATGTATTCATCCCAAACCGTCATGGTATGACGTCAAGGTTCAGTGAGTCAGTCAGTCACAGGCAATTCACACTTCAATCCGAGTGGGAATGCTTACCGCCACAACAGGAAAAAGCACAGAAGAACAACAGACAATCTATGCATATATATATGTTTAGGTGTAATCTCTCGACCAGTGTTTCAACCACGGAAAACAGCTTGAGAATAATATATCACGTAGTATTACATTTACCTCAGGTAAGTCATTTAGTGTCCACAGCATGTTAGTTCAATAGAGAAATGAACTCTAGAGAAGAGCAAGATTTCACTAAATATACTGTATGCACTATATTAGCTTATTTATTCATTATATTTACTTTACCTGTTAATAATGTCTTCATTATTTAATATATGTGTCAATCAATTCATGAAAACAAGTTGTTACAGTAACTGTTTGAATATTACAAAAATGAATTGGACTAGTAAATTACTTCTTATAATTAGATTTAGAAGTTAATGCAAACCTGACTTATGTGCAATTTACATGTTTGTTTTTTATATCTGAGTGTTGATTATTACATCTAAAAATAAACAGCAACTGAATTTAATAGTTTGGGCTCTGTTGTTAATTGTAACCTTAAATATTATAGTGCAAGTAAGGGCTACCTGTATATAATTTACAGAATGAGCTCAGATAGATTTTTTTATCCTTAAGAAAACGCTAATTAAAATTGAATTTATTTAAAGAAAGAGATGATATGTTGAATAAACCACTGTTTAATAGAAAAGAAGCAATTTTTTTTGCAATGTTTAGTTTTCTCCCCCTGCTGTACCGAACCTGAACCGAACCCGTACCGAACCATGACTTTAATACCGGTACATGTTTGTGTACTGTTAAACCCCTACTACTTAGTAATGTAAGCAACTTGAGGAGTTGATTTTACTATATCTCACTCACTTTCCCACTCGTTTCTCACTTCCTGCATATCTGATCACACGCATGAGCCCAGAGCGGGTTCCAAGGAAAGCTGACTCCATGCCTTCATCTACGCTATATGGGAGATAAACACAAAAGAAAATGACTATAAAAACAGTTGCCAGTGGGATTTTATAGAACACATAGTAAAGTATGGCTTTGTGTTGGTGCCTAATGCACAACATATACGGATTAAATAAAGCCTCTTACCCTGGGCCGGTTAGCGTTAGTGCTGTCCAGTAGGCCTCCAGTGGTGCTGTTACCACTGCATCGAAAAGAACTTGCTGGAGCAGTATCTCATCACCTATTACAATTCAAATCTTTACTTTAGCAACACCGGATGGTATTTTTGATAACTGCTTGCATGGTAAACAAGGAAAATAGCTGAAAACACTATAGCAAAATTAGCCACAGTATAATCACTCATGTAGGCCTGTTTGAGTATTTAGCATCTGCATAGAAAAAAAATAAGCTAAAATACAGCTGAGGAAAACTCACACTCCAAGTCAGGCTCTTTCCCAGTCAGGTATCGGACCACAGCCTGGAGCTGAGTGAGCTTACGGTGGTGCGGGTCAATATCTGTCTCGCAATATGTCCTGAGTGAGTAAACCAACTTCAACTTAGCAAAACACATGACTAAGTTTTTAGTGACTGTTGTCCTGATGTTCAGAAGAAAATTTCTGCCTGTTATGTTTTTATATTCTTGCTTCAGCTCAACAGTACTTACCATTCATCTGCTATAGTGAGGTCTGGCTGCTGAAGGTCATGAAGACCTAAATAAAGGAGAAATAGGTAAATATCAGCTAAAACATGCTATTAAAGCAACTAAATTTGTTTCACTGTGTGTTCAAATGTGTGTTTCTTCAACTCTGAGCACTTTTATTTTTTATTATTTGCTACCTTTGTTGGTTTTCATCATCAAAATATAAATGATTGTTGTTGTTTTTTTTAAGTATGATTATCTAAATCAATAGTGGAATAAAAATACAGATTTCCACATTTATTATGTGAAAATTATCAGTAAAATGATAATGTTCTGTTCCTCACATACAATAATGTTCAGAGGTTTGGGGTGGGTAAGATGTTTTTTTTTTGTTTTAGAAAGAGGTCACTTATGGCTGCAAAGTCTCCATTTATTTGCTCAAAAATGCAGTAAATTTGTTGAAGCAATATTGTAAAATATTATTTAAAAAAAAAAAATATATATAAATAAATATATATATATATATATATATATATATATATATATATATATATATATACTACATTTATATTTACATTTTATATATATATATATATATATATATATATATATATATATATATATATATATATATATATATATTTGTTAATAAAAATGCAATTTATTCCTGTGATTGCAAAGGTAAATGTTCAGCAGCCATTACTCCAGTCTATATTTTTGTGGAAACACTTTTTTTTTCAGGATTCTTTATAAATATCAAGTTTAAAAGAACAACATTTATTTGAACATTATAATTGTCTTTGCTGTCACTTTTGATCAATTAAATGTGTCCTTGTTCAATAAAAGAATTAATTTCTTCCACAAAGAAAAAAATTTCACTGACCCCAAACTTTATTTGATTCCCACTAAGTATATCACACATGAAATTAATCATAAACTCACCCTCCTCCACGGAAACATTACCAAAGAACATGTACTGTCCGTGACCTCTCGTAAGCACCATTCCAAAGCTGAAACCACATCAGAAACGAGCATCATATAAGGGACTACTGAAAGTATTGTTTCTAAAAATATCTATTTTAAAATGTGTTTTACAATAAGCTATTCCAACATTTACAGTAAACGTGAAGGGAATATTCTGAGAATGTGAGAAGCATATCAAACCTAAATGGAGTTTCATTGATGGTCGTGTAGAAATAATCATTTTTGAGAAACAAAGGCCTTTTCTGGGGAATAAATAGAAAAATACAGTCAAAATACTATCAGACTTACTATAGGTTATTGCTCAATATAATATTTTCATAAAATATCATTCATTATCACTTCATGTTCAGTGTTGGGGGTAAAGCATTACAAGTAACGAGAGTTACATAATCAGATTACTTTTTTCAAGTGACTAGTAAAGTAACATTTTACTTTTAAATTTCCAACAAAATATTTGAATTACTTTTTCAAAAAAGTACCACGAGTTACTTTTGTTTTCCAAATTATTGACTGACACCTCTAATGTCCCCATGTTGAGAGAAATTGGGAATTAGTGCAGAAGCGTTGTATGTGCTGTGTAAACATGATGGATGGATAAACATGATTATTCTTGACTAAATGTGAGCATACATTTACTCATTTACTTCTTCTTGCATGCTATTCTTCTGTATTTCAGAATGGCAGCACAACTGAAAGGCTTGTTTGTATGAACTGCGCCCTCTACTGTACAGGCTTGAACTTGCAATTTATTCCTTTCACTTTTGGTGTGAAACAGGCTTTCCATTTGTCAAAAATAGACTTTTTTTATATAAAACAAACAAGCAGCCCAGCCCAGATGAGAAAAAGTAATGCAAAAAATAACATGATGCATTGCTTTCTATAAAAAGTAACTAAGCAACACAATTAGTTACTTTTTTAATATTGTAATGCATTACTTTTAAAAGTAGTAACTTTCTCCAACATCTTTCACATCTTATTAAAAGGATGAATCTTATAAAACCTAACAAGAACATGTCACATATATGTATGGAGGAAAAACACAATTATGAGAATCTGAGTTGTGATATGGTAATGAGAATTTCAGGGAAAATGTGCTTAAAGTTATAAAATCAAAATGGACAATTCTTGTTTTTTATGGGATAGTGCAGTGTATATTTTTTTTAATTCATGTGCCCTGATCATCTTTAATTAAATTAACTTCCCCTCCGTCTTGCAGAGACATCTCTTCTCTGAGGTTACTGGCAGGAGGGCAGGACAACTTGTCACTCACATGAGATCGACCAATAGAAAACCACAACCATCCAATGATCCAATCAATTACTGATGGACAATACATTTTTTCTTGTTCGTATAGCAATTTCAGATATATAACTGAATATATAATCAGATATATGTCACAAAAGGGAAGAAAAACTATTGCAACTTTCGTTTCATGATGAATTTAAATGGACGTGTTCTTGACAGGACTTGTAAGATTCAGCCAAATGAAGTAGTTAAAAGTAATTTAACATGAAAATTGCAAACACACTCACCCCTTTATCCACAGCTGCTCGCACATCTAAAGCCAGAGAACCAGTTTCTCCCTTCACCATGGCTGTTCTCAACTGCACAGACAGGGGAGGACATCATTAAGACTTTGCTGAGTCTTTAAACAGTGGGCATGCTTACAGAAAGTAAGTGCATGTACAGTATGTGGAAACTCACACTGTCCTCAGTGTCCTCCCACTCTGCCTCTGACAGGTCCACACTGTTGTAGTTAGGCTTGGGTTTCAACTTCTTCCCATCACTGTACTGTTAGAGAAACAGGAGGGAAAAACAACAACAAAGAGGGATTTCAAATCAATATATTCTATACATCAGTGCATCGGTGCATTATATTTGGGTCTGTCTATAGGAGCGGATGTTTGAGTGATTGAGAGGATTCAGAAGGACTCACCAGTGGTCTTAAATCAGGATGTGCCAGGATATATCCATTGTTTGTGATGAGGAAGGCATAACCATGTGCTCCAAGCTAAAAGATTAGCAGTCACACCTTCATATTTATGCTAACAATTTTGCTGCATTTGTGGCTATGTTCATTGAAATGTCTAAAATAAAAGCATCCAAAGTTTAACTAAGAGTATGCTGAAATATTTTTGTAATTTTCTAGAAATAATTTACCAAGAAAGAAGCTGATATGTGCATGATACTATACCCAATTATATATTACTTAACATTTAAATTGTAAAATGTTTAGAAAACATGGTAACATTTGTTGTACTGCCTATCTATAAATATTCTTTCTTTAAAAATAATTGTGAATAATGAGAATTGCATTATGATAAGGAGATTTTGTGGGATAAATGTGCTTAATTGTGATGAAAAATAATCATAATACCAAATTATAAAATATATATTTAATATAAAACTAAAATCATCCTAAAAATGCAAGAAAAAAAATCCTAAAATATGATTATAATATAATGCAATTATATGTTAAAACATTTAATAATAGAAAATAATGAAAGCTTCAAGCTGATGTTTTTCTTGTGGCTTTCTTGTACCTTATATCGCGGGGCAAGTTTCATAACTTCCAGCAGGGGGACGTCAGTTCCCACTACTCCCAGCAGAATGCCATGAGAAAGCGTTTCTTTCTTCTTACTGAACACTGGCATAGCCACTGACGTCATGAGCAGCAGACTGTGAGCCTTGCTTTTAAAAAGCTATGGGAGAGATTTGAGAAAAGGCAATTTTGCATCATATACTTTTATATACTTTAGACTATTAAAATCAACATGAATTCAAAATGAGCCCTATTGCACATACCTAGTCTAACAGTATCATACCCATTTTTCATGATCAAAACAATTCCAGATGAATAAAATAAAGCCTCACCCTGGAATTATTCTTGTTTCACATGGAAATACATCACATGACGAAAGTAAAGTGTGTTGCAAACTACATTTCATGTTGATTTTAATAGTGAAAACCCTTCAGTATTAAGCTATCATGCTCTGAAAAATATGATGAATGATGATAAACAGTAGGGGGCGTCCTAAAACAAGAAGTACTGGTATGCTGACCAGGTTAACAACTACATTATACTCTAAGCACAGGCTAAATATCTAAAGTCTTTTATTTATACATGCTAAAATACAATGATGCATGTTTTGCTGTCTATAAGAGTTACCTCCTTAGTGTTAGGAAGCTGTGTGATAGAGAAGATGATGGCGATGAATGGGAAAGAATCACATAAGTGCAGAAACAGTGATATATGAGGATAAGGATGACACAAAACATAGTATTAGGACACATTTGGGTTAAATAGCACAACGAAATCACCTTGAAATGCCTTGGAATGAGTCAGTTGGAAATGAGTGTAGGGAATTTATGAAATGTGAATTTAAGATGATTTTGGATTACCAGATTCTCTGGTGTTTGTCTGAATGGTATAATCATCTACTCACAACACTGTCCATATACGCCTCGGTCCAGATTATGTCATGGTCATGGTTGATGACCATTGGCCGACTGAGAACGTGAAGATACTCCATAACGTTCTCCTGTACGTCAGCCAGTGTAGAGACGTGAGTATAATAACCTGTAAACATCAAATGTACATATAAGATTTTTGCATATTTTCCCCTTGGAAAAAGAGGTTAATGAACGTGCAGTGCAAAAGGAGAATTTTTTTTATCAATGAATGAGCCATCTGTTCTTTAGCACAAAATTATGAGTGGAGAATGGTGCTTTTAAAGGGATAGTTTACACCAAAATTAAAATTTTGTCATCATTTACTCACTCTCATGTTGTTTCAAAGCTGTATGAGTTTCTATCTTCTGTTGAACATAAAAAAATATATTTTAAGGAATGTTGGCAACCATATAGTTGACGGCACCCATTGAAATACTATGGCAGTCAATGGGGTCCATCAACTGTTGGGTTACCCAGATTCTTTAAAATATCTTCTTTTGTGTTCAGCAGAAGAAAGAAACTCATACAGGTTTGGAACAACTTGAGGGTGAGTAAATGATGATGATGAATTTTTGGGTGAACTATCTATTTAAGACACAAAAGCATGAACACTATTCAAGTTAACTGAAGTCGAATAATATTAGGTCACATCAGGAACGAATCTGAACAAATTTTTTAATGAACCAGTTGATCCAGTTCTCAAGAATCATCTGATCTGAAGGGTGTATCAAAGAATTATTTTATATTATTATTATAAATTATTCATTAATTGGAAATTAGATTAGTGATCTGACCTAAATGATTCATTAATAAATCAAATTGATCTATTTCTCAAGTTCAACTCACTGATTCAGTTGTAGTTGAGTTCAGTTCAGTTGCTCACAAAAACTATATGGTTTCAGAAGACTTGAAATACTGTACACACCACGAGTCCGATCAAAAATGATACTTTTATAGTGCTTTTGTGTCTTTTTTTGAATCTCGAACATTTCAATCTTGTGTTCTACAGAAACAAGAAAGTAATATGGGTCTGGATTCACATGAGGGAGAGTAAATGATTACATTTTTATTTGTTGGCTGACTACATACCCTTGTTGTTGCAGGCAATCCATTTGACGTTATCTGAGAAGGTCATATCTCTGCCGATAAGGTAAGTAAAAACCCGAACCTGAAATCATTACATTTTGTTACTGTAATTTAATCATTGTTCCTTTAGAATTTTATCCATACATCTTTGTTCATGTCTCATTGTCTTAAAATCTGTTTATGAAGGTAAAGTGTGTAATTCACACCAAGACATTTTTCCACAATTTAACAGAGCCGTATGCAGATTGTATAGATGCTGTACGTCATATGTTACAGCCTCCGTTCCCTGTAGAGTGAGCAGATTGTGTGTTACCTTCCTGTCAGGCCAGTTGAACTCTTCAAACACTGACTGGAAATCTTCCATGGCTCCATCTGTGATCAGCATAATTGCTTGGTTACATAGGCTGCCCTGACCATTTGCTCTGGCCTAGGAGACAGGAAGAGGAACATGGAGGACGTGCAGAGCATTGGCATCGCATGCACAGTTTTGTATTTTCGTGTGACGAAGTATTGCGAATGATACTGACGTCAGCAAGGATGCGGAAAGACTCCTTCATGGCTTTTTTTACTTTAGCCTCCCCCTTCACATGTAGTTCATCCACAAGCAGCTTGAAATGCTGAAAGAAGATGAGGGATAAGAAAAAGACGAGGACAAGACTGAAAAAGATGAACATTTTACTCAAGATTTTACTTTCAAACATAATCTCATTAATGATCTCATTAGTATCTCCTCTGCTTCTCCACAACCAAAGTTCTTATAGTCAACTACATGAAAGTTAGCTCACCCAAAAATGAAAATTCTGTCTTTAAGTAATCATCCTCACGTCGTTCCAAACCTGTAAGACCTTCATTCATCTTCAGAACACAAATTAAGAAATTTGTGTTGAAATCCGAGAGCTCTCTAACCCCTCCATAGATAGCAATTTAATCAGCACTATCAAGGCCCAGAAAGGTAGTAAAGACATCGTTAAAATAGTCCGTGTGACTTCAGTGGTTCAACCTTAATTTTATGAAGCGATGAAAATATTTTATTCAACAATTTCTTCTCTTCCCTGGTAGTTTCCTTCGCAATTGACGTAGTAAACACAGTGCAGCACTTCTGGATGTAGAACCCAGAAGCATTGAGTCTACAACGTAAACAGCATAGGAGACCGGCTGGGAGAGAAGAAATTTTTCAATAAAGTCGTTTTGTTTTGGCGCACAAAAAGTATTCTCGTCGCTTTATAAAATTAAGGTTGATCCAGTGTTGTTAAAATGATGTCTTTACTACCTTTCTGGGCCTTTAAAAGTGGTAATAACAATGCAGTCAATGGGGGAGTCAGACAGCTCTCAGATTTCATCAAAAATATCTTAATTTATGTTACGAAGATGAGCATAAGTCTTACGGGTTTGGAACAATATGAGGGTGAGTAACTAATGACAGAAATTTAATTTTTTGGGGAACTAACCCCTTAAAGCTAAAATTATTATGAATAGTTTTTGTTAACCTAAGTAAAGCTGAAATAAAAATAAATATATTAGATGAAAAACTTTTAAAAAATACAATTACCCAAAAATAGGATAAAACTTAGGATCAAGTTGATCACCTGAGCAGGTGGGACAGGATCTCATTGTGCTGCTGTCTTTCAGAGTATTTGTTAGAGGATCTGTGTCAGCACCTTGAGCAGATGCAGAGTGACTTAGACCTGGAATGTCATTACAAGCTCCGCTGACCCCTCAACCCAGTCTGTGACCGCACAGACCTGTCCAACTGTCTTACACAATTTACATAATTCTTTTTTGTAGATATTTAGAGATGTGTAATAGTATTATAAATTGTATTATAAAACAAACAATGTGGCCATTTCTTGCACTCAGATTAATTAATGACCTAATCAATCCATGGCATTATCAGTAATATAAATATATGGCCTATTTAATTTTATTCACTAACAAAACAATATTACGGGAGTGATCCAAAGGATGAAACACGCTACCTGCAGTAATTTCACTATCCGATCACACTTTAATTCTGTATCCACTGTAATTCCAGAGATTAGAGTACGTCCCTACTTGCTCTCTGATACATTACAAGCAAAAGAGCTGCACATTAGATCAAATCACACACACGCTAGCCTATCACATGACTAAAAGCAACAGCAGAATAAGGATGGGCCTAGTTTCACAGCTACAGCCTAGTGCCACTGAAAAAAGCACGGTTTGTCTCAGTGATTGCTAGATAATGCAAACATTCACTTCTGTGAAGTCATTTTTAAAAATACTTTTAGATGATTTTTTTAATTTTTTTATTTATAGAATTTTATTTTTATTATTTTATTTAAATTTTCTATTAAAAAAGTGTAAAAAATTTTGCCCGACATTGGCTCAACCAATGGTGTGAGTTTGCCTTTTCCAACCAAATGAGTCATTACTTTTGCAAATATGACACACTTTAACGTTATATAAATTAAATAAATGAAAACAGTTCAAAATAAAATTGCACAAGACCTAAATAATACTGAATAAAACTGTAATAATTCAGAGACATAACAACACAGAAAAAAAAAAAAACATGTAAAGAAATCGAATATAAATCGTAAGGATAATAAATAAATCATATTTATATAAATTATAGAACAGAAAAAAATAATGTGTAAATATGTGTACGAGGCATACGTGAGTGCATATGAGGGAAAGGCAGGGTGTTGGTATCCTGCAGTGCAGATTGGAGTCATTGGCTTAGTTCCTCAGGCTCAAGTGAAGTGGATAATCGACTTACCTCGCGGTTGTCCAAGTCTGCCTGCACCAACGTTCCTTTAAAACAGGGTTCCACGTAGCGGACATAATCAGTGTACTGAGGAAAGGACGTGCAAAATTTTACAATGCTGATAATGTGAGAAAGTGATGCTAATTGGAAAGCAAAGTGTGTTCTTACTGCAATAACATTGACAAAGTCATTTTCCCCGAGCGTGTCCAGGATGGTGTTGATGGTGTGTTTGGCAATGGTCATTTTCAGACCCTTCATACTGCCGCTGACATCAACCACAATGACAATGTCCTTAGGAGAGGTGGCAGCCTGGATATACCTGCGACAGAAAGAGAGGATTTTCTTAGAAGATGGCCCAGGACACCTCTAGATCAGTGCATGCAGGCCAATGCTAAATGATTACCAATATATTTGTGATAACTTTCTTTTCAAATTTCCTTTTTTAACTTTTGAAACATTATGGAAATTGCAAAAATGTAATGCCTTTCTATTGAAGTTTGAATCAATTCTGTGAATCAGTTCAAACTGACCATTTCACTGATTCAAATCTCTGATTCATTGCACCATCACTCAACAAGATGCCCTTGAGTGGGCATTTATGTAAAATGTAAAATATGTACTATATAAATTATATATATATATATATATATATATATATATATATATATATATATATATATTCATTTTATATATGTAAAATCTATGTATGGATATGTAAAATCTATAAGTTTGTAAATACAGCTGTTTATTACAATTTTTGTATAAAAATATCTGATTGATTAATTTAATCTTAGGTGAAATATTAAACACTTTGTTTAACTAAAACAGTACTATTTACATAAAAACATTTTCTTTAGTTTAACTATTTCATCTCATCATCATTCATCTCTTTGGCAAAAATCTACATAAATATATAAATGTTCTCTATATCAAAGCTGAAAAATACATATACTCTATCATTTTCTTTCATTCTTTCTTTTCATTTAGAGTCTACAAAGTAAAAAAAAAGTAACACAAGGATGATGTAAATCCAATTCTGTCTTGTTTCAAAATGACAGTGTCTTCGTACTGTTGTGTTTATTCAGATTCATTGCAATCTCTTGCCTTTGTATAAACAGTCACATATGGAGCCTGTGTCAGTCCTACTAACCTGGCTGTTGAGCTGCTAACCACTTAAGAATGAGATTAAAGTCTTTCAGTGGTATCACAGCCTAACTGGCTGTGCTGCCATAGCCACAAGCAGACATTTGGGTGGCATCCACACAGATAATCCTGTGTTGCACTCTGGGTCAGGAAAAGACCTTGCTGAATCCAAATCAACTGGCATAAATTTGATTTCATATGAATGAATCAACCTCACTATATTGCCAAGCACTTTGACATGCAGGACAACGTATTCTATTTGGGTTCTTCTTCAATTCTTTACTCACCAGTTTCTGTTTCTGCAGTCGAAAGCAACAACGCCATTTGGATCAGGGGTCCATTTGATTCCTAAAAGGCACAAAGACAAGCAAAACGAGATATGTTTTGCATTATCAATGTAGTTTTTTAGTCTTTAAAGTTGTAGGACCGACGAAACAATGTTCTTGAAAGCAGAATTGATCAAACCTGGATAGAGTCTGAAGAAGCCCGTTGAGCTGCCAAAATATTGCCAAGTAAGCGTGGGATCCTTCTGGAAGTTACTGATAAAGATGTCGTTCAAGGCCTCTGACATGTACACTCCATTGAGAATGTCTGGATCTGCAAATAAACACGATTGATATTAGTTTTAGTTAAAAATAGGCATCAAACGGTCAAAAATGTCTTCAATTCAATTCACACCATGTGGAATGAAAATGCACACATCATATATAGAGTTAAGCGCTAAAATCAGAAGTAATGTTCATCTAGTGAAGTTTTATACAATATACTGACTTAAAGCACTCAAAATGAAAAAGTGTTTTTTGTTCATTGACTAAACTGTTTAAATCAGATACAAAGCCCATAAAGATACCTTTATTGTAGACATTAGTTGGAACTTGGATGTCACTCATTAATGTATTGACTGACAGCTTGTTGAAATGTTCATTCTCCTCCAAAGGAAATTCGCCTCCAAGTTCAATGAAATTTCCGTCTTCATCCATAGTATTGACCAATAATGCATTAAAGTAGTCAAACTGACAGAAAAATACAGCACAAAAATGACCATGAAATATTTGCGTATAAATTCACATAATTTAATGTTTAATATATGTGTGTGAATATATCTATCTATCTATATATCTATATATCTATATATATTAATCTAAATTATATTTATGGCATGATGTTTCAAACAGGTTTAAATACCAAACCACAATTTCATTTTGAATTTTTACCTGTAAAGATGCATTAAACTCATGATACAGGTCTGCATCCTCAGCTGTGTCTGCGAGCCTCTGAGGACAAAAAGAACAGCATCGTTTTGATTCATTCTTATGAGTTAAAACCAAAGCTCCTCATAAAATAACACCAGAAACTGTAAAACAGAGTTTTAAAAATTTTAATTAATCTCAATAACGTAAAGAAATAAGCGTCTTATACTGACCTTCACAGACTTCATCTTGCTGCCAAGCATTCTCTCGATTTCATCTGCAAATTCCAGCACTAGTCGAGATCCATCCACGTCCTCTATTCTGATGATGGACTCAACATCTTTGAGTTTCTGGACAAACAGAGAGAATTTGCTTTTCAAGAACAATTGCGTTTTTTTTATGGAGGAACATACGCAATGGTTCTCCTGATTGAACATGCAAATGAATAAATAAATAAACAAACAAACAGTCATTATGATTAGTTCCTTTATTTAATGACCATTAATAGGACAAAACAATTATTTCTTAATGTGGAATGTGAAAGTTTTCATTTTCATTGATATTTACCTTTTGTAATAGAGCAGCTCCTGAATATTTCAATGCAATGGCATTGACTTGCTCTGAAATGGTGATGGCCCATTTTTGAACCCTAGAAATACAATAAATAAATAAATAATTCAATCAGCAATTGTGTGATGTTCATCAAGTGCGATTGAATTGACTGTTTACCCAGCTAAGAAAAAATATTTCTTAATAATGTTTTGCTAGTGTTCCCATTAAGTTATGAAAATGTTATTTCTGAATATGAATGTGCAAAAATCTTTTAAAAATTTTTTCTTGGTTATACAAAGGTATATGGAACTTTCCCTTTTTATCATGCCAACATTATAGGAATTGGGAACATTACTTTTGAATGATGTATGTATGTTCAGAAACAGGTGCAAAAAGCTTAGACAAATGTCCAACTAAAATGTTTGAGAAAAAAACGTTCCACATTAATAACGTTTTGAGAACATTATTAAAGATCTTCAACACTCTATTAATGTTCCTCGAAGAACAATTGCTCATAACTTTGAGAGAGCCTTGCCAGAACGTTAGCTAAAGTTCTGTGAACGTTCCCTGTTGGGCAGGTACACAGCAAAGAATTTAGTTGAAATTACATTGGCGAACTTAAAAATATTAAACAAATGCAGCATTTGCTTTGATCAACCCCCCATCTGCCAGTCTATAAATATTTAATTGTCTTAGTTTGCAGGTGGCCCATAATCACTTGATAGGATTTTAAGTAATCTATTGATCTCTGACCATTGACAGTAAATGCAGACTTTGCAGATACGGTTTGAAAGCCAATGCAAACACAAACAATTAGAAGTACCTATGAGGTCACTGTAAATGATATAATGTCCACAAATATACAGACTATAATTTAACATCTCTGTCATTCTTGATGTACAATGCACAAAATAAGAAATGAAGCATTGTTGTTAGTCATATAAAGAGCCCTGTCAGCACTCTTGTCATAAGAGTTGAGATCTCGGTCAGTTTGTCTTAACACCTATCTCTGAGTCTGTCATCAGTCTTATGTTGAAGGATCTTTGTTGACCTGAAGGAGTCTGGGATCATCATGGAGGCTAGGGAATTATGTTAATAGCTTGGCAATGTTGCGGACAGTGATACTATTACAACGGGGAGTCAAAAACAAAAGATAAGGAAGCAGACATGAAGATTTTTTTCCTTGTATTAAACAAAATTTAGGAATAAAAATATAATATAGTAGCGTTTAGCATCGGCACGATTTTTTTTTAAAGAAATTAATTCTTTTATTTATCTCCTTATTTAAGAATGCATTAAATTGATCAACAGTCAAGACATTTATCACAAACATATTTGTCACAAACATGTTAAGAGTCTCAGCTATTTTCAACATTGATAATAATCAGAAATGTTTCTTGAGCAGCAAATCGGAATATTAGGATGATTTCTGAAGAATTCCGCTTTGCATTACAGAAATAAATTACATTTTAAAATATATTAAAATAGAAAACAGGTTTTTTTTGATACTGTAATAATATTTCACAATTTCTTTACTGTGTCTTTGATCGGATAAATCCAGCTTTGGTGAGCATAAGAGACTTCCAAACTTTTGAAATAGATATGCTGTAATTATCATTCAATATATTTTTAAATATTTATGCCAAAAACATTTTTTAAACAGACCTGTGCTGCAGTAGAACAATTTTGTCCTTGAATTGTTGTAGTTATATAAATCCAAAAATCTAAAAATAAACATTGGGATTAAGGTCAAAAGAAAAACAGTTTTCAGCAATAAATCCTTAAAACACAGATGCACTGGCCTAGTCATGAATATGCACATACTGAGTTGGTCAAGTACATTCTGTAATAGAACTAAAATTTTAATGCACAAAAATAATGTTAGCATTACTTTGGGAAAAGCTCAAACACAGCGATACTCCTTTATGCACAGGGCCTGGCCTGTATTGCCATCTGTGAACGAGCTGGTGTCTGGCTGGCATCCAGGAGGCGTTATTAATGGAGTGTATCTGCTCTTCTTCAAGCCAGCACATTACCCTACTAGTTGACAACGTGCGGAAAAAATAACCAAAGAAGTTCCTCAGAAAAATCTTACGTGGTTTTAGTTGGTTGGTTTTTGTAGGGCTATGAGAAAACAGTAAATAGGAAACCATAAAAGGGATCATTACAAATAATAATAATCCGTCATAATTAACTCACCTTCATGTTGTTCCAAATCTTTATGACTCTTTCTTCTGTGGAGCATAAATGAAGATATTTTGAGAAATGTCTCAGTGTTTTATAATGGTCTTTTATGCTCCACAGAACAAAGAGTCACAAGGGAGTGAATAATATTTTCGTTTTGGGGTGAACTATACATTTAGCATTGTTTTTTTTTTTTGCTGTTTTTTTTTTTTTTTTTCAAATTTTTCATTTCATTTTATTTTATATGTATAGTCATGTAATCATTTCATAAATTCTGTAGATAATAATTATTTAACCACATTAAAATACAACCACATTATCTTGCATCTCCACCTTAAAATATTTTCACAGCTGCTTACGTATGTCGAAAAGTGTCTGCCATCTGCTATTGCACTGAATGACTTCCAAGCCTCGAGAGAACTGAATTTTACACCTCAACAAACTCAGGGAATCTGGGAATTACTAAAAATGATCATACAACTCTCAGAGCAATTTCTCATCCTGTCTCATTTGAAATTCCAATGTGCATGGAACTGAAGATGGCACAGAGCAAATTAGACCCCGAAATAGTCTGTCTGATCTTACAAGCATCTACCTAACCATTGATAAAATAAAACAGAACAGTAACACAAATGGAAACAAAGCAGTAATATTATATCATCAACAGTAACTTTTACCCAAAAATACATCAAACGAAGACATTTTTAACTTGACATCTAAGGTTTTGCAATGAAAATCAAACCAGGGATGCCTATACGGATAAAACAGCAGATATTAAGGTGAGTATCTCACGTTTCAGGTGGAATCTTCATTTGAGCATCCGTAAAGATACACAGCCAGCCTGTGTAGACCATTAGGAATATGACCCAAGAAGACCCTCTGATGTGACACATGATGCTGACATCTATCCTTAAAGGCCACATCTGTATGGTGAAGTCATGAGAAGACGTTTCTGAGAATCCACTACACCAGTAGGACGACTAAAACCCAACTTCCATTCCACTCACTTCCATTCATGTTGGCCTAAATGGTTTCAAATGTCTCTGAGCTCCTCATCAACTGAATTTGCACATCCAAAAGTTCTTGGAGGGCCTTGTGATCCACTTCAGAAGACTCCTAATCATACTCAGATCTTCCAGAAACTTCTCAGACTCCCACTGAGCTGCATGGAGTAATCAACGCCTCTCATATTCAGGATGATACCGATAATCCAAATAATCCACTTAATGTTTTCATTAGTTCTTTGTATGCAAAGCATCACAACTGAAAGGTGTTCTCCAAAAGTTCCATGGTTCTCGGCACAGAATAATCCCGGTTATAATATATAAATCAAACGAATGGCAAGCACTGCTGCATTTGAGATTCACTTCCAGAGCATCCAATCCTCCATCACCCAATTTACAGTGTAATCCACTTGGATTACAATCTCTCCACACAGTGGGTTCATAAGCGTGGGGAGGGGAAATGGAGAGAGGAGAAAAGGGTGGGCACACTGGAAAGATGCAGCGGATTGGGCGAGTAAGAGTTTTGTTGTCTCTAAGAGGATTATTAGTGATTGCAGGAGGTTGGTCCATGTCCATCCAATCAGTGTAAGTGAACAGCTCCAGTTTGTTGAAGGACAAGGCCATCTAGTGGGGACATGGTCATTTGTTTTGAATCATGATTTGCACCCACCCTCATGCCGTTCATTTACCTTTCTTTCTGAAGTTATTGAAGAATCGTTTATGTTCATTTTATGTAAAAAGCTCCCGTTCCTATTCATAGTAATTGAATGGAAAAGAACAACCAGTATTTTATTCATATTTTTTTCCTTTTGTGTCCCATGGATGGAAGAATGTCATACATCATTTAGGCTGAACTCTCCATTTAATAATATTTATTGCTGTTATGATCTTCATCAGTGATCTCATATATAGGGCAGAAAATGCCTTGACTTCCTGTAGATGCATGTTATCCAGAAATGCCCTGATGTGCATCTGTAACGTGTAAAAGAAATAAGCAAGCACAATGTTGCAGGCCATGATTCAGAGCCAAAATACAGCATTCATCAACATGACCAAACTTCATGCTGAGAGAAAAGAGGTACAAGCACTTAAAGTCCTCAGCCAATGGCATCCAAGGCTATCCAGGAGGATGCTCACTTGAACAAACCAATCCAAACAACTGAAAGAAGTAAAACAAGTCAGAAAAGCTATACTAAGCTTTATCATTTGAAAACTGTAGCTGAAGAGCTACTTTATGGTAAGAGATTTTGAGGGATTCACAAATGCACACATTTCATTATATACCTCTTTACCCAAACTGAATTGGCGGCAAATTAAGTTAAAATTTTATTTAACGTATTTCTAAAACTTTGTATTGTGCTCAGTCATTATACTTTTCCGAATTCAGTCGAAGTGAAAGTGCAGTGAGTAAAAACAATTAGTTGCTTTCACACAATTTACCATTTTTTTAACAGCTAATGTTTTATAGTATACTATTCCAAATATGACTAAAAGCGGACTTGCAATTTATTATGCGACGAGGTGTTTCCACACAATACAATTTATTCATTGTAATATAATGCAATGTTAATTAAGTTGTGTTATTGTTAAAAATAAAAAGCAGCCCATTAATATAGATGTAAAAAAGCTCCTTTTTGATGAACTCTGTGCATTCTGTGTACAGTCAAATATAGAGTTAAAAGCCTGTTGCTTATGTAGCTGAACTTAATATCTTGCTAGCAGTCAAATTACTTCAGACTGCATTGTTCTTTGATATTATTATTATTTATCTCCCAGTAGTTTCAGAGCACTAAGGCATCTCCTCAACTGACTTATATTCAGATAGAAAAGTCTAACCTCGACACATCGATTTACCCTACAGTTTAAAAGATAAAAACGTCCCTACATCAATTTATTTTCGACAACAAAGCTGGAAGATCCATTTGGGGGAGGAGCTATCATTTGTTTTGACCAATCAGAGTAGAATACTCCCAAACGGTGCGGCCAATCAAATCGCTGGATTTGGGTCTTGTCTAGGCATGTTCTCATAACCCGGCTCCTCTAACCGGTCCACGTGTACGCAGAGGTACGTTATGTGCTAACAGTGCTATGCTAATAAGTGTTTTTTTTTGTCGGAATGTTTTATAATACTATGTCTGTTGTGTATCGTAAAGGCGACAAATGACGTTATTGTAAGTTAGCCAGTGCTAAATGACCGTAGGCTACTGATCAATGACTCAAAACGTTTATATAGAGTCATAAATTATCGTCTGTATGATCCATTTACACATTTTATTAGTTTTTGAATACAAACAATTATGGAGTTAAAATTGTTCATGCAGCAGCAACATTTCTTCAGATTGCACTGTTCTTGGTGATGTTTGTCATTATTTTATAGGACAGAGATTTAATGAATCATGATTTTCATGATTTTTGACTTATATAGGCTACATCATCCACAAATGTTGATTCACAGAACCTCTTTTTTGACAGATGTAAAACTACATGGTGACACAAAATGTCTGCTTTACCCTGGGAATACTCCACCAGCTGTGGTGTGGACAGAAACATCTTCTCAGCCTCGAACCAAGAAACAAACACTGTTTCTCATCAAGCGGAAAGATGTGGACGATGGGAAAAGAACAAAATTAAAGATTCCAACATTGAATTAAATGAAGTGTCATGTGACCAGAAAAGAGGCAAGAAAAGAAAGTCACATGAGCTTCTGGAAAACAAGACATGTTGTGGTGAACAAAGAGATGTTTCGGATTCTGTATCTGAAGAGTCAAGTCATGTGCAATTCAAAAGGCCTAGAATGACCCCACATACACAGTCAGCTGAGTCTGCACTGCCTCTCACTGAGCACTGGGAGGTGGACAGTGGCTTTTCATCTGAAACCAGCCCTCCCACTAGTGGCAGGAGTTCGCCATGTGTGGGAATAGACCACTCTAGGCTTGTAGCTGTGGACTGTGAAATGGTCGGCAGTGGACCTTGCGGCCGGCGTAGTGAATTGGCTCGCTGTAGTATTGTCAATTATTATGGTAGTGTTGTATATGATAAATATATTCTACCTCGACATCCGGTCACAGACTACCGCACAAGATGGAGTGGCATTAGGAAACATCATTTGGCACAAGCAGTGCCTTTTGAGGATGCTCGGAATGAGGTGAGATGTCGCTCTCTGTCTTGCTGCTTTTTTATTTGTTTTTGTGAGCGTGTGCAATGTGTAGTAGGTTTAAACTATAAGGATTTTGTCCTGCTGGCCCAGTGTGGCTAGTAGTTCAGATTTTTACTTGCCCTGCTAATATTTTCACTCTTCCAACCACAAAAATGTAAAAACAATGAAAATGCATATTTACACACACGTGTATATATATATATATATATATATATATATATACACACACACACATACATATATACATACACACATATATATATATATATATATATATATATATATTATACATGCACATGTGTATATATACATACAAACAAGTATATGTACACATTTATATATACACACACACACGTATATGTACATATATATATATATATATACACGTATATGTACATATATATATACACACACGTATATGTACACATATATATATACATACACACACGTGTATATATACATGCACATATATATATATAAATAAATGTACATATACACACACGTGTGTATATATATATATAATTTAGTAACAAGTGATGATATACTTTTTTACTTTATCAGTATTTTTTTATCGTGTATTACTTATACTATCATATTTTTATTTACTTATCACATTTCTATACACTAGTTACATTATTGTTTTTATTATAGTTACAGCTGGAAATTATACCGCTTTAATGTAACCCCATAACCTAATTAAAATTTTGTAAATTTTGATATCCCCATTGTTGAGCCCTGCTTATAAATGACTACTGAATTTCATAGAATTTGGCTGAAATAACACCCCGTGCTTTTTTTTTTTTTTTCTTTCCTAGATTGCCAGCATCCTCAAAGACAAGATTATTGTTGGCCATGCCTTAATTAATGACTTCCGGGTGCTTGACATCTCCATCCCAGCACAAATGAAAAGGGATACCTCTTGCTGTAGCTTGCTGCGGCAGTTGTACGATGCTGATGTTAAACACAAAATCTCTTTAAAAAAAATGGCTCTGAAGCTTCTAAAGAGGAGCATACAGGTAAGATCAGGTCATTTCAGGAGATGAAGTTGGGACGTCAGGCTTAATGTATATACATTTTCTCTTTACTTGCTGCTTGTTGACATACTGGATATTTCTTTCAGACTGGCAGAAGAGGTCACTGCTCTGTGGAGGACTCTCGTGCTGCCATGGACTTGTACAAGCTGGTAGAGGACCAGTGGGAAAAAGACATCCTCATTGGGGATTCAAACACAAACTGTACCTCGATCCTTAACATCTCCTTTGAGCACTACATGCAGGACCAGTACTGGCCAGAAAGCCTAATGGACTGCAGCTTGTAAGACCAAGAGTTAGTTTAATGATGCCAACCTCACTACCAGGAGACGTCTTTGTTGTTTAATGTTATTTAAACCTCAATCTTGACATGTTATTACTCAGTAATGAAATACGTGGAAGTGGAAGTTGTAGAACTGTAATATTGCACTTGAAAAGCTTATTTAAATAACTTAAACTTTGACTTTGTAAACATTGATAATGTTTATAAAGAGACTGTAATGTTAATTACAACTTTATGAATCTACACAGGCTGTATTTTAAGGAATGACTCCATTGTGAGGTTATCATTTGTATGATCAATATTATCAAGGTGTATTTTTAATGACGTAATGCTATCTGAAACTCCACAGAAAGCATATTATAGTGACAATTATAAAAAAAAACATTGTTATACTGAAAATGCTGTTCATCCAGAAAGCTCAGTCATGTGAAAAGTTTCAATGCAAAAAAAATGTTTAAATAAAGATTATGGGTACTTAACTATTCTTAAACCTCATTATTAATTAATAAAAGGTGCGGTCAAGTTAGCGATATTTCTCCAAAAGTTAGTCAAAAAAGACTTAACTGCTCACACAGTTACCTTCAAACCAAGCAATTACTGTCGGTTAATGTGGTCCTTCCGCATGACCAACTTGTGCACAAAGTCTGCAAGTGGAACTCTCGCTCTGACACCAAATTCCGGATTTACTATTGAAACAATTGGATTTCAGTGGCGAAAATTCGCCGAACAACAGTAAATGTGACCATGCCTCAACTGTCAACTGGGGTGTCGATTATCCACGTGCATCAGGCTTGTTGTTGAAGGTTGTCTTTGAGATCTACCTCTATGACTTTGTATGCAACATGATGAATAGATGTTAACCTAAGCATAATCCAGCCTAAAGTTTAACTGTAAATCTATAATATCGCTGGCTTGTGTCGTCAACTCCTTAAGGATTATAATGTAATGGTTTGAGAGGTAGTGTTCATATTTGCCTGATCAAAATGTGTTGCTGCAGTAGTAATTTGTCTGAATTGAACAGAATTATGCTCCTAAATGACTTTTTTGTGCCTTCTTCAGTGCTCACTTTTGCCATTTGCTAGATTTGGCGGGGTAAACAATTAACCTTTCTTATGACAAAAAGCATAGCTGCCATCGCTTCAGTTAAAAGTAAATATATTTTGGTTCAACCCAATATTACGTGGCCTTGATGGCCTTTCTTTGCTCATACAGTAGCTGTATTGTCAAGATGTACATTTCAAAACCGTGAACTAGTATTTTGGTTTTAACAGACTACAGTGTGATGCAAGCTTTAACTGGCACATGACAAAAGCTGGATTGAAACTATGATGTAATGTGTGGTCTTAAAATTAGTCTAAATTTTCTGCTTGGACTAAAACAATATAGACCTACCTGCATAGTAACAAATCATGAAATTTATTGTCTTTCCACTATATATTGTCATTACCTTTACCATAGAGCTGTGGAAAAGACACTGAGCAGCTCTGGTAGCACAGAGGCGACCATTGTGCTGCAATCCCACTGCTTTAGTAACACAGACCCTCACATTCAAAGGCTAAATCCTGCTTTAAAGGATTATAGCCACCCCACCGGTCAATGTATCACTGCGAAACATTGTAGTGACGTGAGAGGGTGAGTGACAAACATTCTGGGCTCAAACCACTGGACACAACTTAAAAATGAGTCCTGATTTGCACCCTTCGAAACTCTGTCCATCCTCTACAACAGGGGTTTTCAACCCTTAATGCCACGGGGGAACCCCTTCCTAAAATACAAAGGCAGTTATGGATAAAAGCCCATACAGTAGTAGTAATAGTATTCATACTTGCAAAATTAATTTACTTTTGAATTCTCATTATATATTATTTAAAATATTATCTGGGAAATATTTAATTTGTATTTATTACTATATATGTTATTATTAAATATTAAATTATTATTTAATAAAATAATTCTTATTATTTAAATATTTAGTTAATCTTCATCAGACTGTGTATTTCTACCCACTTATTATTATATTAGTGGGGAATATTTTCAAATGAATTTTATATAGACAATTTATGTGTAGCATTTTTAACATTTTAAATTAATATCATTCCAAAGCAGTCTTACAGAGAATACTCTCTAAAGATACAACAAAAGCACAAAATAATATATCAATATATATGCTTTAATTGCTAAATGTCAAAATCTGTCAATGTCAACTATTTTATTTTTTTACGTTTTCTACCTAGTTTAAAAACCGCACGTTATTTTGTAAAACATAAAACTGTACCTAAATATACAGGACTTACTGTACAGTTGCAGTCGCTGACTATATTGATTTCCTGAAAGTATTAATGGGCGTTATTTATGTCCAATAATTATTTTCTAATCTGATTCTAGTGAAAATGTCTACATCTATATCTTGGCATGTGAGAACACAGCTTTGTGTTAAAGGTCTCAACTCAAGGTCTATTTCCAGACACTGTTCACGTTGCCAGCACAAATTTTTCCCTTGTGCTGGAATGCAGTCAAATCTGATTGGTCAATGGATTGCCAAATCCTCCTCATTTAACCTCGAATATTATTAACCTCTTAATATGTTTGACACATTCCTGTACATCACTCCCTTTGTTCCATTTTGTACATTTTTATTCAGTCAAGATTTGGAGTGGGGGAAGGAATATTAGAGCAATGATGCTATTGGCTATTGGCCAATGTTCTCTTTGCTACTTTTCTCAATGTTTTTTGCTGATTAACATGAAATCTGCTCTGCATAATCCCATATGACGCTGTTAATCCATCAGGGGTCACACTACAAATTATTAAAGCCACCTGTTCCTCACCTCACTCAGTTCTGGTGGCTTGAGCTGGTAAGTGTCCTTTTCTGCCTAGGATCGTGTGGGATTTGTTATGTTTTGGAATCTTTTAAAATATTGATCATGATACTATTGATATTTAATAAGTTTTTTAAATGGATTTTTATCTCTATTTCATCTGTAATATTTTCTTATATTTGTTTTATAATTTTGGTATTTTATTACTCTTAAAGGGGGTTTTAAAACACTAAAAAGTTGTACCAAAATTGATTGTTTTCTAAATACAATCAGAAATCATGAGTTTATTCATAGTTATATTGCAAACATGAGAGTTTGTCTTAAATGCTAAGTATAGAAGGGCAACTTATTTATGATGATAGAAGTTTTAAGAAGTCACTCAATGTTTATAATTTCTCATGGTTAAGAAAAACACTGTCATTTTTTGTTGGAGTGGAAGCATTTTTCTTGTGATAAATATCTCTCTTTCCACAGAACGTTGCACTGAGCATCTGAAGCAATGGCTGTTGTTGTAAGTACTTATTTTTCACATTAAGATGTAAAACCACGGTAAATGATGTTTACTGACCAAATGATGTTATTATAATAAAAGAGAACTTTTATTAGCATAACCCTGCATTTCCCAATAATCTGAAGTCTTAAAACCCTGTTATGTCACACAACGTGATCTCACCCTCTTTCCTTCAAACTGTCACTCATTTGGTGAATAAATGTTTTAAGAACAATGCAGTTTTTGGTGCAGGGATAGAGCTACGAATATTAGCGGCTTATCCCCAATCTCAGACCAGGTTTACTAGGCTTTACGCAATTCATGTGAGTGAGCTTAGCATTGGCCCACACTAGCTTCCATTGATTAGGGCTACTAAACTGAAGTGTTTGCTTCAAACACAGGATTAGGATGTTTACATGAGTCTTTCTCCATAACTCTCTATAGAGTGGATCATTCCGGATGGTGTCTGAGGAGGAGCAGGCCCTCAGGGCTAAGCTGGAGCACCTCACGGTCAAAGATCACGGGCCGGTGTTCGGGCCCTGCGCACAAATACCCGACCACACGATCCAGAAGGTGTGAGCAAGCCTTTAGAAAGTTTGAATGTAAAAAATAAACACACTTACACAGAAAACACCACATTTTAGCTGTCTAAATATGAATTTAGTATAGCTAATTCACTATTAGGAGTGTTTGCTAAGTCAAGTAATGCTATTTTTAAATGTCAACAACAGTGTGACCACCCAAAATATACTCTAGAAACAATCTAGCACACATCCAGCATCATGTTGGCAAAAGACTTTTTGAGAAAATGTGAAATCTAATTACCATAACGTAAACTAGCATCTGCTATCAAGTTAGCATTCTAGCACATTCTGGCTGATTAAAAAAGACTTATTAAAGCTGTTGGTTTAATAACAAATGTTGTATTTTAATGTATTTTTTTTTACTTGGGATGTCATTGTAGGCTAAAGATGAGCTAAATGAGACGGACGAGAAGCGAGTGTCAGCCGTAAAGGAATTAAGAGGTATTATCAAAGAGAAGGCGGAATCTGGAGACGATCTTGCTAAAGGTGTTCAGGACACTTTTGGGGAAAAACCCGATGGCGTGCTGGTGAGGTTTATCCGTGCCAGGAAATATGAAATAAACAGGGCCTACGAACTCATGAAGGGTAAGTAGTTTTGTCAAAGCGTTTTATTTAGATGATTGCTGCCACCAGAATTCTTGTCCTAAAACAGACATTACTACACTGTAATAAATAAATAGTTGTTTCAACTTATTTTCAACTAAAATGTTAAGTTTAATCAACTTGAAATGTGACGTTTTACTAAGTGAAAACTTGGATATTTGAGTTGACTGAACTTAAAAGTTTAAGGCAGTACGAACACTTTAAGTTGAAACAATTTTTTTTTACAGTGAATTGGTTTTATTGTCTTAAAGGTTATGTGCGCTTCAGACGGGATTACCCCGAGCTCTTTGAAAACTTGACCCCCGAGGCTGTCCGCAGCACCATTGAGGCCGGATACCCAGGGATCCTGTCGAGCAGAGATAAATATGGCCGTGTGGTGTTGCTCTTCAACATCGAGAACTGGGACTATGAGGAGATCACCTTTGATGAGGTGATTTTATTTTTCAGTGATAATACGCTGAACTGGTGGTAGGATTATGCATTGATTGGTTTCCTTTTTATAAAATTTACATTGATAATAATAAGAAACGTTACCCGAGCAGCAAATCAGCATATTGGAATGATTTCTGAAGGATCATGTGACACTGAAGACTGGAGTAATGATACTGAAAACATTTCATTTTTCACATTTTACTGTATTTTTGATCAATAGTTTTTTTTTTCTATTTATTATTATATATTTCTTTTTATGTATTATTTATTTTTTATGGCATACTTTCATGTTTGCTCCAGATCCTCAGAGCCTATTGTGTGATCCTGGAGAAGCTTCTGGAAAACGAGGAGACTCAAATCAACGGGTTTTGCATCATTGAAAACTTCAAGGGTTTCACCATGCAGCAAGCCTCTGGCATCAAACCCACAGAGCTGAAGAAAATGGTGGACATGTTGCAGGTAACGGTGACTTTTATGGCAACAAATCCAAGTAGCATACATTGAAAAATAAATAAATCCTAAAATATATCAAATTTAAGGGGAGTTAATCAATATATACATATAGTTTAAAGAGTTTCAGCTATTCCTTTTTAAACTACTTTAATAATTGAAATAAAAATTTGAATTATGTTTCTATGTAATGCTGCAACCACGCCACTAGGTGCCAGTATGAGTCTAAGATTACAGTAAAACAACATTGAGTCCACAGTTTACACACATATGTAAGTCCATCTTTACAAATGCGAATTGGTTACATTTATTTCTGTTTCTGTATGGCAGGATTCTTTCCCTGCACGTTTCAAAGCAGTGCACTTTATCCACCAGCCCTGGTACTTCACCACCACCTACAATGTGGTCAAACCCCTGATGAAGAGCAAACTGCTGGAAAGGGTGAATTGTGTTTATTGCAAAGAATTAATAGGGCAATATTGGAAAACAGGATGAAGAAACTGATTATTCATGATGTACTTTGGTGATTTTGACTTTCTGTGTCTTTGAAGGTGTTTGTCCACGGTGATGAGCTGGAGAACTACTACAAGGAGTTTGATGCTGAAATCCTGCCTTCAGACTTTGATGGGAAAGGCCCCAAATATGACGGCAAGGTCACATCAGCACATCTTTTTGACTAAGCACTTTTTATCCGTCACTGTACCAGAATGCGACAGTGTTTTGTTTTAGCTGTATTGTATTACAGAATGATCGAATGTGTTTTTTCTGAGAGTGAACTCAGCAGCGTAGAGATTTTCCCCTTCCAAACAGCCATGCTCACAGGAAAAGTCTTTAGAGATGTCATCAAAGAGGAATGAAAACAGAGAAGGTCTGTTAGTGACACTGCATCCTAAAAGAGTGTTTGGCATTCCTTGCTAATCTGGGGCAGGGCCATTTCCTAATTTACCCCAAAACAGAGTCCAGACATTTCTGTTGTTTCTCTTGTTAGCCGAGGATGGAAAAATACTCAAAGCAGTCAATGTTAAAAGCATATTTACAAGAATATATATGATGTTCCAAATGTATAATTGTCTATATTATATCAGTAATGAAGTACACACTTAAAATGACAACTTTATTACATTATCATGTATTTCCATCAGAACAAAATAAATAAAAAACACTTGGAATGTCAAACACTGTGCTTGAGTGCTACATCGATCTATTTCTGGACAATAAGCTGGACAAAAATAAATAAATGATGGCATTGATGATGGACTGAAACTTTTTTTTTTTTTTTTTTAAACATCAAAACAGTGAAAGATACTTAACCTTCAGACAAAGTTGATCATCAGCCTCAGGAAGTCAAACTAAATTAATTGGACCTTATTAATTAATTATGGACCTTGTTACAAAATGTGAGAAACAAACAAATATAGATTCATTTAATTATATAATATAATTATTTTAATTATATATTTGTTAAGAATTATTATAATACAATATAATTATAAGAGAAATTATTTTAATTTAAATAAAATTTCAAAGTAGTTTAAGTAAGAGACGAGTTAGGATTAGATATTGTCCGTTTCCAGTTGTTAGATACTGTTGAGAAGGATTTTACGTGGTTATCATTCATTGACAATTCGTGACGTGAGGTGAAAAGGCTAAACGACTTCTAGAGTGCAATGAAAACACCATGTCATTGTTCTTACCTTGGTTTAATGTTACATTGAAAGCAAATAACTGAACATGTATATTTAGAGATCTAATATAACACAACAGAACGACAGTAACAACAACAGAGATTGAAAAGAAAAACATTTTCACCATCTGCTGGTTGGACATAAGGCATTTCGTAAATGCAGACCTAACTTGTCCATAGTAATAAAATTGTGTACTTTTAAAAGAGGCCAACTGAAGGAGACATTACCAGACAAATGAATATTGCTACAATCGTTTGTGTTCCCATCTAAAAATAATTGTGCCACTGAAGCAACCATCAAGTGATACATTTAAAAATGGAATAAGGTGTTAAGAAAACATAAGGCAACCTGAAAGAATAACTTTCAAATTCTAATAAACTTACATCACTAAATATCGTCATTTTCAAACGACTCATAAATTTTAACATCTCATAAAACTAGTATAGTAAAAACTATGGTAATGACAGCTGGTAAACTTGCGTTAGTTATTAGTCTTAACCTCTTTACTCTTGCAAAATATGTTTTTCCACAAGATTCCATTTTAAAATCATGTTACGAATGCATCTGCACAGTTTGTCCACCTTTGTAGCGATACACCACTGACATCTGACTCAACTTATAGTCGGTGTAAATTACTGTGTGCTTTCTCTCGAATTCCTTCTTGAAGGTCAGAGCAAACTCTGGTGAGAAACCATCATCTAACCTCAACTCAGAGCGAAAAAGCTAAACTCCATAAAGTGTAATGCTTTGTGTTGCACACTGCGGCCTGTGTTTCGCCCACTGGCAGATAGCATTGGCGTAACTGACTATGACTTTGTCCATCCAGGAAAGGGGTTGAGGAAAAAGAACAGCACCTTCAAAGAAGCCGAGATGACCTCCGTGGAGCGTCAGTGCAAAGATCACATTTTCCTTTTTTCTGCGAGGAAACAGTAAAGATATATTTTTAGACGAAACATAGATGCAATACAAACAAAACTGTGGTAGCGTATTCCGTTCATATTAAAATATTATTTTTTAAAAAACAAGCCTACTGACACAACGCATAATATGAATGACCACTCAATAACTAAGCTGGTTTAAAGGCTCATTTCAGTTAGATGTAAGCGGTGTGTTTTATTCATCAAAAAAAAAGTCATCAGTTCAAGAATGGGTCGTTTTTACTTACTGCACTGGATGTTTTTGTTTCACTAAAAAGATTTGAATCATAAGAGTCATACATTCATAAGTTGAACTACACTGGTCATGGTGAATGTTTTCCATAAAATAAAAACAACAAATAAAGTCATTCTTTTGAGAACTGGACGCGGGTTGCGCAATATGCTTTTGATTCACTAAAAAGAAGCGGAGGCATTCGTTGGGGAATTGGAATACACTGGTTACGCAATATGCTTTGATTCATTAAAAAGATCCGACTTGTATACACTTTTTTTGTGCATAAAAAACTTAAAGATTGTAAGTAAACCTCAAGGAACATATTTAAAAAAAATCAAATGTCATGATCATTTAAAAAAAAAAAAAAAAAAGAAACTCCTGAGATGAGAGGCATTAGTTCAGAAATCAGACAACACTGGTTGGACAATATTTTTTCAATTTACTAAAAAGGATTAATTATACATTGTTTTTTTTTCACTACAGCTTACAAGTGAACCTCAAAGAATGCCTTATATGCTTTATTCACTAAAAAGAAATCGTTCATTTGAGATTCATTTTCAATAGCGTGCTACTGCAATGCAGGAAAAAACGGTAGTATTAAAATGGCATTCAGTTTTACAACTGACTCATTATAACTGATCAAGAATAAGAACCGGTTCTCCATCCTATTATAAATGAACCATATTATTATTATAAATTAAAAAAAAAAAGATATAGCCCATTTAACAGCATTAAAAATCAATTAGGCATACTCAAAAGGTTAAACAATCAATCCAAAGATAGCAAGGCTGCAAAGACCTCTATTGCGACCTGTTTAAAAATGCATGAACTTTAAAGTTATGCTGAAGCTCAGTCCAAGAGCTGAAGGTTAGGTAACGTGTATTTCCTTTGTGCCAGGTGGACTTGTTAATAGGGATTCACTGATGGATCTTTCACCTGAGGCTTAAAGGAAGAAGCTGACGGCAGTAATCTGATAAATAAACACAGAGGGAAGGATCAGATGGCCCTAAAATATTCAGCACAAGTGTCTAATGCAGGATCTTAGACTCGGTGCTGAGAGTCTTAATAGGTGCCTAAAAGCACTATTACGTGTTGAAAACGCTTGGCCTTTTGCTTTATGGTGCTGATTATGTTTCAGACAACTTTTATTGAAATGTTGCTAACACTTTACAGTAAGGTCTGTCTTGTTAACATTAGTTCTCACATGACAACTCTGAGTGTTTGGCATGGTAATGGATATGTCAATGTTGATTTGTTTGGTCTTGGTGGAATAGATCTGCTACACTGCTGTTATTTCTGCTGTTGTAGGGCAAGCACAGGACTTGCTACTGCAAATACATACACAACACGCTGCTGTGAGCGAGTAAGACATGCTGCCACTGTACAATATAGCATACACGAATTACCTGTAGCAGATCTATACAGGTGGAGCTGGGGAAGGTGGAGGGTTTTTGAAAGTGCTGCCCAAGTATTTGAAGGTTGAGCAGTTGAATGAGGATACTCAACAAGGTTGAGCATTTGAACGAGCTCATACTGATACAGCATGAACCAATCACCACAGATTGGGATATCTGACCAATCAGAGCACAATAGACTAATCAGAGCAGGGTAGACCAATCACATCAGACTAGACCAATCACACCAAACTGGGCCATCTGACCAATCAGCGCAGAGTAGACAAATCACACCAGACTGGACCATCTGACCAATCAGAGACAGGGTAGACCAATCACAACAGACTGGGATATCCGACCAATCAGAGCACAGCAGGCTCTCAGCAAAGAAGGGTTCAGAGAGACTGAGCCCGTTTCAGACACTGATGAAAGAGGTGATGCTGTGATGTATATTCCGAGAAAATTAAAATGTTTTTATGACCTTGGATGCATGTAAACCTGTTATAGGAGACCTCCAAAACAAAATGAGTAACCATTAAAATAACATTGTAGTTAATTAACGTTAACAAATGAAGCTTTATTTTAAAGTATTACTGAAATGTTCGAGTGAAATGAAAGCGTTACGATAATCCGCAATTGGTCCTTCAGTTAATAAACGTGTTTAATAATAAAACAGATAATATATATACAAATACCTGCTAATGTGCGAGGGATCGCCAGCAGTGACTGGTGGACTAATGGATCATCTGAAGAGTTCACCAAGAGCAGAGGAACGCTGATCTGACATAAGAGACAAAGTTTTCGTAAAGACTATCAAATAATATTGACTTCATGTGTCCTGCTTTCAACGATATTACTTACATTGTGAATATAATGCACACAGCTTTCCTTCTCATAGTACTCCTTTAGAGAGTTGTGTCCATGAAACTTCCTAATGGAGAAAAAAATATTATGGGCACATAAGCTGCAGTCTATCATTGTTTTTACCATTTATCTAAATGTCCCTCAGTATTAATGCTTTAATGCAGGTCAGTATTGTCTCATGAAAGCTTTTGAAGTACCTCATAATGTTGTCATCAATCTGCATGAGAGAGGTGGCTGTATACAGACGGCCGAGGTCGGCAGACTCCATTTTGCTAGAGCTCATACCAAATAAACTTCCCCTACAAGACAGATTTATTTGACTTTGTTACACATGCTCAGTTAGTAAAATATTGTGTTCATTCTTTGTATCATCCTGAAGTGGTTTATTTTGGGATAATTATTAGTTCACTGTACAATGACCCCAGAATGCAGTGTTTGACAAATCAGAATCAGATTTCCAATAGAGTAAATGAAAAATAAATGAAAATACTGACCTGTGAGATAGAATGATTTTTTTCATGTTGTCTGCCATGAGGAAGTTGTACAGCCTTCTGCACTGATCCCACTGTAGAAATGTCTCCTGAGCCCTTATCACAAATATACCCAGAATTGAAAGCACTACTAAAACACATCCTATTAAGTGTTTTATATTAAGTGTACAATAATTTCTCACCTAAGAGCACTATATCCCTGGCAGACACTGACACAACATAGCACTCTCTCCTGATTGGCTGGATTCTCTCCCAGGTACTTGCAGGCGATGTTCCCTCCCAGACTGAAGCCCACCACAATGAGCTGAGTTTGTGGGAATGTGCGTTTAATGTAGCCCACCATGGCTGAGAACTCCCAGGTACAGCCTTTAACATAGTGTTACATAATAAACCATAGACACAACATGTGTAGCTATATATATAGACACACCGTAGTTATATATAGATAAAAATCACTCAAAATGTTTTACATATTTAAAAAAAAAATAAACATGATATATATATACACATTTCAAATTTTACAGTATATAAAGTATTTTTAGTATGAAAGTTTTATTGTATGTAATATATATTATGTATATTTTATATTACATACAATAAAACTTATAAATAAATATATATATATATATATATATATATATATTAAACAAAAAAAAGTGTCTAATGATGAATTAGTTGTGAACAACTGCCTAGTAGTTTGTCACAAGCATGCTTGCTTCAAAACAAACACACGTGGCTTACCGTAGGTGAACATCCTTGGGGAAGTCAGCTCGATGTTTGGTAGCGCTCCAAGATGGTTGAGAACGGAGCACCTGTAGCCTTGTTTCTGGGAATAATCCACAAAGGTCCGTATATAATGCTTCTCACTATGGTTTCCGATCCCAGGACAGATCACCATGGTGATGTCATCTGTGATGAGACAGAGACAGATAAACTCCAGTAACAGTAGGAGCAACACCTTTCCCTCTCCAGGGGAATTGTCTTAATCATAACCACCCTTAGTTGATGGGAACGACAGGCTGTCAAGATCTAAAAAATGCACCATAAAAGCAAGTAATTCGTGTAATTTGTACACAACATTACAACATAAATTATACAATAGCTTTCTGATTTTTTGGGAATACTATTTTAAGCAAAATCCAAGCTCACCTCCTGTGCTGTGGACGCCTTGTGGCTCAAACAGGTCAAAGGTGGCAGTGGCTCCATCTTGCATGGGAAGGTATTTGCGCAGCCCACAAGGTTTAGGGGACTTCACCCTTCCCATCTTCCCATACAGAGCAGTCTGGAGATGTCCACTCTTTCCCCATAACAAGGGAGGGATGTACCTGGATGCATGGGGTAATAATTATAAAGTGTAGCTCAAAAGCAGGTATGCTCCTGGAAGGCCACTGTCTTGCAGAGTTTAGCGCCAACCTTAAACCAGCTAATCTGACTGTAAAGAAGAAGAAGATGAAAGTCAGCTGAAAGATGACAAGAAAGCCTTCTAGGCCTAAGCACTCACTCTTTGGTTAGAACAGGGCAAGACTTCAGGAGGTAGCGATTGAGAGGGGTATCTTGACAGGTGATGTCAGGGGCCACCGTGGGACACTTCAGGTTCAGGCTCCGCACTATGACATACAGCACCGTAGCTACAGCAGCCAGCTTCACGCCATCAAACATGGCAGGCATCTCAGGAGATATGGTGCGGACATCTGGCTCCACTTGGGCACTCATGGTGGATGTTTGCTGATAGCTTATTTGAGGGGGAAAAAAGTAAAGGGAAAACTATTTTAACTTAAATGCATACAAAAATATACATAAGCATATTTACACACATATATATATATATATATATATATATAAAGCATATGTGTAAATAACAGTCTAGAAATTGTAAAAGAGTCACATTGCAAATTCTTGGAAAAAAGAAAGAAATTTTAAACTTCTTAAGTAAATTATTAATAAATTTAAAAACAAAATAAAAGTAGGTGTGGCATTACCAAAATGCAGGAAGCTATTTTGTCACATATTTAAAAATATCATTTATATGTTTTTGTTCAAATCAAATGGAGCAAGCCCAAGAAACCATGTCAATATTTATAAAATTATGTATACAAATTTACATACTGAGAAATGTTTAAAAATTAGTTATAGTATCTTTTTTTTTTTTAGAAAATAGTAAAAATATTTTTCAACCATGGATACAAAAATTCCCACATGATTTTAAAAATAGTTCTCCTTTATAGCATCATTTGTCATTGAACTATATATACACATGCATATATACACACACACACGTATATATATATATATATATATATATATATATATATATATATATATATATAGACAACAAAGACTTTGCACACAGAATATTGCACATACAATGCTAATAAATTCATATCACACCTTGACTCTTGAAAAATCTGTGCTGGGTTTCAGAGCAGCTCCCGAATCTCAGTGTTCAGTCCTACAGAGAAACAGAGGCACTTTACTGACCCAGAAGTGTCATCCAGTCAAAGTATCCTGCATCATGCAAGAGTTACAGGCGGTTCATCTGTCTGCTCTTAGTGACAGACAACAGCTCTTGAAGTGCCCAACTACTGTGTACAAAATTGTAAACATCCATAGAATTAAACAGACTTCTGACATCATCAACACTTATATGTCAGAAGTGCGTTACTTATATGTAACATTACGCAGCCAGAAAATTTTGTTCTTGTACCAAACTTTTTTAAACAATAAACAGTTTTTTTTTTTTATTTTAATATTTATTTAAGTTTCTGTATTATTTTTCATGTACACATTTGAGCAATAGCGAACGTGTTCTGGTTATAAGACAATACAGGACGCGTTGCGAAATTATGCATTGCTTCTGCATAAAGAGAATATTTTAAGAAAATATAGACCGCCAAACTATACAATCGAATCAACATGCAGAAAGTAAACAATGCACACCTTATTTTCAGAGTTGTCCAGAGACTCCTCTGTGCTGCTGCTCTTGCCATCTGCACTGTACAGAGACATCAGTCACTACAAACAACATGCAGCTGCATCGTCATTCACTTTACACCCAGCAACTAGAGCGCGTCTTCATTCGCGCCCTCTGATTGGAACAGCGTCAGAATGACGTCAGATTCGGCGCGCCGACAGGGCTAGTGATATTATTTTGGTTACAGCACTATCACTGTGCACTAGAATTACAACAGAATCAACTTCACTGTCATTCTATAGTCTTCTGACGTCAACAAAAGGTACAAAGAAGTTACTTAAGTTGAAGTAGGAGTCAAAATATTTAACCAAAAACATACTTAAATGGATTGTTCAGCCAAAAATGAAATTTCTGTCATCATTTACACATCCACAAGTTGTTCCAAACCTGTTTGAATCTGTTGAAAACAAAAGAAGATATTTAAAAGAGTGTTTGCAACCAAACAGTAATGGGGCACCTATGGAAGCCCATTTCCGCCACTGAAAAAAAAAGATTATTGTGACTTTTTATCTCAGAATTCTGACTTTTTTTCTAAGAATTGTGAGATATAAAGTCAGAATTGTGAGATAAAAAGTCAGAATTGTGAGATAAAAAGTCAGAATTGTGAGATATAAAGTCAGAATTCTGAAATAAAAATTCAGAATTGTGAGATTAAAAAGTCAGAATTGTGAGATTAAAAAGTCAGAATTGTGAGATGAAAAGTCAGAATTGTGAGATATAAAGTCAGAATTGTGAGATATAAAGTCAGAATTATGAGAGAAAAACTCAGAATTATGAGATAAAACGTCAGAATTGTGAGATATAAAGTCAGAATTGTGAAATAAAAAGTCAGAATTGTGAGTTATAAAGTCAGAATTGTGAGATAAAAAGTCAGAATTGTGAGTAAAAAGTCAGAATTGTGAGTTATAAAGTCAGAATTGTGAGATAAAAAGTCAGAATTGTGAGATTAAAAAGTCAGAATTGTGAGATGAAAAGTCAGAATTGTGAGATATAAAGTCAGAATTGTGAGATATAAAGTCAGAATTATGAGATAAAAAGTTAGAATTGTGAGATATAAAGTCAGAATTGTGAGAGAAAAACTCAGAATTGTGAGATAAAACGTCAGAATTGTGAGATATAAAGTCAGAATTGTGAAATAAAAAGTCAGAATTGTGAGTTATAAAGTCAGAATTGTGAGATAAAAAGTTAGAATTGTGAGATATAAAGTCAGAATTGTGAGAGAAAAACTCAGAATTGTGAGATAAAACGTCAGAATTGTGAGATATAAAGTCAGAATTGTGAAATAAAAAGTCAGAATTGTGAGTTATAAAGTCAGAATTGTGAGATAAAAAGTCAGAATTGTGAGATAAAAAGTCAGAATTGTGAGATATAAAGTCAGAATTGTGAAATAAAAAGTCAGAATTGTGAGATATAAAGTCAGAATTGTGAGATAAAAAGTCAAAATTCTGAGACGAAAAGTCAGAATTCTGAGATAAAAAGTCAGAATTGTGAGATGAAAAGTCAGAATTGTGAGATGAAAAGTCAGAATTGTGAAATAAAAAGTCAGAATTGTGAGTTATAAAGTCAGAATTGTGAGATAAAAAGTCAGAATTGTGAGATAAAAAGTCAGAATTGTGAGATATAAAGTCAAAATTGTGAGATATAAAGTCAGAATTGTGAAATAAAAAGTCAGAATTCTGAGATATAAAGTCAGAATTGTGAGATAAAAAGTCAAAATTCTGAGACGAAAAGTCAGAATTCTGAGATAAAAAGTCAGAATTGTGAGATGAAAAGTCAGAATTGTGAGATGAAAAGTCAGAATTGTGAGATATAAAGTCAGAATTGTGAGATGAAAAGTCAGAATTGTGAGATGTAAAGTCAGAATTATGAGATAAAAAGTTAGAATTGTGAGATATAAAGTCAGAATTGTGAGAGAAAAACTCAGAATTGTGAGATAAAACGTCAGAATTGTGAGATATAAAGTCAGAATTGTGAAATAAAAAGTCAGAATTGTGAGTTATAAAGTCAGAATTGTGAGATAAAAAGTCAGAATTGTGAGATAAAAAGTCAGAATTGTGAGATATAAAGTCAGAATTGTGAGATATAAAGTCAGAATTGTGAAATAAAAAGTCAGAATTGTGAGATGAAAAGTCAGAATTGTGAGATATAAAGTCAGAATTGTGAGATAGAAAGTCAGAATTGTGAGATAAAAAGTTAGAATTGTGAGATATATAGTCAGAATTGTGAGATATAAAGTCAGAATTGTGAGATATAAAGTCAGAATTGTGAAATAAAAAGTCAGAATTGTGAGTTATAAAGTCAGAATTGTGAGATAAAAAGTCAAAATTCTGAGACGAAAAGTCAGAATTCTGAGATAAAAAGTCAGAATTGTGAGATAAAAAGTCAGAATTCTGAGACGAAAAGTCAGAATTCTGAGACGAAAAGTCAGAATTGTGAGATGAGAAGTCAGAATTGTGAGATAAAAAGTCAGAATTGTGAGATAAAAAGTCAGAATTGTGAGATATAAAGTCAGAATTCTGAAATAAAAAGTCAGAATTGTGAGATAAAAAGTCAGAATTGTGAGATTTAAAAGTCAGAATTGTGAGATGAAAAGTCAGAATTGTGAGATATAAAGTCAGAATTGTGAGATATAAAGTCAGAATTGTGAGATAAAAAGTTAGAATTGTGAGATATAAAGTCAGAATTGTGAGAGAAAAACTCAGAATTGTGAGATAAAACGTCAGAATTGTGAGATATAAAGTCAGAATTGTGAAATAAAAAGTCAGAATTGTGAGTTATAAAGTCAGAATTGTGAGATAAAAAGTCAGAATTGTGAGATAAAAAGTCAGAATTGTGAGATATAAAGTCAGAATTGTGAGATATAAAGTCAGAATTGTGAAATAAAAAGTCAGAATTGTGAGTTATAAAGTCAGAATTGTGAGATAAAAAGTCAAAATTCTGAGACGAAAAGTCAGAATTCTGAGATAAAAAGTCAGAATTGTGAGATGAAAAGTCAGAATTGTGAGATGAAAAGTCAGAATTGTGAGATATAAAGTCAGAATTGTGAGATGAAAAGTCAGAATTGTGAGATGTAAAGTCAGAATTATGAGATAAAAAGTTAGAATTGTGAGATAAAAAGTTAGAATTGTGAGATGAAAAGTCAGAATTGTGAAATAAAAAGTCAGAATTGTGAGTTATAAAGTCAGAATTGTGAGATAAAAAGTCAAAATTCTGAGACGAAAAGTCAGAATTGTGAGATAAAAAGTCAGAATTGTGAGATATAAAGTCAGAATTGTGAGATAAAAAGTTAGAATTGTGAGATATATAGTCAGAATTGTGAGATGAAAAGTCAGAATTGCGAGATATAAAATCAGAATTTTGAGATGGAAAGTCAGAATTGTGAGATACAAAGTCAGAATTCTGAGATATAAAGTCACAATAATTTTTTTTTTTCAGTGGCGGAAACGGGCTTCCATATGCACCATTGACTGTCAGTATGGCAAAAATTACTGGTGCTCTACAACTGTTTAGTTACCCATATTCTTCAAAATTTCTTCTTTTGTGTTCAACAGAAGAAAGAAATTCATACACATTTCGAACAACTTGAGGGTGAATTCACATCTTTGGGTGAACTCTCCCTTTAAGTGAAAGTTTAAAGTTTCACCAAGTAATTGGATGCCCTTTGAAGCGTTTAAAAGTAAAAATAAAGTTATAATAGGGAATTTGTGAAGTGAAAAAACATAAAAACCTACTTTCTTCTTTCGTTTGTTATTTAGCAACTTTCATTAACAATATGAAAGGTGTGCTAATTGGTAATAGCCACAAGATGGCAGGATACAACTGAAAATACACACATGACATGTTTGGAGCAAGTTGTTGACAATTTCCATGTATTTCAAGTGCTTTCGTCAGTGGTATGCTCTCACAGACCAGATGCAGAAGTGACAGCAGCAGTGGATCAGCAGTCCAAGAACATCTCAAAGACTCAGTAACCTATAGCAATTACACAGCAAATAATTGCACTTTGTAATGCACAACTGATATAATCCCCCTTGTAAATGATTGTATTATTTCCCGTAAGTGCCATAAATGAAACTCAGCTAGTCACACTAAGTGATGCTAAATAAGATGGATATTTTGCGAGACAACCAGGATCTTAAATGTCTGAGGTTTAAAATCCAGCTCCATGATTTGCCCACAGCCGACATCCATTATGTTATTAGAGATTAGTGGCTCCACTGGAGGAAAATCAAGCTCACTTTATGTTCAATCAAATCAAGTGAGACTGGCTAAAGTGTCTGCGGAGAAGCATTTAGACACGAGCTCTTAAGGGCCCTAGCAACAGAGCCAAGAGAGACATTAATAAGCTATTTTTCATTATGCATAAAATGTAATCTAGTGGTGCTTGAACAATTGGTCTCCTTGTTAAATGTTTTGACTTTGTAAAGTCCTTTGAAGTTTGGGGTTAACTAATAGCATCTCTTTATTTTTTATTTAGTCTAATCTATCTTCCAGTTCTGTCCAGCATGTGTTGCTGTATACAGACACAAAAGCATGAGATGCTAAAAAAAAAGCAAGTTTTCAGCAAAGAACATCACTGGTTGTCATCTCCAGTTGACCAACACTCACACTATGGCAAGCCGTTTTGACTTCTGATGTCATGAATGTGGTTGTTACTATAGTAAAAAAGCCGTTTTTAGATATCAGAAATTACACTGATATCAGGAATTCATTTTCAGATATCTGAAATGAATATTTTTACTAGTAGCAATTCAATTGTTGATGTCAAGAATAGACATTTGCACTAGTAACAGTGTAATTGTTGATATCAGACATTTGCATTTTTACTAATAAGAATCCTATTCCTGAGATGTGAAACTGGAATTTCAACTAGTAAGAAATGAATTCTTGATATCAACAATTGAATTTGAATGGCAGCCTATGGCGAGATTTCACTAGTACAAATACAATTCTTGATATCAACACTTATAGTTTATACTAGTGGAAACTGAATTGCTGATATCAAGAATGAACGTTGTTACAAAGTGGAAATGTAATTCTTGATATCAAAAATTGCCATTGTTACTAGTGGAAATCTAATTCCTGATATCAAGAATTAACCTTTTAACTAGTGAAAATGTAATTGTTGATATCACAAGTTCATATCCGGAAAATGAATAAAAGTCAATACGGCTTGCCATATCCACACTTTGGATTGACCTGCATGCATAAATGTGTAACACCCACTACCTTAGCCTTCCAAAGCCCAATTACTGCTTTTGCATGAATGCAACATTTGTTTCTATCATGACATTTAACTCGCTTTTCATTACTGTTATAAACTATAAAAAAACCTTTATCATCAGTTGCATAAATTTAACATGAAGTTAGGCCATAAACACTCTTCAGAAGCCTTAATGACATGCATTCAGAAAAATTTGCTCCTTTTAAGAGTTGATGAATTGATGAATTGCTATTTATATAGTTGAACAGAAACACAGCCTCATTCACTTTCACTGAATCTAAAATAGATAGAATTAGAATGAATGGTGGCTATGACGCTGTCATTTTCCCTGCAAACAGATAATTCCTCTAATGTTTATATTTGGATCCAGTTTCTCTTTGTTGGAACCAAAAGCTAACCGTCCCAGAGCGTTGCTAGGGATATATTATGTTGTGACAACCGAAAAGACACACGGATATAACGTATGCTAATTGTTATTTTTACTAAGTTTTATTTGTTTAACCAAAAGTTAACGCTTTAAAAACGTTCAGAGAACTTAGCCTAGCTGAGGTGTTGTGATTAGATGAGGTGACTTTTTTTGCTAAGTTATTCCTGTAAATACAGGAAAATCCCTGTTTTGTTTACAGTATCAAGTCAATCTAGCAGAGCACCGTTATTCGCACTAATGACTACCCGAGGGGCGGGGCTATGGGCGGGGACATGTGTTAAAAACAGGATGTAATTGGCTGAGAGCAGAGATACACGTGGGAGCGCACATATTGTCCCTCTCTCGCTTCTAAGCTTGCCTGTAGTCATAACGGCGAACGGATTCACACTGAACGACTCTTGAGACCGACGAGAAGTTCACCGAAGAACTACACTTTGTCACCATGAGAACTTTCCCGAGCTTATTTGTTAGTTTCCCACTTTTTGCAGCGTGTGTTCTTGCTGTTTCAGTCTCCACAGCGAACGGTAAGTGTTTTTGTTTTCGTCTGTTTCGTTGAGCTCTATAGAGAGGCAAACTACATAAACAAAGCAAGTTACAGTCTACGGTCATTATATATTTGAGGCAAAATAAAATTAATTGTCAAGATACCTAAACAGCTTCTTTTCTTAATATGTGTGAGTGATATAGCCAAGTATATAATGGCTTATTAAATGTAGTAATGAATGAATGAATGATGTTTAGTGTCTATTCTTACACTGTCGTATTGTAAATAAGTATTCACGTTATGAAAAGTCCCTGTGGACATCTAGTTGATGTCTGTCCTGGACCAAAATTCACATTATTCGTGTTTATACTTGCGTTTAACGCCTTGGGCTCCCTGCTTTGTCCTTTTATCTATGTATACAAAACATGTCCTGATTTTCATCCATTACTGATGACCTACTGGCTTTTATAGCTGCATGGTCAGATGTGGAAGAGCATTGGGCACTAATGTCATGCCTTGGCAACTCATGTGTGTTAAGATTTTTTGACAGCATTTCTAAATGAATTTCCTCCATAAAAAGATTTTTGTTTGGTAATCTCTGTATTTTAATAGTTTTTGAGTTATTAATCATTTTTAGACCCCACTGAGGTTGTTTTGTTTAAGAACACACTTCCCCATCTGCTCTTGAGCCTCAGGCCGGGATCTGGCTCCAGTCTGTAGGTGTGGCTCAAGTCACCAAATCACTGAGTCACTTCCCATGAATGTGGCCACTTTAATATGTAGCAGAGCTCAATGAGGCCAGGGCACTTCCTGCCGCTAATGACCAGTGCAGCAGGACAGTTTTGCACAAACTTCTGCAAAATCCTTTCAGAGTTTCATAAGTGTAATGTTGACTGCTTCCAGAGAATTTCCAATGTCAAAACGTTGTCCGTGGAGTTATCGTTTGTCGCCTTCTTGACCTTCCTCTTTCACACTTCAAGTGATGAAATGGCGTTCATTGATTGTTAAACAAATAGTTCATGCAGAAAAGGCAATTTTACTCATCTTCATGTCTTTCCAAAGCCTGTATGATTTCTTTTTCCCGTGGAACTCCGAAGCAGATGTTTAGCGGCAAGTTCACACTGCTCTTTTCTATTCAGTGAAAGGTGTCGAGGACAAAGAGCACCATAAAAGTGGTCCATATGGCTTGTGCACTTTACTCCAACTCTTCTAAATCCATATAATAACTTTAATTGAAGAAAAGACCAACATTTAGTCATTGATAATCGTCTATGCGCAGCTCTCAAAACTCATTCACATTCACATTTGCATATTAAAATATGTCGCACCAGTTTTGATGACAACGATGCCAAATATCATTAGTACTAATGGATCTAGTAACAGATCAGCAGGCACAATTTGCATAACCATATATTCAAATAGCATTAATGAGATTCCTGTGAGTGTGTTCCTCACACAAGGCTACGTTATAGCCTCAAAAGACTTGGAATATAGTCATATGGACTACTTTTATGGCACTTTCAGGTGTGTTTTGGACCTTGACAGCTACTGGTCACTATGGTCAATATATGCAAAGAACGGCGTCAACATCCTGCCTTATGGAAGGATGTTTCTTCTGTTTGATGGAAAAAAGAAATCATACAAGTCTGTAATGACATGAGGGTGAGTAAAGGATTGCAGTTTTCATTTTTGAGTGAACTATCCCTTTAAAAGTTGAGAATTGTTTTTCTCACTTATCGGATTGAGAAGGTAAACAGCTTTGGATGGAAGCTGCACTCTCAAGATGATCTAAGATTAGCTCTCATCCATCAAAATCTAAGTAAAAACTGCTTAAAATCAGCAAATAAGGATTTTATCAAGGCAAAAAATAAAAATGCTTAACCCAGGCCTCTCAGGTCAGCTGACAGAGTATGCTAATTATAGCGACCACACAGCCTCCCGCTTTTTACTCGCTCTTTTTTGCATGAATGTGTTTGCGAGCCGTTCAAAAGCTGTCGCGTGGCCCGTGCCATCTGGCAGCGGGGTCTTCCCCTCCGGGAATGGGCTCATTTGTCCTGATGACTCCGGTTCTAATAGCAGTCCAATGAGGACTGCATCTCCTGTGATTAATTTTCAATAAGCCTTAATCAATGTTTCATTCATAGGCAGAGCAACATGGCATGCCTCATATGATTTCGCTCCATCTTGGTCTCATGCTCCATTTTCCAATCTGCTGCGTTGAATTTTTAAAATCACATTTTCCAACACTTCTCAAGAAACTTTTGTGACCAGAATTGAAACAAATAAGCCATGCCCCTTGCATAATATATGTCGATTTTATGTCTTTGGATTGAGTGTGAAGCATGTCAAAATATTATGCTTTTCATTATCGCATTTCCAAGTAGGATTAATATAAGCCTATTTGCGTTGCCTTAGAGAATGGCTGTTTTCTATGTACGTCAGAGTGTATTTTTAGTCGTTGTGGGTTATTTTTAAGAACAGATGGCTGTGTTGTTCTGTAGAAATGCCTTTAGATTATCGAAATCTCACCTGAAGATGCAAGCTCACTGGCAGTTTACTTTTTTTTTTTTTTCTCAAGGCAGTTTATTGGACGAGGAACAGGATGTTTCTCGTGTGCGCACCATATCTTTGTGGGTCATTTGCTTCGTCATTAAGAGGTGCAAGCTGAATGCCACTGAGTGCGTTGAGGTGTTATGGGAGTTTTTACATGGGATTCAGTGACGTGGGAACACAAGGTTTGGAACACCAAGTTCCCCATGGTTGTGTTAAGGCATCTCGCTTCTTAAATGATGTGTGAATGACAGCATAGTTGAGAACACGCTGAACTGTAACGCTCGCCATTAATGTGGAGTTATCCAGGACACCTTTAGAGTAAAGTGTGAAGCCATTAGCCACAAAATAAGTTCCAAGGCAGTCTTAAAAGGTAAAGTAACACTTTAGGCTTCTAAATATACATGAAGGTTGTAACACAAATCAGCACCTTGACACACCTATTTATAACAGCTAAAAAGGATCTGTTACATTACTTGGATGTTATATGTAGATTTCAAGTCTTGTCGGGGCATTATTCATTTATGTATTAACTTTTCATTATACATCCAATTATTAGAGTCCAAACTAGGTGTTTAAATACCGTGAAACCTTCACGCTATCCAAACTAGGACGTTTAAAAACTCTTTTAGATGCCCCATGCGTTCGCTTTTGATCAACTTTTACATATGCCTCTGGTCAGACTGCAATGATTGGGGATCTTGTTAAAAATAAACCTGATCTGATTTTTTTTCTTTAATATTTGTAACTGTCAAAATATATTGGTACCATATCAGCTATTTGACAATATTTTGCATTTTGTTTATATATTTTATTTTATAAACATATCATTATTGGACATTTAATTCTGCATGCTCATTTCCCCTATATTTTATTTATTTTTTTTGACATTTTATATTTGCAAAATGAAATAAATCACTAAATAAATATCATTTTTTTTATACCGTGCATTACACAATTTTAGTTTTTTAGTGTATTCTGTATACAAAATAGTATAAAAAAGTTTATTTCAGTTATTTATCGGTTATCGGCATTAACATTATTGGCAGCTTAGCTTCTATAAATACTTTTTGGAGGAGGAAGTTATCAAAGTTACAGAATGTCTTCATAGTGATTTCACTTTTTTATCTTTAGTTGGTGTGTAATGGTGCTGTTTGAGCATAAACAATGACAGCAAAGTTATGACGTTCAAAGTTCAAATCAAAGGGAGATATCTTCTTGTATAGAATTCTCTGTTTAACGACTACAACGAACGGCTGGTAGGGTCTACAACGAGCTTCTTCATAAACCGGTTTGAACAATGGAAGACTGAACACCGTTACTGACAATTGTCTTTTTGGCTGCGTGAGATTGTCAAAGCTTTTCTGGAAAGTGGCCAGGAGCAGCAGCTCATTTGCATGACACACACAAAAATGGCGTGTTTTTTGCTCGCACCGAAATAGGGGCAAATTTGACTAAGTTATAATTAGTCCCCTTTAAAAAAAAAAAAAAAAAAGCAATGAAAATTTGATTCCCTATATATATACCATTTAAGATTTAATAGCAAGTCACTAAAGTACCAGTATCAGGCACTCTCAAGTAATACCAGTAGAAAGATTTTTTGCACCTAATTAGCTGGTGTGAGACTGACTGTGCAGTTGTGTGTGCCGCAAAGTAAACCTGCATTTCCTGTTGCTTTATGAGCTGGTGATCCAGCGTGTAGGTGTGTTATTGCATTTGCGTGCGCTCACATGCACGTGTGCAGTGTTTTGGTTGTCCTCCAGTCTGTTGTTTTTGTTTTGCACCTGTTCCTAATACGGCAGTCAAGGGTTCTTTTGTTGGCCAAGTGTGCGTGATCCGCTCAGCAGATTGTAGCTGAATGACTCCTCATGCCAGTGACTCATTCGAAAGCCCTTCCCTACTTTTAAACGTTATTAGTTACTATATAATGGTTGTGCTTGTAAGATTGCAGATCAGGTCATGATTCTTTTTGAAATGACTGACTGACGTGACGTCTCGGATACTTGAAATGACAGAGCTAGTGGCTTTATGGTTTTGAGCAGTTCTGTTATTTTGTTTCATTTTGGTTCTTTTAGTTAAAAAATGTAGTGGCAAACCATAATCATAATAGTAGCACATCAAATGTGTTTGTTATTGGACAGTTTTACTAGTTAATTTCCAGTTGTTCCAAACTTTAAAGCTGAAGTGTGTTATTTCCGTGCCACTAGTCTCACCAAACTGAATTGCAAAAATATTGTTTTGTAACAGGCCAGCCATCGGCTCTATTGGTACCTCAAAGTCATCGCAAAATTTCACTTTAGGGTGGAATGTCCTTTTAAGCCTGCACATTTTCAGTAAGGGCAGTCCCAATGATGAGTTGTTTTATGATTATTTTTTACCATATTGGGATTAGGTCAATAGCAACACAGAATGTTGGTTATTACTCATTTTCTGAGCTGGCTCGACACTGCCCGGCTTGTTTTTTCAGGGACACAGTTGCCATGCCAAACCCCATCGCTTCTTTCTTTTGTCCCTGTTTTCATTCCTCATTTGTGAGAGAGCAGCAAACACTCCCACAGTCGCTTGCCTTTACACGTTTAACTCAGAAAAAGACCATGTGATGTACTATAGTTCCTAAAGCTATATATCCAAAAGCCTGTGGGAATAATCCCCTGTCACTCCCGTTTCAGAGCTTTTGCTGATCAAAAGGCCAGCTCAGCTGATGAGACGCTGATCAAATGTTTCACTTCACCAAATAGCTTTGCGTTCAGCTGATGTGTTCAGTTCTGTCTAATGGCCTTCCAGAACGTATTAGGCTGACATTGAGTTCTCTGACTGTTAAGCCAGGTTAAGTACAGCTTGTAGATGTGAGATGATACATCATGATGTGTCCTGACTTAAATTATTATCCACCCTGTTTAGTTTTCATACATATAATCTTAAGTATAGTTTAAGAAATAGTTCACTAGATGTACTCAAAATCATGTTGTTTCAAAGCTGCAAAAATAAAATAATAAATATTATATTAAATATTAAAATATTATATAAAATAATCAATTTAAGATTTTAATTGCAAATAGATGAATAATTTTTAAATGGATGTTTAAAACAGTTTGTTTAATTCATGTTTAAAATACTAAACGTTGTTGTAATTAGAGCAGACAGACAGACACCGACACACACACACATATATAAATATATATATATATATATATATATATATATATATATATATATATATATATATATATATATATATATATATATATATATTATGTTAAAACAAACTTTTGTTAGATGATATTGGTTGTGATAAATTGATTTTACACCCCTAATTATTAATAATAAATATAATATAAATATAACAATGACATAATAATTTAAATTTAATCGATGTTTTTAAATTTACAGACAGATTTAAAACAATTAAATTTAATTTTTAATTAATAAATTACAGTAAAATTCTTCTTATTTTTTATTGTTTTTAATTTAAATAAAAACATTACATTATATTTAAGGGTAACTTTTAATTTTAAATGCATTTCTTTTTATCTGTCAATCAAGTTATTTTATATATACATATATAATTGTATAATTATATTAGCTTGGCAACCCTTTTCAACATTGAATTTTATTGTATAGAAAAGTGCAGCTTGGTCTTAAAGGTCTTATTTTGAGTTCCGAAGAGTCTTTCTGAAGAGGGAAAATCACATGGGTTTGGAACAATATGAGGTTTAGAAAATTTTTATTTTGGTTACTTATCCTGTTAGATATAAGAGTTTGCCCACAAGACATGTGCCCGTGTCAGCACCTCGAAAAGCGTCAAAAACATTCCATGCATATGGTCAGCAACAGTTTCTATTCAGAGTTTCCATTTCTATGGAAACACAAGCAGAACTGTGACTAGCAATGAGTTGTGTTTAAAGTTATTAATCCGCAATGAATTACTTTCAGTTCTCAACTCCCTCTGTCAATTTTGTCATAACCGTTCAGCAAGAACAACTTGTTCACTGTGAAACCTTCAGGCTATCCATTGACAGTTTCTGTTCCCAATGGAGTTTTTGAGCTTATCAGTGATGGATGGGTTGATCTGAGCTGCTAAACAGTTTGTTCCTGCCATATTATATCAAAGATGTTTGGAAATTCCAAAATTTTCAGTACTAAAATCGTTTTTTTTTTTGAGAAGAGCGAAGGGAATTGTGCTTTCAGCCTTCTGGTATAGCGTGAAAAGGAGGAGGCATTCCATTCCAAAGATAAACATGGCAGTCGTTTGGATAAGAAGGTTTATCATTATCCCAGAAGCTCCAACCCTGAGCGTGAATGCTGCCTCCTTTTGTCACAATTAGAGGAGCTTGTTGGCCAAATAATGTCTTGGTGCAAAACAAGTTCACACAGTTGAATCCTGTGATGGAGCTGCATTAAACGTGGGCTAATTATCATTTTGAGTGCTGCTCACCTCGAATAAACTCTGCTGAGTATCTCGGTTGTGGTATTTTGGATAGGAGCCAGGGGAGGACACAATGATGCGCAGGAAGTCTCTCACAGAGGTGTCATTTACACAGCGTTGTGGGAAGCCAGCACAGACTGTGGAAAGTTGTAAATCCGCAAATTCAAGGCCTATATCTGTTAGACTAGAATGAACTTTTAAATATAGTAACAGCTCCCAAAAAATTGGAGTTGGATTGGATGGATTGTTTTGGGCTCCATTTCAGCATATGTATATATGTGTATGTATGTATGTGTGTATATATATATATATATATATATATATATATATATATATATATATATATATATATAATATATATATATATATATATATATATATATATATATATATATATATATATATATATATGCATTTATTTATTTGCATTATTTGGGATGCAGTAACATCCCATCAGAAAATACTGCTGATGGCAATGAATTAAACCCAAATGAGCTTCATTCATGAAGCACATTCATTTGAAAATTCATGTTGCGTTGTCACAATTAATATAAATAACATTTTTCTAAATGATTTACACAGACATTCATTGTATTAATGTTTAATGAATGAGGGCTAATGAGTTTTTTGTCAATAATAGATGTCATATCAAATCCACTCTCTGTGTCTTTTCTCAGCTGCCGACTGTGAAGTAAATGTGTGTTTGAACGGAGGAACGTGTGTGACTGGAGTGGGAAAAGATCCCTTTATGTGCATTTGTAATGAAGGCTTCACTGGACAGACCTGCAACGAGACCGAGATTGGTAACAATATTATCAGTTATTGTTATTTATGTGGGGAAAAACAGTTTATTTAAGAAGATGTATGTGCAAAGGTTACTTGTATCCATTTCAGCTGAGACAGATCTTTTCTCACATGACCTTTGCTCTCAGGGCCCTGCAGCCCTAACCCCTGTAAAAACGACGGGATCTGTGAGATCATCCCCAACCCCCAGCGAGGAGATGTCTTCAGAGAATACGTCTGCAAGTGTTCGGTAGGCTTCGATGGAATCCACTGCCAGACCAGTGAGTCGATTTTATTCAAACTGTTTGATCTATTTCATGCCAACGTGTAAGTGGTCATCAAGTTTCACCATTGAGAATTATGACAAACTTGAAATCAAATTTACATGAGGATAGAGATCACGTTTGCATCCAAATGGTAATGAACTGACACAGAACAGAATCCAAAGGACAAACTGTACCTATAAACTGTCTAAGTTATCTGGACTCTGAATTTACTGAATAGAAGTGTTGTTAAAGGGTTAGTTCACACAAATGAAATGAAAATTATCCCATGATTTGCTCGCCCTCAAGCCATCCTAGGTGTTTATGACTATCTTCTTTCAGACGAACACAATCAGAGATATATTTAAAAATAATATTGCTCCTCCAAGCATTATAATGGTTTTGAATGGGGGGCCAAAAAGGCATCCATCCATCATAAAAGTAATCCATATGGCTCCAGAGGGTTAATGAGGCCTTATGGAGTGAAGCGGTGTGTTTTTGTTAGAAAAATATCCATATTTAAAACTTTTATTAATCAAGAGTGATTTTGAGGAGCAAAGAGTAAATGTGACCATACCTTAACAGTGAATAAGTTGCTCCGAAGTTATTTTGATTTAGAAAAGCCAATATTGTAAAAGATTTGTAAATAGGATTTTAGTGCATTTTAAACATGTTTTATGCTCTGTATATGAAGCAAAAGTAGAGTCAGAGCTGAAATTGTAATTACAGCTATGCTTAGGCTGTTTATGTGAGCGGTTTGAATGTTGAATACTGGTTGACCCATTTTATAAGTTTTATTTAGCTTTTTATTTTTTAACTTTGACTGGTCAGAGCTCTAATGTGAAGACAGTTTTGATACTGTATTGCAGAAAGTGTTTATTATAGTTTTTTGCACAGCAAGGCAATTGCATCACATGCAGCTGTTCTCTTCACAAATGTGTGACTAATTATTTCACCAAGTATCATGGTCTACATCCATCCCAAAAGCTCTGTAATGTAATGAGGGCAGATGGTCGAATTTCCGCTATGTTAACAGATGCAAGTGTTAACACAGCAGAGAACCGCTTCAGTCTCTGCTGCGTCTGCCGTTGGCTGAGGGGCGAACAGACCTACAGCCCTCAGCAAAAAACACCACAACAAACAGAGAAGTCATATGCATAGATACTCACGTAGAGTCCCTCATTTTAGACATAACAACCATGATGCTAAAATGCCACATGATTGTTATCGAATCAACATAACATGCTTTCACAACCAATTTTACTTCCATAATCGGCATTATTTCTAGTAAATTTTGAGGAGAAAGACAAATATTTGTCTCTTTGGAATAATTTACACTGGAGTGAATACTGCATATTTATTCATTTACTAATCAACTGCTTATTATCTTATGTTAATGTATATTATTTATAATTAAAAGTTCCTCATTATACATAAAATCTTGTTTGATGATTATTGGTATTTTGGTTATATAATCAATTGTATGTGCCATTTAATTCAACATAAACTCTTGTGGCTTCTGTCTGGGGCCGGTGTGTCACAGAAAGGAAAGACTACGAATATTATTTAACACCTTTAATATAGAGATCTTACTAGTATCAGAACAAAAACAAGTTTATTGCCATTCTTTAAACATATTATTAGCAAAATCTACTACCATTCCACCTCTAATTCATATGTTTTGATAGGTTACATAAACCAATTTCAGTACATGTATTGAATAAAACTTGACTTCATTATATAAAACTTTTGTTTACCATGTTTTGAATGTGTGCTCCAACCTGTTTAAAGGAGTAAAAGAATCTGAGACGCATGATTTTCTATGGATATATGGTTATTTGTGCAAGTCTTTAAAAATTCTGAATTCAGAATCATTGTGTTAAGAAACTATATCCTGTCAGTTTTGGTCAACTGTTATTCTCTCATTTTCATTTGAGACTGTTTTTATTCATTATTTTGAAGAGTCCATTTGGATTTCACAGATTTGACAAAGTAAATTTGTTTTGTGGGTGAGGAATTAATCTGTGAGAAGAGAAAAAGATAAGCCAGAAATCCTCCCATAATTGAACGTTGCTTTTCCGTGCTGTACATTTAAGACGGCATGGATTGTTTAGTTCACCACAGAGACTCTCTCACATTCTCTCTGATTACGTTGGATATTATGGCTTCGGTGCCAGCTTTCTCGCGCTTGATAGCAGGGTTATGATGTTTTGACTGGGTTTAGTATAGCATGTGGGCTCATCTTCAGAGCGCGGCTGGAATGTGGCTAGATTAGAACGACTATGACATTGAATTGACAGTTTAAAAGCTTCTTAATCCCTCAGGGAGACGTCTAAATCATGCTCAGATGATGGCAAAGATTGTGGAGTACGCAAACTGGTACACTGCATAGTTTAGTGCCTAACATAGTGACAGCACAAATTAAAATATGACTGTAGCGTAGCACACCCACACTGTCGCACACTAGCCCTGTTGCTGGGGTAAAATGCAAGTGGAGGAGGCAAAGTAAATGAAGTCCGCACACATCCTCGGCTCTCAGCTGGCAGAAATGTTTCACTGACAGCATGAAATTGGTCTGAAAGCCCTGCAAGAGGCCATGAAATCTGTGTCAAAAGCTTTTATGCAGTGGAGCACTGGTCACATTAGCTGTGGTGATTGAAATAGAAACCTGGTGTAGGGTTTAAATGCAGAGTCAGTGCCTCTTTTGTGCATCTGCAAGTAAGTCGAAGAGTTAACGAAGCGTTCAATTCTTGCTTCTGAAGCTAGCTAGCTAAATTGCTGCTGCCCTTGTGCCACTACGGTGTAATTTCCCTATTTTCCACTGAATAAGAGCTTATTTTCTCACTCAAAATTCTCACCTCTAATTGCTGTATCTTTCTCTACTAGTGTCTCTATTTTCTTTTTTTTTTCTCACCAATCTTTTTTGCCAATGCAATAAAGGGATTTTAATGGTTGTTTATAGCTTTAGCATAAAGCAGTTCCTCTCAAACTGTGGTTCACAGCAGTGTTATTTTAGCATTATTTATATACTGCTATATATTTTGAATTAGCTTTTATCTTTATATTTTCAGTTTTCATTTGAATTTGTTTAAAATTGGAATTTTTTTTTAAAAGATTTTTTTTATTAATATAAACAATTTTTAATATTTAGTTTAATTTTAGTTAACAATTACAACACTGGTCCACAGACCATGGCTGATTAAAAAAAATACACCTAAATAAATCAAATATAAGTGAAAATCTACAAAAAGCAGTAACATTGGATCTATTGAATAAATCATCAGCTCATTGTTTTTGACTTATGCGTCACAGTTATTTAGCAAAATGTCCACAGCTTATTTTGGACAGTACATTTTTTGTTTTGTAACAAGTAGGTATAGATTATGCATAAAGAGAATAAATGCATAAACATAATATATATATATATATATATATATATATTATTATTATTTTTTTTTTTTTGTCACTTCAACTTCGATAATAAATGTGGTTCAGATAACAATATTTTAAGCTTCTGTTGATTTAAACCAATTGCATTCAATGTATTAACTCAATTTTTTTATTTCAATGAACTCAAAATTTTAAGGGAACCAGGTAACTTACTTAAGTTAAACCAACAATCCTTTATTACAGTGTAGACTCTTTTTCTTCATAGACTCAATATGTAGCTAGTGTATTGAGGCCATTTCAAGACAACAATTCAGAATCAGCAAGTCATAAAAGCTTTCCTTTGTTCCTTCCCAGCGTGCTTGAGTCTTTTCTCTTGGATGCCCCAATTTCACTGTCACATGTGGAAGTAGAGATCTGCTGACCTTGCATTTTATTGATTTGGATTTTGTTGCAACTGACATAAGATTGCGTTTCACATTATGTAGCTAGATATCGATGTTCTCAATGTAATACAATATACTACTGCGATGAACGGCTTCTCCTGCTGTGGCACACAGTGATTCAGTACTTCACAATTGCATTAGGAACAACGGTTGGCTTTTTACGAGTTTCCAGGTCTGAAGAAGGAACTTAAGGGATCCAATCATTTATTTTTAATTTCACCTTTATAATGCAAATTATCCAAATACCTAAAACCTAATGTTGTACTTTATGCACTTTTTAGAAGCTGTCCCTATTATACGATGGTTAGCTAGCTAGCTGACATTGCTAGCAATCAGATTTATTACCAAGTAATTTAAAAAAAAATTAACAATACATCTATTTTTGTATGCTCTACATTTACCTCATATAACATTGTAAGCGGCTCATGTTAAAATCTCTGAATATAAGTCCCTTTAAAGATCAAAGCAAATTGGGTCTTTTCTTTCCCTCAATGCAGTTTGCTCTATGATCTTTACCATTTTTAAATGTGTCTTTTATCTCACAAATGTGTTTTCTTAATTCTGTAAGTGACGTGACTGGCAGATGTTGTTTTATTACTTGGCATGAGATTTAGTTGGCAACCCTGTAGTTATCAACAGCTTAAATATTAAAGCCACTCAACTATTTCAAATTAAGTTGCAAATTAGCTTCCCAGTTCATAATAATGCAGTTAGCGGTTAGGTAGTTGACATTAAATGCTAAAGATGACTTCTAAAAACGTTGCTAATGAGCTTGTTAGTGGCTAAACTCATTATAGGGTTGATAGTGTTTGCATTTGGGTAGCTGACAAATACTTTTGAAAGCTGATTTTTTTTTTTTATTATTATTATAAAACTGTTTTAAAAAGCATTTTGCAAATTTTTTGCAAAGAAGCTTAAAACCAAATTCACATTCAATCAACAAAGTCATTTTAAGTGAGTCCAACAGAAGCCAAAAGGGACCGCTCTTAACACTTATAAGGGAAGTGTCACTCGCTGACCTCTGGAGGTTTGGAAGCGTTTCAGTATGTCTGAGCACTGCACTGGCACTGGACTGCTGTGACCGGTCACACCCGGTCACGCTCCATCTGCACACACCAGATAATCCCCTTGATTTCCTTTAGTTTTGCTGGAATGTTCTATTCCAGAGTTTCTTTTTTCTGATTGGTGCCATTTTACAGCCGAAATCCATAACTGTTTTTTCTCTCAATTTAATGTTTCATTTTTTCTCCCCAAAACATATAATGAAGATCATTTCACATCATTCCACTGAGTGATCATGTTAACCTTTAATGTTGGTGATTAGATGTAGCCCTGTTGCTCATAAGTGGATTAGGAACTTCATCAGGTCTGCTGCCAGATGGTATATCCCCTTAATGAACGACTGTAAAGATCCAGTTGTGCTATGATTATGCTGCGTCATATATGTAGGTTTCCTTGATGTACACTCAATTCTAGGTCACAAAACATATTAACTTGAAAACCTTATGGCAAGTTTTACTGCCCTTGATTTTAAACCTACCTTCTGGACTTGTGTACAGCAGTATTGCTGTTAACTAAAATGGTTCTTGGAACAGCAATTTTCAAAGACTGTAAACATAAAGGAAAATCCATGATTAGTTCTTTACATAGCTGTCAAAACCAAATAGTTATAATTACAAATGCGATGCACATGTACAGCAGCTCATACCAAGTTGGCACTGTATAGCAAAACAAACTTTACAATAAAAAAGAAATATTCTAATTGGAAAAATAAATAGCACATAAAATAATGAATCAAAAATCATGAACGAAACCATGTTCTTTTTGGGACCAATATATTGTCTTTTGTCATTTTCAGATGAGATATTTGAGATGTTTTTATATTTTAATAAATAGTTTTATTTGGTGACTTATGTTTGCATAAAGGAAACCATTGAGGTCACAAAAAGAAATGTGTTTTATCAAAAGGAGGGCATTAGAGCAAAAAAACCCCTGTTCAATAAATTTACTAAATTAGGGTGACTATAATGAATTATTATGTTCTGAACTTTGTAGGCAGCCATTTTTGCAGAATAAATTTGTATATTAGATTAAATGATCTTTAGAAACACTGTTTCTTTAGATAATATATTTTATTTACCTCAGACCATTGTAGAAGTTGCTAGTGAGCGCCACCTAAAGGTCACAAAGCTTTGTTTTGATAACTTAAGGGTTTTCCAGACCAGTTTTGATGAGCTTCACAGAAACCTTATGATTCCTGCAGATGTGAACGACTGTGCCGGCCAACCCTGTCAGAACGGAGGCATCTGTCGAGATCTTAATGGCGATTTTACCTGTAAATGTCCCTCACCCTATGTGGGAAAGCACTGCCAACTGCGTAAGTAGGACATTGCCATGTCTGGCTCCTGTATGCAAACTGTTTTTCTCTTTACTTCCTCTACATACTTGGCTTTTCAATTGGTGACTTCATTCAGCACACAATGTCTGTCTCTCCCCTGTGAATGCGGTCATCATACTGTTTATCCATCTGTCTGTCGCACCGTAAGCCTGTTTGTCTCCCGAGTGCTTGAATGTTTGCTAATATCTGGCTCCGGTTCCCAGGATGCATCTCTCTGCTGGGAATGGAAGGAGGAGGCATCGCCGAGTCTCAAATCTCTGCCTCCTCGGTGTACTACGGCATTCTGGGACTGCAGCGCTGGGGGCCCGAGCTGGCCCGACTGAATAACAAGGGACTTGTCAATGCTTGGACCTCTGCGACACATGACAAGAATCCCTGGATAGAGGTAAACTAGAATGTTCAGTTTGGGCCCAAAATATTATCTACATTCACCCAAAATTGACCCATTTAATTACTTATTTTAGATCAACCTACAGAGGAAGATGCGTTTCACTGGCATCATTACCCAGGGCGCCAGTCGCATGGGCAGCGCCGAGTTCATCAAAGCCTTCAAGGTGGCGTCCAGCTTGGATGGGCGAACATTTACCATGTACAGATCCGAGGGCCAGAACAAAGACTTGGTGATAATTCATTATTTTATTTATTTTATTTTATTTTTAGTAGCCGTTGATTTTAGGCTTTGGGGTTAAAGTATTTATAGGTGTGTCTTCAACTATGGGTAACTTTGGTCAGTTGTTGTAGTTGTTGAAAAATGTACAAAATTTTCACTTTTAAGTATCGAAAGAGTTTGAGTATTTCTCTCATTGTTTAGATCATCTTAATTTTAAAGGGGTCTGATTTAAGGTTTTTTTTTTTTTTTTTTTAGGCATTTGAAAACTGTTTCCAAGTCAGTTTTAATGTTATCTTTATGTAATAACATATCTTTTCATAAAATCTTATTTCTGGAACGTAACAGTGGCCAAATATATTGATTCAGTTAGAGTTCTTCCTAGAGTTGTTTCCTAGCCTGTAATTATATTAGAATCTCTGAAAAACTAATAAATCTATACATTTATGTTTTCAGATCTTCGTTGGTAATATGGACAATGATGGGACAAAGACCAATTTGTTCGACCCGCCAATCATAGCTCAGTACATACGAATCATTCCTGTTGTGTGTCGTAAAGCCTGTACTCTGAGAATGGAGCTGGTGGGCTGTGAACTCAACGGTAAAGTCCCAACAATATTTTTGCATGTTTATACCTTCTTATGATTTATGGGAAAAAGACAAAACAACTTCCCTAGAATATGGTAATAATGTTGTGGTTTTAAAGACGAAAAAGTGAGTATGCAGCATCACAATTTGCACAATTTCCTGCTCCTCTTCGTTTGTGGTGAAGTCAAGGACCGCAGTCTGTTTGGATGAAGGAACAAAGTCACATCTCTCCAAACCGGGACTCTAGCCAGTAAACGTTCTGAGCATAAACCTCTCAGATTTTGACTTATTTAGCACATGTGACACAGTTTTGAGCTGCTTATAGTGATGATGAATCACACTGGTTAATTTGTGTGGTATGTGCTTAGGACATTTCGTTCTTGTTTTCTGCTAGCGTTTAAGAACGATCAAGGCTGTTCGTGATGTATTCATTTGGTAACACTTTACAATAAAGTTCATTAGTTAAACATTAGTTAATGTATCGACTAACATGAACTAACCATGTGCAATACTTTTGTTACTGTATTTACTACTCTTCGTTAACATTAGTCAATGAAAATACAGTTGTTCATTGTTTGTTCACAGTGCATTAACTAATGTTAACAAGATTTTAATAATGTGTTAGTAAATGTTGAAATTAATAATAATAAGTGCAGTTCATTATTTGTTAGTTAACTTATGTTGACTAATGAACCTTATTGTACAGTGTTACCTATATTATATAGATTATTAACAATTTTAAATGAATAACATTTACATTAAATTGACTTCATAAAATATGGTAATAAATTTTACAATATGTATAAAATTAATATTTATACATTTTGATATACACATTAACATATATGTTTTTTATTAAATTATATAATAAAATATTTAATTAATTATACATTTTAATGGCCAATATTAAAATATATTATTAAAACGTTATGTATAATATTATATGTACAATTTCAATAGTTTACTATATTATTTTGTCTAAATACATGAACAGCTGCATCCCTACATGCAAGTCTATTTTATAATCGTTGAAATGGTGGAAAATGTCAATGTTTTATTCACAGTATTGCTTACTTTACCGTTCCATCTGTCTCTCAGGCTGTCCATCACATCAGCATGCATGCTTCACAAACTGCCGTCTCTCGTCCGCACGCGCTTCGCAAACACACCCCATCACACACAGCATCTTGCCACTCACTTGCATGAAACTCGCTCTCGATCCACTCTGAGCTGTTGTGGTTTGTGCTGCTTGTGCTGACACGCTTCCCATCCATCTCTCTGCCACTTCTTGTCCCCACCCCCTCCTTCTTTCCGTTGTCTCACTTCACAGTGTATTTGAACACGACAGGTTGCTCCGAGCCGCTAGGTATCAAGTCACGGCTGATCGATGACAGGCAGCTGACGGCTTCCAGCTCTTTCCGCACCTGGGGCATCGAGGCGTTCACCTGGCACCCACATTACGCTCGTCTGGACAAGCAGGGCAAGACCAACGCCTGGACAGCAGCCACCAATGACCACTCAGAGTGGCTGCAGGTGAGATGACAGACTTGTAAGGCTGTAAAGGGACAGAAAAAAACTTCACATATTTACTTTAACAGCCATGTGTAATGTCTAGAGTAATATTCAGTGTTGGTGGAAAGTTACTTTTACAAGTATTGCGTTACTGCCTAAAAAAAGTAACTAATTGCATTACTCAGTGGAAAGTACTGAGTTACGTTACTTTTGCACTACTTTTTCTCATCTTGGCTGGGCTTGCTTTGTTTGTTTTTTAATAACAAAAATGTTATTCTCTTTTTACCAAACGTAAATGCCCTTTCACACCATAAGTGATTATGTGTCAGGGCGAGGGAAATACAAATTCACGCCTGTACAGTAGAGGGCGCAGCTCAGGCAATAAAGTTCAAGATTCTTCACACAAATGTGATGTTTATCACACATATCTTATTAGAATGGTTCAATTGGATTATAAAACGTCAGCAGCAAAGACGTTGGTTAATAAAGTGAGATTGAATACATAAAGTATATTTTGCATTATTTAACATTTATTTAGTGCAGGTTTGTGTAATTGTACTCCCGATTTCTTGTGGACCGGAGAACTGTCAGTTAATAAATGGGAAAACAAGTAACTTTCTTTACTTATTTAAAAAAGTAGCTCTCATGTTTTCCTGTAAATTTAAAAGTAATGCGACACTTTACTAATTACTTGGAAAAAGTAATCTGATTACGTAACTCGAGTTACTTGTAATGCGTTACACCCAACACTGAATTAAGTTACATTTTAAAGAATTGTGTAGTTAAAGAGATTTATTTTATAAAGAGGCGATTCAAAAAGTGTCTTTTGCTCTCCAAGACTTTAATTATTTGATCAGAAATACAGTACACACAATGATATTGTGATATATTATTATTATTTAACGTAACTGTTCTTCTATTTTAATGTGTTTTAATTTATTCCTGTGATGCAAAGCTGAATTTTCAGCATCATTACCCCAGTCTTCAGTGTCACATGATCCTTCAGAAATCATTCAAATATGCTGATTTGGTGCACAAGTAACATTTCTTATTATGATCAAAGTTGAAAACAGTTGTGCTGCTGAATATTTTTGTGGAAATCGTAATAATTTTTTTTTTTTCAGGAATCTTTGAGTAGGAATTTAAAAACCATTTATTTCATCAATTAAATGTGTCCTTGAGGAGTAAAAATATTAGTTTCTTTAAAAAAAAAAAAAAACTTTATTGCCCTCAAATGGTAGTGTATATATCATGCCGACGTGGAACAAAGTCAGTTTTATTAAGTGGGATTATTACCTGGATACAGTCCATGTTGAGCTTGAGTGTTTTCCCTTCTGTTCCTTCTGGCGCCGTTCAAATGTTTGCATAGGAAATTAATTAATTCTTGATCGTTGCTTTGGGATCTTAGCACGTCTACACATTGGATAACCTTTCTTAGGCTGAACGCAATTGGATTACCCCATTTTTTTAATCTGTATGTTGAAAGCACTGTCCTGGGAGGCCATCATTTACACACATCAATCCACTTAAATTACACAATTACCAAGAGGCCAATAATGAATCTGTCATAGCATGGATGATTATAACTAAATGTCAGTTTTTGATGTAACACCACTTGCTGAGTTGTTTTTATTTTTCTGTTATAAGGTGGACCTGCTCAGACCAAAGCGCATCACAGGGATCATCACGCAAGGGGCCAAAGACTTTGGCAATGTGCAGTTTGTGTCCGCCTTTAAAGTAGCTCACAGTGATGACGGCAAGTACTGGACCATACTCAAAGACGACAAGACAAACACAGATAAGGTTTGTTTCAAAAAATGATTTAAGTCGGCATGAAATCATAATTGATGCGTGGTTACATAGTTTCTTTTGGATAAAGCGTTTCCACACATTAAAAGTTCTTTCACTTAGAACTAGGGTTGTCAAAAGTACCGACTTCGGTACCGAGTTGGAACTTAAATTTTAAAAATGTGACGATACCAGCATTTTTAGCGCCTCTGATTGGCTATTGTGTTTGGTACTTTTGACAAACCTACTCTGAACACGAATGATCTGCAAATGTTGTTTCTTGTTGATTTAAAAAAAACTTTTTCATGTATTTAGTGTGATTGGTGTTGTTATTAACTAAAACTATTAAAAATTGTTTTAATGAAATAAATCTGAAAAAAAGATAAGTTAAAAATGTAACAAAAATTTGAAATGTTGCCTTGGCAACTAACTGAAATAAAAGTAAATACTAAAATTATTAAACATAAAATTGAAGTGAAAATAAAGCTAATTAAAATGACAAAAGCGCAACAAAATTACTAAACTTAAAATGTAAAATGAAAACTGAAAATAAAAGCTAATTCAAATTTTAATAAATAATATATTGGTTTATAAATAATTCTAAAATAATACTGATTGTGATACATTTTTATAAAAATTAAAAACATGAACAATCATAAAATATCATTCCAAACTGATATTACTGACTTTTTCTATGCAACACAAAAGTTGTTTTGATTTTTTTTTTTTTTTTCCCTCCCCAAGCAGTGAAAGTTAATGGGGACCAACATGTTGTTTTGGACCCCAATGACTTTCATAGATGAACTAAGAAAGTTCTTATATCATCTTTTGCATTCCACAGAAGAAAGAAAGCCATACAGATTTAGAACAACATAATGATGATGATAGAATTTTCGTTTAACAGATTCTGAAATTCCCCCACATCTTTTCAACTGACCACAGCATTGGTGGCACATCATGTGTATGTTTTGCTTTTTTTTTTCCCGGTCCGTCAGTCATGTCCTCTATATTTTCTACTGCTTCACCTGCAGATTTTCCCTGGCAACAGCGACAACAACGTGCACAAAAAGAACGTGTTCGAGCCCCCCTTCTACGCTCGATTCGTCCGCATCCTACCGTGGGCGTGGCATGAACGCATTACCCTGCGAATGGAGCTGCTGGGCTGCGATGAGTAGAACTCCTCCCTCTCCTGCTCTCCTTTTCTCTGATTCTCTCTCTGTCTCTCCTTCTCCTCTTTTATACTTCCCTCCATTCCTTCTTCCCTCAACCACACCTGCACTGCCTCACTCTAAGCAACAGAGGGCACCATCGCCACACGACCAGGCACAGCTGGGGGACCGATGTCAACGCAGCCGGCAAAAAACCAAGCTCAAACCCAGTGTGAAGCGTTCCGCATTAAATATCTGCAAGTCTGACTGCAGCGGCCCTTGAAGATGAAGTCAATGCTGATGTGTATTCATGTTTATTTGCTATAGATTAGGAAATTAGACATTAGAAAATGGCTTACTTACTGGAGTAAAGAATTACAACCAATTGGAAAGAAATAATGCTGTACATACCAAATAAGTCACAATTTATTTATTTTAACATGAATCAGTGTGTTAGTTTGATTGTGAATGCATTCAAGCTGTTTTATATCTTACCTTATGAAGTAGTATAAATTTAGCAAATGATAGTCACAAAATATTGTTGTGCTCTATGCTATTTTGTTAATTATATAATGATAGTTGCCATTTGATCTTTTGAAACATTATTTGCTTTAAATGATCTCCCTTTTGTTTTTTAAACCTCATCACACCTAAATATGAAATGTGACCGTCAATCATCTATTATTATTATTATTATTTGGTCTGTTTTGTTGTAAATTTGATGCCTTGGCCAGAGCTGCCACGGATCTCAGGTGCAGTTGAATCAATTGCTGTGTGCTACTGAATTTTATTTTTGATTTTATTCCAGCATGATTGTCAAATAAATGCATTTTTTTTTGGTTCAAAAAAGTACTTTTAAAAACCAAAGTGGTCTCATTTGTTTTTAAATTATGATGTCAGCAAATGTGTAATCCCTTTTTTTTTATATAAAGAGCGTAATCTTTGACGTACCCCGTCACTAGCTTGGCCACATAATAAGATGCAGAGACGGGTGCAAATCTAATTTAGAATAATTTCTACGGTGGCACTGAATCTCTGATATGACCGTCCAATCTACATAATGTTTTCAAAATGATGCATTGTGACCCCACCCCAACCCATCCACTCGAATAAATTTACAATTTTGGGCTTGTGCAATATGATATGAGTATTAATATGAATTAATATTAATGGAGCTTTATATATGGGCAGTATTTCTCTGAGAGATTTTATGAGAAGAATTGAAGTGGTATTCAAGGTAACAAACACTGAAGAATATTCTAATAATCCAGCATGATTTCTGCATTTAGGCTGCATGTGTTTTCTTTTCCTTTCTTTTGGATTCTTGTGCCGATGTTAGCATTTGATTTTTCTCAGAAAGTTGTTTTCATTGCAGTAAAGACACGTTGACTTTGTTATTTCGATTGATTCTTCTCTTTCAATGATATTACTATTGTATTTTTTTTAATGCCTCATGCAGTAGTTCTCTTCTTGTGTTCAGATTGCTTAGACTATATGCATTTCCTTGGTATATCTTGAAATATTTTTTTCATGTTTTCAACTGTAGAAAGAAATAAAGAATCAAAATCGTTATTTATGGTCTCTGAAGCATGTTTTGTCTTTGCTGAATCCTCTGTATGCTGTTATCAATATTTTTTGGGGTATTTCCCACACTAATTAATTGGAAATACTCAACATTCTCAAGCCTTCCAATATCCATAAAACAAATTTAATAAATGAAATGATCACATTTTTTATTAAATTATATGATTTATTACGAATACTAGTAGAAATGTAATTATATGAAAAAATATTATTTTATTAATAAATTAATTTTTTTTCATTTATTTGAGGATTTTATTATGTGTTTTGATGATTGACTGGGGACACACTAATAGCCACTCTATAGAGGCTTAAAGCAGGAAGACAGGAGAAAATCAAGTGATAATCTAAAGAATGGCAGGAAAACAGAAGCACCCGATGGGCAAAGCCAGGAAGGATTCTTTTGTGGAAAAACAAGGCTATTTTGGATGAGGTATTGTGGCAAATATTTTGTCAGGAGCAAACATTCTTTGCTTTCTAATAACATCTCTACAAAGGAAATCTCGCCTCGTCCGCCTCATTGCTTGACAAGTTTATGAGAGGTTGTAAATTGGGTCAACATTTTTAAAATTCACCCTCATTGTCAGAAGCATAAACACAAGTATTACTAGAGTTTCACTGGAAGCTTGTTTGATGGAAACTGCCAAAATAAATCAAAAACCCACAAAACTATGTGGCTGAATTCCTTTCATTCACATGCATATAGTCATTCAGGAAGAACAAGAAAGACGTTTGGAAGCGTGTACATATATTGTTCTCTCGATGCAATTATTCACAAGGTTCACAATACCAAATATTTGCCTTTGAAAATAAAAAATTTAATCTAAACACATATACAATGTATGCTACTGATTCTACACAGTACCTGACATTTGTGTCCTTGTAAAAAAAACACCATTGTAAATAAAAAAAGAAAAGAAATGAATGCTTTTTTCAGCAAGGACTCACCAAATTGGTTTGAAATGACATAAAAGACATTTAAAATGTAAAAAAAAAGATTAATATTTCAAATAGATGGTGTTCTTTTGAGCTTTCTATTCATAAAATAATCCAGTTCAAAATGTATCATGGTTTCCACAAAAATGGCAGCACAATCGTTTCAGCAAATCAGCATATTGGAATGATTTCTGAAGCATCATATTTCACAATATTACTGTTGTTACTGTATTTTGATCAAATAAATGCAGCCTTATAACGGATTTGTTTCAAACACATTAAAAATACTGACCCCGAACTTTTGAACCATACATTTTGATGATCTTAAGAGGTCAACAGTGTAACGGTGGATATTTCTATAATTAAGAAGCTCCTTTTAGTTTCATGACCTTAAGCACCAGGCAATATTGTCAACCTTTCTGAAAGCATGATCATTCAAATATTTTACTTGAGATTGCACATGCAATTATTTACATTTAAACACTTAATTTGTATGATTTAGTGGTTAAAATCAATCAATCAATCAATCAATCATTTTTCCAATGATCCATTGAGAAGAAGAAAGCTTTTCTCTGGCAGGCTGTAGTTACTAACGAAGACTGACAAGTGCATCTGGAGAATCTAAAACATTTACATCCAGCCATTTTGGACCTATTCATTTTGGGCAAACAATTAGAGGACAATGTTCTTCCAAAAGATAGCTGCCAAAATCATGCTCGTGTGAAGCCCACAGCTATTCAAAGGGCCTTGGCGTTCCTTGCCTTAGGCGAAGGCTTTCATCTTGGCTGTGGGGACTAATTGACAGCGATCTTCAAATGCGTCGCTAATGTTGCGAGCATCTGTGAGAGAGGCGGTGTAAATCTGCTCCCTCTCTTTCACCGTCTTTTAGGGTGTTACGGTGCGGCAAAAAGTGAAGTGATGTAGTGCAGCTCACACCGAAGTCGCTTTCAAACCAAGCAGCTTCTGAGCTATGAAAAATATGTAATGTTAGCTAAATATTCTTTATATTATGAAAACATTATTTCTACCATTATTATGCAAATGTTAAGGGAACATTATATTACTTGTGAATATTCTCTGGGCATTCTGAAACAGTATCAATGAAAAAAATGTTTCACAAAAAGACGTTCCGTGAACAATGTGTAAATATTGTTTTTGTTTTGAGAACATTAAAGAGCAGATAACTACGAACGATTCTATTAATGTTGGTGAAGAACTTTTGTTTGTAACTTTGAGAGAATCTTGCCAGAACCTGAGCCAAAGTTCTCAGAACGTTTGTTTGCGGGGTTTTTTGGTCAAAAGGGGGGATTACCACTCGATGCGAATGACGTGTGGAGAAACCTTTAGTGTTCACGCGAAATGCAAATTAATTTGAAAAGCGGAAGTTAGATGATTTTTAGCTGTTTTTTACCTTCATTGACGCTTTGCAAACAGTTTGATTGACAGGCGATCTGACCAATCATAACCCAGAATCCGCCATTTTGTCTGACAAAGCAGTCAGAGGAGTTAGTAGATTAATGTTGGTGGACTTGAATTTCTGTGCTTGAAACAACATTCCTTCTGATGTTCATTCATGTTTATTTGATGCTATAAATGAACTAGTGTGAAGAGATGATCGGTTCACGAGCCGATTGAAGGAGGAACAGCGATCTGTCACGACACATTAAAGAGCCACTATGCGCTATTTATTGTTTAAACTTCTTTAAAAAAATTACGATGTATTACATATGAAACTATTTCACATGTCTATCGACGTGTTGTCAGTGTCCACTTTGCTCCGGGATGTATTTTTCACTTTGTGAGTACATGATGTGTGGTGTGAGAGCACATGGCTTGTTGGACATAGCAACAGTAACTAAAGGGGGCGGATCTTTGAGAGGGTTCAATTACTACTTATAGGTAAAGACCTAGAAAGGAGCGGTCACATTTACGAAATTTTGTGGGTGAAATCCAGGACACGTTCACACAACAAAAATGTAACATTAGGCTACTAAAAACTGAAAAGTTTTTCCTTCGCGTTTTTTGCGCACATTTGACAACATTGTAAAAAGCGATCCCGTTCACATCCGCAAACATGACTAAAAACGCTGTATCATTCATGTCAGGCCAGTAGTTGGCGATGTCACGTTGTAAAGAAACACTAAGCCTAATAGACTGAACACGTATTCACATGATGTCACCGCTTTCACAAATTCACGGTTTTGTAATTTACACTGAGACAATAACGGTATCATTTTCAAAAACATGCACTTTGAAACCCGTTTTCTAAAGTTTGTGTTTTCAGGCCTCCAAAATGCCATTGTTGAGTAAACGAACAGCCAAAACAGATAAAAAGTTTTCCGCTTTTAGTTAATAACGTTAATGTAAAAATCCCCCTCATTCATTCTAAGAGGAGATCGGGAGGGCGAATTCGCCACGGTGACTAAAGAAAGGCCCGTTAACACCAATAACAATAACGATAACTACATTAGCGTCCACATCAACTCACAATATCGTTCTGTTTATTCTAAGCGCGCTGCTGTTACGTCGTCTGCCGCTTTAAATGCTCAAGCTCCAGCACACTGTAATGAATTACTGTAAAAATTACAGCATTATTTTACAGCCGCTGGCTGTTTTTTAAATAATACAGCATATTGCTGTAAACTGCAATGCATTCTGGGGTCACGTATTGGTTTGACTCAAATTTACAGAATATTGCTGTAAATTGACCCTTCGTAATTTAAAAAATACAGTTATTTACTGTAATCAGAGAATACAGGGAAATTCTGTAAATTAAATTACAGTAACACTACTGTAAATTTTACAGTAACTGGCTGGCAACCCTGCTGCCAGTATTATACTGTAAAATTTACAGTAATTTTTTAACAGTGCAGGATGGATTCTGATTGGCTGCCAAAGTTTTTATTGTTCACCAGATGGAAAAAAAAAATAGCTCTGAATGTGATTCCAACAATATAATTTCTCTGTGCTGTTATCATTATAGTTTGGTGTGCTATTCTTTCAGATTTTTAGATCTTTATCATTATAGTTTCGTGGTGTGAACAGTCATGTGGTCACACCTGTAGAAAACCAAAGTTTGCGCTACAAACGTGTTTAAAATTATGACAATACATTAATACAAAATGACAAGAAATACCAGCTTAAAAACCCGAATCCTCACACATTCAAGGTGGTTCATACTTTAGAACCAAGGTGAATTGAAAGGACTGGATTTTGTCTATGACAATTCGCTGAATACGGTAAGTGACAGAAGAAGAGAAATGGAAGTGAAAGGCCGGTGCGGTGTGGTACATTTAGGGGTCATAATAATGAGTGATGCTGTCAGTCCAACATCCTGGTCCCTCCAAAGGCCGCCTAACAGTCCTTTCCTCTTCAAAATTTGCAATTTAGATCTCACAGCAACTGTAGCACTAAATAACAAGGAGAAAAGGTCAGAATTTAGAGGGAAGAGATAGAAGATGAACACCACTGGCTGCTGGACAGAGGTGTGCTGACAGAGAACAACAAACTTTTGAATCCCCGGTGGTCATGAGATAGAGGAAAATTTCACATCTGCAAGGCTGGATACTTTCCTCTGTTATTGACTTTGGAAAATTAACACACTTTGGGGGCTTTGCTGAGGAGAAGTGGAATTTCAACCACCGACTTTCCCATAGTAATCTTTTTTGAGACCTCAGTCAAAGGTCAACAGTCATGCTTCTGGTGTGTAATTTCACATGAATTAGCAATTTTTGTTGTATTCCCGTTTCATCATTGTCAATGTCTGTGAAAAAGAAAGTCGAAATACTTATGCAGTCATTATATTGCTCTAAATTCTTACATTATAATACATTTTTACTGTAAAAGTTTTAGGGTTATTTTTCACCTAAAAGGGCATAATTAATAACTTACTGTGCATTAGGAATGTAAAAAACAAATAGGTATGTGACAATGTGACAATCTATTATTACCAACTGTGTTATTAGGCCAGGAAGCCTCTGAGGCCAGAAGTGTTTTTTTTTTTTTGTTTTTTTTTGGTGACAAACCCACGTAACAAGAGATATGGGTGGAATATATTCTCGCGGGATCCAGTTTCAGTTTTGGGAAATTATCAACACACCTTATGCTGTGAAATTATACCGTGATGATGGACGACAGCCCTCGCTTGCTTTGTAGACCCCGCAATTATTATTGTTCGCGAGCTGGAGAACTTCAAAAGAGATGCCTGAGTGACGTCACCTCACAGTTCCACAATATTATCACAAGAGAGAGAGAGAGAGCGCGAGCGCTATTATCCCTCACCTCGGACGATGAACAGAGTAGTTGTAGCAAAAGGAGCCTGAGAAAGTATTTCACATTGGTAAGTTGCGAAAATTCTTTTATTATTCAAGTAACGCAACTACATAATTCAATAAACGCCATGCTTAAATGTATATGACTACAAATCTTTGTATTTTAAATTTCTAATATCTTTAAGTTTTACCATTGTCCTAAAAACGATGTCGTTTAATGTATAGTTAGGTGTATCTTTTTGACTTTTGTCTCTGCAATCGTCTATTAAGCAGCAACTTTTGTGGTTCTTGATGCATGCTAAATGTATGATGATCAGTAATGGCGAACAAATCTTAATAAATCAGACTTCAAAAGTACTAAAAGATTAATATATGTTGCGTTAGAGTTTTTTTTGCTGAACTCATTGCTGATATTTACACATATTGGGTTGTCTTGAAATTTAAGGACCCTGTTGGAAATCTGTGCAACTACGAAAATGTGTGTTTTACGCCATCTGCTGGTTGTTCTTATGCACCTGGTCCTCGCGAGCTTTGCACAGCGATACTCCAATGGCTATTATTATCAGGACATTGTTAATGGAAATGGGAATGGGAATACCAATGCCAACGGCGAGAGTAAGTTGATTCATTTACGAGTTACTGTTGATATTTTCATGCTTCATGAGTGCAAAATAACAAACGAGCTTCCATGTTCCAAAAACTAAAGACTTTGTGTTAGTACTTTAAATTGTTTGCTATAAATTAAGCCTAAGTATAGTTTATAAATACTTATAAATTAAGCCTAAGTAACCATCCCTATATATTTAGGATGGTTTATGGCATCACAAAAAAAAGTTTTCGTCTGTGCTCCATCACAAATCTACCAAAGTTATATTTCCTTTTTGCATAGATGGACAGATATTTAGGCCTGTTCATTTCATGTTTGTTGTTGGTTTTAGTTTACTTCCACAGGATCCGTCTTCACGTTGAATCTCCTGAATCGTTTGTGTCAGCTGTTCAGGGGAGCAATGTCACGCTGCCCTGTCATTACCGCTACGAGCCCGCGCTCAGTTCGCCTCGCAGAACGCGCGTCAAGTGGTTCTGGCTGCCCATAAACGGCGGAGGTCAGGAACGTGACGTCATGGTGGCCATCGGCACACGTCACCGGAGTTACGGAGACTTCAAAGGGCGCGTGCGGCTCCGCCGGAACGCCCCAGGCGATGCGTCTCTCGTTATCAACCCGCTACAGTCCGACGATACCGGCCGTTACCGGTGTGAAATTATTGATGGTCTCGAGGACGAGAGCGTGACTGTACAGCTTAAGTTTAGAGGTGCGTCATGAGCTCCTGTTTGTGCACTTTTATTCATTTATTAATTCATTATATCAGTGCAGGTTATTCTTGTGCTCCACAGGTGTGGTGTTCCCCTATTACTCCCATAGGGGGCGCTATCTGATGAACTTTCATGAGGCTAAGGAGGCATGTGAGAAGCAAGATGCACACCTGGCTACTTTTGAGCAGCTCTTCGCTGCTTGGCAGGAAGGGCTGGACTGGTGTAACGCTGGGTGGCTCATCGATGGGACGGCACAATATCCCGTCTCAGTGCCACGAGACGCTTGTGGCGGCACCCACCTGGCACCTGGTGTGCGGAGCTATGGCGTTCGAGACAAAAGTCTGGACCGGTTTGATGCCTTCTGCTTCACCTCGTCCATTAGAGGTAATAATATCTGTATGTATAATGATACTGACAAGAGGAGTTTTTATACAACTTCATATTACGTTGCATAACTTCATCCAGTCTTGGCTTACGCTTGTGTGTTTCCAGGGAATCTTTAACGAGAGAATGTTTAAGATTTCCCATAGCTGTGCTTTCAACAGGTGTTTTATATTTTTAAATCAGACAAAGATGAATTAATAGTAAATTCACCGTATGATATTATACATGTGGCTGCATTGCTCATTTTGGAAAATGATAAGTTCAGGTTGACAAGTTGCGTCAACCTGCCTACAAGGATTAATCATAAAATGGCATTCTTCCCCATTTTAATCAGTCATGCATATGTTGTAAAGCTGATATGAGCTGTATTTTGCTTCTGCATTCTATCTTGGGTCTAGAATTGGCTTTCAATTCTGAGGTGAGGTCATTTTTGAATATAAAGGGATAGTTCACCCAAAAATGGAAATTATCCCATGATTTAGTCACCCTCAAGCCATCTTATGACTATCTTCTTTCAGACGAACACAATACATTTAAAAAATATTCTGGCTCTACAAAGCTTTGTCTGTTTTGAAGCTCCAAAAACTGCATCCATCCATCATAAATATAATCCATACAGCTCCAGAGAGTTAATAAAGGTGTCTGAAGCGATGGGCTTTACTTCAGAAGGCCTTTATTAACCCCCTGGAGCTGTGTGGATTATATTTATGATGGATGGATGCAGTTTTTGGAGCTTCAAAATCACCCTTGGCTTGATGGTGAATAAATCAAGGGATAATTTTATTTTTTGGGTGAACTATCGCTTTAAGTGATAAAATATGATGTGACAAGTTACCTCTTGTGTTTCTTCAACTTCAGGAGAGGTCTACTTCTTGCAAGATCCCATCAAACTAAATTTCACTGAGGCTGTGGAAGCCTGTCAGAACGATGGAGGTCATATTGCCAAAGTTGGCCAGTTATACGCAGCCTGGAGGTTTGTGGGATTGGACCAGTGTGATGCGGGCTGGTTGGCTGACGGTAGTGTACGTTACCCAATCGTCCAACCCAGGGTGAACTGTGGTCCATCGGAACCGGGAGTGCGCAGCTTTGGCTTTCCTCCGAAGCATTTAAAACATGGCGTGTATTGCTACAAAGTCCGCTGGTAAACAGCACAATTCATTTTAAATGTATAAACACTTCTGTGAAAACCACAATGAACAGTTTAGTACTCCTTTTTCTATACTACTGATATTCAAATCGAAATAACTCGTTTGTATTGTGTTGATTTGATTGGAAATGTCCTGGAATTCCCCTGAAATATTATACCGTGTGGTAAAATTCAAACCTAAAAAAATGAAGGTTGAAACTAACTCACTTTGTGTGGATATTACATTTTATACAGCATGATTAGTTCTACTTAATGTTTTTTTTTTGTTAAAGCCTGAATTTGGTGGTGGGTGATTCTTTAAACACTTCTATGATCTGATTGTTTGAATTATGTCGCATCTTAATGCAAAAAAATCAGTTAGTCTGTGCTATCTGCTGATATTACATTTGCATGCGTGACTTCTTACAATTATATGAGACGTCGTCATCTGAAAAGCCAGTTGTCTTGTCAATAAATAGTTTTTCCCAACAACTATTCTGTATGTGTTTACTTACAGCCGTTTCAAATGTCTAGACCACCCAATAAATCACGTAGACAGACAAGGCCTGTTAGTGTTTTGGAATAAGTCAGCCTTGTCCTGTCCTCTGTATGACTTTTGATTTGGGTAGTTTCTTATGCTGACCAGCAGAGGGCGCGCGCGCTAATGTGAGTCACCGGGAAGTAAAAAACAAACTCAAAGCAAAACGAAATCCTTCATAACGATGTCACTGTTGAACAGTAAGTCAAATATGGGAGGGGTATGATTATCCCACCCTTTCCACGGGATTTCATGATCCTTTGGCGTCAAAGATGTGCCATATTTACACCTGCTTCCCAAACATTGGATGGAGGGCGGGGGAGGAGTGGAGCACATGAAAAGCCAGCAGTGTTCCTCAGTCTCGCTTTTCACTCTGCTAACTGCACATAAAGATGCACAGTGTTGGGTAAAAGGTATACATTCATCAGCTTTTAGGATTTTTTTTTTTCTTTTCCCTTGGGAAAATGTCATGAAGCAGGCACAGTGTTGTTTGTTGTGTATTTGGGGTCCTGGATGTTGGGTAAGTTGGTTGTCCCCATGGCTTAGTCTATAGCTTTATTTTAAAGTAAGAAGAATACTTATATCACAAAAGAAGTTTGTCAAAAGATAAACTTTTCAAAATGAAGCCAGTATTTGGGCACTTTCTTTTCTACCTTGACACCATTTGTATAACAGTGGCTCTGAAAAGTGAGGTTAGTTCTGAGGGAAGTCTAGCAATCATTTATTACAGGTGACATTTGATTTTTAGATTTTCTATCTAAAATAATTAAAGTTAGACTTTAAAAAAAAAAAAATGTACTTGTCCAAATGCTATTTGTGTTGCCACTATACACAGCTGAATTCTGTACATACTTTGAGCACATTTAAATTTACATTCAAAAAAGTCTAGATAGAAAATCTAAAAATCAAATGTCACCTGTAACAAATGATGCTAGACTTCCCTCAGAACTAACCTCTCTTTTCAGTGTTCCCCCAGCTAATCTGAAAATATGACAAAATGTCAAAAAGAAAAAAAAAAATCAGGCCTGCAACATAAAATACTATGAATAAACATGTGAAATAAAGAAGAGAGAGAAAAAGAAATTTCACAGAAATTTGTATTCATATTGGAATGATTGGAATTGTCATGGAAAAGTTATGGAAATGCATTGTTCATGGTGTAGGAACCCTATTTAGAGTAAAGATTAGAGATTAGAAAAATCCCTATGGTAATTTGGGGTAAAATGATTGTTTATATTGAATAAATAGAGGCGAAACAGTCAGAACTCTGCACAAGTTTCCCTTTCTCTTGCACAAACTCACCATACAACCACTTAAATGTTAGTAGGTTTTTATGTTAAAATATTTTCCATCCCAGTTTAATATGTGGGAGGAAAAAACTATAAGTAAGCCATTGATAGGTTTATTTCCCAGAAAAGTTTGAACACAGTCTGCCTCTGTTTGAACATCTTGATCAGTCCGACCATAAGCCCGGCAACAGCAACATTGGCTCAACCAATAGTGTGAAGTTGGGGTGGGATTATCTGTTTGGCTGACCAATAGCAGATGGAAAAGCTGTTTGAAAACAGCTTTTTTTTGTGATGCAATGGTTGTTTTTAACCATTCTCTGGTATTAAAAGAAAAACACTTTTTTTCACACACATTTAGTCAGTTTATTTCAGGGGTACTTGAACAGATATGAGCTCAGCATTGAGATGACAGTGACAAAGTGCAAAATGAGAGATGGATATTGCTGGGAACAGAGAGCAATTCCAGTGTCTTCACTCGCTGTATTGGAAATGACTGACTTTGTCAATCAAACGTTGTGGGACACGTTGGGTGTTGGATTGTTAATATATACTTTGTTTGATCATTAACTTCAAAATTCTTTTGTTTTCGGATGCCATATTGTACTCATGTGAATATGGATGCTTGTCTCACACGTTAGATAGTTTGATATCAACAAAATGTCATTTATATTAGAGCTCAAGTATGTTATGGCTCTGGCCAAGACGAATCGTGTGAACTTGTGAATTAATAAATTACGGAAAAGTGAATGCATTGCACAACAAGGAATAAGTGCCATAAGCAGCCATTCACTTCCTGTGACAGAAAAGCCACAAATATCATTTTTATGATTACAGCTAATGTAGACAGGATATTATATCTTTCTAGTCTGAGTAAACATTTGTATACTATGCAAGCTGACCTAGAATCAAGCCGGGGAATTTATCTTTCACAGTTTCACAGAGATGCAACTAGACATTTAAACTACAACAAACAACAAATCAAAGAAAAAAGACACATCTTAATTAAAGAATTTGAAATACTAATGTACTTAAATGTAATTGTTTCCATCTGTGGTCATTAAAGCCTTTTGTCTTGTTCTGAACTTAAGTATTATCTAGACAATATTACCTTTGTGCTTCCTAATGCACAGATGTTTTTGGACTTTTTCGGCAGATAAGAATTTTTTGTATCTCAAAAATCATAGTATGTTGAAAATAGTATGCCAAAGGTGCCTGGATGGTACACTTTTTCTGGAAGACTTCTGAAGTGCATTTGTGCATTTGTTTTGGGCTAATATTGCTCACAACACCTTGTGTCCTCTTTTTAAATGGTAGAAAACCTAACAAGGAATGCAAGGCCAATGCTGCCACATGGAAATGTATGAACCTAAAAGTTAAGCTAAGGTATTGTGTACCTTCATCCTAATAGTTACATTCAAATGCAAACAGTATGCAACAATAGAGTTAAATAACAATACTGTTATTGTTTTTCTAAATATTAAAAATGTGCATTTTCCAATCACTGGTGACGTACATACTAGGAGGATGTAAATTGGGGTCGGCATTTGACAGTTCAAGAGGTTGGGTTCGCAATCGCCTACTGCTACACTGCTTGTACTGAATTGGCGCAGTATTTAGTATGCAAAGTAATAGGTGAAGTGATAATGCAATGCCTACTATTTCACTTTTTTTTAAAAATTGTTAGCAGTATCCTGTGCCATATTGAGAAAGTAGTGGCTGCATCTGAAATCATCAGTTATGTCGCTTCTCTGCCATTCACAAATCCTCGTGGGATAGCAAAGTGTCCATCGTATGTCATTGGAAGTAGTAGGTTGTCAGGGTACTTTTTGCCTACTCTTTTATGAGTAGTGTGAATTTGGACATAGTACTTTTGTCACATATTGCTTTTTGCCTACTATATAGTAGGGAAGTATGTGATTTCGGATGCAGACACTATTTAATTTCGAACATAGCCACAGATCTTATTAGTGTCACCTTGTGGCCTGAAGGAAAATGCACTAATGGTAAAGTAAATTCCTGTTCTTTGCTCTCTCTTTTTTTTTATTTTTTTTTTTAGGTTATCTAAATGGCACTCTTTGCAATTTAGTCTATTCTTTAAAGATTAGATTAGATAGATCTCGTGTGACCCAGTATTTGTGGGTTAGGGTAAAAAGTAGGAGAAATACAATCCTGAAATGCCAAATAAATTTAAATAAACTTGGATAACTTTCTTTCTTCTTCCCAAAACAGAGCTCTGAGTAGAACTTGTAAACCAATCAGCCAGAAAGGCTAAATAAAGTTTGTAACTACATAAGGTTGTTCCCTTGTCATTGAGATTTTCTTTTGAGTACATAAGGCTTCTGTACAGATCTTTATTAATAACAGTCCTCTGGATGTTTTAAAGTGTGTGTTTTTTGTCCTTTTTAGAGGACCTTCCTCCACGTCCGACTATTGACTGCCTTAGGACGTGTCTTGAGGGATCTTTTCCGTAGCCTGTTGTTTATTTTGCCTGTTGAGGTAGGTAATAACATGGAAAGAAATATGTTTATTGACTTTTGAGTTGGAACTTTACTCCACAAATATAACATGGAACTAACCTTAACTTGTCCTCAAGTGTGTGTGGCATATACTTACCTCCTATGCATTCCACTTGAGGCTCCTCCCACTGACCATTAGGTAAGCAGCGCACTACAGAAAGGTGGCGCTGTATGAATCCACTGTCACACTGGTATCGAACGATGGAGTTAACAGGGTAGCGATTTTTGCTGTTGCCTAACATCCTGGCATTCTTCACTTCAGGAGGTGATGAGCATGCGACTACAGAAAAAAAGAGTAAAATAAAAGAGCAAAAAACGTTTTCTTCATATTAAAACAAGGAATAGTAGTTTCTTTGCATTCACAATATCCATTGATGATTACCGTAATGACTGTAATGTCATTAAATAGCTATTGTGTTATTATTTAATGAGCTCTTATAGCTAATTAGGTGGGACTGACTTGGTGCTGAAGTTAATGTCTATCACCTCTTCTTACCAGGCCCACTCTTGCAAGTAAAAGGAAGACGATAGTTGCAGGGTACATCATTCCACTGGCCATCTTCATGCCATATCATTACAACACAGTCCTCTCCTCTGTTGAAGTAATTATCTGGCTGGTTGGGTCTCCAGTTTTCATATTCCTGCAGAGAAATAAGCACCAGTTGAAACAAAGACATATTGCAGATGCCTCAGATCATGCATGTCACTCAGTTCTGGAAAAAAATCTCACCAAAGGACTTCCATCTGTCCAGTGAAACTCATTTTGCACATCCCTGTCATGTAGTCCAATCCATTGGTAGTCGTGAACTTGAGCTAGGTGGTTTAGAAATGTGTAAGGGCTTTCATTTAGATCAAAAAGGTACATATCTTTTATAAGAAATCAAATTCTACTCACTTCTTATAAACTCTTGTTCTTGTTGAGAGGATATGCTAACCAGGTGAGAGTTTAGCTCTTGACATTGCTGCTCAGCAGTGGTCCAGGTCTCGCGCTCATCAAAATGAATGTAACAGCTACCCATAAACTCCATCCACCCATCGGGACATTCCTGTATTGCTGACAGCACAAAAGAGGCAATGAATTCGATATAGTTTTTATTATAAGTTTTTTTAAGGGATGGCTAGTTATGGCAAGACTGACAGGCTGCACTTCAATTCACAGGGTCCCTGTGCAGTTTTCACCTGTCCAAAATGTGCAAAATGTGTTCCTTCCAAATACCCTTAATTCATCATTAACATACAGCCCTTACGATTTAGAATTTCATGTAAGATAAGTAGGAAGTGTATGTGTAGGAAGTAAAAAGACAGCAAGACAAAGGTGGTTAAAACTTTGCTTCGGTCAGATACAGTACATAGCATGATGGCATGTTTGTGGTCAGTTATTTTTAATATGATCTATGAATTTTCACTTATGTAGCAGTTTTCCCCACTAAATCCTGAATGACACTGACATGCTACAGAGCCATCTTGTAGAGAGCATAAAACTTGACCACAAGGGTTTGGATCACAGGGGTTTGCAGAAGCTGTCAAATATAGATATATTAGAAAGATATACTTTAATTTACAAATGTTAATATGAAGGTTGTTGTACACTAGATGAATAACAACAAAATAATAGTTTTGTTAATATATTACCATCAGTAACAGAGGGTTCCTCCATAGCTTTTAGCATTTGTGGTGAAGCTGAAGGTGACGTGGTGAGTACAGAAGTGGTGGTTGGTGTAGTGTTCAGAGGTGACTTATCAGACACATCAAATACTTGTGTGGTGACATTAATTTTCTCATCTCCTGGTAGGGGATCATCTGTTTCATTGGCATTCCAGAAATCTTCATCTAAAGTACTGTTGTAAAGAGGTATGTCCTCAACATAATGTTCTTGACTGCTGCCCTCTCCACTGATTTCCACTGATCCACGACCCTGTTCTGGTCCAAAGGTAGAGCTAAATATCAACTCAGTGACCTCATTGTCTGTTAGAATGACAATCTCTCCATCATGTTTGTGATTGTGGACAGACACCTCACCTGAGGGATGACCAGGATAACTTGAGGTTTCAGAGGCAGAGCCAGATCCAAAGCCAGAGCCAGAGGCAGAACCAAAGCCAGAGGCAGAACCAAAGCCAGAGGTAGAACCAAAGCCAGAAGCAAAGCCAGAGGCAGATCCAAAGCCAGAGGCGGATCCAAAGTCAATGGTAGAGCCATATCCAGAGCCAGAACCACTAACATCAGTCAAGCCAACTGGGGTAATACCAGACAATTCCTGTTCTCCAGAAGGTCTTGCAGTCAGATCAATCATTTCCGAGTCTATAAATGACACATCGAAGAAGCCTGACCCACTTGATTCCCCACCACTGAAGAATCCACTTGTTCCTGAACCGCTAATTCCACTGCCAAGTCCCGATGGAAGGCCACTAGCTCCACTTTGTTCTTGGAAGAGTCCAGACTCCTCTCCAGATCCTTGGTTCCCTGATCCAATTCCTGAAGTAATGATAACACCAGTACCACTGCCACTACCTTCTTTAGCCTCCAAAGCGCTGCCTGTGGCAGAAGTCTGCCACATCAGTGTATCGGCACCTTCTTGCAGTCTCACAAGGTGACCTGATCCATCACCACTTTGACCAGAACCTGATATGCTCCCACTGGGTATGCCACTCCCTGACATGCATCCGGAACTGGAATCATGATCACCTGATGCTGAGCCTGATCCAGATCCAGACAGGTCCACAATCAAGGGAGGGACAATTGGACGAACTATAACACACATTACTGAAAGTAAGCATTTCTAAATATGACAAATATTGCAGAATATATTAGCAGTAGCAAGTGGAGAAATCAAATGTATTTGATACCAGGTCTTAGCAGCTCTGTTATGTCTGTCATGTTAAGATCCTTCCCCATCCTTGTAGCATTCAGCGTATCCTCATCAAGGAGTATAGACAGATTTGCTGAAAAATAAATGACAGTCTCCAAGATCAACACCCATCCTTGTCTTTCAGTGGAAACTTGCACATGCAGGCTTAAAAGCTGTTATACCTTTGAAGCAATATGCATCATATCTGGAGTATGGGTTTGGGGAGCCTGTTTGGTTTGGTTGAGCGTAAATAGTGTGGACTTCGGTCTTGTTTCCACCACAACCGAAGCCTGGGTTGCGGACAGGATAGCGAACACTGCGATCAACTAGCCAGCCAGGACTGCACTTGTGGAAACCCTGATTCCATGCAGCATAGAGTTCTCCAGTTGAGGCTAGAGTAGAACCCAGTTTTCTGCAATGAGCAACAGCTTCATAGTAGGTGAAGCCTGCTAGTGAACTAACATGGAAGATCTCCCCTAAGGAATAAAGACCAAACAGTGAGACCACAGACAATTAAATATACAATACATACCCATTGTATTGTCAAGAATGAACTTGTACTCACCCTTTATTTGGTCCATGTAACAGTACACATCATACCGCTCATGTGCAGGCCTAACATTATATGAGCGCACACCAGGAGTGTCCTCCTGATCTCCAGAGCAATTCTTTTGAGGATACACGATTGGATACCTAAACACAATGTAGAATATTATATAAGGTGTCAACATGGTAATCTGTGAGCCATGATTCCAGTGAGTTCCGCAGAAACAAATGCAGTGAGGAACATATAGAGCAGCACTTTGTTAAAAACAAAAAATGCTCACCTGACAGTTTGGTCCTGTAGCCAACCTGCACTGCATTGATGAAGGCCAGCTTCATAAGCAGCCTGAAGGAGCTCAGGGGTGGCTATGACTGCTCCCAACTTCTGACACGCCACTTGTGCTTCCTCAAAGGTGTAAGCATAGCGCTTCGAAGCAGCACGATAGTGGAATACTACTCCCTTTGTTTCTAGGGTAAGGAAAGATTTGGCCATATTTAAAAGGGAACCATTCAAGGAACTGTTTATGGTATTAGCATATGCTTTGGAAATCAGTTGAGGCTCCGGCAATTTTGTGCCTGCAACTCTTTTTTGGCTCAATTGCACGTTATGTCCATATAAGTTCCTTCAGTGGGATGCATTGCCATTTACGGTGCTAATGTTATGTGGCTATCTCACACATTGGATCCAGATAAGTTTACTTACCAGCAGTGACATTGTCCTTGGGAATCTCATATCCTAGATTGGGCAGAGCCGCGATCACTTTGACAACTTCCTCCTCAACCTCAGTCATGTTGTAAGGTAGTATTAGGGGACTTTCTGTGATTGTGGTGTTAAGAGGCTCATCTGTAACTACTTGCCCTTTGACCTCCCCTCCTGTGGTCATATCTTCAGTATAGTCTGATGGGCTTGAGGTGACAGTAGCCACACTGAGCATGGAATCAGTGGTAGTGTATATTTCAGGAAATGGCGAGGTCTTTGTTAAAACCTTTTCCGAATCGCCTGAAAAATAATTTTCAATGTTTGTGAGAATTGACAGTCTTTTGAGTCATATCAGAATATGGATCTGCTTGGATGCTCTACCTTTGCCTGTTCTTTGAAACTGCATGTAAAAATAGGTACAAGCTTTGGAATACCACAATGGTGAGTGAATAATGATTTTTATTTTTTCATTATTATTTATATAAATATATATTTATATATTTATTTTTGAGTTTCTATTCTTTTATTGATTTTATGATATGATCTGGAGTGTATAAAAGATTTGCAATAAGCTAAAATATGAAATACATTCTCCGTTCTTACCTTCATAACAGATTGCATCATAGCGGGAGTCTTGGTGTGGATAACCAGTCTGATTTGGAAACAGGTAAACTGTTCGGACTCCCAAAAGCCCCCCACCACACTGGGGTCGTGCTATGTTAATGGGGTACCGCACACTCCTGTCTGCTAGCCAGCCAGCGTTGCACACATCCATGCCAGTCTTCCATGCCAGGTACAGTTGCCCCGTGGTGGCCAATTGGGCTCCCAACTTTGCACACTGATCTTCAGCCCCTGCAAAGGTGAACTTCTCCAAAGATATGGAGTAGAAAACTCTGCCTGGGTGATGAGGAGAATCCATAAAATAAGAACATAGCAAAAACTCGCCAACTAGATACATTTCAGTTGGGAAACACTGCCTGAGGTACCTGACATTTTTTCTGCGAAACAGTACACATCATAGGTCTCATTGATGTCTCGGACTCCATATGTTCGTACCCCTGGGAAATTTACTTTGTCTCCATAGCAAGGCTCCCTTGGCTCATGAATAGGATACCTATGGAGAATTGCATAAAATGTTATTATAGTTGTCAGTTTAGTCATTTCAGTGTTTTTTCTTAGAAGATTAAATAAATTCAGTACAAAATATTACAAACTGATTTTTTTTTTGCAGTTCCATTGTATTGATTGTGTATTGACTACCTCAAGGTTTTTATTTAAATAGTTATTAGATATTGACCTCTTTACATTACCTCACAGTTTGATCTGAAAGCCAGCCAGCGTCACATTGATGGTATCCATCATCATAGGCAGCTTGCAGCTGTGCGGGAGTTGCAATTACAGCACTGTTCTGGATGCAGGCTGCTTTTGCCATCTCAAATGTCAAAGTATATCGGGTAGAAATTGCTCGATAGTGAAACACAATACCTGTAAAAATTTGACCCGTTTATTTAATTCTCACTTTCTGTTGTTGGTATATTTGATGTCCTTTATTTTGCCTGAAAAGTTTAAAAGTGCATTACCTTGAACTTGCATTTCCACTGAATCATAGTTATCTTCAATCCCCTGCATGACCTCACACCGGTAGGAGCCAGAGTCACTGGAGCGGAGTTCTGAGATCTCAATGGAAGCATCAGTTGGCACCATGGGGTAGTTTACCATGTGAACCCGGTCTAAGTAGTCTGTCTCAACCTGCACCAAGCCACCAATGGCAACCAGAATAAGGGATATTCTGCCCTTGTAGATGTAGCTCCACTTAATACGATGGGAAAGTGGGGTGATGGTTGGGGCACCAGGGTCCTGGACAGTATTGTCCAGAAAGTAGCAGGGTATGACCATGCTCCCCCCAAGTAGGGGGCGCAGTGGCTGTTCCACAGGGATGCTCACACTGAGGGGGCTGTCCTGATCTGTACAACACAACTTTTTAAAATTCTCATTCACTTAAGAAAAATAAAACTTAGCCGTCCAAAAAGCACATTCACCTACCAGCCATGTCTCCAAAAAGTATCATGCCATAAATGGCATGGATGCATACATACAGCAGAAGCCAAATCAAAGACATGATTCACCTTTAAAAAATTGAGAAAAAGAGTGGTTGTTTTACATTACTTTGTACGGCATCATGCACATTTGACTAATATTCAACAGTGATGCATTGTTCTAAAGCCTCAACAGCCAAAACAAGACATACCTGTACTGTCAGAAAAAAACAAGAAGATATTTTGTATGTCACTTTGGATAAAAGCATCTGCAAAAGGAATAAATGTAAATGTAAAGAATGTTGGTAATCAGACAGTTGACGGTAGCCATTGACTTCCATTGAGTATTTTTGGAAGTCAATTGCTACCATCAACTGATTACCAACATTCTGTAAAAACTTATTTTGTGTTTAGAAGAAGAAAGACATGTCCCCTTAAATGCACAACTTTGTTTCTTTTAACCCTAAAAGATGCTTATTAGTACTATGTAACCTTACTATTATGAATCCTTTCGAGGTAAATAAGGTACACAGATGTTCCTTTAAAGGTACTGTCTCAGTGACAAGATGTTGTACTCCTAAAGGAACAAGTTTTGCACATGTTTTTCTGAGCATGTATCTAGGGCACAAGAAACTGAGCAAATCACTCTAGTCATTCAAAAGGGAGTTTCTCCATTTCCGAGTCTTTACATGACCTGATTGAGCTACTGTACTCCGGGTGGAAATTTGGAATAGATTGGAAACATGACGTAATTAATTCACTCTCCCATTTAAATTTTCACACGTACACTCTTTCTCCCTGTCTCTCTAAAGAAGAATAGTTCACTGTTTGTGCAACAGGAAGTGTTCTGGGCATGGTAAGTTGAATTTTAATCAATGGTCACTGTGAAATCTGCCTGGAAAAAAAGCATAACATTTTCTTGTATGATACATAAATTCTACTGTTCAATCTGATAATGAACACAGTGTATCATTCACCACTTTGCCTAAATTTTTCCCTCTTGGCTGTTACTCAGGTTTTCTGAATCAAACTGTTTTAAATGCACTGAGTGACTGTAGGAGACCTCCATCCTGGCACAGCCCTGAAGCAGCTTTTTATCTCCCACCTCGAATGCTTACTTCTGTTTTACCGTTTTATGCCAGAAGGAGAAGAACTATGAACAAAAGACCACTTCCTATAAGTGAATGAGACCTCAAACATGCTTTCATTGGTTTATATAGCACTCAGATACAACTCTTGTGTTGTCGGTATAGTTTGGTAGTTTTCATATGTAATTATTCTATTTTCAATAGATTCTGCACTGGAAATGTGTTTTTCACACCACTTACGGCAAGACACACACACAAATAGGTTGTGTGAGGTGAGAAGCGCCACATTCAACATCTGCTTGATAGACGGAAATATGTTAACTCAAGCTGTCTGAGGTGAGTCATGGAGGATCTCCTCTGTCGTGAAGACAAGTTTACATTCCGTTCCAAAGGAATAAATGAAGTCCAACAGTGAATGTATGAATGATATATCAATATGAAGACTTTTAATACTATGAATATGAATACTTTTAATTACAAATGATTTCTTTCTAGGCTCACTGACTAGCTCCAACTCTAGTCTTAAAGAAGTCAACTGTGTCCTGCCTTCTTTAAAAATGACCAGTCGCATGTGCCTTTCAAATGCTGTTTAAAAAAATGGCACTTCATGTCTACAGTTATATTCTGGTCTTGTCAAGCAGAGGTGGAGAGAGGACTTCCACAGTATCTCCATTCAGCCAGTGTGGTATGTTCTCTTCCCATCAGGCACAGGCCAATAAGCAGAGTTCTGTTCCTGCTGTGGTCTGTGCTCATGGACCCAGGCCTGCATTAAAGCCAATGTAAACACATCGCTGTATTCCACAGGAGGCCCTAAATCACCAAAACCCCAAGAGAGCCACAGAGCCTGAACACTGTCCACATTCAACACACGGAGTGGCAGGTAAGCAAGTCTAGTACTGTAATACGGTACAGTGAAAGTATGTCATGTTAATAGTAATATATGAACATACTTCATACAGTGTAATCTGTTGTAATGCATTTGGTGATAGATCACAACTATTATGCACACTTGCATTCGGTTTAGAAAGGTAGCTTCGCATACGACACACCTTGCCGATCCTTATTGGTAGAATTTTACATGCAAGATGAAAAGTTAGTAATAATAACTAATGTTTAAAATGGAAATTATTAAACCGCAACATCCATGTTGCATTGAAATTATATTCAAAAAGAAACAAAATGACCCAGACCTCAATGTAATTACATCCCCCAAATTAATGAAGCATTAGATGCTGTCTACATTTAAAAGGCAAGTATACTAATGTATTGGTTAGATATTAATATAGTAAGAAAATATAATAGATATAGCCATACTTTTGCCAAATATTGAATTTTATTATTCTAATTCATATGCTTTAACATTGAATATTAATAAAATAATACATTTGGAGAAATTTCTAATCAAGTAATCAATGAAACTGTATAACCTAATGGGCCAATAAATAAATAATAAATAAAATAAAATGTGCTGTGGAGGCAAATATCAAATAATTCAAACTATGTATAGAATTATCTATTATCTATTATTTATATTTAAAAAAAAACTTACCAAACTAGTATTGTTCCTTCTTGCTTGTCTTAGTTGTTCTTTGAAATGTCCTTGTGTCTTGCATTAATCTGTTGGTTGGGAAATTTCTAAATTTTAAAGTTTTTGGACTCCTTGCCTTCCCTGTGCGAGTCAGGAGTAGAAAGGGATCTAATTCAAATTGGGCAGAAGTTTAGCAAAGTGAGTGGGAGAGAGAGACAGAAAAGGGCAGAGGGAGGCAGAAAAGTGGGAGTGGGGACTATTGAGTGCCCCTGAGTGGCATTTTGAATTTTCAAATCACAACTTTAGGGGAGACTAGGGTTGATAGGCTAGCGTGTTTGATTGGCACAGGATTCAATTCTGGGTTGTAATAGGAAACTTTCACAAAAATGTAATCTTCTTGCCCTCTTTACCCACAATCAGTGATTCTATTTAAAAAAATTTTGAAGCTTAGAATCTGTCAAAGATAGAATATAACAGTTATATATTTAGATATGACATTAAATGTGCCTAGGTTTTCCAGTTTCATGTAATTTCATTCTCATTTGCAAAATGCTGAGTTATTTGGCAATACAGAACACTTTCTGGGTTATTTTGACAAAGCTTGTTGGGACTTATACATGAACCCATTTGCATGGGTCAAACAAGCTGATGTTGAAGGTTTTTTTTTCGTTTTAAATAATAAAAATACACTATAAAATCTCTGTTATATATATATATATGTGTGTGTGTGTGTGTATTTTCAATGGCAAGTCAGTCTTTTGCTGTTACTAAATGGGAATCTGTGGATCCAGTTCAATCTTAAGCTAATATTCATGTTTGCAAAGCTACATCAAAAACAACAATACCTTTTGCTATCTTGTCTGTCAGACGATATTCAACCTGTGAAACGAATAATGCGACCACAGCTGCAACACTACCGCACTAGATCAAAAATGCTCCCATGTAAGACGTGTTCCTATTTGTACTGCAAAAAATTTGATCGGAAACCAATGTAATACAAACCTTAATTTCATTTAGGAAGTTTTCTGTCAGTACAGAACACAAAATGATCATTGGCAAATGTATCCAGTTTTAACCGTTTCACATTGACCCAGTGTAAGTTATTAAAAATAACCCAATAAAATGACCTAACAGGCTGAACCCAGCCTTTGGGTTAAAATTAGGTTTTAGTTTGAGTGTAGTTAGGTTCTTATTGTTCGTTTTATCAGACATAATCGACTATGAATGAAAACTGTTAAATGAACTATAGTTTCCCCCTAACACATCAAACAATTTCATTCTAGTATTCAAGATAACATAACTAATATTTTCTACTTAGGTCTTTAAGTCTTTAATTTATACCCCCCACCCCCCCAAAACAAAAAAACAGAAGAGGTCATAGGATCATTGCTTTCTTGCTTGTCTTTGTAACAGTTACTATCATTAAAGTCTTTATCATCAGTTGGGTGAGAATATGAGGACTCTACTGCGGAAATTTATGCTTCAGTTTCCTGTGTAGTACAGGTTTTATAGCTCTATTGCGGGCCTTTGGTGCGGTATATTTAGGAACACTGGAAAAGCTTGCAAGAATCTCTCAACCAAATATCAGTCTGCGTCTGATGGTGCTGGAATTTCACAGTTCAAACTTTAAAGTGCTGACTCACGAACAGGAGCTGCTTTTTCTGCAAGTTTTTGAAGTGTGAGATACACCTTTAACTCTCATATCCTTATATGGAAAGAAACATCCTTTGCCCGATAGCCATTTTATATTCTTCATACTCAAACAAGTTGATTATCTTGGCTACTGCAACTGAACTTGCTCATATAAATTTAGTAAAACAATGTGATGGAATCCATCACCCATACTTAGTTTATATATGGTCAGGAAATGGGAAATTATATTGTTTTAAACCCATGAACCCCGTCACAGGAAATGTGATAAGACTGGCTAATTATGCAATAGGCAAGGCCATGGCCAACATTTCAGACATTTAACAGAGCAGAGTAGTTTTGCTTGGCAACACTTTGAATGTTTTCTTCAGACTTAACTAATTGTATTCTAAAAATTGCCACAGGAAACGGCACAGGTACTTACAGCCGCATATAATGTCCTAAAAAGGGACTTCCAATGAGCTGGTACACCTAATTACACACGCAACATACAAAGCCCACACTATATTCACATGTGTGAACTATAAACCATGTGTGTCAAATAGAAACTTAATTACCTGGACGGGTCAAACGGAAAAATATTGTGTCTGGTCACACAAGCTGTGCTTGTTGATTCTCATACTAGTACATTGTTGCTCTGTGTAGCTACTTTACGAATCTAACAACCTTAGAGGTCTCACGAGTGACCATTCAGGTTTATTCCAATATATATTCTGTAAGTCAGTGAATTGCAGGTATTGTCCAGGCTTATAGGGGTGAAAAGTTGACCCTCATAACATGCTTAGTTTATAACTGTTGTAGTTTAGTGAAGGGGTGAGTTCATTAGGGACAGGATTTTACACGTCCCTGGAGACTGGTTAACAGTCATGAACAGGTAAAGTGGTGACATCATCGAAATTGCAATATCAATAGTATATGTGTTGAATGTATATGTATATGTGTTGCTGTCATTTGGAGTTGGATTACTATATAATTTGTTTTTGTTTTATAAATTGTATTACAGTTTATTTTACTCATATGATCCTTCTAAAATGCTGATTTGCTGCTCAACAAACATTTCTTATTATTTTCTATGTTGAAAACAGCCGTGCTGCATAATAATATTGCGGAAAAGCTTTAAAAGATGTCATTCAGACCATCATGACACAGTATTTTATTGTTCACAGCAGGAGCCCTGCATGCAAATCGGCATGTTTGCTCAAGCTCCTCTCTAAAATGAAAGCGAGAAACACACATTCATCAGAGTGAACATGCTGGATTGCTTATTTTGCTGACCAACGTGTGGAAGGAATGGTGTTTTCTTTGAGGTGACAAATTTCAGGGCTGTTCATGGACTGCTGATGCTTCAGTTTTCTGTTTGGGATGAGGGTAAGCTTGGGATAGGAAACTTTTTGGTTTCTAATGAAATAATGCTTAGAACCTATACATCTGCTCTAATCGAGTAGCGTTATACATGTAGTTCATTTAATTATACTGACGTAATTTACTAAATCATAAAATCAGGGGTCCTAGTTGTCCCTGATGTAATTTTATGAATATGTCTTATAAGTAATTACGTAAAAGAAATTGCGACAGAATTGACGTTGTGGCTGAAAATTCAAGTCAATTTGTGAATCTTACCTGATTGCTCTCGACGTTAATAACATCAATGAGCATATTTTCCCTTAGACATTCCTTGAAGATTGTTTGAAATGTGATGAGGGTCCAGTACTCAAAAAATATTGAGAAACGCTAGCATAAAGGACACAGTGTAAGAGGTAAAGTGCACTAACAGCCTCTGAACTGGTCATAAAATGAAGCGATGCATTCATATCATGTCAAGAATGATAAAGTTAGACCTCGACCAACCACTCAAACTATTCGTGTCATCTCTTTATGATTAATTCTTGTTCTTTGGTCAATGCTGGTGCCAGTGTTTTGAGTCTAGGCCTATCTTCGCATTTAGCTTCTGGCAAATGAATACTGGAAACAGATGATTCATAGTGCAAACATATACTTGATGTCTGCATCATGTCTTAATTTGGCTGCCCTGAAAATGTCCTGAAAATATTTGAAATTCTATATTCTGACATCTCAAGCTAAAAAAAAAGATCATGCATATTTAAAATGATTTACTGTTATGCGTTGATTGGAAACAAACGTATATCGAATCCTGTGGTGAACTGATGTGATCACATGCTGTGGTGAGTCACACACACCTGATTGTCCTCTTTGACCCAAGCGCAGGTCTTGAACCCAAGCTCTCATCACTCACCCCAGTTTGATGCAGGGCCTGGATTTGAACAAGCTCGCATTGACTCACTTCCCATTTTGGCAGCTCAACAGAGTATTGACACAGCTTTTCGGCGTCCGTTAAGGGGGGAAAGCAGCCTTTTCGATGGGTTTCATATAAATGAATGGAGGCATTATGGAGATGTCACAGCCACAGACCCCTACTGCTGCATTCAGTGGTCAACTGACGGGTTACAGAGAGGTTGTTTTTTAAACTTATGAATTAATATAGATCAATTACAGTGACATTTATGTATGAAGTCATTTAAAATTAAAATGATTTCCTAAACTATTGCTTATGATTTACACAAATCAATTGATTAATTTATTAGTTTGTTTTTTAAATTAACTTGATATTTATTTTATTTCGATTATTACATGGCAAAGCCATTAAAATATATTATTGATGTACACTCACATGCTCCTCCATTACGTTTACATTTTACATAATACAGTATGAAATTTGAATATTGTATTTTTTAAGTAAAATTTTTACCTAAGCTAGTTATTTAGGTTTTATACAGTTAAATAATTAATTAATCATTTTTAATAATTAATTAATTAATCATTGTTATTATTATTTTACAATTTTTTATTTAATTTTATAATAATTTAATTGTATTATTATAAATAATATGATGTTAATATTATACTAACAGTAACATTCTAATGTAATTATTATTACATTATTGTAATGTATTGTAATAACTTGTTTATTATAGTATTACTCTTTTAAATGGTTTTATATTTATTTAGTTTTATTCTTAAAAAAAATAAAAAAGTAATTGGACAATGTCTTTTTTCTCTATTTTAGACTCAAGTATCTGAATTATTTTTGGAACAATATCTAATGTGAAAAGCTTTATAAATATTTTTCAACACACATTTCAATGACCATTTTGTTTCAGAGACACTTATCCATGAAGTCAGAAACATTCTGTGGACTCTGGAGAGACTTCAGTTCACCTCAGTGGAGCCAGAGCTGCTCTCTTAGTCTGGGCATCGTTACATAATCACAAGCAGGATGACTGTGTGTTTTCCTATTAATCTGAACACTGATATGCTGTAATACTTCAGAACATTAAAATCACTCATGCACCGGCATATACAGTGACCGGACGAAGACATTGCTGTCTTTGAAATGAACTCAAACTGCTTTGGATTATGTATATTATTTATATAAAAAAATGCAACCAGAATAGAATGAAACCTTTTTGTTTAAGGCCAATGAGTTCCCTCAGGTATTTCAAGTGGGTTTTATGACTACAAACTGAAAAGCTATTTTGCTATATGTGTTTGCATATGATAACATGATACATGAATATGATAATATTCAGGGCTGGGTAGGTTACTTTTAAAATGTATTTCACTACAGATTACAAAATACATGCTTTAAAAAGTCATTTGTAACGTATTTCGTTACATAACCCGAGTTTTGTAACTAATCTAAATACTTTGGAATACTAATAAATATGAAACACACAAAAAAAGGTAATTGCAAGTTTTTATCTCACAATTCAGACTTTTTTTCTCAGAATTGCATGATATAAAGTTGCAATTGTGAGTTATAAAGTTAGAATTATGAGATATAAACTCACAATATTGAGAAAAGTCAGAATTGCAAGGAAAGAAGTTGAAATGTAAATTTGCAATTGCAAGAAAAAAAGTCAGTTTTGCAAGTTATCATCATGCAATTCTGACTTTAAAACTTGCAATTATGAGATTAAATATCCCAATTCTGATTTAAAAAATGCAATTGTGAGTTTAAAACTTGGATTTCGGAGAAAAAAGTCAGAATTGTTAGATGCAAACTCGTAATTGCCAGGAAGAAAGTCGAATTTTGAGATTAAAAAGTCTCAATTACCTTTTTTACAACTGCAAAAGACTCACAAACAACTATCAGAAAACATAATCTAAAATATTTTTCAGATGTAACTGTAATCTGATTACCACCCATTTCAAATGTAACTGTAAAGAAATACAGTTACTCAAATTTTGTATTTTAAATACGTAACTAAGTTACATGTATTTCGTTACTCCCCAGCCCTGATAATAGTAACATACTATCATCGCACCATGATGTCTAATAGTAGCACCATTTTTATTGTAGTAAGCATATTTGGTATTTATGGTATTTTCGTGGAAGTAAGTTAATCTTTAAGACCTGGTTTCACAGACAGGGTGTAGATTAAGCCAGGATTGGGGTTTAGTTTAATTAGGACATTTAAGTAACTCTTATAAATGTGCCTTAGAAAAAAAAAAAAAAAGACAGAACACTTTCAAGCATTTTAGTGTGGCACTAGTCTGAAGCCTCGTCTGTGAAAACGGGGGCCAGAGTCTATAGTAAGAATCCTTTCTAATACACTATTATACAACCAGATAAATAACAATCCCACACATGCTGTGGGTACGATCTGGCAAAGCATACCAACCTGTCTATCCAAAAATTAACTTCATCATTTCATTACCAACTGAAAAGCTATTTTGCTATATGTGTTTGCATATGATAACATGGTATATGAACATGATAATATTCAGGGCTGGGTAGGTTACTTTTAAAAACATGATAATAGTAACATACTATCATTGCACCATGATGACTAATACTAGCACCATTTTTATTGTAGTAAGCATATTTGGAGAATATGGTATTTTCGCAGTTTCTATGGTAATTTTGAGGGTAGGTCTGGAGTATTAGTGTGATTTAAAACATAGTATATAAGGCCTCTAAATGATCAAACTTTTGCTTGTGCTCAATCTACTACTCGTCTTCTCTCGCCTGATAATTGATATAGTTCATACTTTTTGCAATGTTATTCATTTGTCAGGCCTAACCTGGTTAAATGAAAGACGTTGTTTCGCCCGTCCTATAGGTGGCAGTCATCTGTGAGAAGTTTTGCTGTCCCAGCGCACGAAAGACAGCGCTTGTCAAATGTTTTCTGGAGGTAAACTCACGCGGCGCAGTCAGTTTCATACTGACAGCAGACGAGGAAGTCAAGCCCTGTCCGCAACCGAGTTCCTCTTTCAAACGAGTGAGTATCCTTCAGTATGGACCCCGATATGTCGAGCTCTTTCTCTGTTTACCGTTTAATACTCCATAAAGTTTGTAGAGACAGTCTGCTTGGGTTTATATGAGTGATGGAGCGCTGCAACACTTGTTTGGCTGGATGCGATGAGAGGAGGATGTTGTAGTATTCATAATTTTGCTCAATATAATCACTCATTTTGTGTCCGTAGCTCACTTTTGTCTTTTACCTAGTCCTTTCAGTGGATATAATGCATAGAAACAGAGCTGTCAGTTCTGTGGTGCAGTATGCTGCTTCTTCTCATTGGTCCCTCATGCATGCATCCACCATCAGCTCTGCGTTCACAGGCCTCTTGTGTCTACTTTTAAGGTGTTCAAATGCAGCCATCAATCTGACAGCTGCAGTCTCCACACTCTTGATCACATGCTTGTTCATTGTGGTTCATTTGTGGGATCGGTACTGTATGTGGCAGTTGCATGCATGTGAAACTGAAAATGCTAACAAGTCTGTGGCCAAAGAAACACTTAAAGTGCATTCAAAAGTGAGAATTGTTTCCTGGATTACTTTCTGTTTTCTGTGGGATATAATAGGAGGTTAAACATAATGTCTTTTTTCCATTTTGTGATTCACAAGTCAGATGGGTTTGGAATGACATGAGGGTGACAGTGGTAATGGTAATGAAACTGGGATGCTTTGCCAGATGTTCCTAGTTTGATTGTACCCACAGCATGGATTGTTATTTATTTGGTTGTATAATAGTGTATTAAAAAGGATTCTTACTGTAGACTCTGGCCCCCGATTTCACAGACAAGACTTAAGAGTAGTGCCAGACTAAAATGCTTGTTTGAGCTGTCTTTTTTTTTTTTCCAAGGCACATTTATAAAAGTGACTTAAATGTTCTAATTAAACTAAGCCCTAATCCTGGCTTAATCTGAACCCTATCTGTGAAACCAGGTCTTAAAGATTAACTTGCTAGTTAATTATATACCGCCAGTTAGGCAAGTTGGCACTCTTCATTTTGTGCAACTGCACATTTGCTTGTTTGTCAATTGTAGTAAATTATTAATAATAATTGTGCAATATATTAATAATTAGAGTAAAGCATTCACTTTAATATCTGCACATTCTTGCACTTAAATGTAAACTTAAACACTCACAACTTTAAATAAATAAATTACATTTTTCAAAATGAGGAAAAAGTTTGGTTTGATTTTGGTAAAATCGCTTTCATTTGGCATATTTTTGTCAAATAAGGCAAAACTTTATATATATATATATATATATATATATATATATAATATATATAATGTGATATACTTATGTTATATATAATGTGATTACTTATGTTAATGAATAAATGAATGGTCACATTCAGGCATTGGTACACAATTGCAAGGTTGTTGCAGTCCTGCTGTTGTCCTCTATATCTTAATGATAAATGATTTATGACAGAAATGACCTGTTAAATAGTGGCAATCCTCCCAGTCATAATAAGAGCAATTTACAGGAGATGATCTCAAAGGTCATTGGCTCTTTCTGCAAGAATCTACTGGACTGCTCCATCATCATAGGATCATGTTGGCATGTTAATACGTTCTGGCCTCTGATTTGTTTCCTATGACGCAAGACGGAAATTGGCACTGAGTTTTTCTGATTTGGAAACTACAGATGGCTTGAATGGACTGTTCACCCCAAAATGAAATTTCTGACGTCATTTAGTCTTCATGGTCATTTTGTTCCAAACTCTTTTTGTCCATACAATGAAAGTCAATGGTGTCCAAACATAAGTTTGAACTGGGGCTGAAATGGTTACCGCTTTGACGATAAACCAACCTCAATAAAATTCTTGATGGTTAATATGCCTACTGTTACTGCTAGTTTTATTTGATGGTTTTCTATATAAATCTTGGTGAAATGTTTTCAGTTTATGCATCAGTACTTTTTTACATTTTAGGCACATTTAAAAAAAAAATACAGTGATAATATTGTTAACCATGACAATTTTGGTCACTGTAATCGCAATATGAAATCTCTAGTTTTGCCCCCCTTGGCTTTCATTGTATGGACAAATAAATTTTTTTTAATGTTCCACACAAAATAAAGAAATGCATGCAGGTTTGGAAAAAAAAGAGTCACCAAAATGCCAGACCAGCTCGACACAGCAACATCAACTCAACCTGTGATATGTGTTTGGGGCGGAGCGATCTGATTGTGTGACCAATAGCAGACAGGGGCATGTTCAGAAGCATTTTTTGCAATTCCAGAAATGACTTCACATTTAACAAGACCATAGAGACATAAACATAATGAAATCTGTCCACTTAAGAATGAAAAATGAATAAACATTTACATAGTACGTGGTATTCAACATGCACTTAAACACTTAATTACTTTGACATGTTTGCATAACACAAAATCTAGATTGCACCACAGAAGAAGGCATGTCAAATGCATTTTACATTATCCATGTTGTGTTGTGTGTGTCAAAAGATTTTTGCAAGTATTTATTACCTCATCTTGGTTTCTGATGTGTACGTTAAGGTGTTAAAAATCTTTCTAAAGGCTTATATCTTCATATTATCTTGTAAGGATATTGGACTCGGGTTCCTTTGTTGCTTTAGAAGTAAGTGATAGTAACATTTATTTATGAGTTTGTTTATCTCTGTGTGTGGTTTGCCTGACCCTGGGTCGCTATAGACGGCTTCCTCTCGACTTAATGTTCCCTGTCAACACGTCCACAGCGTGATGAGTTATCTTTGGAAGCCATAGACCTCGGCATTTGATCCAAGTCTCACCCCTCCCCCAGATTCACCTCTGCCAGGGGCCTGTGGCTATTATTGGGCCCTAAGTCACATGCAAACTGTTCGGTATTTGTAGTATTCTTATAAACTGCAATATGTCAGAGGAACACATCAATTTCATATCTGGATGACTTGATGGGAGGTTGTACATTGTGTAAAAACTAGCCCAAGGATAGTTTGGATTGAACTACAGCACCTTGTTTGTTTAGTGGGATAGTCAGCATGGCATGTATCAGCATGGTATGGAAATCTGATATGAAACAGCATATGTATGCAACAGTGCATTCTTTCCCTGGCAGTCAGCATACTGGAAGGCGTAGCATCGCTTTGGAAATTGTAGACTAAGTGTAACTGTAAGACTTCTTTATCTTCTGTAGAATTTTTATTATCATTATTAGTGCTACTTGTTAAGCCAAACATCACTTTTATTATTCCATATGCACTTGGGACAAGAATGATACCTCAGAATCACACTAGCAAGCCTTTTGCCCTTAAAATTAAAACATCTATGGCCAGTTTCACAGACGAGGCTCAAGCCTCGTCCCAGACTAAAATAAATGTCCTAATAGAACTAAGGTTTAATCCTGGCTTAGCCTTATCTGTGAAACCAGGCCATAATCTTACTACTCTTTTGAATGTCTTTTTTACATCTGCAGCTTCAGTACATATACAAGAAAATGTGGTAACGCTTAGAATAAGGTTGTATATGTTAACATAATATAGTTAAAGGTACAATATGTAAGATTTTTGCTGTATAATATCCAAAAACCACTAGGCCAGTGGGTTACACTTTATTTTAAGGTGTCAGTATTACAGTGTAATTATACATTTAAGTACTAAGTAATGACAATTAATTACATGCACTTACTGTAGGGTTAGGGTTAGAATGAGGGTTTGCTTTAGATACATTTGAGTGTGTAAAAAAGAACAGCGTTATAGATCTTTTGTAACTTTATAAATGTCTGAATAAAAGTGTTCACTTATTTAAAAAATTACAAAATTTTTGAACAGTTGTGAATAAATATATTAACTTAAATTGTGTGTTGGATCTTACTGTGTTGCAGGGAAGAACAGGAAAAGATTTTGTGAGTGAAAGCAATCTACATAAATTCAAATATTCCTGGTTTTGGAAGGATGACGCCAAATCTGTAAGGATTAAACACACCATCATTTTCTAAGTCAGCCTGAGGATTGAAGTCACTTCTGGAGCCTCATCCGACTGAATTACCCACCTCATCTATCTAATGTTTCTATCACTGAGCTTCAGCACGAGATGGTGTGCTGGGAATTTGACTGTTTGACAGAGACTCGACAGAAATGTCGGAGTCAAGAGGAGAGAGGATGTGCAACAGCGGACTCCCCCGGTTCTTGATTGGAAGTGAGGTTGGTGAAATCAGAGAACTGGACGACACGGACATGAGGAACATCTCAGGTTCTTATGGGGAGGATGATGAGGAGGAGGATCAGGTACGGAATTTCTCAGGGATCAATGAAACGGGGATCAAAGCACTGTTGAATTTTTTTAATAAGTGATGATCATGTAATGTGTTCTATTAGTCAGAGCGTCAGATCGTGGTGGGGATCTGCTCCATGATGAAGAAATCAAAATCCAAACCAATGACTGAGATTATGGAAAGGCTCTGTAAATTTGAGTATATCACCGTGGTCATTTTTCCAGAGGAGGTTATACTCAATGAACCGGTGGAGAAGTGGCCGTTGTGTGACTGCCTCATTTCCTTCCATTCCAAAGGTATCTGGCATCATACATAATTCCACTAGCTTAATTTTAATGTGCCATTATGTCTCAGTATTATTAATGCTGCGTTCAAAACATGTCACAATGATTTATTTTATAAGATGAGTGCATCATAAAGTCACTTTTACCAATTGGAAACTCTTTGAGCCCCGGCTTTTAGAGTTGGTTTGTGTGTCAAATGATGGAAGTGAAATTATGGTGCAACTGTGTAATTTAGTTTGAAAAGTTTGGGGTCAGTTAGATTTGCAAGGATGTTGACAGTAAAATTGATTAATCAAAGAATCCTGCAAAATGTCTGACAGTTTCCAGGTTTTCAACATTGATAATAAACGTTTCTTAAACAACAAACTTGCATATTAGAATGATTTCTGAAGGATCATGTGATGATGCTGAGAATTCAGCGTTGCATCACAGATATAAAATACATTTTAAAATATATATTTTAAATTACATTTAAAAATATACTGATATTCTATTTAAGCATATTATTTATTATTATTCTAAGACTGAATTTTCTAAATGCATCTCTTCCTAGACCTTTGAAGCTGACTAAGTGTGCTGTCTCTTTTCTAACTGATCGGACTTACGGCTTTCCTAAAAATGACAATCAAAACTCTGAAAAATCCCATAGACTTGCATTGACAGAATGTTCAAATAAGCCACAACTATTCAAACTCCAACTGTCTAAAATTCTGAAAAAAGCTGTTAAAACTACTTCAAACTTTCTGGCTCAGCTTTCTCAAGCTTACAAACTTTTCAATCCAGTTTTAAATTAGAGTAATAATATTCCATAATATTACTGTTTTCATTGTATTTTTGGTATTAAAAAAATGCAACCTTGCTGAGCATAAAAGACTTCTTTCAATAATGTCTTACCAACCCCAAGCTTTTAATGTAAAACAATGTGAATGGATTCAATTTTTTTTCCTCATCTTGAAGGATTTCCCCTTGACAAAGCAGTGAGTTATGCCAAACTTAGAAACCCTCTACTTATCAACGACCTCAACATGCAGTATTTCATTCAAGACAGGTGCGGTAAATCTTCCTCTGGAATAATCTTGACAAGCAATCGCTGTTATGAGAGTTGATTAATAATATAACTAAATGCTTTAGGAGGGAAGTGTACAGGATTCTACAGGAAGAAGGCATTGACCTTCCACGCTATGCAGTGTTGACCCGGGACCCCGACAAACCAGAGGGTAAAGGTTATTACCTTCGTCATAAGTCTGGAGATGTGTGTGTGTGTGTGTGTGTGTGTGTGTGAGAGAGATGCTGCGTGTTTCAGAGTAAAGAGCAGCACTTTTCATTTAAAAGCAAGCAGCTCATGATTCAGTGTTTTCAGCATCTCTGAATTTGAATCACTTATGATGGGCTTCTAGAAACAAAAGAAAATTCAACAAAAGAGCTTTAAGGCTTCTTTGCATTTTTTCTTGAAAATGAAAACTTAATTGTTTTAAAGTTTGAAAATAAAAGACAGATATCCATAAATATTTGTATTGTAGTTTTACTGTTGTCTTGTAAATAAATAATCATATATTGTCATATATTATTATCATATATATTTTTTAATATAAAAATAAATATATAAAATATTTTTGGGCCAAATTGTACACCCCTACAAACAAGGACAGCAAACCTGTAACTTAAAAAAAAAGACATTTTAAATTGCAATTGTAATTTTTAGTGTTTAGGTTTAGGTTCCTCCCACAAATTCTGCAGACTATATTAACTGTCATGTTGTTCCAAACCCGTATGCAGTTTTTTCCCAGTTAAGTTCCTCATAGTGTGTTGCAAAAATACACGTTGTGTTGCAAAAGATTGTGAAATTTTGACTTTGCGACATCAGAGTGTAACCTGGTGGAGAGCGAGGACCATGTGGAAGTGAATGGGGAAGTATTTCATAAACCTTTTGTGGAGAAGCCCGTCTCTGCCGAGGACCATAATGTCTACATCTATTACCCAACCTCAGCCGGTGGGGGCAGCCAGCGTCTCTTTAGAAAGGTATTATGCTGATCACTTTTGATAACTTTGGATCTGTTTGGTCTGGAGCTCATACCATCTGTCATGTAGATTGGCAGTCGGAGCAGTGTGTATTCTCCTGAAAGTACCGTTCGCAAGACTGGGTCTTACATCTACGAGGAGTTCATGCCCACTGATGGCACAGATGTTAAGGTAGCTATGCATCTCATGTCTAGACACTATATGGTGGCCGGATAGTTTGTTTATTCATGATGGATGTTGTAGGTTTACACAGTAGGGCCTGATTACGCTCATGCGAGGCCCGTAAGTCTCCTGCTCTGGATGGGAAAGTAGAGAGAGACAGTGAGGGGAAGGAGATCCGCTATCCTGTGATGCTAACCGCAATGGAGAAGCTTGTGGCCAGAAAAGTGTGTCTTGCCTTTAAGGTAAGCCTTGCAAAAGATAAACAGTGTTTTGTCAGTAGCTAAAGGTTAAGAACGATAATGAATGAGTTTTTTGTCTCATAACGTCTTTGCAACCCAGCAAACAGTCTGCGGTTTTGACCTCCTCCGAGCAAATGGCCACTCTTTTGTTTGTGACGTTAATGGCTTCAGCTTTGTAAAGAACTCCATGAAGTACTATGATGATTGTGCCAAAGTTTTGGGGTAGGTGAAGCCCTGTTGCTGTCTTCTTATCTGTGGTAACTCGAAAATCTCATTGTCATGCAATGTCTTTATATTTTCCAACTATATAACCACATAATATCAAACAATTTTGCAGTTTTTTTTTTTTTTGAAAGTCAACTCTTGATCATCACTTTGAATTAAAAATGCATCTCTGCTGAAAAATCATGTTAAACCAGTCTAAATTTGTTTGCTGGTCTCCCAGCATGGTAAGGCTGGTCTGTTGACTGGATTTGGAGTGGTTATGGTCACTTTTCAGCTGACCACCAGCTAAATACTTGAGGCCAGCTTAAACCAGCTAAGATCAGCAAGTTTTTTTTATTCATGTAGTTTTTTATACAATACAGATTGTTTCAAAGCAGATTCACAGTAACTAGAAAATATCAGTATTAATGTTATAAAGTTCTTCATTTATGAAACAAACACATTTCAGCTGTTAGCAGCTCTAAAAAGACAATAGTGTCATTATTCAGCTCAATTTAGTTCAGCGTTGATTCAGTTAACTTCAGTAACAAAATAAACTGAATATTCTTTATGTAGCAAACTCAGTTCAACTATAAAGCAGCTCTACATGTGATAATAGTGTAATTTTTTAGCTCAAGTCAGTGTTGATTCAGTCTAGTTCAATTGTACTGCAATAAGGTTAATCAGATTATGAAATGAGCTTAATTCAGCGATAAGCAGCTCTAAAGAAGGCAATAGTGTCGTTGCTCAGATGAGATGTACTCATTCCTATCTTATAAGATAATTTCTGGTTTTTAGTTCATATTTTGATTGCATTTCCCTTAGGAACATGGTAATGCGAGAGCTGGCTCCTCAGTTCCACATTCCCTGGTCTATCCCCATGGAAGCAGAGGATATCCCTATTGTCCCGACTACCTCAGGAACCATGTGGGTTACCACTCTTGTCCTAAGGATATATTTCTCTTTCCCATAGCTTTTTATTGTCAACTCTGGATTATTAAAACCAGTTAGGTTGAATTATACGCTAACTATGAGTATTGTGCTTTTGAAACGGGACATGTCATCTCTTGTCTGAAGGATGGAGCTTCGTTGTGTTATTGCTGTAATTCGTCATGGCGACCGTACTCCAAACAGAAGATGAAGATGGAGGTCAGAAATGCGCTGTAAGTGACAGATTCTAATAGACCGCTTTCACACTACAACTAAATACAGGTGTCACTTAAAGGCCAGTTCACACCAAGAACGATGAAATGGTTTTCATATACCGCATCAACAAATTTGGTGGAATGAAGCCAAAAGACTCTGAGGCAGTATCTCTGCAATGCTTTGTCATATTTGACGCCAAACTTTGCATGTGTCACTAGCTGCATTTACATTACCCTTTAAATTGCACAAATTGAAAATACAAATGGAAAATACACCCAATGGAAACACGTCAATTTCACAAAAACGGCCATATATCGCAAAAAAGGTTTTACGCTTGCATGTGGTGGTTTTTCAGGCAATTCGAGGAATATTTTGCAAAAGTTCAATGGAAATTGCCATTTGTAAAAGTCATTCATTGTTTAAAAATGGCGCAGGACGTATGGACAGAAGACGAGAGTTCTAAGTATTACAGGACTACTGGATTCTAAACAACAAAGAAATGTCACAATTTGAATTCATCAAGACCTCGAAGCAGATAGTAGAGAGAAACACCCAGAAACGCCTCATATCTTTGCCATCTTTTTTTGTTTTTTTCATACAAAAAAATTGTTCTGAAAGTGATTGCAACGATATCATTCCTCTGTGCTGTTATTATTACAGTTGTGGTTCAACTGTGCTATTCTTTTACATTTTAAAAAGAATTTTAAAACAATATCTTCACTGCTGTGAATGGGCCTTAAGTTTTGTCATTTAAAAAATGTAAAATTTCAGATAGTGATATAATTTACATAACACAATTGAACTGAATGATAATGTAGTGGATTCACTCATGTGTTTAAATGGTTTTAAAATGGTTGGTTGTGTCAAAGATATATCTATGATTTAAGTATTTTATCTTCTGGTTATGACTGATTCTATTTCTGTTAGGTTTTTTGATTTGTTCGAGAAATATGGTGGCTATAAGACCGGAAAACTCAAGCTGAAGAAACCAAAACAGCTCCAGGTGGGTCTGTTTTGAAGTGATCTATGCGTTTAATTTATTCTTGACAAGTGCTACTTGTTCTATAGTTGGAACTTAAAGAAGTACACAATGTTTGTTTCAGAACATGCTTGCCTGTAACATCAGGCCTGGAATTTGCACCACAGGGTCAAAGGTCAAACAGGATTGAGCTGTCTTTTTTTTAAGTGAGATGTAGTGTTAGGACTGGAATGCTCCAGACATGAGACTCATTGGGGTGTCATGCACATGTGCATCTGCAGTTGGGTTTTGTGTAAAAATTAACCATTTGGTCAGCTGATCTTATCTTAACAAAATCCATTAAGAAACTGCAGTATATCCAGAATTCAGTCGCTGGGTACTGATTGGGGTACTGATATGCCAACATATTTCCCCTGTACTGTATTAATTATGCTGGCTTCCCATACAGGCACGTATCGATTTTTAAAAGTTTGATTTTAATATGTATTAACTATTCATGGGACAGCCTCTGTAACCTAGTCACTCTCTATACTCCAATTCTCTGTTTTAGCTCCACGGTTATGAAATGCTCTTCCTTTGGTGATTAGAAACCGTTTTAAGAAGTCTCTAAAGACTTATCTTTTTAAATCTGCTTATTGTCTTCTTTTGCTTTTTTGTATTCTTTGCAATCTTCTTTTTTTCCCCCTGTTTTTTTTTTTTTTATTACTCTGTGTTGCAGCGCTTTGGATTTTTAGAAAAGCACAACATAAATAAAATGTATTATTATCTGTGACAATCTTCAGCTGTGATTGTACATCATTATGAAAGCTTGAACACTTTATTTGATGTTTTTACAGGAAGTTCTGGATATTGCTCGTCAGCTGTTGGCAGAACTGGTCCTGCATAATGATTGTGAAATTGAGGAGAAGAAATCCAAACTAGAACAGCTGAAGACGGTTCTGGAGATGTGAGTAAGCTGTTTAAAAGAATAAAACTGTTATACCCAACCCTCCGTTTCCAACCTTGTGTGTTTATAGAAAGCTACTGTACACACACACACACCGTCATCTCATCTCGATCCATTTCTAAAATATTTTGGATTCCTTCTCTTTCATTTACTCCTCTGAAGATTCCCACTTATCTTTTCGCATCTTAGGGCACAAGGTCTTGCAAAAAATGTAGAAATTTCCATTGTTCACTATACAGAAGTTAGAAAATCTGCACAAATGTTTGCATATTTTCTACTCGTGGTTTTATTAGTTTAGCTATAATAGAAAATAATGAAAGGAAAGATTAACTTTTAATAAATTAATATATAAAAATAAAAAGTAAGAGAAATATTTATATATGTATTATAATATTTATAATATATATAATTCTGTACTGTAAATATATTATAAATAAATGTTTATCACCACATTAAAATGTACAATATGAATGAATATTTGTTTTGAGATTTGCTACGCAATATGGTACATATATGTTGTACATCCCTAGTTTTAACGTTGAGATTTAGATCAAGAGTATGCTGTATTTCATATTGTGTCTACAGAAGGCAAGATGTTCAAATTAATTTGCTTTTGCAGAGATCCTTTGAATAGTATACGATTATGTGCAAGCCTAGTCAGACTTGTTTTTGTTGTTAAACTTACATTGCTATTCTGTCTTCTAGTCTTGAGCGTCATGGATGCTTATGTCAGGAGAAACATTTCATAGTTCATGATCAGCTGACTGTATGTAACTGACTGTAGTGTGATCTTGACTCATGTGCTTCCTTAGTTGTCCTCATATGGATGAGTTTCTTAACTTCATTCCTTTTTTTCTCTCTTGTCCCCTCTCTGTTTCCCTCTTTGTGTCCTGGCCGGTCTCTCCAAAGGGAATCCAGTCTGAATGATAATCAGTGCGCACCCTCATATCCCCTGTCTCTTTAGAAAGCAGGCAAAGTGGATTCTAACCCTCATTAACCTGAGATCTTGTCCAAATTACTGACACCTTAATGAGGGCTCCAAAAATTGACTGTACCTTGGAGATGAATCCCTTTTGCAATTCTGTGTGGCATCTGCATGCCATTTTGAAAGTGTTTCTAATCCCTCACGATCCATCACTTTTACTCCTCTCACCGAACTCAAATGTGGAACCTAATCAACACATTATCGGTTGTTCGGGGTCATATATTAACTAGGAAAACAGGTGCTAAGGGAAGTGCTTTGCTTTGGGGTGTAATACAGCAGAGCATATGGTGGCAAATTCACTACAGAGTTGGCTTCTGGCCAATGAGATAAAAAAAAAAACACCAGACCAGGTTTAGACCAAGTTTTATCAAAATAGAAAAAGGCTAAACTAGGGATGCACCAACATTACAATTATGGCTGATACTGACAATTTGATAATAACTTTGATATTATGACCCCATAAGTGATAAATGGCCAATATTAAAATTCTATGCTAGTTTTTTTTTTTTTTTTAAATAAACTTTTTTTTATTATTATTCACTATTGTTTTAAACAAAGTCAATAATAATAATAATATAAATATAATAAATAAATTATATGCAATAATGGCCATTTACTTACCACATACCAGTAAATTAAAAATATTGGCTGACAACTGATTTACTGTGCATCCCTTATCTGAACCTGTAAACTTCATGATGTGACTGAAAAGAAATTATGTGAAAGTACTTTTGCCTCCTTTTCTGAATATTTGTTGTTCCCTAAATATTTATTACTACTGTTCAAAATTTTAGGGTCGGTAAGATTTTTTAAAATATTTTTGAAAGAATAGTCTCTTATGCTCAGCAAGGCTGCATTTATGTGATTAAATATACAGTAAAAACAGTAATATTGTGAAATATAAATATAATAACATATAACAATATAATAAAATCTCTTCTATTTGAATATATTTTAAAATGTACTTAATTCCTGTGACGGCAAAGCTGAATTCTAATATGCTGATTTGGTGCTCAAGAAACATTTCTTATGATCATTGTTGAAAACAGACGTGCTCTTTACAATTTTTGTGGAAACGGTGATGCAGTTTTAAAGGATTGGTTCAAATTACCTGATAATTTACTCACTCCCATCTCATCCAAGAGGTTTGTCTTTCTTTCTTCAGTCGTAAAGAAATGAAGGTTTTTTAGGAAAACATTCTCCATATATTGGACTAAAATGACCCACTTTTCACTAGATCCTTATTCCTCATCTGGGATCGTATAGAACGCTTTGAAGCTCCACTGAAACTGCAATTTGGACCTTCAACCTGTTGAACCCTGTTGAAGTCCACTATTTGGATAAAAATTCTGGAATGTTTTCCTCAAAAACCTTAATTTCTTTACAACTGAAAAAAAGAAAGACGTAAGCATCAAGGAATTTCTTTCTTATGATCCTCCCACTTTTGAACAGTAGTGTATATTTATCTTGACAAATATTAAGTCTTTATATATAAAAGAACAGAAAAAAGGTAATTAAAATCTAGAGACCAAACATCCAGAATTCTCCAGTCTCTGCTGTATTGTGTAACTTTAAAAACGTGGCACTGTTGCAGAAGCCACGTTTTATTCCTCCCAAAGCCTGTTATTCCTGTAGAGACAGCCCTGGTATGGCACCGATTAACCCCTGCCAGCTTGGGAAGGTCACTCAAATACATGTTTCCAGAAACATGGAGGCCGCAGAGCACCTGCTAGCGGTTTGAGCCCAGTGCTATGTCCGATGTGTGCTGTCTGTGTTGTTCAGTGGGAGAATGCTTATTAAGAGGGACTGGTATGTTTATGTCCCCTGCCCCATGTATTGTTTTTCAGGTATGGTCATTTCTCTGGGATCAACAGGAAGGTGCAGCTGACTTACCTGCCAAATGGGCAGCCCAAAGCATCAAGTGGAGAGGAAGGTATGTGTACATGTACATGCATTTAAATATGTTACATTGCTGTTGTGTAACTTTTGTCCTTTCTGTACCAATGGCAGACGCTCTGAAGGAGGGTCCATCCCTACTGCTGGTGCTGAAGTGGGGTGGTGAGCTGACCCCAGCAGGTAGAGTTCAGGCTGAGGAGCTGGGACGAGCTTTCCGCTGCATGTACCCTGGGGGACAAGGTATAACGCTATGTCTGCATCAGCCAGAGAGATTTACTAATAAACAGGATAAAAATAGAATAGACCCATTTACTATTTTGAAAATGAGGTCACACTTAACAGTAAGAACCACTTTGTTTGATCGATATAATACAATGACACTTAGTTCACTCAAAAATGAAAATTCTGTCATTAATTACTCACCCTCATGTTGTTCTACACCCATAAGACCTTAGTTCATCTTCAGAACAGAAATTAAGATATTTTTGATGAAATCCGACAGCTCTTTGTCACCTCCATAGACTGCAGTTTAATTACCACTGTCAAGGCCCAGAAAGGTAGTAAATACATCATTAAAATAGTCCATGTGAAGACAGTGGTCCAACCTTAATGTTATAAAGCAACAATAATACTTTTTGTGCACAAAAACAAAACAAAAATAACTACTTTATTCAACAAATTCATCTCTTTCCTGTCATTCTCCTACACTCTGTAGACAGTGCAGGTTTCCGTGTTTACGTTCGAATGCCGACTCGGTATTGGCCGACGCTGTTCATGTGACCAGCATGACACGTGTGTGATTCTGACGCAGAAGCCAGCCAATAATGAGTTGGTTCATAAAAGGTTGAACCACTGTAATGTTTTTACTACTTTTCTGGATCTTGAATGTTTTTTATATATATATATATATATATATATAATCTCAGTTATTACTTTATTATAGTTATAGAATAGTAATAAAGTGGTAGCATCAGCTACAGTAATAAAGTAATTTATATATATATAAAATAATAATAAGAATAACAATAATAAGATTAATAATATAATTAATATATTCATTTTATTTTTTTATATATATATATATATTCATATACATTCATATTTATTTAGATTATTTATTTATATATATATATATATATATATATATATATATATATACACACATAAAACATTTCTATTATATTCTATATAATTACTATTAATTTTGCATTGTTTCTGTTACAACCATTACATTATGTAGATATATTCAAATATTATAGAATTAATCAACGTTATCAAATTGCAACAAAGCATACTTTCTTTTTTATTTTTGTCCTAATATTTTCTTTAATCCACCTCAAGTTGTTTGCAGGAGCAATTGTTTTGGAGGCTCTGTGCTCCCTTTGCATGAGATCATGATACAATGGATACCATGACAAGATATTGTATCAGACTTTGTGCCTATTTTTTTAGTAGTGAGGCAATGATTCAGTTTTGCAAAGCTTATTGCTTTGGGCAGGAAACCTGTTTCACCTGTTTGTTGTGGGCCTGGCGTACAAAAGCATGTAAGGGCAGGACTCAGGGAGGAATGAATGCTTTCTTTACCTCAAGTAACATCTTTAACGTTTAGTGCACCAACACAAAATATCTCTTAGTCATGCTGTGAATTCTTTCCTGTGTAGTTCAGTTAATTCCCTCGGACCTCAAATTCAAGTCTATATTTTGCACACTGCATCTAATTGGATGCAACTCATTAAATGTAAGAGTTCACAGACTTATGAAGTTAAACCATTTTCTTCTAATTTCAGCTAGAGTCAGCAATATCTTGCTCTACTGAATAATGTGCTGTTCTTTACCTTCAATTGATAACTAGACAGCTGCAGGTCCCTTGGCTGTGAGTCCCCTATTGACTGTGGTAAGAAGAGCTTTTGGGTTTGTGTGTGTGGTCTTGATACATTCATAATTTTAATTCCTTGACATCCATCTCATTGAACTAATCCAATCAGAGGGACGACACAGGAACATTCCATGCTTTGCTTTCGCCACAGTTTGTATGGAAGATTTCATGAAATGGACATTGGTTGTACTCTGACATACTAAGATAAAACAACATAGTTCTTGAGAAGCAATAAGTTTAGCCTGTTTGTTTTCAGACTTAGTTTTGTCAGCACTTTTTTCTAGGTAGATCTAGATTAGGTACAGAAATTGAATAAAGTAATCAAATGTGGTCTTCACTTTATAAATGATTAAATATAGATCAATCCTTATCAAAGTTATAAATGTTATTCAGTCTAGAGCGTCTGAGTTGGTTTGATTAACATTAGGAACACAGATGACTGGCAGATATATTAGGCTGCTGTCACTTTAAGATATTTTACATTAACATTCACTTAGGACATAACCGAATATGTTTGCTAGGATACTTGCGAAAATGGGCATTTTGACACAATTTTGTCCGTTCAAGTGCAAGATGTGAAAGAGAGCTCAATTCAGTATTTGAGTGCTGTCAGACGTTCGGATATGGAGTTTGCGCATTCAGTATTTCCCACACAGCGTGCAAATGATAATCTTCTGTGATGACGCAGCACAGGTCAGATCAGGGCAGTGACAGTTCTGTCCACTAGTCCTGCATGTGCTCTTTCTCTCACGTTGAGTGCACGTCTCTGAGAGAAAGCGACAAGTGACTGTGCGTTAAGTTCAGCAGGCACTGAAATTATATCTGCATTAAATGTATTTTTTGCCTCTAACTCCATTACACGTGTCCGTAATCGTACAATTGACTAGCTGTTGGCTAATTAAAGAAACCCTTTATAGCCTCCTCTCGAAAAAGTCTATACAATTTTTCTACCTAACTTTCTTTTGGTGATATCCGTACCGCATTTTAACTACTGTGCCATTATTTGAACAATCCATCATATAAGTCTAGTATTGTGGTAGCATCAATTTCAAGTTTACCCCCTAAATATCATGCAAAAAATGGTTGGTGGCTTTATGCTTACTGTTTTGAATTTGACAGTCTTAAAAATATTATGCTTGCATGGAAAAAATAATATGGACGGAGGGTAAGTAAGCATCTTTTGTGAATGGCCCCCAAAAGGAGTCTAACTGTCAGGTAGTTTGTTTTAGGGGATCTTCTGTTGTCGCAAATGAATATTATGGAATCTTATATCTGAGTTCTGTTTGCTACTTGATGTAGAGCAATGCGACGCTCATGTGGGAAGCGCCTAAACGCATATGGCCAGATGCTTTCAGCAGTGTGGATGCATTGAAGTGCATGATTTGAGATTTTGAATTTTGTGGAGAAATCACAGCCAATTGATCGTACAACTCTTCATGTGTTCTGTAGCTTTTTAAACAATGGTTTTGTATTGTACTGGAAGTTAGTGTGTGTGTATCTTCAGATCCTTTTCTGAAGATATGCACATACGTCTGGGGTTTTGTTCTTGTGATCGTTGTTATTTCAAGGACTGGTTCTCTGTGCTTTTGCAGGTGACTATGCTGGCTTCCCTGGTTGTGGCCTTCTCCGTTTGCACAGCACTTACCGCCACGACCTCAAAATTTACGCTTCCGATGAAGGTCGTGTGCAGATGACTGCAGCGGCGTTCGCTAAGGTTTGTTTGGGTTATGTCTGCAGGGATATGTTGGTATTACATAATGCTTTTAGATGGAATTGATGTTAACTGCAATAGATTTACAGTGGGGTTTAAACGCCAATAGAGAAAATTCTGCCGTTTTGCTTTTTATGTATGTGTTTGTTGAATTTTATTTGTTTGTTTTTTTTGTTTTATCTATTTTTTGTTTTTGTTTTGTTTTATTTTTCACTGTATTGTAATTTTATATTATATTTTAAATATTATTAGATGGATCTTACATTCTTTTGTTTTAAGAATATACAAATATTCTTATTCTTTCCAGGTTTAATACAAATATTAATCTCAGTTTTTATGTCATTTCAGACTTTTTGGCCCCTACTCTTTATTTCACATATTAATTTATAATACAATTTTATGTATGGCTGTGTTTAGGGTCTGTTAGCACTGGAAGGAGAGTTGACTCCAATCCTCGTTCAGATGGTTAAAAGTGCCAACATGAACGGACTGCTGGACAGTGACAGCGACTCTCTCACTGACTGTCAGCAGAGAGTCAAAGCTCGATTACATGAGATCATGCAGAAGAACAAAGACTTCAGTGAGGAGGACTACAACAAGGTGAAGAATGTTGCAACTGCTTATTAAAAATGGCTCATTATCTCAGTATAACTAAACTAGCCTTAAATGTGTCCTGTCTCTTTAAGTTGGCTCCAACAGGCAGCCCATCTTTGGTAAATTCCATGAGTGTAATTGTCAATCCAGTCAGGACTTGTGACCATGTTCACACCCTCATTAAAAGCCTTACTTGCCAAATCTGTAAAAGGCTGGAAGACCCCAAATCTGCAGGTTGGAGCTTTGTTTTTTTTATATGAAGTAAATTGAATGTTAGAAGTACGTCCTAAGTGTTAAAGAATTGTAATTGCTCAACTGTAAATATTCAAAATATTAAACAATTAAATCATTAAATTAATTAATAATTACATTAAATAAAATATTAATGTAAGTAGTGTTTTAAGTTGACATTTTAATTAGGTATGTATGTATATAGATAAATAAATATATAAATATATATATATATATATATATATATATATATATATATATATATATATATATATATATATATATACCTAATTAAAATGTAAACAAAACACTATTTACATTAATATTTTATTCAATTTTAATGATGTAATAATCACACAGTATATATATTTATATATATATATATATATATATATATATACACACACATTTTAATTACAGTTTTATATATATATATATATATATATATATATATATATATATATATATATATATATATACATTTTAGAGTTATATATACCTAATTAAAATGTAAACTTAAAACACTATTTACTTTAGAATTTTATTTAATTTTTAATGATTATATTTATATATATATACATTTTAATTAGAGTTATTTATATATATATATATATTAATTATTATTATTATTATTTATAATATATTAATATTCATACATTAATATTATGTATATAATATGTATTATGTGTAAATGTATTGGTTAACAATTGTGTATATATTTAACTTATTATGTATACATCATTTATATATTTATATATACATATATTAACATCTAATATAAAACATATACAAACATCTTTAATATGTGATATTCACAGACCTGCAGCTATATCACAGCGAGACTCTGGAGCTCATGTTGCAGCGCTGGTCCAAACTGGAACGTGACTTCCGCATGAAAAACGGCCGCTATGACATTAGTAAGATCCCGGACATCTATGACTGTGTGAAATATGACACCCAGCACAATAGTTCTCTGAATCTGGAGGACACGCTGGAGCTTTTCCGTCTGTCCAGAGCACTTGCGGACATCATCATCCCCCAGGTGAAGGATAAATGTGGCTCGTTAAGGATAAATGTGTGTTCGTTAATTCTCTTTAATTTTGTTTAACTAACACTGTCTTTCAGGAGTATGGAATCACTAAAGCGGAGAAGCTGGACATCGCTAGTGCCTACTGCCTGCCTCTGGTCAAGAAGATTCAGCTGGATCTTCAGAGAACTCATGAGGACGAGGCCGTCAACAAGTTGCATCCACTGTGAGTCTCTGTACTGGGGCACAACGCAATACTTTTTGACAGTGTGAAGGCTAAATCATATTTTGCACTCTATACATCCTGTTTAGTGTGTCAAATTACTATTGGTCCATTTTACTTTGGTGTATCATTTCCTGTGGATTTGGAAAGTAAGCATCCATGCATGCTTTCTGGGCTAACATAATTCACAGCTCCTCATGCCACGTAATAGGATTGGTTTGTGACAGTTGTCTGATGCAAACTATGTTCACTTGTACAGTTTTTTTGGTTTGTTTGTTTGATTCTGTCATAGTTAATGTTTTGATGTTCCTCATGCCATATTTATTAAATGTTTTTTTGTTTTGTTTTTACTTTCACTACAATGGTAAAACGGTATTTTCTTGTTGACAATCATATGTAACATTAAAAAAAAAATCCATCATTTGAAAAAGGTTTTAACTAAATATTTATTTTCAATATTCTTGATATTGATGTATTTTATTTGATTGTATTTCAAACGAGGCCTAGTTTTCCAAAATTGAGAGGAAAAAAAATATTTATATAATGTATATGTGTGTATATATATATTTTTTTCTTTCTTTATTTATTTATTTATTTTTGTCAATATTGTTTATTAACATTAATGCTATCATATACAGTGGAAGGTACGTTTTATAAAAAAAATGTATGCAATTGTACATTTTAGTGTTGACTTTTTTTTACTTTGCTAGTCCTAATATGGACGTACTGAATTAGTACATATTTAAAAGTTCTTAACCATCACAAGTGTGATATGTACTTCTGATTAGGCTTGGGACAAAAAATCGATGCATTTTGCCAATCAGGCATTGACTCTGAGATTTTCCAAATGAATGGCGATTCTATCTCAGATTGATTCTGAGCTTTGTTTTTAAAAGAAGATGGCGCTCTAGGCTAGTTTTTAACCATACACTCAAATGCTCATGAAGAAGAGCTCTGAAGACCGCTGTTAAACTAAGCTCAGAATCATCTGTGCATTCATCACTGAATCGATCCAGAATTATTTCTCGATCAGTGATGCATCGATTTATTGTCCCAGTCGTACTTCTGATGCTTTCAGTTGCTGTGTATTGTACGACTTCACATTGTTGTAGAAGCTCTGAAGACTCAGCCGTGACCTATAGAACCTGTGAGTGATCAGATTGTGTATTTCATCCCTCCTGGTGGTTCAGGTACTCGCGGGGAGTGATGTCTCCGGGTCGGCACGTTCGGACCCGGCTGTACTTCACCAGCGAGAGCCACGTACACTCCTTGCTTAGCATCTTCCGCTACGGAGGCCTGTTAGATGTGAGTGAGGAATCATCAGACGTGCACATCACGCCCGGCATCATGTTTAATGCAGGTTACTACTGTTTTATCTCATCTGTGTCTGTTTAGGAACAAAAAGATGAACAGTGGAAGCAGGCTATGGACTACCTCAGCGCCGTGACCGAACTCAACTATATGACACAGATTGTTATTATGCTGTATGAGGACAACAACAAGGTACAAGATGTGCCCACTTCAACACTTTGTGCCCAATTTCTGTTCTTGTTTCAATTGCTGACATTTGTGTCTGTAGGACCCTTCCTCAGAGGAGCGTTTTCATGTGGAGTTGCACTTTAGCCCGGGGGTGAAGGGGTGCAAGGATGAGGACAATGCACCATTGGGGTTCGGTTTCCGCCCCGCCTCTTCAGAGGTCTGTGTGTTTCACTCTGCTTAAGGATTATATATATTTATATATGGCCCACATTACTCTGCTAAACCTTGGATTTTGTATATAACTTTCTAAGAAATATTCCATGCTGGACCGCTTCCAACAGTCCCATTTAATGTGTAATAGAATCACGAGAAGCAAACAAACCCAGGCAGTCTTGAAGACCTTTCTCAAGATGAGCCCGACAGAGCCGCACTGACTGAGCCAGTCAACATTCAGAGGAAGTCACCACTTATACGCAACCGCAAGGCTGGATCTATGGAGGTACGATACTGTACCGTATTATGAGCTCTGCTACTAAGCTTTACTTTTCTTTATTTGATAAAAAATAATTTCAATAAAATGTGGGTCCAGGGACCTCCAGGGGATGTTTTAGGGGGTGGCATAGTTTTTAAGGCTACACGTAAACTTAAGATATTTATTAAATGTTTTAGACAATATTTTAATAATAATAATAGAAGGATGACAGTATAAATAAAAAATATTACAGTATATTATATTAATATATAATACATTTTTCACACACAATTTTTTTTTATACTATTGTTGGTACACAGCAATAAATTATATTTTAAAATATAATGAAACAGAAAACAATTATTTTAAATTGTAATAATATTTCACAATATTATTATTATATATTTTTTGTATCAAATAAATGTAGCCTTGGTGAGCAGAAGAAACTTCTTTTGAATTTTTTTTTTAAAGATCTCGCCAAGCCCAAACTTTTGAACTGAAGTGTACATAAAATATATATATTATAATATATAATATAATAATATTATATGGGGTCCTTGGCATAATTTTTTTTAAACCCCCTTGTCTAATTTAAAATTTTGAACTGTGTAATATGTATTTACTTAGAAAGAATATGTGTTTGTGCATTTTATTTTTATATATTCAATATAAATGTTTGTCCATATGCCTCTTTGCAGGCTCTTTCAGAGAGCAACACTTCTTCTCGTGGACTGGCGTATCGTATCTTCCCGTCGACTTCTCGTCAGTCACCTGAGATCAAACCCAGCGGGCTAGGTGGGAATTATTTTTCATTTGTGTTGTTTTCGTGTCGCAGATCGCTCCGGTCATCAGTTTAATTGGAGAAACATTTCGGCTTAAGTGACATGGTGTGGTTGACCGTTAAACACGCTTGTCTCTGTTTATCCCCAATGACACCGTTCAAGGACCTTGCAATGCCCACTGCGTCGAAAATGTGTCCATGCTGCCAATAGTAGTCTAAATATGGCTGCTGGCAGGACTCTCTCTGCTATTCTTGTCTATACTATTTCTATCTCCAAAGAACTTTTACAAGGCAACAATGCACACTGTTTCCCATGTTTGGTTACACCTTATAGCATGATAACTTTTATAACTAAGTGCATGTTGCATCTGACATGTCTTTCATGTAAGCTTTTAAACAAATGCTGCTTTATCAGTTCTGACCTCTAGTGGCTGAAGATGGAGAAGTCCTTTTGATCTTTTGGAGCAACACACCTACTCGAATTACATTTGTCAAGTGTTCCTCCCTTCTGCACTGGCAATATATTTGTTCCCAGCAGAAGATCAGAAGTTTAACTGGGTTTTGTTTGCAAAGGTCGTCTGTACACCTTGAAATTAATTAAAGGATGGTTCAACCAAAAATGAATGTCAAGATGGATCAATGACAAATAGTTCAAGATGAAAATAATCTAGTGTAAAATTTGCAAAGTTATTTGTATTCATTTTGATTTCAAATGGTTTTGCGAAACGTATATATATATATGATTTTCAAGGAGAGTTCAAATTTAAGTTCTTAATAATTTACTTTGAAAAAGACATACATGTTGTGGTTTAACCATCAAGTAAAAAGTAATTAAAAAATTACTATAATTTATAATAATCATTATTTTCAAAAAAGAGCTGTGAACATTTTTAGAGTAAAAACTTTATAAATAATAATTCATTAATATTATATATTTTAATGGGGGATTGTGCCACATGTTTTTCCTATACATGTTTCTGCATATCGATTTCAATTTTTATATTTTTTCAAATATTTATAATTTAACATATATAATATTCAAATATTATAAAAATATATTAACAAATAATTACTTTAATATACAATTAATATAAAATTATGAAATAAAAATATTTTAAATTATTTATTGTAATATTGACAATATTTTACTTTTTTGCTCATAAAAAGAAAAAGGTTTTGTTTTGATAGTTGTATTACCCATATCATTTTTTGTAATGATGCCCTAAAAATATTAAAGTGAATTTTAATGAAGAAATATAAAAATTGCATTTTTGGTTGAACTATCCATTTAATTTCTTTAAATGAGACACTGCATGTTCACTTGTGAAAACTAACCACTACTAACCACTTCCCCACCCGCTCCACCCCACGGTCTCCCTCGCAGGCGCCCAGTGTGCGGGCCTCTTCAGTGCCTCCTTTCCCAACCTGAGAGACCTAACACGAGCTCCCCGCAAAAAGCCCTCCTCGCTCAGGAATCTGTCTTCTCAAGCCGGTATGTCCCAAACACACGCACATACAGGGTTATAATGTATCTCACCCACCTGTGACCAGAAAACCTGAAGATTCCGATCATCACAAACATCCCACAAACAATTCTTCTGAATAACTTTCAGATATTCCCATTCACTCACTCTTAATACAAACAAAACAAATCTGTTGATTAGTTTTACATGTTCCTATAATACCATTTCTTGTACACTGTCTATTCTAGTGACTGTTTTTTTCAGCATACTTCACTCAAAATGTATTTTAAATTTTATTCTAGCCGGTAAAAAGATCTCAAATCAAGTCATTACACACAGCGGGAGCTGTTCCTTAATCATTTGTGTCTTGCTGTTTATCAAGGTCTTGCTTCGGGAAATTAGGTTTCCACAGTAACTGAATAATTTTGTTACTAATCATTTGTCACCTTTGCTAACTCCAAACTGATTATTTGCATGCTGCATGTAAAAAACGTTTGCTCAATAATTTGCTCAATTGCACTAACTTGCCATCTATTTTATGCAAAAGAGAAACATTTTAGTATTCTCCAACTCTTCTGGAAATGTGTTGTGATGGATTGCAATGGATAATATCCATGGCAACACAAATGCCAAACGCTTTTACCGCAATCTCTAAAGATTAATTAAATAACTCTGGATATTATGATTATTTTCAGAACATTTATTGAAAATTACACTCCATTTTCCTGCATACATTGGATAGGAATTTATTTTCACTATTTTCATCCGTATCAGATACATTATTTGAATTATTTCATTGTATTATAATGTTTGTTTATTTATTTATTGAAATTAATTTTCACCCCTCACACCTTGCATACAATGGAAAGGAATTTTTTTTCCCATATTTAAAAAAAAAAATCAATTTTATTACTTGTATTATTTCATTATTCATTATTTTTATTTATTTAAATGTCAGTTTATTATTATTTGAAATTAATTTTCACCCCTCACACCTTGCATACAATGGAAAGGAATTTTTTTTCCCATATTTAAAAAAAAAAAATCAATTTTATTACTAGTATTATTTCATTATTCATTATTTTTATTTATTTAAATGTCAGTTTATTATTATTTGAAATAAATTTTCACCCCTCACACCTTGCATACAATGTAAAGGATTTTTTTTTCTCCATACTTTTTTAAAAATAAATTTCATTACTAGTATTATTTCATTATTCATTATTTTTATTTATTTAAATGTCAGTTTATTATTATTTGAAATAAATTTTCACCCCTCACTCCTTGGTAGCAGCATCTACCGTTTTGTCCACAGGGTGTTGCTGTTTCTCTGAGATTTACCACATCCAAGACATTTTGAAATGCCACTCAAAATACTGCCATGTCATGCTGCATCCAAAAGGACATTGTAGCACAGAGATTGCTGGATAGTTTGTTGTGACCATCTGTTGTTTTTGAGTTTCTCAATCCCCACATTCAAGGGTAACATCTGGCCCCACTGATACTTTACCTTCTTGTTGTAGAAGATTTTACGAGGGACAGAATAGGTTGATGGTGGGAGGATTCAAAAAGCTGGTTGGTTAAAACCAAAAGCTCATGAGGAGCACAGTAACACGAGTAATGTCGAATGCCTCTTTTATTTCCTCAGAGCTGCTCTCTATGCCGGCAGTAAAGAGATTTTCTGTGTCGTATGCCAGGCATCCGACTAATGGTATGTTTGGAGTCCATGTGTTTTATTTTTTGTTGTTGTTGACACTCTCCTGCATGTCCTCTGCCGTTGCTTCAACATAGCATTCGTAATTTAGCACCGTTTGTGATTTTTGTTTAATTCTTTTCATAAATTACGGAGGCTTTTCTTCACCTCTTTCCTTTGAATTCACAAGACACACCCATCTTAATTCATTCCACCTTCCGATTGGCTAAATGCATGGGTTGTGTACTGAATATATCTCTCGATATATTGTTGTTCGTGTGACCACCTTTCATGTTGATCCACTTGATTTTGAAATGATTAACCCTTCCAACACCATTACTGCTTTAATGATCACATTACTTTAAATGCAAAAATAGGCATCTTAATTGCAAAAAATAATTTTCTTAAAATTAAAGAGGACTTATTATGCTTTTATATTTTGAACTTTTCAGTGAGTAATGTTGCTGTTTGAAAAGGGTCTGCAAAGCTACTAAGTCACTCCAAAGAGAGTTATCCTCTATATCAGTAAGCACTGTTTCTGGAATTTCTAAAACTCCTCGATTGTAGGGCTGGGTTTTATTCGGGGAACAAACACGTCACAATATTCATTTCATATATTTATTAAGTAATTCCCGCCCAAGGCATATGCAGAAAAAAGAGGCGAGGCCTGGCTGAGTTGCGTTAGTAGTGTGTTGAAACTCGCGTGACATTTCCAAAACGTGCTTAAAGTGGTTGACCAATCACAACACACCGATTCAGCTGACCAATCAGAGCATAATGCAGTTTTCGGAAGGAGAGGCTTCATAGAAACAGGAACTAAACGGTGTGTTACTGACAGACTGGAAAGAGAGGTGCCGCAAAATATCTGGAAAATATATATATATATATATATATATATATATATATATATATATTTATATTTATATTTCAAGAATGAAACCTATTCTAGTAGACCACAAAACAAAATCAAGACTTTGAAAAAGGACATAATAGGTCCTCTTTAAAATATCAAAACATTCTTAAATTTCTTTGAGAAAAAAATATTATGATATTAAGACCTTTTCAGAGAATATAGAATCAAGTTTATTTTTCATACCACAGTTGTTTTTTCTTGTTTTAATTTATGTTTAAAAACAATAAACAGTATTCTCTGAAAACACATTTTAATATCTTAGCAGTTTAGCTTTTCAAGAAAATGTGTCTTGTTTTAGGGATATTTATATAGTTTAGTTTAACTGTAAAACAAGACAAAAGTGTATTAATTATAATTTGGATACAGTGCTCAAATAACTTTGCCTGATGATCATAGTTTCTAATGGTGTGAGGGTTAACATCTTCTTTTTTTTTTTTACTTGATTCATTATCTTGATTGCAATACAATATATGAAAATGATGTTTTTTTAACAAACCTGAATGGTGTATGTGGGAGGGCATTATATTTGCATGCTCTTATTGATTGTTTCTTATCATGTACATCTTGTCAATAAGAAGCTGGCATTCGTGTCAGAGCTTCAGTTTTTGTTCACCAAGTATTTGACTTTTGCTTAGTTTTGACTTTTGAGGTACAAAATGTTTAAGATACTCATTTTACTCATTCCAAGTTTGCTGTCTGATGGACTGAACCCTTATAAAAATGAAGCGAATGGTTTTTACAGTCTTTTTTGAAAGTTTGTGTCTCTGTAGGAAATCTAGTTCAGTTGGGTTTTGGTGAGGTTGAAGTATTTTTCTCATCTCCGTACAGCCCGGGGAAGAGTTGAAATGATCAAACACTGCTTATTTCATGTGACAATTTAACACTGCTTGAGGGAAACTAATTTTTTGCCACAAATCTAAAAACCCAGACAGGCCATCATCCATGTGTTCCCTATCAACATGTGTCAGTAATTTTTGCAGTCTTTTAGCATATTTGACAAGACTGAGGAAGACTGTCTATTGACATGCTGTCAGCACAAATGAAAAATCCAGTTTTTCCATTGATATAGCATTAGTAGAGCATCAGGACTAGGTTTTACATTGTGATTTATAGTTGAATTGCAGGCTGTAATGGATGATGCGGCTGAATTTGTTGACCTAATGTTGGAGGGAAAAAAACCCTTTCATAGCTGATTTAAAGTGAGAAAAATGTTTGGACAACCCATTTAAAGGGTTAGCTCACCCAAAAATTAAAATTGTGTCATTCATCACTCACCCTCATGTTGTTCCAAAACCTTAAGACATTCATTCATCTTTGAAGCACAAATGATGATCTTTTTGATGAAATCTACGCAACTACCACATTCAAGCCGCAGAAAGGTAGTAAAGACATTAATCCGTGTGACTCCAGTGGTTTAACCTCAATTTTGTTTCAACACACACACAAAACAAACATTATTTACTACTTTATTTACAAAATATGAATCTCCTATGCAGACCAACTTACTCAAGTCAGTAAAATCATTAAACAATCCGATGCGGCCTGCTAACCTTACTGAGAAATAAAATCCCAGGATTTGAATTTCTTTGACTTCAATGCGAGATTCTGACCTTTCGACTACCTAAGGGTGTTTCACTATTGATGTCAGTCATTTTATTTATTATACATTTTGTAATTTTATCGAATTACTGTTTATATAATTATTGATAATTATAATTTGATTTGACATCATTGGCATTTTAATGTCAGTTTTATTTATTAATTTTGACATTTTTTATTATTAATTTTGTAATTTATTATTAATTTTGTAATTTATTATTAATTATGATTATTGTAAATTATAATTTGACGTCAGTGCCATTTTGTACCGTTGATGTCAGTTTTTTTTAAATATAATTATTAATTGTAATTTGTGATCAATAGAATTTTGCATGTGTAATGCCAAATAATTATAATTGTATTTCATTATTATTTATGTAATATGAATAATTTTTAATTCGTATTATTAATTTATTTGGGCTGTTTTTTTTTTAAGTATATCAGTTAGATAATACAGAAGCAATAGTATTATATGCATGTTCTGTGAAATTAGTTGGATGATTAGTACTTGCATAGAGCAGAAGTGCATGGAAAGTTGCTTCAAGATTATTGCTGCTTGTTAGAGCTGAACGACTTGCAATGTTATGAAATGTCAGGAGTGTTTGCATGCTCTGTGAAACCTATTCAAATGTTTCATTCATATACAAATAGCATAAGTTGAACATTTGTTGATAATGCAAAAGAGCTTCGGCTGTGTTCGGAGGCTTTGCTTCTTACGTGGACTTTAATTGCACTCTTATTGCCTCTGAAAATAGTTGAAGGTCCTGACAAAACAAAAAACATTAATTTCAGGTCATTAATTATATGTTGCTGAGTCACTTCTGTAAAAACATCTCAGCAGGGGTTGAGGCTCTTTGCTGTGTGCTGCAGTGGCCTCTCCTTCCTCCTTCTCCTCCTCCATCTTTGTCATCCCTTTGTTCCCCCTCAACCTGCTGTTTATTTCCCTCCTGAATCCCCGAAGCCTTCTCTTCCCTACAGCCCACACTATCCCTCCTCCATCTCTGCCACATCTTTGCTTACCTCATCCCTCACCATCCTATCCTCCTACTCCCCCTCCTCTCCCTCCTGTTACTCAATGGATTTAAAATATTCTGCTTTTAAATCTGACTCTCTGTCCTCAAGAATTAATTATAAAATTAACAAATTAAAAGAATATTGACATTTTTAACTATTTTATTGAATTGAAACATTAAATTGAATTTATCTATAAAATCTTTCAATGTTAAAATTAGAAAATAATGGTTCATTTCAAAGCTATCACTACCTTCAGAAGAATTCTATCTTTCCAGAATTCCTGTTTTTTTTGTTTGTTTGTTTTATTCCAAATGAATTAATAATACTAAAAGTATTCTTTACCATCTCTCTTCTCCTCTACCTTGTCAGAATTCATGTCCTGGCTTTTTTTTTTAAACTACAGTATCACTTTATTTATTTAAAACATTAAAATGAGAGATTAATGTTAAAAAATTTGCGTTTCACCTTAGAAATTTAGCGTTTGCTAATGTTTCGTAAAATGTTTGCGTTTCCCAGAGAAACTTTGCATTCCCTCACAAAAGGGATTTGCATTTGCGTTTGTTGTTTATTTATTCATTTATTCCATCATTAATGGGAAATAAATAATACTTATAAAAACTAACACTATTCTTTACCTTGGGTTTTCTCTTTTACCTTCCCAGAATTCCTATGCTTGGACTTTTTTAAATTATAGTATAAATAAATGTATTTATTCATTTACTAATTCATAATTGTTTTGCTTTCATAAATACAAATAACAAATTAAAAGTATGACTAAAAACACTATTGTTTACCTTACCAATTCTCCTCTACCTTCCCAGAATTCCTCTCTGCAGACATTTGTTGTCCTTCTCTGTTGTTAACATTGACCTCTTGCATCCTTTCAGTAATGCTGTTAGCTGGGCTCTCTGCTGACCACCTACACCGCTGCTCCTCCCACCTGCTCTGTGCTGGCCAGAAACCCCCAGAATGCCTCTCTGGTCAGCCCCCTTGTCATTCGCTCAGTCATTCCCCCGCTTCTGGTCTTATTAATCCTTTTTTTTTTTACGTAAACGTGCAGTGAAATGTGTGATGCTTCTGCTTATACCAAAGCGTTAGTGTCTGGTCTGCACATTTATCTGACTTCTTGCTTTGCTTCACTCTGTGGCCTTTCTTTCTGCTGTATATCACCTCAACCTCTGTGTCTCTTTTCTTACTGCATGCATGTACATATGGCTCGACGAATGTGAAGACCACTTTCTTATGTTGACGTCTGCATAGAGTAAGTATAATGCTCTTATGAAGCCATCTTGCATATTTTTGCACATTTTTAGAGTACTTAACTTTGTTGACAAAAAAAGCCATTTTACCATTTCTCAAGATGGAAAAAAGAATTAGGCACAAGAGGCCTGTAGTTGGTAAGCGTAATTTAAAAGCCTTCAGTGCTGTTTTGCTTTTATGAAGTGGTAAAACGTTAATTATGGTTCAACACTGATGCTCAATAAATTTTTGTTTTTTTTATTAATCCTACTTATAAAACAGTTTATTAACACATTTAGCCTTCATACAATTATAGGCTTTTTATGCCTGCCTATATATATATATTTACTCACACATACTATCATACTAGTTTGGGTTTTGTTTTTTGGAAGAAATGAACACTTTTATTCAGCAAGGACAAATCGGTCAGAAAGTGACAGAAAATGCTTATAATGTAACAAAAGATCTCCAAGATCATGTGACACTGAAGACTGGAGTAATGGCTGCTGTAAATTCGAATGTATTCAAATAGAAAGCGGTTGTTTTGAACACTGAATTTTTTTTTTTTTAAATGTTAATGTACATATATAATATGCAACCTGTGTAAGGAACATGAATGTGAATTACTTATTTGTTCATGACCGTTAATCATACTAAGATTTTGTATTTTATTCGGTGATTCAGTGTTCTGGTTCGTCTGGATTTAAAAACCGCAAGAGTGCTCCGTTTCTATCTCTTGTGTACAAACAGCATGACTTGATTTACGATTCAAAACAAAGCAGCCTGACACACCTGATTGCTTCCTTGAAACACAAAATGGTGCTCTCATAAATTGGGACTGATTCGTTCACGAATTCAACTCACTGACTGAATGATCCGCTTGCTGAAGTACTCAATTTAACAGTTCACTGGAGGTGACACCATTCAGTCTGATAACCAACAATTGTAAAGCACAGACAAGAATTACAGTGCACCCAGCTTAAGAGATAAAGAAAGCTTTTTTAACAATATGCAAATCTTATCATATGAAGTGCTGAATTAAACTGGCTCTAAGTTGAGTGTGTTCTTTTTTTGTCATAATTAAACTGGGAAGGCATACCAGTTTAATTTTAAACATTTTCTCTATCATCATCTAGTTCCATTACTGCTAGCCTAAACACATTAGCAAACAAAGAAGTAATTAAACCCATTTCACTCTAGTGTATTAGACTCATTAAAGTGTGTTTCTCCACCATTGCACTTGTTTTTAAATGATGGTTTCTTTTAATCTATCTTTTTTTTTTTTTTTAGTTAGTTAAACATATAAAGCTCCTAACTGGTTTATTAGTCTGCAACAGTCTGTCCTAATTCTTTCAGCATTAAACTGATAATACCTTGCATACGAGAAGCCAAACACTTTGTTAGTAGACCAAAGTTCTAGAACTTCATTTTCAACAAATTAATTGTGTCACAAGCCATCGTGGTACAATGCAATTTCAGTTGCATCATGGTGCGGTGGTTCCATCTTTGAGATTTTGGGCTGCAGTTGTCCCCTAAAAACAGTTCTGGATACCCAGTGACTAAATGGTGTTGGATGGAGTTTGTAAGGCCATGCAGTACTTGTAGGTCCCTTTAGATTGGCTTGATACCCATCACGTGTCTCGTGTAGAAGAGCTTAAAGAGTGTTGCCACTGAAAGAGTTTGTGATTTGGAATCTGCTACAGGGTTTGAAGGTTGCTCCCTGGTGCCCTCCATCTATCCACTGGAAACTCTTCACAACTCACTGTCCCTCAAGCAGGTGGATGAGTTCCTCACGGCACTGTGTAAAAACGGGAGCGAGGCGCAATTCAAGAGGCTCAAATGTAAGTGGATGAATACATTCACATTTAATATTACACTTTGTCATCATGAAATCTAATTTAAAACAAGGATGTTGATCATTTTTGAATCAAAACTATAATTAATTTACACTAAATGGACATCAAACACATTGAAAGTCTTTTGAATTGCCACCTACATGTAAAATGGGACTTTGCATTTATACGTACACTACCAGTCAATTGTGTGGAATAATTTTGCTCTTGTTTTTGAAAGAAGTCTCTTATGCCCATCATAGGGTTGCATCATCAGCACCCTTGACAAAGATGCATTAAATTGATCAAAAGTGAAATTATTATGCTTATTATGTAACATACACTAAGATATCACACTTCAAATCACAAATCACACTTTTCTTTTCTCTTTAGCTCTGTCTGCCATGTTTGAGTCACACTCCCAGCCATCCATGGATGTTGATATTCAGGAGACTCCAGTGTCCACCCCGGTCCAGCTGAACCAACCGGCTGCACAGCCTCTCTGGTGTGAGTATACCTCACTTTACCATGATATATATCGACGTAGCATCATCTCATAAGCTTCATAGTTTTTTAGTGGGGTAAGGAACTTCGAGGGCACTTTTAATGGTCACTCTTGTAAGACGAGATGTCAAACCCCATATTTGGTGCAAAAAGTAGTCAAGTCATTGAGTTTATTCTAGTTTTTAGCTCCGCCGTTTAGATGATTACTGTTGGCTTTTAATGCCGCAGAGTTTCCCCTGAGAGTTTAGTGATTTATGTTCAGTCTGGGCTTTAGCAGCAGCTTTCAGTAAAAATCTAGGTTGCGTTAGTCACCAGTATGTCTGCCTCTTTGTATCATTTACTATAATATCATTGTTTGTGAAGACAAGGCCAGGAACATGCCGGAAGACAAATGTATCTCTTAGATTAATGGTGTAATTGTTCTGTTTTTGGTTGCATAACATTAGTTCCATGAGGCTCTTTATGTAGGTCAATACAGCAGGAAATCGGTAATATAAATGCGGTCATGTGAATGATGATTGAAGCAAATACTAACAGGTTCTGGTTTGGCTGACTTTTATTTTGTTTTTGTTTTTCTAAAGGGGTCATGTGATGCTTTTTAATGTTTTCCTTTTCCTTTAGTGTGTAATGTATCTGTTTGTTCTTGTTTACAGTCTGCTAAATTACAAAGCTCATAATCTCCCACAAAGCCATTAATTGAATTTAGGCTTTTATTCACACATAAAATAGGGCTTTTATTCACGAAATCGCACTTAAAGCATTTGGGTTTTTCTACTGTTTATTTCACTGCAAATTTGAGCCGATTATATCATGCATTTGAAAAGCAACACACGTCAAACACGTTTCCAAACATGAAGCATTTATGAACCTCTTGTCCGACAAGACATTTAATAATTTTTACTCCAAACTCACTTAATAATGTCAGTCAAGTGTTTGAAATAGCATCTTTCTGTAAAATGATGTGGCATGCTAAACAGAATAAGCCATACAACATATTATTTCATAGTATTCTATACAGTAATAAAGGCAATGTTGATTAAATATCGTGCAGCATATAGCCACACTTCACTGACAAGATGTGCATTAAAAATTCGCAGCCAGTTGCCAAATTGCATGCAGTTTATCTTCAATTAATCATGCAGCCTTACTATAAACATTGATTAACAACAATTTAAACTGTAAGTGGCGCAGTGTTAAAGCTAGACGCCACCAGTGTGCACACTCATAGAAACAATGCATTCAAATTTTAGGACACGCTATCAGGGCGGGCTGGGTAGGTTACTTATAAAATGTATTTCACTACAGATTACAAAATACATGCTTTAATTACTCAACATTACTTTACATTACTCAAGTTTAGTAACTTAATCTAAATACTTTAGAATACTTTGGAATACTAATAAGTGTGGAACAAACACAAAAAAGGTAATTGCAAGTTTTTATCTCACAATTCTGACTTTTCCCCTCAGAATTGTGTACTATAAAGTTGCAATTGCGAGTTATAAAGTCAGAATTATGAGATATAAACTCGCAATATTGAGAAAAGTCAGAATTATGACATTTAACTTGCATATTAAATTCACAGTTGCAAGAAAAAAAGTCAGTATTGCAAGTTTATATCTCCCTATTCTGACTTTATAATCTCGCAATTCTGAGAAAAAGAAGTCAGAATTGTGAAATGCAAACTCACAATTGTGAGGGGCAAAAACAAATTGTGAGAAAGTTCACAAACAACTATCACAAAACATGAAAACAGTCGAAAAAATGAAACTTAACTCCGCTTTTTCAGACTGTCAGAGTCAGAGAATCACTAATTGCCATTTAAATTACATTAAAATTTAAAGTAATCACTTTGGTAATCTAAAATACTTTTCAGATGTATTTGTAATCTGGTTACCACCCATTTAAAATGTAACTGTAATGAAATGCAGTTTCTCAAATTTTGTATTTTAAATACGTAACTAAGTTACTTGTATTTCGTTACTCCCCAACCCTGCGCGCTATGTCGTCCGTCAGACCGTCTTTAATAATCTCCATAACTCAAATATTGTAGTCCAGCTGTATATTTTGTATACATGTTAAACTTCTTTTAGAAATCAGTGGTCTGTTATGTTCTGTTTTGTACATATAGCAATGCTCAGCTTAAGCACTTGGGTAAGGGTGACGGTTAAGACGTTTAAAGAAATCCCTTTTATGCAACCCAGCATTGGACCTCTAACTCTGTGTGTTTATTTGTGTGCAGACACCAGCAGCCCCTCCAGTACTGTATCCAGTGCCGGGCCATCGTCTCCCTCTGTAGCAGAGCCTTCATCCAGCTTTGGATTCAACAATGAGTAGATGTCTTGGAAGCCTTTTTGATCAGCTTTGCAATATCTGTTTAAAAGATTGATGTTAATATTGATGTGGTTCTAGATATCTACTTGGAAGCTGCTAATATTGTGCTATCTGCACTTCTGCCTGAACAAATATAGAGCAACTTTGGCTGAGATTCAGCTGATAGTTTAATCTGTCAGCAAATACAGCTCTGGAACCAGTAATTACTTCTTCCGTTGTACTTCTGGGCTCCGATGGAGTCGGATGGTAATTATGATCCTAGGTTCAGTAGCAGAGAGACAGAGACATTATAGACATTAGTAACTGTCTGTGTATCTTTTATCGTCGCCCCACACCAATGTAATTACATTGCCCAGAATAATGCAAATAATAAAAATCCAAAGGTGCATATAGACCAATAAGACCACAAGAAATATGAATATTTAATCAGATCCTGTTGAGAGATTTTAATTCTGCCACTGTTCTTTGATTTGTGTATATTAGAATTATTTTATGTTTTTTTTTTTTTTAGATGTTTGATCATATGATTTATTTTGAGATTTAAATGACAATTGTATTTTTATTTTATGAAATGCAAAAGGTATTGTTTGGGAATTAATAAATGTGTGCCAAATATGCTGCAATAGACTTTTTTTTAGAATGTTCTGCTGTTTGCAATCTGCTGTCGTGTTTACTCTGTAAAGTTTAAATAAGTATATTTAATTTTAGAGAATTGTATTACTTAATAAAATTGCAGTAAAGTGTATTTGTGCGTGGTGTTTTATGAATGAAAGGTAGTACAAGTCACCACTGACTTACACCTGGCATGATTTGTTGTTCTTCCAGACCTAATTGTGTTTTTGAAATTCAGTCTGTGATGTGAGTTTCTAAAAGAGTGTGATGAAAACAATGATGACTCATGCTTTGCCCTCAGCTGTGCTGCTGTTGCTATAGGGACGGATTCTCATCTGCTTATGGACTTCAACTGTGAGAACCATGACTGACTGCAAAGTAACGTGTGTGAAGTCATCACAGGCAACCTGGGAGCTACAGATGAAGTCATACTGTGCTGTTCGCTCATTTTCATGCATGTGGGGACACATACGCCAAATGTTCAGTTGATATTTTCCCACAGGGACCAGATGGAGTGGAATAGTGAAATATAATACCGAACCGGGTCTTTGAAATGAATGATGTCATGCATATTCACTTTGCCTAGTTTGAATTGCATAGAAATGGTGCATTATGCATTATTCATTTCACAATTTATGTATGATATAATCTCTGACAGGTTACCGAGGCCATTAATCAGGTTTGAAAGACAATATAAATTGCTCCCACCTCTCTGTCTTAAAGTCTGGCCTGCTGGTCATAAAAGACATCGTCATAGCAACAGCTCGAGTCCAGTCCTCGAGCGCGAGAATTAAGAAGTGTGTCACAGGCCGGTGCTCAGAGAGGCTAACAACCAAGAGTTTTTGGCAGTGGATGCTCATTTAGTATGAGGTAATGTTATTGTAAAGAGAGAGGAGGAGTAACGGTTTAAAATAATGACTCAATACGTCGATCTATCGACAACACCAGATTTCCTCAGAAAACACTTCCGGACGGTTCAGCCCTTAGACGGTTAAAGAAAGAAATATGAATATTCTTACATTAGAAGTCAATACATTTTTTGAAGTTTTGATTAATTTAAATGAGTTTTTAAATTTAAGAGTTTAGTTTGTTAACGTTAATGATAGTCTTTAATCTAACTTCCGCTAACAAAAATAGGTCTAACAACAAGAAGAACACTGTATTATTAGAATAATAAGTCTAATAAGGCAAGTGTTTTTCACTGTTATTGATAACTGAAACACAAGAAATAAAAAAAGCAAGTGCATTGTGACACCAGAGACCCGAAAGTAGATCCAGTTAGTTAGTTTGCCTGAACTAGTGTGCGAATGCCGCGATTGACCAATCAGAATCCGGTATTTCACAGAGCCGCGAAAACGCGCTACGTGTTTAACCTGGCTAGTTTTACTACGTGAACAGGGTAAAAATCCGGCCATGGTAAACTTATTGTTATTTCAGGTTTGCCGAATATATGTGGAACATATGAGAAGTTACACAGAACTGTACATTTCCAGAAAAAAACAGATACTTGGCGTACACGGACATATATGCTGGAATCCATGAAGTTTTGTGGCCCGGTCCCAAATGGCGTCCTAAACCCTCACGGTCATCCTCTGATTCTGCACTTTCGTGACGTAATGCCTATTTGACCTCCGGGTAAAGTCCTCTGCGTAGCGCATAGTGAGCACACTTCTGAAACCTAATAATGAATGAGACACCCTATGGTCTCGTGGGCCTAATGGACACGCGCACTCGGCAGCCATTGTAAGTCCACAAAACCTGCATAAAAGTGTGCCATTTGGGATTAAGCCATACATTGCTGGTTGTTAGGACTGATGTCAGGTGTGAAGACATTTCATGTGTTAATAAACAGCAGTTAAAGGTTCTTGCCGTTTTTTCAGATTGAGGGAGGGGGTAAGGGAGGGAAGTTTAATAACAGCCTCAAAATAGTCTATAATATATTTGAACTCAAATAAATAGTAAAGCTAGCAGTATCTTTTTGACAACACCATTAGTTTGGATTGGGTGTATAGCAGTGTTCATGCAGCCTTGCATGGATAAGAGCAGGAAGAGCATAGGATAAGAGCCCCCACTAGGGTAAACAGAACAGAACCAACATAAGGTATGCAGACATCATTAATGTTCTTAATGAAAATTTAATGTAACAACATAATTAAAGACAAAGGAATCTGATTCGAAGAGGTATATCAGAGGCTAAGTCCTGACTGGATGAGAGGAGGAGCTGGGATGGGGGAGAGTAATTTGCTCCTAAGCAAATCGATAAATCTGCTGATACTGAATGGACCTTATATGAGTGAATGAACAGCGCACTTCCACTCTCATTGCCCTTGAGCAAGGCACCTAACCCCTAATCTCTCCCTGGGTGCCGACGCAAAAATGGCTGCCCGCCGCTCTGGGTGTGTGTTCGAGGTGTGTGTGCACTTGGATGGGTGAAATGCAGAGCGCAAATTCCAAGTATGGGACACCATACTTGGCCTCACGTCATGTCACTTTGGGGTATAGGGATACTGTGATAGGTGTATTCCCATAGGTACACATGGATCAGCTGATGTGAGCTTGACTGACGTGACCTACCAGATCTTATGCTGCACTTGATATGTACAGTCGTGGCCAAAAGTTTTGAGAATTACATAAATATTGGAAATTGGAAAAGTTGCTGCTTAAGTTTTTATAATAGCAATTTGCATATATTCCAGAATGTTATGAAGAGTGATCAGAAGAATTGCATAGTCCTTCTTTGCCGTGAAAATGAACTTAATCCCCAAAAAAAACCTTTCCATTGCATTTCACTGGTGTCATTAAAGGAGCTGCTGAGGTCATTTCAGTAATCGTCTGGTTAACTCAGGTGAGAATGTTGACGAGCACAAGGCTGGAGATCATTATGTCAGGCTGATTGGGTTAGAATGGCAGACTTGACATGTTAAAAGGAGGGTGATGCTTGAAATCATTGTTCTTCCATTGTTAACCACGGTGACCTGCAAAGAAACGTGTGCAGCCATCATTGCGGTGCATAAAAATGGCTTCACAGGCAAGGACATTGTGGCTACTAAGATTGCACCTAAATCAACAATTTATAGGATCATCAGCAACTTCAAGGAAAGAGGTTCAATTCTTGTAAAGAAGGCTTCAGGGCGTCCGAGAAAGTCCAGCAAGTGCCAGGATCGTCTCCTAAAGAGGATTCAGCTGCGGGATCGGAGTGCCACCAGTGCAGAGCTTGCTCAGGAATGGCAGCAGGCAGGTGTGAGCGCATCTGCACGCACAGTGAGGCCAAGACTTTTGGAAGATGGTCTGGTGTCAAGAAGGGCAGCAAAGAAGCCACTTCTCTCCAAGAAAAACATCAGGGACAGATTGATCTTCGGCAGAAAGTATTGTGAATGGACAGCTGAGGACTGCGGCAAAGTCATATTCTCCGATGAAGCCCCTTTCCGATTGTTTGGGGCATCTGGAAAAAGGCTTGTCAGGAGAAGAAAAGGTGAGCGCTACCATCAGTCCTGTGTCATGCCAACAGTAAAACATCCTGAGACCATTCATGTGTGGGGTTGCTTCTCATCCAAGGGAGTGGGCTCACTCACAATTCTGCCCAAAAACACAGCCATGAATAAAGAATGGTACCAAAACACCCTCCAACAGCAACTTCTTCCAACAATCCAACAACAATTTGGTGAAGAACAATACATTTTTCAGCACGATGGAGCACTGTGCCATAAGGCAAAAGTGATAACTAAGTGGCTTGGGGACCAGAACGCTGAAATTTTGGGTCCATGGCCTGGAAACTCCCCAGATCTTCATCCCATTGAGAACTTGTGGTCAATCCTCAAGAGGCGGGTGGACAAACAAAAACCCACTAATTCTGACAAACTCCAAGAAGTGATTATGAAAGAATGGGTTGCTATCAGTCAGGATTTGGCCAGAAGTTGATTGAGAGCATGCCCAGTCGAATTGCAGAGGTCCTGAAAAAGAATGTAAATACTGACTCTTTGCATAAATGTCATGTAATTGTCGATAAAAGCCTTTGAAACGTATGAAGTGCTTGTAATTATATTTCAGTACATCACAGAAACAACTGAAACAAAGATCTGAAAGCAGTTTAGCAGCAAACTTTGTGAAAACTAATATTTATGTAATTCTCAAAACTTTTGGCCACGACTGTATATGATTTATAATTTGAAGGCATCCTCTCTCTCCAGTTTTACAGAAATGAAGACCTGGGGCTGTATTCACAAAACATTTTATATTACCACTAAGAGTTCTCCTAAATAGGAAAGAGTTTCCTCTGAAAACCTATTCACAAAGCTGCTTAGACCAACTTTTACTAAGGAACAAAGAGAGATATTAAGCTAAGAGAAAGGGTGGGGTTGACCTCGTTGCTATGGGTGATGTCAGCGTGCTAATGGCTTTGCTCAAGGGGTGATGGGGCTTTCTCATCTTATACCCCCAAATTGTGTAATTCTCCTGTCTGATGTCAGGAAAGCAAATTCATTAGTCACCTTTAAATTATGTCTTAAAACATTTTATTTTTAATCAGTGGTATTTCATGTTTCTTTTTCTGTGTTACTCTGTACTTTGTGTTTTATATTGTTGTGCTTGCTTGTGTTGTAAAGCCCCCCCACATTTTTTTGTTTTTGTTTTGTTTTGGCCAACAGCTACAGACTGAAACACAAGTTCTGAGAAGAATCCACATCAGCATGATGCACAAACCAGGTAAGACTGATTATCTATATTGTGTAAAACTAATATATTTAATGTCAAAACTATATTTATATTATATATTTTTTCCTCATATGATGGTTCCTCTTTCCTTTTCCTCATATAATGGTTTCCTACACTTTAGTCTGGGTCAATCCTCTTCTGAGATTATAAAGTAACATTCAGAAGGCTGTTACAGTCTTTTAATATCCATTTTTATATTGTTTTATCTATCCAACTAAATATTTTCTGTTACTAACCATATTTTATGTCTTAAGTATCTTGCATCCCATCCCAGAAAGGGCCAGCTGAAACAGTCAAAAAAGGCAAAAGAGAAAACAGTAAGTTTAGAAATTGATAAAACAATGTAATTTTTTTTTTAAAATAGGTATGCTGTTATGAATTTGTTGTGACTGAGTGTTTTCAGTGGTTACATTACTGTTACTTTGCAGTTGTAGGAGACGAGGTCAATGGAGACAAACACAGAAAGAGCAAAGGGACAGAAATGGTGCTTAAGAAGGTAAATGGTGGTAAAGGACAGTAATCGTGGAGCTTGTAAGATGAGGAAGATTGTTGTTGATGTGGATGTATGCAGGAGCTACAGTGAGGAATGGAATCTACTGGGACACATTTCATGTGTTATTTACTGCTTTTGTTTGAAATCTTTAACTGAAAGTAGATGTTGTATTTTTAAATGTTTTCTGTTGAAATTCACTATGTATAAGACACATGGGTTGGGGTCTAACTGCACACCTGGCCTGCAACCAATCAAATCACTCACCTGCAAGGGTTTTGGGAGAGATATATTTTAAACAAAACCATTCAAATCAAAGAGGTCGGAAGGGTTTTGGGAGGGATACATTTTAAATGTAACCAACCAAGTGGTAAGTGCTGTAAGGGTTTTGATTTGGATAAATTTAAAGTTTAATAATGAAGGTACTTTTGAGGAAAGGCCATGCTCAGTGGCCCAATGGCGGTCTCTTGAGGGGGTGGGTTTAGCCTCTAAACAACCAATCGAGTTTAACATGAATTACCAAAAAGGCAGGGTAGAGTGGCACAAAGGTGTGAGTGTCCCCTGCAAAAAAATGCTTAAGGGGATAACTTACCATGGCAACAAATGGCCGTTGCATGGAAGAATAACTCAATAACATATATATACGAATTGGTATCATTTCAGCACAAACCCAAGGTATTTCCCATATCTGGTCAGTAATACTCCCGGACTGTAGTGGTAATACTGGTCCATATACAACTCTTTTCTTGTAGTGTTTTAGGTCAACAGTCTGGCCAGTTAATTGGAAAAAAAATGATAAAACGAACCACAGAAGAGTTTTCCAAATTTTTGTGTTTTTTTATTGATAATGACCAGGATGGTTCCCTTTACAGTAAATCAGCAGAAATCTACTTTTGCATTGAGCTTTTAAAGACAGAATGTTGAATATTGCACTAAAGAAGAAGAGAACTAAGATTCATACAGCGCCAAAGAACGAGGAAATATCACAGCATCTTCTCGACAACATCTTAGGGTAAACAGAAGCCAAGCCCAATAATATATGCATATTTCAGTACCATAAAGACAATTAGCTTCAAATATATCTTCTTAAAATAGTTTTGTTTTAATTCTGATCATTAAACGATTACATTCAGGAGTATAACTAATAAGGTCACATGCAAAGATGGATACGTATACATGACATATGGTCAAATGAATCCATCACATGATGATGCATTTGATGTGGAATGAAATTCAACTAATAGAGATTCGTAGAGGTACTTTAACTTTGCAGTCATTTTTTTTAACATTAGGAAATTAGAATTACAATGACCATAGAACTTCCTGAAAAGAAAGCATTTCACATAAATGAGCACGTCAGCTATTTTGATTTATATGTACAGGTTACGCCATTTGTTTTGATCTCTATTTTGGCATTTCAAGTCATTGTAAAGGAGGAATCTTCACGTCTGTAGTATATTCAGTTTTCAGTGTGTAGTTGGTAGCCCTCTGCAAACCAAAGTTGTTGAATCTTATTTTTGAGAGAGTTCTGTATTTGTTCTAAAATCAGCAACAGCTGAACATGTAATATTTTGTCATGAGTCACTCACGATTCTAACCACTGTTCTTTCCGTGACCCATTTTCTGAGGTTCACTGTTCCATGTGCATATTTTGCTAGTTCTTTGTTTTGTTCAAGCAGCATCCAGCAAAGCAACTTTTACATTCAAAAATATTATTTAAAGTTAGTGCATTCATCTTTAACACAAAACTATTTTGTGTAAAGAAATCACAGCTAATTAACAAGACCATATAGTACTTGTTACTAAGGCCAGGTTTTTGAAATAAAACATATTTTCAAATATGAAAATATATCCACACCATTGGACGTACAGTACAGTTTCATCCCATTTCAACATAATCCTTCAAGCAAAAAAGAAAAAAAAAAGATTTTGGTCTCAGTGTGGGTTTCGTTTGTGTACACCGGTGGAACTGGGTATTAAACTGTATATATTTAACTAATAAACTAGTTTAATCTTCAAGGCTACTGTCATTTTGAGGCCCTAGAGGTAAATTATTTGACCACCACTGGTAACCTGTGCATTCTCAGTAAAAGTACACAAAGAACCTGTCACTTTGACCATCTTAAAGACAATTTCTCCGATATACTCAAATAACACAATATGAAGGCTACTGCAATGCTAAATACTGACTTTTACATTTTAAATAAATAAAATAAATCAAGACAGACTAAAACAGATCCACTCACTGTAAGATACTGGATTAAGGTTAGCGATGCAGTGTTTCAGAGCTTGTTTTGGAAAAGAATAGATGATGGCACTGCTGCCTTAAAAGCAAGGCGACTTTCGAGGACAGAACAATTGTGCATTTACCAATGAGGCCTTGATGTTTTGATATTGAAGATACTGATCACAATGCAATTGAAGATGTAGGGCAGCTTTTTCAAGTCAAGTCTATTTCAGTTCCAAATGCATAAGCAAATGACTGACAGCTAATGTTTTTCCTGCCTTTTTTGTAACTGGTTTAACTTCAGGTTAGGTTGAATTCATATTTTACTATCATTAAAAGAGATAAGCTCCATATAAATGCCAATTATTTTATTGATCTAGCTCTGTTCTCAATAACTGACCTTCATACAATCTAATATAGAGCCGCTTTTCCACAGTCAGGCCAAATGATGATGTAAATAGCGAGTACGTTTAATTTTATCATTAACTTTGATTAAGTTCGCTCAAATAACGATTACAAACCAATAGAATGGTTTGTAATCGTGCCGTGCCAAACCAAGTTCAAGTGGAAATATAACCGGAACTGCTCCTTACCATGCAACCATTCCGCCCGATGGTGGAAAAGCGGTATTAGGTAATAGTAGCTTAAGTAGTTCCTGTCCACTTCATCAGATAAAAAAAAGAGAAAAAAAATGTATATGACAATTAGTAATTTTAGTAATTTTTTTATATATATATATTTGCTTTTTCAAATAAATTAATGTTACTTAATTATTTACATTATGTCTATCTACCAAACTGACTTCATTTTAGAAAAGTGCAATCGTACTTTGAGCAACAGTGTTATCATTATAAACACTTGCTGCTTTTATAATACTTTAACTTTCATTAAATTAAAACTGTGTTAACTGTATTAGCGTAAACTTGAAGTAAGGCTATAAAGAATTTCTAATTCCAGATAATCCAAAATAAATGTCTATAATAGTAGTAGACGTGTGTGTCTATGTAATAACTCAGCATTTTCTTCGTTAAACAACACGCAAAAGGCACACGAGGGTAACCCTCACTGTCTGCTCTCACAACACCCATGAAATCTATTCAATTCAATCTATAACAAATGTCTCTATTGCTACATTTTGATACATATAGTGAATTTCCACCGCAAGTTTCCATTTAAACCAGTTAAACCTAAAGTGCTTGTAGATCAGGGAATGTCAGGTTGGGAAAAAAAAAAAATTAGGTCAAGTATATCAACATTACACCAACTAAACATTCAGCATGTCACAAGTCTGAATCCTCCACATTAAAATATAAAACAGATTTAGTTGATCCTACTGTGGCCGCATTTAATTTTCCATCATACTTTGACGATTTTATATAAAATTAGAACAAAATCACTCAAGCAAAAGAACAATGTAATTGGCAATAAAACAATTTCCATCTGTCTCTAATGGTGGTCTACTCAAATAATGGGCAGATGGGATTCAAGCTGCTCGTTATTAGTCAGTTTTTGAAGAGAGAGGAGGACCCCAAAAGATCCCCCTAACAGATCACTAGATTAATGTACCTACAAAGATTCGACTCATGCTTTAGGAAGGTAACAGCAATACCAAATTAACACTACTGTTATACTTTCTTTCGCCCTTCTATAACCAGTCACATTTCCATATCAGAACCTATTCAACCAAAATCAGTCATATCAGTGAGTTGGTAGTTTGTAAAGATGCTATCTACTTTAGCTTACTCTTAAAAGCATGTATCTACATGTACAGTCTTCACTGCCATCACATTATTGAGATACAACTATCGAATTGCATGTTTGAATAAAGAATGATTAATCTCTTGTCTAAAGGACATCAATTTTGGATTATGGTTGACTTTTTTTTTTTTTTTTTTTTAAATGCCATTTGAAATAATTGAGATTTGGCACAAATCTTCTTTGGATTAGCAATTTAGAGCACATTTACTTATTTCTTCACTCTATATGCTGGTATGTGATCTTATGGGGAGACTGTGTCTAGCCTCATTGTAATAGTAGCTCACAAGACAGAACTGTTTTGAGTCTGTTCTCTTAAGTTATTTGCTCTAAGGCCGTGTGACCTTAAGTTTAGAGTATTTTTTTCCCAGGCAACTGTGTCTATATGTGGTACGTGTGCTAAGATTGATGATAAAGAAGGCGTAACATGAATCAGATGATGCATTAACCAATTTACAGAGGGCATTTTTTTGTGCTTCAAATTCGAATATCAGGCAGGACAAAATTTTGGTCTCTCTAAGTTAAAGAATATGAGTAATCTCAATTTGTAATTTAACTTCAGCCTACGTTGAACATTATATTACTATTTCATAGCAGCTAGCTAGTGAACATTCAGTTTTCTGCCAAAGCCTTGCAGATGCAATCAAAAATACAACAGATTCAGGACCAAAGCTTACAATTAAATCCTTTGACAGCACTAGGATTTTTTTGAGGTTTAGAATATAAACTATAAATGGCAGCAGATGGAAGGCTGTGGGTGGAATAACTCATCTAAACCTAAAATGTTAGAAATGAGGAATGAATGGCAATTTAAAAAGAAAAGAATTCAAAATTCTATTTTGCAGGCAGGGAAAGATTCGTCTTGCATGACCACTGTGCTGCTGCTGGCCAAGACCATTATATTCAGGTCCTGCTGTTTCTCATGGGTCTGTTGATACCAGTCCCGAGTTACCTCTGTGTCATGTGTAGGGATTAAAGTGACCTAAATGGGAAGAAGATAGTCATTGTCAGAGATTACCAGATTAGCTATAAAAGTCACTGTTCTGCTTGCAAGTGAGACCAGACAACAGGGGTTTTCAAACACTTTGAGGAACGTCCTCTCCTAAAATATAAATGCATCTATGTCATTTCATGCATAAAATCCCATTTTTACTGTGCAAGACTAAAAAATTTAATTTACATTGTCATTGTCATTGTCCTAAAGCTTTTTTTCACAAAACGATATTGAACTTTTTCTTAATGTTAAAAATTTGTACAATAAATAGGACAAATACAATAAAAAGAAAAATATAAGATAATAAATATAAAAACAGAAATAAAATAAAATATAATAAAAAGTTAAATGGAATAGTTCAGAAAACAAAGAAATAGTACTATTATTGAAATTTGCTGAATGTCAATGTAAAACAAATTTTTACATTAAACATTTTTAATTAATATTTTGAGTGCACTTTAACTTTGACTGTCCTAAAAACTACATTTTGTAAAAATAATTTAAAAAAAAAAAAATTCTTACTCCGTAGCAGCCCTTTTTGTTCCTGTTTGTTTGAAAACCCATATTTTAGAGGAGTACTACAACAAACACAAACTTTGTTTCTTGACTTATAGTTTTTAGTGTAAATTCAAAAAGTCAAACAGTACCTGGAGATTAGTGCCCCATTGCGCTTTCCCTTCTAGGAGTGCATCTAGAACTGCACGGCTGGGTTCACCACTGCCTGGATCATTTCCACTGACAACGTAGTATGCAGCTCGCACTCGCTTGAAGAACTCTTGATCAACATTTTTAGCACTGCAGTGGTTGGGAATGTAAGCTAGGTCGACATAGATAGGTGGTCCAGGTGCAGTCCCGGTGCTGGATTTCAGGTTGGAGCCTAAAAGAATATAACATTGGTTATTTGCATGTACCGTCTAGTGCAGGACCATTGCTGTGTAGTCAAGATAATTGTCTAGCTAATACTGATATTTATTTCTGTTATGATCGATTACCAATAAATGGACAATTTAAAATATCTATATTAGTTTGTCTAAATAAATTAAAAACAAAGCACTAAAAACCTAAATCAGTTATTTTGAACGCTACATGTGAATTAAGGCATCACATTATACAGTATGAAAAACAGATTTTCATTTTGAGATTTGCTAAACAGGACTATAAAATAGAGTTTTTGAAGCGTTACTTTAAGTGAGTGTTATATGGCTGCAAAGGTAATTTAAATGTAAAAACACAAACTAAATATTAATTTTCAACCGATAAATGAATAAAATATATTGTATGGTAATAATCTATTATACATCCTGATATTTGTACCTGCATTACTCTTAACACCATTGACCAATCCTCTTCCTGGGTTGAAGATGTCTCCCCTGGATCCCTGTGTCTCAGACATTTTAGACAAGCGAAGAGTCTTCTCTGAATCTTTTCGCTTAAGAGCATGAGGTGAGGATTCTTTGGATGTCTGTTTCACAGGGGTAGTAGATCTCCTACCTTTTGCATCTCCTTTACGTGATGGCGATGCAGATTTTCCTAGTGTCTTCCTCAAGCCTCTATTTGTTTTAAGGTCTTTCTTCAGTGGTCGTTCTGTGTGGGTCTGGCCATTAAGAAGGGCCTCTGGGTCCACCATGCACACATCAGGGTGTGGTGGGTGAGGAAGAGGGTCTTTCACTGGGATGGGAGGGGGATCATGACTCCTCGGGGAGGAGGAATGATGGCTTCCTCCGCTGCTGCCAGCTGCAGACATTTTGTCCACTGGTAAATGTTCTGCATCTTCATCAGAGTCAAGGTTCCCTTCTGCTGTAATTGATGGACATTCTTCAGTCTCTGGAGGAACATCCGAGTCAGACTGAGATGGGAGTGACTCGCTCAAAGATGTAGGAGGAGTTTCCTCCCCTGCAAGCATAATGCCATGCCCTGTCGCCGTACTGCTCGGGATGCTGTGTGATCCCTCCTTGCCATCCTCATGGTGAATGTGGGGATGACAATGCTGCTGCTTGTGGGATCTCCTTTTGACAGAGTGCTGCTCACGCTCATCATCTCTTGAATGATCGCTTCTGGCATCTTCCTCTCCCTCCTCACTTGATAGCTCCTGTGGGCTGGGATTAATAAAGGACGGTGAGATATCTCCTTTACGGTGTTTGAAAAGTGAAGGTGAATGGGAGGATGTGGCCTCTATAACAAGATCAGAGGGTCGAGTGAATCCTTCATCTGACTTCTTGGAGACCTCAGGGTAGCAAGCCTGCGCTCCTGATGGCGGAGTTGGTGAACTTTCTTTTGAATCACACGTCACTTTCTTCTCTTCAACCCCCTCTTCCTCATCTATACCTTCATGAGTATCTTCCCCATAACCAGGAGGAGCCTTTAGACATGCAACATCTTCAAGCTGCATTTTGGACGCAAAGCTAGACTCAACTGTACTTGTTTTTTTGCTGTCTTTTTCCATCATCTTTTCTACTGTTAGCTCTTTATTCTCTTTATTTATTTCCTTACATTCCTTTTCTACAAACATTTCAGTTTGTTCTACCTCTTTCTTTACTTCTGACTCTTCAGTTTTCCTTTCACCTTCACTCTTTTGCTCTGACTTCTTGCCACAATCTAGGATCTCTCCCATCTTTTCTGACGTTACTTCAACATCCTTTTCAGGTTGTATCTGTTTTTCCTCTATTGGTTTATGTTTTACTTCTTCTTTCTCGTCTGTCTTACTCTTCTCTTCATTTTCCATCTTGCTCACTTTTGATTCTTTCATTTCAACCCTCTCCTGTACTTTCTCAGCCAAGTCTTTACTTTCCTCAGGCTTCTCTGCCGCTTCTTGCTTCATACATTGTTCACTTAGTGTGCTAGTACTGAGACTCCCACAAGCTGTGACTTGCACATTCAGAGAACTTGTAATTTCTGTTGATCCATCTGTAGTGTGCAGATCAAATGAATGTAAAGTTGTGGTTGAGGGTTTTATATCAGTATGTTGCTCTGGTAAAGACGCTGTGCTTAATTTTTCAGTAGCTGAAGATCTTTCACACTCAATTCTGCATGGCAAGGTTCCTTCATCAAAATTGCTTCCGTTATCCTCAGGCTCATCGTCAGAGGATTTTTCTTGTGAGAGTTTATTTGCAGATTCAGCCTTCTCCAAAGGTACAATGTCGAATTTGAGTGATGTGGAAGATGATGCCTCAGTTGGATGAGCTGCATGCTCAGAAGTTGCTGATTCGGGCAATTTTGAAGAATGTGGTTCTGCTACATGTTTAGGATCAGCGACTAGATCCCTGTCAGATTTAATGCTTGACATATCCTCCTCTGACTTTTCCTCTGCTGATGATGTTTGATCTTGAAGAAATGATTTGGATTCCTCCAGGGGACTGAGAGGAGAAAACCTGGCAAGACTGGATATTGACTCAGCTGTTGTTGTAGCAGGTGTCATTCGATCTGAGACTTCCATGTATTCATCTTTTTTTAAACACGGTAAATCCATAATGGGTGATTCTTCCTCTTTCAGGGATGAGTACTCAAATGATATACTGTCTCCATCTGACCTTATTTGGACACTAGGAATATTAATCGGTGGTTCTAGCCCTTCTCCAAGGTGTTGACCAGTTGAATATGAGGCAGAGGTTGAAGAAGAGTAACTAAAGGATGAAGAAGATGAGTAAGTTGTATCAGACATGGCAGCTTGAGCAACAGCTAGGGATTCAGACACTTCAGGCTTTTTATCAGAACTTTTCTGTGTTTCATGTTTGTCTTCGCTGAATTTAGGTAAGTCCGACTGAACTGAACTAGTATCTTCTTTCTTAGATTGTTCACCCTCCTTGCTGATTACATCATGGCGCTCTCCATGTGCTAATGATGGATCTGCTGTGGGGGCCATTTTTTCTGTGTGTGAGTCACCAACCATGCCTGTCTGAAGAACTTTTGCAGTTGCTCCAAAATCTAAGGAACCAGTGGTGTCTTCTTGTTTTGTTTCAAGTGGTTTAGATGTAGTCGTGGTATCAAATGCTGCTTTGGACTCTTTCTCAGACATCTCTCTGGCACCCTTTTCAATATCCAAGTCACTTGCATTTTCCTCTTCCTCTTCCTCGTCCTCATCCTCATCCTCATAGTCATCCTCTACTTCTGCAAATATTTTTTGGCTTCTGACCAAGCATTCCTCTGTCTCTGTACTTACAATCAATGTCTTGCTGGAAAGAGAATCTGTTTTGCCAGTGCACTCAAGTGCAAGAACATTGTCATCAACATTGATAGACTGCCCTGAAGAACCAGGAGTGGCGGTGCTGGGATCTTCAGCCAATAATCTGGCAGTCAGCATGTCCTTTTCAGGTGGTGAGTACCGACCAGAAGAAAAGGGGTCATCTTTGCTTTCAGCTGAATCCAGTTTGTTTTTATCTTTGTTACTTTGTTTTGATATTGGACTTTCATTTTTGTTCTCATCATAAGTAGATGTTGATGAAGTTGTTAGACTCTGAAGACTTTGATCTTGTGATGATGTGAGAGGGGCTTGTGGAGTGGAACCTTCAGTCCCATGGGTTTTGGTCTTGTCCAAGTCTTCTGAATGAGACATTGCCAATGTTTCTTCAGTTTTATGGTCTTTCTCTTGCGTATCAGGTTTTGAAAGGCAGGAAGCAGATGTACATGGTTCTTTATCTGACAATGTAACATGACTTTCATCATCTTTTCCTTGAGAAGGTAAATGTGTGACCTCTTTCTCTTTCTCCTTCTCTTCTCTCTCCAATTTCTCTGATTTGTCTTGCAAATTACTACAGGCAAACAAGCTTGAACCTGCTGTCGAAATGGATTTGCTATCATGTGTAAAACTACTGTCGACAAAAAGATCTGGTCTCTCTTCTCTAACCAATTCTTCATCTTGGTATCGCTCCTTATTGTCTTGCTCTGAGTAGGCACTGTGGCTGCTGTGAATACTTGAAGTCTGGTAATCAACCTTGCTGAATGACACTGGCTCATCATCACTTTGTTCCTCTACTGAACAAGTAGCTCCAAGCAAAGAGGCCAGACTTTTTCTGTTTTCATCTAAATCTCTATCCAGACTAGAGTACTGGTCTTCTTCCTCCTTTTCTCTGTCAGTGTCTTTTGAAATGGGCTTTTCATAAGGCTCATATTTAGAAGCTTCATAGCTTTCTTTTTCCACTTCATACATCATCTTGTCATCAGATTGTATTCTCTCACTATCAGCCTTTTCAGCACATTTCTCATCAGCACTGTCAGTCTTTTGAAAATCAGAATGTGACTCTAACCCTGGAGAGGCAGCCTCTCGTTCTCCTTCCCTTTCCCTCTCAGCCTCCTTCTCGATTTTTGTGGCTTCTTTTGCAGAAATCAGTGTTTGATGTTGGCTGTCCTCAACAATGCCTTGATTTTCGATGCCAGGTAATGTGATACTTATTGGTTTGCTCTCAGTTAGAAAGTCTGAGACAGTTTCTTTACTTGTATCTGAAGTAGGTGTAAGTGATGTGGTATCCATCTTAGATCCCTTCTCTGGTTCGGTTGATGTGCCACTTGAATCTATAGTCATCACTTTCTCTTCTAAAAGGGCCACAATTTCCTCTTTTTTCATACATGTCTCAGGTGGTTGTGCAGAACTGCTTGCCTTTGGTTCCTCTGACTTCCATGGTTCCACTGATAATGGTCTTGAACCAGCACCTCCCATACAAACAGCATCTCCTTCATCCTCCTCTGTACTTTCATCTTCATCTGAAAATTTGGTTGGAAACGTAGTTTCAAAGGTTGACTTCATGTCTTTCGTTTTGTCTACAGTTGAGGTTTCTTCAATGCATTTTTCTTTATAATCTAAATTTAATTTGAAACCAATGTCTGATGATAGAAAGGTATCGGTTTCATGTAATGTGTCTTGTTTGATATCATCTTTAGGTTCATCTTTCAATTCCAGATTTTCTTCACGGGTCAGCTCTGAGGTCTCAAAAATTTGTTCTGAAGATTTATCCAGAGATGTCTGTTTCGTTCCCAAGTCCATTTTAGTGTCTAATTCATCTGACGCCAATTTTGAGGCTTCTTCTTTCATGAATTGCTCCTCAGACTCTTTGCTAATTTTAGAATAAATTGTTTTATCTACAGTATCGTGTTCTGATTTTGATTCAAATGTAATCTGTTCTGTCTTTTCTTCTCCAACAGATATGGCCTCAAGTTTTTGTTTTGTGTCTGATGGTGCATCTGTCACCATACTTGTTTGAGGTACTTCAGTTACAGTCTCTTCAGTGTGTTTTTCTTCATACTGTTGGTCCTTCTTAGCTCCAATATCAATATCAGATAGTGATTGATCTGTAGATATCTGAAGTTGAGTATGTTCTGCATACTTATCTTTAGATTCATATAGCTTTGAGGATATCTCTTCAAACTCAACTGGTTGTTCAGATTTGACAAATATATCTTTGCTTATCTCTTTAGCTTGCAAAACTTCTTTCTCTGATTCTCTTATTGCCTGGGATTCACTCTTCACTTCAAATTCCAAATCAGACTTAGAAATAGTAAGCTTATCTGTTTTTTCATCAGTCTGACATTTTGTAGATTCTTCATCCAGTTTGCTAGTTAACTTCACAACCTCTTTGTTTTTGTGGTCCTGATCATCTTTAGCAGACAAATCTAATTTCTCAGATTCAGAGAGCGAGACTTGACTTTGGATCAATTCTGCTGGTTCATCTTTAGATTCTTGGTCTGATACTAGTGAGGAATCCATTTTGTCTGAAATGGATATTTGTGTTTTGGATTTAGTGTCTTCTACAGTTTTTTCCGTATCATGGCTAGTTTGATGATGCACATTATCTGTGTCCTGTGAAACGACGGAATGTGAAATTTGAGGCTCTTCTTTGGATGATACATCTGCTTTTACTAAATGTTGTGTGGTTTGAGTTTCTTCCAATAGTTTCTCCTTCAAGTCTTCATCTTGTTTACTAGGAATTTCAGTCTCACCTGGAGTTGCCCCTAATTTATGAGGTTCCATCTCTTGCACTGACTTCCTTTTAGATTCTTGTTCATCTTTAGCAGACATATCCTTGTTTATAATGGACACCATCTCTCTAGACTGAACATCTGGTTTTGAGAGGGAAATTTGTTCTTGTGTCACAGATTTTACTTCCTCTACATTTTTATCCTTAGATTCTTCATGTTCTTTGGCAGCGGAAATATTTTTCTCATATGCCAGCCCAGCCTCACTTTTACTTTCCACCTTTTCTTCATCTTTTAAGGTAACATCTGTTTTTTCACTTAACTGTTGTATGTGAGATTTGAGGCCATCTGTGTCTTCCTTGAACTGGGCTCTACAGATGGATGAATCACTTTCCACCGAAGCCACCTGTTCAAGTATAATATCAGTTGACTCAGATTTGTGCTCCGAGGTCTTTTCCAGTTTAGTTGTCATATCTGTCTCTACAGTGTCCTGTGTCTCCATATGAGATGTTAATTTTTCTGCTTTGATGTCTGGGCTTTCTAAAAACTGACAAGATGTATCAGTCAGATCTTTTTCTTTGGATTCTTTTACCAACTTGGAAGAAATTTTGTCTATCTCTGACTGAATTTCTTGTTTCTCCTGTTTCTCTACCTCCGACCTTTCCAGAACTGCTGGAGAACTCTTGTATTGAGACTCATCTTCGTTTGCATTTTTCTTATCAAAATCCTCTTTAGAGGGCAATGCTGCTCTTTCAGGTTCTGATATTACATCACCTTTATCTGTAATCTCTGCATACTTTAATAATTGGTCTTTCTCCTTATGCTTCTCTTCAGCATCATCTCTCTCACCCTCCTTTTGTTTCTCCTCTCTTTTCTCTTCTTTGTCTGTAGATAATTTTAAATCACAAGTTTCTTCAACGTCATGATCATCAGATAACTTGAAGATATCTTTATCCTCAAGGATTACGGCCTTGCTGCTCTCTTTTAAGTCCTTTTCAACTTCGCCCTTCTTTTCAAGACTTGGATCAGGCATTACCAGTATGTCACTAATTTCTTTTGAAGGTAGAATTGATATACTGTCTTTTTTATCTAAGAAGTCATCAAGAATTGGAGCTGGTGCACTGGTTTCTTCCTGGATTATCTTCTTTTCTTCCTCCTCTGCTCGAGGTATTTCCTTCTCATCTAAAATATCAGGTTTTTCTTTCCCACTCTCCTTTTCCGATTTAATTTCAGTAGTGCTAAGTGGCACTGCTGGTTCTTGATGGGTCTCTTTAAGGAGCATTTTATCTTTCCTTTCCACAGGTGACATTCTGAAAGGAGAGTGAGATGCACTAGGTGGTCCAGAATGTGTAGGAGAAGCCATTTTCACAGTGCTGTCATCAGGGCTAATGCACCGGTCTTCTACCTCTGGAAAAACACTAGCTTCAGAAACAGGAGGCTTAGAAACACTGTGTGATGGGGAAGAGAGTATTGTTTGTACTTCGAAAGACGAATCCTCCCTAGGAGGTGATACTGATGCCTTCTCTATTTCAGGAGGTGAGGATTTTTCTATAGATGAAGTATCAGGAACTAAAGGCACAAGACTTTTGGGTTTGTCCATTTCTTTCTCCTTATGTTCAAGTTTATCAGGTGAGGCATATCCTTCTTGTAACTTTCCAAGTGAGATGTCAACATTTGGTGTTTGATCTTCATATTCATCCTCCTCATCATCATCATAATGGGCAGCCATCTCAATTCCCTCGGTTTTGCCTTCTAAGGGAAGTGGAGGAGATTCCTCAGAGGGAGATGATTTGAAGCACTTGTCTTCCTCTAAGGATGATGTTGGTGAGATGGTTCCAGCAGAATGTAGGTGATCTTTTCCTTGGGTGGCCTCAGTCTGAGAAACTGGTTGAACAGTGTCCAAGACCAGGGAGCTTTTTCCAGTATCTTCAGTCTGAGGTGCTGTGACTGATGCCACTGACTGATCTTCTGCAACGGAAGTGGGTAAAGAAGACAGTTTGTCATACTCTGTTATGGATGTTGCTGAAGAAACATGTTCCTCTTCAGCTAATGGAGCTGCAAGTATGCTGGTGTAGATAGAAATAGCTGGCTCATGCGCACCCATCAATACTTTGCCTGTTCCATTGCCCAATGCAGCTGCCTGCATTTCTCTCATTCCATGGATGGCATCAAACGAGCCTGGTTGGTCAGGGACAGAGACATCATAGCTACCAACCTCATATTGAAGGTGTGGTATCCTGTCCTCTGCTTCTTCATGGATCTCCTCATCTGAGATGGTCTGCTCAGTCTCAGAGTAACCTGGTATGGTTTCATCCTGGATGTATGATAAGTTTTCTGCTGCAGCAGCTCCTTGCGCTGTAGAGGTAATGCCAGCTGTGACACCTCCAACATTTGACAAGTATCCATCCTCTTCCTCCTTGATTTTCTCAGCAGAGAGATCTTTTATTTCTTCATCTGCAATGGCATCCAAATCCTCTGCTTCCTCTAACTCAGCTTTTTCAATCACATCCTCTTCTTCAAGCTGCTCCTCTTCAACTTCAACCTTTCTTTCCTCTGCTTGTTTTTGCTTCTCCATTTCCTCAACTTCATGTTTTCTGTCCACTTCCTCTAAGTCTTTGGTTTCCTTTGCTCCCCCTTCATCCTCTTCATCTCCTATTCCCATGTCTTCTTCTTCCTCTTCCTCAGTTTTCTTAACGGGCTGTATCTCAACCTCCTCCTCCTCTTCGTCTTCAATTGCAGCACCCTCATCCTCAAATTTCTCTAATTCTGATGTTTGGGGCTCATCCTGTTGTTCTTTCACTTCTGCTGATGGCACTTCTTTGATTTCTGCTGATAGCGCTACTTCTTTCTCTGTAGATTTCTGTTCCACAATATCGGTTTCTGTAACATGATCTTGTTCATGTTCCTCTGCAGCATTTGAAGTTTCATTATCTCTTTCAGCTGGCAAACCAGAGACCGTAAGGGCACTTTTAGGGGCTTCAGAGTGGTCTGTCGCTTCAGTGGGTTTCATTTCATCCAAGTCTTTTGTTAAATCTTCGGGAGTAGATGGAGGAATTATGGCTTCTCCTGTCCCATTTTCCTGTTTCTCAAGTTTGATCTTGTCAGCCACTGGTTCTGCCGCAATCTCTGCACACTCTACCTTGGCAGTTGTAGGTTTGCTCTTTATTGTTTTGGGTTTACCTTGGGTTTTGGCCTTGTGGAGGGTCTTCCTGACCTCTGGAGTGAAAGGTTTCAGGTCAGGTTTAGTTATTTTCCTAAGTTCGAGTTTTGATGTGTCCTTTGCTTTAAACTTTTTCTCATCTTTTTTCACAGCATCATCTTTTTTAATTTCACGTTTTTCTTTCTTAACTTCCCTCTTTTCTTTGTCTTTCTTCTCATCCATTTTGGACACCCTTTCCTTTGGGTGTTTTTTCAGTGATTTCTCCTTCAATAACTTTTTCTTTTCTGTCACTTCTGTTTTCGGTTTCAATGGCTTGGCGTGCTTCTTTTCTTCTTTTTTCTCAATCTTGTTTTCTTTGACAGAGTCACTCTTTGTTTCGACTATGCTTGCATCCTCATGCTCATCGGTTTCTTTCTTAGAAGGCTTAGCTGGTGCGTGAGTCTTGGGAGATGATTTGAGACTTTCTTTGCTGTCAGTTCTTTGCTTTAGCTTTGTTTGTTTTACAGCTGAAGGTGAAACACCAGAATTTATGTCTTTTTGTGTGGCAACTGGATACCGTAAGAAATCAAGGTGCTTCAACTTTTCAAGCCCTTCAAGGATTTTGTTCTGAGGTGCATTTCCAGGGAATAAAACCCTTATGATTTTCTCTGAGGGGTTGGCAGGTAGCCATACGACAAGAGCTGCAATAGATGTCAAATACGGTACAGATATTTCTCCCTCTTTTCCATTGGGAAGCACTATCCCTGTCTTAGCCTTGCTGTTACCTGCCCATTTCTGCATGAGGAACTGCATTTCTTTACTGTCCTTCACAGGGTTCAGGACAAACATGTCTAACCTGCCCACACCCATCTTGTGAAAAAGAGTAATGGGCTCAATGGTATTACTAACCACTCGAAAAAGAGGCTCAGGCTTAATTCCCAGCTTGTTGAGGTATTGCAATGTAAGAGAGGCTTCCTCAATACTTCTCTTAACTTTCAAATTTGATTCTGATGTGCGAAGCTTCTCAGGTACATTGAAGAACATGACTCCGAGCTCTGGAGATATCAGGTTCTTCATCCAATCACTGTAGGTGGTTGAGCCTTGAGACTGCTCTTCCTCCTGCTCTGCAACCTTCCTTTGAAGGAGTCCATTGATACCAGGAAGATTATCAGCACCAATATGTGTAAGAAGGACAGAATCAATACGATCTAAATGTCTGACAAGCTTCCAGAAGCATGACCTTCTGTCAGAGCCACCGTCAATCAGAATGTTAAAACCATTGACGGCAAAAAGTGCAGAGTCCCCCCGTCCACCAGGAAAGATGTAGCAGCAAGGCTTTGAGAGCTTTAAGAATCCTCCAGAGGTTGGAGGCTCAAGAAGGTCAAATGGGGACGGTACATCCACAGTCTCAGATATATATTCAGTAAACTCAGTGACCCCCTCCATCTTAGGGAGTATGGGCTCTGGATTAAGCCTATAATTCAGCAACTCCCTAATGCGTTGCTGTTGCCCCAGAGAGTTCCAGCCTGCCTCACCACGACAAGACACAGTCAGTGATCCCTGCTGTCCAGAGCTGGATTTAGCCAGTAAATTACTGACCTACATGAGGAAAAGAAGTTAAAATTAGTCGAGATGTATTGTTGTTTTTTTGTCTATTAATTTTAATACAATTATATTATCTAAGCTTACCCCAGAATCAGAAAACACACGTGAGAAGGTTTGATGACTGAATACTCCAGTTTGGAGAACCAGGTCACCTTGGTCAGAGCTCTGGCCACTCAGGACCAGTAGTTTATGCACCGCTGGGTCAGATACAAGACAATGGATCTAGCACATATTAAGAGACATAGAGGACATTTAAAAAACATTAGTATATTAGAGTCAGTCTGTTTGCAGCAAGGTTATGCTTAAACAAGGTTATTAAGTCTAACATCAAACTTATTCATCAATCTTTATTAGAAACATATAGCACCTTTATTTTCTTTAAATAACTTACCTCAGAGATTACAGTATCTTCCGACGGGTTTACTAATACAACAGTCTCAAGAACATCACTTTTGTGGTGCAGAGTCCTTTGTCCTGAAAGAAAGAAATATGTTTATTATTATTGATATTCAGATATTAAATTACGCATATCTATTGTGACTAGTCTCTTTGAGTCTCTTCATGATTTAATGATTTTCAAGATATAAATGAGTATGCTTTCTGTTGGCTTTTCAAAAATTGTAGCTGTGTGTAATTTTACATAGTTAAACTATATTCCTTAGGTATATAACTGAATCGAAAACATAGGGACTAAGTAAATATGAAACTTAAATCAATTATTCTTTTTTTATTCTGTTCAGTCTGTCCGAGTTAACTGATTCAACTTAACCTTTTGAGCGGTACGGTCCTACAAATGGGATTTAGAATGATCAGTGACATCACATAACTGCCAGATTCAATCTGTGCTTTGGCTGTGAGACGGACGTGCTCATCGCTTGTCATATATCACAACTAAAATTTTACAGTTTTTTCAACCTCGTAATTTTTTTTTAGGTTTCAGAGATTTAAATACATATAAGCACTAGTAAAACAATACATTTAGAGTTAATAAAATACACACAGACATCAGTGGAAGCAGCAATAACTATAATTTGCCGATGTTTATTCATATCAGACACACATAGTGGGCCTAAGAAACTATAGAGTTTACTCTATTATTCTCCCAGTTCACTGGCTTCACTGGATGAAATCATGTGTCGTAAATCCAACTAACAGGACTCTGAACTGTGGCGCAAACTAAGATTGCAGCACCCTATAGATCAAAATAAAGATGATTTATAAAGGTTTTTAAATGACAATACACACTCACTTACACATATTTGAAAATCAGAATATCAGATGGTTGAGGACATGGTAAGCAAGTTTGTGAATATTTTAAATAAAAAAGGAAAAACAAAATAATAGCGATACATCTGTCATACAGTGTTATTGTGGCTGCGGTGTGTAACGCCAAGGAAACAATAAGGGAAAACGATCTAAAATAACGGTCGTCTTTAAAAAAAACGCACTCTGGGGGGTCAGCTAGAATATTTTAAACTTGCGCATGAAAGGGTTAATGAATCAAACTTTAGGACAAACCAAATTAGTTTGCTTGTTACTGGAAAAGTGTCACCAAAACTGTATGGCAGTATTCTAAAAAAAGAGAAACACTAATCTAAATGATAAAGGAAAATATAATTGGGAAAGTGCTAAATGTCAATTTGTAACAATACCCAACACTGCAGCTAGAACTTAATCCTCCAAAGTATGTCGCTTAACAACCCTGTATTGATTTGTTCATTTGAAAGTCAATGATAGCAGCCATATGATTGATTAGGTCTATTGTTAATTAAAATGGATGTCTCTGAAAGGCATATATATCACTCAAATCAATCTTCATTCATTTAGAAAAGGACTCCAAGATGGACAGTATAATGTGTCGACTGATACAAGACAACCTTAGTGCAGTGCATATCAAGGACAGTCCTGCAAGAGTCCTGTTAATGAAACACGGATGTTTGGATTATAGTGAGAAGTAAGGGGTTTAGGGGTTTAAGTGTATATTACGATAAGAGGATATCCATGTGAAGCTAATAGGGAGAAATCACAAATGCAACACAAGTCTTTACATTGTCTGAGGAGTCCAGTCCAAACATATTTATCCTGTGTTTTCAGTTGTGCAAAGAGTGTTATAAGAGCAGGATGTATGGAGGAATTAGTGGGATAATCAAAGAGCTGCTGAACGCAGCACGACTGGGGTTTGGACCAAGCTGGCCTAAGCCCAGCATTGCTTCCAAGAGCCAGATTGTATGAGATGGAAGTACAGAAGTGAAAGTACAACATATGTGAAGACTGGTGAGGCAGATCTCACCAGGACAAACTGAATGCAAATAATACAGGCTGCCACGGAAACAACAAACTAGTAGCTCTGACCCTACTGCTCTCCGCAGATTGACAAAGTACAAAGAATCAAGAGAGGTATGAAAGTCTCAAGCACTGCAATGCCTTGCCATTGGCACAATGCCCAGAGCAACATGGGTCTATTGGCTTTTTCTAATGAATACTTTGTGTGTTGCTCTCTTTGTTGTTGTTTGATGAAAATCTTAGGAAGAGGCAAAGCTCAGAAGATTAACAAATGTAGGTGATAAAAAAAAATGACACTTGACAGTGTCAACTCTTGACGGTCAGAATCAGCTGGGGGGGAATCAATGTTAGTGATTAAAAGTATACATTTAATTTAAATTATTTTAATTTTAATTTCATTTTTAAATACAAAAAAAATCTAAAATAATTATGGATGAATCTTTACAAACCTGTAAAGTACATTAGCATATTGACGATCCCGAAACGGGCTTAAAAATCACAAAACTCCTGCCATTTTGAATAAACAGATGGTTTTGCAGAGCAGTGTGTTCAGCCAGCTTCCAGTTTTCCACTACTCCCTTTGGCATTTTTCCACAGTCACTAAAGAGCGGGAAAGAATGTAGCATTGTAGCAGTAGTCCAAGTCTGAGGCTAAGATAAGTTATTCAGTGTATCTGTTGAAGAACAAGCGACTTCATAACTGCTGAATATTAATTAATGGCTTAGGTTTGACAGCAGAAACATCTTAATTGCATTAGCATCATAAAACAGTTATCTTTTAAGAAGGTCTAGTGTAGAGATCCAGTCCTACCTCACCTGACCCGCTTGATATAAATATCCGCTCATGAACTCTAAAAATGAGAGCACTCCGTTAAAATAAGCTCAAACAGTGCTATGATAGAAGACAGACCAAGCATCCGCACTGCTCCAGATATTTTGCTCTAGATATTGTCACCCAAGAGATTGAGGCCTGTGGAAGTTTGGGAACAGAATCGGCGAACATCTAAAACAGTCACTCATGCCACCATCCTATGTACTTTTAGGAGCAAATAACCTTGTGAACAGCACGTCTTGCTGTGGCACACTCTATTAGCAATTCTAAATCTGTCTGTCCCGATGGAACAGGCCATTTAATTCCCATTTCATGTACAGATGACACCGAGGTCCGCAACATTATGACATTTCCTTTTATTATTATTATTTAAAATTTGACATGAAAATTCATGAAGCATAAAGCACCACAGATGTTTGTTTTTACCTAACTAGCTTTTCAGCACGGAGAGAATTAATGTTACTTGAGGGGCTTATGGTAATCCCATAAATGTGTCATCAATCCAGTCTTAGTCTGCACCGGTGGTTGAGAGAAGTACGACGGGAGACTTAAAAAGACCATTAAAGTAATAATCAGAAATGATTATAAATTATAGTGCTAGCCACAATCATTCGTGCAGATGAGCAATTTCTGCCATTGTAAGTGCTCTATAGACTCTGAAAAGCCCTAAAACAAGCTGCCCAAAATTTCATTGGACTCCCTGTTGCATCTACACAAGAAGCGAATGCCCTAGTTTCTTCTGGTAATCCTAGTCCTGTGATTTGGCAATGCTGAATGATTCTGCTGTTAAGCATATTAAAGCTTCTTTTATCACGGATGTGTCACTGAATCTCAGACTGCCACCTGGGTAAAGGGTGTGGCAGCGGCACAATGCCCCAGCAGGAGTGCATGTTTTGCTTTTATGCCTTATTTGCATGGATTTCTGATTTTAACATTTATACTGGCAAAATACAGAGTTCTTTGGTACACAGAACTCAAAAATAGAAACATCCGATAACTTGGACACAGCAAGGCCACATCCACACGAAGCCAGAGCTTAACCTATTCAATCTTTTTTTTTTCCTCGATCTAAAAAAATTCTGCATACACACAAAACCACTGAAACCCACTCAAAGAGATGTAGTATAGCTGCCAAACCAGTATGTGGTGCTGTAATTCTGCCATAGACATACACTAAAAACGGAGAATAGGACACGGAGCATGCGCGTAAACCTTGCACGCTGTATATAAACTTTAGTAAAGCTTAGCAATAAAGTTTTACTTTAGTAAAGTTAAAGTAGCTTCTGCAGCACGAACACAAGCCTGTAGTCCACCATTGTTGTTGTCGTTACGTGACATAGCGGTGTCTGATAGGGTCGAAACATGCGGTGATGACAGATTGGCTGTACACACGAAAATGCAAGGGTAGCAGTTTCAGACTCCCAAAAAGCCGGATAACGTCTGGACGAAACAAAGCACAACAGTGAAGCAGTCCATTTGTTATTTGTTTTTTCAAACATACTTTATCTACACTCAGTTCAAAAAACACTACAACAAAAAAAAAAAGACAATATTAAAAATGTCATAAAAAAAAAATTAAAAAAAAAAAAAAAAAAAAAAAAAAAAAAAAAAAAAAAATAAAATTATTTTAATTTATGTATTAAAATAAATTTAATTTTTTTTTTATTTTTATTTATTTTTTTTATTTTTTATTTTTATTTTGTATTTGCAAAATTCAAAATTTTCATTTTTCTTATTTCCCACATCAACTTCAGAATTCAGTTTTGAATGAAGATCCAATTGAAATCATTTTACAAAAAACAAAAAAAACAAAAAAATGTTAAAAACTTAAGCATTTTTTTTTGAAAGAAAAAATTTTCTTTTGTTAATAAAGGTAATATTGTCAACTTTAAATTATTCAAATTAATCAATTTAATAAAAAAAAAATAATTTCAATTGAAAATAAAAAAAAAAGTGACCCCAAAAAACCCTCCCTTCCTGTTTTTGTTTAAGTAAGAATACTCTGATAAAAAGTATTATGAAAAAAAAAACTTTTTTTACTGTATTTAGATATATTTTCTTGCCTTCCAAACAGTTTTTATCTTTGTTATTTTATACAATTTAAGTTACATTAAAAAAAGAGAGTTCAGTTTGAATATTGTGAAAAGAGCACACTAGGTAAAATGTGGGCTAAGAAGGAAGCAAGTTTTAAAGAAAGAAAAGGGTATGAGAAGATTGTTGGTGCTGTACCACTGTTTCCCGGGGGGCCAGAAAACTCCAGCCTAACCCTGAGCCAACTATGAGATCATGCCACCACACAGACCACTCATTAGCATTTGAAGCCACATCTTTGTGGTTCTGAATAAGGGCTGGATGTTTCTCCCTCCAACACTGATGAGACTCCACAACTCTTTGCCATTTCACCACAACGCCCCGGTGCCACAAAGACTTCAGACTACAACAAATATACCCACATAAATGTAAGATTTTAATAGGCAGAAACAAAAGAACAACGAAGAAAAGCTTTAGACCTAAGAAAATAGTAAGCGCTTAATAAGAGCATCTTTTATAATTGGCCTTAAATAAAAGATATAATATATACCCAGCACACTGCCAGTTCAAATAAGGGAAATGTCATGAGTAGACAGCAAATGATGGAAAAATACACATGCTCAGACGTTAATAACAGATTTGAACTGCAATACAGAGGCATGCTTATGAAGCAGGTAGAAAGCAGTATAAATAGCGAACACCTTCTGATCGAAGAGAGATCATGGGTCTGTTCTATGAGTCAGCATTTCCTCTAAAATGTCAGTGTTTCTACGTAGGGGTGGACTTGAAAATTAGCTACTGACAGGTTGAGCTTTCAACCTTTTTTAAATTATATACATTTAATAATAACATTTTATAGTATGTAAATAGCACTTGAGTATTCATGTTAGCTTTGCTATCTATCTACCTATGTTATCTTTAAAATCAAAGTATATAATTGTTGTGGAAATAATGCTCATGCATAATTCATTTATCATTAGAGTAAGTATTCAAATGACTATTAACAAATGGTAGCACACAAGGCCACAGAAGTTAGATGAGCAGAGCCAGATATGCTGTATTAAGCCTGTCATAAATCTTTTTGTTCTAAACGTTATTCAACCGTTTTGAAGAGATCCTATTACGAAAGAGTGGATGCATTTTTCATTAGAATTCTTAATATTGTGTCCCAGCTGTGGTGAGTGCAAATCAAGCGAACATCTGTCCATTGAACCTCAGCCATGACTGCCCATCTACCTAAAAGCTGATAAAGATTCAAATGATAGATGTGATAAATTAGCGATTTCTAAAAATTATGCAAAAAGATTTTATCTTTTATCTCTTATACACAGCTCTCTGGAATTCTTGAGTGTTGAGCACTAAAATACTAAGCATTTTTGTATCATATACCTCTAAAGCATACAGTATTTTTGGCCGTTTCATTTTTGGCAATATACTGGTGCTACTTTTATGTGTCTCATGGTGACGCTCATGGTGTCTCTATTAATATCAATGAATGTATAATAGCTAATCGGCACCATCTTGAGACTTTATTACTGGTGACTACATAAAACAGTAGAAAACACACAAAGAACTTATTACTATATAAGGTATAACTTTAAAATCGAGGAAATCATGTTATGTTGTCATTAAATAAGTTATGGACTAATTAGTCCATAGTAAAAGTAACTTGGAGTGGAGGTTAATAATAATATCAATATTTAAATTTATTTATTAATATTGTTGCCATTTTGTCTCATTGCTTGGGAGTTTTTTTTTCTACGTTGTAATGGTGAAGTTTTAAAATAATCTACTTAATAATTTCGACCCAAATCAGTATTTCTTGTCAGTGTACACTAGTATTTCTTTATTTGGTCAGCAGCTGACCTATCTAATAAACCAGATAGTGAATAGTCAGCCAGTCATTACCAAATCCTGATGCCTGGATTCTTATTTTTGGTAATTAACTGACTCCATTTTTACATATTAGGTGTCTCATTTCCGAGCATTAAGTAAATCCAAGATTTAGTACTGAGCTAAAGCTTATATTTAACTCACATATTACACAGATTATATCATTCCACATTCCCAATATCCTGCCACAGCTACATTGCACACAAAGAGTTGTACCAAAGAAACACAGAAAATCTCCTAAGGCAATCTGTACGATTAGCAAATAATAAGGTAAAAGATCTTAAACCAGAACAAGCTACAATTATTGACCAATTTAGACCACAGTGATTCAGCAGCAGTGGAGGAATTCTCACTGCAGCTTTGGGAGGGTTATCTTCCCACACTAAATTTGCAAGCTCCCAGGGATGACGGCCATTTGCGCACTCACCCACATATCCACCAACACAAACACCTTCAAAAGACTGAATAAAAGACTGAAATCTTTCACCGAAAGGTGACTTTGAAGCAAATGGGACAGCCTTACATTATACCACCTTGCCATGACAGTGAGCAGTTCGCAGCATCACATCTCGTTTTCAGCACATTTAACTCGGCCACAACACGTCTACACTTGTATGAGTGACTTTCATCAAGACTGTTCAAATTCCTTCTATGATGAATGCTGCTTTAATATAAACTTAATGAGCAGGTGCCATGAGCTGTTACATGAAGATTCGCCGGTATACATTTAAAGCGGCGATGAGATGACTTCGTATAAATATTGAGAGTAAGCAAGTAAATGACAATTTAACGGTTTATTTTATATACCAACAGAGCAGTCGTTACGGTTAAATGGGGAAACATATGAACAAAATTGCATGCCTGTCTAAGAAATTGACTCGAATTAAAAGTGCTACAATCCACAGACCTGCTGCAACTTAGGTCGTGTCCCTTTCCGCTGAGTAATCCACCACTGAGAGCTTGTTTGTCTCAACTGACCGTTCCTAAATCCTAAAAGATTATCCAGTAAGTCCAAAGTTGAGTTGCTAATATTTTCTAGGTCGGACCATTTGTGTTGTCCGTGGAAACTATAATCAGTAGGTCTAAAATTGCTGTTCCTTTTTTCAGCATTTTCCAATGTCGAACGGAACAAAGCGTGAGTCACTTTGGTAAAGCCTCACAACCCATTCACTCTCGTCTTCAAAGTCTTCAATGGCCCATTTTTACTCTGTGGCAGATGGATGTGCCCTTCAGTGTCCTAACATTGAGCCTAGCACCAATGATATCATGAAAGCTTAATGATGGATCTCTCTAAGCCTAATAACCCAGCACACTGCCACAAAACAGATCGTTTAAATAAGATTATATATATATATCGAAGGAACTTCAATCACATAACAGAAAAGCAGGTCCACTACCATACTTTGCTTTAGGCTACAACCAGTATCAATGGGACAATGACTCAGCAGCTAATGCTGTTAGACCCACTGATGTCAGTGGGTGTTTCTCCCAGTAAGAATCCCACCCAGACAACTGTGCCAGAAAAGAGAACCAAGGAACGACTGAATAATTTCAGAACTGTGATGACAAATACTTGTGTTTAAAATAGTCTCCAGTATGTCCTCAGAAGCTAACAAGGATTTAGACTATCAACTCTTCATTGTGTCAGATTACTTTGAGTTCAAGCAGGTCTAATTTAGTTCACTGATGTTGTTTTGTACTACTATGATATGTAGTACAAAACTGAATGTATTATTACAATAGATTCAAATGTCAGCTGTGCCGAATGAGGCAAAGAGTCATTTTGTGAGTTAAATTTTTTCCACAATGATATTCAAACACAGAACTAGGCATCTATTTAGTCATTATTTTTCATGAATGATCCTGAAGTGGCCAGATGTGCAAACGTATTTCAAACCGAACGAGAGGGAAAGAGAGAAAGAGTCACAGACAGCAACGCTGAGTCACGGCATACAAATCAGTGGCTGTGTCTCAAATCCTACTGATAAGCTAGACAGCATTTTTGGGCATCATACATGGAACATTGTAGCCAGCTTGGTATTAGGATTGATAACTGCTTATCAATGCATCAATTATTTCAGTAAATTAAAAGAAAGAGATGACTGTGTATTGGCTGAAAAAACCTCAAGGTTCTCAAAACCTGCTGTGCCTCGTACCTAGACAGCATTTTCGAGCATCATAGGTGAGTGGAATGCTGTCTAGGAAGACAGCTTACTAGATTTTGAGATAAATTTATCTAAGGTTATTTCAATTGTCAAAACAAATGAGTCTTTTGAGTCTGTTCTTTTTATTGAACCAAAAAACAAAGCACATCCAGTGTAGTCCAATTCCCAATCTGTTTGTTTTAGTGAATCAAAACATACTGTATGTATAATGTAATGACTTGAGTCGATTATTTTTAGTGAAACAAAACTTTGATTCTTGCGAACAGGTGTTGTGCCTAATTTGGACTCCCTGCCAAATTATTAACCCCCTCGTTGAAGCCGCTACCCGATTACCTAATCCTAAACCTACCTATACAAGGGACTTGGAAGGGTAATAATCTGACGGCGGTGAGAATTAGGCACAACACCGACTCTTTAAAGTATTCATATGACTCATTCATGAACTAGATATTGTCATAATGAACTATTAAATGTGTTGTGTAGGGCTAATGAGACTTGACATGAAAACATTCATTTACTACTTGTTTTATTGCAATCTGTGATATTTTTGGAATGAAATATTTCTAGTGTTTTCGTTATTTATGAAATATATAGGCTAGTTAGAAAATATATCTTTGAAAAATCAGTAAAAAAAAAAAAAAGATTATGTAAACAAATCTTTTGCAGAATGACCGTCTAGTGTCATTTGATATCTGACTGCAGCATTAATAACAAGTACATTTCTTTTGTCCAAATATTTCTTCCACAAAAGTACTAAAAGAATCGCTAATGAACTGCAGTCGTTCAAATCATTTCCCTAACTCTAACATTAATATTTCAGGTTACGCCTCGAAACTTTTGACCATAATATATTCACAGACAAAGACTTACACCTTTAGCATCTTAACAGCCTACCTAAAATACGCAGAAGTGCGTCATGCTGCAAATAATCACGAGGTGATCATTTAGCACAGAAAAGAACTTTAAATAGCAACTGTCAAATACATACATAATTTCACAACCGGTTAAACATCTTAATCTTCAACGCAACTAAGTTAGTCTGTCCGCGCGAGCTCTCCACCAACCTCCGTCCATCACCTTAAATTAATCCAGTTAGTTTGGATAAAGCTCAGGAAGGTGTTCATCGTACACACTGTCCCCAGACATATGTCGCAATTACAGGTAGATTTAAACGACTGTCTGGGTGTTTAATTACCCAGTCCTTTCGTCGTCACGAAACGCAAATCATTATGCGTATGTCGCGCGCGCCGTAAACCCAGATTTACCCGTTCAAAGTCATAAATAATGTCAAGAAGAATCCAAAAACGCGGTCAAATAAGGATACGCACCCTCCGCGACTCCCTCGGCAAAGTGTCTCTGACTGTTTGTGGCTGCACTCTTTGTCCCGACCACTGCGCCACTGCGTAAAAGTCACCGCATCGCATGCTAGAACGCTGCCTCAGTAGTCTGCATGACAGAAAGTGATACATACCATATGCTGATGCTCGCCACTTAAACAGTGCGTCGTGTGTCTCGCGACTGATGGGTGTTCTGGAGCGCAGTCACTGCTGTATGTGTGGGAGGGGCCGGGGAGCGTGTGAGGTTGGCAGATTTGGGTTCTCGAGCAGAGCAGGATGGTTGCAGCAACTCTGGCTGCAGCCACCCGCCAATTAAACTACAGATGCAGCTACTGTCTGAAGAAGAGGGGCAGGCGGGGAGGAGGGGGTCTTTCAATGCACCACTAACCCTTTCATGTCTTATATTTTCATTTTATTTAGTATTCTGTCACGTATTTTGTGTCATTCTACCTGTAGGCCTCTTCATCTGACATCCAACCTCATATTAGTCACTTATTTGGTTTGAGGAAAACTATTGACTACTGAACATATGATGAACAGATACTGGCGAGTTTTTGTTTACATTTACTGTAGGTGGTACTTATTCATCCCAATAGCGTAGAGGTTATTTTTATACTCCATTGTCATGAAGTTTAGCTGCGTATCGTCTGTTTTGTTCCTTTTCATGCATTTGTTGCATGACATAAAATAAAATCATCATGTTTTTTCATCATGTTCAGTCTCACTGATTTTCTGTTTTATTTGGTGATTTGTTCCGGCTGCTGCATTGCACCAGCCTCGCACAAGCTCTATATTAAGCCTGAAGTTGCAATATAAGTGAAACTTTGTTAGCTGCATCACACACACAGTCATGTGATGTAAATATGGTGGCATCCCTGAGGCGACGGCCCGCTCTGAGTAAAATAAGGGGCCGTTCACCCAGAACACGTTTTTTTGCTTTACATTGCGCTGCTTTGCCTTTGTTTTTCTTCGTAAACAACATGAGCTAGACAAACGTGTTTGACCGTTGCGCTCGGATCTAATGTATTTTGCATTCGAGCAATGCGTCTTGCATTTTTTTACCCCAAAAACGCGTTCTGCGTGAACAAAAAACAGCTAACATAAAACATGTTTACATGTTTTTTCAATGTAAATGTGAGCTAGTTGGATGTCTTTGATTGTTGCGCTCACGTCTTTCTCAGCATCATGACACGACATTCTGAAAATGTGCCGTTCAAGGTAAAAAAAAAAAATTAAACTTTTAAAAAAAACATGCATTTTTTCCCATTCCACTGGGAAAATGTCTGGAGTCTTCATCGCATATGAAAATGCCTCGTTTTAATCCTATTTCTCAATTTTTATGTGTATTTTTCATGTGTGAAACTTTTTTAATTAGTAAAAAATTATAATGTTAAATGTCTGGCATTGTTCTAATTAACTCTTTTCAAGTGACATTTCTGTTCATTTTTACGTCAAGAAGATTTGCCAAAGACCAAAATCATCAATTATTTTTCTCAAGATGAGAACAGCCTAGGCCATCATGTTTTTCAGCCTTAAAAATTACACATTATTCATTTGATGTTTTTTTTTTTTTTGTGTGCTTGACCTGAATAAGTTTGCTGCAGGCAAACTTGTGAGTTGTGAGGTTTTATGGTATAAGAGAACTGCATTTTGGTGCAGGTTTTTTTTCTATGCCCATTCTGTTAGACAGGCCATATTCTCAATTTCCTCTCTGTGGAACAATCTCTCATATATTTTGATCTGTTCACAGTCAAATCAGCACAGATAATCAGCAAAGGCTCAATTTATGAAGGTTCACTGTCTTAATCTGTTCTTCATTCATTTGGGTTGTGATTGTGAAAAGAATGATTTCCTCTCTGTGTATTTAATTCACTTATTAATTAATGAATGAATCATGATGTTTTCAACTTTAAAATGCACTGAAACTTACTGCCATAACCAGTGCATCCATCTAATGATTTATTAAAAACATAATATAGATAAAGTATGCTAAAATCAGTGCCAGGTGATTTTATGTTATGGTTTAAGTGCTTCGACTCAAACAGAATCTGCAGTGTTATCAATATCCAAATCATAAATTATTGAGCAGCCTCAATTATGCATGTTTGACCTCCCTCTACTGTTTAGGAAGTCAACACAATTTGCATGAATGAACGGCTCTAAAACACTATAATATTATGTCTTTTTGAAGAAAAGAAAAACATGTCAGTAATGTCAATATATTATTCAAAAGTTTGGGGTCAGTAAGATTTTTTTTATAATTTTGAAAGATCTCTTATCCTCACCAAGGCTGCATTTCTTTGATTAAAAATTGAGTAAAACAGTAATATTTTGAAATATTATTACAATTTAAGAGAACAGTTTTTTTTTGGTTGTTGTTGTTGTTATTATTATTCTATACTGTAAAATGCAATTTACGCCTGGGATAGTAAAGCTGAATTTTCAGCATCATTACTCCAGACGTCATTGACACAGGATCCTTCAAAAATCATTTTAATATGATTAATATGAATATGATTTTGTAACATTATAGGTGCTCTTACTGATACTTTTAATCAATTGAATGCATCCTTGTGTTACGTTCTAGTTCTGCTTTGATTACTCTCTCTGTGTGTTTAAACCCTTAATTTCCTCATAGTTCCGTGTCGTTTCAGTTTATGTGGTTGCTTATACTATCGGTCCTTGTGATTCTCCGGCGTGTTTGCCTTTCGTTATTAGTACACTGTATGTTTCTACTCATTACAACCACCGTATACGTGACAGAACACGGAAACAAAAGGAAAGAAAATGGACTTGCCAACAGCATTGTAACCTCCAGGACCACACCAAAGACTTCCTAGATCTGGCGTGCTTCATCCAATACCCAGATTGCTTGCTTTGTGTTTTCTATTTCACCAGCCTCACAAAATGATCCAAGGCACGCCTTCCCGGTGATGTTCGTCAGGGGGATATCACCACATTTTGTGGAGTGGGTGCTGGTGAATAACAGATCAGCGGTCACCATCTGCCCTGCTGAGGACATCACCAGCACAACTCCGGATCCAGAGCCCAGCCAGTCGCCTCCCTCACCCTGCACGGAGCCTATGGCAGAGCCCACCACAGGCAAGGAGCACAAGCCTGCCACAATGCCTACGCCAGAGCTGACGCCAGAGCATACCACTGACCTGGAACCTGAGCCTTGTGGAAAGTGTGACCAGGTGCGTGAGCCGGCGACACGTCATTCCCAGTGGGTATGCCAGTGGAGTATGAGTACACCCGTATACACTCCAGCCACTGGGGGTGACCTGATATGGCCTCTGGAAAATATTATGAGGAAGTGGAAGAGGATATTCCCCTGACTCTCCTGTCTCCGCTGGTCCTGCCCAGCTCTAAGTGTCCTGCGTCTTCACTTGTCCTGCCCAGCTGTCCAATGATCCCACCCAGCTTCCCTCTCCCACCTCCTCGACCAAAGACAGCCAATCCTTCAGCCCCTCTTATGCTGGTTCCCTTCAATCCCTTGGCTTCCCCTCTGTTGACTCCACTCTGATGCATTGGCAAAGGAATCCCCTGACTCTGCATCCAGCTGCAGAGTTCATCACTCCACCTCAGCTCACCACCCAGTCGGCTTCACCTTGGCTCCTCCCTCCCTGGGCTCCACCTGGGGCCATCATCCTTATGGCTCCACCGGGCTTCCTCGTCCCTCCGGCTACACCTTGGTCAGTCATTGCGAAGCCTGCGCCAATCTAGTTCTGTTTTGGGTTGGTTTTCATTCTGTTCCCTGTTCTGGTTTGCCTGAGTTCGTTCAGCTAGTTTGTTTCCATGGTTGCTCATTAGTTCCTCACCTGTTCTAAGTTCTGTTGATTACTGTGTCTGTGTATTTAAACCCTTAGTTTCTTCTATTCATAGTTCCATGTAATTTCAGTTTACATAGTTGTTTATAGTATTACTCCTTGTGATTCTTCTGTGATTCCCTTTGGATTTATTATTAAAGACTGTTTCTTTGTACTACATCATCGTGCACTTTTTACAACCACCCTATATGTAACACCTCGCTGAATCAAAGTATTAATACTTACAAAACTTTAGAAAGTTAGTGTAGTAGCCTATGATATATAATCTGATAGAATTTTTCAAAGCTGGAATTCAGTGAAAGTCCTTTTTTTCATTGTCTCAGTACCTGCTCACTTCACTTACTGTTTGCTGTTCATCCGTAATGTATTACAGTCCTCTCTATGGCCAGCTCACTGTAAACATTTTCACAGGAAATCCCCTCTGAAACACGATTGTGGTGACATTCATAAAATAAAATATTTAAAAAATACTTAAAACTGCATAGTCAAAATGTGTCCGAGCCAAAACTAAAATCAAAATCTGTCTAATCAGCTTGATTGTTTTGTTCCTCGTTTCAGTGCCTATGCGGAGCCACAAACGTCTCACTGGCCTTTTGTTTCCGTCAAAAACAAAAGCTCGCTGAAGATTGCTCAAAAGACTGAGGGGGATTGTGTTTGCCCAGCACTTACAAATATTGTACAGACCAGAACTGGATAAATTTATTTTCAGAGATGAATAATATTTGATGAATCAAGCCATTCTCTCAAGGTCACGATGTATGTGTGTGTGTGTTTTTTATTATATGTATGTGTTAAGACTTTATAAAGTGTGCTTTAAAAATTTCCAGAGGTATGAAGTTTTGGCTCAGGGCCTCAATTATCAGTCTGTTTGAAAGTCATGTGATCATTCACTTCCCCCTCAGCATCAGTGAAATTCATAATTATGGCTCAGCGCTTGTATTATAAATAGGTCCTGCTTGAAGCTTCAGCTCTAGAGTACCAATTTCCTTTGTGTGTATCCTGGGAGGAAAAGGAAGAGTCAAATGTGGACCATAAACTTGTACATCAAGGACCTTGCTGCACTCACAGTGATACTATTACAGAAAATGACTCCTTTATTCTCCTTTTAAACCATGAAAGTAAAGATTTTGTTGATGCATGCTACCTTTATATCAGCAACATAAGCATAACGCTCTTTAAAAGTGTTTGGGGTTGTAAAGAATTGCTTTGGGGATTTCCGACTCAGCAAAGAAATCACTGATAATAGAGTCAGACACCATGAGAGGTACTGTCTGGGTCAGATTCTGGTTATAGCATCAGCTAGGAGCTGCTAACCAGGACATTCACAGAAGTGATAGACAAGGTCAAGGTTTGACAGGTTACTTCATTACGATGCCATGAATGGGAAAGCTAACAGAGAGCTTTCTCCGGCTTTGTGAGGGAGTCTGAGAGAAACTTGTGAATCAGACGAGACCAGAAATATCAGAAAATTCTTCTCTAGACCATTACTTTCCTGCCTGAAGACAATCAGTCTTAACCACTGACTCATAGAGCATAACAGTGGTTGAAACGTCTCATTTTGTCTCTATAATAGGATATTTAAGGGGATGAAGCCTGTCAGTTGCTAATGCAGTGGTGGTCGCAGTTTAATAGAAACCAATAATGGCAGAATCTGATATTAAAAATCACAGTAAAAACAATTACTTTAATTTTACTGCTTATGTCATTTCTCAGATATCATATACCCATAAAGTGATATATAAATCGGCGGACAAGAGTTGTTGCATTTGCATTTGTGCATTTAGTACTTCAATCCTAACAAGCGCACTCATTAGCCCCTCACATCGGCGCTCACCTTGGCTCATGCCAAGATGCAGGTCACCATGGAAACATAGTAGAAGACGAGAGGAGGAGGTTGAGTGACTCAGTAAAAATGAAAACACTGATCATGCCGTTTCCTCTCCCTGAACCTTCCCATCAGCCGCACTTTTAGAAGCTAAACCTCAAGACACTGAGGCTCTGACTAATCGAGGTCATTCCTGCTGTGAGACAGAGGTGCCTTAAGTTATACCTGCTGATGTTTTCGCTTTTTTATATAATCTGGGAGGCTGTTGATGCTTCATTTTCTTGTTTCTGTCAGTCATCAAATGGATCAGTCCTGTTACTCAGCACATTTTGAACTCTAACTTTTAACATGTGAACATAATTGTGTTGTAAGGTAAATATTTCTATATGAAGGCATAATATGCTCTGATCAAGCTCAGATACTTCAACACCAATGACAAGATAATTAAATAGATGGACTCTAACAGATAAGATATATACACACACGTCGTGTGTGTGCATGTGTGTATTATATATATATATATATATATATATATATATATGCATTGTTAATTTGTTTATATTGCTGGCAAAATTGTATATACATAAACAAAAATGCTTAAATTCATCAATTTTTAAGGTATTTTTAGTGGAATTTTATTGTTTTATATCTTTTAATTGGTAAAAAAAAAAGTAATTTACATACTTAAAATATGATATTATTAATGTCACACTTTGTATAGCACAATTTCATGCTATGCTATGTTTCTTAACTGTTACGGAGCCCCAGACATAATGCAGGAAAAAATAGTAGGCTAAATCATGCGCACGATTTACTAATTCGTTCCCTCGATTTTAGTGTCTTGCATATTATTATTACAGTTTAAAATAACGGTTTTCTATCTGAATGTATTTTTAAAATGTAATTTATTCCTGTGACACAAAGCTCAATTTTTCCAATTTTTCCATCACTCCAGTCTTCAGTGTCACATGATCCTTCAGAAATCATTCCAATATGCTTATTTACTGCACAAGAAACATTTATTAAAACTTTGCTTAATATTTCTGTGAAAAACAAACTCTTACTGAACCCAAACTTTTAAATGGTAATGTATATAACTCAATTCTTGACTAATATTATTTCCATGTTTAATATTAGTGTGTTTAATCTTTTTTCTAATATATTAAGACATATATGATTGAGAAATGAAAATGTGCTGAATAATAAGTATGACACAGCAAAATCTTACATGCAGTTCAATAACAAAAGGAGAAGCTTTTAGTTCTCAGACTGCTGAATAACTCTCAGTGCAGATCAGACCCAAGGGCTGTAAAGGATATAATCAGGGATACTTACCAAAACAGATGAAAATGAGAAAATGTGGATACACGAAGTGTCTACAAATATATATATATTATATATATTATAATATATAATATATACACAGTATATGCATATTTACCTCTTTTGACATTGTTCTGCATTACTTACAATATCCATTAGATGGCAGCAGCTCATCAGTCTAGATTTATGAAGAATATAGGAAAGGACTGAGAATACAATTGAAAAAAAAAAAACATGAATTATATCCTTAATAATAAAATATATTGACAGTTTAACTTCAAGTGTTTATATGGCAGGAAAAAAATTGCATCAGTTCTAGATAAAGCAATTAATTTAGCCAATACTTTTATTTTCCATTTTGTTCCCAATCAGAATAGAAACAAATCTATTTGTGACCTAGGACAGCCACTGAATTCCCATTAGCTTGAATGTCATTGATCAATGCTAAGGTGCATGCTGAATATGATAGGCTAGAATCAATACTGTGGTCCCATTTGCACCATCAGCCCGGGAGCCTTGTGTCTGACAGACCAAGAGCCACAGAAAAGCACAATCTGAGACGTCAAGCTTTAGTGGGTGCTAACCTTATATCACCCCACAGACCAGTCATCACAATCTAATCTAAGCACACATCACGCCCTTCAGCAGGGTCAGAGGGCATCTCTCTACCTCCCAAGCACTATTTGATCCAATGCCATTTTTTGCCATTGCAGTTTATCAGTGGTGCTCTTTTGTTCTAACCCAAGTAAGCGTTAAACTTTGGCACATAATTCACATGCTGTGCTATCTACCTCAGATAGTGTAGCTTATTAAGGAGAGGTGTGACTTGTGATTTTTGCAAAGCTTGCAATAAAAAAAATGCTTAAAAAACTCAGAACATTACAAAACATTGTCACAAATGACTGTCTTTGTGAGTGAGTCATAGAATCGTTGTTTCTAGTGATTCGTTCAAACACTGATTCATTCAGGAACTAAATAACCCAGCGTCCCAATGTCCATACTATCCACCTTAAATAGCATGTGAGATTAGAATAAGTGTGTCCCAAAGCATAGTATGTTGAAAAGACAATGTCAAAAGTCCTACTATTTCCGGTAGATTTTCGAAATGTGGATCCATGCATACTCTAAAGCAGGGGTGTCCAATCCTGCTCCTGGAAGGCCACTGTCCTGCAGAGTTTAGATCCAACCCCAATTAAACGCACCTGAACCAGCTAATTCAAGGTTTTTAGGCATATAGGAAACTTCCAGGCAAGTGTACTGAGGCAAGTTGGAGCTAAACTCTGCAGGGCAGTGGCCCTCCATGACTGAGTTTGGACACCCCTGCTCTAAAGGCTAATATTGCCCACAAACCATTGTGCTTTGGATGAGGATTCAGAACTACAAACCGGAGATAAAAAACTACAAAACATGGCAGATATGTGCGACCGACGGTGAGAGGTTTAGATGAAGGTTTGAGTGACTAATAATCAAAGTTTAACCTGATAAAAAATGTTTATTAAATGCTATCAGTGTTATATTTCATCTTCAATAACAAGGTGGACTTTTATAAAGATCCATTTGGCCATTAATTTTTAAACGCATTAATATAAGGAAAGTTCTCCGTATGAAAGACATGCGACTGGCAGATCAGCATGCTACTGCATTGCTCTCCGATACGGCAGGAAATGAAATGTGGAGGATTTTAATTGTGACAAGTTGATTGACAGGCCAGTTTACGGTGACAGGAACGCAATTGTATGACGTTGATAGTATGGCCCAAATCTTGTGTACTCTTTTGCTACACACTAATTCTTCACAAAAAGACTACATACTTTGTCTGTATGAGCAAGTCATTGAAACATTCACACAACTGATTCATTCAAAAACACAGATTCATTCAGGAATGCAACGCCCCTGTTGTGTTTTGCTATAGGAGAAGCACAGCAGTTCTGTTGAGGCTTCATTTTTAACATCTAGAGCTTGTGTTCACCACAGACTTATTTCAGGCATTTAACCAAAAACCCATTGACTTCAGGGCAGTGGAACCAGAAATGCTAACTCATGCTAACTAAAATGCTAACTCATTTTCCCTGTTTTGACCTACAGAAAAACATCATTCCTGCAGCACACTCTTATTATCATTTATTGAATATCGATAGTGATTACCCGTGGTCACGTGCCTATATATTTGGGCAAAAAACACTCTTGGTATTACTAAATTATGTTGCCATTCGTTTTCATTTTTTAGACGCTTTTTTTTTTCCCAAAATACACAGGGAAGGCAGGGGGGGGGTTAGTGTGTTGCTCTCAAGCACACTTTAGTCATGGTGATTGATGGTGTGGGAGGAGAGAGTGCTGTTTATTCCCCCCACTTTCAATCAATTGCCGTGGGAATCGATCGACCTGCAACCTTTCAGATACACAAGCCGACTCCCTCACCCACTAGGCCACGACTACCCATTGACATGAAATTTGTCTCCAGGTACTGTATAATTCACCCCCTCCAACAGCAGCTTAATGTTAGCAAAGCCCTTTCTCAGCAGTTAGGAAATGAATAGCATGCTAGACTTTTATCACTTTTATACCGTCCGAGGCACATTTGAGCCTTATGATTGTGCCTCAGCTCAAGCCACTACACAGATCAAGGTCCGTCCCACCCTACACACACACACACACACACCCTGCAGCAGTCAAGCACCGGCTCTGCAGCTCCTCTCCTCCTGACACAGCTCTTTGATTAGCACTGTGCCAGGCAGTACAGTGGAAGCAGCACCCGTGCAAACACATGCTGGAGTCCGTGGAGAGATTCTCAGCACTGCATTGGCTGCATGTTGTGCATGTTATCTGTGAGCTTGCTGTAAGCAGGAACACTGCAGTGTGACCTTGGGCTGGCAGTGTGTGTATGAATAGCTTGATTCCCAACTTTTTCCTTGAAAATGTGTGGCATAAATAAATGGAAAATTTATGTTTTAACCATGTAGTTGTTTACTTAGCTTTGAGCTTTATCTTTTTATACAGTTTATCTTCATTTATGTTTATCTAGATGTCACCCTTTCAATCCGACTGACCTCTGACCTCGGCTGAGAACTGGGCGGAATGTCTGGTTATGAAAAGCTGTAGTTGTTGGTCCAGGTCACATTCTGACACATTGATGTCCCAGGAACGGATACCTGCAGGTACAGAGAGACATTTGACATGATCAATATGAGCACAGCACTTAAAGATTACATGTGTATGCAATGTCCTTTCTTTTTTTTATTACAAAAAATTCATTATATTATAGTAACAATTTTTGTAAGGTGAGTTAACCTTTTATTTGATTAATTATTATATTACTTAATATTTTTATAGTGCTTAATATCATATATTATAACAATTTGAGTAAAAAAAAGTTGGGTTCAAGAATTATTAAACATTTAAATGTTATTATATTTATAATATTAATAATTCAAATATTTTAATTAATCTATGTTCGGTTTAAATTCAATTTTTCAACCCTGTATTTTTAATATGGCTTCAGACATCTGCCATACAGTTCTTTACATGACATTCAGTGTGTTGTGCTCAGAATATTCATCGAGTATTACATAAGATCCCGAAAGTTCAGATGTCTCGTAAGCTCCTAGTGCGCTGAACTTCAAAGTCCAAATTGGAGAATTAGGGAATGAAATGAAATCTCTATGCTTCTTAACTCTCCTCGGCCGTGTCCTTCCTCCTCTCTTCTTCATACAGATGAAGGGCTGCTTTCCTCAGATTCTGTTTTGCTTTGTAGATGAAGTGTAAACGTTGCAAACACTGCAGTGTTTGTCCTCAGAAATGCTGTGTCATTGGGATTTAAAACAGGTAATGACCGCAGAGATGAACGGATACTATTTTTTAGAATAAGATTTACAGTCTTTAGAAACACGACCCATTCCTTACAGTATTGATTTTATTCTCATTGATATGCTAATTGCTGATTAAATGTCTGATAGGAAGAATGGAAGGTTTCTAGATGTCCAAACTTTTAAAAAAATGCTGCAAGATTGTAAATGTACTGAATGTAAAAACCATAGCTGACCCTGAATATTATGTTATAATTTGGTTGTTTCTTGGCAGCTAGCTCTGATTTTTTACTTTATACAATTTATGGACTGTTTGAGTGGTTTTAAACTCCATGTTCATTGGAAGAAATGTTAGTAGTTATTTTGGCAAACCAACTTTTTATGACAACAAAAGATAAATAATAAAACATATTTAAGATTACTAAAGTAAAAGCGCTACGGTAAAAAAAATAACCAGCAATCAGTAGAAGAGAGTTCTGCCATATGATGAAAACACTTAATTTTTTTAATTTAATGTATTTTCTGGAAACTATAGTTACATAATATGTGCACTGTGAAAAAAAATACAACCCACTAAAATTAAAATGTTACATTTATTTGCTGCTTTTAAATCAAAGTACTAGTGATAAGTTCATTACACTTTTTCGGCCACTTTGAATTTAATTACAGATCAATAAAGGAGACGAAACTCTGAAAATCATGTAAGAAAGTATAAAAATTGCAAACAAACAGACACATTTTAAGAATTCTAAAAAAAAAAAACTACAGTTTCTATTGCAATGAAAATTCTCTCTCTATTTATATATATTTTATACAATACGTAAAAGGCTAAAGGGCTACATTTTTAAACTGCAAGCTTAAATGTTCATGAAGATGCTTCTATTGAATAATAGGCTGTGTTTCATTGGCTAGTTCATATTTGAAGGGACATTCCTGTCATATTGATCACAGCCCTACAGCAGGTATAAGTTTAAACACCTGCTCAAAAATACAGTGGTAAATAAACAACATCATAAACAGCAATAATATCACAAGATCCCAAACCTTAAAAACTGCAGCTTCATCAATTTCATCTAAAAATGCACAATTCATGGCGCAGTGCTCAGTGCAGTCACGCGAGGTCGCCGCAGTGTGCTGCTGTAACTAGTATGCAATAATGGTCTCATTGGACAATACAACGCTTAAAAGAAGTACAGAAGACAGGCGATGTGTAGAAGTTCCTTAATAACGCTCCATTAAGCCTATTATATCTTTGGGAATCATTTGCAACGTCGTTTTGACAGGAAGAACGTCCATGAGGACATGAACGCGCCCACCGCAGCGAAGTATGCAGTCTATATAGCTTGCATTAAATGAAGTTAAATGAAGTATGCAAGACATTGCATCTGTTTTTTTCTTTTTCTTTTTTACAATAGCCTATCCAATAATGACTTAATATACAAATACGGATAAATACTTTTTTAATCTGACATGATTCTATATGAGAATCTAGATTTTTTATTTTTATTTTTTTTAATTAAAAATCTGGAAAAAATCATTAGACATGATTTAGTGGCAGATTGCCACGCGTTCGATAACAAAGGCTCACCGCGCTCTATGTGCTGTCTGGCGGCGTGCAGCTGATGCTCTGTCGCGATCTCTCCGATCACGATGAGCATGTAAAAGTTTCCCTGGCTGGAGGTCGGGCCGCGCCGGCGGAGACGGCCGGGATGCTGAAACCGCTCTTCGGTCCCCGACTGCTCGCGGTCCTCGTCCTCCTCCACAGCTGCCAGCGCACCTCTGGGCGGGATCTCCATGGAAACAACCCCTGGAACCGACGCTAGGCCCGCAGTTATCTCCATGACAACTGCTGCCACCTGCCCTGTCTGCAAAGTTAAGACAGGGAGGGCTGCTGAAACTATGCGAAACCAGGCGCTGTTTACCAGCGTGTGATTGGCCAAAAGACCATGCAGCTGTGTGACGTCACGCTCGACGCCAAAAAAAAAAAATAACGTCGCGACGGAAATTCGACGCAAAATTATAGAGAACATCTGTTGTTAAATCAACTGTTATTTAATAAGGTTTAGGCTAATTATTCCTGCTGTTACAATGGACAGTGGCAGTTACATAGGCAGATAATGAGTTAATTCAAAATTCAACAATGAAATTTAAAACAATTATTATATACATTATTCAATCGTTATAAAAATGTTTTATATCATATTGTATCATTGTTGAATATATATATATATATATATATATATATATTATATATATATATATATATATATATGTGTGTGTGTGTGTGTGTGTGTGTTAGTGTGAGTGTGGTTGTTTTCATGATTTATGAGGACTCAAATTTGTGTAATGACAAGGGTATTACGACGTAAACTTGAATTTCATGAGTCCTCATTTTTAAAATAGGTTTAAAAAAATGTACAAAACAATTTTTTATTAAAAATGTTTTCTGTGAGGGGTGGGTTTAGTGATAGAATGTAGGCCTACAGTTTGTACAGTATAAAAACCATTATGCCTATGGAATGTAGATAGCAAAACAAACTCACTAACTTGCAAAACAAACCTGTCTGTCTGTTTGTTTAGATTCATGTTCTCACCATATTGCATTGTTGAGAGATTGACACCGTTTCATACAGACACCATATTTACTCACATTTGACGCTTGGCGGCTATGGCGAGTGTTAATTTTAGGCCCGTCAAAAGACGATGATGTGTGAAATACTAATAAACTGACTTATACATGGATCTAATCTAATCATTTGAGATCTGCATGGCATTAAATGACAAAAACTAATAAAAAAATAACACACCAGAGAAAAGTGAATAGACATGGATCTGAGTGGTGTAAGGCCTCTTCATGTATTTTTCATCCATCCTTAAAGGGATGGTTCACCCAAAAGTTAAAACTTTGTAATTACTTACCCTCAAGTGGTTCTAGATCTGTATTTATTTATTTCTTCGGTTGAACACAAAAGAAGATATTTTAAACAACGTGGGTAACCACATACAATGGAAGTCAATGGGGTCCATCAACTGTTGGGTTGCCAACATTCTTTAAAATATCTTCTTTTGTGTTCAACAGAAGAAAGAAACTCATACAGGTTTGGAGCAACAAGAGGGTGAGTAAATGATGACAAAATTTCATTTTTGGGTCAACTATCCCTTTAAAGCTGTCTAAATCAGCCATTTCCTAAATGTTAGGCAACCAACGATTTAAAACAGAGAGAAAAATGAGGGTGATGCAATGAAAATGAATAAATAAGAGTTTGAGACCTTTCCCTCTGACGGTGGGTTTGCATACAGAAGCACCTGTCTGGTTTTGGGCTGGATTTTCTGGCGAGTCAGCTATTTTGTATAATAGAAATGAGGCGATACTGCACCCTGCTGGACTTAATGGACAAGTGCAGTACTCACCTTTCTGAATTTATTTACAACAGCACTTGTTGTGCGTCATTTAGAAGACACTTACAAATGAACAGACTTCAACATATCAGATACGATAAATGTATAAATACTTTGGACAAAGCAGTGAGTGAACAATTTTGCAACCACAATGACTCCCTAATTGTTGTCTGATTCCTCAGCACCTCTGGGATTTAAAGTACAGACACTTTGACTGATAAGTCCAAAATGATGCTGTTTGGGCACTATACTGCCCTATTAGATGCTGAGCTGAAGAACTGAAATGGATCTGGCAGTTTTTCACATAAGCTGTATAGCAAATACCTCACAAATCCAGACGGCAGGTAGGATGACATTGCAGTACTCTGATCCATCAGGTGATGATGAAGGTATTTTTAGCTGTAAGCTGCCATATTGGATAGGAACGAAAGGTTCAATGCAAACATTTACAATTTATCAAGGTAATTCATCTGATGGTTGTGCTTGAGTTCCAATGAATCTCAACATCAGTGAAATTTGTATTTGAAATATAAAATATAATTTAAATATATACATTTTATTTTGTTTCTAATACCCATTGCCATATTTTCATATAATTTTTATTAAGTTCCAATTCAAATCAAATACATTTAAACAAAAAATGATATTTATTGCTTTATTTCACTTTTTATAATATTTATTGATTTATTTTACATATAATTTATATTGGTAATTGCAACCTATCAGATTGCTTAATCACAAAAAAAAAAAGCTCAGAATGCAAGCAGACAGAAATTAGCAACGTAAGCCATCTGAAGCTTTTTTTAAATTCAATTTGATTTCATTTCATTTTTATCATTTTAAATACATTTTTAAGTATATCTATTGATGTATTTTAAAATATAGACATTTAAATCGTTTAAAAAATATTATATATTAATTAAGAAACTTTGCATGTATTTAATGTTGAGTTCTTATGTTAAGCTTTACCAAATTTGGTCTCACACCAAATTTGTTCTTTCTGAAGTAGAACCTTATTAGTACTGCGCAAATAACTGAGCTCTGCCTATGTCAATTTCATACAAGAAGCATCATCTCCTGGCAGTTGCTGTCGTGATTAAGAGTCCATTCAATCAACCTCACAATCACCAAGTGATTACAAGTATGAACATTTTCAATCCTCCCCGATGACAGCAGCAGAAAATCCATTCAGGGTATAGTAATTCAGCACTGCTGTCTTTCAGCTTTTCAAAGCCTTACAAAGCCAGGCCCAACTTTTCTTTTATGTCTCTAGGGGGCAACATCACACCCTTTTTTCATTCCAAAAATGATGGAATATTGATCTGCAAAAAGGGTTTTGGCGAGCAGCATACATATGTGGCATCAGTGACAAAGCCGAGCAATAAGTCTAAAGGCACACATGAGCACCTTCAAGAAGGTGAGGACGGATGTGGCCTGTGTTTGGTATAACAACTTATCAAAGAACCATCAAGAACAAAATGAAATAGTTCCTGACAGCTGGATGCTTCAATATACAGCTCCTTCTGTGAGGACGCCAATTCACGTTATGCTAATTATCATCATATGATCTGTACGAGACGCACTTTTGACATCATTAGACCGAGTCAGACGGAATATTAAATTCAAAAGTCAAGAATTTTAACTTTTTTTTAATCAACTTATGTTCCCCTATTTGCTTCGAATTCCATTATGGATTCCTTTTGAAGGCTCTGATCACAAAACTCTGATTCTGGCTTGTTATAAGACCTCGCTTCCAGAGACAGCTGTGAAAAAGCGAAGTGAAGTGACGTCTCAAAATACGCCACTTGTCTGGACCTTGTTTGGCTTTTGTTTGGAGCAAGTAAATTGATTTCAAAGAGATCAATACAGCACTTGCAGGTAAACGATAGATGAGTATTTTCAGGGCTTCAGATTCAATGACATTATGCAGTATTTAGAAATTATACACTATTATTTTTTGTTGCATAACATGATATTTTTATGTTTCTCCTGTGGACCTGCGGTAGTATTTTGTCTCGTTTTATGAATATGATGTAAAAATGATAATAAATACTGTAGGAAAGGTTAAGAATTCATGTTTTGAATATTTTGAAGGTGAGGCAATAAACAGACTTTTATTAATCTTTATCTGAATGATGCCATCCAGAAAAAACTCAACCCGATTGCTTTCAATTTATTATTATTATTATTATTATTATTATTATTATTATTATTTTAGCTTTGAAACTCATTTGAATCATCCGTAATAATCAGTAGTCCGGCTATATCTTACAATTGAATGGTAAAAAGTGCTCTCTTTCTTTTAGTGGATCATTTTTATTGGCTTTTTATTAAAAACAAAATCACATTTTTCATGTTATGCAAGTAACTGATACACAGACAATTTTACAAAACAAGATTGCACTTTAATGCACAAAACAGCAGATTAACATTAAATATGACAGTATCACATGTTTACATCACAAATATTTGAAGAACAGTTTCTTTACAACTTTGCGTCAGTGTCTTCAGTCTCTTCACTTAAAAAAATATTAATATAAATAAAATTGTAGTTATTTATGATATATAATGCATGTGGATTCCCTTAATCTCATTGCAATGTGTGTTTCCATCACAAACACTTTAACAAGAAAAAGTTGCAGAGAGCTCCGCGCGGACAATCGCACATCTTTCCGATTCGAGAGCCTTTTCTGATCGCGCACTGCTCCCCCAAATCACACTAGCAAGAGAAAACAGGAGAGGTCGTGTTACTTTTGTCAATACAGCATTTGAGTTAGTGCGTAAAAGCGCACTTGTTAAGACTTGGGCACACGGAGTGGACGATAAAATAATAATAATACTATTCATTGATAAACAAATCGATTAGGAGCGATGAACAGACATGAAAACATTCGTATATCCATGCAACAGTTCCAGTGTTGCGCAATAACCAATGTCAATGCCAGCATAAGCAACACGCAATGTTAAAATATAAACATACCATGGGGACTTGACCAAATTTCTTCTCCCAAGGAGGAATTCGTTTCGTCTGCAGCTTTTCCAGAACTTCTTGCAGAGCCCCGAGCTGGTTTGACAAAACATGTCCCTTTAAAAACTTAAAAACATGCCAGTATAACATTTCACACACAGTAGTGTATTTGCACTTTTGTGTAAATACACTGTGTTGTCTAAATTAAGCTTTCTATTGCGCAATAAAGTGATGAGTTACTCACAAGCTGTTTTTCACTTGTCAGGTTTGGGTCTTTGGGGTAAAAGTCTCTGATGGCTCTCGTGTCCAGTTCCACTTCTATCTCCGGTTCAGAGTCGTTCGCTCTGGCTCCGGTCAACAGGCAGAGCAGCAGCGCGCACACAGCCATGCGCGTCCTCAGACTGGAGCTCTCCATGGTCCTGAATGGAGGGAGCTTTGGCACTTGAGCGCGCAACGCCGTTAAATGTCTCAGTTAAAAGTTTTGGCGCAAATAAACCATCTCGACAGCCTTGCACCCTTTTATGTGCTCTACTGTGCATGCATTTATGTGATCTGTTGTCGCCCCGCCTTTATCATTGATTTCGTTCGCACGTAAGCGCGATCATTCATTGCGTAAATGCGCTGGAGACAAGTCATCAAATGCGTTAATGTTGCCCCCGGAATGTTATATGTTCAGCTCCACTTTAAGGACACATCCGTCTATGTGTTTTGACTCAGTTGTGAGAAGCAGCAAAATACTGTAGGCGCTCTTGATTGTATAAGCACAGCTTTTGAACATTTTGGGGGCATACATTAAGTCTGGTTGCATAAGACTTTGTATGGATATGTAATATTTATATACATGACCATTCAAATATAATACGTTACTTTATAATCATTTTAATCAAGTCATGTAAGCTTGAGTAGTTAAATACTGGGACCATGTACAGATAAACTTGTAGCTTATCTATCTATCTATCTATCTATCTATCTATCTATCTATCTATCTATCTATCTATCTATCTATCTATCTATCTATCTATCCCACAGATATCTATCTATCTATCTATCTATCTATCTATCCCACAGATATCTATCCATCTATCTATCTTTCTATCTATACCACAGATATCTATCCATCCATCTATCACAGATATCTATCTATCTATCTATCTATCTATCTATCTATCTATCTATCTATCTATCTATCTATCTATCTATCTATCTATCTATCTATCTATACCACGGATATCTATCCATCTATCTATACCACAGATATCTATCTATCTATCTATCTATCTATCTATCTATCTATCTATCTATCTATCTATCTATCTATCTATCTATCTATCTATCACAGATATCTATCTATCTATCTATCTATCTATCTATCTATCTATCTATACCACGGATATCTATCCATCTATCTATCTATCTATACCACAGATATCTATCTATCTATCTGTCTATCTATCTATCTATCTATCTATCTATCTATCTATCTATCTATCTATCTATCTATCTATCTATCTATCTGTCTGTCTGTCTATCTATCTATCTATCTATCTATCTATCTATCTATCTATCTATCTGTCTGTCTATACCACAGATATCTATCTATCTATCTATCTATCTATCTATCTATCTATCTATCTATCTATCTATCTATCTATCTATCTATCTATCTATCTATCTATCTATCTATCTATCTATCTATCTATCTATCTATCTATCTATCATAGAAATAAAAGTATTGGAAAGTATGTAGTTGCATAAATTAAATGTGTTATTTGATTATTATTTTTTAGCATATCAATGCCTAAACTTCTCAGAAACTTCAAACGAGAACTTCTGAAACATTCTAATATTTTATGAGTGATAATGTGAAGAGGAAGTTTGCTTATTAATGATTTGAGAAAAGCTGAATAATGCTGTCATTTAAAGTTTAATTGCGAGGGGCCAACAGCCATCTGCACTCTGAAACTACTTCAACACGTCTAGACTCGTCTAAGCCTCACTGGAATGTGAATAGGGATTTTTTATTTTAAGGGGGGAAAAAAAAGTTTTCCAATGGAAGGCTTTTTCTTGGGTAGATGTAATAGGCTAATATTTTTGCCCGTATGTGACGTCACATATAGAGGAAATTATTTTGAGGTTGAATTTGATAGGCTATTTGTGTATCAACGGATCAAATTATTTCTGCCTGACAACATTCACATTAAGCATGAATTTGGAGAATATGTCTCAGGGCGTTACATTCATTTGTGGAAATAAAATAAGTTTCCTGTAAGATTTCCTTGGATTAACAAGTGTACAAGTGTTCTATGTGAAGGTGATGGTTTTTAATTTCCCAACAGGACACTTCAACAATGGGTGTGAGGCATATGACTCACTCTCCTTAGTCTGCATTCACATCAAAACACAACCGATCAATGGCAAACACACCAAGTGTTTTTAGAAAAACTCAGCCAATCTCCAGGGTCCAAAGCTTTTGAAAAACACAGGCTGGGGTTTGTTAACAGGGAAACATTCGCTTCCTTATTTTTATTTTTTTTTGTTGCAAAATTCTCATTCTTCTAAATGACAATGGATGCCACAAAATAATAAGCTGGAAATAAGCTGACTGGAAAGATTTGGCCCATAACCCCTGTCAATGAGTTCATAAATCAAACAATGTGGTGAACAAACTCGTTCTTCTTTCCAAACAGGACTGGATCGGAAATAGAGGTCATGGGTGAATGAAAACCATTTTCATGTGTACAACAGTCCTGTTCCCCAGTAAAAATATATCCACTAGCATAAATTGAAGAATCAGAGATTTGCATGCACATGTATATGGTTTAATATCACAAAATATCACAACATACAGTAACTCTCTCATCTGTACACTTTACTTAAAACAACCAAGCTCTCGGCAAGCATTTAACTAGCTTTAAGTAGCCACTGTCCAGTTGATTGGTATTGAAGACAAATATTGTGTCTTTCATGTATTAGGCCTACAGCGGAACACCATGGAATATTGACAGTTAATAATCAAAAGGATGGTCCTCATCCATAATAAAATCACACAAATCAAAAATCTGCCAGTGACATTTGCCTAAGGCCTTGGAAACAGGGTGTTTTCACAGCAAGTGCAAAAAACCTTCAGCTATTTTTAGCACTGCAGTGAGTGTTGAGTTAAGGGGTTTAAAATCTTACCCTTGTTCCACTGCCATATTCGGTCTTTGCTATGGGGCATGATTTGATTCCCATTTGTCTCCTTGGGATCCGCTTATGTCTGCCCACGTCTGCATGTCTCCTCAACCTCCCAAACTTCATCCCCAGTCCCATAACCCCTGCAGTGTTTGACACACCATGCTTTTCCCATGATTAGCTATGAGTCTTTCTGAAAGTCTTTCTAAATTCATGGTTACAGTTTATTGAAGATAAACGAACTATGTTCAACGGGTTAAAAGTGACGCAAAACATGATTTAACCAAGTGATTAAGAAGCCTACCCCAAACTTCGCCATATTACCTCAGAAAAAAAGAGGGACTTGGGTTAGAATTGTACACTTAAAGGGTGCACTTAGCTTTTTCACTTTTAAAACAGTACAATTAAAACCCATATATGTTTCAAATTGTAGCCTACATCAGTCTTTTTGACTTTTCTTTTCTACATCAGTCGTTCGCGATGTCGTCGATAATTTCGCGCGCATATCACGTGACCCGTTTAAATAACGACTTAGCTGTTGCGCAGCAGTTGGACACAATCCCTAATGTATCAAACTGTTTATCCTGAGCAGACTTTAGTAAGACTATACAAACGGAATCTTACTATTTACGAGTTCTCCATCAATGTTTGTTTCCCTCAAACACTGGAAAGAAATACAGCGCGCGAAAGTTTCTGTCACTATAAATACTGCGTAAATATTTAATGAGGGAAGCACTGTTTCGTTCATGATTGGTCGATTTGGTTGTTGGTAAACAACTGGCTAACTTCCTGTTTGGCACGGTCTTAAAGAAGTTTAACGAAGCAAGTTAAATATTTCACACGCTATTAATTCGTTAGTCCATCATATCCATTGTTGCAAAAAGGGAACAATTTCTTAATCGTGCATTTAACACAATCACGTATGACTATCATAAAGTCACAGTCACTGAATGTGAACAAATTGGTCACTATTGTGTCACTTTTAAACACAGACTTCAGGCATTTCACTTCCACTGTTTCGTTTATCAAAGTGACAGTCAAAATTAAGCCCTGTGGAAAAAAATAAAATAAATAAATATATAAGCCAATTGATTTGCCCATTGATCAGAAGGCAACACCATAAAACAACTGGGCTCAGAAAAGAGCAAGACAAGGTACTTATCAGGTGGAGCACACACTGATAGCATTAAACATCTAATTAAATCCTGCTTGAAAGAATCAAATTAACCTCTCAGAGGTCACCCACCTCACATGGGTCTTTTCCAAACTTGCACTTTCAGCTTCCTCAAAACGCTTAGGATGTGGCTATTAAAAAAAACGGTGAAAAAAAAAAAATTGACTTTTGGGGTAAAAGCATTGGCTCATTTCATTTCCAACCAATGGCACAAATGTGTGATATATATGGCTGTTATAATATGTTAAATAAATACAATATGTATATATATAGATGACCTGAATATCAAATGAAGTAGAAGTAGAATTCGATGGGTTTGTTGCATCGAAATTGTTAATTTTTTACGTCAATCCAGCTCACATTTGCATCATTGTGCTCATTACTCATTCTAAAACTAAGAAAAAATTGTCCAAAATGGTTTGGTTTTTTTTACACATTGTGGATTGGTGGATTTTTAGTTTAATGCTTTGCTATCTTCCCAATTTCCCAATTCCCCCAAGGCTTCTTTTTTTTTTTTTTTTTTGGGTTACCATCATAATGTGCAGTGTGCATGGGCTTAAAAAAAAAAAACAAGTATTTCATAATGATCCATATTGCTGTTTTTTTTCATTCAATGATATGCTAATGTTGTAAAAAAAGCATTGTGTTACCAAATTAGCATTTGTTGAAATTAGCTAATATGGCTATTGAAAAATATAATTTAAGATGTCAGTGCTGAATCTGATAGTTAAGATTACAATGAGCTCAATGAAGTACAGAATACGTGTTTACGTTATATAATATTTATAAAAAGAAAAGAAAAAAGTAAATATGTGAAAAGATTAAGTGATAATTTTAAGTTTAATGCATGAATTAATTTACCTAAAGATTTCAAGTTAAGAGCAATTAAAATGTATGAGAACTAAATTGAAAATCTGCCAGCTCTGCTTACTTAAACTGTGAATTTCTTAACTGTGTTAAGTTTACTGTTTTACTTAACTTAACTTAATTAATAAAAAAATTTTTAATAAAAAAAATTTGTTTTGCCAACTTATTCGGGTTTACGTGTGTAACTTGCAGAAAAGTCAGGAATCAAAATATATATATTTAAATTAATTTACAGAATAAATATTCAATTATAAAAAATAAAAATAAAAATAATTTGCATATATATATTATATATATATATATATATATATATACATACACAGGCTGGGTAGGCTACTTTTAAACTGTATTTCACTACAGATTACAAAATACATGCTTTAAAAAGTAATTACCCAAGTTTTGTAACTTAACCTAAATTCTAGAAAAATTTGTAATACCAATAACACACACAAAAAAGGTAATTGCAAGTTTTGATCTCATAATTCTGACTTGCATGATATAAAGTTACAACTGCGAGTTATAAAGTCAAAATTCTCACTATATTGTGAAAAGTCAGAATTATGAGATATAAAATCGCAATATTGAGAAAAGTCATAGCTATAAATTCGCAATTGCAAGAAAAAAGGTCAGTATTGCAAGTTTTACCACAAAATTCTGACTTTATAACTTGCAATTATGAGTTATCTCCCAATTCTGATTATAACTTGCATTCTCTCAATTCTGAGAAAAGATGACAGAATGGTGAGATAAAAAGTCACTTCTACCTTTTTTTCAATTACAAAGGGACTCACAAACAACTATCACAAAATATGAAAACAGTCGTGGATTATCCAGTCATGACAGGACAGTAAAGATTCAAGGGTATGTACATTTATGAATGGGGCAACTTTAATGAATTCAGTCATTAAGATTATGTAAAACTCTATGTGAAATAGATCCGTCTTAATTTGTCAAAATTATTAAAAAGTTGCATATTCTGCAAGGGTATGAAACTTCTGAACAGAAATGTAGCTCAGCTTTTTCAGACTGTCAGAGTCGGAGAATAATCAATTGCTGTTTACATTAATTGCCCGTCACAGTTAACATTAATGTTTAAATTACTTTCAAATTCAAAGTAATCACTTTGGCAATCTAAAATACTTTTCGAATGTAACTGTAATTTGATTACCACCCATTTAAAATGTAATTGTAGTTACTCAGATTTTGTATTTTAAATACCTAATATATATCTGAAGTGTTACACAAGCAAACTCACTACCACAAATATCAAGTGCATTGCTAGATTGCAGATGTTAACAGACAAGACAAATAACGCAAGGCAACACTCATAAGGTTTCTGAATTCCCTAGCCAGCTAGCAGCAGTTGTGTGTATTTACTGGCCACCGCAGAGCTGTTTCTCATGACTCAGGCCTGAGGAGACAGGAAGGCAGAACAGCCTTTGGTGCTTACAGGCCCCTGAATTTAAAGGCCATGTCACTTACAGCTGTTCCCTACATCTGCCCAATTCTTCATTCTGACAGACAAATCAGCCTCAATTCAAGCAGCCGGTAGCAAATTCGATTTTATTGGTGCCTTGGGAGTTAACCTGTCATCTTGTTTTGCTTTACTTTTCATGTCAGTAGAATGTTGCGAGCATCACTTGAGCAGCCCCGGTGAAGTTTTTCTCATAAGCTGCTTTGTCAGGTATTAATAAACGATGTTCATTTACTTTGGCAGGAATTTGTGTTTGGAGGATTGTCATGATTAAAGAGGCGAATAACGAGAAATAACGCTTAGGAGATCATAGAGAAACTCTTCAAAGCCCACTTTTTAATGATCTCTCAGCTTTCTGGAATGGTCATGTGTGCCATGTGACATCATCAGCTCTGCGATGCTGCCAAAATCCTGCAGATATTGTAAGTATTAAACTGCCGCAATTTTTCTTTATTTAAAACTATAGCCTTTGACTTGTGAAGGGGAATGGGTGTTCAAAATCTGTTCGTTATTTCCATTTTAGCTTAATGTGTATGTGTGTGTATCCAGGCAAGAAAGTGTTTAATTATGAGGTCCCAAGCAACTATGCAAGGATTTGAGTTTGTGTGTGAAAACGAGAGCACATACCCATTCTTTGAAGATGAATCCCTATAGAGGTCTCTCTTTTCCTGTGTGGGAGAGACCAGGCCTCATTATCTCCTCCTGATTCATCCTCTACTCCCATATCATCAGTGAACATCATCCTGTGCTCGGGATGTACACGTTCACATGGGCCATATGCTTGGTAAAGTATATTCCACGTGGGTGTGTGAAAAAAAACAAAACAATACTCAATTAAAATGCTGATGGTAGGGAAGGAAATCTGCTGTCATACAGAACAACAATAGCAACGATGCATAGAAAGCTGCTTGATTGGGGGTTGATATTTACTTTGTTCTTAGAACAACAAGGAATCCCCGAAAGTTTTATGTTCAATTGTTTTGTAGTGCATTAAACCTAAACACAAACCAACTTCAAACCATTTAAGCATTTCCTTTGTGTATTTACGCCACATTTACTTGAATTACACCAATCATTAAAGCCGCAGTCTGTAAATTTTGCCTCTTTGTCGCCATAATAATTGCAGTTATTTGCAGAAATATCTTGACGTGGGTTGTGCATCGGCACGGCTCCTCAGCGCGGATGAATCTAATGTTTGACGTCAGTCACCACATCGGTGTGGATACTGTACTTGGAAGTATATGAATAAAAAAAGAATTTCCCCTGGAAAATGCCATCTGTACAGGTAAGTAACAAATCTGCCACTTTTGTTCTGACTGAGGAAAAAACCATTACTTTTCGATCGCTTAGCTTGGATTACGTTATGTGTTGTTTGTTGTTAATTGTTAATGTTAACAGCATTGCGTGACTGTGTATTTAGTGTTTATTAGAATTACCTGTAGATCTCAATTTCTGTAGCCAATCCGAAGTCTTTTATTTTGACACATATTTGTTTATACTTGATTTCTAGACTTTTAAGCATGTTGACTTATTTTGTTTCTAAGTTTGCAATGGTTCAATAAGAAATTCCCAACCATAAATGGATTGGAAAATGGATGAATGGGAAAAAAAAGAAGAAATATAGGCTGACTCATACTCCATGTTTTCTTTAGTTTTAAATATTTATGTCATGGTTTCCTCTGTCTCTTGTATGATGAATTATGATGAAATGTTCATTCTGTGAACATTTCTTCGAAGCGCATGAAGTGAAATGATTTGCAGATCATAGCTTTTATGGCAGAGACCTTTTGGATTCAGTTCATATTAGAGTAAAGTAATCATAAACAATAAAAGTAGGATATAGCCTGAGAAGAGGAGTGGTGTTGTCACTGTACACATCTGTGTGGTATGGGTCCTCTTGGGTAATTAAAAATATATCAAGCAATATATATCATCTTATAGATGTACAATGGTCTCAGCTGAATACATCAATGAGTTAGTCTGGAGGGTTTGAGGGGTTTCATTGCTTTAGGCTGATCTGAAATATGATTTGCCTCAGTTATACTGCAAACAAGTTGCTAGCAGAAGATATGGCTCTGGTTTAGAATAAATAATAAATCACTAGTTTTTATCTGCAACGAAAGATTAAACTAATATTCACGGCAAACACAGAGACTTTGATTTATATGTAAATCCTATGCCAGTGTAGCTGTAAGTTTTGTGTTGTTTTGCTAAGGTGTTTATTTTTTAATGTATTTTCTGCAATTCCAGCAGAGGGCCATGTTTGGAGTCTCATATGAGAGCTTGCCTGATCAGTAGCATTAATTTTTGTGTGATATAAATTCATTTCATTTCAGTGACTCAGAGTTTTGCATGAAAAGCCACATTTAATAGCTGAGGGCAGCAGTTAAATGAAGTAATCCTGCAATTAACACATGTCACACAATGACTTTAATAGATACTCATAACAGAACAGTGTTTAAATCATGACATACTGTGTGGCTCTGTGGCTTTCAGAAAGCAGCTTTCTGAAATATGACTTCAGTATAGGAAGGGCCACTCTGTCTTGTCCTCCCACTCATCTTCATTTAGCTCCGAAAGAGACTTTTCTCCTCAATTACTGCAAGGATTTCACCATCCACGGGGTATAAATCATTCGCACAGTCTCGTAATAACAAGATATGTCTTCATGACTGTGCTAATGACAGCATAAATTGGTTTAATCAAGGCTAGTTGTGCAAGAAAGAAAAAATCCTTGAGTCACTTGTCGGAGTAAATCTAAGATCTAAAACGGAATGACCTGTGGAGTTCTCGATTAATGATAAATCAAAATGCAATGGAATACAGGCTGGCTTTGAAGATACATGTGTGCTTTATTTAAACCTCTTTAATATAAATATATAGTGGGCCCAAAAGTCTGAGATCAGTAGAGAATATGCATCTATTTGCATTTTTAAATTGAATAAAAATGTTTTAATTTTAAATATCAGCTTGACAAAATTAAAAAAGGGTGATATATATATATATATATATAATATATATATAAATTATATTTGTAATGTTTTATAGATTTAAAATTATTGATTTTAAAGCATTAGTTCACTCAAAAAAGAAAAGAAAATTCTGTTATTAATTACTCACGGTCCAAACCTGTAAGACCTTCATTCATTTTTAGAACACAAATGAAGATATTTTTGATTAAATCAATTACCACTGTCAAGGCCCAGAAAGATAGTAAAGCCAGTGTTAAAATAATCCATGTGACTACAGTGGGTCAACCTTAATTTTATGAAGTGATGAGAATACTTTTTGTGTGCAAAAACAACAACAAAAAAATAACTTTATTCAAAAATGTCTTCTCTTCCCTGTCATTCTCCTACGCTGTTTATGTTGTAGTGAGCCAATAATGAGACACCATTCTCACGTAGAACCTGGAAGCGCTGCGCTGTCTATACAACACAAACAGTGTAGGAGAATTACAGGGAAGCAATTGTTGAATAAAGTCATTTTTTGCGCACAAATGACTCTTCATAACATTAAGGTTGAACCACTGTAGTCACATGCATTATTTTAACGATGTCTTTCCAACCTTCTGGACCTTTAAGTGTGATCTTAAGGGTGCATCACTAAAACATTTAGAATATAAAATATAAATCTTACCATCATATAACTGTAACAGCTAAAAGTGGTGCATTATTGCTAAGTAATTAATTACTGTCATTTACACAACAAGTACTTTTCCCTTGAAAAAGTAAAGTATGGGATTACTCTTAATCTTTCTGTAATTTAATTACAGTTACTTTTGATGTTACATTGAATACATTATAGACATGGATTTAACAAATGAAAAAATCAATGTCTAATGATACAATTTATGTTTTTAATGTAACCTTATAAATACTGGTCAGTTCAAGAAAAATTAATACAATCGTCAAGTCTTATATTTCGTGTCTATCCTTGTATTGTTCAACTGGTCAAGCTTGATATGGGATTTAGAGAGTAATTAGAACAGTAATCCAACTACACTGTAGAAGATGTAATTAGTAGCTAGTAATTATTTACTTTTTAACTTATCACTGATTATAGCAGATAAACTACAGCAGAACTGACTCATTCAGGTCTCAGTAAGCCTTTCTGATAATTCACAAAACAAAAGGCCCAAATTTTTTTTTTAAATAAGACCTACTTCTATGCATTATTTTATAACAAGTGCAAGGCATTGTAAAATTGGACATTTCTGTCAAGTTTTTAATTGGACAAGTCATAATACATTTTAGATGAAAATTTATTTGTTTTCATTTCATAAGGCCTATGCAATATCGGTTTATTACAGAACGAGCTCTGGGAACAGGCAAATAACCAGAGATTTCCATTTACGGAGAGGTTATATTGCAAGAATAATGAATATATTAGGATGCAGAGCTACAGCTGTGTGATTAAATGTAAACATGTTTCGGTCCTCCTGGCTCCTCTTCCCCTCCCTTAATAGAGGGATGCCTCAAATGTCACTTTGTAAAAGAAAAATAGTATCTGCATCTTCACTTTGTAATGAACTTCAGTGAGTAATTAACACCAAAAATTAGTCTTATTTCTAATTTTACAATTACATCAAAAATGTTTCTTTTCATTCATGGCTCACACACAGATATGTAATATGAGATGCAGAAAGAGTTGAATTTGCACGAACATATATCTGTGTGAGATGCTTTTGTATGATATAAACAGTCATTTATGTGGATGAAAATGACTAGGAACACAAATGATACCACATATGATTTAAACTGAATAATAAAAATGCAGAGATGGAGACTATAAGAATCTTTAATTTTCATCAATGGGCTCTTACTGAGATTTTGATAACTATGCTCATTAGGTTCTCCTTAATGAACACATCCGTCACTGGTGGAGTGCCTCAGATGTGCTCTTCAAAAAAAGGTAGGAGCAGGATAATTGTCCTGAACTTTAAAATATCCACTGCAGTGTGCAAATCCAAGAATTTCTCATGGGCTATACCTCTTTTAAATATTAACTGGAAAATAAAATTTTTGAAACAAAATATGTTGTTAAAAATAAAATGCTTCCTTTTTGTTTGTGCATGGGTGGTGTTGACAGCGCAAGTCAACTGGTAAATACATTCTTATTCATGAGACTTTTTGTAATGTAAATGCTATAATACAAATAAGATCCTGTTGGCATTGCTTTCAACTTTCCCAGCATCCTTATTACACAAAAAACAATTAAAAATGGCAAATGCACAAAAATAACATTTCATTTTATTCAACAAAAATCTAAATGTAATATTGCACAGTTTTAAAATGCAAACTTTGAGGTGTAAAAAATGGGACTTTTATCTTCTTGACTTGAGGATATCCTGGAACATGTGGTTTAAAGGGATAGTTTGCTCAATCTGCATGAACATAGTTCATGCATAATTTTGACTCAATTTACTCAAATTCCTCAATTTGTTCCAAAACTGTAACCAAACAATGGCCCACTGACTTCCATAGTATCTTTTTCCTATACTATGTAAGTCAATGGGTCCATAAACTGTTGATATTCTTCAAAATACATGGGAAGAAAGAAAGAAATACAGGTCTGGAACAACTTGAGGGTGAGTAAATGATAGAATTCTCCTTTATGGGTAAACTATCCCTTTAAAGCAAACAATCCATTTCAGTATCAGCCACTAGCCTCCATCCTCAGTTTCTTCAGGATGTCTTCTTGGCTGACAGCTGCAGTCACCTTGATAACTTTTTCTCTGGATTTGGAGCCCTATGATGCAATTGAGACCATATTAGTAATTCATTCTGTATAATGTTTCATTCTGTATATTAGGCAGGAACATGTAAATACACTATAGTCGACCTTCTCTAATGACACTTCACTCTTCTTCAGCTCCAGGACTTTGGATAAGTATCGCAGCAGCTCGGCGTTGGCCTCTCCGTCTGTCGGTGGAGCGGCGATGGCGACTCCCACCGCCTCCTCGGACACATCTGTCAAAAAAAAAAAAACAACGGTGTTGGGTGATGGACCCTCATAGATAAGCGCTATTGCTTTATTCACAAAAGTATTCTGATACTCAACCGGTGATTGCGTTTTGTTTGGCCCCGGGTTTAGCATGTATTGCTATTGCAATTGTCCCGTCTTTAACTTTAGTTACAGGACCGGGAGGTGTTTCCGGTGGTTTTGGATTGCTTTTGCTCTAAAAGCGAAAACAGTTTAAACGACAGTCAGAACATCACTGTACTACATAAAGACTAAATCAAAGTCAAAACTTGACACTCATTTAGGCTAACATCCCTTTGTAATCACGTTTAGGCTTACTGCTACTATTATTAAACCGAGTATGATTGACGTGCATACAAAATACATTAATATTCATGAAGAATCTGTTGTAATATGTAATGAGCCCTACCGTCTTGTCCTTTTTAGGCATCGTGTTGTATTGCGAGTTCACACTGTTGGAAACGGAGCTGTAAAATGTGAGTTTCCGCGTTAAAAGCGTCCGACTGCGCGATGCTGAGGGGTGTACGAGTGGGAAAAAAGATATTCGAACAAAATTGAGTACTTGGGAAAGCATGGGCTAAAAGACATACGCATTATTTAAGTATCTTGAGTGACCCGCATGAGTTTCTTGTGATAACAACACAGGTCGCGCGGATGACAACACAAGCAAGTCCGTTTAGAGCGTCAAATATGCGCGCTGAATGCGCAGAACAGAGAACAAGGCTTCAAATAATTTATCATTGTCAATTTTTTTTGTTTGAGCTAATATTGCATCTGCTGGCATAAATGACATATAACATTCATTCATTCATTCTATCTATCTATCTATCTATCTATCTATCTATCTATCTATCTATCTATCTATCTATCTATCTATCTATCTATCTATCTATCTATCTATCTATCTATCTATGTGATTCATTATATATTACATATATTATTATAATGTTATACATTTTGATAATGTATTAAAATTATTATTATTTATTTAGTTTTAATAATAATAATAACATGAAAAATGAAATGATTATATTTACATATATTATAATAATTCATATTAACGTTTTTAATAAATAGCAGTAGCTATTAGTAGTAGTTATTTTAGTATTTGTAACTGTAATAATAATAACTGTAATAAAAAATATTAAATAAAGAACTATTAGTAGTAGTAGTGTTACTATTATTATTATTATTATTAATACCATAGTTGTTGTCTAGTAGTAGTATTTGTTTTTCTTGTCTATTTTGTTCTCCTATTACAAAGTATTCCTTTCTAGAATAGAGATCCCTCCTCCAAGATGCAGTTCCTCCTATTTTCATCCAGCTAAAAACTGGCTGTTCACACTGAGGCAGGCTCAAACACTTTGTCTCACTGTTTGCACAGCTGCCAAAGAGATTCATCTTTGTCTCCAGGTGCAAGACAAACACACCATTTGGAATTCTTAAAACACTTGATTGCCTTTACCAGAGCAAACAGGAAAGTTTCATAATGGAGAACAGCTTAAGTCAAGAGGCAGAGGAAAATCCCTATCTGTGGTAAGACCTGTTTAAACTGTTTCTAACATATGGAAACTCTGTATTAAATGCGGAAAGTTTGAGCCTTGACTCAGTCTTTTCCATTCAGTTTAGCCCCGAGCGCTTTAACTAATTCAAGTAAAATAAGATGCAAAATATATTCTTCTCTCATCAAGCACTCAGGCACAGCTTTGAGTTGAGCTGACAATTGATAACTGTGTCAGATGTTTCTCACAGCTGAGCTGCTCCTCATGACTAGACTTGTCTTTACACCGACACACTTTTTTTTGATCCCAAGGTCTCATTTCAGTGTATTCTCACAAAATCCTGTGTGGGAATTATATATTCATGTAGTTTACCGATGTTTATTACACCCAAAGGCAAGCTTTTAAAAAACATTTGCACTTCAAACTTACTCGAAATAAAACATATGCGTTCTATAGAAACCTATATGAGCACAAAGTTTTTTCTAGTTTTCAGAGAACACCATCACTCAGACGTAAATGGAGAAAGCGCTATGGAGGCCTGGACGGCAACAAACTACTGGAGCCAAATAAGGAGGACGACACAAGAGGTACAAAAATAAAACACTGCAACAGTGAATCATTTAGATGCAATTTGTGAGGGCAAATCCTGAGCATTAACACTCTGCGACATTGATCTCACATCAGCTCTATACAGGAAAACTCCAAGATCAGAGTGAGAGAGCTGCTCAAACTAGACCAAATGAATGGGACAGTTCAGTAGACATTCTCGTTTAACCAGGATTGTGGTCAACATCTGGACCATAAAAATGTGCAAAGGCAGTGGGTGTGTTCTGGGGAAAAGTGATGTGGCAGATATATATAAAACTGCTACCGTATATATATATATATATATATATATATATATATAAATGAAGATTGCAAAAAAAGAATAAATAAAGATTGCAACAGCAGCTTTTTAAATTTCCTTTTAATCATCACTCAGTTGGCCTCGGAAAGCTGATGAATTATTATATGAATGAACATTATTATGAGTGCACTGAAACTAAACTTGTTCTATACTTAAATCACACAAACAATTAATACCGCCGTTTTACAAAGCTGAGTTTTTATATCAATTTCTATAGCATATTTACTATACATATTGTTTCTTTACAGAAAGTCATGTACCAAAGGCTTGTGGCAAGGAGTTAAATTCCTTAGACTATTATGGAGCACATTCACATTGTTTTGTAAACCATATTTATGTTATGTGGGTTTCCTTTAAAAGAAACACAATTAAGTTACTTTCTAGTTTCGCCCTAAGGGGTGGAAGCACCGTCTGCATAACTTCGTCTGGCATGTACCACCCGAGCTGGGCATAAAATCAACTTCCTGAGTTGAGGATGGCTGTAAGAAACCTCAAAGCATTGTAAAATGCTGTTGTTGCAAGTATCTTTTACATTATTTATTAAAACTGCTGCCCTATACATTTGCACACAGTAATATCAAATTAGTTAGAATTACTAAAAAAGAACTGTTGAGTTCTTGATAATTTACTCTTGACTTTGTATAGCTACTATTTTTTTTTACCATTGTTGTGTTTTGCAAGCTAAACATTGAAGTCTGTGTGTGACTCAAGCAAGATTTTTCACGACGAATCATATCACAAAGATCCGCCCCCTTTAGTTACTGTTGCTATGCCCGACAAGTCATGCGCTCTCACGCCACACATCATGTTCTCACGAAGTGAAAAATACTTTGTGGAGCAAAGAGGACACTGACAACACGTCCACAGACAAGACAGAACAGGTTACTTTTGATATGAAACAGTTTCATATTTAAAATATTGTAATTTTTTAAAGAAGTTTAAACAATAAATACCGTATAGCGGCTTTTTAATGTGTGACAGATCGCTGTAGCTCCTTCAAACGGCTCGTGAACCGATCATCTCTTCAAACTAGTTCATTTATAGCATCAAATAAACATGAATGAACATCAGAAGGAATGTTGTTTCAAGCACGGAAAGACGCGAATGCACACAATTTTTCAAGTTCAACTTCACCAACGTTAATCTACTAACGTTAACTCCCCAGACTGCTTTGTCGGACAAATTGGCGGATTCAGGGTTATGATTGGTTATATCGCCTGTCAATCAAACTGCTTGTGAAGGGTCAATTAAAAGTTTCACAAGGTGTTCATGATAATAAGTGTTAACAATAAAATTTTTAAAAGACCATTATTTGACATGAAAAATAGATCAGTTAATCATTAAGTTAGAAGTTAGGTCCTACATATTACTTCCCTTCCTTTGAAACCAAATAGTTGTGATTTCTTGTTGCTTTGCTGCAACAGTAGGAAGAGAATTACAATAATATATAAGAAGTTCAAAGTGGTCAATCAAAGGGAACATTGATAACCATAATGGTGAGGTTTAGGGACATCAACATCAATTTATGAAGTCAGCTTATGTGATGTTCTCTCAAACTTTTCAGTTGTATTGACAATTCAACATTCAAGATGAGTTTGGGAAATGAGTGAATAAAACTAGAGAAAGATATCTGCAGAAGTGGAGGAAATGAGTGAAAATGCCTCAAAAACTCTTTTTTTGCTTTACAAAATGGCACTCAAAGCAATCAATTACTCTTAACTTGGGTTTTCTGAGTAGCCAAAGATATGTTAATAGTACAGATTACTAGATTTGTACAATTAAGTAAAAACATTAAGTAACGTTAACTAAAAAAAACTGTGTTGTTTAACAGTGTGTTTGTTAAAGGCATAGTTCATGCAAAAAAAAAAGAAAATATTTTACTGTCATGTCCTTCCAAACCTATATGACTGTCTTTCTTCTGCAGAACACTAAAAATGTAATAGATTTCAAAGATATTTTGAACAATGTTTTAACTGTATTTGTCTATACAATGAAAGTGAATGGGGTCTGAAACAACACTGTATCCCACTCACTTTTATTATAGTTAAATACAAATTATCCAAATATAATTTTCATGTGTCTTGCACAAGAAAGAAAGTCATGAAGGTTTGGAACAATGTGATGGTAAATGATTTTCATTTTTGGGTAAACTATCCCTTTAAGATTTATTGTTCTTTTGGATGCAAGATTGAAAATAAAAATAGACAGATTACATCCATCCCCTATCCACACCATCATATGTTTTAGCTTTCAGAGAGAGTTATTGTGTGGGATTTGCTGAGGTTTTGGACAGAGAGGACAACACAACAAAAACAATATCTTAAACTTGCAAAAAACTTTGTGTCCTAGATTCTAAAATAGCCTCATATACATTCTTTGCTGAGGCAATGCTTAGTGGTTTTCAACTTCAAAAATCCTTTTTAAAACTCGCACTCACAAATAAGCACTAATCTTAATCTTTAAACCTCTCTCAAGATTCAGCAAAGGAGGATTTTTCTCATCCTGGGTTCTTATACTTTTACCCCCCACTCATTCAGAGAATGGAGAGATGACAGATGCCCTCACAAACAGGAACGCAGACCCTGTGAAGTTTACCGCTAAGGTACGTGCTGAGTCCTGTATTGCTCTCATAACCACACCCACACATAAACTATAAAACAAACCTGGAGGCGAAAACTATGACCAGCATTATTAAAAAGACTGAGGTGAGGGACATTTCAATACACCTGTGCTGATGTGCTGTTTTACAGCTTTCTAAAATGAGAACCATTCAGCTGACGTTGGCAAAAGGTTTGATTCCAGGTTCAAAGTTAAGCTCAAATGGCTTAATGTTGATTATTATTAAATAAAAATAATTTTACTTTTTTGTGGTGAGGCACTTACAATGGAAGTGAATGGGGACATTTGGGGGGGGGGGGGGGGGGGGTTAATATAAGTTTTTTTATGAAGCATCCATCCAGTTTCTACCGCTTATCCGGGGCCGGGGCCGCTTATCTCCAGCGTGTCCAAGGTCTTCCCCGGGGCCTTGTCCCGGTGGGACATGCCCAGAACACCTTCCTAGGAAGGCGTCCAAGAGGCATCCGAAACAGATGCCCGAGCCACCTCAGCTGACTCCTCTCGATGTGAAGGAGCAACGGATCTACTTTGAGCTTCTCCCGAGTGACCGAGCTCCTCACTCTATCTCTAAGGGAGTGCCCTGCCTATAAATTTATTATAGCTTGTCAAATTTGCCCATCTGGGTGTGAGCAAAAACATGCCGTCTTTGTGTGTGTCCCATTAAATGCAAATGAGCTAGTGTCCCTTTCCAGAAGAGGGCGGAGCTTTAACAGCTTGTGCTTTGGTTGCTCAACAACAACAAAGCTGGAGAATCTCACACAGCCAAAATGATGATTGTCAGTAACGTGTTCAGCCTTACTTTGTTTAAACCAGAGTCAGACACTGATGGAGAGACTCAGGAAGAAGTTACAACTTTTTGAATACAACTGAACGGTTAGTGGATAAATTTATGTAGTTTCTGTGGAGTTGATTCAACTCATCGACTAGCAGCATGTGCCGTCAAGTTAATATTTTGTGCAAATCCAGCGTTGAAATGACCCTCGTTTGTGAATCAATCCGGTGTGAAATGACGGCATGGTAACAACACTCTACTACAACAACACTTCCTCTTCTCTAAAGCACCTCAACGTGACCTCACTCCCTTTGTTGCTTGTTCTCAGGGGCAGGGTTTATGTAAATTTTATGGTTAGTGATGTCACTAACCTGGAAAGAAGCTCGTTGTAGTCCCTACCAGCCGTTAGTTGTAGTCATTAAACAGAGAATTCTTTAAAAGAAAATTTTGCACTTTGCATTGAACTTTGAGCGTCATAAGGATATTCTTTGTGCTCTAACAGCAACATTACACACTCATTAAAGTTAAAAAAGTTAAATGATAATCAACCACCTCTTTAAAAATATGTAACGCTGGAAAAAAAACTACAGTTACATATAATCAAGTATATGTGCTTTAGTATTTTAGTCAGGACGTCAAAACAAGTATACTTCTTTAAAGGACAACAAAAGGTTATCAAACAATGATTTAAAATGTACTTTAAAGTAAAACTTTTAATTTTACATTATAAAGTGCACATTTTAAAAGTGTACTTGGTCATGAAAGTGGACAGTCTTTAAATATACTTAAATTACCTACACTACAAGTACACGTCTTTTTCACAAGGGTATTGTTTACATCGTGTGGCTATAATACTGTTAGCCGTATTTCTGCGTTTTTAATAATTAAGGATATGGTATTTAACATTATTCCTCAAATGTGTTTGAATGAGCTTAACTTAACCCTGAATATTCCATTAATTACTGTGTGCTGGACATTAAAGACACAAAAACAAAAAGTTAGCATGTACTTCACCTGTAAAAAAATCCCAGCCCTGTAGACATTGTTACTGCTTGAGGCTAACATTTGTTAGCTAGCATGCTGACATGAGAGAGCAATATGTCTCAATATGTTTCCCCACAGTCCTAAACACCTGCAATTAGTTAGACTTCAAAGACATGTCTGGCACCAGCATTATGGGGCATGTATTTCATCAGGCTTCAAAAGGTGTAAAACTCTTAGATAAGCTATTCATCATTACGACTAGCCCCAAATAAAAGCTAGATCTCTTGTTTGCTCGATGCTATATATAATAGTCTATATATAGATAATTTTTTTCAGCCAAGCTCTCACTGCATGTTTTTTTATGTTACTAGGAAACAAAATCCACAGGGAACATTCCTCAACACGTGCCAAGAAATACCTTTCCATCCCAGAGGCCAGTCAATTACGTCTCTCCAGGCTCTTCAGGTGAAAGATCAAAATAAAACAATATGTGCTCTTATCTCCAGTGGCACACATTTCTGCCTCCTGTTAATTCCCTTTTGCTTTTATGTACCTTTGTACACTTGCTTTCTTTTGTTGTAATTATTACAGCTCTCATGAAGCAGCAGTTCTAGTTCGTGTTTGTTCTAACATTAAGCACTGCAATTAATTGGCCCTGCACTGCTTGATTCCATTCAAACTTTGTTTTGTACAGCATATTTTTTTTTAAAATAATTTTTTAAAAGAAAACAATGGAGGGTTAAAGTTTGAAAATCTCTCATTGACCTTTAATTGACATTAAAAGAATATGTGGCATTCTGATTGGTATTCTTTTATTTGAATTGATCTCGTCTGCCTTACCTGTATTTAAGCATTTAATTGCTGCCTTGAGATGAGATTATATTACTAAAGCGTAATTGGTTAAAGCTGAAAAAAATTAAGAGTAAGTACATAACCAGACAGATCTCCTTACCTTAGCCCGATTCACAACGCTACGCGTAATATTGTTTTCTAAATAAACTGGTGGGTTTCCACAGGAAATTCAAGCATGCAGTCATTCGTCTTAGCATTATTACGTCACGTCTGTTTATATAAAGAAGGAGTCCCAGCTAGTAGGCTAAATGGCATGTGAGGATGATGCCGGTGACGGTTCATATATAGACTTTTCACAGAGCAGCTGCAATAATGAAATTTACCATTTTGATGGCGAATTGTAATCCATAAAGGTCCAAAGGATTCGCCCGTTGTCAAAAGCAAAAATGGCTACAGAAATTGAAATCAGGTAATGCTAATGCACACTAAGTCACATAATGCTGTTAACAATTTTGTGAACAAAGTACAACAGTAGGCTAATAATAATTTGCATGGTTTCACATAATCCAAGATAAGTGATCGAATTGCAGGTTTCAAACAGAGATGGCGATAAAGAGGCATAACTTACGGACTGCAGCTTTAATTAGATGTTAAATAAATTAATAAATAAAATAAAACATTTATTTACATATGTAAAATATTATATGTAATAATATATCATTTTTAGCCATAATTTTGTATGTTCTTTACATAATATTTTATGACTACTCTACCATTCAGAAGTTTGGATTCAGTAAAACATTTTTTTAAGAGATTAATACTTATTTATACAATTAATACAGCAAGGAACAGTAAAGATGTTTACAATTTTAATAAAATGTGGTTCTTTTGAACTTTCTATTCATCAAATAATCCAGAACAAATTGTATAAATAATATAATAAAATGTGCAGCAAATCGTCATCTCAGAATGATTTCTGAAGGATCACGTGACACTGAAGACTGGAGTAATGATGCTGAAAATCCAGCTTTGACATCACAGAAATAAATTACATTTTAAATTATATTCAAACAGAAAATATTTATTTAAAATTGTAATATTTCACAATATATATGTATTTTTGATCAAATAAATGCAGCCATGGTGAGCACAATAGACTTCTTTCGAAAACCACTCCACACTTTTGAAAAAAAAAAAAAAAAAAAAAAAAAAAAAATATATATATATATATATATATAGTATAGCCTGGCAAGCACTGTCTTTTCCCTTAATGATAAATTTTTCCACTCTAATAAAATTCCCATTCTTTTCCCTAGGCGGGCCATCTTTCATTAGCAACGGAGGCACAAAAAGGACAGTACCAGAGCAGGACAAACTTCAAGCCAACCAAGCATGGCAACACTTGGGCCGACCAGAGACCCACCTAGGTCATTTTAAGAAAAAAGTGTGAGTCTCAAATGCGTAAGGGCAGCATTCACTTAACATGTTTCACAAGCTACTAGCCATATATATATTGAATACACAACACATTGTTTCCAAAAGGGCTGCGGATGTGCTCTTTGATAGTTTTGCCTCTGGTGGAAGAGTCAACTGCAGTCAGTTTTTTGAGGTACGTGAGAAGCATCATTAATATTGGCTAATATTCTACAGTGCAGGATGTCATATCTGTCTGTAATTTGGCAGGCCCTGTGGAGCTCAGGAATCATCCGAACAGACCCGCGGATTAAAGACTGCTACAGCCTGATGCGGAAGCTACAGGAAGAGGATGGCTCTGTTGACAGGAGCACTTTTCACAGGCCAGACAGGATCTTGATACCAACAGTCAAATCATGTCAAAAAACATTCTAAACACCCCTAATCTTTTGTGCTGCTAATATGCTTCATTTCTGAACATCTTGCAGGTGCGTGACAGGCTTTGTGTCTTTCATCCTGAAGGCATTGCAGGGAAGATTTGTCATTCCAGATTTCTCTACCTTCACAGAGGAAACACAAAAGCTGTTTATTAAATGCAAACAACTGTCCTCCGTGAAGGTGCGTCAAATTCGTTTCCGCTGTTGTTGTTCTTTTAATACAACATTCTGGTGAAAGAGATGCGCAAAGAAGCCTTAAAGTAGCACAGGTTATTTTCTAATTGATTGTTTTATGAAAAATATCACAATGTGACTCATTTCCTGTGTATTTGTGAACAGGAGAAAGAAAACGTAAGAGAGAGCAGCACAAAATGGGGCATTTCAGTTTGTACTGTGGATGGGCAGAGGTATCACACAGAATTCATACATATTGCATTTATATATGTATATGTGTGTGTGTGTGTGTCTGTGTGTGTGTATGTTTCTTGAGCAGTAAATCAGTATATTAGAATGATTTCTGAAGGATCATGTGACACTGAAGACTACATTAATGATGCTGAAAATTCAGCTTTGCAATAAGCTCAGCATGCTACAATATTTCACAATCTTAAAATAAAATAATAGAATACTGTTGTAAATTGTAATATTTTTCAGAATTTCTGTTTTTACTGTATTTTTGATTAAAAATGCATCCTCTGTGAGCATAAGTGACTTTTTGCGAAATGATATATATAATAAAAATAAATATATATATATATATATATATATATATATATATAATATTTCGAAAATATATATATGAAGTCTCATATATATATATATATATATATATATATAATATGTACAATTACAACTATGCTTCTTTTTTTAATACTCAAATTTAATGTTATTTACAGATTACGAGTTCAGTTTGCCAGTTGAAGTTTAAATACTGTTGTTTGTTGGACTAGACTTTCCTTAGGAGACTGGGCTGAACCTTGCATTCTGGGAGAGATATCCTGGCCTCTCATATACGGCCTCGCGGTGGACCAGCAAGGATCCGACTACGTGCACAGATTTGTAGGAATGGAGGAATATTCCAAATACGAGTCTCCATTTACCCTGACCAAGCAAGGTAAGTTCACTCAGTTCATTCCAAATATTCAATTTCCTTATGTCCAGTTCTGGTTTCAAGAACAGTTTGATGTAGATTTTTAGGCTTCTTCACTACAGAAAACTTGTTTGCAGGTGTGCCTCATAGTCCGCTGGTTGAGACAGGAGCCATTATCTGCACTTCTTTATTACAGGTAACAACGTTGCTTGTTCATAAATGAACAAAAATGCACTTTTATTGACTGTTTTTGTCCTAAAACAGCTGGCAACCAGACCAGTCACTGAGGAAGAAGAAAAGTACGAGTCTGTAAGCTTAACTTTTACATAAACAAGCTACATTTGATTAAAAAAAAAAGCATAGAGCAATCTTGAAGTAAACCATTCTCACACAGGTTTTGAATATCATCAGAAGACTGTGCAACAAAGAGCATGCAAACCTAAACTGCACCAGGTATTTTTATGAGGAATTGATTTTTTTCTGTGCTACTCTGTTTATTTGTTAGTGTTAATTTCAACTGTCTGCATTTCCATTGCAGTTATCAAAACTTGCGAAAAGACATCATCCGTCTCCACGCACTTTCATTTTATTTACAAGAGAAGAAAGTAAGTCCAGGATAATTCCTAGTAAGATCAATTTTGTTTCTATATCACAAAGCGTCTTTTAAACTCTTTGTTTTTAATAACTAAACCATTCCAGTGCTTTCCGGAAGGTGTGGGGATCAATTCTACACTGGATTTACTCTTGCAGGTATTCAGCTTGACATATTATATTCTTGAAAAGGAAAGCAACGTGATTCAATTTTAATTTTGCACATATCTTAGTGTTTATCGACAGAGGTCACCTGCGAGTCCGGCGCGGCGTTGGCCGCTACCCTGGCTAACGGAGGATTGTGCCCCCTGTCAGGTGACCAAGTGATGTCCCCACACGCTGTCCGCAGTAGCCTTTCCATGATGCAGGTGGCTGGAATGAATGATTATTCCAGAACATTTCATTTCAGGGTGAGATTGTGACTAAGATGGTAAATAATGAGTCATAATTTGTGTGATATATTGTAGGTTTAGCACCAATTCTGTTTCATTTCCACCTATCTTCGGTTTAAATTAACTCCCACAATTCTAAGGGGATAGTTTAAGTAATTAAATTTGATTACACTTTCATGTAACTAATTAAAACAGCCACGTTAATTAACAATAATGGTAACTATCAAACAGTGGAGGAGGTGTCTATGAATTCATGTCTGTAAGAATTATGTTTGTATTCCCCTACTGCCCTCTAATGGAGACAGTCCAAATTTGTTTGCTTAAGGCATATGTGCCGATTTTAAACGTGCGTATTTCACAGTGGACCTGCTGAGGATTTAAAGCTAAATTTATGTTGGATAATATATGTATTTGTATTCAGGGTTGGGGAGTAACGAAATACATGTAACTTAGTTACGTATTTAAAATACAAAATTTGAGTAACTGTATTTCATTAGTTACATTTTAAATGGGAGGTAATCAGATTACAGTTTTAGATTACCAAAGTGATTACATTCGTAAACTGTGACGGGCAATAAATGTAAACAGCATTTAATGATTCTTTGACTCTGACCGTCTGAAAAAGCATCCTAAGCTACATTTCTGCTCATAAGTTTCATACCCCTTGCAGAATATGCAGCATTTTAATCATTTTAACAAATTAAGAGGGATAATAAAAATTACATTTTTATTTAGTACTGTCCTGAATAAGATATTTAACATAACAGATGACTGAATTTATAAAAAATTGCCCCATTCAAAAGTTTGCATGTCCTTGAATCTCAACTGACATCACCTGGATGATCCACGGCTGTTTTCATGTTTTGCAATACAGTGAAAAAGGTAAAAAAAAAAAAAAAAAAACAGAAAAGATAATTGTGAATTTTTTCTTGAAATTGCGAGTTTGTATCTCACAATTCAGACTTTTTTCTGGAAAATTGCGAGTTTATAACTCATTTCTGACTTTTCTCACAATTCTGAGATTTTTTTTCTCAAAATTGAGAGTTTATATCTCAGAATTCTGACTTTTTTTCTTTCAATTCTGACATTTTGCCTCAATTGAGAGTTTATAACTTACAATTGCAACTTTATATAACGGAATTCTGAGAAAACTTTGTTACAAACTTAATAGAATTCCAAAGTATTCTAAAGTATTTAGATTAAGTTACTAAACTTGAGTAATGTAACGAAATACGTTACAAATTACTTTTTAAAGCATGTATTTTGTAATCTGTAGTGAAATACATTTTAAAAGTAACCCACCCAGCCCTGTTTGTATTCAATATCATTCTGCAATACAGACGTCTGTGCCTGCCAAATCCAGTCAGTCTGGTGTCGTGCTGATCGTGGTTCCTGGAGTTCTGGGACTCATGTGCTGGTCACCTGGGCTGGATTGCAATGGAAATTCCTGGAGGGGTGTCCATTTCTGTGAGGTAAGGTACTGGATCAATATTTTTTTTGTATTTATGGATCTGTTGTATTTTTGTAACTGCATTTTTGCAATAAAGATGTTTACATGCCATTAAAAAGCTATATAACTACTACTACTACTGGATCAATATAAAGTTAGGCCCATTGAAAACAAAATATTCTGGCGTTCAGTATATTTCTTAGCTTTTATGTTTTTCAAAATTCTAATGAAATTAACTTTTAGCTGATATATGCATTTAAAATTGTTTTTCTCGACCAAAATTTTTGATGACTCATCCTGCACTATAAATTTCTGCCCAATCACATTCTCTTTTGTATAATAATGCCTCTCCCCCTAACACCATAGCCTCTGACTAGCCCAAAAGTCTATTGGTCTATTGAAAAATAGGAGCTGGTCATAGGAAAATGGTGACTATTTATTGTCTGTTTTTGTCAAAGGAGCTGGTTTCAACCTTCCAGCTGCACAGTTTTGACATCAGGACTCCTTTCAGACAGGTGCTGTGTTACAGACAGTGGAAGGTGGAGTCAGAGGTCTGGTTACTTCTTTTCTTTTCTTTTTTCGGAATGTTATTTATTTATTTAAATAATGTATGTAAATTTTTGATATTGTTGGGGGATATGGAGGTAAATAAATATATTGCTTTCTTGAAATACAGGGATACCACATCATGAATGTACTCTTAGCTGCTTACAGAGGGGACATGGTGTCTCTGCGCAGGTAGGATCACCAATATATGTCCATTATACCATGTAAACATCAGACATTATATGTGGATACACATTTTAAACAATATATTATTAACAAAGTATATTAAGATAATATAAACATCAATATTATACATTTAATTAATATAGGACTATATGTATAAGTGATATATTATACTAATTATAATTAAACTGTATTTAGATATGATGGTAATTACGGTATTATAAGTAATCAGATTACTTTTTTAAGTAACAAGTAAATTAACGCATTTAACTATTAAATTTACAACATATTTGAGTTACTATTTCAAAAAAGTAATGCAAGTTACTTTGTTTTCTAAATTATTGACTGACCCCTCTCCTGTCCCTATGTTGAGAGAAATCGAGAGTAAGTTCAGAGGCGTTGTGCGCTGTGTGAACATGATGGTTATTCTAGACTAGTTCTAGACTAAATGTGAGCATACATTTACTCATTTACTTCTTCTCATGCATCCTGTTCTTCTGTATTCCTTTCATTACAGCTGACTTGTTCGTTTGAGCTGCGCCCTCTACTGTACAGGCGTGAATTTACATTTCCTTCAGCCTGAGGCTTATTCATTTCATTTTTGGTGTGAAAGGACCTTTACATTTGCCAAAAAACAGAACTTTTTTTGTTATAATAGCAAACAAACAGCCCAGATGAGAAAAAGCAATGCAAAAGTAATGTGACACATTACTTTCCATAAAAGTAACCAATGCAATTACTTACTCGGGAGTAATGCAATATTTCCTCAACACAATCCTATATATATATATAAAACCCTTAATTTAATAAATAACCTTCAATTAAAAACATTATTGATTTGATGTCACCATAGCAAAAACTTGAATTAAGTTTGTTTGTGGTGAACTACACTGAAAACATTCCTCTCTCATAGGTACCTTCTGTCAGGAGCAGATGTGAATGCAGTGGATTATGATGGACGGTCAGCGCTGCACGTCGCAGCCTCTGAGGGCCGTCTGGATGTCATCAAGTTCCTGGTGGAGAACGCAGGTGCAAACTACACACTCAAGGACAGGTAACTTTGTCAAAAACATGTATAATATGACTACTGTGACATGTTACACCATGCCAACAGGACTAATCTATGCTGTGCTGATGTTCACAGGTGGGGTAACACCGCCTTACAGGAGGCCGTGAGATGCAATCAAGAACCTGCCATCCAGTGTCTGAAGAAATACACAGATTATGAAGAGAGTTTATGATTAAATATCAACAACTCACTGGATGCACAAATTTACAGTGGATATTTACATTCGAAATAGGTACAGAAAGGTAGATATGGGTTATATTTAGAATGACAAACACTCACGGCTTATTAGGAATTATTGAAGAGACTGAAATGTTGTTTTCCCAATAAATGCAGCAGCAGCATGGGTTTTCTGATTCAACACTCCAGCATCATGAATGCATCTGCACTAATTACAGTGTCATCATATTTTTGCTGTAGCTGTTGGGTAAACAACTGAATGCAATCGAACCATGTTCTCAAGGGTATTTTCCTAAATGTCAGGTTGGGGCAAGTCACATATTTGATTAATGCTGAAAACAGTTGTACTGCATTTGTTTGGTCAATTTAATGCATCCTTGAATAATAAAGTGTTCATTTCTTCTTTTTATTTTGCTTACCATAAACTTTTAAATTTTAGTGTATCACAGTTTCTACAGAAATTTTAAGCAGCAAAAACTGTTTTCAACATTGATGTTGAATTTAAAATTTCACAGTAATTACTTACATCTCAAAATATATTAAAATAAAAAGCAGGTTCTTTTATTTTGTAATAATGTTTTTTTTTGTTTGTTTTTTTTTTTTTACAATATTACTATTTTACAGTATTTCTTTATCAAATGAATGCATCCTTGGTGAGCATAGAAATTTTTTATTTTTTATACCAAAAATGTTTTGTACATTACATATTGTACAATGCCAGTTAATGCCCAATAGTTCAAGATGTGCCTATACAGAAATTGACTTTTTTTAAAAAACATCCTGAAAAAATTAAGTGGAATAAAAGATGTGAAACCTCTTCCCTGTAGACTAGTTATTAATGGAAACTTTCATTTTGGCTAACACTGGCCTACATCTTCAAAACCTGTCCTCTGTATCACCTTCCAGTGAAATTTTGCAGTTGACACACACCAGTAACCGATGAGTGACCTCTAGGACCGTCACAGCTGCAGGATCTCGGCACAGCCCCACCAATCAAATCTGGGCAATGTCCCAAGGTGCAAAATAACAGTATACATTGCGACGGACGGAAGAGGGTGGAGAGCAATGTGGACTCACGGGCAGAGATAGTACACAGACCGAGCCATCCCGATACGTTTGTTCATGTGAAATATTTGAGGACGAACGCGGATAAGAATGTCAGTGGCCGGACTGAAGAAACAGTTTCACAAAGCAAGTCAGGTAATACGAAGCTTTTGTGCGACGATGCAAACAAGATTTGTTTTAGTGATCGAGACATTTCTTTAAAGTGATACAGCCCTAAAAGATATGTAGGCTATTTGTTAACAGTGCTTTTAAAGAGTTTTAGTACTTTTGTGACATACCGCGTTTGTTGACTGCGTGAATATTGTAATAGCAATGCCCGAATCGTGAATCAATTGTTCTTTTGAGTCGGCTCTTTTGACTGAATCAATCGAACCTCTTCACGAGCGAGTCGGACTGAATCGGTCCGGTGGTTTTCGAGTGAACAACTCGATTCATTCAATCTAGAGCAGCAATGTCACAGAAAAAAAGTTATAAATAAAAAACAAAGTTTTATTTAGGTTGTAAATGACTTTTTTTCTGAATAGCAGCAGCGATCTGACCCGAGACATTTAAAGTTCAATGAACACCCTTAAAAATTTCGCTAACGATGTGCCGTGTTTTGATGATGACGTATTTACCTCACGACGTAAAGAATAGCCGAATCTGATTTTTGAACCGATTCTTTGAAGCAATGCGTTCGAAGGAACCGATTCGCAGACATAAATAGGACTTTCTCTCTGTTCCTCACATCTAGAGCAACTGTAGCCAACCGTGTGTAACCTGACGGCCCAGTTAATGATGAATTGCCTTACTGTTCAAAACCACCAAGCATGATGGAAACGTGCAATATTAAGATAAATAGGGCACTGGATTATATGCAAATGTTTAAATGGAGTAATGCAACACTAGAACTGTGCTTCTCCCACCTTATTTAATCAAACATGTCCTTTTGTTGTGTTGCTGAATCAGTGTTACTGCAAAGGTTTGAGGACTGAGTGTGCTAATATGAAAACTAGTGAGAAACATGCACATGGGTGTTGTCTGTTTCTTGGATCCAAAGTCCACTTACTATCTGCTATTGTTTTTGTTCATATCAAGTTTATGGATTATAAATCTTTACTGGAATTTTTGATAAAGCCCGGTCATTCACTCCTGGAGGTTTAGTTTACATTATTAGGGACAGTTTCTAGGTCCTCAAGTCACCAAAGCATGTTTTCCAAGGTCACATTCTTTCGATTCATTCATGGCAATCTGAATCCTCTTACTGTTTTCATTGGCCAAACAACTGACCTTCATGAACAGTTTTGCTTACAAACCACAGGAAACAGATGCTCAGACATCACATTGTGTTAAAAATGGAAAGCCTTACGGATTTCCTGGTTTTGTTTTGAAATGTTGTAGATGTTGGACTGTGTTGTGATCGGATCAGCCGCTCTTTATCATATCATTGTGTAAATATTGCAATTATAAGACAGCTCTTTCAGTAGTGTTCTTAATATATCTTAAGTTATATTTTAACTTTAGTTAATTTTAACACATAATATTCTTCATATATAATATAGAGGTTATTTGTTATGAAAGCTATTGTGTCAAAATAGCCAAATGTACATCTGATTAATTTCCTAATTGTATATTGAGTCTGATAACATATCTCAACTCAAATATCTAAGTCCACTCAACAAATAAGTGATATTAGTGATTTTTTCCAAATTTGATTATCTTTGCAGTTGCTAAAGGAAAAGATCAATGGAGTTGAAGGAACAAAACTGGATGAGGAATTCCTCAACATGGAAAGGGTATACATATTAATCCCAACAAAATATAGTTTATTTGACATATTATAGATCTGGATGCATCAAAAAGTTTTTTTTTTCTTTGTCTATTTTAATGATTGCTTTATTGTAGAAAACTGATATTACCCACAAAATGATTCTCGACCTTGTTCCAAAAACTATAGGATATCTTCAGCCAAACCCAGGTATTTATATATTTAATAATAAAGGTTATTTTTTTAAGGTTGAGCTATATAATTATATGTCGCTGATTTTCCTTTTATGTTCTTCAAGCATACAGAGCAAAGCTCAGCATGCTCAACACGGTGTCCAAAATGCGTGGACAGGTGAAGGCTGGTGGCTATCCACAGACAGAGGGCATTCTGGGAGATTGCATGTTGCACTATGGCAATGAGCTTGGAGCCGAGTCTGGTTTTGGTATGTTTAAGACAAAGAATGAAGCACAGTGATGTTTTTTACTACTTTAAAAATGTCAAAATACCACTTTTGAGTTTTGCTACCATTGTAGGTTATGCTCTGCTTGAAATGGGAGAAGCATTGAAACAAGTAGCGCAGGCAAGAGACTGTATGGATGTGCGAGTGAAACGAACCTTCATTGATCCTCTGCAGTCCCTACAGCAAAAAGAGCTGAAGGAAATTGGGGTCAGTCTTGAATATAATGTTGTAAATGAGCATTATGGTATCATATGTATACCTGGCTTCAATTTACTAATGTTCAGATTATCTGTCCTTTTGCAGATGCATTTAATCCGCAGCATAAAAACATTAATTATGATTGTGTGGCTTTAAATGTATTCTGAGCATTTGAAGTGAAAATAGTATGTATTTTTGCTAGGCATAACCACAGCTTTCCTTCTTTTTCTGGTTGTCAGTATCATCTGAGAAAACTTGAAGGCCGCCGTCTAGATTTTGATTACAAGAAGAGACGTAAAGGAAAGATTTCAGACTCCGAAATTAAGAAAGCATTCGAGAAGTTTGAAGAATCCAAAGAACTGGCTGAGAGAAGCATGTTTAATCTCCTGGAGAGAGATGTAAGTTAGAATAACATTGAAAGTATTGGCCGTGACATAATTTTGAGTTTGTTTGATTTGTTTTACAAAAGCACAATGTTTTTGTGTTACTGTGGGTTTACAGAAATAAAAGTAGGCCCTTCACAGTTTCGAATGATGTATTACTAAATTGAACATTTGACATTTTGCTTTAGGTACAACGGATGCAACACCTCTCAGGTCTTTTAGGAGCAGCGATAGACTACCACCGCCAGTCATGCCAGATTCTAGAAAATCTCAGGAGCAATTTGCAGAGCAGGTTAGAATCATGATTAGTCTGCAGACGTCAGATTCCCTGTACTAACCTTGGTTTCATTTAATGTGCCCTCTTATTTTTATCCTGTGTATAGGATAACAGATGCAAGCAATCAACCCAGAAGGGAATTTGCATCTAAATCAGCTGCGAGCACAGTTTGCTACACAGATACTTATGGATTTTCCACATGCTCATCTGGACAGTCATCAGGTGTGGTAATAGGTTATTTGATTAGATTAAACATGAACTGTTTACAAACTGTTTCTGAATTCTCTCCGAGCTGAAATACTGTATTATGCACCACAGATACTGAGATCACTGAAGCTTTGAGTGAAAAATGCAAGTAACTTTAAATGTGATACAGAAACTCTCACTCTTTTTATTAGGTAGTTGGAAGTAACCCAGCAAGCATTGCTACTAATGTCTTTCGATCTTACTTTAACAGATGCCCCGGTCGTGGTTCACCGTCCTGTGATTCACCCTCCTGATAAAGTCACCATTAAATCTCATGCCAAAACAGACATGCCAACCAGCAACAGTGAGTAAGATCATTTAGCCTCCCAGAAAATGATCGAAAAATGGCTGTCCCGTATTTATACAGGACATTCAAAAGTTTTAAAGAAATTGATATTTTTATTCATCAAAGATGCATTCAATTGATCAAAAGTGACAATAAAGACATTCATAATGTAATGTTACAAAAGATGCTATTTTAAGTAAATGGGGTGCTTTTAAACTCTCTATTCATCAAAGAATCCTGAAAAAATATATATTATGGTTTCCACAAAAATATTAAACGGCACAACTGTTTTCAATAAATGTTTCTTGAGCAGCAAATCAGCATATTAGAATGATTTCTGAAGGATCATGTGACACTGAAGACTGGAGTAATGATGCTGAAAATTCAGCTTTACCATCAAAGCAATAAATTACATTTTAAAATACAAAATAGTTCTTTTAAATTGTAATAATATTTCACAATATTACTGTTTTTACTCTAATAGTCTTTGTAAGCATAAGAGACATATTTAAAAATCATCCCATTTATATAATTAGGACAGGTCAAAATAACACTAAATAATGAGTTAATGCTATTTTTTAATTCAGTTTACATAATGCTTCCTTATTTTAGTTTTTAGAGGTTTTAATATCGATTTGCAATGTGGTATCAGACTTTAAGTTTCTATCTTAAATTTAAATAATATAATAGTAACACTTAAATAAAGGAAAACTCGCATATTTGTATTAAACATTACAATGTGTCTGTTTAGTTTTCGTTGGGACAGAAGTTAAATAAAGCTTAATTTCTTAATGTGTACTAGATGATAGCGCTCCCCCCTTGGATCAGCCTTGCTGTCGGGCACTTTACAGTTTCCAGCCAGAAAACCAGGGAGAGCTGGGCTTTAAGGAGGGTGACATCATCATTCTGACCGGCCAGATTGATGAGAACTGGTATGAGGGAATGAACCGAGGAGAGTCTGGCTTATTTCCCATGAACTACGTCAAAATCCTTGTACCTCTGCCACAGTGACCGCAGGAAAGCACTGCTGCTGGACAACATGAACTTTTCCAGTTTTTGGAGATTCAGAAAATGATTTGATAAAGGTTAATGTGTCAAGCACTTCTGAGCCCTTGCTGTACACTTTTATCTGTATCATCACTATGCAATGTCATCAACCCTGCCTTGTATTCCTTATTTGATTTTTTTTTTTTTTTTTTAATGAATCTAAAAATGTTGAATAAATATGCTGCTATATTAAACTCTTAAGCATCCTTTATGTTATATGTGCACTATAAATGTTAATGAAATAAAGTCCCAATGTAGACTGAACTGCATTACAATCTGCTAGCATAATTATCCAGTGTTCTCACTATGAATGTTGACATTATTGTATAATAACTTGTTTACATGTTATTTAATCGAAATATTTGAACGTATATTCCTTCTCAGGCGTGTTTATTAATGTAAACTTTGCCACAGAAACACAATGATACATTGTTGCCCTCCCAACACTGGCGTTGCTGTAATTCCGAACGTTTGCCTGTTTTGAACCCAGCGGCGTGCCGTAGTGGCGGTTCCTTACAGGAGCCACGGATGTTCAAACTCTGTTGATATGACAAAGTTTTACTTTCAAATAAAAGGATACATTTACTCAACCATCGTGGATGTATTGTGAAGTGTTTACCAGCATAGCGTTCAAATTTTCCGCACTTTTTATAGTCTAAACCAAGGGTAAGTAGCTAGCTGCTGCTAATCAGCTGATGAAAGCTGAAACTATTAGCACAACAACACGAAAAGCAACAAATAAGTGCGAATTGGAGAATAAGACAATAACAAGCGTTACGGGATCACTGAAATGTTTTAGAATTAGCTGTTAAAGTCACTTTTATGAAACTGAATTTGATTATTTAAAGTTAAAAGAGGATTGTCATGAACTAGCTACGTTGCTTGTTGGCTAACTTGTATATAATTTAGTCAAATGTCATTTTAAACATTGTTATGGCACAATTCAGACTCCAAATAATAAGCCAAACTAAGACTTAACACCATGAATGTTAATAATTTGCTGTCTATGCAAAAAAAAGTAATCTTGCTTATCATAAAATATAAAAAAAATTGCCAAAGCAATTTAAAGTGGGATTTCATAATTATTTTTGTCGTGTACTGTTTTTTTTTTTCCTTGAAGTGAAATATTATTCGTGTCGCGCGCCTGACAGCTGTCCCCCTTTCTTTCTCCTGGCAGCCGTTGCTATGGAGGACGTCACGCGGCTGGTGTCGTCCGGTGACTGTCTGAAGATTTGGGACTCGACCTCCATGACGGTGGTGGAGCAGTTCAACCCTCACAGTGCCACACATCCAGTGGCTCAAGTGTGCTGGAGCAGCAGCAGTATCCTCTCTCGTGAAATCACTCACATGTCCCACAGTAATGCCAGTATGCATCACACATGATCATGTTTATTTGTAGCATCTGTTAGAACAGATATTCCCTGTTTACTAAAGTGTGCAATTTTCTCTGTAAAGTTTCACCTTACAGAATTGATTGGTCTGCCATTGGTTGGACCAAGAGTTTTCAAATGAGTATGGGGAAAAGTTAAGAAAAACAATGTAAAATGTAAATAAATAAATAAATAAAATAATACAAAGATATAAATAAATAATAAAATAATATTAAAGTCACCATAAAATCAAAATTGACTTTTTTTTATGGAATATTGCAGTATTTATTATTATTCTTATTTATTATTCCATTAAAAAATGTGTAAGATTATTTATTTTTTTTATATTTCACCCAGCCTGCATTTACTTGGTCCAAAATACAGTAAACATTAATATTGCGAAATATTATTGCAATTTAAAATGACTGTTTTCTATTTGAAAATATTTTAAAATGTAATTTATTTCTGTGATGTCAAAGCTGAATTTTCAGCGTCCTTCATAAATCTTTCTGAGATGATGAAGAAGAAACATTTGTTATTATTATCAGTGTTGAAAACAGTTGTGCACAATTTTTTCTGGATTCTTGGATGAATAGAAAGTTCAAAAGAACAGCATTTATCTGAATTTATAGAATCTTTTGTAACATTATAACTGTGGCATTTGATCAATTTAATGCGTCCTTGCTGAATAATTAATAAGTATTATTATAAGTATGAAATTCTTTAAAAAAAAAAACTTATCGACCCTAAACTTTTGAACAGTAGTGTATAATGTTACAAAAGCTTTGTATTTCAGATAAATACTCTTGCTTTTTTTACTTAAAAATTCTAAATTTTGGCATCACAGAAATAGATTACATTTTATAATATATTCAAATAGAAAACAGTTATTTGAAATTGTAATAATATTTCACAATATTACTGTTTTTCTGTTTTGACCAAGTAAACAGTGTTTGCAGTGTATGTCACAAAAAGGCAGAAAAGACTCACAACTTCTATTTCATGTCGACTTTAAAATAAATGCATAAATAATTAAATAAAAATAGAAATTAATGAATAAAATGATATTAAAAGAAATAAAATGGTTAAAATAAATAATTGGAATAACATTAATAAATAATAAAAAATATATAGAATAAAATAAAACTAGTTTAAATAAATAATGCATAAATTTAATGTCACTCAATAGAGACAAGATTTTTCAAATTATACTTTAAATTGGTATAGTATATTGTATACCAATTTAAATTAGTCTAAGTGGTCTTTATACATGAAAATATATAGTTGCCTTTTAAAATTTAGGATGGGGGAAGCATTAAGATGATCATATTTGGGTGTTTGTGGCATCTAAAAAATTTAAAACCCTTGAGAAACATGGTGCATATTTATTAATAAAATAGTGTTTAGTTTTCTTATTATTTCATAGATTAAAGGGCTTTGCCTTGACAGCGTTCAGATCAGTACCTGGTCAGTGCCAGCAGTATTGGGGACAAGCTGGTGGTTTCCAGTCTCAAGTCGTCACCGGTTCCAGTGATGGAGCTGGGTGAAGGGGTAAGCTGACAAACTTGATATCATATCTCAATATATCTTGGTTATGTGTGTCTCATAATGGCGTTTTGTTTATAGAAAAAACAAACCCGTGTCAGTCTGAACTCCACATCACAGTTCCTTGTCAGCGGAGGACTGGATAGCAGCATTAATATCTGGGACCTAAAGACAAAAAGGTTGCATCGAACCCTAAAGGTAGGGTTTCAAACCCTTTGTAGTCGTACATCTGGCATATTTCAGGTCTAAGTGGTAACAAGTTTTAAAAGACACTCAGGGGATGGTTTAGATCATCTATTAGACAGACATCTTCATACTAATCCATTTCCTTTCTCTCTTTCTGTATAGGACCACAAGGAGGAAGTGACGTGTGTGTCTTTTAATGGAGGCGATAGCTACATAGCATCAGGCTCCACTAGTGGAGATATCATCCTCCACAGTATCACAACCAACCTGTCCAGCAAACCCTTCGGCCATGGGCCAAATGTGGTGCGTTTGACATCTTTAGCCATACAAAAAATAATTAAATGTGGCATATTTTTTAACTTCCAGGTTTGCTTGGCTTGTTTGTAGGGCTGAACAGTTAAAAAAAAAAATATCAATAATGATCATTTTAATTATATGATGATATATTTAATTATAATGATATTATATGTAATTAAATATATAATTGGTAGCAGAATCCGATAGGTAGCATTATTTGGCACCTGGCCACATTGAGGTCTCTTTCACCCTTGAACGGACAAAAAAAAAACAAGATTATGCCAAATTTCCTGTTTTGTCGAGGATCCTCATGAGCACAGTCTTAAATTAGTTAAATAAAGTCTTAAATGAACTCAAAGAGTTGTGGAAAAAATGTGTATCAGATCCGCAGCAGGTCTTAAAGTGACAGCAGCCTAATAAACCTGCCACAGTCTGCCATTAATGTTAATCAAAGAACAAAAGAAAAAGAAAATCAATCAAGCTCTAAATTGAGTAACTTTTGTAGCTTTAATGAAAATTCATCTAAATTTTAATCCAAATTATGCAGTGAAGTGTTTGATAACGGCTTTAAATTCTGGATATTTCCTACCTGTTATATCAAATATTTCAAATCTACTATTTTTCTATGTTGTTTCTCCATTAAATTGGAGATTAAATGTTAAATTATTGCAACATAAAAATATTTGAAAACTTTAATATTAATTACAGAAAAATGTGCGATTAATTAGTTCATTTTTTAATCACTTGACAGCACTACATTATTATCATGAAATAATTGTAAAATTACAATACTAATATTTTTGGCAAACGTTAAACCATTAAGCTTTTATTTAGGTTGAAAGCCACAGAAAGCCAATTAAAGTTTCTGTAACAGCTGGATTATAAATGCTTCTCATTAAAAGTTTGGGGAAGATGGTTTGTGCATGTTATGTTTCCAAATGCATGTAATATGCGACTCAAACTTAAAGCACACGCAGAGATGGTGTGGAGCAACATTTACTGTGACCCGAGCCGTTCTGAGATGCTGAAAACACAGTGGAAAATGAGCTGCTCGCTTGTGATTGAACACTCTGAAACACGCTTCTATGTCTATTTATTTAATTAATTGATAATCACACTAAGCCATATCTGTTTTTAGTTTCATTTCAATCAATTGTGCAGACCTAATCTAAAATGCACCATGTGATCTCTCTCCAGCCAATCCATGATCTGAGGTACTCACTGGTGAAAAGGTCCCTGCTGGGCACTGTATCTGACAGTGGCTCTGTGGCACTCTGGGACGCCAACACTCAAAAGGAGCTTCACTTGTTCGAGGGGGCGCACAAAGCCCCGTGTTCAGGGTTGGCCTTCTCCCCAGCTAATGATTTGCTCTTCATCACTGTGGGGCTTGATAAGAAGATCGTCTGCTACGACACCTCCAGCAAAATGTAAGAGAAAAAAATCATCTCATTTAGTATGCATTTTGGACATTGGAGTTGAATTTTGTTAATCAATTTAATGTGTTTTCGTATCCCCACAGGGTGTTTCGTAATAAGCAGGTGGAGTCTCCACTCACAGCCATTGATTTTACCCCAGATGGGGCTGGACTGGTTGTGGGTTCAACGCAGGGCAGGATCTACCTGTACGATTTGAGAAACCTCAGCGCGCCTATCAAAATCACCACGGCTCACAAGACGTCAGTGACTTGCATTCGCTTCCAGAACTCCACCTCTAAGTTAAAGGTACAGCTGTCTTCGTTGTGTACATAAACACACTTCTACTGAACCACCCTTCATGTTTCATGCGAGGTTGTGTTTGTTTCCGTTAAACTGACTTATCTCCTTATCACCATAACAGAAATGAATGAAAATGGGGGACAACATTCAAAACATTGGGACAAAAATAACACACATATGTTTAAATATACATATATCATATAATTTATTTATTTCTGATGATATAGCTGTAAAAATTATGTTCTACCAATTGATGAAAGTGTAAAACATGCAGTGCATTTTATGTGAAATTAGTTTTTATTTATTTACTTTTGACATTTTTTGTAACATCTATGTATGTAACATGCATTATATATAAATGAAGAATGTTTATTTAATTTGAACTAACTTAATTCAATTGTAATTAATGTATTATGATTTTGTGAAAAAAAAGTAAATTTTGTAGTTTTAAAATATAGTTTTAAAAATCTGTTCTAGGAATAATTAATTATTCAGATTATATATACAATTCAGTTTTATATAAAACTAGAAATTTTATTTCATATAATTATTTCTTAATATTTATGTATGTTTTGTAATATCTCATATGATTTTAAAACAGTCTGTCCTTGGATTAATTATTCAAATCGTTCTGATGGAGAATATGTTTGAATTAATTGATTAAAATGTGTAGCATGCTTTGTGTTTTTATAAATTTAGATTTTTTATTTCATTTGTTTGAATTAATTCAAATAAATGTTAATGTCTTAAATGTCATTTATTTATTTTACATTTTTTTTGTTAAATCCGATATAGTTTAAAAAATCTGCTCTAGGAAATTGTAATTATATAAAGTATGTATGTAGCATGCAGTGTTTTATAAGAAATTAGACATTGTCTTTTATTAGTTTTAATTATTAATTTATTTATTGAATTACTAGAAAAAATATAAAATACCTCTGAAAGCCAAATATTGCTCCTATATTCAACAATGTTTACCTTTGACTATAATGCATATTAAAAAATGGCCCTGTTTCTACAGTCCACTAAAACATCCAGCAAATCTTCTCAATCAAATAAGCGGGTTTCAGTAAAACTGAGCGGTCACCAGACGGGACCTTCCACTCCAACATCTACAGTTCCACCCAGTGTGCCTGGCTCTGAATTTCCTGGAGATGGCCAAGCCCAAGTCACAGGTCAGCCTTCTCCTTTATGGTTACCGAAGGTTTTATTTCGTATTCAGTACGCATAGTAGCTCAGTTAGCATATAAAGCCTTGTATATGACTTTTGTAATGGTTTTGTAGGCACTGTAGGTGAGGTTTTCTCCCGAGAGGCAGAGGGACAGCACAGTCAAGATCAGCTGCCCAGTGTGGAGAAATTTAGCAGCATTGCTCGGAACAGCCTAAACCTGGATATTTTCTCCCCACTTAATGAAGGTAAAATCACTGATGTTGCTTCTTTTGCATTTCTCATGTATTGTCCAGTGTATTGTCATTTCATGGTTCCAAAATGTCCTTTTCCATCTTCTCTGCAGGTTGCAAAACACATGGTTTTGGTGATACTCCAGCTTCAAGAAATGGTGGGTGTTTTCAACTTTTTGTATATTATGTTCAATTACATTTGGCAAAGTTCAAGAGATAACGAATATGCAGTGTAATGATTACATGGCTCAATGATTGTTTGGCCTCTAGGAGGCAGTGTAGATGTGTTCTCGAGGGAAGCAGAAGGCCAGCACAGTACAGACCGGTTCAGAGGCGGCAGAAACAGCTTGGACATCTTTTCACCTGTACGAGATGGTGAGGGAACTTTTCCAACCGCTCTTTCACAGCTTTCTACATTTCATTCCTGTGATGCTAAGCTGAATTTTCAGCATCATTACTCCAGTCTTCAGTATGATGTGATCGTTCAGAAATCATTCTAATATGCTGATTTGCTGGGCAAAAAAACATTTCCTATTATCATTGTCAATGCTTAAAACAGTTGTGCTGCTCAATATTTTTGTGGAAACTGATATATATATATATATATTTTTTTAAATATTCTTTGAAAAGAACAGCATTTAGATACACACATTCTAATTAGTGCTATCAAATCGATTAATCACAGTTAATTGCATCTAACATAAAAGTGTCTGTGTGTATATATACATATACACTCACACACATATATATATATATATATATATAAAGATGTAAACACACACATAGAGAGACAATCTATTGATATTATGTAAACAAACTTATTTTAGATGCGATTAGAGTTGACAGCACTAAAACTAAATACTAATTAAAGCTTATCTCTCTAGATTACAAAGGACACAGACTGAGTGATGTATCAAGTGGAAAGAAAGGCAAGTTTGTACAAACTACATTATAATACACTAATGAACAAAACAACATGGTTTTACTTACCTTTACCAACATAAGCACTTCCTGTGTTACTAGACTTTGAATACCTACCTCATTTCCCTGGTGGGTCGTCCCAGAGGAAGACCCCATTGGGCACTCCAGGCAGTCGCTGCTACAGTCCATCTGTGGTTCAGACTCCTCCACCAATCAAAGAGGAAGAGCCCATCACTACCCCACCACAACAGACTGATGTACAGAATGGCACCAAGGTCCAACTCGTTTTGTTCATCATCCAGCACATTTTTGTATTCATGAATTCAACGTTTTTCCTCTGGATTATTGACAGGTGGAGAAGAATAACGGCCTCCGCCAGGAGTATGATGTCATAACCACGCCCCCTGCTGCTCAGAGCACACGCGTTCAGTCCGCGCAGCCGTTCAACACACCTGAGGCCAGTCAGAGAAGAGACCTGCCCACCCAGCTCACCTATGATTCGCCTGTCAGCAGAGCTCCTCCTGCAGCTTCACCCGGTATGTTTGAATGGAGCACAATTAGATTAAAAGTCATTTCATTTGGACACAATGTGTGATGGATGTTTTGATCTAAAGCTCCAGCAGCAGCAGTCGAATCTGGAGCCGAGGGCCGGGGAGCTCCACTCACCTCCGTTCAGATGAACTTTGTCCGTAACATGATCCATGAGGCACTGGAGGACTTTAGGTGAGTCTCCACATATTTGTTATAAGAGTCATTTAGAGATCACAGACAATTTTTAAATATTTTATAATGTAATTTATTCAAGTGATGCAAAGCCAGAAAATCAGAGCATCTGCTAGAAGCGACTGTTCAGTTAAATTTGAGAAAACTGCCTTTGGAGAGTCAGCTTTTTCATTTAGAGCAGCAGGAAGATGGAATTTTGTGCCTGTTCATGTTAGAGAATGTACATCACTTAGTTCATTTAAAACTGCACTTCAAATATGGCTTAAGGAAAATCAGTCATGGACACAATTTTTTTTTTTTTTTTGATTTGATACTGCTGGATTGTAATGGAATGTTATAATTTTTTGTAAAAACATCCTGTCCAGGAACTACGGATGCAAATTAGCTGTTGAGCTAACTATGGCACGAAATTTGTTTTGTGCATGGTTCCTGTTAAATAAATAAAATAAAGTAAAGATAAAGAATTTTCAGCATCATTACTGAACTCTTCAATGTCACATGATCCTTCCGAAATGATTCTGATATCCTGATTTTGGTGCTCAAGAAACATTTATTATTATTATCAAATTTGAAAAAGTTGCTGATTAATATATTGGTGCAAACTATGATACATTTTTTCTTTCTTTGACAAATAGAAAGTTAATTTTAAATAGAATTGTTTATAACATTATAAATCTCTTTATTGTGATTTTTGATGAATTTCATATGTTCTTGCTGAATAAAGTATTAATTTCTTACTGACTAGAAACTTTTAATATACATTAGGGTTATTATAATTAACTAAAACCAGAAGAAATTGTTTTGTTACTTGAAATATAATAAAATAATTTTGTTTTTTATTATTTCAGCAAGTTGGCAAGGAAACTTTTAGTATATTTACATACATGTAGTGTAACTTGAGTTCTAAAATAACTGAAACTAATACTGAAGTAAAAATGAATTAAAAAAAATGTATAGGCATATAAAAAATACATATTTACAATATATTTAAATACAAATTGTGATAAAAATACAACAAATAATAAAACTAATAAATAAACACAACAAACTTACTCAATCTTTAACAAAAAGTAAAATTAAAACAAAATGTAAAAATGATTTATTATATATATAATACTCACTCTTTTAAAAAATTTCTCATTAAAAAAAAGTTACTCATTAAAAAATTAACTACTTAATCACACATTTTTTTCTGTAATTAATCATGATTAATCGCAACTAAAACATTTGATTTTTTTTTTAAAATCTTTTTATATTGTAATAATTTCACAGTTACTCTCCAAATGAATGGAGAAAAAACTTAAAGACAGTATATTTTAAATATTTGTTTATTGGCATCTTTTATGAATGAAGGCCAGTATCACTGATACTACTACCGGCACTGTCTCTATGAAATTGTTGTTTTTAAAAAAAAAACATTATTTATTGAAACATAATTATTCACATTTATTTGGCTTTAAAAAAATCTGAACTTAAAACAATCTTCTCATAAACCCATTATAATAAATGTCATATTTACCAGTCTAAGTAAAGGTAGGAATATATATATATATATATATATATACACTCATTATGTATTTTTTTTTTGTCATTTAGAGATCACTGATTAGACTAACTCGCATTGTTTTTATTTCCTCCAGGGACACCTGTCATAGAGACATCATCAACCTACAGGTGGAGATGATTCGTCAGTTCTATATTCAACTGGTACATTTGGGTTATTTTTTTACCAACCAAATCCATAATTAAATAGCTATAAAAAAAGAAATTGAAATGTAAAAATGAATATTACACACCTTTAATAGTGCCACTTATCTTTTATAGAATGAAATCCACGGTCTGATTGAGAAGTACTCCGTGAACGACTCGCTGGTGGAGGAGATAGAAAGACTGAGGGAGGAAAACAAACGACTGCGAGCCAATTATTAAAGACATCCATGGGCCCCCGTTTCACACTGCGGAGGTCCAGAATATTGACCGGAATCAGAGGACGGATAGTAGCTCAAGTTTCTACTAGTGCCTTTACTCTGCAGACCAACACTCACAGTCTGCTTTTCCATTTGTCATATTGGCACTCAATTTTGTATTTGTTTCAGGTTATAAAGCGTGTTTTTGTAAGATTTATATGCCTTAAAATCAAATAGCAAGGAAGAAAGCACTTTGTTTTTCTCCAAGGTGTTTTGTATATCCTGACTAGTTTACAGGAAAAATGACACGTATTTGCATGAATGTGGTAGAGTGAAGAAACAGCCCAGCGTGGATTTTGCCACTTATGAATTGTGCTCCTTTGTAAATGTCCAGATTATTTTTGCAAACCAGATGCCAAAAATTAAAGGACATTGGTGATTTGTGTAAGAGTAGAAATGTAGGTGCCCTTTCAAAAGGGATATATGGAGATTGTGTGAATGCTAGTGCTTCAATACATGACATTTCTATTGAATGAGTTTCATTCGATCTTGGCAGGGCAATTGGCAACAAAAAGCAAAAGACAAACTCAAAACCATTGTGCTGTACACTGCCCCCCTAATCTGTATTTGTGAGGTGTCTTGCCATGGACTGGCCTAAATAAATTATTTCTGCATTCATGTTTTCTGTTTTGTTGCTGTTTCACTACAAGCATGACTGTAGCATTAGAAAAGATATGCGTAAGCAATTGTTTTATGTCACGCGCTAGGTTTGTTTTTATCTTGACTTATTTTGCTAAACCTAAAATTCTTTGGTCATTAAGTATATTTAATATTTTTACACTAATATCACGTATTGTTTACGTCTAATAGCAATAACATATACTGTTTTCACCATTTCTTTAATGTGAGCTTTTGAGGACTTTTATTTTGACGATGTTTTCGACCATGCAGATGTAACACGCCTGTTGTTTTCAAAGCGTCCAAAGGGCAATATGACACATTAGCAAGTAAGCAGATTAAAAACAAACTCTTTCGTCTTTTTTAGTTTTCTGTTACAACTTACAGCTTATCATTATTTCGTCTTGAAGTTTTATCGCCGTCTGCTCTGAAAAACCTTGAATGAGAGGCAACAAGTCAGCTGTGTTTATACGCAGGTTGTGTTTGGCTGAGATCAGAATAATCACTGGGAAATGGCCAACCAACTCCGAGCCGAGGTAGTGCAACTGTACAAAACTGTGAGTACACTGCCCCCTTCTGCTTTTAAATGTATTTTCGTTTGTACATTTTATATATATATATATATATATAGACGTTTTATTTATTTTTTTGCAATCATACACAATACGACCTCCAAAGATATCTAGTGTGACAACTAGCCCCAGTCTACATTATACTCTTAAAGGGTTAGTTTAAAACTAAATGTTTTTTTTTTAATATTTAAAAAATATATATTTCTTTTTAATTAATTACTCACCCTCATGTCGTTCCAAACCAACAAGATATTCATTCATCTTCAGAACACAATTGATCTTTTTAATGAAATCAGAGATTTCTGTCCCTCCATTGACAGACTATGCATCTACCATTTTTAAGCCTGAGAAAGTTAGTCAACATCTGGAAGTATCTGGTAACTTTGCTGCAGTTCTTTTTGTGGACCCAAGCTCAGCTTTTAATACAATCCAACGTCATCAGATGATTAAAAAATTACAACAACTCAGTGTTGCGCCTCAATGCATTCATCTGATTCACAGTTTCTTGAGCAACTGGACACAGGCTGTGAGGATAGGGTCTGGCACATCAGACATCATCATAACTAACACTGGAGCTCCTCAAGGCTGCGTCCTCTCTCTCTTTCTGGTCACACTCTACACGACTGTATTAGTCCTTCACCCATTACAACATACTACAAATATTCTGACGATACTGCAATTCTGGCTCTCCTCAATGATCACACTACCATTGCTGATTACCACGACACAATATCACACACTGGTGCACAGACAATTTTCTCCATCTCAATGTTGAGAAAACAAAAGAACTGGTCTTTAATGCACCCAGTCTCAGTCGGATCTCCATTCATGGCAACATGGTAGAACAAGTTGAGAAATTCAACTTCACGCAGGATAACAAGCTCACTTTTGACCATCACATAACAGACAAAAGTTCACAACGTCTGCATGTTCTCCGAAAACTTAGTTCTCTTTACATTGCCCCTCATCTTCTGCTACTACTGTACACAAGCAATATTCAGCCCTTTTTGTTATACTGCTCCACCAGTTTTTACACCATGCTGTCAGTCACCAAAAAACCAACTGAATAAAGTAACACACATAGCTATAAAAAATAATACATTCCCCTACCCCCAACATCTCCGAACTCAATGACAGAGCAGTAGCCCACCTTGCCCAAACCATAATATCAGATCCAGAGCACCTCCTAACTTCCACTTCACTCTCCTTCCCTCCGGGCGCAGGTACAGGACCCCGAGATGGAGAAGGGGTTTCAAAAAGAGCTTTACCTTCTGCGATTTCAATCCTTAACAGGCTACAACGATGAAAATTCACTATTTTGCGCTTTTGTGTTGTTTTTGTGTACATATGTTTTGCCAGTTGCGTGTACTGTATGACAGTGTGTGAAAACAAATTTCCCGTTAAGGGACAGTAAACTATTTATCTTTAGCTTTAAAGAAATAACTGAAGTTTATGAAGCGAACCGAGTAGTTTATATGTGCAAAAAACAATTTACCACTTTATTTACAAAATATTAAACTCCTATGTGGGGGTTTGAAAATGGTAGATATGTAATCTGTCAATGGAGGGACAGAAAGCTAAACATTACTATATGTGGGTATCTGAGACTTCAGGCATTAGAAAGTCAAGTCATAATCCCATTTTATGATTCTTCTGCTTGAAGTTGCTGTTTCTTGGACGGGAGTATCCAAAAGGCGCCGACTATTTCAGAGACAGACTGAGGGCTGCATTTGCCAAGAATAAAGATGTGCGAGACCCAGAGAAGATCAAAGAGCTCATCAGCCGAGGAGAATTTGTGGTGAAAGAGCTCGAAGCGCTGTATTACCTCCGGAAGTACAGAGCTTTGAAGAAGCGATACTATGAAACGGAGTGAATAAAATATCATGCTGCGTGTGCCTGTCATTTACATAAACAATACCAATGGTATGACTGTAAATAGCTACATGTGAAATTTATTCTTCTAATTACATTACGACAATTGTCACTATTGTAATAAAAACAGGCAAAAGTGTATAGAAAGTGATTTTATTTGAAAATCATACACGCAAGTTTCTCTATTACCAACGGTGTCGATTTGTTGCCACTGGTGTGATATTCACATCTGATATGTTTTAGAAGGATCTTTCTGAATAATACAGTTGCATGGCAGTTCCTTATGCTGGTTTGAACATCAGACAATATTATGCATTTAAAAAGCGTTAAATAACACTAAAAATAAGACTGTTTATAGGGAGTCACGTGGCCAGCTGTGAGGTAGATACTGAGTCCCTGAAGTTGTGTGCGCTCAAGAAAAACCACCACACTCTGATATATCTGCTCTGCAAATGGGACAGGTGGCGTTTTCCTGTACAAAAAAAAAAAGGTGGAAACTGATTAGCAAAAGGTGACTTTGAAATGAATAATAGGATGGTGTTGTTAAAAGTGAGCCAGACCTTTAGCCAGCGGTCGATGCATTTCACATGGTAATCATGGAGACACGGAAGCATCCTGAGCCGTTCACCCGCCTTGTACTCACTGAAACAGATCTGGCAGCTGCAAAGAGAGCATGATTATAAATATTACATTATGGGAAATCTCTTTTGTGGCATCATGCTTTGTGACTTACTCCGTCTTTCCTGCACTGTGCACGGGATCGAAGGTCTTTACGGGCAGCCGTTCGATCTCGGCCTTTGTTAGAGTGTTCCTGGATACTACAGCACCTTGTTGCTCCTCGAATGCCAATAGAGCCTTATAGAGCAATGAATAATATCAGAGATGAGGAAACACGCATATAATTATAGTCAAGCATATGGGTTCTGTGAATTAGCATAACTCAAACCTCATAATTATTTCCTTGGCTGTCATCAAACAAATCTGTTTCTAAGTGAGCCTGTCTGCGGCGAGTTCTGCTGGTTGGCCGTCGTCCATGTTGTCTGCCTGTCCAATCCAAAGATTGAATCAAACTGACTTTACAGTATTTTAGATCAAATAAATCCAGCAGAGTACATTTATATATATATATATATATAATTTATTTATATTAGGGCTGTCAAGTGATTACAAATTTTAATCTAATTAATTACATGATGTGGTGACTAATTAATCTAATTAAATCGTAAATTAATCGCACATCAGATCTGGCTGAGAAATTAATTATCCCCAAAAGATAATTTTAAGTCATTATTGTGAAAGGATCAAAGTTTATTCAGAAAGAAATATTTTATTTCATTCAATATAGAATTTATTAAACAAACTTTTGGTGACTGAATTTGAATTTTTTGGGTGAACTTTTTTTATTAATATGGAAATATTTTTTAAAAGAAATTACACTCTAAATAAGAAACTAAAACTGCCAGTAGGTAATGGGAAATGTCTAATTCATTCCATTCATTGAAACAGCTGATTTATTCAAGCGCGTTAAATGCATTAAATTTTAACGTTTTTTTTTTTTTTCCCATAATAAATTAATCTAATTAACGTGTTAAATTGACAGCCCAATTTATATGATATATATATATTAAAATCTTCTTTAATTCAAGTGAAATAATCAGGACAAAATCAAATGATTTGATTTGGGTATGTGATTTCATCTATGGTGGCTTACGGGGTTGCTCTCCAAAGATGGCCTGCTGTATCTCTGAAAGCTCGGAGGGTCCGTGTGAGAATGATGCCGAGTTCATCAACGAGGCCCAAGGAGAGATCCAGCCCAAGCCAACATAGGGATCAACCTGCATGAAATTTGCATCACTTTTTTGTTTGCCTATGATCACAGCACCATCATTGTGCTCGGAGGAAAAAAAGCATTATGAATCAAGCAAAAAAAAACAACAACTGACCATATGGGTGTGGTTGTTTCTACTGCTCTCTAGCCTCTGCTGCTCCAGCCGCTCCTCCATATCAAACTGTTCCTGCATACACCAGAATATCGGAGTTAGTCAGTTTCCTAATGTTTCTCAATAAGGACCAGGAGAGAGAGTCGTACCTGAAGGCTTCTGGCATACGCCTCATCCTCAGCCATCTGAACGGAGCGGACCATGCTCTCGACCTCATGAGCGTCATCCTCTATGATGACAATATCTTCTGGTATCGGACATACAGGTGAACTTGCCGGTCCTTGCATTCTCTTTGCTATAAACAAACGAAACAAAACAAACAAAGACTCATTATAGAAAGGTTAATAAGCAATATCCAAACATGTGGATCCTGGTCATCTGTACCTGCATCCAGCAGTAAAGCATCATCCTCTATGGCAAGTAAAGGGGATTGTGCTGTTGTACTTTTAGAGGATTTAGATCTGGTCTTGCTATAGATGCTCTTTTTGCACCTCTGATCCCTTCCATTGCTTGCGTTTACTGTCTTTTGCTTAGAGGTGCGACCCGCAACTAGCAGCCCGTTTAAATACGCCGGATCGCTAGCTTGATCCACTGCACATGTGGAAGACCCAGCTGAGGATGAAGGCTTGCAAGATGAAGAAACCTGAGAAGCAGAGGAGGTTGCTGGACGTGGAGACTCCAACCATGTGAAATCAGAGGGTAAAAGAGACGAAGCCGTAACAAATCCGTTAGCTCCCGGCGTAACGCCGGAGTATCCGCGCAGTGCACTTGAATTTGAGGCCTCCAGTCTGCGCCGCTTCATTGTTCTTTGAGAGCTTGGAGTGGTGCTGAGGTATCCCGGAATGTGATCTTGTCTGTCCCATTTCTTCACATTCGAACTGGACGATGTCATCTACAATTAAGAAAAAATGTTTTAATCGAGCATAAACGCATTTCAAAATCTGAATTGGATCTTCTAGAATGGATTACTAGAATTCTGAAATGGCATAATTCTCTAAAATGCACACTGCTTACAAATTTTATAAAAACAGTATATGAAACAATACTGCAGTATTATGTCCTAATAATTCCCAATTTCAAGTAAACATGTCAACATTTACATATTGCATGTGTGATTAGACAGAACAATAATAATAATATAATGAATAATGTAATAAAATAAATATTTTGTATTTTCAATAATGTATGAACATTATTTTGCATTTTTTATTCTATAAAATTATTTTGCATTTTTTATATAATATTTATGAATGACTTTTTCATTTTTACATCATTTATTTTATAAATATTTAAATATTTGTATTTTTATTGTAAAATTGTATTTTAAAAATTAAACTGTTTGCATTTGCATGTATTGTTTTTACATATAGAATACATAAAATTGCATTTTGTATAATATACAAATTAGCTTTTTGCCATTTTAAAAATCATAATCCTTCAGATTTCTTGGTAGTGCTGGAAATGAAAGGTCAAGCACGCCACATTGTGGGATACAGTATTCTCTGCACAATTTAGCAAATGTAGAAGGGCATCCAAGAAAATTCTTACAGTAAACAAACTACAAAACAGATCAGAATAGCACTATGGGATTGCAAACAACCGTTTTTCTCTTACCACACTTTTGTCGTCATCTTTTTGGGAATGTCGTTTTCGTGTGCGAGTCAATGGGCTGTAAAGTGAAGTTAGATGCTTTTTTTCATATTCTCATTGATATGAATTGATGACTTGACTGTTACATGCCGAATACAAACAATACAGACCAATATATTTACAAATGAAATGGTACCTAGGGGTCTCGGGAACAAAAGTGGAGGAGAATTCATGGGAGAGTCCAGGGTCTTCACACAGGTAGTCGCTGTCATTCAACAGACAGGCATTGTTCAGGGGGTCCGGAGTGTTTGGCTCCATCCGGAAACTGCCGGCCTCCGAGTCTGAGCTTTCCTGAATGTCATCCATGACTTCTAAATATGGCTTAGTGTGTTTGTACTTTGGCTATAACTGACAGACTCTTTGCTGTTGAGTCTAGGAAGAAGGAAAACAGTACAGGAAGATCACAAAAAGCATTAAGACCATGGGACATGCTAAAACGTACAAATCTTTGCTAGTGAATTAGTTATTCAGGATATCCACTGACAGGCATTCAAGATCGCTCGCTCGCTCGCTCGCTGGATGGATTCGACGGTTAACCGAAGAAGCTGGTAACCGGTTAGCAAGCAATTACGTTAACATCCTTTGGCAATAGTTTGCGAAAACTCCACAGGTTTACTATGGAATTGAAATACGTTAACGTACTCACCATCTTTACCACATCATACCACAACGAAAACAAAGACACTTCGCTTAGATACCACATCAACAAACAGCGAAGTCACAATGGAAAACTCCGCCGTAGAACTTTTCGGATCTTTTTCCGGTCACGTCACTTCCGGCGCACGGATTTTGGGGTTCGCATTTAAAGGACCGTAATATTTTTCTTACGCTCACGTAAAAAGGTCGCGTTTAGCTTTTGTCAAATGTTTACTTTTTTTCTTAAAATCAATGACATAAACCACTTCGCATAAATGTAATTCAAGTTACATGTACGTTCATTCAGTCTTATATATTATATATTTTATGTAAAATATAAATTTGGATGACATCCTGCACTACACATTTTGTCCAATCAAATGCTCTATAGAATGAGAATATCTCACCCTCTAATGCCATCAGTTAGCCAACTAGCAAGCGGAAAAATGTTTGTGTATATATATATATATATATACACATACATGCGCACACACACAGATTTACATATAAATATATATAAACATTTACATTTAATCATTTAGCAAACGCTTTTATCCAAAGCGACTTACAAGTTTACATATATATATATATATATATATATATATATATATATATATATTCATGCCTGTTTTAAAAGGGAAAAAGCTCTGTCAAGTCCCACCCAAACTATCCTGATTCAACAGAAAATGCATCAACACATGAAGAAAAATATCCTGCAAATTCAGTTTAATAGATGAAAATAGATGAACTTATATTTGTATAGTTTTATATAATATAACAGGATAACAATAACTTATTATAATGAACAATTTTATGTTAAAAAAATATATATTATAATAAAAACAAAAACAGAGATTCATTTGTATTGATGAAATTAGAACAGAAAGATGTTTTTAGAAGAGCATGGATTGGAGGGACTTCCGAACAGTGGCCATCTCCTGTTGTTGCTGTAATAAAAAAATAAAAGTCATGTACGTTAAATACATTTTCATTGTTCTTAAATCCATTCCTACATTGAACTTAATTTACAATTTAAGTAAAAAATGGTTTTATGAACAATTAACTGAAAAACCTTGAGCTTCAAGCCTGGTTTAGTTATTTTGGTAATGTAGCATATATTCAATTTTACACTGAAAGGCTATTTAGAGCAGGTATTTTCAATATCCAGAGTCTAAACTTGTTTTGTGAAGCACTCACTGTGTCCATCATTATCTTCTTCTGCAGAAGAGCCATCTCCTTTTTAAGCTCCAACTGGGTGCCCTGCAGGAAGGCTTCATGGCTTGTTTCCATCTCCTCCATGTTCTGCAAAGAAATTAAAGACCTTACTCGGTCAGCCAAATGATGAAAAAAAGGTCTTGGTCGATTTTCAAATAATTAAAGTGATGATGGCATCAGTAACCTTCACAAACTGCTCATAGAGATCTTTGATGGTTTTCATTTTTTGGTTTTGCACAACCCTCGCCTGCTGGAAGAGCTTCTGCTGCTGGCGAAACAAATTCTGTGAAAACAGAAATTAGGAAGTTCAAAGGCAAAGTAAGAGACGTTTACGTCAAAGATCTCTAAATGGCTGCTAGATATGCCAAAAAGCTGCATTCTATTTTTCACGAGACCCTTAATCCTGCAATTAACATTTCATTTCCCTTAGTGTGATGCTGTGCCCCAAAATGACACGTTGCAACTTTTAAAACTTCTTAACTTCATCTTTATATGACGAATGTCTGACTCTTACATTTAGTTTCTCCTCCAGCTCCTCAGATTTCTGCACATCAGTCTCCCACTGCTGAAGCACAGAAAGCACCTGCTGAGAATAGTCTTGAGTTAGCTTCTGCCTGCAAAAAAACAACATGAACATCAGAATGAATGTGAATAAAGAAGAATGTGTCATTTTCCATTAAGTGCTTTCATTTACCTCTGATTCTGCTGGGTTTTCCACATTTGCTCCAGTTTCTGAGTGCTTCCCTTTAAGGAGTTTTTGGTGAGAACCTCCAAGCGTTTCCTTTTGGTCTGCATGGCCTTGCTGATGTCCACTAAATTTCGGTTCAGTCATATTTGTGAGAATTAAACAGTTTTTCAAAACAGACTACATGCAGTTGTTGACTTCACTTACCACTAAATCGTTCCAGCATAGTTTGAACCTCGTTCCTGAGATAAAAGACAGCAAATGAGTTTTTGATCCAGAGAAAGGCTTCGTAACTTTCGCTAGGTTTATATATCTTGCTGACTTACCCCACACCAGGATGTAGTTCATCGTCATCAAAGGTCTCTGCAGATCTTTTCTTGGTTAGCTTGTCAATGATTGGAGTTTCTAATGTATGAAAAACATGTTTTACAAACGTATGTATGTGTGTGTGTATATATATATATATATACACCATGGTAATAACTTTGCAATTTTGTATATTCCACCACTTTGGAATACCATGTAAATACCATGGTACTACCTCTAATGTCATCACTGTAACACAAATGAACTTTTTATAATAGAATATGATTATAAAATGTACATTATAATTTTATTTAACATTTTATAATTTAATATACAGACACACCATCTCTCGTATCATCGTCAGACCCACTCCCTTTCTTTTCCTCCAGATTTTTGAAGTCAAAAGCTTTCAAGTCTGTAGAGCTCTCAGTGTGTTTGGTCTTCTTGTTTTGTTTTCTACCTGAAGCTGCCATGGTCTCACTGTACAAATATGATTTTGCGGTAGTCTGATGATATATTCAAATATAAAGCAACAAATAACAAACTCGCACCAATTAGTAAATCAATTCAAAGAATTATCATTGAGTTTATCATTAGCTTAATCTTGAAACATAAAATAATTTAAACCAGATTATAAAAAACTATTTTCATTCATAAAAGCTAAAAAAACAGACTTTATGAAACGTTGGGCCTAGTTTATCCTTTCTGTAAGAATCTACACAGAATCATCTGGAACTTACCTGACGCATATGATCTCTACTCTACCCAATCACTCCTGCCTATAAATAATTTAAATACTTTTACTAATGTAAGTTATTACTCTATAGGTATTTACAAAAAATTAAGTATTATTATTATTTAACCTTAAATGTTTGGCGACGGTTTGAACTCCAGCGTCTCTGAAGGGATTTTCCCGCTGATTTTATTTTGGGCTCGAGAGGATTGATGACGTGCAACTTCGTTTACTGCTCGGGTTAAAGACTAGAAGGGAAACAGCTACGGCCACTGGGCATGCGCACATCAATATCGGATCTTTTAATATTTATTTATATAATTTAATAACTGTATTTTCAGTATTGTAAGGGTTAGGGTAGGTGTAGATGTTAATAAAACTGTAGTAAAAATTGTAATTATCAAAATTAAATATTGTTAATGGATATTTACCTAGGTGTTAGATGCAGAATTCTACTGGTTAGAGGAAAGCTTGTAGGAAATACAGCTTTAGAAAAATAGGGGTAATTACCATATCTGTCCGGCAGATATATATTGATTCATTTAAGCATTAAAAATATATTAAATCAGTATTTTGTCAAAATTGCAATAATCCTACACAAGTTGCCACAAAAAGACTTGATTGTAAATACATATTTATTTCAATAATTAAAATGCATAAAATGAACTTTATAACAAGAAATACATTTTATAAAAAAAAAAGTAATTAAAACAAACAAAATCAGTCATCTTTCTGTGTTGCTCATTCCACATTTGTGCTTTAGTATTTGTGGCCTTCATATATGTGTTGAAATTTTCAGATTTATGCTGGATGGGTTTTTTTTTTTTTTTGACAAATCACATCAAATCAAAGTAATATTGACAGTCACCTTTTTATACACACCTTCAGAACAACCGAATCAAGCCCATGTTTTGTGTGTATATATATTTAGATAATGTATAAAAACTCATGAAAATCTTATGAAACTCAGATGAAGGGAACCATGTTTTTTTTTTTTAAACTAAGGAACCCTATTTTTAACACCCTGACCCCAAACAGAACATTGGGATTAATGACTATATATGTACTTCATAATATACAATATTAGGATAGTAAAACCATAGGTCTTAAACCGAAACATAAGCTACTAATCATATAATTGGCTTCAAAACATGTTAAATAAATTCTTATCAAGAGTCAGAGTACAAAAAAGGAAGTTTTATTTCAATAGCTCACATTATTTTGATATATACCAAAAGAAATGTCTTTGTAAAAATAAAAAAACAATACAAATTTATCACATTCAAAGTCAAAAAGCCTGTTGACTATTGAGCTTAGTTTTCATACAAAACATGTGCAGTGTTCAAATTTTCTGTACCAAAAGACAGATCACTCATATGCAGGTCAAATATCAAACTTTTCTTCACATACATAATGTCCATTTTCCTCATAATCGTCTCGCGTGACCACCATCTCTTCAAAGTCAGGGTTTTCGGCTAATAGCTTTCCTCCTTCCCATGGGTAGCAAATAGGACTGAGAACAAAAGAAATATTCAGTAAACAATAACCAGAAAAAAATGTCAATCATTCCTTCAGAACTCTCAAACATACTTCTGTGGTAGAACAACAGAGACTTCATATTCTACAGGAGCGAGTGCACGGACTTCTTTGTAAACCCGATCTCTGAATCCAGGGAACAAGGTGTTGCCGCCAGTAAGAACAATGTTCTTATAGAAGTGGGGCTGCATCTCTGGACATAAAAAGTAGGGATTTATTGGAGTACTTTCAATAAAATAACATTTTAAACCACAAATACATCTAAAAAAATTTAAACCAGATGAAAACTACCTTCCGGCATGTTGTTAATGGAGTTGACCAAAGCCTCAGGTATACCCATCTCCTGAATGCCGATGTCAGAGGGGTGAAAGAGCATCTCTGGGACTGCAAACCTCTCATTGGTGAGCCGCAAAATCTGCTCCCCAGTCTTATATTTTCCAGTAAAATTCATCTCCTCTCGAGGCTGCAGCACAAAGAAAAAATAATGCTGTATAAGTAAAAGAGTGTACTGCAGAATTTTTTCATAATATTCCAAACTGCTTACCTTGCAAAATCCCTTTTTGATAGAGCTGAAATCTGGCAGCACATAGTCTCTCATAACCGTATTATCTTCTCCTTTCAATCTGTCAAATCATCAGAATTATTTATAATACATATAAACTAGAGTCTAAAAGTTTGGGGTTGGCAAGATTTTTTAAATGTTTTTGAAGTCTCCTCTAATGTTCACCAAGGCTGTAAAAATACAGTAAAAACAGTAATATTGTGAAATATTAATACAATTTACAATAACTTTCTTATATTAATATATTGTAAAATCTAATGTAAAATTGATTACTCGCATCTAACATAAAAGTTTGTTTACATAATATGTGTGTATACACCATTATATATATATATATATATATATATATATTCTAAATGTGTGTGGGTGCAAAAAAAAACAAATATTGAGAAAATCGCCTTTAAAGTTGTCCAAATGAAGTCCTTAGCAATGCATTTCCACTCACAAAAATATATTTTTATGGTAGGAAATTTACAAAATATCTTCATGGAACATGATCTTTACTTAATATCCTAATGATTTTTGGCATAAAAGAAAAATCGATAATTTTGACACATACAATGTACTGCTAACACACACAATTTGCTAACGCAATAAATTGCTCATTTGTAATGATCAAGTTGATGCAAACTTACTGTGCAATCTCCATATCCTTGTAGAAATCCTGAGACACATAACACACGTCCTCCTTGACCTGATTGATCACATGGGTCTCATCCATCACATGCAGCTGCCTTTAAGACACAGATTGACACAAGCTCAAAGAGAAATCTGCTTCGAGGAAGAACCACCAAAGAATCCCCTTACACAAATGGCGGAAAGCCTACCTGTAAGAAATGATCTCCTTCAAATGATTGGTGAGCAGCTTTCCTCCTACATTCATTCTAGGAAGAGCACAGAGATTTAGAAAACGTTCAGCGTTTATGAATTTATAAAATGAGATTCGTCTAATCACCTGCAGATTCCCTCCTTCATCTTTCTTCCCCTGCAATAAGGAACGATGTGTGTGAAGGAGAAGCCGCTGTCCACCACAATGCAACACAGCTCTGCATTTTTCTCATGAAAGTATCGGTGAGCGCTCAAAGAGCCAGCTGAAAAACAGAATCCCATCATCAGATTTACACAATCCTCATAAATAATCTAAGTTGGCTGCATACTAGTGCACTAAACTTGCCATTAATTCTGAGGGCGGACTGGAACTGATATTCTTCAAATAAAATCTCATTCATCGACTCTTGAATTGAGGAGAAGTTGAAGTACGGTTCTGTTATCACAATGTTGGTATCGGCAAAGTCCACCTGCAAATATATTGTGTACAGCCGGCTGAATATCTCATACTCCCCATTTATGAAACAGAAAAGGTGATGTTTGTAATCATTCAAGTACCTTAAACATCTCCTTTCCAAACAGATGATCCCAGACTTTGCGCTGCACATCCCAGTTCACAAGATAGCCCTGGGATAGATGCGGAAGAGATGAAGTGAGACACACTACGCTTTATAAGCACGTTTATAATTCATATCGAGGTCCTACTTTTTGAAACGGGAGGATGTAGAAGAGTCCGGACGGGTCTTTGATTTCATCCAGCTGATTGGCAGTGAAAGTTTTCAACCTGGAGGTCTTCGAACGGAATTGGCAATTTGGGATAACACTAATGGAAGGAGATTCAGTATTTAGCTCAACATAACTACCACATAATCTAGTATGTTTAACATAATAATGAAAAGCACTGTACCTGACTTTCTCATGACTGTAACCGATTTTGGCGAAGTACGCACCATTATCCAGTACGAGCGTTGACATATTTACATCTCAGTTAATCGAACGTGTTGGTTTAAATCTCAAGATGAGATCGACAAACACATTGAGGAGCAAATTATGACGCAAACTTCTTTTAATTGAGTGGTCTCAATGGTCATGCCGCGTCTTATTCTACACTTCAAATGCTACATGTCTGAATGCACACCGCCCTCTACTGGATGGGAGTTTGTTTGTGTACGAGTGTGGAGCAATAACACTGAAATGTTACTACTACTAACAACAACAAATTGCAAACTTAATATTTATTTGTACCTTTTGGGGGAAATACAACTTTAATTTCTAAAATACTGCAGCTCACCATAATTATAATTTTGTAAAACAGACAAGACACAAATAAAAAGGTCACAATCAAATGCTAATAAAGCACAGCAGCATCCAAGCTCCCTTGTTAGATTAATTTCATCAGTATTTGTAATGCTCCAGTTAATATTTTTTCTTGGCACAGTTCACAGTAAATTTTGCTGGTCCTCTAAAAAGACAAGTCGATCAGTGGAACCACGTTCTCCGTATTTTCTTTCTTGTCCTCCGGACTCCACTTTATTAGAGGTGAACTCAGGTCAATTAACTGGGGGATACATAAATAATTAAAAATGAATACATCATTTGAATAAACTGTATACATATTTGAATAAGGCAAGCAATATAAGAATGTACACTACAGTTCAAAAGCTTGGAGTCAGTAAGTTTTTTTTAACACTTTTATTCGGCAAGGAGAAATTAGATTAAAGACATTTATAATAATCAATTTCAAATGAATGCTGATATTTAGAACGTTCTATTCATCAAAGAATCCTGAAACAATAATTAATAAAAATTACTGTTTTTCAATATTAGAATAAATGTTTTTTGAGCATCACATTTGCATGTTAGAATGATTTCTGAAGGATCATGCGACACTGAAGCTCCAACCCTAAACTTTTGAATGACACTATGTATAATATATCAAATGTCCTCTCACCTGTCCTCCCCAGGGCTTTGCAGAGGAGGTTTTGATCAGGTCCGGGGTGTTGGAGAGATCGATTAGCAGCTTCTCTGACAGCTGAGGAGTTGGTGTTGGTGCAGGTGCGTCCACGAGCAAAACCTAAGAGTGCAACATTTTCAGATTAGATTTTTTCTAACACATTTTATCTAAAAATCCATTTAAACTAAGTTTATTTGACCTCTTTAACATCCTTTTCCTCTTTGTTCTTGAGCAGGTGGTGTTTTTGGGTGTCCACCGTGTTTGGAAGTGCTGGGGGTTTCATGTCGACCTGAGGAGGTTCTGGATCACATGACGAAGGCTCAGAGGGATTCTCCACAACTGCTGGCTCACAGGCAGGAGGTCCTTCAGGCTCATCCTCCAAATTAAAGACCAGGGAGCAGGGCTGGAGGTCAGCTGGAGGGCAGGTCTCCTCATTTGACACTGAGGTTGGCTTATCTTCCCGTTTCTCATTTTCCTTCATGTTTTCTGGGCTGTATAGATAAGACAGTTTGACTTAGTGCATCTCAGTTATTCTATAACTTCTCACAATCTCTGTAAAAGTCGAAATCTAAGTTTCTTAGAGGCAGTTTAAGGGCCAAAAGTTGTACCTCGGATGAGTGGCCCCTTGGCTGGAGGTCGAAGAGCGCTCTATGACCTGGGAAGGTTTACTCAGGCGTGACACGCTCTTGGGTGTGAGAGCAGGGATACCAGAGATACGGCGGTTGACTGGGGTGGGAAGAGCCGAAGGCCTCCGCAGTTTACTGCCCATAGCCGAGGGCGTCAGGAGGCCCGCTGGGAGACCGACTAGATTATCAGAAATACTACAAAGACATGTATCAGAGTTAAGAGAATCCTTCAAAAGAACTGGAATGTTCTCAGAAAATATTACTATATTACCTCTCCACACTGCATGCAGACAATAATTTCTTTGGCTTCATGATACGAGGGACGTCAGGTGAAGAGGAAACTACAAAATCAATACAAGTTAGCATGACAATGCAATAATGTCCTGGTTAAATCTCAAAAAACATTTTCAGGACAAATTTCAAACTAAAATAATTCAACATGAAAATAACCCTCTTTGTTGGACAATCAAGATGTTTTCGGATTGTGAGATTTTCATAATTAAATAAAAAGCATTTTTGTTAAATTCAAACAATTCCAAACAATTTAAATACTATATTTAAATAGTAAGGTAATAATTATTTAATGTTAAGTAAATTGTGATAAATATATAATTTACAAAACATAAATGTGTGTATATATATATATATATATATATATATATAAAGAATTAATTAAAAAGTTTTCATTATAAACCGATATATTGGGTATTCTTGCAGCAATTTATCAAAATATTTCTGTTTCAAATATTTTTCCCCTTAATTTATTATTTTTTTATTATGGTAAAGAGAATTTGTGGACAAAATGGTCTTTAATTGTCATGATAATGTCTCAAAGCAAAAAATCTTAATGGTCCTAAAAGAAGCTTCTTTTCCATATGCTAAATATATATATATATATATATATATATATATATATATATATATATATATATATATATATGTAATTATTTGGTAACGCTTTACAATATGGTTTCATTTGTTAACAACATTAGTTAACTAACAAAAAAAAAATACTTCTACAGCATTTAATCTTAATTTATGTTAATCTCAACAATTACCAATATATTTCAAATATTTACAGTTTGTTTTTAAATCACTGTAAACTAACATGAACAAACATTTTTATTAGCAGTAAAAAAAAAATTAAAAGCATAGTTGTTCATTGTTAGTTAATTCACAAATTAATATTATTGTGACCTGATTGTGAAGCATTACCAATTTTTTCTTTTGATTTTGGTGTGAAACACAATATGCTCGACGTTCATCCTAATAGTTCCTATGCATTATCATGACTATGTTTCTCCTCACCCTCGGATTTACGAACTCCCTTCTGGTAGTTTGTGGGTGTTGGCACCACTGGGATCCTGAGTTTAGGGTTTCCCTTTAGAGCACTTCCAATCTTAGCATTAGATGCAGGGATGCTGGATGTAGTGGTCTGTTCAGCAGTAGTCTTTGCTGGGGTCTGAAGCTGTGGAAGCAGAAATGGGTCCGTTTTCTTAACGGGTGTAGCTTTGACAGGCCTGGGGAGAAGTTCAGATGCTCTCCTTCTCTGTGTAGAAATGGAGGTCCGCTTGCTAACAGGGGACTCTGGGTTTCTGCTAACAACAGAGGATTTGCGGCTAGAACTCTGCAACCTGCTCACACTGCTGTGTGAACGAGCACTGATGCTGTTAGTGCTGGAGTTCAAGGATGAATTGGGTTTGGCTGGTGAGAGGAGTTGATATATGTTAATAACCAGCAGATGGCAGTAGATACCCAAGTAGCTTTCAGGTGCATCACTTGCACTTTAAAGGGTTAGTTCACCCAAAAATGAAAATCTTGTCATTACTTGCTCGTCCTCATGTTGTTCCACACTCGCAAGACCTTTGTTCATCTTCGGAACACAAATTAAGATATTTAAGATGAAATCCTAGAGCTGTCTGACTCCTCCATAGACAGCAACTTAACCACCACTTTGAAGGTCCAGAAAGGTACTAAAGATATAATTTAATTTAATTTTATGAAGTGACAAATACTTTTTGGGCATAAAAACAAAACAAAAATAATGACATCATTTAACAATATCTTAATTTCTGTGTCATTCTCATACGCGGTTTACGTTAAGCGCTTCCAGGTTCTATGTCCGAATGCCGGCTCAGTATTAGTTCACGTGAGCAACATGACGCATCCGTCTGATGCTGATGCAGGCGGTGCCAGCAAAGAGTCTTCGTTCTAACGTAGAACAGGGAAGTACTGGCCGTATACAGCATAAGAGAATAACACAGCCGCTTCATAAAATTAAGGTTGAACCACTGTTTTTACTGTACCTTTCTGGGGCTTGAAAGTGTTGATTATATTGCGGTCTTAATTTGTGTTCTGAAGATGAAAGAAAGTCTTACGGGTGTTGAACGACATGAATGCGAGTAACTAATGACAGAATTTTAATTTCTGTGTGAACTAACCCTTTTAAGTAAAAATGACATCAAAATAATCCACATTTTCTTTTCAAAAATACATCTTCATAGGCTTGTAAACAATTCCATCACAGCATTATAATGTACAGCATGAAGAACAGATACTCATTTTAAAATTTGCTAAATATTAACTTAAGCTATTAAATTATTAGCGTTATTAAAAACTACAACTAAGCATTAGATGATGGCAAAGGTATGAAAGGTTACCTTTGCTTCCTGGAGAGATAGTTAAACTAGAGTTGATGCTGGACATAGAAGACGACGAGGACGAGGTGTTTCTCCTCCTGTCCACAACTCTAGAGCTCTGAAGTGAAGGAGCTTTCAGAGCAGATGGAGCTCGCAATTCTGTCTAAATGACATTGAAAAATGTTTAAATATATAAATACATTTTAATCTGTATTGTCGACCAATTATCAAATTGTGCATCCTCATATATTGGTGGTAAATTACACTAAATAAATTACACTAAAAGACAAAATAACCATATTGTGCATTTTAAAAACTACACTGCTTAAAAGTCAGGGGTCATAAAAGATCTTCTTAAAGGGGTTAATACTTTTATTAAGAAAGGACACAGTAAAGAGATTTATAATGTTACAAAAGATCTCGATTTCAAATAAATTCAGCTCTTTTGAAATACCCATTCATCAGAGTGCTGAAAAATAAGTGTATCCACATAAATATTAAAGGGGTCATATGATACTTTTTAAGTAGATTCAAGTCCAAATATTACTTCCTCAAACGTCCACGTCACAATGTGAAATATTAGCATAATGCCGCTCAAAGGCATACGCAAAGAGAGAAGACAAAGCTTCAGTAAATTGTTGCATTGTTGTCATGTCGTGGAAATGCTGTGTGTTAAGATTTATTTCTAAAGCGGTACAGAACAACCCAAATGTTTGTTTGAGCACAGCGCTTCTTACAGAGGACAGCCAACAACGCAGGCTATGTACAAGGACTTTTTACCACTGTCAAAAGTTCTGCTCAAGTCATACTTGCAAAGTTGGTTCCGACTGCTCGCCTTGATTATCCACACTTTCAGTATCCGACTCGGGATCGAATGGTATGGTAAAACTGATGACATTTATTGTTAGCTGAGTGTTTACAAATTCTTTAAAAGCCTTAGAAGCTGAAGCCTGTGATTATGGTAAGGGGCGTTACATTTCTGACACGCGCTGAGGTGTTTGGCCATTCACAACACACTGGGTGAGCTGGCCAATCAGAGCCCGGAACTTTCCGGAAGGAGGGGGTTTATAGAAATCAGAGCGTTTCAGGCAGACTGGAAATAAATGAGATGCAATAAAGTACAGTATGTGAAAAATAATGTATTTTTTGAACATTAAAGCACGCTAATCTACTCTCTTATACCCAATAAGCAAAATAATGAACTTTTAAAATAGCATAATATAACTCCTTTAAACAGTAAAACTGTTTTTAATATGGAAAATAAAAATGTATAAATATTAAAATGATTTCTGAAGGATCATGAATGACACTGAAGACTGGAGTAATGATGCTGAAAAATTCAGCTTTGCCGTAAGAATAAAACTCATTTTAAAATATATTCAAATAGAAAACAATTATTTTAAACTCTAATAACATTTCACAATATTACTGTATTTTTGATCAAATAAATGAAGCCTTGAGAGACTTTTCAAAAACAATAAAATCTTACTAACCACTGACATTTAAACAGTGACGTATGATTATTATCAGTAATTCTTGAAAAATAAAACCTCATACAATGACGACAGGTCCTTTTACCTTGTTCCGGGCTGGAATGCTGCCTCTTCCAGGCAAACTAGTGTTAAAGGAGGAATCGCTGACATCAGAAGCAACACTGGTGTTATCAGAGAGAAGGTCTTCAGAAGAACCAGCTCTACTTGTGTTTTTACTGCTGGGACTGCGCTTCAGCCCAAAATAACCCTGAAAGACATCGATAAACCCAAAATAAATCTCATATGTCAAACAGTAACAGTGTATAAATAAATTGGGAGAAGTATTCATACTTTGCTGGGAGGAGCAAGTCTAGTTTTTGTGGTTGGTGGCAGTTTTGTGCTACAGGAAAGTCGTGAGTTCCCTTGGGCTGTGGGTTTGCTGGGTAACACCCCACTACTAGCCACAAGGGCTTTGCCTCTAGTAGCCATCTTAGACTGCGTCACAGCCGACCTGACTGGACTTGACGTACTGAGACGTGGCTTGCCAAATCCTGCCGTCACATTAGCCTTCAGCATTCGTTTCTGAATGGCGGGTGGAAGCTGCTTCATTGGGCTGTCCTGCACAAGAAAGGTCTCTCTTTTGATGGGACTCAGAACATCAGCTGGCTTGGTGAACAGGCTCAGTTTGACCGCTGCGTCCTCCTCGAACGTCTCGGTCTCCTCAGCTTGGCACGAGGACACTTCGCTGCTCTCAGCAACAGAGTCAGTGATGGTTTGCTCGAGGTGGCTGGCGAGCAGATGAGCTTCTTTGCAGATTTCATCAAACCTCTCCCCTGTCAGCGGGCTCCAGCTGGGCTCTTCTCCCACAGACGGGCCACTGCTCAGACTGTCCTTCATGTGAATCTCCACTCCATGAGAAATGCATTTCTCTTTATGACCGACCGGACCCAAGAAGACCTCATCCTCAACATCGTAATCTCCTTTAGAGCTATGAGAGAACATTTGACATTGAAATGTATTGCCTGAACTGACCTGTTATTTTAGTATTTCTTATTTTTTTTTAAGTTTTAGGAATTTTGATATGTGCTTGTCATTTTTATAATATTTCAATTTCGTTTTTTTTTTTTAATTAATTTCAGTCTTAACAACTTTAGTGCTTAAACTTACAACTTTAGCTTTTTAAGTGCAAGTTTATCCTCTAATATTTAGCTTTACTTCAATTAATAATTATTTTTAATAGTTTTAGTTAACAATAACAACAAATTGAACATTGAAAACAAACCTCGCAGGTGACAATGAAACGTCAAAGTCGAATTTCTCCTCAGTCAGTGAAACAAAATCTAGAAGTAGAAAACACAAGCGTTTTAACCATAACTATACGTTAAAATATCCCACATCAGTGTCTATTTTCTTTGGCTTGTTATACTACACTTACAAAAAGTACAAATGCTGTGGTGTTCTTGACACGTACCATAGTACTGTTTTTTCTTCTTGCAAGTACCATGGTACCACAACAGTACGTTTATGTAAGGTTAGTTTAGACATATTGTGATCAGATAAAACATCATTACCACTGTGTGTGAGTGACGCCATCTTCAGCCAGGAAAACAAATGGAGGCCAAAGTCCTGCTAACATCAGTTTACAGTTAAAGTGGGTCCACTTTTTCATTGCAACACGTTTGAAACATCCAACAAGTACATTTTAACCCAAATATAGTTTAAAGTCCTCGAAATAAAATGCACGTAACTCAATAAAACGAGCTTTTTATAACTAAGCAATACATAAACACAATAGAGGTCATGGAATTTCGTGGATTCAAATTTGATCTAAAAAAAAAAAAAAAAGATGATAAACCCTTACTCCAACCAAAATACTTACTATTTGTTTGCAGCGTTGGGGTATATTTTATTAATCGTGGTGTTGTCTGTTCACAATAAATAACTAGCACTAGCGATCTGTTTCCACATTTCAAATTTCGTGGCCAGTCTGATTTCGAAGATCACGTGACGGAAAATGCTGCAACAGGATTGGTGGAGGAAGTTTCCGGAACGCAGCAGTCGTCATGTTGACGTTGAGCAGTACGCAGAACATATTCAAATAACAAATTCGTTTTTTACTTAAATAACTTGAATAATTCAGTAACGAACATTTAATACTTAATTAATTATTAGCTCAAGTATATTTAAATATGAATATAAAAATCTATGAAGCAATGCCATTTCTAATTAGTTTAATGCACATTAACGCTGTTATATAATGTGATAAAGCTCATATAAATGTGGAGCGTATATTCTATAATCAAGATCCGAATTAAAACCAATGATTAGGTTAAGCTAAATATGAAGATTTTATTGTCAAAAACCATACACATAACTTAAAGACTTCCAAATGTAAATTAAACCACAATAACCATTTACATTTACAAAATTATATTCCATAAACAGATGGAAAAATATCCATTCTCCAAATGAGAATGAAACTACAGTGAAATAAACAAAATTAACCCACAAATTTCTCCATTTCTTTACTAATCTTAAATTGTTTACATTTCTGTAACAAATCCTATACCACATTCTGCTGAAACCCTTTTTATGTCAGTGACAATGAATAATATCTTCTGTAATTAATAATAATACTTCATATTACCTCCCCGAACTACCACATGTGCTTTCTTTATTTTCATTTGGTCAATTAAAGAAAGAAAGTCTTTCATTCCCTTAATAACACCTTGGATGTGGCATTTTTGTAAGTAAAGTTACTTTTCATAAAATAAGAGGCTCAAAATCAACATCTTTAAAGGTAGGGTAAGCAATTAGTTTTCATAATCACTTTTTCTTATCCTGGTTGAATCTCCCTTCACATCCTGATGGCAATCAATAATAGAAGTGGTCTAAATATTACAACATGTATATATCTTCTGTGGAAATCTCAGGACCAAAAAATGTTCGTCCATTCATTGCATTGGGTCCAAATGCAACATTAGGATGTATTACCATACCTCCGAGCACCTGCTCGCGGAGACATCACACGTCATTAGCGTGTTCAGTAAGGCGATGCAGAATTGTAGACGGACAGTTACGGAGTGTCATTTTCATTTCATTTCATTTTTCATCATTTAGCAGACGCTTTTATCCAAAGCGACTTACAAGGGGAGGGAGCAATTAGGGGTTAGGTGTCTTGCTCAAGGGCACTTTAGTCATGGTATCGAAGGTGGAGAGAGTGCTGTTCATTCACAATCCCCACTTTCAATTCCTGCCTGCATGGGAATCGAACCAGCAACCTTCTGATTACAAGCCCGACTCCCTCACCACTAGGCCACGACTACTACTAGTGTCGCAAACAAACAGCTGCCACCTTTTACAGCTTCCCCTGAACCAAAACAATGAGTTTATGCCGTATTCACACCATGTCGTAAATGTAATTACAAGATGGCAACCCGTGACATTCTACCCAAAGCTATTCACATCCTCAGACACTCTGACAACACTATCAACGCAGAAATGAATCTGCAACAGTCATGTGATACAATTCCAACCTCTGTAAGTTGTTGACGTTCATTATTATTGTAATGTTATGTGCTTTGAGACAGGTAAGTTAACGCAGTCTCTTAGACGCTTTGCACTCTGTCTGTACGAGTTCATGGATTTTGAAGGAGGCGTGGCTTTGGAGAGCGCTCTGAAGCGCTAGACTCTCCAATATTGCCTACCCTACCTTTAACTGTCCTGCCATACCCTTTTAAAAATGTTGAGGCATTGTATCATTTCCCATTTAATTTACATCTAGCTTTCTAAAAAAATCACAATCAAAACCTATTTAGAGGCAAATAGTGCACCTTCAAAAAGTTTTTGTGCTCACATTTAAACAGAGCAGCAACTACATGTGAATTGTTTTTTTCTTCCAAAATAAGAAAGTGTCCAAAAACTGCTCAAAATGTTTAACTACATGAACAGCCAATACACCGTATATCAAAATATTGAAGTGAACAAAATATAATGGGAAATAATTTGAACATTTGATCAACATTGTTCATTCCCAAACCGTACACCTTCCAGGTGTGCAGGTAAGATGAGAATGAAACAAACCCCCTATGAAATAAAAAAACAAGAAAAAAACAAACAGGTTTTGCTACATTTCCAGTTCATTATCAGAAGCCCAGAAGCCCTGACCTTGTCCTTAATGTGCCCTCGGTTGTTGACGCGGTCTGACATAAGTGATACTGGATTAGAGAGAGGTCTCCAGGCTGTGTAGGGGGCTTCCAGGAGTTGGAGGAAGGATAGTTTTTGTTAGATCTTTGTGGTGATGGTAGCCCCTGTTGTCGGTTGCATTATTGTTCTGATTAGGGGAAGATAAAACTAGAGGCAGTGGGGGAGGAACCGTGTTGCGTTTAGTAGGTGCGTCCTCCTCAGGGTCGGTGTCGTCGATGAGGGGGATGGCTGGCTCTGAATCCTCAATACGGAACTCTGGGTGGCTCATGAAGTTGTGAATGGAGCTACGAGACTCTGGCGTCTCCAGGCCTTCGTAAGGGGACATGGTATCCCGGAAAGCATTAACCACACGAATCTAAAGAAAAAACACCAGGTCAGTGAACTCAGAGAGCGAAACAACATATAACCCTTGACCACCACCACCAACAACAACAACCTCCCCAATTTGGGTGTTTCTATAAAGGCACAATATGTAATTTTCATCGCTAGAGGTCACTAATTCAAAAGAAAGCTGCAGCTCGATGACGCCGTGAATGAGCATGGAACCATAGTAGTTATCGTCTTAACCTCCACAGCCGATGGAATGCAATCTGATGGACTCGGGCAGAAATCATGTTCATGGATGAGCTAATGTTTAAAAATTTTATTAAAGGATTGGTTCACTTCAGAATTAAAATTTCCTAATAATTTACTCATCCCCATGACATCCAAGATGTTTATGTCTTTCTTAAGTCGAAAAGAAATTATGCCTACATCATATGTGACCTTTCAAACGTGATTACATAATGCGTGGGGCATCGTAGTAAATCGTAGCAAGTACATTATTTTTTAATAATAATTAGAATTTTTTAAATCTATAATCTTTTAATCATGTTATGTTAAACACTTGACGAAATAGTGTCGTTTCTGAAGCATGGTAAAAACATGGTTTTCTGTTCATAAATGTAACAGTTGCTCATGTATCTAATAAAACACATAATACATTAAAGCGTCTTTGGTGTTTCCGTGGTTACTACAAAAGTAAAACTGGGGATCGAGGGTAACGCGGATATGTCATTGACAGGCGATGAAATGACATGGTCCGTGCCCTGGTTAAGATTGCTGATTTCTATGGAATTAAACATTGTTGGAAATGTTTGGGATAATGTAAATACACAAGTAAACAAACTATATAACATTGCTCTAGTGGTTTTTTGATTTTTTTTTTAATGTAAAAATCTTACATATTGTGCCTTTAACCAACTTTGACTTTTTCAAATTTTAGAAATATGTCTCTTATGCTCACCAAGGCTGCATTTATTTGATCAAAAATACAATAAAATACTAATATTGTGAAATATTGTTTTAATTTAAAATAACTGAATGCTATTTTAATATCATTTAAAATGCAATTTATTCCTGTGAGGGCAAAGCTGAATCCTGGGACATAAAAGTTGAAGAAACATCCATGTATTGATGAAAAACAACCAAGGTGTGCAAAATCCATTCAGTACCTGTGTCTGAATTCTGTTGAGACCCCTACACCACAAAACCTGCCCCCTTCTCAGCTCCATCTCAGCATGGTCGATTTCATCCAGGTCTTCCATCTCCTCCAGCTCATCCTCAGGGATTTCCTCCTTCTGAGTGCCATGACCTGCTGTCATCAGGAACTTCAGGCGACTTGTGGGAATGGTGGTAATCAGCTGTGGGTCAGAGTGGTTTTGGTGAGGAAAACAATACATTTCACCCAGTGCATCACATCAAAATTCAGCAGGAGTTCTTATATAGTAACTGATTGGTTGTATTGTACATGTATGGTTTCTTTAAGAAAAATTAAAACAAACAAAAAAGTCAGCAGGAAATTAAAGGCTTTTAAAGGCCTACCTGCCCCCAGAGAAGAGAGCCAAAACCAAGGAAGACACACCACATCCACTGCTCAATAGAGAGACCTACACAGCTAAAAGGCTTCCCTCCAAACTGCACGATTACGATCTAAAAAACAAAACCATGTTGGGATTTAGAACAACTTGTTAACAACTGACACAGGCTTATTGAGATTAAAATGTGACGTACCTGAATGACAAAGGTCCCAAATACAATGGTGCAGAAGATCATGTTTTTGAAGATGCCCTCAAAAACGTTTCTCTCACCGTGGATCTTTCGAGCGTTAATCTCGTTGAAGAGCTGCATCATTACGAAGGTGTTGAAGACGATGGTGTAGTGCTCTGAAGGAGGAGCGTGAAGAGGAGCATTCCTGCCGCTGTCAATGTCAAAGATCTGCTCACCTGTGAGAAAGGTAAAGTCAGAGACATATTAGCCGGTTTACTCTGATAGGATGCTCTAATTATTTCGGGGTGATACTCACCGGCAAACAACAGAGTGAAGATGATGGTTAGCTGATATACAGCATGTCCGAGGATGTTCTTCATCATGGTGCGCGAAATAAGAGGCTTGTTGCGGCCGTATGGTTTGCGCAACAGTAAAGCCTCAGTGGGAGGCTCCGTCGCTAGAGCTAGTGACGCAAACGTGTCCATGATTAAATTAACCCACAGCATCTGAACAGCTTTGAGAGGGGAGTCCTGTGCAAAAAGCAAAATGTTTAAGGGAAAGAATGAGGTGGCACAAGACAGATAGACAGAAGAAAGAGGAATACTCTGACCTGTGTAATACAGGCTCCAGTGAACGCCACAATGACAGCCACCACGTTAACGGTCAGCTGAAACTGAAGGAACTTGGAGATACTGTCATAGACGTTCCTCCCCCACATCACTGCCTTCACAATGCTGCTGAAGTTATCATCTGTCAGGATAATGTCTGATGCTTCTTTGGCCACATCTGTACCAGCAATGCCCTAAAAATGACGCATTAATTCATTTTCCATGTAAGTATGTTCATGCTAATTTTGCGATACTGGATTAAAAATGCAGAATGGAAATGGTAAAGGTGTGGACTACTAGCTCAATAAAATTTTTCTCATTTCAATAGCGATCCGTGCGATGCGGAGTTTCATTTAAGGCCCGAAAAAGTTTCCCACACAGATTTAGTTCATGTTTAAAGGGTTAGTTCACCCATCAATTAATCATCCTCTTGTCGTTCCACATCCGTAAGACCTTCGTTCATCTTCAGAACACAAATTAAGATATTTTTGATCGAGTCTGAGAAGTTTCTGTGCCTCCATAGAGATCCAACAAAATTACCACTTTCAAGGTCCAGAAAGGTAGGAATGGCATCATTAAAGTAATCCATGTGACTCCAATGGTTTAACCTCAGTTTTATGAAGCGACACGAGTGCTTTGTTTACACAAAATTTACCACTTAACTTACAAAAAATATTGATCTGGAAAGCACGTTCATGAAAGCTTCACAACGCATGTGTGTTGTGTTCAGACTCACACGTCAACTCAACGCACATGCGCGAGTGTTCACAAGAGCATCGCGATGCATGCGTTTTGTGTTCACGTGAGAGTTGACTTTGTTGCGTGAATGCTTTGGATGATGTTATTTTGTAAATAAAGTGGTAAGATATGTTTTTTTTTTTTACAAACAAAGCACTCACATCACTTCATAAAATTGAGATTAAGCCACTGGAGTCACATGGTTAAGGATGTCTTTCCTACCTTGGAGTGGTAGTTGCGTTGGATCTGTATGGAGGGACAGAAACCTCTTAGATTTCATCAAAAAGATCTTAATTTGTGTTCCGAAGAACTTATATCTTATGGATGTGGAACGACACGAGGGTGAGAAATTAATGACAGAATTTTCATTTTTGGGTGAACTAACCCTTCACTGTCAGAAAGCTTTGAAAGTGACTTCTGCACAAGCGGTTCTTCGTGCATCCCTACACTTTTGACAATGGTGTAAGGACCTTTTTCTGCCCATGAAATTTTAGTCAAATTTTTGCTAATGTGACCACACACTCTTGAACACATGATGGAACACTGCTTCATTTGTTCATTGTTTTTGCAATATTTAGATTAAATTCATGACATGTATTGAAAAATAGTGAGATTGTTTCTTCTTTCATTTGTCGCAACTTCATCTGTAAGGTTTGTTACATTGATGCGCTAGTACATTGTTTAAATCTGAAAAATCATACCATTGCAAATCCAACATCTGCTTTTTTTAATGCAGGGCCATCGTTGGTTCCGTCTCCAGTGACAGCAACTACTTGTCTCTGTTCAACGACGGTGCTATCGATTATACCTTGAAGAAACAGCAAAACATTTCAAATGCAGCCTGACTGTAATATGCACCACAAGTATTAGCAACAGTCCTGTTTAAAATTGATTACCTTTGACCAATGTATGCTTATCAGTAGGAGAAGATCTCGCAAGAACGCGCAGTTTGGGCCAGACCTTGTCCAGGCGCTCCTGCTCAATCTGAACAGACAATGAAGCCTTTAATGTCTACCTTTTATTTGAATGAAAAATGATCAAGAACGTTTTTGTTGACCAGCTCACCTCCCCCAGTTCATTGCGTATCCGCCTGTTAAACTCTTTGCCTTCAAGGCACAAGAAGTCGTCACCGGTATGGAGAATGCCACACTTGGTTGCGATAGCTCGAGCGGTGTTAATGTTGTCCCCTGTGACCATACGCACAGTGATACCTGCTCGCTGGCACTTCTTAATAGCATCTGGGACCTGTGGAGATTATACCACCCAGGGCTTAGGTGTCAACAAACACATGCTGACTTACAGTAATGAGCACTTCAGCACGTCTTTGCTTCGTTTTCACTGTCAAATCTGCATTTTCTGTGTATGAAAGTGGATGGAATTGGATAAACGGTCATGTGAGCAGCTACCTCAGGACGAACAGGATCCTCAATGCCCACCACACAAATGCAGGTGAGTCCAGTCAGGATATCTGCCTCATTATCCCAATCAGGCTCCCCGTCTGAAACAGGGAAGTCCCTGTAGGCAAGGCAGATGGTCCTCAAGCCCTCGGAGGCCATGGGCTCAATCACTTGTGTCACCATGTCATCTCGATCAATGTGCCTGAAGACTCTGGCATCGCCATTGGATGACAGGACTTTACAGCACCTGGGGAAATATTATATTTTATAACTTGTAAGTTAATGATAGAAGTGCGTAGTCTCGCATTTAAAGCAATTAATATTTCTAAGCTTTCATTTGTAATATTATAAATGCAGTTTTTATAGCATTCTAGGCAAATAGAAGCTTACATTTATTTCAAAAACATAACTGTAGTCACATTTACTGTAGCTTGGTGAAATTTAGCAGGTGAAACTCAGTAATTTCAACAGGACGGGTGAAACATTTCCCCATGCAGATATCATATCAGCATCAAGGTGTATTTATGTGAATTCGCAATGTGCACCAACAGAAAGCTGCTTGGCTTGAAAATGGCTTCCATCTGAATGATGCTTTTGCCTTTTTTGCCAGTTAAATTTGGCTAACATTTTGGTAATGTGACTGTGCCTTTAGTGTTTCCTAACTATTAAATGCTCTGTCTCTTCTAGAAAACTGGACCAAAATTATTGATGACTTATCCTGAACTTTTGTCCAATCAAATGCTCTATTGAATGAGAATGTGCCTCCCCCTTGTAATACCATCTGTAACCATCTAGCAAGTAGCAAATTATCACAAAATCAATCTCAACTGAAATATTAAATGTGTACTTACTTCTTCAGGAGGATTTCTGATGCTCCTTTGCTAAACATGCGGTAACTTCCATCTTGATTTTTAAGAACAGTACTCATGGATTTCCTAACTGAGTTAAATGTGTAAACTTTGTACAGTTTTTCCTCAGGATATTCACAGCGAATGGTTTGGTAATCTTTCCGTAAATCCGTGGTAAATCCTAGCAAGGCACATTCAGTTTTGTTCCCCACTTGTCGAGGCAGACCACCCTCTTTCTCAGCAGTCTAGACAGAAAAAAAGGGTTTGTAAAAATCATGAAACCAAGTCTACTCTTACAAAAAAAGAGCTAAAATCATATAAATGAAGACAACATAGTATAATATAGTGTGGTCCAAATGTCTAAATATGTATATATATATATATATATATATATATTTCTACAGAAAAACATTAGAAATAAAGGTTATGACATAAAATTAAGAAATTAATTAAGTATAGAATAATATACATAAAAAGAAGAAGAAAATGTTATATAATATATTATACTATATTATATTTAATCTATTATACTAACTTGTGACAATGATTATTTTATAGAAACTTGAATAGTTCTTGCAGCTCGTGTGTTGATGCCATTAAATCAAAACGGACATAATTAAAGTCACTCAAATTTCTATAATGATAATATCAATTGTAATGAAAAAGATATGCAAATTAGAAGCATTTTCTCCTACAGTCACATTTTTTTAGAACTCACTGTATATTTAAAAGTATTTTGATGATAGTTGCTGGGCTTTTGAGGACTCTCACACAAACATACATTCATGCAAAATATTGTTTCTTACCATTATTTTAGAAGTATATGCACAGTTAACACTGATGCCTGTGACGAGCAGATTCAAGATGTTGCCAGGAATCATATCAGGTTCTGGGACCTTCCTGTAGTGTCTGTCTCCAATATACACCTGAACCACTGTCATTCTGTTCATGGTAAGGGTGCCCGTTTTATCAGAGCAAATCGCAGTGGCATTGCCCATCGTCTCGCAAGCGTCCAGATGTCTCACCAGGTTGTTGTCCTTCATCATTTTCTGCAGGGAACGACATAGGTGACTTTACTACAATACGTACCTTTTTTATGCACAGGTTTGTCAAGTTCCGCAAAACACGAACCACATACTTTCACAGAATAGGCCAATGAGATGGTGACGGCAAGGGGTAGACCCTCAGGCACGGCAACAACCAGCACAGTGACACCGATGATGAAGAACTTGACAAAGAACTGGATGTAGATGGGAGTGCAGTCTTTGATCCACGGAAGCCCCTGGATCCAGAAAGTGTCCACCAAAAAGAACACCATAAGAATGAGGACTGTGATGGCCGACATGAAGAGACCTGGCAAAAAAAAAGAAGGAAAAAAAACACACTGACATACACATAACCTCTCTATGAGATTTGAAACAAGGCAACACATAAAATTTTCAAAAATCACAGATTTAATGATTTTTTTTACCTGCTTTCCCAATTTGTACAGCTAGTTTAGTAAGCTTCCCTTGAAGTACCGATTTCTCTTTCTTTGGTATCTTAGATTTTTTCAGCTCATCTTCTGTTCCATCATCACTGTTGAGGGGTTCCATCTCCACTGTGCCTCCATCTTTCTCTGAATGAGGTAGAAACCAGAGAGTTATGTTTAAAACTAAGCTATCTCTATGCAAGTGCATGTATCAAACTATTACTGAACTAAAATGATTTGTCATGTAACATAAAAATGTGTTGTTGTTTTTTTTTTAAATTAACTGGTTTCATTGAAGACAAAATTACTGAACCTGAATACATTGTGTTCTGAAATACAAAATAATACATAATAGCTTCTTGATGCAACTGCATTTTTTTTTACACTTTTCTATTTTAATATTTTATAAAATTTAATTGATACCTGTAATGCATCATTACTCCAGTCTTCAGTGTCACATGATCCTTCAGAAATCATTCTAATATGCTGATTTGTTGCTCAAGAAACATTTCCTATTATTATCAATGTTGAAAACAGTTGTTGTGCTAAATATCTTTGTGTAAACTGATATATATATATAAACTGTGACACATTGTTTACTGTGGAGATCTACAGTATGTGTCGGCCTGTATGTGTTTGTATGTGGACAAGAGGAAAAAGTAAAGCTGTAAGGCCAAAGGCCCTAATCTTCTTACTGCTAATCAGCATGAAAAGAGTGAAGAGCACAATTAGCTACTAGCTTCAACCATATGTTCACAGGATATTCTTACAACTCGCACACTCAGTATTTAAGGAAAGAAAGCCACACACTGTGTGCCAAAAGAGCAACTACTAACTAAACTATGTCATTGATTGCTATGTAGCTAATCTTCCTGTAGTGGTTCTCAACTGGTTTTTTCATACAAAAGTAACAAAAATATCCTTAATATCAAACATTAAAATTTGTTAATACTATCACTGTATCGGCCTATAAATATCGCTATATAGGCCCATAAAAATGACTTTGTGACAATGAAGTCACGTCATCTACCTGATTTGACTGGATTTATCCAAGTGGCAGATGAATTTTCACCATTGGTTTGATTCATTGATTTGATTGATCAGCAACAAAAGATATAGGAAGATATAGGAAGGCATGCCTGATTATATGGTTAGTTGCATTTTACTATTTGTATTTAGCATAGTTTTTCCCTCCTGTAAAAATCCACAACCCATCAGAACTGACCTGCGGCACATTTACGTCACGAACCACCAGCTGAGAAGCACTGATCTAAAGGAAATGCTATGATATACGATTACAGCATTATGTGCTGACACACACCTTTCTTTTTATCTGTTGCATCCGGCTTTTTGTCTGTTGAAAAGTGAGATGGATCAATCACATATTTGTGTAATGTGTGATTTTAGTCATGTATGTTTAAAATGATGCATCTACACAGTTCCTGGCCAAAATCACTAAAGTTTAATTTGGAGGTGGGGTGGAGGGGGGACCTAAACTTGATTAGGAAAGAATCGATACTTAGGAATTATTTTAGAAAAGCATTTCAGAAACTCATCTGGAGCAACATACTTTTCTTTTTATCTTTCTTCTCCTTCTTCTTCCTCTCTTTTTCTTTCTTTTTCTCCTCCTTCTCCTTCTTCTTCTCCTCCTTCTCCTTCTTTTTCCTCTCCTTCTCTTTTTTTTTCTCCTCATCGTCATCATCATCATCATCATCATCTCCGCCTCCGAGCAGAGTGAAGATGATTCCCGTCTGAGAGTTCACCCCCACTGCAGTGACCAACATTTTTCCTGAGCCCTCCATGACATGCGTGCCTGAGCAAACAGGGCAAAAATGGTCATGGTTTCTAAGTATTGCAATGGCAAAACTGCATCGTTCTTGACCTTTTCAGTTTTACGATCATTGTCAGTTTAAGAAAAGCAGAAGATAAACCTGAAAGAAGCATGGGGTCTTTGTCCAGAGTTTTTTTGACATGGTCTGACTCTCCAGTGAGGGAGCTCTCATCAATTTTTAGATCGTTGCCTTGGATTAGTACACCGTCAGCAGGAAGGAGGTCACCTGAAAGCACAAATGACAGATGGTGTCGTCTGAGACACAACGGACAGATGTTTGCCAAAAGAAAGGTTTTAATCGAGCAAGGCTAATGCCGACCAAAAAACAATGACAAAATAATTGTAAAAAAAAAAACCCTGTATTTTATATATTTTAACATTACTTTTTAAAGGAATAGTTCATCCAAAAAGAGGATTTTGTCATCCTCATGTTGATCCAAACCAGTATGCAGCTTTTTTCCCCCTTCATACAGCTCTTTTGCACACAATGACAGTTCATACCATCAGCTAAAAAACAATTCATATGACTGAATTAATAGGTCTGTGTGAGAATCAAACTGAAATTGAAGTCATTCACTCATAATCTTGACTTCCCTTGAATCTTTCATCAAGCACTTTCACATGCAAAATTGAAAAAAATGTCCTTTTTTTGAAACTTGACTGTCACTCTATGACAAGAGCTGTATAACCATTCTTCAAAAAATTTCCATCTAACAGCGTTAGATGAGTTTATGAGTTTAAAGCAACATGAGGGTTGAGTAAATAATGACACAATTTTCATCTGAAATCTATATTACGTACAAAAAATATGTCAGACTCATTCTTAATTGTCCAATACATCTCAAAGGAGACCATCATTTTACCATATTTCACTTGTGCGATGTCTCCAACCACAATCTCGGATACAGGAATCTGAATGACTTGACCGCCTCGGAGCACAGTAAACCTCTGTTCTTGTTCGATGCGGCTCTGTAGTCCGCGGAATTGTTTTTCTTTGCTCCAATCGTTGAATGCCGTGACAAGAACCACACAAACGACGGACAAGAGGATGGCAGCACCCTCAATCCAGCCCGCCTCTGCCTCACCCTCGTCCTCAGCTCCTCCAGCCGCCCTACCACAGTCTGCACCAATGTGAAAGTAACTGTCAGAAATAACAACTATAGCAACTTGCGTAAATAAATCTTAGATTATATAAAAAGAGTAGATATATGCACACCACTTTTCAAAAGTTTGGGGTCAGTAAGATTTTTTTTGCCAGTAATTAATACTTTTAATCAGCAATTAAATTCAGTTGTTATAATGTTACAAAGATTCAAATGAGAGCTGTTCTTCCTATTCATCATCAAAAATCAATCACTGTTTTCACAAAAATATTAAGCAGGACAGCTGTTTATCATTTATAATAACAAGAAATGTTCCTTGAGCACCAAGTCAGCATTTCAGAATGATTTCTGAAGGATCATGTGACATTGAAGACTGGCGTAATGATGCTGAAAATTCAGCTTTGCATCACAGTAATAAATTAAAATAGAAAACAGCTATCTTAAATTGTAATATTTACAATGTTACTGTATTTACTGTATTTTTGATCAAATAAATGCAGATGGTGAGCATAACAGACCTCTTTCAAAACATCAAATCCTCTTTTGGTGTTAAAAAACTACTGTCAGGATTGACAGGTTAAGGTTTAAGGTTTGCGGTATTTACTGTATTTGAGCGATTATTTAACGCGTAGATCAAACGAACCCGATTATCATCAGCTCTGCATGTTTGCGACTCTACATGAATTTGCGCTGCTCTTGATAGACTACGTTGGTCATTATGGAAATGATCTCGCAGGGTCTGTGTCAGTAAATCACCTGCAGAACTTTCCACTCCCATTGGTGCTTTACAGGATTGCAGTCTGACGTTATTTTGCCCTGCTTAGTAAGTCTGGCCCATGGAAGGCAATTTTAACCTTGTTTGTAAGTAAAGGATTCCCTGTTCCAGCACTGCTATTCACTAATATAAGGAATGTTTTGCATGATGGTAACAGAATGGAAAACAGGAGTGCTGGAGGACCACCTACACCAGCTCAGTTTTGCTTGAGAACAGCAAGACTATGCTGGTTCACTAGCTAGACCAGCAGTATACCAGCTCTAACCAGCAGAAACTAGCCTGGAACAAAATGGAATTTATGCTGGTTTATGCTGGATTTTTAAGCAGGTTATACAAGATTTTACTGCAAAATGCAGAGCAGGGCTCAGGAAAAAATATTTTTTGCTAAATCCAGAAGCCCTGGGTGAGCCAAATACATAATAGCACTATCTTCAGGCCATGTTACAATTTCAATTTCATTGTTATTCCAGAGTAACACTGAGCAAGAGAAACAGATGCATATTATTCATAGCAAGCTTAAAAGCCCTACGATACTCACATTCTCTCTCGGCATCAGGAGGTTTATAGAAAGAAAGGCCTAAGGATATTATGGCTGCAACTTCCAAAATAATTAGTGTCACATCCTGCAATGCTTCCCACACCAATTGAAGGAATGTTTTGGGCTTTTTAGGTGGTATAAAATTCTTTCCAAATTCTTCTTTTCTTCTTGCAATGTCATCAGCATGACCACTTAATCCTAGACAAAGAGAAAGCAGAATAAAATGACTATTACATGACTATTACATAAAACATTAAGGTATAGATAATAAAAATATGATGCTATTTAACTGGATTTCAAGAGTAAATAACCTATATTACAATAACATATATTATTGTAACAAATATTGTAACAATTTATTTTATCTAATCAGATTATGGTTCTGAATGTAAACATATCATACTGCCATTACAGTCAAGATTATTTTTTAATTGCATAATTTAACACCCCTGTATTATTCAAAGATGAGGAGATTTCTGAGGGGTTTCTTGGTAAGATAATATTTGAATTACATATGACTTTAGATGACCTAAACATCCATAAATCACCCCTTATGGGGTATCTATGGCTACGTTCACGCAGTCCAAATCCGAATATCTCCACTTTCAGATCTGATTTGTGTCCCATGCCGTTCTTCGAAATCCGGAATATCTGCATCGGCTTCTATGGCAAAGATGTTGCATTGGTAGGTATACGCCAAAAAACAACAACAACTGCATCATGGAGGGGTTTTCAATACAGATGTTGTCTTATTTACAGCATGACAATATGTAGCCGCTGCGCTGGACTACTGTGTCTTCTGAGGCAGCGGCAGTAACATAGGAAGCTGATATGAGTGACTTTATTCCACGCTGTCATCTCTGTCAATTTCAAAACATGTCTCCTATATTGTCTATAAAAAGGTTTGATGTTTACATTTACATGTTTACATCATGCAAAATCCGATCAGAGCAGTCAGACCGAAACGGATTTCAAGAAATGCAATTTGAATAGGATTTCAAACCCCATATGAACGTAGCTCGAAACGGATTTGTAAAAATCGCATTTCATGTGATTTTGTGCTGTTCACACTTGCTACATTTGATTGAATAAGCACAAAAATCCGATTTGGACTGACAGTCTGAACGAGGCTAATATTTATCAAGTTTGCAAATGTGAAAAATAACAGATGTTTCAAGTGAATTCTCAAACTTGGACTTATTCTAGTTCTATTTAAAATGCTTTAGGAATTTAATTGGATTGGAGAGGGGTTTTATTTTGTTTTGTTTTTCATTTGAAACATAACAGATTCTGAAAAAATCAAGATTTCCACCCCCTATGCAAGCAAGAGCACAGCCTGAACACTAACACAGTGTAATCCTCTCCCTTCCTCCCCTTGCTCAATTACAAAATGCTAGTCCTCTGCCCCCTCAAAGGTTTACCCACTGTTGGCAAGGGCAAAAATGAATGTAAACCCCATGCAGCAGAGTAGCGGCCAGTGAGATTAGCGTGAAGCGGAGCAATGAAGAGCCTGCCTTGGGTTGAGGTGAGTGGGATTACATGAGGTAAATTGATCTGGTCCCACCTGTCACAACTACAACTGTCTGTTATGGCTCATGACAGAGCTAAATATGTCAGCAAAGAGCGGTAAGCCAGTGTAAATCAAACCAGAAAATATGAGATTTAATAAACCAATAATGAAGATCAGATTATTACAAGAGATTCTTTCAAAACAGACAGACTATGTATTTATAATGCACATAAAAATCTTAAATGAACGAATCACAAGAGCAGTGTGTTAACATATTTCGCTGGAATTATCAAGGGATACATAAGCTTATCATGGCGTTAGACAAATGATTGGAGTAGAGTTTGTTGAAATAATATTTAGACGGTTTGGTCTAAACTAGAAGCACAGAAGGAGATGAATAAAAAGGAATGAAATGTGCAAAAAGAGGAACTGTAAAATCCAAGACAACATTGTCACTTAAATAACCATGAAGATTAAGTGCCAAATGCCAGGTGCCACTTGCTAAGAAAGAAAAGCAATAATGTCTAGTGGTTAAGCATCTTTTAAATCAAATAATAACTGAGATTCAGCTACAAGTGATGTACACCAGGTTAATAAAACTTTTTAAATATTGTTATTCATTTTAGCTTTGATTCTTAACCAGGGGCACTTGGAAAGACAATTAGAAAAACAGAAATAATGACTAAAAATATTAGTCATTTTAAATGCTCAAGCTCTTTAAATCAGTATAGATTCTGATTGGCTGTCAATGTTTTTATCTTTTCTTTAGCTGGAAAAAATCATTCTGAAAGTGATTCCAACAATATAATTTCTTGGTGCCATTATCGTTACAGTTCTGCTATTCTTTTATATTTGGAAGGATTTTTAAAACTTTATGTTTATCGTTATCTTTACAGCTATCTCTCTTGGCCTTTAGACTGAAAAAATTGAATATATCGAAGTAAACTACATGTGCTTGAGGAAAATCCTCCCTAACATAGTCAAAAATGGGCACGATTAGTAACTGGCAGCATAAAGTGGTACAACTGCTTTTTAAAAGGCACTGCCTTTCACCTGGAGCATGCAGACGAACGGTGTGCCTCATTACGGGCTCCATTTTTGCTGCATCATCCAAAGGAGATGCTGAGAGATTTTTAAGATAAAATATTGTCCTTGATGAAAGCTACAATGCTACGCACACAAGCAAAAGGAAAAAGATGTTTGATACGTCTAATTGCTAATTAGTTATTCAGCTGACGCATTTATCCAAAGCGATTACAGTACGCTTGTAACAGAGACAATCTTCCCTGAAGGGCCTGAGGTTAAATCCCTTGCTCAAGGCAGAAATGGTGAGAAGTCATGGATCAACCCTTGTGAAGAATGAACATTCAACCTTTGCTCATCTACAGTATAACCACAAGACTAAAACAGCCACACTGTCATTAAACCATTTGGTTGAGTAAGACCTATGGTTCAGGAGAGTTGAAAGTGATGTTTTTCCTAGTTATGCATGATATATCAGTACTATATCAGTAACCAGACGATGTTAGAGATTTTTTAAATTTATCGGTATTTAATTGTGCATGCTTATTTCCTCTGCACTCTAAAAAAATGACATGCCGTGACAACATGTTTTTTCATTTCTTTAACTCATGAAAATAATTTAATCAATTTCAACTTTATTTTTTAAGTTATACAAGATTTATCTAAGATTTTTTTTTTTAAATGAGTTGAAATGACTTAAACAGCCAATATCCCAGTTTAAAGGGTTAGTTCACCCAAAAATGAAAATTCTGTCATTGATTACTCATCCTCATTCCTGTCAATCCAAACCTGTATGACTTTCGTTCATCTTCTGAACACAAATCAAGATCGTTTTGATGAAATCTGAGACATTTCTGTCCCTCCATAGACAGCTTACGTAATTCAAACTTTGACGCTTCAAAAAGTTCATAAAGAGATCATAAAACTAATCCATATGAATTGAGTGGTTTAGTCCAAATTTTCTGAAGAGACTCGATCACTTTATATGATGAACATATTTAATTTAGGCTTTCATTCACATATAAACATTGATCAGCGAATATAAACAGAAGCTCAAGTGATCCTGCTTGAACAAACCTCTTGCGGAAGCCCAAACGTGCTGCGTCACACAAGAATGAACCTCATTGCTTCTCATAAGCGTCAAGCAAACATGCTTGAGCTTCTGTTTACAACAACTGATGTGTGAGTTGATGAATGTTTATAAGTGAATAAAAGCCTAAATTCAATCTGTTCATCATATAAAGTGATTGAGTCTCCTCAGAGAATTTGGACAAACCCTTGGATTAGTTTTACGATCTCTTTATGAACTTTTTGAAAGTGATAGCTGCGTAGCTGTCTATGGAGGGACAAATAGCTCTCAGATTTCATCAAAAAGATCTTAATTTGTGTTCCGAAGAGGAACGAAAGCCTTACGGATTTGGAATGACACGAAGGTGAGTAATTGATGACAGAATTTTTATTTTTGGTGAACTAACCCTTTAACCGCATATAAAGTTGAACACAAAGTGGACTTGTTTTGGTGATAAAAAAAAAGAAAATGTCAGAGCTTATTAAATTAAAGCACAAACACTGGAATCAACTGAAATATTTACCCTCTATTGGTGATGATTTTAACCTGGAGCAGAGTACATGAACATCTCCATAGCACTCCTGAATTTTTTGTAATCCATCTGTCCCTCTGAGTTCCATGAGAGAGCGTAGCTCTTTGAGCGTGCAGCCAAACTCTCCATCATGATTGGCCTCTGCCTTGTACTTCGACCCGCGGAATGAGTTTTTGGCCATGGTCCCGCTGAAGCGCACCAAAAAACGGAGAAGAAGTGGCTTCCCCTTGGGCAAGCGGTGAAAATATCCAGACTTATTTCCTCACGGATGCAAAAAGCGACTCTTCTGATGACAAATCAGATGTAATTCGAAAGCCATTTTCACTTGATTTTCTGGTGTATCTTCTCTCATCTTGGCTTGATTGGAGTCACTGAAGGTCAAATCATCACCAAGTTACATCTGAAACAAAAACCGAAAGCAAGTTCATTACATGCTCAGCTTTTAAGAACATTTAGCACTTGAAGCCAAATAAAATGTGATTACATGTGTCCTGTCACAACTGCCAGATCAAGTGATCTCACTGTCAGTCAACAAAGGAAGTCACATCAAACCATGTGTCACTGTTAAAGATGATGTTGATAAGTACGCAAAGCGACAGTAGGCTTTTGTAATGACCCTTCAGTGGAAAGATCTGTTACGTCTACTTAAAGAACGGAATGCTAAAATTAGTTCTGTTATATAAAACTGGCATCTCGTCTAGAAGAGGCCTGCCAAAAACAATAGACGTGACTCAAAAGTTCTGTTCAAGAAACAGAGAGTGAGAAATGAAGTTTTAGACGATATAACAGAATGAACAGATGATTAAACCAGTGTTATTTATATACTATTATTGTGAATATTTTTGCAAATAGTTTAGGTAATGATGACAGATGTTTATCACAGCAAATCAGCAATAAAATCTGGGATTGTTGTAATTGTAAATTATGTTAGGATTCAAAGGCTGTTTGGAGTGACATCTAAAGCCCTCTCAAACATCATGGACGACACAATATAGTTATATTGAATAAAATTGCAGTTTTAAGACTTTAAAGCACCTCATATGTTTTCAGACATGACATGTTTGTTCTCAATACTACTGGACTTCTATCTCTACTTTTTGTCCCAATTTTTCCCAATTAAAGAAGAACATAACAAAATCCAACCTTGACTTACCAATCAAACGACTGAAAGAATTATTTGACACAAGCACTGAACAAAAACCCATTGTGACCCAATGATTCACTATCATTAAACGGATGGAAAATATATACTCACAGATTTGTTTTGCTTATCCATTCCTGCCACAACGAGACAAGCACAGTCAGAAGACGCTGCTTTCAGAGACTGGGTGACTCGCTGTGATGTACAATAACCCAAACAACACAAAAGTCTGTATTACAAAGTGGCATGCCAAAAATTCTCCTTTACTTGACCAAATTATTTGACCTTCAGTGGACAGTCTTGAGGAGCACAGTCTCCATTAGAGGAAATGGCTCGCTGAATGATTATCTTAGGAAAGCTTCTTGCTTAATCTAATTAGTCAATCTGTGGCAGTAGTGAGACACACAGCCATGGCTACTGTATGGAAGAGTATGCGCTGTTGAACACAGACAAACACATTTAGTCACTCCTATAGTACCCAGGTTCATTCAGACTTCTGAGGGAGCCGGACAGAGCCTGGGGCACAAGAGTCGCTCTTCTGTATAAAAAAGCTTTTACTTGGTACATTTATTTGAATCACAAACAAACTAAATGGAGAATTTCATAAAGAAGGCTGAAAGAACAATCCACGTTTTATGTACACACTCATTTTATGAGGTCCAAACATTGTAAGATTATAAAATTAAGTTTTTATAAAGGATGTTCACACACCGCAGCACCTTTTTCAATGTACTAAAATGTGCAACTAAATGCTCTCAAAAATAAACGGACAGAATTTGTCTGTGAACCTTTCTGTGACATGAAAGCTGAAAATCCATATTTACTCATGCTGTGAATGAGAAGTGTGAGTCACATTGTGATGAATCATCATGCTCTGGAAGTCAGATATGGAATATTCTTGTCTAAAGGAAGGGAATGGGTGAGAAATGTTAATGAATAAGCATCTGACAGCAATAACTTGTCCTTTTACAGGACTTTCGCTATATATTCAATATTGTATATTTTTGCTGTATGACATCATGCATCACATAACATCTTGTCAGAATACTTATTTATCCAACAAATAACAACTGACTTTCACATTACTCTATCATATAGAGGTCTCTAACACATTGGCGATTCCATATTTAGGCCTAAGGCAGAAACAAGCATAACTAGTGTTTTAAAACGGCATAAATAAAGTATTCGACGACTTTTAGGCGTTGGGTTTTTCTTTCAGTTGATGTTTCAAATGGTCGATGTTTGTCGCGCACCACAGGTTGTCTTTTGCTGCCCTTTACAAAGTTACCTATCTTAAAGAATATAACCAATAATGAAAAGATAAAAAATTATGGGATGTAGCCTTCATCAACTCGAGCAGCTAACTGTTGCTATGGTTACCTCCTCCTGGCCTAAAGCTACACCAGGGATTTCTGACTAACTTTTAATGCAACTTTGTGGTTACCTAAACATAAACGTTGCTGTATTGTATAGACCTATTTGATAAAACATATTTTGACACCCCATCAACATCAACTCCCCACAATTCGCACCTCAATGAACGGGATAAAATGTTGCTATTATGACTAGGCATGCTGGTCTATTTCATCACCATAAAATAATGAACATGAAATGACCTGAAGACAAATCCAACCCAAAGTTCACTAGCTCCCCAAAGCAGAAAGCATGATGCAAGGCAGTTATGATTATGAAGTCATTGTGCCATGCAAAATCCTCCAGGCGACACAAACAGCGCAGTTATGGACCCATTTGATCCCTGTGGGCTTCACGAGCATGAAGTTTACAAGAAACACTAAAAGACAAGTCTCTCAATCACGCGCAATCAATCACAAATAGGCCCAAGCAGCTAAAAAAAAAAAAAGTAATACTGTTTTAAATGAGATTCATTTGAAATAAAAACACCATTGTTTTTCTTCGTTGTATAATATCTAGTAATAAATTCTCATAAATAATCATATTTTGCCATAAATCAGAAAATGTAGATATATAAAGAGGAAAATCTAAATTAATCACGCGATTTCCACAAGCTAAAATAACTTCAAACAGCATTTTTCCGCTATTAAACAGTCTCTAATCATCGTTTTATAAAAACAAATCTCATAAAAGTAAAATATCTGAAACAACCCTTCCATATAGCCTAGTGTATAATAATACATTTTCATTGCATACATGTGTAGGCTACTCACTTTGAACTGGTGCGCGCGTCAGTTCCACTTGGCATCATCAGTAGTCTCGCGCAGTGGATCTACAACTCGATCCGTAACGTCCCGCCCACCGCGCTGTAGTCTGTGGAAGATTTACGTCAGAGGCACGGCTCGGGATTTAACGCAGACTCCCATTGGCCAGCGCTTGTCCCAGGTACAGGTGTCATCCCTTGTTGAAACAGCTGTCATCACCAGCAACCAGCAAAGATAGGATGTGATGGACAAGCGGGCCATGATAAACTAGATGTATTATTTATTATTAGCAACAAGAGGAGGGCCATAGCAGAGATTTACAAATTATTATCTTATTGAAGGCTTTAGCTCCACTCTCCAGCCACAGCTAATATAGAAATGACTTTTTGTCTGTAGACTGAGGATAAAAGCTATTAAAGAATGATGTTTATAAAATAATGTTGTTTTTTCTGAAAATTAGTTGGGATGTGTCATTCCATAAATTAGTAAAATAAGCATGGGAAAATCCGCTGTGATATTTATAATGCTGAATAGCCTCTTGGGGTGTGTTTTTGTTTTGTTTGGTGCACTAAACACGCAGGAGATGCTTCTCGTAGGCTGGCACGCGAGCGTTTAACTCCATTGCTCTGTCTCAGGGACGGTAGAGAGCATGACCTCGCTTAAACAGGATTAGCTATAAATAGTGCTGCCTATCCGCTACTCTCGCGACGCGGGCTCCATCGCTAAACCCGCTGCACTATAGCCCGGGATTGATCGAGCATCCGTCCCTACCTCCATCTTTGCTGTATCAACCACTAGTGAAAAAGAAATGTGCTTATTTGAACACTTGTAGCGTGCTTCAAAACGTAAAAATGTAAAAAAAAAAAAAAAAAAAAAAAAGTTATTTTAAACTAATAAAATGCCACTTAACAAGAACACACTTAAAGGGTTAGTTCAACCAAAATGAAATTTCTGTCTTTAAGTACTCACCTTTTATGTCGTGCCATACCTGTAAGAGCTTCGTTCATCTTTGGAACACAAATTAAGATATTTTTTGATGAATCTGAGAGGTTTTTAATTTCCCATTGAAAGCAAGGAAATTACCACTTTCAAGGCCCAGAAAGGTAGTAAAGACATCATTAAAATAGTCCATGTGACGAGTGGTTCAGCCTTAATGTTATGAAGCGATGAGAATACTTTTTGTGAGCAAAAACAGAACAAAAATATTTGACTATTTTCACAATGTCTTAATGACCTCTCTGGACCTTGAATGTGGTAATTTTGTTGCTTTATTTGGGTGATAAAAAACCTCTCGGATTTCATCAAAAATATAATAATTTGCGTTCCGAAGATGAATGAAGATCTTGCAGGGTTGGGATGACAAGAGGGGTCATTGCATTTTGGGGTGATCTAACCCTTTAAGCACAGTTTTAAGAAGTGCACTTTTGTAATAACGTAAAATTAAACATTTAACTTTGAGTACATTTTAAATCAATAATAAAAAAAAATCTTGTTTTAAAGAAGTACTCAGATTTTTTGATGTGTTGACTAACATACCAAAGAAGATGTGAAGTGCAGTGTTATTTGATATTACATTTAAAGTTAACATATCTTAAATGTGCTAAATTTCAACTTCATCATTACAAATGTGTATATATATATATTCAATTTTTTTATTTAATTGCAAATAACAATTAAGTCTCCTAAAACATTACATTCAGTTTGCAGCTAAAAAATTATATATTCATTTAAAATATTAAAAGTCTCTTTTATTAAAAGTATGATGAAGTGTACTTCTTTTTCATAAGTGAAGACCCTCTACTGATCTTTTCAAGACCTGCATTAATACAACAAAGTCCCATTTTTTAAACCCACAATATCTACAATATGAGACCAGAGTTTTAGATTTTTCCATAATGGTTAAAAGTTGGAAGCGCCTGACTACTTACTATCTTCATCCTAATTCCAGTTTGTCATTCCAAACTGGTTGTTCCCCTCCCCCATCCTTGCCACTGCAAAGTTAGAGATCAAGCCAAATGTCTTTCCTGATCCAGGCCCTGCCCTCCCACATCACCTCAGTACGGCCATGACGGCTGATGATGTCAAACCCTCCCCACACGTGGAGTCGAGTGTGTGCTTGTGCAGCCGGCCATACGGCGTAAAATGATGCTAAACGCAAAAGGCATGTGTGCTTTAACATTGATGACCATTCACGTGCACAGATGCTCGCTGTCGTAGATTACACTGAAGACACACACTCGAGCGAACACATACATGCACACACACAGGAGGATTACAAACACAGTTCCACACAGACATAGCAAGATTACAGAGACACATACAACCCCCTCTTCTTCCCCAACACAGGATGCAGACTGCTGGATTAGAGAGACACAGATTCACATAGAGGGAAATTACAATACAGCGCATTTTGAAAACTCTCTCAAATGCACTGTTGAGAATAAAAACACATGCATGGACTACACACCTAAACATGTTAAATACACATCCGTATCTGATCCAGATGTTGATTTTAGGGGCAAAATGGCCATTTTAGTTGTTTGAGTGACAGATGCAACACTTGGCATATGGGCCAGTGTGATTCTGAAAGACAAGGGCTTAAGTTTTAATTGGCACCGATGGATCGATCAGCCTCTGTTGGAGTGCTCACATTGATTAAGATATTGAATAGCATTCCTGCACAAACAGAACGTAGAAGACACAAACACACCATCAACCTTGCACACTTAATGTGCACGCACGCGCATACACAAACACACCGTCACAGAATAACCTCACTAATCTTCTCTCAATGGTTTTAAGCCGCTGAAGAAGCTTAATAATTTAAGAGGAAAACAGCATCAGTGCTTTTAAGGACATATGCACAGAGATTAGCCCCCTTGCTGCACGCTGGACAACAAAGGACACCCTTTCACATGACTGAACTGATGATGCAAAAAGCATTTCGTTATCAATACGATAGAGTGGGTGATATATCGATGGAACAGAGTTTTGCTCGTTCCACTTCTGTTTGAGGTTCAATATGTGCCAGAAAGGAGTCAATTGCTTTTTACTATACGTTTGTCAATGTCACTTAAAGGGGACCTATAATGCCCCTTTTACAAGATGTAATATAAGTTTCTGGTGTCCCCAAAATGTGTCGTTGAGGTTTCAGCTCAAAATACCCCACAGATCATTTATTATAGCTTGTCAAATTTGCCCATCTAGGTGTGAGCAAAAACATGCCGTTTTTGTGTGTGTCCCTTTAAATGCAAATGAGCTAGTGTCCCTTTGCAGAAGAGGGCGGAGCTTTTACAGCTTGTGCTTTGGTTGCTCAACAACAACAAAGCTGGAGAATCTCACGCAGCCAAAATGATGATTGTCAGTAACGTGTTCAGCCTTACTTTGTTCAAACCAGAGTCAGACACTGATGGAGAGACTCAGACTTCTTTTTTTTTTTAATCAGCACAGGGCAGCTGGAGAGACAGATCAATCTGGATGTTCAACTTGTTCAACGAACCGGAGCATGAAAAAAGTGAGTGAACTATAAAGTCAAGAGGGCAAATACAGAAGGCTTTTCTAAATTTACATCATCTTATCTGATAATTCCAATACAATAACTTTTTCACAGTCTGATGTGAAAAAAAGTGACAAACATGATAAGCAGGAACTATTTTTTTATGTTTTGTATATCTGGAGTCCTTGCTTCGGGTTTCCCTTTTTGAATGACAAATATAGTCTACAGCCACTTGCTGTGCTGATACAGACACTTATTTCCTCTAACGCAGGAAATGCACATACTAGTTGGCCATCTTTGCAGTGTGTTCAAGCACAACTTTCTGATGATTTAAATTCATCGGAAAGTTTTATGGACTAGCTGCTTGGAAGATCCAAGAATTAACTCCACATCTCCATCGTCCAATTAGTTGATGGATTGTATGTTGACACATCCTGACAGGACTTGTTGACTGTTTGTTCATTAGGGAAGGAGCCCCCCCACTCTTATTAATAGTTTAGCAGAGGCTTGTAAAGGTCAAGTGCGTTAGTTGAGATTTCAAACATGCTACAATGAAGATCTGGGTAGGATAATAGCAGCGGTTTATTTATATAAAGAGTACTTTGCTTGTTTTATGAGTATGAATACATCTGATGTGAAGATGTGACACAGTGCACATTATAACCCATCTCACAACTCACAACATGACTTCATGTCTAGTAATAGGCCTACATCGTTTCTTAATTTGGGAATATTTTTAATATTCTTTAACTTTTAAAATTTCATTTTTTGTGGACAAATGTTGACTACTTTTCATTTCCAAAACGTTGATCTACTTATATTGGGTCTTCTCATTTCTCACCTTCACCACTGGGTGGAAAGTGTTGCTTGGTTATGTTTTCTATGGAACAAATGTTGTCTTCCTCCAGGTGGCGCATGGCTGAGAATCATAACCACTACGGCTGTATTCAAATCTCAGTTATCATTGGATACATTTCTTAAATAAAAGGTATAATTAGTTAAAGCTATTGATTTTTTTAACACTTAGCATGTAATTCTTACCCACGTTCTCATTTTTAAATAATTAAAAAAAATTCCTGTCCAAATATTAACAACGATTTGATTGGTCAATTCTGTTCATCGCTGAGAAAAGTAGCAGCTGACACATGATTGTATTGTCTTCTGAAGCCTGTTATTATTCTCAGCGCTGTTCGGGATAGACCAATCACAGTTGCTTGCAAATACCGTATGACATGAATTGAAACCAAAATAATGACACTGGAAGACTTTAATATTATTTTAATAGAAAATACACACAGAAGAGCTAAAAAAAAAAATTATTTATACATATTAGAGACAACCTACGGGCCAGTAAACCACGCCCCGTTTAATATTAATGACCTTCCTTTGGTCTTTTCTAGCCTTGTCAGTAACGTTAGCCGTAGAAAGAGCTCGTTAGTGCGTTTGAGTTTAATGTTTTAATCTCACGTAGTAATTCTGTTTAGGTCAAAATAGATTTTGCATTTAGATAATTCATGGTATAAGCACTCCAGGGACGCATATTCACTCCTTCAAAATAAGGGCACTTAGTAGGTAGCCTATCCAGGATGTGCTCGTACGGCGCCATTTTCCCTGGGAGGGAATGTTAACAGAAGCACACTGCCAACGTGCACTATTAAGGGCCCTAGAAATCTGTTTTACTAAGTGATATAAAATATGGATTCAGCGTCGACCAGCTCTAAACTCATCTATAAAAGTAAGTCGTTCGTTTTTACTAATTTGTAATGTGAGCATAAAGCGAACTAACTGGCTGTTTTATGTGCACTAGTGTCTACTGAGGATATCACAAAACTGATACAGCTGCGGTCGAGCAACTCAGCGCTTTTTGACGGGAGGAAAAATTCATCGAAAACAGCATGGAGGTGAGATTTGTAACCTTAGAATTTGCAATGGTCTCTCACAGCCTGTATTCTGATTAAAAGTTATTATTTTTTTTCCAGTGCAATACTCAGAGAAATGGGGCTTGAGGAAAAGATGACAACTGAGCAGATTGCCAAAAAGTGGGAAAACCTGAAGGCAAGATATAAGGTTGGTGTCACTGCCAATTATGTTTTTCAAATGCCCAAAATATTCAACAGTTTAATAAATTTACCAATTCCTTACAAGGATGCAAAATATCCTCCCGCCGGCGTGGAGAAGAACCCCACCTGCTGGAAATGGTTCAATCTCATGGACGATGCTCTGGGTGAAGAGTTCGATGAAAAGATCAGCCAGCAAGTGATCACATCAGAAGCAGACAATGATAATACACCTCATCCGAGTAAGAGGTTACGCCAGATCAAAGTCGGAGGAGAAATATTGGAATTCCTGGAAGAGGAAGGAACTTCGGCGAACGTGCCGCCAGCCTCCAAATCGCATATGGTTAAGCGGGGAATACAAAAAGGCAAACAGACAGCAGAAAGCCATTCTTTAGACATCATGAGAAGCAAACTTCAAAGAGAAAGACAGCTTTTAGAGAAAGAGCTCGGAGGCCTGGACAGAGAAAAAGCCCTTCTAGAGCGGGAAAGGGCCCTTGCAGATCGGGAAAGAGCAGCTCTTCAGCGGGACAGAGCCCAGGTCGAGAAGGACAAAGCTGCGGTGAACAGAGACAAAGCGTCATTGGAACAGGACAGAGCCCGACTGCAGAAAGACAGAGACGCTTTGGCCAGGGACAGAGCAGCCCTCGAAAGAGACAGAAGGTCGGCGGATTTCACAAATCACGTGAAGAGCAGTTCAGGATGCAATGGACTGGACTGTCCTCATGAAAAGAACAGAGAAAAATTAATAATCTTACTTGAAAGGGTGATGGAAAAAATTTGAAGCAACTCTGAGAATGAAGCAAACCTCAGGGAAAAACGGATGCTAATTCTGTGAGCTTATGGGATATCTGAACGCTCCTTGGGTTGATGCCTTTGCAGTCTGAAGAGACATTTAATTTTTGTTATTATTATTTTTTTTAATACTTTTTACTTTTGTCATACATACACAGTCTTGACTCATAGAATGGATTTCAGTTTCCACATACATTGGCAGGGTGCAAAAGGGCCCCTAAATTAAGGTGTTTTTGATATTTATTTACTTATGAATTTTGATGGAGAAACAAGGAATGTGAAACTTTATTTCTGATATAATGTAATATAACAGTGTCTGTTAGTAAGGAATATACCGTTTGTGCCATACAATAAATGTCAAAAAGATTCACGGTCCACTGTGTTTTCATTCAGATGTGCAATGAAATTAAATATATAATCAGGGTGTTAGTTTTGTAGCTTACCTGGTAAATTTAGATTTTATTTCTTGCTAAACGTTTGTTAAAAAGTATAAAAAGCTGTTTAATGAAGTGTAAACTTCAGTGTTTTTTCAATGAACGATATCCATGTTTTTTTTTCTATAATGTGTTTTTTGTTTTGGTGTTCAAAAATAACTACAATAAAAATATACACTGGACTACAAAAACATGAAATAAAACAAGAAATTAAATTTTATTTATTTATTTATTTATTTACATGAGAATAATTAAAAATAAAAGCATTTAGACTCCTGGACGCAACTATATATCAACTCTTAATTAACTCAGAAACATTGTTACTTGACAGTCGGTAGATTACTTACAAATTGTAGTCAGTTACTGATTCCAAATTACAAGACAAAAATTATAGTTAGTAACTACTACTTTTTCACTACTTTTAGATTACTTTTGACCTAACTGTCTTATCACATAGATTTGAAAAGGATAATCTTGTACCACATTGATATGAAAATACCAAGAGAAAGATAATATGTTCCATTCTTTGTTATCAACAACATGAAGTGCATTAAATATTACATTACTTTTATTATTATTATTGTATGTATGTATGTTATGTGTATAGGCGTGTGGATATATAGGTTTATATTTATTGTATTTTAGTTTGAATTGATCTTATTTTTTATGTATTTGTCTTATATTATGCCCTTTGTTTAGAGACTTTAATTACTTCCATTTTTATTATAAGGTGTTTTTCTAAAAAGGACAGGAAAGCCACTGTAATATATATGTAACCCTATGCCTTAAGGATTTTCTGTAATTTTTTATTTATTTATTTATTTATTTTCTTCTCCACAGAAAAGCGCAATGTACATTGACCATATTAATGAATAAACAAGTCCAAAAGTATATATATTTGTACATTTTAAAGCCTTAATACTAGCTAGAGACAGTAATACAGGGTTAAATAAATACATGGTTAAATAAATACAGTAATACATGGTTAAGCTCACTGAGTGACCTTTTAATAAGGCTTTTCTCAGAAAGGAAGATAAAAAGGAAGTTTATGATTTATGAATGAACACTACCATTGTGAGAATGACATGTAATAATCAATAATAATAATAATAATAGTAATAATAATAATAATAATAATAGTAATAATAATAATAAAACTGTAGCCTTTAACGAGTATTCAATAAACAAGTATTGTTGCTATCATATTAGTAATCCAGATTACATGTAATCAGATACCCAGCGCTGACTGTTGAGAGTTATTTAGCGTTTATAATTTTGAATAATTTTTTTCTCACTTTAATTCTAAATTTTCAAGTATTACAACATTTGATATTTCAAAATTCAGTTTAAAATGAATAATCTTTTGAATGAACTTTCAGACTCGATTTCTCATCCAAGATTTACGGTCTAAAACATGAATCATAAAGATGAAAAGGAATCAAGAAGATGCGCGTGGTGTTTCGCTCCTGGCCGCTAGAGGGCAATAATCCGACATCAATCGGTTGTCTGTTAGAAAAGAGAAAAGCTGTGAAGAACTGCTGTCCGCAACAGACACATAAACGGTTGATGAAGAAGTGAAAGAAATCAATAATATTCATGATATTACTCTACATGTATCTCATTAGAGGAGTTTGGCCACCTCTCTCTCTCTTTAAGAAATGGCGCAGCCATCTCAACAGTGTGAGTGTCATTCTGGAAACCCGCACTGTGTCTGCATGAAGGCAAAACTTTCGCACATTTCTGTGACTCTCTTTTATAAGTTCTTATGTAATTCAGCGTGGATTTAAAACCTGTTTAATATACTTGATATGTGCAGTTGCATTAGCTTAATAAATAAGGATTCATTACTCTCATTTCAGACTGATAGTTGTCATGTTTATAATGTGGTTTGTTCTGTATAAGATCACACGTTCAAACCTAAAGTGAATGAATATTCACTGTATTTGCACTGTTTCAGGGTCTCACAAGGACACAGAGATGCTGATCAGGTGGCGTATGGCCCATGGCTATTTATTCTCAGGCTGGAGAAACACATGCAGAAATGGCTGGGAGTATGTATTTATTGTGATTCATTTTGCATCTGCAGCACATGCAGTTTGTATCCTCATTTTCTATGCTTATTTATTGTTGCTATTGTTCATAACTCATAATCAAGGGGTTTTCTCATTTTTGATGTCATTGACCCTCATTTATGGCAACCTCAATTCTTTAATATAAAGACACATACTTTATTTATACTGTGTAATATTAACAATAAAAATATAGAGATAATATTTGATAAATTATTATATTTTATTTTAATATTTTAAATATAATTTGAAAACTAGTTATATTAAGTTGATATTTGTACATTTGTTGCTACCAGCTTTAGTTAAATGTCAATGACATTTTCTTCAATTAAATGCATTATTCAATTTTAGAAATTTTATATTGACTTACAGCACCCAACGAGCCAGATAAAGGTCACAATGGCGAGGAGAAACGGATTAGAAATAAACACAACAAATAATTTGTAGAAGGAATTCATGATTTCCATTATTTATTTATGTTTATAAGTGATTTAAATATTAAAAAATAATATTAAAAATAAATGTACAGTATAAAATTGTGCTAAACGTTTAATTAATATTTGAAGTAAATGCATTTACTTTGACAGCACCAAAAATACTTTGTGTAAGAAAAATAAAATAGCTCAAATTTTTCACAAACATGAGTGTCACCCAAACTTTTATTTAGTCCCCCAGTTTGAAAACCTCAGTCTTAATCTATATCCAGTAGCAAATAGAGAAATTGAGAGAGTTTTCTGTTTTTAGGCTTTTCATTCAAGAGACTAAATCAAACCTGGATGGGAATATTACTTCTCAAAGAGCAAAACGAAAGTGGGAGAATTTAAAATGCAAATACAAGGTAAGATGGATGCATAGGATCTGTCTTTATTCTCAGTTAAAATCATTTACTAGCATAGCTGCACACCACTCATACTTATTTTCTTCAGAAAATCTAAAAAAATTGTTATAAATTGAATATGTGTGCTTGCATTTGTCCTGATGTAGTTTTCTCTATCCTTTTTGCCTAGGTTTTAAAAGCTCTTGCGAAGGATGTGGAAACGGTGAAACCTGAATCCTGGCGGTGGTTCAGACTCATGGAAAAGGCCGTAGAAGGCGATCCCACTGACATAGACCCTCCTAAACCGACCTTACTGACCAACCTGTCCGATGAGACCGAATGTGCCGCCCAGCCCTGCAAGAAGATGTATCAGGTAGAAATGGGGAGTGATATTTTAGAATTATTAACTCATTCAGTCATCGAGGTCAATACTCAAGCGACGGTAGCCGATGATGGACCCTCATCAGATACAGCAGAAAGCATAAAAGGGAGACCGATGGAAAAAAGCCCCACAGAGACTCAAGATGACCTACACTTCGAAAGAGCCAAACTCAGAAGAGAGCGACAACTGCTGGAGAAGGAGCACGCAGATCTAGACCGAGAGCGAGTGCTGTTGGAGCGCGAGAGGGCTGTCGCCGAAAGAGAGAAAACGACGTTGGAGAGAGACAGAGCGCAACTGGAAAAGGACCGAGCTGCAATTGATCGGGAAAGAGCGTCTCTGGAACAGGACAGAGCCAGACTGGAGCGGGACAGAGCGGCCCTTGAAAGAGACAGAGAGACTTTAACTGCCATGGCACTTGAGACAAATGGCACAGGACACACTGAACCAGACTCCCCATATGCCGAGGACAGAAAAAGACTAATATTTTTGTTCGAAAAACTGATCGAAAGATTTTGAAACTATTCTGTTACACTTAAATGTTGCTCATTCTGAAGGTATTTAAATTATTATAGTACTTAAAATGTATAATTAATACAATAAAAGTGTATAATTAATGTTAAGTTTATTCCCCCTATTTTCACGTTCTTGGATGCATTGAAATTAAAGTTATTGTTTCAGTTTTTGTGCTAAATCTTTCATATTTATTTAGTGCCTTACAAAATCTAGACTCATAGTTGTTTGTAAGTAGAAAATGTGTTTTCCTATTCTTTTCTTCATAGAAAGTTGCTTTTGTTGTAAAATTATAAACAAATTTTGACACCGAAACACACACCATTCAGCATAAAGGTTCAGTCACATGTGCAAAATTTCACTTGGGAAAAATGGTCGGAGAAAGTGCAATGTGCAATATGGTGGAATAAGTCCCGCCTTTTTAAATAAAGAGCCAATCGCTAATTGGTAAAGTCATTGCTGCAAATGCACATTGGCTGGCCCAGCCTGAATTTTTTTTTTTTTTGTCATTATTTGAGCAATTAAAAAATAAAATTTATGAGACAGCTGTTGTCAGATTTCATTGGTGATTTAAAATATGAACTTCAATCGTGAGCTTGGCGAACAGCTTCGCAGAATTTGATGGTTCCCCATTATGTACATGACTGAAACAGCTGCTGAGAGGAGTTTCAAAGATTGCCGCTGAGTGAAATTATCTCCCTTCTGTGTAGCACAGCTCACACAGAAGTTTTCACAACAAAAAAGGCATGTAATGTTACTGGGAATTTTCACTGGGAAAATCCAGCATTTTAATCTGAATCTGCTGGAACTGGAATGTCTCAGATTTCGCAACGATTTCAGGTTGGTCACATGGATTTGCTGTGCTGACCAAGCGAAAACTGCTTGGTTTGAAAGTGACTTTTGTGTGAGATGTGCTTCATACTTCACTAAACTTTTGACAATGGACCTTTCTTGCCCACAAAATTTTGCTTGCTAGACTGATGTCACGTATTTGACCATTGCTTAAGTTAAAAGTCACAGGCAGTCAAGCAGTGGAGAAAGTGGTAGTTTGTTGAAATAGTATGTTGAGGTTGCAGATCTACAGTATTTTTAGATTATAATACATGATAAATTATGTGATAACGTACACTATACTGCTCATAAACCGAGGGATATCATTTTTTTTTTAAACTTATTCAAATAATTTACCGAAACTGCATGGCAGGTTTGCATTAAACAAATTCAGCTTTTGTGGTAAGTTACCTACTTCCTCATTCAAGTCTCGTCAACAATATCATAGCTTAAATTTACAGCACAATGACCGTCTTAAAATAATTTACTCATTGTGGAATCTGAGTCTGTTTAAATGGACTTCAAGAGAAATTCTTTTCCAAGTATGATAGTTAAGAAGCACATGAAACACACACTAAGCAACTAGTTCCCATAAAACAATGGCCCAAATCGCAGTAAATTTGCATTTTGTTCTTCCCTTATTTTTCCCAAAACTCAAGGTCAGTTCAAATGCTGACCATATCTTTTTTGTCAAAGTAAATCTGCTTATGGTTTACTATTGTTGTCTGTGAAACCCCACCCACCCCACAAACCGCAGGCAATATTAAACCTATATAAGGTTCATACGCAACTGACACTAGGAATTAAGTTCTGACCAAACTACTTGATTACGAAATATATAGAAATATTTTAAATAAATCTTGAGTTCTTATCGAAACACATTTGCAACTAAAAGACAGCACTTTTTAAATTTAGGATCAATCAGTGAGATTTATATCATTTCAGTCATGGACAGCTCACCAGAAATATTGGATTTTGATTCTTCAGATGAAAATGGGTAAGGAAAACCTTGATTTTGACCAAGTTTAACTTGAACTTTTCTAGGAACACAGCGTAACTGTCAAACGTGTGTTTTAAGTCCCGAGAACACTGGAATATTTCTACAGCAGTGGGATGCACAGGTTCGGCCCTACATTGAGATGATTGACTTCATGAGGCGGATCGGCATTGAGAGGGAACTTGCCCTGCCGGCCATTGCGGTGGTGGGAGACCAGAGCTCAGGGAAAAGCTCTGTTCTAGAGGCTCTGTCAGGAGTCGCTCTGCCTCGTGGGAGTGGTATGTTGTACACCTAATACATTGTATATATCATATTTACATTCTTCTGCTTACTTTAGGAAGCATCTGTTTATTCCGACATGGTCCATTTAGGTATTGTCACCCGCTGTCCACTGGAGCTTAAACTCAGGAAGCTGGATAGTGGGAGCGGCTGGACTGGGATAATCTCTTACAATGATGTGCGAGAGACGTTTCATGATCCTGCGCAAGTTGAAAGTTTCGTCAGAAGGGGTGAGGTTATATATCAAGCTAAATATCATAATCATTATAATAAATTATAACAGCAGTTTATCATTACTTAAAATATTACTAACATGATGAATAAATGTTGAGTAAGGTTGTAGTATTTGTCTTTTACAGCACAAAATATGCTTGCTGGAGATGGAGTGGGAATCTGTGATGATCTCATCAGTTTAGAGATCACATCACCTGATGTTTGCGACCTCACACTGATCGATCTGCCTGGCATAACAAGAGTACCCGTGAAAGGGCAACCTGAAGACATTGGAGACCAGGTGATGCACTTCATTTTACAGTATGTGCACTTACATAAGAATTACTGGGTAATTTATGGTAATTCAGGTTAGGTTCAGGGTTATTACCTATTTATTACACTGTTATTACTATAATAAATACATAGTATGTACATGCAGTACAGGACTGTAAAATAAAGTGCTACCAGAGAATAATTTTGTCTAAAATATGATATTTACATGTTTAGTACAAATACCATTCACTGCAGAAATAGTAATTAGAATGTAATTAACAAAATGTGCAATGACAACAGACCATACTGTATCCCACAATGCAGTGTGACCAATTTGTAATTTTTAGATCATTATTTGAATGTAAAAAAATAGCGAGACATATTTTTATAAAGCTGTGAATTGATTAATATATTTAATTATGAATAACCCCAGATTTTTATGCATTCAGTTTCTTTCTATGGAAAGGAAAATATTTTTTTTAATCATTTTTTTCTAATTAAAAATATAAAATTGAATATAATTAAAATTGTAAAAATTAATAAATTTTAATCAAAACAGTAAATTGATAACTGGACACCACTTGCTCAATAAAACCTGCAACATGATGATGTCACATGTTTACTGCAGTTTGAAATGTTTCAGGTCTTCATTGTCTTATAAATTAATTGCAGATTCGACGCCTGATATTGAAATTCATTGCAAAAAAAGAAACCATTAATTTGGTTGTTGTTCCCTGCAATGTGGACGTTGCAACCACAGAAGCACTTAGAATGGCTCAGGGTGTCGATCCTGACGGCTCAAGGACTTTGGGTATAACTTTTAATTTAAACTACAGATAAATTCTCAGATTTCGAGTACGCATATATGTAGTTTTGCATGAATTAAGCTGATATCACACATAATATCACAGCAGGGCCATTTCATTCATGTTTGTTCAAACACTTTTTATTGCTTCAGCAATATTGACAAAGCCAGACCTGGTAGATAAAGGAGCGGAGGCTGACGTCTTACAAGTACTCCAGGGTAAAGTGGTTACTCTCAAAAAGGGCTTCACCATTGTCCGATGTAGAGGCCAGAGTGACATAAATGAAAACGTTTCTCTGGCTGAAGCCACAAGACAGGAAAAAGAGTTCTTCGCCAATCACGCGCACTTCAGGTATTACGTTGCATTTAACCGTTCAGTTATCTGTTATTTTGTGAAATGTTCAAAGCCATTTAGGAGTGTTTCTGTTGCCCACCAGTTATCTTCTTGAAGAGCAGAGGGCCACAACATCCTGCCTGGCCACCAGACTCACTAAAGAGCTGGTTGAACATATCAAGGCAAGTCTAAACATGGCAAAATATTCTGAAACTTACTCAAAACACTGAACTTATGAGTTATTCCTTATTTTACAGGCTTCACTTCCATCTCTAAGAGATCAAATTCACATCCACTTGTCTGCAGTGAGAGTTGAGCTCAAGAGTTATAATGACGGTCCTCCTTTAGAACCTGAGCGCATGGGGCCTTATCTCAGCAAGGTACGGTAAGCGCAAACATCATTTCATATATTGTCCCATATATATGAGGAACACTGGCTGAAATTAACTTCTGTGTTTCTCTGTATGTGTAGAAAATCTTGGAGTTCAGTGACCAGATAAGTGAGTTGTGTAGAACAGGTGATTCAGACAATGGGAACCTCTACTCGCTCCTTCGACCAGTGTTCAAGCAGTGGGAATGTCATCTGAGTAACTCCAAAGCATCATGTAGGTCATATGGTGACATTACATAATTGAGAACCTTTTTTTTCTTCTGTTTTTCCCCCCCTATGGTGTGATTCAGCACAATTTGCATTTTAATGTAAAGGGACAGTTCACCCTGTAATCATTTACTCACCTTCATGTTGTTTCAAGCCTGTACAATTGTTCACTAAACAAGACAGCTGTTGTTAAATTATTTAGAACAATATCGCAAGTGTGATATTTATTTTATACAAAAGTCCAATAAAGAAGATAATACTGAGTAACATACATTTTAATCATAATATCGCCAGATGCATTCTATATTTGCTCCGCCAGTGTAAATATGGTTCAAATCATGTCGTAAAGATCGAATTTACGAGTCGAACACAAAGTCGTAAATACCGGTGGGAAACTCTGGATTACGAGTTGGGGCCGTGTCAGTCAGGAACATGGTGTAATTGGGTGAATTCAGGTTGATCGGGACACAAATGCCATCTCAATGGCAAAAAGTGTCCCAGTCACCCTGAATTTACACAAGTATTTAGAAAAATAAGCTAATGGCTTGTACAAAGTATAATAGATATGACGTCATGGTCTACAGCATTTTAATAAACATGAATTCACAATATAACATACATTCAAACTGTAAAAATATACAACCTATTGGACTTTATAGCAAAAATATCACTCTTTTAAATCAGCCAAGAAGTCATGCCGTGACGAATAAACACTGAAAAGTGAAGTGATGAAAAGACCAAAGTGCTGCCGCTCAGCCAATCAAAATAGAGGAACTTGCATACAAAACTCTCACCATTGACCTTTAATCTGATCATTTGTGTTGACTATTCTAAATTTATTTTACTTTAGTCAGAGAGTCTGTAAAAGAGATGACAGAAAAATATGACGAGGCTCATCGTGGGAGAGAACTGGTGACCTTCAGTGACTACTGTGTGTATGAATCAATGGTAAAGAAACACGTTGGAGACCTGAAACAACCAGCATTGGATACTTTGAAGCTCATCCGAGGTAGCTGCTTGAACTTTAAGCGTCATTTTTTTTTTTACATTATATGTGGATTGCATTTGAAATGATTTATAATAACAGTTCTCATTTAATATAACTTTAGGTATTGTGCAGAAGGAGTTTAGGGCCATGTGTGAGTTGTGTTTCCCAAACTACCCTCATCTGAGACACGTGATACTGGTGTGTTAAAACGACTCTTGTTGATCACATTAATTCATCTTAAAAGACAATAAAAGTCTTAACATTTCTGGTGTTCCCTTAGAACCATATTGACGACATTCACGCAAAGCAAGAAGGCAAGGTGGAGAAGAGGATCTATGAGTACATTAACATGGAGAAGCTTGTGTACACACAGGATCCCATTTTTACCCAGAAAATTGTAGACTTCAAGTTTGTGGAGAAGAGACAGGAATATGAGTCCATTAGTTTGGATACGGGAGAGAACGCGACCTCACCCAACAACTGTGCTGTTTTTGACACCAGGAGCCTGACACCTGAGAAACTGATCATCTACTACGAGGTGTAAATCTGTTTCTGATTTCAGTATTAGCTGCTTTTGTTCTTTAATATTTGGTTTTGATTGCACTGAAAACTCCCACTTGTTCTGTCAATCAAACAGATTGTGTATCAGCGACTGGCGGACTACATTCCCATGGTGATCCTGCTGTTCATACTGAAGGAAGCTGCCGTGATGCTGCGGGCTCACGCTATGGACCTGCGGGATGGAGCGGATGTTGTGAAGCTGCTCGTGGAGGACACAGAGGCTGGACTGAAGAGAGCAGACTTACATCAACGCATGGAGCGGCTGCGTCTGGCACAAGAACGCATCAGTATTTACCTCTGAGACAGAAGACTCTGGAGAAGAGCGTATCTGACATAAGGGACTTGTCGCTAAAAATGAAATAAAAACAGTTTTATGGTCAGCATCAAAGTGAAGATGATGATCAATCTTCTTACAAAACAAAAATTCCAGTGTTTGTGGGGTTTTATGAAGATGCTTTTTTTCATACATTTGATCACATTGAAACTAGTTCCTTTAAAAATAGATATTCATCTGAAATAATAAACCCACATCAAGATAAATGAATGATAACATTTGGAAATGACAAACCATCGGTAAAGTTTGCTTACATGCTGAAATAAAGATCAGAATAAAAAAATTGCCAGCTTATTTTTCTCTAACAACAATTCCACAAAACATATACATACATTTTAAATAAAAATGGTCTAAGAGTAGACCTATACATGCAAATAAAATATTTCAAATTACTACATGAATAGCTTGAGGCAGAGACTGTTTCAAAGCATAGCTCATCTCATCAACCAGGACATTCCTATCAGGATGTGCTGCATACCCAACTTCCATTATGACCATATTTGTTCATCATGATCCCAACAAAATGCTATGCTTCCTTACTGGGTTCCATTAACATGTGCTTGTAACACAGCTCATAAATATGGGAAGAAGGAGGCGGGAGCCGGAGAACATTCAACATAGTTTAATAATAAAATAACCAAAAAGGTACTTTTATTCATAACTGAATCAAGACTTCAAAACAAATATTTCAGTACAATCTGTGAACAGGTTGAAAAAAAAAACCTGTTAGTTCATTTGGTTTCACTTTATTTTAAGGTGTCCTTGTTACAGTGTAATTACACATATAAGTACTGAGTAATAACTTTTGATTGTTGCATAAACTGCTTTGACTAGTGCTACAAGTAAGTACATTTTTTTCTGGATATATCTTTTTCCTGAGTAAACGATGAGCACCGAGGAATTCCAACTTCCATTTGGATGCTGTCCTGTTCCGGTCTCAATAGGAACACAGCCAATTGGGTAAAAAGACCGTTTGAATTAACTAAATAGAAACTTTTTGAACATTAATAAAAATGTGCTCAGGATTAAGCTGTCTTGTTGTTGGCTGCTACATAACAGCAATAAACTGAAGAAATTCTCGAATCTGAAGAGAATGTCCGTATATATATTTACGCTAGACTGGCAAGAGAAAACCGAGCATGGCTTGCAGCATTAAAGTTAAAATTCTCATCAAAGAGGGTATATGTGGGGGCTATAATAATTTTGAGTGCAAAATCCCCCGAGCGTCATCCCGATCGAGAGCTGCATGTAGGTTATGAGAGCTCATACTGTGTGTTCAGAAAAAGGTTGATACACTGATCAGGCATAACATTATGACTGCCTTCCTAATATTGTGTTGGTCCCCATTTGGCTGCCAAAACAGCCCTGACCCGTTGAGGCATGGGCTCCACTTCCTGAAGGTGTTCTGTGGTATCTGACACCAAGATGTTGCAGCAGATCCTTTAAGTCCTCACCTAGGCCACCAACACCATGTCACTCTCCAAGAGGGCACAACTGCGCCTATATTTTCTCCGCCGCCTGAAAAGAGCAAGTCTCCCTCCACCCATCCTCAACACTTTTTACCAGGAAACCATTGAGAGTGTGCTGACCAGCTGCATCACTGTCTGGTACGGTAATTGTACCGCAGCAGACCGCAAGACACTACAGCGGACAGGGAACACAGCTGCTAAGATCATTGGTTCCCCTCTCCCCTCCATCCTAGACATTTTCCTTACACGATGCTCCAGCAGAGCCAACAGTATCGTGAAAGACTCCACCCATCCCTCCCACAGTCTCTTCCAGCTCCTACCATCAGGAAGATGGTATCGGAGCATCAGAGCCCACTCCGCAAGACTGCTCAACAGCTTTTTCCCCCAGGTGGTGAGAGCTCAAACCATCCCACCACTCTCTGAACCTCTGACACCCCCCCTCACTCACTCCTCATTAAAGAAAAGAACTTATAGCACTAGACACTTTTCACACTACAAAGACTTTCACTACAACTTGTACTACAAAACCATCATGCACTGTTCTCCTGTCAGCTGCTCATCTTACAATGTTTCTCTTTGCACATGTACAGTATTTATTTGAAACATTTTTATAGTTTGAATAGTTTGTATTAGTATCTTAGTGTATGTATAGGTTAACATTTTTTATATCCAGTATATTTATAGTTAAATCAGTAGGATAGTTCAATTTATAGGTTTTGTTGTATGCTTGTATATATGTAGCACTGTGGTCCTGTGAGACACAACATTTTGTTCCACTGTATGTCCCCACATGTAGCGGAATGGTAATAAAGCTCAACTTGACTTGACTTGAAGTCCAAGTTGTAAGGTGGAGCCTCCATGGATCGGACTTGTTTGTTCAGCACATCCCACAGATGCCCGATTGGATTGAGATCTGGCGAATTTGGAGGCCAAGTCAACCCCTCAAACTTGTTGTTGTGCTCTTCAAACCATTGCTATGCACAGAATGCACAGAACATTGCTCAAAGCATCACACTGCCTCCGCCGGCTTGGCTTTGTCTTTGTTTATGACATGCGTTCCCTTTGTCTTTCCTCCTTGTTTCCCTTTGCCACACGCCCTTGTCTAATCCTTGTTTCACTAATTGTGCTCACCTGGCCCTTGTGTGCTTTCCTCCCTGTGTTTCCTTGCTTCTTGTCTTAGCCGGTGTCTATACTTATTTATACCTAGCCTTCCTGTTTTGTTCAGCTATGTATTTTAGCTTTTGTTAAGTCCTTTTCCTTAGACTTATAAGTTTAGTTTTTAGTTGAGATTTGAATATTTCAATCTTTCAATCTTTCTTTTCAAGTGGATAAGATCTGTACTTTCATAACTGGCTCTGGTTGTCAGGGAGCAGTTCCAATATAATCTCAGAGAGCAATGACTCGTTCAAAGAATATTGGTCACACTTTATATTAGATGTCTTTAACTACTTTGTACTAACATCAAAAAGTGAGTACAATGTACTTACTGTGTTCATGTTGTATTGCAAATCACTTGTGCTGATATTGAGGTGAGGTAAGGTTAGGGACAGGTTTTCTTTTAGGAAAGGTGTTCTGTGCAGTTTTTCATGTAATCACGGAAATTAATTACAGCTGTAATTACATGCTGGAATTTAAAAAAAATATATAAGTACTGTTAGAAATTGGAGTCAGATTCCACTCCAAAGTATATTTTAGAATGAGCTCATCTCCAAAAATGTCTTATTTATTATAGAGAAGAAGAAAGTCAACAGTTGATTTGGGGTGATCACATCATGAGCCAATGGTCAATTGTTGAATGGGTGTGGGACCCATTTGAATGATTGAAAGATTTGAATGTTCTGGGTTCATTGTGACACAGATGAACCCAAGGTGCTTCATGAACTGTTACTGCTATGCTGCAAAAAACTTCATTAAGAACTTAAACATCTTTTTTTCTTACAGTAAAATATGAAAACATGTATGTACATAATATGTGCATTGTATAAAATTATAATTTTCAATATTAGATACACAGTAGACACTTAATATAAAGTGAGACCAGAATATTTTCCTACCCTGCCGTGCAGGTATATCAGGCACACCCACACACAAACAAATGTGGGCTATCAATGCAAATTCTTGTTCCTTCCGTGTCTTGCTTTGCATTATTATCATGGATGTGTCACACTATAACCGAGTCTGACACACAGATTCCAGCTCTTCTTGATGTCTCATCAGCATCACCACATTCTGTGTTTGGTGAAATCTAAATTATACAATTTACAAAAGGCATACAAAAAACTAAAAAAATCTATTATCAGAACTAACTCTGTTTTCATTTTTTTTTGTCAAGAAAATGTCCACTTCAGGCATATTTTCTTTATTCTCAAGTGCTCAAAATGATGAAGATGAAGATAGTGATAGTTCTCAAAGCGAAAGGTTAGTATACTTTTGAATTTTCTCATTAATAAATTTTGAGATAAATATTTTATATGCTTTTATAAGTCTAGTTCATTTCTTGTTATTGAACAATTAGAAAATTAGAAAAGTTCATTTGTATTTATAAGGCAAGACAAGTGTATCTACATATCAAATGTCATACTTTAAAGTGTTTTACACTGGCATCATAAAGAGAGAGAGAGTGTGTGTGTGTGCGTGAGAGTGAGAGAGAGAGAACAATAAAAAAGGCCATTATGAAATTATTTCATCAACAAAGATGAACAGAATAAAAAGACAATAAACAAACAAAATAAAGAAATGTTTAATTAAAAAGGTTTAAAACTATTTAAAAGGCAAAGAAAATGTCTGTATAAAATTAAATAGTGAAATTTAATGAAATAATACAGTGCATTCAGTGATGTTTCAGAAATAGAATGTATCTTTATCTTTACAGTCAGGAAATGAAGGGAGAGGTTCACAGTCATTTAGAGAAGAGCATTCGTCCATTCATTGATCTGATCGACACTCTGCGGTCAGTTGGCATTCACAAGGACTTGGCGTTACCGACTATTGCAGTGATCGGAGACCAGAGTTCTGGGAAAAGCTCTGTGTTGGAAGCTCTTTCTGGAGTTGCGCTCCCAAGAGCAAGCGGTGAGCAGTGTTGGGCAAACTATTCAAAAATGTAGCTAAACTACTTCATAAAAAAAACTTGAAAGCTTGAAAAGCTACCCTTCAACGAAAAGTAAGTTGCACTACAAGCTACATGGAAAAAATAGCTTGCTTCACCGAAATTAATTTTGATTTTATTTTTCATGTGTAATGTATGAAAATTGTAGCCAGGCTCTAATTTGTTCACATGCATATTTATTGAAGCAAATTTAAAAGGAATAAAAATACTAAGATTTTTAAGGAGATAAAGTGACCTCAGAAGGATAGATAGACATGGCGTAGTGTGAGGGGGAGCCAAGCATGAATTGCACTATAGCTTACAGAACAGCACTGTGTAAAGCAGGGACATGTATTTTTTTGAGGAGCCGCCCAACTGATTCAATTGCATGACTGATTGTTTTTTTTTACTCTGGAACTGTTCCAGTCAATTCAAACTCAAAATAATAACTTGATGATTCAAAGTGGGTAAAAAGATCCAATTTAAAAGATTCCCAAAACAGTGCCTATTGTTCTGCGTAATAAAGGGTGAATCAGCGGATAGAGATCCAAATGCAGATTTATTTACAAATGTAGTCTAACAGGCGATGGCCAAGGGACTGCAAACAGGTATGGCATAGGACAATCAGAATCGTGGTCAAATAATCAGGCAGAAGAGTCGAGATAGGCAGCGACAAGGCAAGAAGTCCAAGGGGCAGGCAGATAAATCTCAAAGATGGTAGCAACAGGCAGGAAAAAAACGGATAGGCAAGACAGGAATGAACGCTTGGAAAAGTAAACACATGGAATAACAAGACGTAGCACAGGTGTGCGTGTGTGTGCTGAGCATAAATAGTGTGACTGATAAGAATTAGCTGGGTAAAGTAATCAGTGACTGGGTAATGTGTTGCAGCTGGTGGGGTGATCTGTGATGGGTACTGGGCTTCTGGGAAGTGTAGTGTCTGTGTGGGAGCAAGTGTGGTGAATTGTGGGAAATGAGTCCGGGAGTGAGTGTACGTGTGTGAAGGTCCAAGATGAAGTGCCGTCTAGTGGTTTACACAGGCACTTCAGCTGACTATGTTACAGTTCTGATTTTAATCAGCTGACAGAGAATATACACAGACCTTGCTGAAAGGTTTTTAAAAAAATAATAAAGCTTCAGTGTTTCACTGTCACCCTATTACTTACTCAATAAAATAACTTTGATACATGAAAAGCTATTTAGAAAATATGGACGCTTCTGAGAATTTAGAATGACATTACTCCCCATCACTTGAAGACTGTTTTACATTCAAATTGTATTCTTGAAACATTATCAGTTTTCTAATAATTGTTAACTGAACTGTGTTTGCTACAGGAATTGTCACCAGATGTCCACTGGAGCTGAGGCTGAAGAAGGTGACTGGAGTCAAGTGGAAGGCTGTTATATCCTACCGTGATAAGAGAATTACTTTTGTGGATTCATCATTGATTGAAAGACATGTTGAAATAGGTTAGTAAAACTGCTTGCCATCTGTTTTGTTTTTTCTTTTAAAAGTGTTAAGAATAAAATGTTCAAAGCTTCTAAAAATATAATTCATTAACATATGTGGTTGAGACAGAGGTAACAATGTGTAAAATGTACTAATATATTAGCTACTACCAAATAAAGTCTACCTTTAATGTATATTAAAGTATAAAAAGAAAAGCACACCACTGTAGTTCATGCCACAACTACAAAGATAACCACACTGAGAAACTATCATTATAATCACTGATTGTTTTCCACCTGATGAAATATAAAAACATTGACAGCCAATCAGAATTTAATCAGCTTTAAAGAGCTCGAGCACTTAAAACAGCAGATGACAAACCTTCCAGTGTGCACTTTGAATAAACAGAGAGTTATCGTGTGTGTGCACTACTGAGTTAAAGTACCACTGAAGCAGTGTCAAAGTTAATGAGATCATTAAGTGATGAATGAACATTAATGATGAAAGTTAAAAAGCTAAAATATACATATAAAATATGTGTTACAGCCCAGAATGAGCTGGCAGGAAAAGGGCTAGGAATATGTGATGAGCTCATCACTTTAGAGGTGATGTCATCAGATGCATGTGACCTCACACCCGAGTTCCAGTTAAAGGACAACCAGAGGACATTGGAAAACAGGTGAGCAGTATAATTAGATTTTGCAAGTCACATTCTGTACCATAGGTATTCAGTTTTAAAACTATGCCTAATTTCTTGTAGATTAAAAGTCTGATAACAAAGTTTATTGAGATGCAAGAGACTATAAACCTGGTCGTGGTCCCTTGTAACACTGACATTGCAACAACAGAAGAAGTAGATCCTGAGGGCAAAAGAACTATCGGTAATTTACTCTCACCAATTATCTTAGATGATTACCTGTGTCACCAAATGCACATTTTATTTTCTTAACTATTATTTTTGACTGTTTTATATATTCATATTTTTAACATTTAAAAATTTTTCATTTTCATTTCACAGCTATTTTGACCAAGCCAGACCTCATTGACAGAGGAACAGAGAGGAACATCCTGGACATTATCCACAACAAAGTGATTCCTCTCCACAAAGGTTACATCATGGTGAAGTGTAGAGGACAACAGCAGATCGATGAGAAAATTCCTCTGGACGAGGCGACACAAATGGAGGGAGATTTCTTCCAAAATCATGACTATTTCAGGTTACAGTCTGAAGAGAATATAATTCAAGCTCATGTTCCCCAAAATTAATCTAAAATACTTGATTTGGACTGTTTAGGTCAGGTTTTTATTTTTTAAATTTCAACTAGTTTCCTACATTCTTAAAAATAAATGTTTCAAAGGGGGGGTTTCGCAGTGATGCCACAGAAGAACCATTTTTTGTTCTCCAAAGAACCTTACAGTGAGCAGTTCTTAAACAAATTTTCCTTAGTGTGAAGAACATTTTATAAACTAGACCCCCCTTTTTGTAATAAAAAAATATTCCATGAATGTTACTATTCTTAATAGCTGGTTAACTATTTGGATTAAACTAAACTACCTTACAAAAAGTGCTTTGTCATTTTCTACAGATGCCTTTTGTATGAGAATAAAGCAACTAGTAAATGTCTTGCTGTCAAGCTGACACAGAATCTTGTTGATCATATCAAAGTAAGTTTGTAAATTTCTCACTCTAATGGCCTGTTTACGCTGAACATGAATGTGGTTGTTCTCAAAAATTGCAATTTATGGCAGTGTGAATTGCAAATTGTTTGAGAGACCATAATAAATCATCATTTTTTTGTTTTGTTTTTTCTTTGCCAGAAATCACTGCCACAGCTCAATGAGCAGATAATAACACAGTTGTGGGACGTGAAGAATGAGCTCAAAGAGTGTGAGGCTGGACCGCCAAATGACCCTAAGGGGGCCAAACAGTTCCTTGTTGAAGTAGGATCTCAAGTCATCACAACTTTTTGCTTCTGAGAATTATCATTTAGGCTGTGTTTGTTGTTGTTTTTCTTCCTTATGTAGCTGCTTTAAAAATATCTTGTCGTCAGAGATGGTCCCAAATCTCGTCCACTGTTCAGGCACATGCACACACCACTCTCTGACACTACGTGGTGCTATGGTTTATAGAGTTCATGATTGAAACGCTGCATCTGTTAAATTCCTTGTTGTTGTAGTATGGTAAATGTTCTCATCAAAATGTTTTTGTTTTTTTTTACCTCCCCAGAGAAAACACTTACAATTACATGCTCATGTAACAAATACATCATGTTATCTCTTTATCACAGATCTTAACAAGATTCAATCATCAAATCAGCTCCTTATCATCAGGGGAGCTAATTAATGCAGAAAATTTGTATGTCCAGCTTCGGGCTGAATTCAAGAAGTGGAATGATCATCTTAACCATACAAAACCATCCTGTCAGTATATTTTCAACATTAAACATGCCATAACCTTGAATTCACTATTGTTGTGATTTTTTAAGGGTTCTAAGCTCAAAAAGTCAGTTAATGTAATAAGAAATCTGTATTGTTCCTTATTAAGTTTACAGTCTGAAAGAGTTCAGCCAGAATTACAGAGGGAGGGAATTGCTTGGTTTCAGCAACTACAGAGTGTTTGAGTGGGTTCTGCAGGAGCTTGTGGCCAATCTTAAGAAGCCAGCCATTGAACTTCTCAGTGTCATCAAAGGTACCATCACACATCTTATCTCCACTATGAAACCAAACGTTTTAGCATATCTAAATTGTGACACTTTTGATTCATGTATTTCTCCTGAAGACATCATCCTCAAGCAATTCAAAGATGTGTCCTATAAATGGTTTCGGAACTACTCTGTACTTCAAAATATCACTGAGGTAAATATTGCAACACAGTTTAAAAACTGTTCATTGTACTCTTGTTTTAGTTTTTAATGAAACATCCTTTTTTTTTTAAAATTATTAAACATTTTAAAATAGTTTTTAAAAGGCTGCATCACTGAAAATGACAACCTCTTCTATTGTAATTGCCTCACTTGCTGTGTGCTCTTGGGTTTGTTACCCAATTCTTTGAAAGCCAATATTCCAACCACAAAATGTTCCAAATGTCTAGAACCGGCCCTGACCCAGATGAGAACTGGACAAAAGGACTCTGGGAAACAGAGTTCATGGCAGAGACACAGTGGAAGGGAAGAGTGCTCTCTAATGGACAGACAGGGAAATACAACTAGATACAGAGGCGCTTGTGATGTGGAAGGGGAACGAGTGCCCTCTGTGGACAACTGTTAGACACTGTGACAATATGATGAACAGATTGAATTTAGGCTTTTATTCAAATATAAACATTAATGAACTCACAAATCTGTTGTAAACAGAAACAGAAGCTCCTGCATGTTTGCTTGACGTGTGAGAACCAACAAAGTTTATTCTTGTTTTCCAACATTCTTAAAAATATCATCAGTGTATTCAACAGAAGAAAGAAACTTATGCAGGGTTGGAACAACTTGAGGTTAATGACAATGCGTCTCAGATTTACAGTACTTTACCTTTATGTTATAAAGCAAGGTTAGTTCAGATTGTTAAATGTAATATGGTAGCTCTCTGAAAACCTAATATTTATTATTAATTAATAAATTTAATGTATAATTCATGATGTATAATTAATATTAATTAATATAATTAATATTTAAAAAATTATTGTTTATTGTTATGTTTTATTGTAATTTCACATTTTTGTGATGTTCATTTTGTCCATCATGATTTTTTCATTGCCTGTTTATCACGTGACAGTAGGCTATATGATCTAAAGTAAGCCCCATCTAAACTAAATGCCTTCTCTTTTTCTGCAGATGCCTCTTGAATGAGGATAAAGCGTTACATTTCAGATTGAAAATCGGATGTGGGAAGTGAAGAAGGAGCTCAAGGAGTATGAGGCTGGACCACCAGAAGATCTTGAGGGAGCCAAACGTTTCCTCATTGAAGTAGGACCTCAAATCATCACATCTTCATGCTTAGAGAATTATGATTAAGGGTTCAAGCTGCTAGAACCTTATGAAATGGAATGTACCAAAACATTTATTAATATGCATTTTGTGATACGGGCAGATCCCTTTGTCCATAAAATTAGCCGCCCCTTAAAAGAGATATAAACCCAGATTACAGAACAAAATTAAAAATTGCGAGACACAATTTTTTTACAAAAGGTTTTACAGATTCAGAATATTATAATTTTGTATTTATTTTTTTATAAGTCAGAATAACAAACTTGCTATTCTGAATAAAAAGTTTGAATTGCAAGATATGTAGTTGCTATTTTGAGAAAAAAAGTCAGAATTCGGAAATCGCAATTACCTTTACATCAATTAAAAAGAACAAGTTAATTTTTGAAAAGCATAACTCAGTCAGTTTAAAACCACTGTGCTTTGTCTTATGCCTCTCTGTTCAGATAATGCCCTTTACCTCCAGAAGATTCACTTATGCCGTCTAATGATAGTGTAACAGGCTCATGAAACAAATGTAATTTTTTCTCACAGACCATAAAAAGATTCAATCATCAAATCAACTCCTTATCATCAGGGGAACTGATGAGTGAAGAAAATTTGTTTGGCAAGCTTCAGTCTGAATTCAAGAAGTGGAATGATCATCTTAACAGTATAAAGACATCCTGTCAGTATATTTTCAACATGCTACAACTTTGAATTCACTGTTGTTGTTTTTCCGTAGAGTTCTGATAAAAATGAAAAAGTCATTTAATTTTATAAGAAATCCATTTTGTTTCCTAACAAGTTAGCGATTCAAAAGAGTTGAGCCAGAAAAACAGAGGGAGGGAACTGGTCGGCTTCAGTAGCTACAGACAGTTTGAGAACATATTGCAAGATCAGGTGGCCAAGGTTAAGGAGCCAGCCATTGACTTACTCAATACCGTCAAAGGTACCATCACACATCTTTGTGTTAAAGACATTCTGGTTATTTTGGAGAGCCTCCATTATAAAACCAAAAGATTTAGATCACCAACTTAATGACAAATTTTAGTAAAATGTCGCTATTTATCTTTTTGACTTTATGTATTTCTTAAGGCATCATCATCTCACAAATCAATGCTGTGGTGAGTCAATGTTTCCGGAAATACCCTGTTCTTCTAAACCTTACAAAGGTAAATATTGCTCCTAATTGGTGGCAAAACTTATCTTTTTTAAAAAAAATCCAGATTAAATAAGTTCTCTTTCCTCTATACTTTATAGGACAAAATTAACACCATTCAGTTAATCCAGCAAGAAAAGACAGAGAAGAGGATCACAGAGCAGTTTGAAATGGAGGGCTTGATCTACACTCAAGATTCCATTTACTTGAAGATCTTAAGTGAGATTGCAAATGAGCAATTTTCAGAAGATCAGTTGCCAATCTTTGACAAAAAATGCAAGTACAGTCATATGCTGGAGGCATATTATGAGGTAGATCTTAATCTTCAGTAACAAAGTGCAGTGCAGTGCTCGTGGTGTGGAACTTAGTATCTCATTGTCTCCTTTCAGATTGTGGTGCAGCGAATGGCTGACCAACTGCCCTTGATGATCTTATGTTTCATGCTGAAGCAGACTGCTCAGCTCCTGCATACTGACATGTTAATGTTACTGGAAAAGCCAGATGTGCGTGAGCTGCTGTTTGAGGACTCTGATGTCAGCATAAGGCGCAAAGACCTACGAGCTCGCCTGAAACGTATGAGTGCTGCTCGGCAAGCAATTAACCGTTTTTGTACTAACTAGAGGATATTATCTGAAAATACATATAATACGCTGTAAAAAAAAAAAAAAAGCGGCAGCTGTGGTTGCCAGTACTTTACGTAAAAAATACAATAGCAAATCTTTATGGTTTATGGGAATTTACATTAAAAAAACATATTAATCTTATAATGTTGTATAAGCTGACCTTGACGCAAATATAATAAATAATAAAGTTCACAAGTGATCTTGAACCCTTTATAGTGCTGTATACATTCAACATCAAAAGGGCAGGAAGTAAAGAAACAGATGGAAAATATAGATATAATATAAATATATTTGAAAATATTGAAAGAATCAAAAAATCATCACATGTTGGACGTGATCCTTATGTTATGAAGAGGAGCAATTTTTCTACTCAATTGAAAGACTTGCCTGCCATTGAGGCGGTAGATCTAGAGAATGTGAAGCTGCCATCAGTTCAGTTCTAGTCTGGGCTGCGTTTCCCGAAAGCATCATTAGTCAAATATGGTCGTAAGTCTCATTGGACTCTATAACGACGGAACTTGCGATCATAGTTCGCTTTGGGAAACGCACCACTGGTTTGTTTGTACCGTGCTGCTTTTCAGCTAGCGAGTTTAGGCCAGTATTTTGATTTTCTGCCGTGATTTTGAAAAATGTCGCCCTTGTAGGTCATTTGTGCTGAATCAAGAATTGCAGTAGGAACTCATATCATTGTTCAGGGGAAAAAACTGTACGGTGTAATACATTTTTCTCTTTTTCTACATGTAAAAACACTGAGGGAAGCAGGTTGAGGAGGTGATGGGAAGATGCTGTATAGCAAATCTAATAATGTCTCTGATTGAACCCACTGCCTATCACTCAATAAAATAATCACATAGCTGAGTGTTTTTAAAAGTTTTGTGTTTTGTTTGGTTTAGCAATTGATTCTCACTCGGCTTGTGAATGAGTATATTGCATGCGGCCACTTCAGAACTGTTCACAAGTTTCTAAGGGTTTGATTTTGGTTGTCATTTCTTGAAATAAATACAAAAATTACTGTGTCCGTCGTGTGTCGGTGTCTATCAGCTGAATGTAAGCCTCCGATTCTCCTCCATGGCCGTATGTGAAAGTAAGCAGCCGCCACTCGTCTGTATATAACACCTTGTCAACAGATTTAAACCAATATGATATTTGAACACAGAGACCTGAATACTTTGTGCACAATACACAATGACGGTAACATTCGATGGATTGTGTTTGAGTATGAATGTGGCATTTTGAGTAAAATGAACTCCGAATGTCACAAAATGGTTTAATTTAACATTACCTCAAAAGCAACTGTAAAACAATGTAAATACAGTTGTAAATCAACCGTGTACAAAAAAAACAGTGAAACATCAACCACATTAATTATTCAAGGCCAATATCAGAAAAGTTGAGTTTTACTTAATTTTATAATGTTGATATTTAGGCTTTAATTTCTACAAGCTTAAATTGAGTATTAATATGAAATTTAATTCTTTTTTAAAATTCTTGCCTGAACTTTTTCATTTCAAAAATGTAAAAGCATTTACTTTACAATAAATCATTTTTCCGGTGTACATAAAATGTTTTGTATGTTTTGCAACACAAAATGTATTTAGTAGAAGCACCCTTTTGATCTAATAAAGCCATGAGTCTTTTTGGGAAAAATGCAACAAGTTTTTCACACCTGGATTTGAGGATCCTCTGCCATTCCTCCTTGCAGATCCTCTCCAGTTCTGTCAGGTTGGATGGTAAATGTTGGTAGACAGCCATTTATAGGTCTCTCCAGAGATGCTCAATTGGGTTTAAGTCAGTGCTCTGGCTGGGCCATTCAAGAACAGTCACGGAGTTGTTGTGAAGCCACTCCTTCGTTATTTTAGCTGTGTGCTCAGGGTCATTGTCTTGTTGGAAGGTAAACCTTCGGCCCAGTCTGAGGTCCTGAGCACTCTGGAGAAGCTTTTCGTCCAGGATATCCCTGTACTTGGCTGCATTAATCTTTCCCTTGATTGCAACCAGTCGTCCTGTCCCTGAAGCTGAAAATCTCCCATGGCATGATGCTGCCACCACCATGCTTCACTGTTGGGACTGTATTGAACAGGTGATGAGCAGTGCCTGGTTTTCTCCACACATACCGCTTAGAATTAAGGCCAAAAAGAAAAAAAAAATCTTGTTCTCATCAGACTAGAGAATATTATTTCTCACCATCTTGGAGTCCTTCAGGTGTTTTTTTTTAGCGAACTCCATGCGGGCTTTCATGTGTCTTACACTGAGGAGAGCCTTCCGTTGGGCCACTCTACCATAAAGCCCCAACTGGTGGAGGGCTGCAGTGATGGTTGTCTTTCTACAACTTTCTACCATCTCCCAACTGCATCTCTGGAGCTCAGTCACAGTGATCTTTGGGTTCTTCTTTATCTCTCTCACCAAGGCTCTTCTCCCCCGATAGCTCAGTTTGGCCAGATGGCCAGCTCTAGGAAGGGTTCTGGTCGTCCCAAACGTCTTCCATTTAAGGATTATGGAGGACACTGTGCTCTTAGGAACCTTAAGTGCAGCAGATTTTTTTTTTGTAACCATGGCCAGATCTGTGCCTTGCCACAATTCTGTCTCTGAACTCTTCATGCAGTTCCTTTAACCTCATGATTCTCATTTGCTCTGACATGCACTGTGAGATCTTATATAGACAGGTGTGTGGCTTTCCTAATCAAGTCCAATCAGTATAATCAAACAGAGCTAGACTTAAATGAAGGTGTAGAGCCATCTCAAGGATGATCAGAAGAAATGGACAGTCTGAATACTTAGGACCATGTGATAGTTCAGTTTTTCTTTTTAAAAAAATCTGCCAAAATGTCAACAATTCTGTGATTTTCTGTCAATATGGGGTGCTGTGTGTACATTAATGAGGAAAAAAATTAACTTAAATGACTTTAGCAAGCAAATGGCTGCAATATAACAACGAGTGAAAAATTTAAGGGGTTCTGAATACTTTCCGTACCCACTGTATATAAAAACTGTTTTACACAAAGACTGCAATTAAAAGGGTTCTCTTCAAAGGTGAAACTGGAAGTTTTTCATGTTCTTCTCCATATAAACGAAAAAATGAATCATAGTTCAACAATCATCTACTTTTATAGCTGCACTGGCCTGACGAAATAACGGCCACGCTTCATACAGATGTCTTCTGTTATTTTTTATTTCTCTCTCTCTCTCTTCTCTGCATACACTGTGAAAACTACAAAAATAAAACATAACTTTTAAACATAAATCTCTCTTTCCTTTACAAGTCTCTTGAGACAACGTTCACTGGTATGCAAATGAATGCCACAACAAAATATAACAATTCAATGACCAATAATAAAACGTCATACTTTCCATGCAAAATGATGCAAAACAAAACCATATACAATAAACACAGAATAAATTACCGTGTGCGCCTCCCAGACCACATGCAGATTTAGAAATTATCTTGAGGCTGCAAGTACTGTAGTTTCTCTGCATCTGCTCTCAACTCAACTATGGTCATGTGTCGCATTATGCTTCTTAAAGAACCCTTAACATTAAACATTTAAAGGGAGTACTCTCTGATCATCACATTTACACATTCAAAAAAACATGTCTGTTGACAGTTACACTCCCATCAAATTACTAATTTATGATTAACTTTATGTAAATGTTTTAAATAAATTTAGTAATTTCAAACCAAATTTCAAAGACAAATAGTCTGTTCTCTGACTCTTGAAGTAGTACTAACAGTTAAACTCTGTACTCTTAACACAATTTTGAATGTTAACTCCATTGCATGGGATTTAAACGTTCTCTACAAGCACCACTAATTTATGAATAGGACGTTCAAGAATGGATGGCTTAGTGAGTCGCTGACCTTCTTTCCCTAACTTTCTATTTCCTATTTGTATTGTGGCTTTTCGCACCAGGCCATCTTCATCTTCACATACATCAAGCACTCGTCCCAGTCTCCATTCACTGCGGGGAATCCCTACCTCCTTGACAATGACAATATCTCCAACCTTCACATTACGTCTTGGAGGGCGCCACCGTTGTCTCAGAGTGATGTTTGCTAGATATTCCTTTCTCCATCTACTCCAAAATTGCTCTGTCAGATATTGCACTCTGCGCCACCTTTTTTTTGCATACAGGTCTTCTGGCGCAAATTTCCCTGGTGGAGGCAGTGGAACAGAGGATTTCATGGTGAGAAAATGGTTTGGGGTAAGAGGCTCTAGCCCCTTGGGATCATTGATGGCATCTGTGGTGAGTGGGCGGCTGTTTATGATTGACATGGCTTCATAGAAGAAAGTTCTCAAGGAAGCATCATCTAGTCTTCCTGAGCTCTGAGAGAGGACCCAGCTCAGAACGCTCCGAACTGTTCTGATCTGCCTTTCCCAAACCCCTCCCATGTGACTGGCATCAGGTACATTCATAATGAAGTCACATTGCTTCTGGGATAGGTAAGCAGTCAATCTGTCCTTGTCCAGTTCTTTTAAAGCCTTTGTCAGCTCGTTTTTCGCCCCAACAAAATTTGTCCCTTGATCCGATCTGATCTCTCTTACAGCTCCACGGATAGCTATAAAACACCGCAAGGCATTTATGAAGGCATCAGTAGTGAGATCTTCCAGCATCTCTATGTGGATTGCTCTTGAGGAGAAACAGGAGAATATGAGACCATATCTCTTAAGCTCTTTACGACCTTGTTTGGTTTGAAATGGTCCGAAACAATCCATCCCACAATAAGAGAATGTTGGAGAGGGATCGACACGGCTAGCAGGTAGGTCTGCCATCTTTTGCATCTCTGTTGGCCTGCGAACTTTCCTGCATGTTACACATTGCTTAATGTGGTTTGCTTCAACTTTGCTGCCACCAAGAACCCAATAACCATTTGTTCTCAATTCATTGAGGGTCTGTCCTCTTCCTTGGTGCTGAGTTTTTTCGTGGCAGTAATCCAAGATAAGACGTGTGACTATGCCATCTCTCGGGAGAATCGCTGGGTGTTTCGAGGCAAGAGGTAAGGAAGCTTTCCTCAGTCGCCCTCCCACTCTGAGAACACCGTCATGCAGTACTGGGTCAAGTTGGAACAATGGATGACTATGTGGCAATTGGCCATGACTCAGCATTTGCATCTCATCTTTGAAGGCATCTCTTTGCGCCAACTTTACAAGCGTGATACTAGCCTTTTTTAGGTCTTCAACATTTATGAGTTTAGCAGTTTTGTCCTTTGAAAATTGCTGGATACCGAGCGACAACTCTTAATGCTGTGTGCCATTTTGAAAATCGCTTAAACCTCTCCAAAAAACTCTCATCCTGCACTACCTTTGTTTGAAGTACTTGTGTCGTTCTGATTTCAGGGTCACCAACAAGCAGTTCTGGAGTTGTCTTTGGTATGATAATCTCTTTTTCCCAAAGAAACTTGGGTCCCGTTAGCCAGTTTGAACGAATAAGCTCTGACACCTTGAGCCCCCTAGAAGCATGATCTGCTGGATTTTGATCAGAATCAATATAATGCCACTGTACAGGTTCAGTTGTTTCACGGATTCTTTGAACTCGATTCGCCACAAAAACGTGAAACCTACGGGCTTCATTGTTAATGTAGCCTAAGACCACCTTTGAATCTGTCCAAAAAAAATTATTGATCAATTTTGAGCTCCAGCTCATCCTTCAACATGTTACTGACCACTGAAGAGATCACCGCAGCTGTTAACTCAAGCCTGGGTATGGTCACGACCTTTGTAGGTGCAACCCTTGCCTTGCCAATAACAAAGGAGCAGTGCACTTTGTCTTCACCCACCACTCGGATATATGAGCACTGACCATAGCCATGACTGCTCGCATCTGAAAAGTGATGGAGTTCAATCCTGTGAACCTTCCCCAGACTTTCAGGGGCAAAGCATCTTGGAATCTGGAGATTTTGCAGGTTCTCCAGTTCATTCAGCCAGCTTGTCCATCGTGGCATTAACTCTTCAGGTAGAGGTTCATCCCATCCTATGCCCTTTTGGCACATCTCCTGCAATACCTTTTTTCCTAATAGGAGGAAGGGAGCCAGGAAGCCTAGTGGATCAAACACAGAAGCCACAGTAGAGAGAATTCCTCGCCGTGTCACTGATTTCTCATCCAGGCCAACTTTAAAGGAAAAGGTGTCACTATTTACACTCCACTTTACTCCCAACACGGTCTGGACTGGGAGATCATTAGATCCAAGGTCAACATCCTGAACTCCGCTGGCTCGTTCACTAACAGGAATAGATTCCAAAACCTTTCTGTTGTTGGACATGAACTTGTGGAGACACAATTTCCCTTTCGCACACACATTTCAGGCTTCTTCAATTAGTTTGACAGCTTTGTTCACATTTTCTACACTAATGAGGCCATCATCAACATAGAAATTCTTTTTGATGAAGTTAGATGCTGCAGGATACTCTGTTTCATTTTGACATGCAAGATATTTCATTCCATAATTTGCACAGCCAGGTGAAGATGCTGCCCCGAAAAGATGGACTTTCATGCGATACTCCTTTGGCTCTGAATTTGTATCGCCATTTTTCCACCACAGGAACCGCAAATAATCTCTATCTTCCTGGCTTACATGGAACCTGTGGAACATCTTTTCTACATCACAAATTACTGTGACTGGATGTTTGCGAAACCTGCAGAGTACACCTGTTAGCCCATTAGTGAGATCAGGTCCAGTTAGCAGGTGATCATTCAAAGCGGTGCCTTTGTACTTGGCAGAGCAGTCGAACACAACTCTAATCTTCTCTGGCTTTCTAGGGTGATATACCCCTTGGTGAGGAATATACCAAACATTTCCTGCCTTGGGTTGGTGTTCAGCTCTCTCCGCATCGCCATCATTAAAGACACCTTCCATAAACTTGACATAGTCATCCCTGAATTTGGGGCTTTTCTCAAATTTTCCTTTCAGACGTCTCAGCCGCACAAAGGCCAGCTGCTTATTTTCTGGAAGTTGTGGGCGTGTCTTAAAGGGGAGAGGCATCTCCAGGTGTCCCTCTGAATTCTGATGAATTTTTTCATTCAGTAATTCCATGAACTGTATATCGTCTTGCGATATGCTCTTTTCTTTTGGGATTGTATCCCTAAAGTCCACTTCAAGTGCTCTGATGACAGCAGCAGGAGTCAATATTGGAAGTTCCTTAACGGATATACGATGACACAGACCTGTTACTTCTGTCGAATTTGCAACCCGCGGTGAACTGCCAACAATACTCCAACCCAGGTCCGTCCTGATGGCATACGGCTCATTATCACCTCCTGTGATGACTTGTCATGGTACTAAAGCTCTTGAGCAGTCGTAACCTATCAGAAGTCCAATCTTGCAATCTAACAGCTCTGGTATCTCCTGTGCCATTTTATTCAGATGTATCCACTTTCTGGCGGTATCAGAGGTAGGAATGTGGGAACGTTCAAGTGGGATGAAATCTCTGGTGTAGGCAGGTGGCAAATTAATTAGGCTATGAGAGGTAAACCCCCTTACTCTGAGCCCACCAACTCTTTCACTTTTAATGACAGAATCTTTCCCCATCATTGTAGTAAGCTTTAACTTAACAGGCTCTGATACTACCCCCATCTTCTCACATACCTCTTGGTCTACAAAGGTGTTGCTACTCTGAGTATCCTGTAGAGCATAAACTAAGGTCTCTCTTTCAGGATTGGTGATTGAAGAAATCCACACAGGCACTATCATTGATGTACTCCCACCATCACCACTGTCTATGCAACAGGAAAAGGAAGAAGCTTGCATAGCATGAGACACGACTGCTGCAGAAGAAGGGCGGTCTTCATGAAGTGGTGTTGGATGATATTTCTTGCATTTTCTACAAGTGGCTTTACTCTTGCAATCTTTGGAAATGTGTCCTTTCCTAAGACAGCCAAAGCACAGGTTATTGTCAAATATGAACTTTCTCTTGTCCTCCACAGACTTACTGGCAAACGTTTGGCATTTGTGGACGTTACAGGGTTGCATGCTATTTCTGCTTCTTGTGCCAGAAATTCAACAAACTCCTTGAAATTGGGGTATTCCCCCGACTGTCTCAACTGCATTGTAACATGACGATTCCATCGAGATGTCACCCACTCAGGAAGTTTTTGTAAAATTTTTTGATTCTCTTCACAGTCATTTAACACCTGAAGCCCTTTGATGTGTGACATGGCATTGCTGCAAGCTATCAGAAAGTCACTAAACTGTCTTAGTTTAACTGACTCTCTCGAACCTATCTTTGGCCAGTTATTCAGTTTTTCTCTAAAGGCACACTGGATTACAAATGGATGGCCGTACCGAGAATTCAATGCTTCCCATGCTTGAGCATAAGCTTCATCATCCTTTCTGTAAAAGTTTCCTTCTAATACAGATCGTGCCTCACCACTGACATACCTTTGTAGATAGTACAACTTATCAGCTGGATTTGTGCATCGCCGTTCTATCAATGCTTTGAAACTTGTTCTCCACTCTAAGAACCTAAGCGGGTCCCCTGAGAAAACTGAGGGCTCAGGTGTGGGAAGTCTGCTGAGAACCATTGTGTCATGTAGGGCGTGTACCATTGAGGCTTCCCTATCAGTATAGGTTGTTTGTTCCTCCTTAGTGTTCTTTGAAGCTTGCTCCCTTTTAATTTCCTCAGTAAATACTGTAGGACGATTGGCTACCTTACTGCGTGCTGTTCTAACTTCGTTGCTTGATTCACCTGAGTCAACTTCAGAGTATGCCTTAAGCTTGCAGCTATTACTACAAGATCTCGTTCATTTTCCAATCTTTTAAGTTCTTGTCTTTGAGTGGCAATAGCCTCTTCCATCTTTATCTCTGCCTGCTTTGCAGCCAACTGTGCGGCGCACTCTGCTCTTTTTGCGGAGATGCTTTGCTGTTCTAATGAGCAGCTTGAATGGTGGCTATGAATGGTAGACTTGGAGTTTGTAGTCGAAAATATTGACTTAGCATACTCCTTGTCAAGCACTATACGAATTCTTGCTTCTTCTGCATTAGCATCAAATTCCTCCAGCCCCACTTCGCTCATACGTAGTTTCATCAGCCCCATCAGATCCGTTGTTACTGCTGTACAGGAATCCATTTTTCTTCGAATCTCTGTTGAAGGTACTGATTGAGACCGTGTAAGTTCATACACATCTTTCACTTGTGTTTCCAGTCCTTCAACACTATCCATCATATCACCCAACATTTGGTCAGAGCACTCATCCTTAAGTTTGATACGTGTAGTTCTAACTTGTTCTTTCCACTTTTCATATAACTTGATGAATTTCCTCTCATTCTGAGAAACTTATTGCTCCCTAAACTCCTGCATTTTTGGAGTTAACTTTCTCTCTCGTGAAGATTTCCTTGGTACATCTTTTCTTGAAGTGGAAGCGGTAGGTTCTATCATTGCTTATTGAAGTGATTGTATTTTAGCATGAATATCACCTATGAGTGACTCTAACCTTTCCCTTTCAGCATCATCGTGTTGAGATCTTAACTGTTCAGTTAAGCTAGTCAATTTTGCCTGAAAAGACTCAATTTGCTCGCTTGAATCACCACAATGTGATTTTTCTCCATGAACTGACATTGCCAATGTTTTTTTTTTTCTTTCTTTTTGGCAAAATACTTTAGTGTATGGTTACTTAATTACTACTCTCAGATCAAACCCTTGTAACACTGTCAATAGTAAGGCATACACAACAACTAGTTCATTAATTCAAACAATATATACACTCTCTTTTTTTTTTTCACATAAGTCCATAAAGGTGTAAAGGTAGCACAGTCTAACCTGCTGTTAATTGCAGAGCAACTTCTGCCTGAAACAGCTTGGAAAACAAACACTGTCCTCTTAAGCCTGTAGAAAGGATACTTGCAAAGCTGTAGTCTACGCGGCTAAATGTTGCCCCCTCTTGGTCGTTTCGCGCTACTTCCTTGGCGGTGATAGCTGAATAGCAGCGAGCCTCATCGCTGTCGTTTTTTCTCTCCACGAGATAGCCCCGCGATCGTGCTTCGTCTTTGTTTCCGACGTCTCTTCTGTACGCGATGCACCCGCGATCTTGTTTCCTTTTTCTCTTCCGACCGATGCCGTTCCACTCTTTAAGCTGGTCGGCTTTGCTGCATCATGTTTTCACTATAGCTGCACTGGTCTGACGAAATAACGGCCACGCTTCATACAGATGTCTTCTGTTATTTTTTTATTTCTCTCTCTCTCTCTTCTCTGCATACACCATGAAAACTACAAAAATAAAACATAACTTTCAAACATAAATCTCTCTTTCCTTTACAAGTCTCTTGAGACAACGTTCACTGGTATGCAAATGAATGCCACAACAAAATATAACAATTCAACGACCAATAATAAAACGTCATACTTTCCATGCAAAATGATGCAAAACAAAACCATATACAATAAACACAGAATAAATTACCGTGTGCGCCTCCCAGACCACATGCAGATTTAGAAATTATCTTGAGGCTGCAAGTGCTGTAGTTTCTCTGCATCTGCTCTCAACTCAACTATGGTCATGTGACGCATTATGCTTCTTAAAGAACCCTTAACATTAAACATTTCAAGGGGGTACTCTCTGATCATCACATTTACACATTCAAAAAAAAACATGTCTGTTGACAGTTACAACTTTCATTCTGATTGTTATGGGGGATGGGATGTGAGTATGTGTGGTACAAATCCGGTCTGAACATGATTTCAACCCCTGATTTCTCAGAAACAGTGTGTGTTTATGTGAACCCCCCCCCCAAATCTGTTCTCAGATTAAATTTACTTTCATTTTCCCTTTTTGTTTTCTCAGAAAATGTCAAGTTCAAGGCAAGGCTTGCTGTTGCTGCAACGACTATGTGCCAGTTGTATGGTTTGATTTTCCTGCTAAGATAAAGCTGAGATCAGGCATCCTGCAATAAAAACAATAAAACTCATCTGGAAAGAAGACTTAGGACAAAGGAATAGGACAACACCCTGCCCAAACTGTCCTCACTCAGCTATGTGACCAGCCCCCCCTCTCTCCCCTCTCCCTTCTCCCCCCTGATTCAAATCACTGAAGTACTCCAAGAATGCATATGTACTATGTATTATGTATCTTGTGAATCTATTATTTTCCAATTTCATGTTTAGTATCATTTTAAATGTCTCAGTGCGATTGGTAAAATGGTCTCATTTTCACAGCAGTCACTAGTATTATGAGAAAGTTTGAAAACTTAGGAGAATTCTGTTGTCTTCAAGAAAACCACCTCCTCTCCCCAAAGCCAGGTGTGGGGGCAATAAATATTTACAACTCTTTTGTTCTGGTCTGGGTATTTAGGGGAAAAGACAAAGCAGCAAGACGGGACATTCTGTAGCCAGAACCCCCACATAGAGATGGTGAATGTCTTTAAAACTTTCATCCACCATCTCTTTGTGTATGCATAACTTTTAAATACTCTTAGAGAAATCTTTTGAGTAACTGATGTTATGTATTTATTATATTTGAATTGGTTTATAATTATGTAATTGGCATTGATACATTTTTACCTGATAAATAAATTGTTACATCTTGATTTGTTTTGAATCCGTCTGAAATCATTTGATCCCGGTAGATTTTATGTGGTCCTCTAGTTTCCGCAATGTTAGTTGTCAGGATAGATCATACTGAAATCGTAGTATACGGAGCAGGGTGCACGATATTAAGGTTTCGGATTTCTGACTATTATGACTTAACATGTTATAGTATCGTGACTAAATCGAATGGCACTTTTATGAGAATAAGCAGGTGGCGATTCCATAACTGTGTTTTTTTTTTCTGTTTTGATTCTAAACTGGCCAGCTTGTGATCGTTAGACGTGTTTTTTCAGCTGGACATAGTCTATAAGCGACGAGACACCCGAATGAAAGGACAATTGAAATTAAGAGAAATTAAAAAAATCAAAGATCTAAATTAATTCATATTTAATTGCGCGATCAGCTATTAATGTTATATCAGGAACATTACCACTTAGAGATCGTTTACAATTGGAGTCAGATTGAGCGAGCAGCTAATGTAAAACTTAAACTAAAATCCTAATAATTTATGTGAATTTAACGCGGGCGCTGAAAAGACATACACGCATTATACCTTCGCCAGATCGTCAGATTCCGCCATTGGGCTGACGGGTGGTCCTTACAAAGTGGTGACGTTCCTCCGTGATCTCGCATACTGAGATGGCGAGTGTCTTTTCAGCGGAAATATTGGAATTGCAACAATCAAGGTTTGGACTTCTCTTTCTTCAGCAGTTGTGGTAAGTTGATTCTTATTTGCCTTTTAGAAGTGTTAAGAAATCGGAGAATGAAACCCGGTGATGTTGGAAAATGTTTAGAAAACAACATTACTTCTGAGGTAAATGATAACTGCAGTATAGAAGATGAATGATTTCCCTTGCTATAGATATTAAGATCTCTTTGTTTGCCTACGCAACAAGAGATAAAAATTTTATTTGTGGTGCTCACAAAAGAGATGTAAAACCTAAATTCTGAAGTAAAAAATGTCCAGCTACATGTTTATTTGCTTTGCTGCAACAATGTTGCAACACTGAAAATAAGCGAATGATCGCGTTAACTTGTGTATAATTGGATGAACCAAAAATGACAAGGAAAAGATCTCTCACTAAAATCCTTTGTGTGTGAAATGTGAAGTTGGACAAAACAATGTGAAATTGTGCCCTCCAGCAGACTTGTGTTTGTCCCGCCTTTTTTCTCATATCCAAATGGACTCGCAAAAGAATGCAATTGATAAGATCTTAGCCCGAAAATAAGAAAATTGTGTCCAATTCTACATTGTAGTCACAAAATCTTTAAATTGAGAAATGATTTGACCCATACTCTCAGTATTTGCAGTTTGTTGAATGTTCACAGCATCAAAGGCTGTAACTGGTTCTCAGTCTGGCCTGTTGCTGTGCACACAATATACATACTGGCACAGCTGGAGCTGCAGGCCCAAATGCCTGTTAGAAGATCAATGAGAAGATAACAGGTCACTCTGGACAAATTACTCAGTAGAGATTCTCTTGAGACCAGCAAATAAAATGATTTTTAATTAATATTGTTTTAATATAATGTAATTTATATTATGATTACATCATGATACATATTATATTATAATGGTCAGGGATGACCTTTAATCTCGTGATGATTTAAGCATTAGTTTGGAAGAAAAAAGAATGTTGAAGAAGAACAGAAGGAATCAGCATGTAGAAAGATGGAACGAGTATGTAGATATAAGTTGGGAGGTGTTGGAAGAATTGTGAAGGATAAAAAGAAGGTTTCAAGTTTGTAATTGTGATACACACATTGTTCCCATAGAACACACTTTAAAGTTGTTTGTGATACTATTTGTACATGAAACCCTCCCAACCCGGGTCTTCTCTCTACCTGCTCCGAGCGGGCCTAGAATCCGGATCTTCGGGTGTGGGAGTCGGACGCTCTACCAAGGAGGCTAAAAGCTGCAACTTCTAGTGTCTGTCGCTAGAGCGTCTCTTGAGGCTAGAGGAGTGAGGTTTTTACTCACATAGCAACTACTGGCTGGCCTCTGCTACATACACATAGACTGTTTATTCTTTAAAACATATGATTGCTTTACTGTAAATGTTGCATTCAACATTTAGGTTAAAGGTTGTAGATGCTAAGCGTTCTAGACCATGTATCGTGTGTAAATTGGAATAATAAGTGCAGTACTGGAATTGTATAGCAATTTCAAGTTGCATGTGTGACTATGTTGAATTTGTTTGCATCCTAAGTGGGAAACTCTGCCATTTTCCATATAGCTGCAGTTAAGCCATATATAGGAGCATAGAATTGCCAGAAGGCTACAATGTGGTTCACAATTTGCATTAAACATAAATTGTTAAGAAAAAAAATGGAAGGAAAATTCTAACTAATGGGAAAGAATTTCTTTGTCTTTTATCTATACAAGAATCTTTAATGAGAAACATTATAATGCCCAGTATTACCAACTAATAGTATCAAACCTGATTGTTATATCTTGAATAGGATAAATCCATTCAAGATCAAAACATGATTTAAATTTGATTTTATTGATCTGTAACCCAATGACAATGGAAGGTACAAGTTTTGATTTTCATTTGCAACAAAACGAAAAACAAAGTGGTGCAAGTGTTAGCAAACTTCTCTCTGGGAGTGATAGGTTAAATAGAATCTGATTTGATGGATTATTTTACTGGACATGTAATGAAAATGTGTAATGTTAATATCAGTCAGAGATTCTGCTGTCTTTACAGATCACAGAGATGCAAATGGTCAAGGGTTTTGAATGACACCATGAACACCTATTGTTAAGCAAACAGCACAGCACCACAAATGGTGACCTGATGCTTTGATCACAGATCTGGCAAAGTGTAAACAGCAGCATTTGAAGAGATTTCCCCAGCAGACCTGGGTGTCACAATGCTCACAACACAGCAGACTGTAGAAACACAGCTGCAATAGCAATTTAAGGTGTAAAATTCTCTGACAATGCTAAAAAAACCAGCAGTCAGATCTGACCATTAACATTCAGTTTATCTGGGCTTTTCTTTGCAGAAATATGATCAGAATAATGATCAATGTCTCTGTAAACTAAAACAAAATTTTCTTCAATTGGCATAAAATCTTAACAGATTAAGGCCATCTGTAACAACTGTCTGGCTAAGACCGTTTTTCTCCCTGTGTCTGTTTTCCTTTTCAGATGGACAGATTCCACAACACACACAGCTTTACATGTAGGAGATGGGTGTGTAGAAACTTCAAGAGGCCATTCACACCTCACAACACTTACAGACACATGGCCTCCCAGTATAGAACTGGAACTAAATTATACAACACAGATTATGGTAGGATAGACACCCCCCATCTCCTATACACGAACATACAGTACATATGCACTCACTACTGAAACACCTCAATCTGGCATAGATCATAGGACTATCCAGGCGAAAATTATACACATCATGCAAATCTAGCATACATCATTCACCTTCATACATATAGGACAATGGAAATTATTTTCATTATCTCTTTTTAATTGTGTCAAACAATTTTGAGGTGTTATAGTCTTGTCAACTTCCTGTATGGAAAGACTATAATATGCATAGGACATGTGCATAGCTATAGTCACACCTAGATTATCATTCAAATTCCACAATCAAGATCTACATGAGATCTGTCCAACATTGCAACTGATCTCTAGGACAAAATTTATTATGTCCAGTCCTTGGCATTGTTGCAAACTAGGAGGGCCCCCTAGTTTCCAACATATGACTAATGACAATAAAAATATATCTAACTGAAATGCAGATGTTTCTGTAGATCAGTTACATAATTCCAGGTCAAAGCTGCATTATTGAGTGTGACTTAGCTTGTACATCAAATTCACAAATGATGATTATTGAAACTATTGAAACTTTTTTTTTAAAAAATACTCTTTGTTTTTGTAAAATCTAATTCTCATTTTGATCTGATTGAAACCTTAGATTTGCATTTGAAGTTTGATTATTATATAGACAATTTTATAACTATGAAATTGTGTATCCTTATGTTTGATTATGTGATATATTTTAATTATGTATACCACTGGTAAATATACTAGTTATATTAACTCTCTGCTACTTTTCCTTTAATTCATCCAGACCAAGTCTAAATTCCACCACCATGTCACAGTGATAGTGAAGAATCTGGTGACTAAATGAGACCTGCTCACTAATTATAAGACTCTGGAAAGGAGACCTTATTTACCTTTCGCACTTTTGATATGAGTTCAATATGTGTTGTTATTTTGTGTTCTTGTGTTTTTCATCTTGGTATAACACCAAAGTCATTCGTGTTCAAGTATTGTATGATCACTCAGAAGTTGTTCAGGTGTCTCACACGCAATGGAACGTCATTTGGTGAAATGAATCCTTCGCCTATGGAGATATGACTTACCCGGCAAACCAGACGTTCTACTGGAAGGCGACCGAGGACCTCACAGAGGGTCAATTAAAAGTCCTGGGGAGGATACAGAAGTTTCCGCAAAGTGTAATGAGACTTTCAACTGACACTTTCTGATCATGCTGACCAACACTGCAGACTTTGCATAACCAGTCATTTCTACAGACTGAATTCCACCACAACTAACTGCAGGTGAAAACAAGCCCAACCAAGACAGTCATACCCAGACCTCCCTGGTATTTTTTCAGAAACTCTCATCACACAATCTCTCGTGTTTGATCTACTTTTACTTTCATTCTTATCAAGGGGTGGGATACAGTATAAATTCAGTATGACACAGGATGTGTTTCTATTCAGCATTGCCACAAACACTGTGCTTGGATGAAACTAACATTTCTGAGAGGCACTCGAGAAATAGGATATTATAGGTAACTTGTTTTTCGATTCAAGACAAGATATGTCACCTTTTTGGGGGAGTGCTCATTGCGATAATGACGAGGTTCAGCGTTCTCAAAATGAAAGGTTAGTTAGTACAAGATGTGCAATTTTTATCTTGTTAATTAACTATGAGATACATGTTTTATATGCTTTTATAGGCCTAGTTTATTTTTTGTATGTGCTCTGGAGTAAAAAAAACAGAAATGATCATTTATACACATGGGAAGTTTAATTATAGCACATTTCATATACAATTTAAAATATAATTTTTTAAAATAATTTAAGAAATCAAAAAAGTAAAAAAAAGACTAAAATGAATAAAAAACAGATTAAAACAAATAAAGATATGCATAGGACATAAACTGAATAAAATAATATAGTGCACTCAGTAAGATTTTAGAAATAAAATGTACATTTTTATCTTTACAGTCAGCCAATGAAGGGAGAGGTTCAAAGTCATTTAGAGAAGAGCATTCGTCCATACATTGATCTGATCGACACTCTGCGGTCAGTTGGCATTCACAAGGACTTGGCGTTACCGACTATTGCAGTGATCGGAGACCAGAGTTCTGGGAAAAGCTCTGTGTTGGAAGCGATTTCTGGAGTTGCGCTCCCAAGAGGAACAGGTGAGAATTGGTTTTATTCTACTTTTCTTATATCAGTATTGATATATATTCAAATTGAATGCAACTAATAAGAGAATATTTTCTTTTGTCATTACCTGTTTTTGTATATACATTACCTGTCATTGTTAGTAATTCACTGTAGCAATTGTTAATTCAATTATTATCTTTTTTGTTATAGGAATTGTCACCAGATGTCCACTAGAGCTGAGACTGAAGAAAGTAACTGGTGGAGTCAACTGGAAGGCCGTCCTATCCTACCGTGATAAGAAAAATGAATTTGTGGATTCATCATTAGTTGGAAAACACATTGAAGCAGGTTGGGGGGAAAAACTGTCATCTGTATTGTTTTCTTGTTGGAAGGGTTTAAAGCTTGTAAAAATACTATAATATGTACTTGTTAAATTAAGTGGCTGAGATCTGTACATACCAATACTCTTCTGGAAAGTTTGCTTTGGCAAGCTGTTTCGAATTCCAGAAATTAACCTCAAATGAACTTAGTTTTGGCCTGATTTCATTCAAAATGACATCGCATTAGTTCCTTCTTTAATTTCGCTTGAAGTATATCAGGGGCTTAGTGTTGAAACAGAAAGTAAGTAATTTTATGTTTTAGCCACGTTTTTCAGACTAGAGAATCTCTGTACTACTCACATTATATACTCTAAATGTTCTATTCATCTGTTATCTTGTTGTCATAGCAACAACACAACATAATGCAGAAAAGGATATTTAACCAAGATTATACAACGATAATATTAGACATGCTCAGATCGTGTGGCTGAACTGAACACACTTAAAGGGATAGTTCGCCCAAAATTGAAAATTTGCTGTTAATTTAAGTGACTTAAATTGTAAACTTACAGGCAAAAAAAATATTTCCTGTGGCTCCTGATTTTTGAGCAAAACAATCGGTCTGTGTAAGAAACTGAAGATTATTTTCAACATTAATACTTGTAATCCTTGTGGAACGGTCCTGAGCGCGTTCAAGACAGTCTGCAGTTGAGCTTCCTGTCGCATAATGACATATACGTGGGAGCTCAAACTGTTTGGGGAAACTATGAAAAGTCAATGTTCCCCAGGTTTTTATATATACTCGGTTGGTGTTGCGGTCCAGGCTGGAGGCCTCCTTTGAGCAACTCAGCGTAATCTGAAGTTTTTATATAGGTTGTGGCATCCAAGATTGGCGCAAGTACATTTTGATGAACAATACCACACGCGCATCCTCTCTCTGTTGTAAACAAACACAGCTTCAGTTCATAATGCGAGAATGGATGAAATGAAGGTGAGTAAATTAACAGTAAATTTTCATTTTGGGGTGAACTAACGTAAACATTTGTAAAGCATTGTCGACTCGAAAATCTGTGCAGCGGGAAAATCGAAGCAAAATCGTGTAGTGAGGGTCTCATCAACAATTGGGACAATCTTGTTAAATGCTTCCAAGTAGGATACTGGGTGTAGTCATTTGTGATTGTTGCATACACTTCTCTGTTACAGTGTGTTAACTCTACTGCATACAATTGGTAACCTTTTAGCCTTGCATAACCATGCAGGAGTGCTTTGTATTAAACTGAACAATGCTTTCAGATTGAAAAACACATTTAATTATGGTGTATGCATGTTCTACAGCCCAGAATGATCTTGCAGGAACTGGAGTAGGAATATGTGATGACCTCATCACTTTAGAGGTGATGTCACCAGATGTGTGTGACCTCACACTGATCGATCTGCCTGGAATTGCCCGAGTCCCAGTTAAAGGACAACCGGATGATATTGGAAAACAGGTGAGCAGTACAATCTGATTTTGCACTTCACATTTAGCAAACTAGTATCATTCCAGGTTTTAAACTTTGACTTTATGTCTTGTAGACCAAACGTCTGATCTTGAAATTTATTGAGATGCAAGAGACTATAAACCTGGTCGTGGTCCCTTGTAACACTGACATTGCAACAACAGAAGCATTAAAAATGGCACAAGATGTCGATCCTGAGGGCAAAAGAACTGTCGGTAATTTGCAAATGATCTGCACAACATCTATCAATATCTTAAAGCATTTCTGTCAGCAAATTTGCAGATTTTACAAAGAAATTTTTCTTTTATTCTCACAGCCATTTTGACCAAGCCAGACCTCATAGACAGGGGGAACAGAGAGGAACATCCTGGACATTGTCCACAACAAAGTGATTCCTCTCCAAAAAGGTTACACCGTGGTGAAATGTAGAGGACAACAGCAGATCAATGAGAAAATTTCTCTGGAGGAGGCAGAACAAATGGAGAGAGATTTCTTCAAAAACCATAACGATTTCAGGTTACAATCTGAAAAGAATATTTAACCTTTTGACCTTAATTTAATATTTTGTTCTGTAAAATATAGGATTTGCATCTCGAAAATTTTGATTTGTTAATTAACATTAGTAATATTCACTTTGGCCATAGTGAAGTTATGATTTTTTTGAAATACCAGGTTATCAATCTAGGCGATATAGTTTACCACCTTCTATTTTTCTACAGATGCCTCTTGAGTGACAATAAAGCAACTGTTAAATGTCTTGCAGCCAAACTGACTGAGAATCTTGTTGATCATATCAAAGTAAGTTTCTAATGGTCAGGGATGCAAACTTCATTTTAAAACAGGAAATCACTGTTCTGAAAGGAGGGCATGGCATTCACAACAATATTTTTATTTACTTATTTTTGTTGTGGCAAACACATTTGACAGTGTTCGTTTGACTACAACAACTGCTAATTGTGTGGCTAACTCTAGCAGCAGCCAATAGGGAGTCTGATAATCACATGTCTGACTTATGTAGTGGCCAGTCATGTGACTGACTACAGCCTTGTACTTTCTATACTTTGTACAGTCTGCAGTGGACCACGATTGTCCGCTGACTGAGCGCACATTCTACAGTTGATGAGCTCGCTGTTGTAATAATTTCTGAAACAAAAAGGGGACCGTTTAGAGAAAAAATCTTGTAAACCAACAGGAAGTAGAAGAGAGAAGTTTAACGAACAATGTCAGATTATACTGTCAAACTCTCTGTTTTTGTGTCAACAATTAAGAGTGCGGTCTCATTTTTCAGTGAATTTTCATGGGCTTAATAAAGTTTTGTTTCGAATCAGTGGTTCGGAGCACCAAAGTCCCGCAGTTTCAGTAAATGAGGCTTCGTTACATAATAAGAGTTTCGACATTTTAATGGTTCACGTTACTTTGGCAGTTTGATACGCACTTCGAATAAGATAATAGATTATTTCCATATAAGATTTTGGTCACATGAAGCTTATTCTTTCACAAACAAACCCCAGTGAGGCATTTTCTCAGATCTGTAATTGATTGCCTCATTCACCCATCAGGCTATTACCAGGGTTCCTAAAATCTGGCCCTGGAGCGCTGCTGCCCTGCAGAGTTTAGCTCAAACCCTGATCAAACTCACCTACCTGTAACTCTGAAGATCTTTTTTAGCTTGTTCAGTTGTCTTTGATTAGGGCTGGTGCTAAACTTCGCATGGCAGTTAGGGTTAGAATTTGAGGAACCCTGCCCTACTCCACAGCAACTGAGTAATTTAGTATTTTTCTTATCTGGATGTATGTTTAGTATGTTGTTTTGTACACCTCATTATCAGTATGAACAGGGCCCAAATGGCAAAAATAGAAATTACTCATTGGCTTTGAGTCTAAATCTCTGTTCATATTTTCTACCACTACTTCTATTGAACATAATGTGTTCCAAATGCATTGTGTGATTTTATTTTTAATTTATTTAACTTATTTTTTTAACCAATTTTTGTCAGAAAACACTGCCACAGCTCAGAGAGCAGATAAAAAAGCAGTTGTGGGACCTGAGGAATAAGATCAAAGAGTGTGAGGCTGGACCGCCACAGGATCCTAAGGGGGCCAAACAATTCCTCATTCAAGTAACAATTTTTAATCGTAATTTCATTTTCTTGCTTCTCAAAATTATTATTTGGGGTCCAAGCAGTTTGTGTCTCTAGATGTGTGCCAAATTTTGTGAGATGCAGCCATAAGATGCTAATTTACCTTTCTGCTAATAATTGTGTAACAGTAATGGCTAGAATAAATGATTGCAATATTGACTGCTGAATCCTCTGGAATTATGTAAAGAATTTGTCCATTTTATTTTATTTCTCTTAATAATATGTAATATAACTTTTTAGGTAACAAATGTTGTTTTTGTTCTCACAGATCTTAACAAGATTCAATGACCAAATCAAGTCCTTATCATTAGGAGAGCTGATCATTGAGGAAAATTTGTTCGTCCAGCTTCGGGATGAATATGAAATGGAGTGGAATGATAAACTTATTGACACAAAGTCATCCTGTTAGTATATTTTCAAATTTAAGAAACACAAGTTTTAATTGACTGATGTTTGTGCTCTTAAAATGAAAAAGTCAATTCATTTAAAAAAAAATTTTTTTCTTAATGCCAAACAAGTTAATGATTCGCTTAAAGAGATGATGGAAAAGAGCAAGGATAACAGAGGGAGGGAACTGCTTGGCTTCACCAACTTCAAAATGTTTGAGGTTTTTCTGCAGAAGCATGTGGGCACACTTAAACAACCAGCCATTGCCTTACTCGACACCATCAAAGGTACCATCACACATCTTCATATGGAAGATCTTTCTGATCACTGGGGAAATTTTGAGATTACACCTAAATAACACAGGGAATGTTTTTGTAGTTTTAGCACATCCGAATTGTGAAATATTTGTGGATATTTGTCATTGTGATTTTTGTATTTTTCTTGAAGGCATCATCATCTCGCACTTTACTGATGTAGTAAATCAGTGTTTCGAGAAATACCCTCGTCTTCAAGAGATCACTACGGTAAACAAAACTCCCTATTAGTGGTAAACAAAACTAAACAATCATACATTTTTAATCCTCTGTACTTCTTCACTTGATTCTATAGGACAAGATTTACAACATTCAATCACTCCAGCAAGCCAAGGCAGAGCAGAGGATCTCAGAGCAGTTTGACATGGAAAACATGATCTACACTCAAGATTCCATCTACTTGAAGTTCTTGAATCAGATTAGTGAAGAGACATTTTCAGAAGATCAGTTACCTCTCTCTGATGTAAAGAGTAGGTACAGTGAAATGCTGCAGGCGTATTATGAGGTAGATCTTCTTAGTTTTCATTAACAAATATGAAGTTTGCTGAGATTGGACTGCAGTGCTTAGTACCTCTTTGATTGTCTTTCAGATTGTGGTACAGCGGATGGCTGACCAACTGCCCATGATGATCACCCTTTTCATGCTGAAGCAGACTGCTCAGCTCCTGTCTGCTGACATGTTGATGTTACTGGACGGGGCAGATGTGAGCGAGCTCCTGTTTGAGAACTCTGAGGTCAGCATAAGGCGCAAAGACCTACAAGCTCGTCTGGACCGTTTGAGTATTGGTCAGGAAAAAATTAACAATTTTATCTGAGCAATCTACTGACTAGAGCAAAATCCTGACGAGATGTGAATCGGTATAATGGATCCGTGTGTTTGGTCTTAAAATGACAGCAGCCAACCTGCTGCTCTGTGTCATTAATTCCCACAGTGAAGACTATGCAATACTTGATTTTTAGCTCGTCTGGACCATTTGAGTATCGGTCAGGAAAATTTTTTTAATTTTATCTGAGCAATTGAATTCATTTTTAACAAGCTCTTGTTCACAGTAAGCTCAATCTATATGAAAATGATTCACAATAGTGTGCCTTAGGATAAAAAAAAGTTTTAGAACCACTAAACTATATCAAAGCAGATGATGAGGTGCAGCCACAGGAGCTCATATATACAGTAAATGACAAAAAGAAAAAAAAAAGAGTAAAAGTCTTAAATTATAAAGAGGTGAAGAATGCAAATGGTCATGAATGTACACAGTTATATCTGGCCCACATTCAGCTGTTACGTGGACGTAGCCTTAGTTTCACACAGATACGTATTTTCTGGTGCCATTATAAATTACGAAGGCATTTAAATCTCTTTCCACACAAAGAACAACAATGTCTGACATCTGCATGACTTTTCATATATATCTGTAAGTGTGATGGCAAAATAAATTTATTACATTTATCACGATTAAATTGCCTTTCTTCAGAGTGAATGTGCAGGTGATTCTTGAAATTGCTCCTTTTTGTAGACTTCAGATTTTTGTAGACTTTCGTAGACTTTTTGCCCCATTCTGAGCCCTGCAATTTCTTTCTAGAATGATTTTGCAAATGACGCTTCAGGTCTCTTTGATATGTGAAGCTCGTCTTGCACTGAAAACACGTAAAAGGCTTCTCTCCAGTGTGAAGTCTCATGTGAATCTGAAGGCCTACGTTCTGATTGAAACTCTTTCCACAGCGAGAACATGTAAAAGGCTTCTCTCCAGTGTGAATTGTCATGTGAACCTTAAGATTTAAGTCTTTCCACACTGCTGGCACTTCTCACCAGTGTGAACTATTATGTGTTTATCAAGGCGTTTCTTATCTGAGAATCTCCTTCCACAATGAGGACATTGCTCTCCTGAGTGAATCTTCATGTGTAAATTAAGGGCATGGTAACGTGCAAAACATTTCCCGCACATACGAATGGTTTCTCTCCTGTGTGAGTCGTCATGTGATTCTTAAGATTTCCTTTATGTGTGAAGCTCTTCCCACACCAACACAGTCTCACTCCCTACTCGTCAAATGTCTGACGCATGGACAAGGGACACTGGCGTCACTTTTTAACGCATTGGGTATACCTTTGGCGTCATTTTTCAACGTGCAGGGTAGTCCGATAGACTTCTATAGAACTCAACAGCGTTCAAATTTGACGTCTTGGGTCAGCACACCGCAACCCGTTGTCTGCCTTGTATGGGTCGAGACGACAATAAATACAAATAAATAGGAATAGGCTACAAAAAATGATCTATGCCAGGGCGAGTCAAATGGCAGCACCCCAGTTGATTTTTATCTGGCCCTCCAAATGGTTTTTGATGTTTAAAAACCTTCGCAATCTGATATCAAAGTGCCCTCTGCGCAAAGATCAGCGGTCTGCGTTCATCAGCGTGGAGTTTAACAACACACATGGTGTACAATCGCATTCAGCGGTGAGTTTAACAACACTCAACTGCATGGTAAAACGGCATTCAGAGATGAGCTTTGACCAAAGCAACGCTCAACTGCAGGTAAAACGGCATTAAAAGGTGAGTTTAACAAAAGCTCCAAGGCGCGTGCAAGTAAGCAGTTTAAGCGTTTTCTTTAGGACACTGCATGCTTTAATTATAGCATGCTGGATAACGTATTTTTATCGGAGGTTTGTTGATTTTAATAAATATATATAATATGCTACGATTGTGTTCAATTAATCAGTTTTTATTTATTTATTTGTTTTATTAAATCCTCTAAATTAATAACGCTGACGTCACCGTTATGGGTTAGGATTAGTGTACATACAACATGTGTTTTGGTATGTTGGCACACTTCTTCCTCAGCCTACTGCACACAGACACAACTCACATATCTCATTCAACCATTTCACACGCTGATGAAAGGGTCGTGACATGGGTCAGAATGTATCAGAGGTCATAAATGATGAACCAATCCATCAGCTCTGCTCCTATAGGCACATTGGTGTGTATATGGACAATACCTTTGGCTGGAAGGCCCGTGTTGAAAGTGGGTGTTATCATTTAGAGCAAACACAGTGAATCAGAGGGTTTATGTTATACAAGGCTGCATTACAGAGTATTTTAATATGACTGTCATGAACGTTGTGGAGAGGAATAGAAACCAGTCTCTCCAGGCAAGCACAAAGAATGTGGTCTGATCCATCTTTATTCTCCATACCAAGTATGAGCTCTCATCCTGGCAGAAGATATGGGTACCCCAATCTAAACTTAACATTTCTAAACTATAGGCCTATTTGGACCTACCTCAATTAAAAATTTTAATAATGTTGTGTGAGGCTGGTTGTGCAATAGCTTCATGATATAATGCAAATAGTTGTGTGCTGCTCTTGTCACTATTTGTGAAAGATGAGCAATAGATATGTTGCAAAAATAGAGCAATAGTTGCTGTGTGATATGCAGTCTGGGTTAGGGTTAGGGTTATGGTTAGGGTTAGGGTCAGTCTGACTACATATCACTTTATTGTTTTTATTGTAAGTATATGTCAGCTGTATGATTAAACAATATGTCAAGTGTTATGTGTGAAGCATTGGAACTCAAGGCAGATATCTCTCTGGGGACAATAAAGGAGGCTATCGCCCAAAGTGGATCATCTGCAAACCATGATAAGTAAAAATTAAAACGTTGTCGTAGGACTAGCAAACACATAGTTGGAGGTCTCAACCTGGAGAATAACATAATGTCAGTCAGAAGAGGATACATTACTCCTGCTTTGAAATATTGACCTCTGAACCTTGAACCCAGTCCATCTTTGAAGGCTTGTCATTTAGCAACAGAAGGTGCTAAACACATAAGACCAGCAGTTATAGAAAGCTCTGGGCCTCTGCTGTCATGTAGATTAGACATTGTCACCAGAGTTTACCCACTCACTGTCAAATATGGTAATAAGCTATTTTCACCTATTTAACGATTACATTTTTTAAATCTGATGACACCAGTGTGTTCCCCACATGTTCGACTCCTGTTCTGCTGTCTGCAGTGAATCATAGTAACTATGGCCGTGAATGGGTTTCATTCCATTTCAGATTGCCGCCGGCCGACGAGCACACAATACATGAGACAAATACAAACGTTATGTTGGTATTATTGTTATCTTTATTATTTAAATCCTCAAATACAACGTTAGACGAAAACATCAATATTACGAATTATGTATTTTTTCTCTTTTTTTTTATTCAAGAAATGTTTTACGATAGTGCAAACACACATTTCTTAGAAATCGAGAACATTTCCAAAAAAGCATATATTAAACAAATGAAGTAAATTTTGCACAAATGTATTTTTTTATCTTCTTTTTTTTATCTACCACGTCATTTCCGGAGCCTTCGGTTGATTTGCTATTTGCTAAAGAATTGAAAAGTAAATTAATATGCTGTTTTCTTAAATAATACAATTACTGGTCTCTAATTTTATCTTTATTATTATTATTATAATAGATTGCCCCTATATTTTTATTCTTTTCTTTTAGTTCATTCTGTGAACTGCTTCTGTACTTATTGTAAACGCAATATTGTTTATTGTATCTTTTGGATGTCATGTTATTGTTGTATGTTGTGTCTTTTGTTAAATAATAATAAATAAATAAAAATCCATTGTGGGATATGGGCTTTGAATGCGTCTAGCTCAGATCATATCGTAATGTTCTGTATTACAGCGTTTTTACAGTCCATGATTACAGCATACTGTAGAATTTCACCGGTAATAAGACAGAAATAATATGATTAAAATAAAGGAATGAATTCCATGATAACATCTAAATAAATATTGATAGATGTAGCGTTAGTTTTCAAAATATAAACTGCTGAATGCGGTTGTACACCATGTGCGTTGTTAAACTCACCGCTGAATGCGGTTGTACACCACGTGCGTAGTTAAACTCACCGCTGAATGCGGTTGTACACCATGTGCGTAGTTAAACTCACCGCTGAATGCGGTTGTACACCATGTGCGTAGTTAAACTCACCGCTGAATGCGGTTGTACACCATGTGCGTTGTTAAACTCACCGCTGAATGCGGTTGTACACCACGTGCGTAGTTAAACTCACAGCTGAATGCGGTTGTACACCACGTGCGTAGTTAAACTCACCGCTGAATGCGGTTGTACACCACGTGCGTAGTTAAACTCACCGCTGAATGCGGTTGTACACCACGTGCGTAGTTAAACTCACCGCTGAATGCGGTTGTACACCATGTGCGTAGTTAAACTCACCGCTGAATGCGGTTGTACACCATGTGCGTAGTTAAACTCACCGCTGAATGCGGTTGTACACCATGTGCGTTGTTAAACTCACCGCTGAATGCGGTTGTACACCACGTGCGTAGTTAAACTCACAGCTGAATGCGGTTGTACACCATGTGCGTAGTTAAACTCACCGCTGAATGCGGTTGTACACCACGTGCGTAGTTAAACTCACCGCTGAATGCGGTTGTACACCATGTGCGTAGTTAAACTCACCGCTGAATGCGGTTGTACACCATGTGCGTAGTTAAACTCACCGCTGAATGCGGTTGTACACCACGTGCGTAGTTAAACTCACCGCTGATGAACGCAGACCGCTGATCTTTGCGCAGAGGGCACTTTGATATCAGATTGCAAGGGTTTTTTAACATCAAAAACCATTTGGAGGGCCAGATAAAAATCAACTGGGGTGCTGCCATTTGACTCGCCCTGGCATAGATCATTTTTTGTAGCCTATTCCTATTTATTTGTATTTATTGTCGTCTCGACCCATACAAGGCAGACAACGGGTTGCGGTGTGCTGACCCAAGACGTCAAATTTGAACGCTGTTGAGTTCTATAGAAGTCTATCGGACTACCCTGCACGTTGAAAAATGACGCCAAAGGTATACCCAATGCGTTAAAAAGTGACGCCAGTGTCCCTTGTCCATGCGTCAGACATTTGACGAGTAGGGAGTGAGACTGTGTTGGTAAAGCTCATCCCACACTGTTGGCAGGTGAAAGGGCTTTCTCCAGTGTGAATTATCATGTGTGAAACGAGGGATGATTTATTATTGAAACTCTTTCCACACTGATCACATGAGAATGGTGTTTCTCCAGTGTGAATTCTCATGTGTGAATCAAGGAGTGCTTTTATGTGTGAAACTTTTGCCGCTCTCTTTGCACGTGTAAGGCTTGTCTCCAGTGTGAAGCGTCATGTGTCTATTGAGGCTATCTTTACTAAAGAAACTCTTTTCACACTGATTACATGTAAAACGGTTGTCTCCCAAGTGAATCCTCATGTGGTTTTTAAGGCTTACTTTGAGTTTGAAACGCTTTCCACACTGACTACATGTGAAAGGCTTTTCTCCAGTGTGGGTTCTCATGTGGAAATTAAGACTTCCTTTGTGAATAAAACTTTTTTCACACTGTTCGCATTTGTAAGGCTTCTCTCCAGTGTGAAGTCTAATGTAAAGTACAAGGTTATACTTTATATCTGTCGGTGACGGAAATCCTTTGAAACTACCGCGTAGTCGTGGAGAAAGCTGTTCATGGTACGACAGACGCTACAGAAGCGCAAGCTCCCGAACGCTTGCAAAAGAAGGAGGAAGCGACGCGGCAGCGCTTTCCACGCTTTTTTAGGCGCGACATGTGAACGGCCCCTTATGAGTTTAAAAGAGCGCGAGCGCCGCCGACTCGTCCAGACTGTTAAGACACTTTGAATTTGTGCAGACGGTGAATGACATCGCGTCGGGAGCCGACTAGCAAGATACTGAAGTAAAAGCAAAGTTCGTATTCAAAGTCAAAGAGCTAGAATATTTCAGCTCTTGAGTATTTTTTTATGTTTCAAAAAAGTACCTCTGTATCTTTTAAATTCTGCTGTTTACATTACTGCTCTAACATAATGCTTATTTTCAGTTTTCAAAACATAAATATTGTTATATTTAATGAAGAAATAAGCGTACAATTTTTTATGAAATGATTAAGTATTTCTGCTTAGTAGTTCGTTTCTTTCACTTTCACTTGCTGTTGATGTGTGTTGGCTTATACACTCTTAAAAATAGGCTAAAGGTTATTTATTGGAATCTGTGGTTACATGAAGAACCTTTCTGATTCTTTACTGTGGGAAAAAAAAGTTTATTTAGATTGTTTTAGAATGTTCTTCACACTAAGAAAAACAAAATGGGTTCCATTAAGAACTGTTCATTGAAAGGTTCTACAGAGAACAAAAAATGGTTCTTTTATGGCATCACTGTAAAACTCCCATTTGGAACCTTTATTTTTAAGAGTGTATAGTTCATATTTGAGCTATTTATGCCGTGGCAATAAATTGATAGGAGGGGGAAATCCTGTCCAAAAAATGATTAAGGAATGATGTTCATTTACTGAATTTTACTGTAGCCCAGTAGAGTGTGTTAGGCTACTGTAAATAAATTACTGAACAAATTACTACAAAAAAAAAAAACACACACACACACATGATAGCATCCCCAACATACAAATAAGAGATTACTTTAGTTAATATAAAAAATATATAAAACATAAAATATAAAAAATAAAAATATAAATTTGAATAAGAGATGTTATAAAGGTGAGAAATCATATTTGTTTTCAGTGTTTTGTTAGGAAGGGTGTGGAGCGGGGGGGCTCCAAATGTCTAGAACCAGCACTGACCCAGATGAGAACTGGACAAAAGGAATCTGGGAAAGAGAGTTCATGGCAGAGACACAGTGGAAGGGAAGAGTGCTCTCTAATGGACAGACAGGGAAATACAACTAGATACAGAGGCGCTTGTGATGTGGAAGGGGAACGAGTGCCCTCTGTGGACAACTGTTAGACACTGTGACAAAATGATGAACAGATTGAATTTAGGCTTTTATTCAAATATAAACATTAATGAACTCACAAATCTGTTGTGGTAAACAGAGGCTAGGGCATGTTTGCTTGACGTGCGAGAAGTTTATTCTTGTTTTCCAACATTCTTAAAAATATCTTCAGTGTATTCAACAGAAGAAAGAAACTTATGCAGGTTTGGAACAACTTGAGGTTAATGACAATACGGATCTCAGATTTACAGTACTTTACCTTTATGTTATAAAGCAAGGTTTGTTCAGATTGTTAAATGTAATATGGCAGCTCTCTGAAAACCTAAAATTTATTATTAATTAATGAATTTAACGTATAATTCATGATGTATAATTAATATTAATTAATATAATTAATATTTTAAAAAAATATTTTTATTGTTATGTTTTATTGTAATGTTACATTTTTGTGATGTTCATTTTGTCCATCATGATTTTTTCATTGCCTGTTTATCACGCGACAGTTGGCTATATGATCTAAAGTAAACCCCATCTAAACTAAATGCCTTCCCTTTTTCTGCAGATGCCTCTTGAATGAGGATAAAGCGACTATTAAATGTCTTGCTGTCAAGCTGACTCAGAATCTTGTTGATCATATTAAAGTAAGTTTGTAAATGTCTCAACCTAAAAGTCATGTATTTGGTGAATTTCATTTTGTGGTTTGTGAGAGACTATAACCAAATTGTGTCTCACCTATCTTTGTCAGAAATCACTGCCACAGCTCAATGAGCAGATTGAAAATCGGATGTGGGAAGTGAAGAAGGAGCTCAAGGGCTATGAGGCTGGACCACCAGAAGATCTTAAGGGAGCCAAACAGTTCCTGGTTGAAATAGGACCTCAAATTATCACATCTTCATGCTTAAGAGAATTATGATTAAGGGTTCAAGCTGCTAGAACCTTATGAAATGGAATGCACCAAAACATTTCTTAATATGCATTTTGTGATACGGGCAGATCCTTTTGTCCATAAAATTAGCCGCCCCTTAAAAGAGATATAAATCCAGATTACAGAACAAAATTAAAAATTGCAAGACACAATTTTTTTACAAAAGGTTTTACAGATTCAGAATATTATATTTTTTATTTATTTTTTAAGTCAGAATAACAAACTTGATATTCTGATTAAAACGTTTGAATTGCAAGATATGTAGTTGCTATTTTGAGAAAAAAAGTCAGAATTCGGAAATCGCAATTACCTTTACATCAATTAAAAAGAACAAGTTAATTTTTGAAAAGCATAATTCAGTCAGTTTAGAACCACTGTGCTTTGTCTTATGCTTCTCTGTTCAGATAATGCCCTTTACCTCCAGAAGATTCACTTATGCCGTCTAATGATAGTGTAACAGGCTCATGAAACAAATGTAATTTTTTCTCACAGACCATAAAAAGTTTCAATCATCAAGTCAACTCCTTATCATCAGGGGAACTGATGAGTGAAGAAAATTTGTTTGGCAAGCTTCAGTCTGAATTCAAGAAGTGGAATGATCATCTTAACAGTATAAAGACATCCTGTCAGTATATTTTCAACATGCTACAACTTTGAATTCACTGTTGTTGTTTTTTCGTAGAGTTCTGATAAAAATGAAAAAGTAATTTAATTTCATAAGAAATCCATTTTGTTTCCTAACAAGTTAGCGATTCAAAAGAGTTGAGCCAGAAAAACAGAGGGAGGGAACTGGTCGATTTCAGTAGCTACAGACAGTTTGAGAACATATTGCAAGATCACGTGGCCAAGGTTAAGGAGCCAGCCATTGACTTACTCAATACCGTCAAAGGTACCATCACACATCTTTGTGTTAAAGACATTCTGGTTATTTTGGAGAGCCTCCATTATAAAACCAAAAGATTTCGATCACCAACTTAATGACAAATTTTAGTAAAATGTAGCTATTTATCTTTGTGACTTTATGTATTTCTTAAGGCATCATCATCTCACAATTCAATGCTGTGGTGAGTCAATGTTTCCAGAACTACCCCTTTCTTCTAAACCTTACTAAGGTAAATATTGCTCCTAATTGGTGGCAAAACTTATCATTTTTTAAAAAAATCCAGATTAAATAAGTCTCTTTCCTCTATACTTTATAGGACAAAATTAACAACATTCAGTTAATCCAGCAAGAAAAGACAGAGAAGAGGATCACAGAGAAGTTTGAAATGGAAGGCTTGATCTACACTCAAGATCCCATTTACTTGAAGATCTTAAGTGAGATTGCAAATGAGCAATTTTCAGAAGATCAGTTGCCAATCTTTGACAAAAAATGCAAGTACAGTCATATGCTGGAGGCATATTATGAGGTAGATCTTAATCTTCAGTAACAAAGTGCAGTGCAGTGCTCGTGGTGTGGAACTTAGTATCTCATTGTCTCCTTTCAGATTGTGGTGCAGCGAATGGCTGACCAACTGCCCTTGATGATCTTATGTTTCATGCTGAAGCAGACTGCTCAGCTCCTGCATACTGACATGTTAATGTTACTGGAAAAGCCAGATGTGCGTGAGCTGCTGTTTGAGGACTCTGATGTCAGCATAAGGCGCAAAGACCTACGAGCTCGCCTGAAACGTATGAGTGCTGCTCAGGAAGCAATTAACCGTTTTTGTACTAACTAGAGGATATTATCTGAAAATACATATAATACACTGTAAAAAAAAACAAAAAAAAAGCGGCAGCTGTGGTTGCCAGTACTTTACGTAAAAAATACAATAGCAAACCTTTATGGTTTATGGGAATTTACATTAAAAAAACATATTAATCTTATAATGTTGTATAAGCTGACTTTGACGCAAATATAATTAAAATAAGAACATAAAGTTCACAAGTGATCTTGAACCCTTTATAGTGCTGTATACATTCAACATCAATAGGGCAGGAAGTAAAGAAACAGATGGAAAATATAGATATAATATAAATATATTTGAAAATATTGAAAGAAACAAAAAATCATCACATGTTGGACGTGATCCTTATGTTATGAAGAGGAGCAATTTTTCTACTCAATTGAAAGACTTGCCTGCCATCGAGGCGGTAGATCTAGAGAATGTGAAGCTGCCATCAGTTCAGTTCTAGTCTGGGGTGCGTTTCCCAAAAGCATCGTTAGTCAAATATGGTCGTAAGTCTCATTGGACTCTATAACGACGGAACTTGCGATCATAGTTCGCTTTGGGAAACGCACCACTGGTTTGTTTGTATCATGCTGCCTTTCAGCTAGCGAGTTTAGGCCAGTATTTTGATTTTCTGCCGTGATTTTGAAAAATGTCGCCCTTGTAGGTCATTTGTGCTGAATCAAGGTGATGGGAAGATGCTGTATAGCAAATCTAATAATGTCTCTGATGGAACCCACTGCCTATCACTCAATAAAATAATCACATAGCTGAGTGTTTTTGAAAGTTTTGTGTTTTGTTTGGTTTAGTAATTGATTCTCACTCGGCTTGTGAATGAGTATATTGCATGCGGCCACTTCAGAACTGTTCACAATTCTCTAAGGGTTTGACTTTGGTTGTCATTTCTTGAAATAAATACAAAAATTACTGTGTGTCCGTCGTGTGTCGGTGTCTATCAGCTGAATGTAAGCCTCCGATTCTCCTCCATGGCCGTATGTGAAAGTAAGCAGCCGCCACTCATCTGTATATAACACCTTGTCAACAGATTTAAACCAATATGATATTTGAACACAGAGACCTGAATACTTTGTGCACAATACACAATGATGGTAACATTCGATGGATTGTTTGAGTGTGAATGTGGCATTTTGAGTAAAATGAACTCCGAATGTCACAAAATGGTTTAATTTAACATTACCTCAAAAGCAACTGTAAAACAATGTAAATACAGTTGTAAATCAACCGTGTACAAAAAAAACAGTGAAACATCAACCTCATTAATTATTCAAGGCACAGTGCATGATGGGAACACCAGTATCAGAAAAGTTGAGCTTTACTTAATTTTATAATGTTGATATTTAGGCTTTAATTTCTACAAGCTTAAATTGAGTATTAATATGAAATTTAATTCTTTTTTAAAATTCTTGCCTGAACTTTTTCATTTCAAAAATGTAAAAGCATTTACTTTACAATAAATCATTTTTACGGTGTACATAAAATGTTTTGTATGTTTTGCAACACAAAATGTATTTAGTAGAAGCACCCTTTTGATCTAATAAAGCCATGAGTCTTTTTGGGAAAAATGCAACAAGTTTTTCACACCTGGATTTGAGGATCCTCTGCCATTCCTCCTTGCAGATCCTCTCCAGTTCTGTCAGGTTGGATGGTAAATGTTGGTGGACATCCATTTATAGGTCTCTCCAGAGATGCTCAATTGGGTTTAAGTCAGGGCTCTGGCTGGGCCATTCAAGAACAGTCACGGAGTTGTTGTGAAGCCACTCCTTCGTTATTTTAGCTGTGTGCTTAGGGTCATTGTCTTGTTGGAAGGTAAACCTTCGGCCCAGTCTAAGGTCCTGAGCACTCTGGAGAAGCTTTTCGTCCAGGATATCCCTGTACTTGGCTCCATTTATCTTTCCCTTGATTGCAACCAGTCGTCCTGTCCCTGCAGCTGAAAATACCCCCACGGCATGATGCTGCCACCACCATGCTTCATTGTTGGGACTGTATTGAACAGGTGATGAGCAGTGCCTCTTTTTCTCCACACATACCGCTTAGAATTAAGGCCAAAAAGAAAAAAAAGAAAAAAAAATCGTGTTCTCATCAGACTAGAGAATATTATTTCTCACCATCTTGGAGTCCTTCAGGTGTTTTTTTCCATGCAGGCTTTCATGTGTCTTACACTGAGGAGAGGCTTCCGTTGGGCCACTCTGCCATAAAGCCCCAACTGGTGGAGGGCTGCAGTGATGGTTGTCTTTCTACAACTTTCTACCATCTCCCAACTGGATCTCTGGAGCTCAGTCACAGTAATCTTTGGGTTCTTCTTTATCTCTCTCACCAAGGCTCTTCTCCCCCGATAGCTCAGTTTGGCCAGATGGCCAGCTCTAGGAAGGGTTCTGGTCGTCCCAAACATCTTCCATTTAAGGATTATGGAGGACACTGTGCTCTTAGGAACCTTAAGTGCAGCAGATTTTTTTTGTAACCATGGCCAGATCTGTGCCTTGCCACAATTCTGTCTCTGAACTCTTCATGCAGTTCCTTTAACCTCATGATTCTCATTTGCTCTGACATGCACTGTGAGATCTTATATAGACAGGTGTGTGGCTTTCCTAATCAAGTCCAATCAGTATAATCAAACACAGCTAGACTTAAATGAAGGTGTAGAGCCATCTCAAGGATGATCAGAAGAAATGGACAGCACCTGAGTTAAATATATGAGTGTCACAGCAAAGGGTCTGAATACTTAGGACCATGTGATAGTTCAGTTTTTCTTTTTTAATAAATCTGCCAAAATGTCAACAATTCTGTGATTTTCTGTCAATATGGGAGAGCTGTGTGTACATTAATGAGGAAAGAAATTAACTTAAATGACTTTAGCAAGCAAATGGCTGCAATATAACAAAGAGTGAAAAATTTAAGGGGGTCTGAATACTTTCCGTACCCACTGTATATAAAAACTGTAAGACTGCAATTAAAAGGGTTCTCTTCAAAGGTGAAAGTGGAAGTTTTTCATGTTCTTCTCCAAATAAACGAAAAAATGAATCATAGTTCAACAATCATCTACTTTAATTCTGATTGTTATGGGGGATGGGATGAGAATATTTGTGGTACAAATCCAGTCTGAACATGATTTCAGTTCCTGATGTCTCAGAAACACTGTGTTTATGTGAAACCCCACCCCCCAAAAAATCTGTTATCGAATTAAATTTACTTTCATTTTCCCTTTTTATTTTCCCAGAAAATGTCCAGTTCAAGGCAAGGCTTGCTGTTGCTGCAACGACTAATTGCCAGTCATACCCAGACCTCCCTGGTATTTTTCCAGAAGCTCTCACCACACAATCTCTCGTTGTTTGATCTACTTTTATTTTCATTCTTATCAGGGGGTGGGATACAGTATAAATTCAGCATGACACAGGATTTGTTTCTATTCAGCATTGCCACAAACACTGTGCTTGGATGAAACGAACATTTCTGAGAGGCACTCAAGAAATAGGATATTATAGGTAACTTGTTTTTCGATTCAAGACAAGATATGTTACCTTTTTGGGGGAGTGCTCATTGCAATAATGACGAGGTTCAGCGTTCTCAAAATGAAAGGTATAAGATGTGCAATATTTATCTTGTTAATTAACTTTGAGATACATGTTTTATATGCTTTTGTAGGCCTAGTTTATTTTTTAGTATGTTCTCATTTTAGTATGAGTAAAAAAACAAAACAGAAATTATCATTTATACACATGGGAAGTTTAATTATAGCACATTTCAAATAATTTAAGAAATCAAAAAAGTAAAAAAAAAAAAAAAAAGACTAAATGAATAAAAAACATATTAAAACCAATAAAACAAATAAAGATATGCATAGGACATAAACTGAATAAAATAATACAGTGCACTCAGTAAGATTTTAGAAATAAAATGTACATTTTTATCTTTACAGTCAGAAAATGAAGGGAGAGGTTCACAGTCATTTAGAGAAGAGCATTCGACCATATATTGATCTGATCGACACTCTGCGGTCAGTTGGCATTCACAAGGACTTGGCGTTACCGACTATTGCAGTGATCGGAGACCAGAGTTCTGGGAAAAGCTCTGTGTTGGAAGCGATTTCTGGAGTTGCGCTCCCAAGAGGAACAGGTGAGAATTGGTTTTATTCTACTTTTCTAATATCAGTATTGATATATATTCAAATTGAATGCTACTACTAAGAGAATATTTTCTTTTGTCATTACCTGTTTTTGTATATACATTACCTGTCATTGTTAGTAATTCACTGTAGCAATTGTTAATTCAATTATTATCTTTTTTGTTATAGGAATTGTCACCAGATGTCCACTAGAGCTGAGACTGAAGAAAGTAACTGGTGGAGTCAACTGGAAGGCCGTCCTATCCTACCGTGAAAGAAAAATGAATTTGTGGATCCATCATCAGTTGGAAAACACATTGAAGCAGGTTGGGGGGGAAAACTGTCATCTGTATTGTTTTCCTGTTGGAAGTGTTTAAAAAGCTTGTAAAAATACTATAATATGTACTTGTTAAATTAAGTGGCTGAGATCTGTACATACCAATACTGTTCTGGAAAGTTTGCTTTGGCAAGCTGTTTCGAATTCCAGAAATGAACCTCAAATGAACTTAGTTTTGGCCTGATTTCATTCAAAATTACATCGCATTAGTTCCTTCTTTAATTTTGCTTGAAGTATATCAGGGTCTTAGTGTTGAAACAGAAAGTAAGTAATTTTATGTTTTAGCCACGTTTTTCAGACTACAGAATCTCTGTACTACTCACATTATATACTGTAAATGTTCTATTCATCTGTTATCTTGTTGTCATAGCAACAACACAACATAATGCAGAAAAGGATATTTAACCAAGATTATACAACGATAATATTAGACATGCTCAGATCATGTGGCTGAACTGAACATACTTAAAGGGATAGTTCGCCCAAAATTGAAAATTTACTGTTAATTTATGTGACTTAAATTGTAAACTTACAGGCAAAAAAAATATTTCCTGTGGCTCCTGATTTTTGAGGTTTTATGAAGCAAAACAATCGGTCTGTGTAAGAAACTGGATTATTTTCAACATTAATACTTGTAATCCTTGTGGAACGGTCCTGAGCGCGTTCATGACAGTCTGCAGTTGAGCTTCCTGTCGCATAATGACATATCCGTGGGAGCTCAAACTTTTTGGGGAAACTATGAAAAGTCAATGTTCCCCAGGTTTTTATATTTACTCGGTTGGTGTTGCGGTCCAGGCTGGAGGCCTCCTTTGAGCAACTCAGCGTAATCTGAAGTTTTTATATAGGTTGTGGCATCCAAGATTGGCGCAAGTACATTTTGATGAACAATACCACACGCGCATCCTCTCTCTGTTGTAAACAAACACAGCTTCAGTTCATAATGCGAGAATGGATGAAATGAAGGTGAGTAAATTAACAGTAAATTTTCATTTTGGGGTGAACTAACGTAAACATTTGTAAAGCATTGTCGACTAGAAAATCTGTGCAGTGGGAAAATCGAAGCAAAAATCGTGTAGTGAGGGTCTCATCAACAATTGGGACAATCTTGTTAAATGCTTCCAAGTAGGATACTGGGTGTAGTCATTTGTGATTGTTGCATACACTTCTCTGTTACAGTGTGTTAACTCTACTGCATACAATTGGTAACCTTTTAGCCTTGCATAACCATGCAGGAGTGCTTTGTATTAAACTGAACAATGCTTTCAGATTGAAAAACACATTTAATTATGGTGTATGCATGTTCTACAGCCCAGAATGATCTTGCAGGAACTGGAGTAGGAATATGTGATGAGCTCATCACTTTAGAGGTGATGTCACCAGATGTGTGTGACCTCACACTGATCGATCTGCCTGGAATTGCCCGAGTTCCAGTACAAGGACAACCGGATGATATTGGAAAACAGGTGAGCAGTATAATTAGATTTTGCACTTTTAGCAAACTAGAATCATTCCAGGTTTTAAACTTTGACTTTATGTCTTGTAGACAAGAAATCTGATCTTGAAATTTATTGAGATGCAAGAGACTATAAACCTGGTCGTGGTCCCTTGTAATACTGATATTGCAACAACAGAAGCATTAAAAATGGCACAAGATGTCGATCCTGAAGGCAAAAGAACTGTCGGTAATTTGCAAATGATCTGCACATGTATCAATATCTTAAAGCACTTCTGTCAGCAAATTTGCAGATTTTACAAAGAAATTTTTCTTTTATTCTCACAGCCATTTTGACCAAGCCAGATCTCATAGACAGGGGAACAGAGAGGAACATCCTGGACATTGTCCACAACAAAGTGATTCCTCTCCAAAAAGGTTACACCGTGGTGAAGTGTAGAGGACAACAGCAGATCAATGAGAAAATTTCTCTGGAGGAGGCAGAACAAATGGAGAGAGATTTCTTCAAAAACCATAACGATTTCAGGTTACAATCTGAAAAGAATTTTTAACCTTTTGACCTTAATTTAACATTTTGTTCTCTAAAATGTATGATTTGTATCTCGAAAATTTTGATTTGTTAATTAACATTAGTAATATTCACTTTGGCCATAGTGAAGTTATGATTTTTTTGAAATACCAGGTTATCAATCTAGGCGATATAGTTTACCACCTTCATTTTTTCTACAGCTGCCTCTTGAGTGACAATAAAGCAACTGTCACATGTCTTGCAGCCAAACTGACTGAGAATCTTGTTGATCATATCAAAGTAAGTTTCTAATGGTCAGGGATGCAAACTTCATTTTAAAAGAGGAAATCACTGTTTCGAAAGGAGGGCATGGCATTCACAACAATAATTTTATTTACTTATTTTTGTAGTGGCAAACACATTTGACAGTGTTCGTTTGACTACAACAACTGCTAATTGTGTGGTTAACTCCAGCAGCAGCCAATAATGAGTCTGATAATCACATGTCTGACTTATGTAGTGGCCAGTCATGTGACTGACTACAGCCTTGTACTTTCTATACTTTGTACAGTCTGCAGTGGACCGCAATTGTCCGCTGACTGAGCGCACATTCTACAGTTGATGAGCTCGATGTTGTAATAATTTCTGAAACAAAAAGGGGACCGTTTAGAGAAAAAATCTTGTAATCCAACAGGAAGTAAAAGAGAGAAGTAGTTTAACAAATAATGTCAGATTATACTGTCAAACTTTCTGTTTTTATATCAACAATTAAGAGTACGGTCTCATTTTTCAGTGAATTTTCGTGGGCTAAATAAAGTTTTGTTTCGAATCAGTGGTTCGGAGCACCAAAGTCATGCGATTTCAGTAAGTGAGGCTTTGTTGCGTAATAAGAGTTTCGACATTTTAATGGTTCGCGTTACTTTGGCAGTTTGATACACACTTCGAATAAGATAATAGATTATTTCCATATAAGATTTTGCTCATATCGCCCACCCCTACTTGAAGCTTATTCTTTCACAAACAAACCCCAGTGAAGCATTTTCTCAGATCTGTAATTGATCGCCTCATTCACCCATCAGGAGTATCCCGGCTATTACCAGGGTTCCTAAAATCTGGCCCTGGAGCGCTGCTGCCCTGCAGAGTTTAGCTCAAACCCTGATCAAACTCACCTACCTGTAACTCTGAAGATCTTTTTTAGCTTGTTTAGTTGTCTTTGATTAGGGCTGGTGCTAAACTTCGCATGGCAGTTAGGGTTAGAATTTGAGGAACCCTGCCCTACTCCACAGTAACTGAGTAATTTAGTATTTTTCTTATCTGGACGTTTGTTTAGTATGTTGTTTTGTACACCTCATAATCAGTATGAACAGGGCCCAAATGGCAAAAATAGAAATCACTCATTGGCTTGGAGCTTAAATCTCTGTACATATTTTTCTACCACTACTTCTATTGAACATAATATGTTACAAATGCATTGTGTGATTTTATTTTTAATTTATTTAACTTATTTTTTTAACCAATTTTTGTCAGAAAACACTGCCACAGCTCAGAGAGCAGATAAAAAAGCAGTTGTGGGACCTGAGGAATAAGATCAAAGAGTGTGAGGCTGGACCGCCACAGGATCCTAAGGGGGCCAAACAATTCCTCATTCAAGTAACAATTTTTAATCTTAATTTCATTTCCTTGCTTCTCAAAATTATTATTTGGGCTCCAAGCAGTTTGTGTGTCTCTAGATGTGTACCAAATTTTGTGAGATGCAGCAATAAGATGCTAATTTACCTTTCTGCTAATAACTGTGTAACAGTAATGGCTAGAATAAATGATTGCAATATTGACTGCTGAATCCTCTGGAACTGCCGAAACAAATCATTTATGTAAATAATTTATGTCCATTTTTATTTTATTTATCTTAATGTTATGTAATATAACTTTTTAAGTAACAAATGTTGTTTTTGTTCTCACAGATCTTAACAAGATTCAATGACCAAGTCAAGTCCTTATCATTAGGAGAGCTGATCATTAAGGAAAATTTGTTCGTCCAGCTTCGGGATGAATATAAAAAGTGGAATGTTAAACTTATTGACACAAAGTCATCTTGTTAGTATATTTTCAAATTTAAGAAACAAGTTTTAATTGACTGATGTTTGTGCTCTTAAAATGAAACATGTTCTTAAAAAAATGTTCTTATTCCCAAACAAGTTGATGATTCGCTTAAAGAGCTGATAGAAAGTAGCCAGGCTTACAGAGGGAGGGAACTGCTTGGCTTCACCAACTTCAAAATGTTTGAGGTTTTTCTGCAGGAGCATGTGGGCACACTTAAACAACCAGCCATTCACTTACTCGACACCATCAAAGGTACCATCACACATCTTCATATGGAAGATCTTTCTGATCACTGGGGAAATTTTCCATTATAAAACCAAAAGATGAGATTTCACCTAAATAACACAGGGAATGTTTTTGTACTTTTAGCACATCTGAATTGTGAAATATTTGTGGCTATTTGTCGTTTTGATTTTTGTATTTTTCTTGAAGGCATCATCATCTCGCACTTTACTGATGTAGTAAATCAGTGTTTCGAGAAATACCCTCGTCTTCAAGAGATCACTACGGTAAACAAAACTCCCTATTAGTGGTAAACAAAACTAAACAATCATACATTTTTAATCCTCTGTACTTCTTCACTTGATTCTATAGGACAAGATTTACAACATTCAATCACTCCAGCAAGCCATGGCAGAGCAGAGGATCTCAGAGCAGTTTGAAATGGAAAACATGATCTACACTCAAGATTCCATCTACTTGAATTTCTTGAAACAGTTTAGTGAAGAGACATTTTCAGAAGATCAGTTACCTCTCTCTGATGTAAAGAGCAGCTACAGTGAAATGCTGAAGGCGTACTATGAGGTAGATCTTAGTTTTCATTAACAAATATGAAGTTTGTTCAGAGATGGATTGGACTGTAGTGCTCTTTGATTGTCTTTCAGATTGTGGTGCAGCGGATGGCTGACCAACTGCCCATGATGATCTCCCTTTTCATGCTGAAGCAGACTGCTCAGCTCCTGACTGATGACATGCTGATGTTACTGGAAGGGGCAAATGTAAGCGAGCTCCTATTTGAGGACTCTGAGGTCAGCTTAAGGCGCAGAGACCTACAAGCTCGTCTGGACCGTTTGAGTATTGGTCAGGAAAAAATTAACAATTTTATCTGAGCAATCTACTGACTAGAGCAAAATCCTGACGAGATGTGAATCGGTATAATGGATCTGTGTGTTTGGTCTTAAAATGACAGCAGCCAACCTGCTGCTCTGTGTCATTAATTCCTACAGTGAAGACTATGCAATACTTGATTTTTAGCTTGTCTAGACCGTTTGAGTATCGGTCAGGAATTTTTTTTTAATTTTATCTGAGCAATCTAATTCATTTTTAACAAGCTCTTGTTCACAGTAAGCTCAATCTATATGAAAATGATTCACAATAGTGTGCCTTAGGATAAAAAAAAGTTTTAGAACCACTAAACTATATCAAAGCAGATGATGAGGTGCAGCCACAGGAGCTCATATATACAGTAAATGACAAAAAGAAAAAAAAGAGTAAAAGTCTTAAATTATAAAGAGGTGAAGAATGCAAATGGTCATGAATGTACACAGTTATATCTGGCCCGAATTCAACTGTTACGTGGACGTAGCCTTAGTTTCACACAGATACGTATTTTCTGGTGCCATTTTAAATTACCAAGCCATTTAAATCTCTTTCCACACAAAGAACAACATCTGACATCTGCATGACTTTTCATATATATCTGTAAGTGTGATGGCAAAATAAATTTATTACATTTATCACGATTAAATTGCCTTTCTTCAGAGTGAATGTGCAGGTGATTCTTGAAATTGCTCCTTTTAGTAGACTTTCATAGATTTTTGCCCCATTCTGAGCCCTGCGATTTTTTTCTAGAATGATTTTGCAAATGACGCTTCAGGTCTCTTTGATATGTGAAGCTCGTCTTGCACTGAAAACACGCAAAAAGGCTTCTCTCCAGTGTGAAGTCTCATGTGAATCTGAAGGTTTCATTTAAATTTGAAAGTCTTTCCACACTGCTGGCACTTCTTACCAGTGTGTATATTGTCTGAGGCTATCTTTACTAAAGAAACTCTTTTCACACTGATTACATGTAAAACGGTTGTCTCCTGAGTGAATCCTCGTGTGGTTTTTAAGGCTTACTTTGAGTTTGAAACGCTTTCCACACTGACCACATGTGAAAGGCTTTTCTCCAGTGTGGGTTCTCATGTGGGAATTAAGACTTCCTTTGTGAATAAAACTTTTTTCACTCTGTTCGCATTTGTAAGGCTTCTCTCCAGTGTGAAGTCTAATGTAAAGTACAAGGTTATACTTTATATCTGTCGGTGACGGAAATCCTTTGAAACTACCGCGTAGTCGTGCAGAGAGCTGTTCATGGTTGCATAGCAACGACAGACGCTACAGAAGCGCAAGCTCCCGAACGCTTGCAAAAGAGCTTGCAAAAGAAGGAGGAAGCAACGCGGCAGCGCTTTCCACGCTTTTTTAGGCGCGATATGTGAACGGCCCCTGTTAGCTGTCACCCCGCTTTTGAAAAATCCCAGGAAATGACATACCCAAACTAAAACATATGCAGTTCATGAACCCTTTGCACTAAAAGCATAAGTATGGTCTCATTTCAAAGCAGACACGTTGCAGTTTATTGTAAAGTCATAATTAATTATTGTCATGATGAAAAAAATAGTTAGAAATAGCTTCAAAATTTTGTACAGTTATTAGAAATGTATTTTTATGGAAAGTTTTTATGAAAATAAACTTGATGTCAGCCCCTCTGCTATCTGGAAATGCACTCCAGCTAAAGCTACATGTCTGACCATGTTATATTTCAAATCTGAAGATGATGCGTTTGAAACTCTGAGTTTTATTGAATGTTTTATAAGATCACGTCATGTCATTTTATTTTGAGAAAACTCTAAAATGCTAACTAATGTTTATAGCCTTCTTCCAAGCACCAATTCAGTGTATTGTCTATTGTTTTGTGTTGCAAAACTATCCCAATCAATTTCAATGCACCTTTTGCACAATTTACACCTCTCTGGCCTGGTTATGGCTCTAATTATTCATTTCTTTTGTCTCTATTATAATTACTGACAATGTTCTATTCAAGCACACTTAATCCCATCATTTCTTTCATCAAACTTCTCACCTCACCTTCTCTGAAACTGTATCAAATGCCCTTCATGGGAAAAAAGAATCATTTCAGTGAGCTTTACTTTTGAAAATGATTCTTTGTAAAAGATAGGTGGCAGCATGACAGGTGCATCTATTAGCATGTAGCTTAGCACACCATCAAAACATGATAATTTATGAGATTAAAACCAAGCTTTTTCTCCAAATTTACTTTATATCACAAGTCGAGTGTTTTAAATAAACTTCTGTGATGTGATGTCGTTTTGGATCTAGAAATCGGACCGAAAATAATTTTTTTTATGGTATTCTGCACAATGAGAAAGGCTATCGCGATTAGACAATTTCGTCATTAACATTTCCTATACCCGTCTGTAATATGTCCTGAATTGTAAATTACTGTTTATTTGTCATGTTTATTGAGAATAAAAACACCTGTGTCATGCTATTTAGTAAATTTATATTTAAAAATAACAGAACAAAAACACTACACTGTCACATTTGTTTATAAAAATATAATGGTAAATAAATACAATATAAACAACAGTATACAATGTGCAACAGTTCACTAACATATGAGAAAAATCGGCCAAATTATCATATGATAATAAGTATATATATTATGATATAAATCTGTATCATTTCGCTTCAAAATATCTTTACAAAGATGTTCTAATTAATAAAAAATTACACTTACATTTGTAGAAGTTGCCGCTTCCCGTCCGCCATATTTATTTTTCTTTCGCGCTCGATCGTCTTATCGCGTTGGATTTTGGGTAAAGGCGCTTTAACGAGTGTACATCGAATGTACGCTCAAAATCAGAGAGGATTGTGGGTAAAAGTAGTGAACGAATGTAGGGAATGAAGTCGTTCACTCAGAATTCGGACAGCACTACAAAATGGCCGACACCCGATATAGTGCACTATATAGTGGATAGGGAGCGGTTTCAGACACAGCTTGTGTTAGCTTCTGATCACATGGTATGCCTGTTCTTCGCGTGTGCCATTTGTGGACCAAGTGTGCAACGCAGCGCCCTCCTGCTGCAAGTATGAATCAAAAACACAGTACATCAGAGTGTCCAGCGCTCGTAATGATTACAACGGCGCATAAACATATAACATATAACATATAAGAATCCATCAATATTTATCCAAATGTGCATGCTTTTGAGCTAAAAGCCCAGCGGGATGTTGTTTTGTCAAGAGTTTTGATGACGATCTCACAGGAGTTTTTTTTCTCAATGGATGTGGCTGACGCTCATATTTCAAAGAAAAGGTATTGACTCCGTTTTTCACATTCATAACTCCTGACGCCTATTAACAAATTACGTTCACTATACGATGTTGAGAGTAAAGCAGCGATTAAAAATTGAATCTTGAGTTTTAGATCTTTTTAATGATGTATAGTTTGTCAAGGTAATTACACTGCATGTAACAGTAAATTTAAGTTAATTTAAACAAAGAAGCTTCGGTGCGTCGGCGGTGGGTTTTCGACTAACAGGTTGTCGACTAAGAGCGCGAGCGCCGCCGACTCGTCCAGACTGTTAAGACACTTTGAATTTGTGCAGACGGTGAATGACATCGCGTCGGGAGCCGACTAGCAAGATACTGAAGTAAAAGCAAAGTTCGTATTCAGAGTCAAAGAGCTAGAATATTTCAGCACTATGTTTCAAAAAAGTACCTCTGTATCTTTTAAATTCTGCTGTTTACATTACTGCTCTAACATAATGCTTATTTTCAGGTTTCAAAACATAAATTTTGTGGTTATATTTAATGAAGAAATAAGCGTACAATTTTATGAAGTGATTAAGTATTTCTGCTTAGTAGTTCGTTTCTTTCACTTTCACTTGCTGTTGATTTGTGTTGGCTTATACACTCTTAAAAATAAAGGTTATTTATTGGAATCTGTGGTTTCAGAACCTTTCATAACAGATTCTTTACTGTGGGAAAAAAAGTTTATTTAGATTGTTTTAGAATGTTCTTCACACTAAGAAAAACAAAATGGGTTCCATTAAGAACTGTTCATTAAAGGTTCTACAGAGAACAAAAAATGGTTCTTTTATGGCGTCACTGTAAAACTCCCATTTGGAACCTTTATTTTTAAGAGTGTATAGTTCATATTTGAGGTATTTATGCTGTGGCAATAAATTGATTGGAGGGGGAAATCCTGTCCAAAAAATGATTAAGGAATGATGTTCATTTACTGAATTTTACTGTAGCCCAGTAGAGTGTGTTAGGCTACTGTAAATAAATTAATGAACAAATTACTACAAAAAAAACACACACATGATATCATCCCCAACATACAAATACGAAATTACCTTAGTTAATATGGACATATAAAAAATAAAATATATAAATTTTAATAACAGATGTTATAAAGGTGAGAAATCATATTTGAAATCCAAATGTCTAGAACCGGCCCTGACCCAGATGAGAACTGGACAAAAGGACTCTGGGAAACAGAGTTCATGGCAGAGACACAGCGGAAGGGAAGAGTGCTCTCTAATGGACAGACAGGGAAATACAACTAGATCCAGAGGCGCTTGTGATGTGGAAGGGGAACGAGTGCCCTCTGTGGACAACTGTTAGACACTGTGACAAAATGATGAACAGATTGAATTTAGGCTTTTATTAAAATATAAATACCCTGCCCTTCTAAACATTACTAAGGTAAATATTGCTCCTAATTGGTTGCAAAACTTGTCTTTTTTTTATCCAGTTTAATAATAAAAGTTCTCTTTCCTCTATACTTTATAAGATAAAATTAACAACATTCAATTAACCCAGCAAGAAAAGACAGAGAAGAGGATCTCAGAGCAGTTTGAAATGGAAGACTTGATCTACGCTCAAGATCCCATTTACTTGAAGATCTTAAGTGAGATTGCAAATGAGAAATTTTCAGAAGATCAGTTGCCAATTTTTGACAAAAAATGCAAGTACAGTCATATGCTGGAGGCATATTATGAGGTAGATCTTAATCTTATAGTGCTGTATACATTCAACATCAATAGGGCAGGAAGTAAAGAAACAGATGGAAAATATAGATATAATATAAATATATTTGAAAATATTGAAAGAAACAAAAAATTATCACATGTAGGACATGATCCTTATGTTATGAAGAGGAGCAATTTTTCTACTCAATTGAAAGACTTGCCTGCCATTGAGGCTGTAGATCTAGAGAATGTGAAGCTGCCATCAGTTCAGTTCTAGTCTGGGGTGCGTTTCCCGAAAGCATTGTTAGTCAAATATGGTCCTAAGTCTCATTGAACTCTATAACGACGAAACTTGCGATCATAGTTCGCTTTGGGAAACGCACCACTGGTTTGTTTGTATCGTGCCAGTATTTTGATTTTCTGCCGTGATTTTGAAAAATGTCGCCCTTGTAGGTCATTTGTGCTGAATCGAGAATTGCAGTACATTTACATTTAGTCATTTAGCAGACGCTTTTATCCAAAGCGACTTACAAGTGAGGAAAACAAACAAGCGATTCTTCATGAATTGGCAAATAACACAGGAAGTGCTCACAATACAAGTTTCATACATTGCTCAGTACCATAAGCTAGAGTAGGAAGGGAAAAGGGAAGGAAAGGTTTTTTTTTTTTTTTTTTTTTATTTAATGAGGGATCAAGTGTTCACGGAAGAGATTAGTTTTCAGCTGTCTCTTGAATATTGCCAGGGATTCTGCATTCCTGATGAAAGTAGGGAGATCATTCCACCAGCAGGGAGCAGTGAAGGAGAATGTTCTGGAGAGTGATTTTGTGCCTCTCTTTGACTGGTACCACAAGCCTGATTTGTCGCAGACTTCTGGTGGGGACGTAGCGTTGTAGCAGTGTATGGAGGTAGGAAGGTGCAGAGCCTGTGGTGGATCTGTAAGCAAGCATCAGCGCTTTGAACTTGATGCGAGCAGCGAGGGGTAGCCAGTGCAGAGAGATGAAGAGGGGCGTGACATGTGCTCTCTTAGGCTTGTTGAAGATAAGACGTGCAGCAGCGTTCTGGATCATTTGAAGAGGTTTGATTGCACTTGACGGCAGACCAGCCAGAAGAGCATTGCAGTAATCAAGCCTTGAAATGACCAGGGCCTGGACAAGCAGTTGTGTTGCGTGCTCAGTCAGGAAGGGACGGATTTTCCTGATGTTGCAAAGTGCAAATCTGCATGACCACGCCGTCATTGAGATGTGGTCTCTGAAGGTCAGTTGGTCATCGAAGATAACTCCAAGATTTCTGGTCGACTTTGATGGGGTGATGATGGTTGTACCAAGGAACTCATATCATTGTTCAGGGGAAAAAACTGGGCAGTGTAATACATTTTTCATTTTTTCTACATGTAAAAACACTAAGGGAAGCAGGTTGAGGAGGTGATGGGAAGATGCTGTATAGCAAATCTAATAATGTCTCTGATTGAACCCACTGCCTATCACTCAATAAAATAATCACATAGCTGAGTGTTTTTGAAAGTTTTGTGTTTTGTTTGGTTTGCTAATTGATTCACACTCGGCTTGTGAATGAGTGTATTGCATGTGGCCACTTCAGAACTGTTCACAAGTTTCTAAGGGTTTGACTTTGGTTGTCATTTCTTGAAATAAATACAATAATTACTGTGTGTCCGTCGTGTGTCGGTGTCTATCAGCTGAATGTAAGCCTCCGATTCTCCTCCATGGCCGTATGTGAAAGTAAGCAGCCGCCACTCGTCTGTATGGGTATGGCAGAGCCCCACCAAAAAATTCATACATCATCTGGCACGCCCTTTTTGTTATGATAACACCTTGTCAACAGATTTAAACCAATATGATATTTGAACACAGAGACCTGAATACTTGGTGCACAATACACAATGACGGTAACATTCGATGGATTGTCTTTGAGTGTGAATGTGGCATTTTGAGTAAAATGAACTCCGAATGTCACAAAATGGCAAGTTATTAAACATTACCACAAAAGTAACTATAAAACAATGTAAATACAGTTGTACATCAACCGTGTACAAAAAAAACTGTGAAACATCAACCTCATTAATTATTCAAGGCCCAGTGCATGATGGGAACACCAATATCAGAAAAGTTGAGTTTTACTTAATTTTATAATGTTCATATTTAGGCTTTAATTTCTACAAGCTTAAATTGAGCATTAATATGAAATTTAATTCTTTTTTAAAATTCTTGCCTGAACTTTTTCATTTAAAAAATGAAAAAGCATTTACTTTACCATAAATCATTTTTACAGTGTAGCCTACATAAAATGTTTTGTATGTTTTGCAACACAGAATGTATTTAGTAGAAGCACCCTTTTGATCTAATAAAGCCATGAGTCTTTTTGGGAAAAATGCAACAAGTTTTTCACACCTGGATTTGGGGATCCTCTGCCATTCCTCCTTGCAGATCCTCTCCAGTTCTGTCAGGTTGGATGGTAAATGTTGGTGGATAGCCATTTATAGGTCTCTCCAGAGATGCTCAATTGGGTTTAAGTCAAGGCTCCGGCTGGGCCATTCAAGAACAGTCACGGAGATGTTGTGAAGCCACTCCTTCATTATTTTAGCTGTATGCTTAGGGTCATTGTCTTGTTGGAAGGTAAACCTTGGGCCCAGTCTAAGGTCCTGAGCACTCTGGAGAAGGTTTTCATCCAGCATATCCCTGTAATTGGCTGCATTTATCTTTCCCTTGATTGCAACCAGTCGTCCTGTCCCTGCAGCTGAAAATATCCCCACGGCATGATGCTGCCACCACCATGCTTCACTGTTGGGACTGTATTGAACAGGTGATGAACAGTGCCTAGTTTTCTCCACACATACCACTTAGAATTAAGGCCAAAAAGTTCTATCTTGGTCTCATCAGACAAGAGAATCTTATTTCTCATCATCTTGGAGTCCTTCAGGTGTTTTTTTTTTTAGCAAACTCCATGCAGGCTTTCATGTGTCTTGCACTGAGGAGAGGCTTCCGTTGGGCCACTCTGCCATAAAGCCCCAACTGGTGGAGGGCTGCAGTGATGGTTGTCTTTCTACAACTTTCTACCATCTCCCAACTGCATCTCTGGAGCTCAGTCACAGTAATCTTTGGGTTCTTCTTTATCTCTCTCAACAAGGCTCTTCTCCACCGATAGCTCAGTTTGGCCGGACGGCCAGCTCTAGGAAGGGTTCTGGTCGTCCCAAACATCTTCTATTTAAGGATTATGGAGGCCACTGTGCTCTTAGGAACCTTAAGTGCAGCAGAATTTTTTTTGTAACCATGGCCAGCTCTGTGCCTTGCCAAAGTTCTGTCTCTGAACTCTTCATGCAGTTCCTTTGACCTCATGATTCTCATTTGTTCTGACATGCACTGTGAGATCTTATATAGACAGGTGTGTGGCTTTCCTAATCAAGTCCAATCAGTATAATCAAACACAGCTGGACTTAAATGAAGGTGTAGAGCCATCTCAAGGATGATCAGAAGAAATGGACAGCACCTGAGTTAAATATATGAGTGTCACAGCAAAGGGACTGAATACTTAGGACCATGTGATATTTCAGTATTTATTTTTTAATAAATCCGCCAAAATGTCAACAATTCTGTGATTTTCTGTCAATATGGGGTGCTGTGTGTACATTAATGAGGAATGAAGAATGAGTATGTGTGGTACAAATCCAGTCTGAACATGATTTCAACTCCTGATGTCTCAGAAACACTGTGTTTATGTGAAACCCCACCCCCCAAAAAATCTGTTCTCAGATTAAATTTATTTTGATTTTCCCTTTTTATTTTACCAGAAAATGTCCAGTTCAAGGCAAAGCTTGCTGTTGCTGCAACGACTAATTGCCAGTCATACCCAGACCTCCCTGGTATTTTTCCAGAAGCTCTCATCACACAATCTCTCATTGTTTGATCTACTTTTACTTTCATTCTTATCAAGGGGTGGGATACAGTATAAATTCAGCATGACACAGGATTTGTTTCTGTTCAGCATTGCCACAAACACTGTGCTTGGATGAAACTAACATTTTGAGAGGCACTCAAGAAATAGGATATTATAGGTAACTTGTTTTTCGATTCTAGACAAGATATGTTACCTTTTTGGGGGAGTGCTCATTGCGATAATGACGAGGTTCAGCGTTCTCAAAATGAAAGGTATAAGATGTGCAATATTTATCTTGTTAATTAACTATGAGATACATGTTTTATATGCTTTTATAGGCCTAGTTTATTTTTTAGTATGTGCTCATTTTAGTATGAGTAAAAAATCTTATACACATGGGAAGTTTAATTATAGCACATTTCAACTACAATTTAAAATATCACTTTAAAATAATTTAAGAAATCAAAAAAGTATAAAAAAAAAGACTAAATGAATAAAAAACATATTAAAACCAATAAAACAAATAAAGATATGCATAGGACATAAACTGAATAAAATAATACAGTGCACTCAGTAAGATTTTAGAAATAAAATGTACATTTTTATCTTTACAGTCAGAAAATGAAGGGAGAGGTTCACAGTCATTTAGAGAAGAGCATTCGACCATATATTGATCTGATCGACACTCTGCGGTCAGTTGGCATTTACAAGGACTTGCCGTTACCGACTATTGCAGTGATCGGAGACCAGAGTTCTGGGAAAAGCTCTGTGTTGGAAGCGATTTCTGGAGTTGCGCTCCCAAGAGGAACAGGTGAGAATTGGTTTTAGTCTACTTTTCTTATATCAGAATTTATATATATTCAAATTGAATGCAACTAATCAGAGAATATTTTCTTTTATCATTACCTGTTTTTGTATATACATTACCTGTCATTGTTAGTAATTCACAGTAGCAATTGTTAATTCAATTATTATCTTTTTTGTTATAGGAATTGTCACCAGATGTCCACTAGAGCTGAGACTGAAGAAAGTAACTGGTGGAGTCAACTGGAAGGCCGTCCTATCCTACCGTGATAAGAAAAATGAATTTGTGGATCCATCATCAGTTGGAAAACACATTGAAGCAGGTTGGGGGGAAAAACTGTCATCTGTATTGTTTTCCTGTTGGAAGTGTTTAAAAAGCTTGTAAAAATACTATAATATGTACTTGTTAAATTAAGTGGCTGAGATCTGTACATACCAATACTCTTCTGGAAAGTTTGCTTTGGCAAGCTGTTTCGAATTCCAGAAATGAACCTCAAATGAACTTAGTTTTGGCCTGATTTCATTCAAAATGACATTGCATTAGTTCCTTCTTTAATTTAGCTTGAAGTATATCAGGGTCTTAGTGTTGAAACAGAAAGTAAGTAATTTTATGTTTTAGCCACGTTTTTCAGACTACAGAATCTCTGTACTACTCACATTATATACTCTAAATGTTCTATTCATCTGTTATCTTGTTGTCATAGCAACAACACAACATAATGCAGAAAAGGATATTTAACCAAGATTATACAACGATAATATTAGACATGCTCAGATCATGTGGCTGAACTGAACATACTTAAAGGGATAGTTCGCCCAAAATTGAAAATTTGCTGTTAATTTATGTGACTTAAATTGTAAACTTACAGGCAAAAAAAATATTTCCTGTGGCTCCTGATTTTTGAGGTTTTATGAAGCAAAACAATCGGTCTGTGTAAGAAACTGGATTATTTTCAACATTAATACTTGTAATCCTTGTGGAACGGTCCTGAGCGCGTTCATGACAGTCTGCAGTTGAGCTTCCTGTCGCATAATGACATATACGTGGGAGCTCAAACTTTTTGGGGAAACTATGAAAAGTCAATGTTCCCCAGGTTTTTATATTTACTCGGTTGGTGTTGCGGTCCAGGCTGGAGGCCTCCTTTGAGCAACTCAGCGTAATCTGAAGTTTTTATATAGGTTGTGGCATCCAAGATTGCCGCAAGTACATGTATGAACAATGAACAATACAACACAACACACGCATCCTCTCTCTGTTGTAAACAAACACAGCTTCAGTTCATAATGCAAGAATGGATGAAATGAAGGTGAGTAAATTAACAGTAAATTTTCATTTTGGGGTGAACTAACGTAAACATTTGTAAAGCATTGTCGACTCGAAAATCTGTGCAGCGGGAAAATCGAAGCAAAATCGTGTAGTGAGGGTCTCATCAACAATTGGGACAATCTTGTTAAATGCTTCCAAGTAGGATACTGGGTGTAGTCATTTGTGATTGTTGCATACACTTCTCTGTAACAGTGTGTTAACTCTACTGCATACAATTGGTAACCTTTTAGCCTTGCATAACCATGCAGGAGTGCTTTGTATTAAACTGAACAATGCTTTCAGATTGAAAAACACATTTAATTATGGTGTATGTGTGTTACAGCCCAGAATGAGCTGGCAGGAACTGGAGTAGGAATATGTGATGAGCTCATCACTTTAGAGGTGATGTCACCAGATGTGTGTGACCTCACACTGATCGATCTGCCTGGAATTGCCAGAGTCCCAGTTAAAGGACAACCGGATGACATTGGAAAACAGGTGAGCAGTACAATCTGATTTTGCACTTCACATTTAGCAAACTAGTATCATTCCAGGTTTTAAACTTTGACTTTATGTCTTGTAGACAAGAACGTCTGATCTTGAAATTTATTGAGATGCAAGAGACTATAAACCTGGTCGTGGTCCCTTGTAACACTGACATTGCAACAACAGAAGCATTAAAAATGGCACAAGATGTCGATCCTGAAGGCAAAAGAACTGTCGGTAATTTGCAGATGATCTGCACAACATCTATCAATATTATTATATATATTATATATAATATTAAAGCACTTCTGTCAGCAAATTTGCAGATTTAACAAAGAAATTTTTCTTTTATTCTCACAGCCATTTTGACCAAGCCAGATCTCATAGACAAGGGAACAGAGAGGAACATCCTGGACATTGTCCACAACAAAGTGATTCCTCTCCACAAAGGTTACACCGTGGTGAAATGTAGAGGACAACAGCAGATCAATGAGAAAATTTCTCTGGAGGAGGCAGAACAAATGGAGAGAGATTTCTTCAAAAACCATAACGATTTCAGGTTACAATCTGAAAATAATCTTTAACCTTTTGACCTTAATTTAACATTTTGTTTTCTAAAATGTATGATTTGCATCTCGAAAATTTTGCTTTGTTAATTAACATTAGTAATATTCACTTTGGCCATAGTGAAGTTATGATTTTTTGAAATACCAGGTTATCAATCTAGGCGATATAGTTTACCACCTTCATTTTTTCTACAGATGCCTCTTGAGTGACAATAAAGCAACTGTTAAATGTCTTGCAGCCAAACTGACTGAGAATCTTGTTGATCATATCAAAGTAAGTTTTTAATGGTCAGGGATGCAAACTTATTTTTGTAGTGGCAAACACATTTGACAGTGTTCGTTTGACTACAACAACTGCTAATTGTGTGGTTAACTCCAGCAGTAGCCAATAGGGAGTCTGATAATCACATGTCAGACTTATATAATGGCCAGTCATGTGACTGACTACAGCCTTGTACTTTCTATACTTTGTACAGTCTGCCGTGGACCGCGATTGTCCGCTGACTGAGCGCACATTCTACAGTTGATGAGCTCGATGTTGTAATAATTTCTGAAACAAAAAGGGGACAGTTTAGAGAAAAAAATCTTGTAATCCAACAAGAAGTAAAAGAGAGAGGTAGTTTAACGAACAATGTCAGATTATACTGTCAAACTTTCTGTTTTTGTGTCAACAATTAAGAGTGCGGTCTCATTTTTCAGTGAATTTTCGTGGGCTAAATAAAGTTTAAAGTTTTTTCATGCGATTTCAGTAAATGAGGCTTTGTTGCGTAATAAGAGTTTCGACATTTTAATGGTTCACGTTACTTTGGCAGTTTGATACACACTTCGAATAAGATAATAGATTATTTCCATATAAGATTTTGGTCATATCGCCCACCCCTACTTGAAGCTTATTCTTTCACAAACAAACCCCAGTGAAGCATTTTCTCAGATTTGTAATTGATCGCCTCATTCACCCATCAGGAGTATCCCGGCTATTACCAGGGTTCCTAAAATCTGGCCCTGGAGCGCTGCTGCCCTGCAGAGTTTAGCTCAAACCCTGATCAAACTCACCTACCTGTAACTCTGAAGATCTTTTTTAGCTTGTTCAGTTGTCTTTGATTAGGGCTGGTGCTAAACTTCGCATGGCAGTTAGGGTTAGAATTTGAGGAACCCTGCCCTACTCCACAGTAACTGAGTAATTTAGTATTTTTCTTATCTGGACGTTTGTTTAGTATGTTGTTTTGTACACCTCATAATCAGTATGAACAGGGCCCAAATGGCAAAAATAGAAATCACTCATTGGCTTGGAGCTTAAATCTCTGTACATATTTTCTACCACTACTTCTATTGAACATAATGTGTTCCAAATGCATTGTGTGATTTTATTTTTAATTAATTTATTTTTTTTTAACCACTTTTTGTCAGAAAACACTGCCACAGCTCAGAGAGCAGATAAAAAAGCAGTTGTGGGACCTGAGGAATAAGATCAAAGAGTGTGAGGCTGGACCGCCACAGGATTCTAAAGGGGCCAAACAATTCCTCATTCAAGTAACAATTTTTAATCTTAATTTCATTTTCTTGCTTCTCAAAATTATTATTCGGGCTCCAAGCAGTTTGTGTGTCTCTAGATGTGTACCAAATTTTGTGAGATGCAGCAATAAGATGCTAATTTACCTTTCTGCTAATAACTGTGTAACAGTAATGGCTAGAATAAATGATTGCAATATTGACTGCTGAATCCTCTGGAACTGCCGAAACAAATCATTTATGTAAATAATTTATGTCCATTTTTATTTTATTTCTCTTAATAATATGTAATATAACTTTTTAGGTAACAAATGTTGTTTTTGTTCTCACAGATCTTAACAAGATTCAATGACCAAGTCAAGTCCTTATCATTAGGAGAGCTGATCATTGAGGAAAATTTGTTCGTCCAGCTTCGGGATGAATATAAAAAGTGGAATGTTAAACTTATTGACACAAAGTCATCTTGTTAGTATATTTTCAAATTTAAGAAACACAAGTTTTAATTGACTGATGTTTGTGCTCTTAAAATGAAAAAGTCAATTCATTTAAAAAAAAAAAAAAAATTTCTTATTCCCAAACAAGTTGATGATTCGCTTAAAGAGAGGATGGCAAATAGCCAGGATTACAGAGGGAGGGAACTGCTTGGCTTCACCAATTTCAAAATGTTTGAGGTTTTTCTGCAGAAGCATGTGGGCACACTTAAACAACCAGCCATTCACTTACTCGACACCATCAAAGGTACCATCACAAATCTTCATATGGAAGATCTTTCTGATCACTGGGGAAATTTTCCATTATAAAACCAAAAGATGAGATTTCACCTAAATAATACAGGGAATGTTTTTGTAGTTTTAGCACATCTGAATTGTGAAATATTTGTGGCTATTTGTCGTTTTGATTTTTGTATTTTTCTTGAAGGCATCATCATCAAGCGCTTTACTGATGTAGTAAATCAGTGTTTCGAGAAATACCCTCGTCTTCAAGAGATCACTACGGTAAACAAAACTCCCTATTAGTGGTAAACAAAACTAAACAATCATCCATTTTTAATCCTCTGTACTTCTTCACTTGATTCTATAGGACAAGATTTACAACATTCAATCACTCCAGCAAGCCAAGGCAGAGCAGAGGATCTCAGAGCAGTTTGACATGGAAAACATGATCTACACTCAAGATTCCATCTACTTGAATTTCTTGAATCAGATTAGTAAAGAGACATTTTCAGAAGATCAGTTACCTCTCTCTGATGTAAAGAGCAGCTACAGTGAAATGCTGCAGGCCTACTATGAGGTAGATCTTCTTAGTTTTCATTAACAAATATGAAGTTTGTTCAGAGATTGATTGGACTGTAGTGCTTAGTACCTCTTTGATTGTCTTTCAGATTGTGGTGCAGCGGATGGCTGACCAACTGCCCATGATGATCTCCCTTTTCATGCTGAAGCAGACTGCTCAGCTCCTGACTGATGACATGCTGATGTTACTGGAAGGGGCAAATGTGAGCGAGCTCCTGTTTGAGGACTCTGAGGTCAGCTTAAGGCGCAGAGACCTACAAGCTCGTCTGGACCGTTTGAGTATTGGTCAGGAAAAAATCAACAATTTTATCTGAGCAATCTAATTCATTTTTAACAAGCTCTTGTTCACAGTAAACTCAATCTATATGAAAATGATTCACAATAGTGTGCCTGAGATAAAAAAAAAAGTTTTAGAACCACTAAACTATATCTAAGCAGATGATGAGGTGCAGCCACAGGAGCTCATATATACAGTAAATGACAAAAAGAAAAAAAAAAAAGAGTAAAAGTCTTAAATTATAGAGGTGAAGAATGCAAATGGTCATGAATGTACACAATTATATCTGGCCCACATTCAGCTGTTACGTGGACGTAGCCTTAGTTTCACACAGATACGTATTTTCTGGTGCCATTTTAAATTACTGTAGCAAATTTAGCTCAAAAGAAATGAATAATTTATTATAACTTATTACAATTAATTATAAATATTTGGATCAGTTAATAGAATTAACTTAACGTAGTAAAATCAATTTTACAGTCAATTAACCTGTTTGTCCAGTGGACACTTGGTTAATTGTTTATTAGTTCTAAGAAATGTTCATTTTGTGTCATGAAACACAGACAACTTCGCATGTGACATGCACAAGACTTTATTAACTAGACTGAACACTTAAACTACTCTAACATTCACACACATACATACGTGCATACAGTGTACCAAGAGAAAAAGAGAGCTGATGCAGAATACAGGAAAGCAAGATATAGCATTGTTTGAAAGTCAACAGATCAACACCCTTGAGCAAACCATCAGTTTAGTTCTAACACACCCTTCTTTAAAAGGGGTAAGGATACTTGATGTATCAAATAATGAGACTAAGTGTGATACTTGCATGTCTTGCACATTTGAATTAAACTGTCCTGATGCAATTTGTGGAGGCTCCGTTGATCTTGTTGATGTTGTCTTGATGAGAGAGAACCAGTTGGATTCAGAGGATCTTTGGTGAATGGAAAGACAAGGCCGCAGCCTGGCACAAACTTGGGGGTCTTCAGAACTTCTAGCTCAGTGTCATCTTCACAGCGTTTCCTCAGTACCAGAAGAAGAAGAGAAGGCTTGATCTTGTGATCAGTGATTTTTAAAGTGTGAGGATGTCACTCCCTCTGGAGGTGACTGAGCCAATAAGGATTTGTTCCTTCGGAGGGAACTTTTACGACCCTTTGTTCTCTAGCAAGATATTTGCATAAGACATCATATTGGATGGATGAGAGAAGAACCTTCTAGATTCTTATTATACTTGATGTGTCAGAGTTAACAAAATGTAATGTAAATTAACAGATTGGGAGCGAAGATTGGAGTCCAGAGAGACCAAACATGCTACCCATGTGATTTATAGTTAGTCATAATATGCAACTATGAAACATTAATACAAGAAGTTCAAAAGAGAGAATTAATACATAGGTCGAACCCTATAAAAGGAAAATTATGAGAGGGAAAAATTTAATACACTTTTATACATCTCTTGAGTGGTTATATATAGAATATATAGGATTAAAACGGTTTATTTGTCCTTCTCAACCAAAATTAAGTCAGAGTCACATTCTCTGCACATTCTTTAAGGTCGTAAAACCCTATCAGATGGTGTCCATGGGGGAGGGTTCCAGACCTCAGAGTGAGTTTTTAAAGATTATTTGTTAAGTATGACAAATAATCGTGTCTGATTTGTCTCAGTCGTTACATTTTAAATTACCAAGCCATTTAAATCTCTTTCCACACAAAGAACAACAACCTCTGACATCTGCATGACTTTTCATATATATCTGTAAGTGTGATGGCAAAATAAATGTATTACATTTATCATGATTAAATTGCCTTTCTTCAGAGTGAATGTGCAGGTGATTCTTGAAATTGCTCTTTTTTGTAGACTTCAGATTTTTGTAGACTTTTGTAGACTTTTTGCCCCATTCTGAGCACTGCAATTTCTTTCTAGACTGATTTTGCAAATGACACTTCGGGTTTCTTTGATATGTAAAGCTCGTCTTGCACTGAAAACAATTAAAAGGCTTCTCTCCAGTGTGAAGTCTCATGTGAATCTGAAGGCCTACGTTCTGATTGAAACTCTTTCCACAGCGAGAGCATGTAAAAGGCTTCTCTCCAGTGTGAAGTCTCATGTGAACCTTAAGATTTCCTTTAAATCTGAAAGTCTTTCCAGACTGCTGGCACTTCTCACCAGTGTGAATCATTATGTGTTTATCAAGCCGTTTCTTATCTGAGAATCTCCTTCCACAATGAGGACCTTGCTCTCCTGAGTGAATCTTCATATGTAAATTAAGGGCATGGTAACGTGCAAAACATTTCCCGCACTCGGCACATACGAATGGTTTCTCTCCTGTGTGAGTCGTCATGTGATTCTTAAGATTTCCTTTTTGTGTGAAGCTCTTCCCACACAGTTGGGAGGTGTAAGGCTTCTCTCCAGTGTGAACTCTCATGTGTGAATCAAGGAGTGAAATCTTTACGCGTAAAGCTCATACCACACTGTTGGCAGGTGAAAGGGCTTTCTCCAGTGTGCCTCCTCATGTGTGAATCAAGGAGTGCTTTATGTGTGAAACTTTTGCCGCACTCTTTGCAAGTGTAAGGCTTGTCTCCACTGTGAAGCGTCATGTGTCTATTGAGGCTATCTTTACTAAAGAAACTCTTTTCACACTGATTACAAGTAAAACGGTTGTCTCCCAAGTGAATCCTCATGTGGTTTTTAAGGTTTACTTTGAGTTTGAAACGCTTTCCACACTGACCACTTGTGAAAGGCTTTTCTCCAGTGTGGGTTCTCATGTGGGAATTAAGACTTCCTTTGTGAATAAAACTTTTTTCACACTGTTCGCATTTGTAAGGCTTCTCTCCAGTGTGAACTCTCATGTGAAGTACAAGGTTTTACTTTATATCGAAACTCTTTCCACACTGTTGGCAGGTGAAAAGCTTCTCTCCATTGTGAACTCCCATATGGACTCTAAGGCTTTCGTGTTTTTTGAAACTCTTTCCACACTGAAAGCAGGTGAAAAAGCTTCCAGTTCCTGTCTTTGGAGCTCTTTTTTGTGAGAAACTCGTTTCAGTCTTTATGGATTTTTTTTTAGTTGTGACATGCTTCTCATATTGATGTTTCTCTTCTATTTCGCTCAGTTCTCGACTCTCCTTTTTTAGTGTCAGCAGGTCTAAAGCATTAAAAATGACAATTTAACGCCAGTTAACCATCAAAACCAACAACATGCTATTGGATCTTTCGACAACATAGACCACAACATTAAGAATTATGTTGGCATTTGTCATTGGCATGGTTTAGCTCTCATCTATCTGATCTGTACCACCTTGTTTGTGTAAATGAAGAGTCATCTCATCAAACAATAAAGTGATTATTAAGTATGAATATTATCATTACATTTCATGCTTTACGAATGACACTCAGTTTTTATTTCCACACAACATGAGCAAACTGCACAACTCTCCAAGTTAGCAGCGATTATTATTGGTATTAGATATCAAGTAACTGATAATATCAACAAACAAAGATTATTTTAATCGCCAATCAATTTTATTGTTGATTTATCATGTCTGCATGCAGTTCATGGAAAAACATCCTCTATTCAGGTCACATTACAGTAGAGAATAAAACATTTCCATGGACTAAACGCACCACGATGGATAGCACAGAGTGAGCTGCTTTGGAAAAAGTGCACGAGCCAAGCTGCAACAAAATGTGTCAAATGTCATAAGAGATTCAAACAAAGTTATAATGATACAGTTTAAGTTGCTTGCCCTTTCAGGTGCTTTTACAAATGCAGGTGTAACATGGAGTTATTGCATTATGCTTAGTTATTATAAGTTATGAGTTACTACTCATGTAATCAATTTCTGTCATTAAGTACCCACCAAACCCGTAAGATATTCGGTCATCTTTTCAACACAAATTAAGATATTTTTGATGAAATCCGAGGGGTTTGAACAGGTGAACAGGTTTTTGCGCTCACTGTGTTGATCAGCAAGACCATTGGTCTCTTTTGAAAAGTATGTGTATCGCGGGCAGTACAGTGGAATGCTAACAGGTTTAATTGACCCTTCGCAAAACCCGCTCCAACGTTAATCTACAATAGGCGATCCCCTGAAGGCTTTGTCGGATAAGATGACGGATATGGCAATATGATTGGTTGTCAATCAAACTGTTTGTGAAGGGTCAATTAACACGATATTGATATTTCATGTTTTGAATATCACGGTTATCATGAATACCGGTATATTGCGACATCCCTAACTTGAAGAATAACAAAATGCAGTAAATGGTCAAATAATTTGCACTATAAACCAGTGCATTTTTGATTATGATAATATATAATTTAATTAATTAAATAATAAAAACAAATAACAGTTTGCAATATCAATCCGCATAACAGGCAGTTTTTGTTCAGTTAAAATAACTGGAAGTGGAAGAGAGCAGAAGCCTTGACACATTTAAGTTACAAATGGCCATGCCTGCTCTTACATTCAAAATAAGGTGAATACAGAAGAGCCCTCTAGTGTCTATTTATCAACATCACTGGTAACCCACAACTTTCGGTAAGAAACCTTTGGCATCATTAGACTTCCTCAAAAGGCATCTAAAGATAAAGATGGGGACTAAGTTCAGCTTTAAGAATGAAACCAACCTGTTTGTTCCTCCGTAACTTCTTGTTTCACTCCGAATGTTTCTTCAACCTTTATGTCTTCACTCTCCTCTTTAATGAACGCCATCTTTATAATAGTCAGTGGATCTCAGTCACTTCACCATGGGTTTTTCTGTGCCTTTGGACAATCTGTCATGTTTAAGATGAGGATAATGAGCAGAAAGAAAAATAAATCCAAACTACACATCTGGGTGCGTCTCAGTCAGATCCCTAGTTCGTAGTCAGCACACTGGTAAGGGAGTGATAGAAAATGGCCTGAAAACTAGCATTACCAACAAACTCTTCAGACACTTAACATTGTTCCTTAAGATTTTCATTTGGTGTTTAATGATTAGAGAATTACATTTAATAGAAAATTATTGGGTCAATAATTTATAAGATTGCCAACTTCAGAGAGGGAAAATTAGTGACAATTGTGGTTCTTTATTGGAAAGTAAAGGACAGGAGAAAGGGCACTCAAAATATTTACTGTACCACAGTGAGTCGTTTTCAGTGTTTTAGTGCTTAAGACTTGGCTATTTTGTAATTAAATGAGGGTTAAGAATAAAATGAAGAATACCCTGGAATGTCATTTTTTTTCTATTTAACTACATTAACTTACAATAGTGAAAGACGACTTCCCATTTTGATCAGGTATATGATTTATGGCTGGATGACTCCAATGATGAACAATAATCACGTCCATCACCACTTGTCAGTGACTGAATTCACGTTTACGATAAGCTGATTCAGCATATAGAGCGACATGAAACGCACCTTTTCTCTTACTATTTCTCTTACTATTAAAACCATTAAAAACCATGAAAAGCCACAAACCTTTCTACAGGAGAATCACATCAGATGGAGCGTGGCGCAGATTTATGACGTCATTGGTCCAATCTAAAACAAAAGTCCCGCTCACACGCCGCTGTGTAAAATCACAGGAGTTGTATATAACTGTACAATTTTGGAAATAAAATTTATTAAAAAATAATAAATTATTGTTTTTCTGATTCTGTCTAAATGGCCAAATTAATGAGTGCAGAAACCCTATCAGCGGTCAGGAACTTTTAGTTTGATGCAGTTTTTATCAAAGATCCATAACAAAAAACTGATATATACTTCAAAAAGTTTTGTCAAACTCACCTTTTATTAGGGCCAAGACTACTCAAAATCACAAAACAAACAAAGATAGGTAGCATGTTGCAGTATGTTATTACCTGTGCTGCATTTACAATATAATATCATGACAACCGACTTGTGAGGACATGAACACAGTGTAACATACTGAAAGTCACTAGTCACTGTAATAAAATAAAATAAAATAAACTTTTCAGCAAACCAATATCATGAAAAGCCATATTACATTAGCACTCAGTAATTGCTAATGTATGGCGAAAAAAACACATATGCTTTGTATTTTCATACAGTACTGTAACTACTGAGAAAGAACAGACTTGCAATTATTTGTTATATTTATACAAATCAGCATTTCGCACATGTAGCAGAGTTTAATAGTTCCAAAAATCATATAACATATGCTACTTATTTACATAATTATAATATCGGTTTAGAAGAGAATTTAACATACAGTTTCTTAACTTCATTTGCAAAAAAGAAGGCATCTATTTGACAAAGGCATACATACTGAAGTAAACAAACGTCTGCTCACGCTGTGCTCCTGTAGTTCACACCGCCATCTAGCGGTTAAACTGCGCACTCGCTGAACGACTGACACACCAACGCAAAACTCACCTTTGAATCTTTACGACGTCCACAAACTGTCACCAGCCTTCATTGCCATACTAAAACCCTCTTATATACAACAGAATTGCAGAATACAACCTGGACATCTGTCTTCTAAATAAGTAGGATTGACTGCTTTACTACACTAGCACTATTCTAATTTCTAGTCTTTTCTCTCTACAGCCACAAGTCTCGATTTTCTATTCAAAAGGAAATAGTCATAACGACAGCAAACATCCCTATTTACATGTAAGTTGACAAACTGGATCGCTTTTTGTCAGAATCCTCAAGAACTAGTTAATCAAGTTGGGCAGAAAAAAAAAATGGGTTAAAAGCTTTCCAGTACACTTTTACTGCCATTAGTCAGCCTAACGCCTAGAGTCTGAAGTAACTTTATTAAGGGGCAAAGACAACTACAAAAGACAACATCGAAAGAATTTTTTAAAAGATAGAAAGTGATCAAATATAGATTACTGATTTGGTGTGCTGAATAACTTTTTTCCCTCCACCTTTACTAAAAGTGGATCTACAGCTTCTTTGAGCAGAGCCTGGCATGACATTTCAGTCATGATGTACGTTAGAAGAGGTTGGTTTGAGTCTCTTCTCTGCAGTCTTTCTATCTCTTTCTCTCATGTTTCATGTTTATGTTGACATTTTATTTCTAGTTGGTCCCTTTGTGATACACAGGAGACAGAGAGACAAAAGTAAGTTATGTTTTTGAAGACATGCTGCTAGATGTGTCGTTCAGTGCAGTGTTTACTTTCCTGGTTATATTGTCTTCTATCACAATGCAGTATCTGTCCATTTGTGAATGCAAATGTTTCATAGTTGTCAGACTCTAAAAGCATTATATCCTAAGCCTTTAAAGTGTTTTTGTTGTTGTTGTTTGTGATGCCACAGTCCTTCCAAACTTTTTAAAGCAATTTTCTTCTATGAAAACCAACAACATTTAAATGAAGTTGAATTATCCTGCTGATAAAGACATATCATGTCTGTTTAAAGTGGTCAAACGGGTTTTGGGACACGATAGCTGCTGTTTTGTTACTGGTCTGATCTAACCAGCTTAATCAACCAGGGCGATCTCAGCCCCCTAATGACCATTAATGACCAACATATCAGAAAAATATCTTAATACAGATTGAAACTTAATTGTTCCGCTTGTGCTAGGGTGCTGTGCAAACATTTAATCTGCAAACAAAGATGGATATGATTGTATAATGAGAATTTTACATTTTTTATTTTAGCCGACGCCTTTTATCCAAAGCGACGCGACACAACAGAGGAAACACACAAAGCGATTTCTTCATTGATGGCAAAATACACAGGAAGTGCTCACAATACAAGTTTCATACATTGCTCAAATGAGAATTTTACATCATCACAATTGCTTTTACAGGAAAATTGACATTTTTTTTCATTGCGGTTGCCCTCATAATATCCGTGAGCCTTCTCATCAAGCTCCTGCAGATGAATCCTGAATTAACAGTATCAAAATTAGTGGGTGAGTTACTTATAAGGAATATTTTGTTTTATTCAATTGATTCACACACACACACACATACATATATATATATTACACCAATCAGGCATAACATAACATTTATGACCACCTTCCTTATATTGTGTTGGCCTCCCTTTTGCTGTCAAAACAGCCCTGTCCTGTCTAAGTGTGGACTCCACTAGATCCCTGAAGGTGTGCTGTGGTATCTGGCACCAAGATGTTAGCAGCAGATCCTTTAAGTCCTGTAATTTGCGAGGTGGATCAGACTTATTTGTTGAGTACATCCCATAGATGCGCGATTGGATTGAGATCTGGGAAATTTTGAGGCCAAGTTGACATCTCAAACTCGTTGTTGTGTTCTTCAAACCATTCTTGAACCATTTTTGCCTGTGGCAGGGCGAATTATCCAGCTGAAAGACGCCACAGCCACCAGGGAATAGTGTTTCCATGAAAGGGTGTACATGGTCTGCAACAATGCATATGTAGGTGGTATGTGTCAAAGTAACATCCACATGGATGGCAGGACACAAGGTTTCTCAGCCGAACATTGCCTAAAGCATCACACTGCCTCCGCCGGCTTGCCTTCTTCCTATAGTGCATCCTGGTGCCACGTGTTCCCATAAACAACGCACCCGGCCATCCACGAGAAGAAAATGTGATTCATCAGACCAGGCCACCTTCTTCCATTGCTCCGTGGTCCAGTTCTGATGCTCATGTGCCCACTGTTGGCACTTTCGGCAGTGGACAGGGGTCAGCGTGGACACCCTGACTGGTCTATGGCTATGCAGCTCCATACGCAACAAACTGTGATGCACTGTGTGTTCTGACACCTTTCTATCAAAACCAGCATTAACTTCTTCAGCAATTTGAGCTTCAGAAGCTCGTCCGTTGGACAGCCTTCACTCCCTACGTGCATCAATGAGCCTTGGCCGCCCATGACCCTGTCACCGGTTCAACACTGTTCCTTCCTGGGACCACTTTTGATAGATACTGACCACTACAGTCCGGGAACACCACAAGAGCTGCAGTTTTGGAGATGCTCTGACCCAGGCATCTAGCCATCACAATCTGTTCCTTGTCAAACTCACTCAAATCTTTACGCTTGTCCATTTTTCCTGCTTCCAACACATCAACTTTGAGGACAAAATGTTGAATTGCTGCATGCTATATCCCACAGGTTCCGTGATGAAGAGATAATCAGTGTCATTCTCTTCACCTGTCAGTGCTCATAATGTTACGCCTGATCGGTGTGTGTGTGTGTGTGTGTGTGTATATATATATATATATATATATATATATATATATACATGTATGCTTGATATTTTTCTCTAACCCAGAAAGGTCATTGGGGGAGGCAGATTTTGTCCAGTTGAAACCCGATGAGCACAAAGATGATGGTAAGCAATTACTGAACAATCTGTTCTGGAACAGTTTTTAAAAAGGGTACACATTTCTATCACATGTCTATTTCCTTAATGTTTTAACCAGGTCCTAAAAGCAAATGTGGCCTCTCAAAACCATGCTCTGAAGAAGAGTTTGCCTTTAGGCTTCTCAGCGGCGCAACAAACCTCATTGGACCACAGATATGCTTTGATGGGAAAATGTAATGGCTTTTACTTTTACTTAATAATAAAAGCAATACCTGTACCTCAGAGCTATTTGACAGAATTTAAACCAGTTCTGCCACTTTGTCGTAGGATTATAGAGAAAGACACGCGAGGTACATGGCCTGGAATTAATATTGCTGTTATCAATGGTAAGTATGTTGAGCTCTGTAAAATAAAAGCAAAAGAATAAAATGGTACCATGTTTTGTGTTTAGCTTCATTTTTTGCAAACGTCTTTTTGTATAATTTAATATTACTTTTAATGTATTTAAATATATTATTAATATTTTGAAATATTCAATCAATATTCATATAATATTTTAATATAGACATTTAATATAGTTATGAAGTGTTCTCATAAATAAATGCTTATTCACAGCATTTCTTGTTTTCTTTCTTATTCATTAAAATTCAGAAAAAACAGGTGAACACGTCAAAACTGGCATCTTCAATATGTGGAACGGAAGTATGTTGTATCTTGACTTCAATAAACCATGTTGTTCAGTATTTTTGCATTATAAATACTTGCACATTATGTATGTTATAAATAAAGTATTTGTTGTTGACAGAGGTTGAGGAAATGATAGAGTTTCTGAAGTCAATCGAGGATGGTTCTCTTGTCTTGATTGCCACTTTTGATGATCCAGCCACAAAGTAGAGTAGTTTCTTCATGTACTACATGCACTTCTTATGATGGTGTTGTCTCATCATGTCATGATTTGTATGATTCCTTTATTATAGACTTAATGATGAAGCAAGGGCACTTTTTGCAGAGCTTGGCAGTTCATATATTTCCCAAATCAAATTCAGAGATAACTGGCTCTTTGTGGGAGGGAAGAAAACCATAAACCAAGTCACTTTTGAGGAGGTAATACCGTTCACAAATTCACCCATTTATGTGCTTAAATTTAAAAATACTTGAATAATATCTATCCCCTTTTTTTTCAGCACATGAAGAATGACAGGGAAACTAATAAGTATGAAAGCTGGCCAGAAATGATCGAGATGGAAGGTTGCATACCAAGAATAGACTAATTTTTTTTTTTTTTATGTCGGTCAATTTGTTCTGCTAAAATACAGTTGCCTGGCATTGGATTTACTCACATTCAACAAAACAAGCTGAGCCACAAGCAAACAAGCTGCGTTTGTGATGTTATTTTTTGTCCACTATTGTGGACATATGTTTGTTATCTGAGACCATATATATGTCACTTTTATGTTTCAATATGGTGTCAAAATCATGGACTTTATAATATAGTATGATTTTAATTTAGATGTAATAAATTTGATTGGGTTATAGGGTATGACATATTTTAAATGCCATCGTATATTAAATAATTGTAGTTAACTTATATTGTGGTATTTATATGTTTATTTGTGTATGTTGCAGTGTTTTTGTTTGTCTATATCCTATATAAAACAATTCTAATGTGTTCAATCTGAGTTGTTTGCTTTTGGTGGTTGCACAGGTAAAACGCAATTTAAATCGCTGTATAACGAAAGAAAAAAACCCTTACATATGCGTAAATTGTGCGCATCTTTGAACTCCAAACCACACGAAGCCACTCCCATCACTTCATCATCGCAGTATGAACAGCGTCAAGTCATGGACCAAAATGGTGAGCTACAAGCTAATGTAAAGAAGTATTTTACTGCAGCGTTACGTTTTAAATGCCCCAAAATGCTTCCGAGTGAAAGGTGACCACCTGCCAGTAAAGCAGCGAGTCCTGCTGCTATTTATACGTTGCTCTGTATTGGCAGCAAACGCATTTATAGATGTATCCAGCTAGCCTCTGACATGACCAACTAGTGCTGCGCGCGCGACCAGCAAGTGACAGGTTCAAATAAACGCAGCAGACTTTCACATTGGTCTCCCAAATATCTATATAAACACTGTTATACTGATTAGTTACAAGGTAAAGTTGTGGATAAGCGTTATATTAGCTCTGCTCCTCCTGTTTAAGTCACAGCTCATCCTAGGTTTGTTTACAGTATAAAACTTAGTTTCCTGTCCTCTTTTTATTGAGCACTGTTTGGTCTGGAATCCTTAATTTCATAAATTGCATTATGCTAATGTCTGTTGCATTACTGTTTTGTCTGCTTGAGTAAATATGCCCATTTCCTCTTTTTATGAATATTAATTTTTAATTATAAACATATATGTGTATAATGTATCAGTTTTAGTTGGTGTGGATTGCTTACTAACAATGTCTTATGTGTGTTTCATCAGATAATGACCTTCAAGGAACTGATGGGACGGGATCCCTTGGAGGTCTTGATGTTCGCAGACAGATCCCAATCAAGTTATTGTCTAAACAGACGGTAAGAGGCAAGCCGCCCACCCGACCTCAGCGTCCCACCACCAGACTGCCCTCAAAAGAAGGTTGGTCTTAGTGGTTGCAAAATAGTGTGTTGTCACCATGTTCACACTACACTATATCTGATGCGTTTCTAAATCTGATCTTGAGGACTGACCGTCATTGTGCAAGTGATATAATCTGTTTTTAGACAGTATTTTAAATATTTACATTGGCTGGCCATCATATCTGTATCAGCCATTATTTATGCATGTTCATTTCTCATGTATGACATTTATATTACCTTTGCTTTCTAATGCTTTGTTTAAATCACCTGTAATTTAATAACACTGTTAAATGCAATATTGAGCCAATCTCAAAACGAATATCCATTTTTTGTGCTCTACATTATAATGTTGTGATGCCTAAATTCACTTGTAGCATTAAAAATCATTTTTTATTTTAGTTTTTAATGTTTTGTTTGTAATTTGCATATTTATATATATAATAATATAGAATTTTAATACCGGTCTTTTGTCAGTTATTAGCCATAACATGAAAATAATTATTGGTTTATTGCATCAGACTGAATTTTAATAGCAGTGCATCCCTGTTTGTGTGTTTTTTTTTTTGCTATTTGTTCTATAAACAACTTTGTGGATTTGAGTTGGATGCACCAATAAATCAGAATTTTTGCTGAATAAAACCGTAAGGCTGACTCCTTTATAAATAGATTTTTGTTTTTCTTTATTTATGAACGTAACTGTGATCTTCAGAGCCTTTCATCTATAACCAAGAGGAAAGATTTGAGTGTAAATCTGGAGATGCTTACGGAAACCAGCGCAGATTCCCTCAGCCAATCTTCTGGGATTATAAGGTTATACATTTTTCATCAATTATTTTCAACAGATTAGATTACATTTTTTAACAATACTTTTGTAATGAAGAAAATATTTCATACAATATTTTAATATTTAACAAAATTCAATATAAGTGAGTGATTGCTTATTTCCTCAGCTCAACTTGGTAGGAGTAAAAGATGACACTTCAGTTCATTTTTGTGACAAGTGTGGCCTACCCATAAAGATCTATGGGCGAATGGTAAGAAAGATGTTAAAGTCCCTAAAACATTCTTTATACTGGTAGAGATATCGTTCTGACACGTTTATTTTTCTTCCAGATTCCCTGTAAGCATGTTTTCTGCTATGATTGTGCAGTGCACTACGAGAAGAAATGTGACAAGCTGTGCCCTGGGTGAGTTTCTCTACAACAGTTTGTTTAAGTGGACTATATTTTGTTCTTGGTGTGTTTGAGGTTCAAGTGATATTTTTAAAAACACAGTGTCCATTCCTGATATATAAAGCTTGGAGGTAGTGTTCCTCTTAAATGTTGCCTGTGAGGTGCAAGCAAATCAGGAAAATTTAGTATGTTCTGTAACCTTGGTAACATCTGGAGGAGTTGGAGCATGTGAGCTGACTTTATGTGGCTCTTGCTTTTCTTAAACATCCAGTGTTGTTTTGGGAGTTATGCTATAAGGAGTACCTATTTCTATAGATTGGACAGATGTGTAAAAAATGGGAAAACCAGACTTATTCAGCAGGGTTTTTTTTCCTTCCAGACTGTAAAATGATGGACATTTGAATTTATATTATTAATATATCATAATCATAAAGAAAATAGCGCATCTTCTGTACGCTGACTGCCAGATTTTTGTAACCGTGCGAAGTCACACATATGCACATTTAAAAATTTTTTGCAGTAACTAGTTTTATCCACAAGGTGGCAACTGTGCCTTTGGGGCGTCAATTCACAAGGTAGTCAAAGAAAAATGAATGAACAGAATAGACCAGTGTCATGAGAAATCAAGTGTGGCTCATCCAGTCTAGTTTACACCATCTATTACATAACGTAAAGCAGCTGTTTTTGTTCTGATGCCAGACATCTAATGAATTAGTTGACTAATGTTAGTTTTGGTTGTGACCATCAGTTTCCATTTTACATTTTACAAGGTACATATATTTTGTTTTAATTCACTGGATTATATAAAAGTTATTATGTGTTATGTATATAAGACATTTTTAGATCAAATTTCCATGGAAGATGTCATGATATTTACCATTTCTGATATTTTTCATGTTATGTTTAGTGTTAAATTACTAATTATAGTGTTTTTGGACAATATCAGCATAAATCTTTTTTGTGATGGAACAAAAATCAGTGAATGAGAACATGCTAAAATATTAATAGCATTTCTAAACTGTTTTATTTGGTCTGTTGTGTACTATTCCTAATTCTCCATCAATCAGTAAAGCTATATACTGTACATGTGCTGACCCAGTAAAAAAAAAAAATTTAGTCCAGTTAAAATCAGGCATCACAGTGTGACTAGGACCTGTATATATTAACATCATTATAAAATCAAAAAGAAAGCCATTATTGCTGGTCTTATAATAATGGCGGCAATAAATAATAAGGATTTATGTTGATATTGTCCAAAACTTTGCGTAGGATGTTTCAAAACTTTTGGAGGGCAATATGAATAGCGTGTCATTTGTTCATTCTTGATATAAATGTAAATGGGAGTAATAGTTTGTAGTAATAGTAATATGTATGTGAGTCCACTTCCCCTACTAAATCCTAAGTTCAGTTTGTCCCTGTACAGCTGCACAGACCCTGTCCAGCGCATCGAGCAGTGCCAGCGTGGCTCCCTCTTCATGTGTAACATCGTGCAGGGCTGCAAACGCACCTACCTCTCGCAGCGAGACCTTCAAGCCCACATCAACCATCGCCACATAAGGGCCAGCAAGGCTGGAAGCACTCGTCCAGATCTGCCACACCCGACGCAGGCCTCTGACCCACCAGACCGCTTCAGGTTGCCACCACCTCCCCACCTGTCTAAATCGCACCCTCTCATTCCTTCCCCACTGCAAGGCCACGATACCTACAACCATCCACCTCCATCCTCGCCCTCCGATCTGGGGCCTTCCCCACGCAACCTCCCCCCGGAGACCTTCCGGATTGCCACGGTGTCTACACGGAAGCATAGCAACCTCATCACAGTGCCCATTCAAGATGATTCAGGGAGCTTGGGCCCCTGTCCACGTGAGCCCCACCCACAGACACCTCCCGGCTTGCCCCCACACCATCACCCTGGTGACTACTCCAGCCAACCAGTGGTGTCCCACCCGCATCATATAATGCCTCCACCACAACAACCACATTACAGACCTCCGCCACCCCCACCGCCCCCTCTCAGCATCCCCATGCAGCACCCGCCGCAAGGCTCAGCCACACCTCACATGGTTTACAACCAGGCACCTCCCATGTCAACACCCCCTCCACCTGGACACATCATCAGTCAGATGCCACCTTACATGAATCACCCTCCACCAGGTCCGATTCCCCCGGTCAATGCCCCTCCTCCACATCACTACAACCCAAACTCAATGCCACAGGACCAAGGCACTCTTAGCCCACCTTTTACTCAACCAGGTGGCATGAGCCCGGGGATGTGGCCCAATCCACGTGGACCGCATCCACCCCGTATGCAAGGGCCACCACCACAGGGACAGATGCCTCACCACCATGAGCAGTCACGATATAGACCGTATTACCAGTAGCATCCTGCCTGTATTGGCTCTGTGTGACAGTTTAGAGTATAGATAGTCATTTCCGAATGGATATGGTTGACCAAGCTGTATGGGCTGTTTGTTTTCTGATATAACCATCCCCATTGCTGGCACTTTTTTTTTTTTAGGGGTGGGGGGGGGGCTATGTTTTTGGGTGGAAGAATTTATCAGTTTGTTTGAAACGTTTACACAATGTTGTACCTAGCAACTGCAATAAATGAAACTTGAACACCCGAATATAAATTAGATTTTTAGTTTCATCACTTTTGGGCACAACAATTCAAGCTAGTTATAGCTAAAGTCAAAGGGATAGTTCAACCAAAAATGAAAATTGTCATCATTTACTCACCCTCGTGTCATTCCAAACCTATTTCACTGACTTCCCTCTGTGGAACATGAATTAAGATATTTGGAGATATTTTAACTGAATTGTTCGTGAACTATCCCTTTAACAATTATAATTTTGGATTTGTTAGTCAATATTTATTAAAAAATCAGCAGTATGTAAAGAATTATTGTTTGTGAGTGTTTAGCGAACATGCTAATAGTTACACTGAGAGAAAATCGCATTTGTGAAAAGTCTGTTTATTTTTTTATTCAAACTAAAAGCCATTCACCCTAAGGATGATAAAGTTTTAATTGTTCTAATTCTATGAAAATAGAGAAGTGTAATGATATTGTTCAGGAATCATTTTCTGAACGTCTTTTTTTTTTTTTCCAGCTGATGAATGATAAAACCATTGACAGCCAATCATAAACATTATCATGTATTAATGTGGATTCTAATATAGTTATCATTATAGTTATCATTCTTGGTGTGAATGGGCCTTAATACTTAAAGACTGTTTGTTTTTTTAATGATCAAAGTATTCTAAACCTCTGTTCCTTTCAGCCTCAATGTGTTACAAGTGACCTGCTAATCTTAGCCACACTAAATTTTTCTGGACCTTTTTTTATTTTTATTATTTATTTATTCCTTGCTTGTCCCAAAGTTATTTAGCATCTAGTTCCTCTCAAGAGTAACCACAGGTATGGACATCTTCCACCAACAATTGACAAGCAGTATCACTTCATATTCTTTTCATTTCTATGGACAGTCTTTTGTTTAGATCTATTGTTTTGTATTTTAAGACATAAAATGCTTTTGTGCAATGTTTTGCTTAAAGTGTACTTGTGCTATTTTTCTTTACAACAATTGTCTTTGTGTCTGTGTACATATATATATATATATATATAATATTAGTAATTTTAGATGTGGCAAATACATTTTGTGGCTGCTGTATTCAAACCAAAAGATGGACTAAATATCTTCAGTATAACTTCTTCATATCTTATCCACAAGAGGGCGTACTCAACCAAGATCTGCCCCAGATCTCCACTATCATACCAAACACTTATCTTTGGATATATGTAAATTAAATTCCATTTCATGCAGTTTTATATTGTGGAATGAGAAGTAAGAGCGGAACAGGAAATCTATTTCCCCGGGAGAGACAAGGTATTTCAGCAGCTTTAATACAGTAATACATATATTTTTGGGGGGATATATGTTTTATGTTTGTAATGATGGACGTTGAAAAAAGTCGTAAATTGAATGAACAAAATAAGGACTACACCTGACTTTTTAAATGAATATTAAATTATTATTAATTAATTATAACCCATTTCTTATTTTGGAACAAGAAAAATGTACATAAAATGACTTTATTTTTGTGTTTCATATTTAGCAATTCATTATAATAATCCTTTATATTAACTGGAAAAAATACACCGTGAAAAATGTATTGGTTAAACGTTTAATGGTTTTCATTTAAGTTGAAAACTTTAATAGCCAAGAATGTAAGCTATTCGGTTGATCTCATTGGATATTTCAAAATCACAATGCATGAGTAAGTCCATGCAAGTTGTGGGAGGGGAGGGAGAAGAGCCATCTTACTCATTAAAACTTATCAGTGCGGCTCTCTGGTCCCTGTGCTCTGCACACAGAAACATGCCTTGACCCAATGTGCGCTTTCACGTTAGCCTACAGGAATGGTTGGAATTTTGCAAACTGCAGAGGGTCGTTTGGACTAATTTTCCCAATGAGATGCGCGTGAGCCATGGAATTACCAGTGATATGGATGTGCTTTGGATTACTTGTTCATCTCCCACCGTTTGGATGCTTGGATTTACATCTGTCGGAAGCCCTCCAGCCTGGTGCAATACTGGTAAATGTATCAATCGGAGCAGACTGGACGTACATAATCGACAGAAGTCTCACAGATAAGTCTTTACGGCACTTTCTAAAAATCAGGAGAAGTGATGGGCTGGTATCACTTAAGCGCAAAGTTGACTGCACTCGTTTACCGAGAAATCCGGTGCCACTGTATTTGCGGATTAAATCGCTGCCTTACTGAAAACTTCATTCTGCTTCATTTCAATACATTCGTTCATGGGCAGAACTGCTTCCAACAAATACAGAAGAAAAAATCTTAATCCAGATGCCTATATGTATCTCCTGACTGGGTATGAGACATGTTTTTCTTTGCACTCCTTACCCATAAACATCTACGAACGTTTACCTGTATCCATGAGGAATTCCCAAATGTTTCGTGGTCGGTGTGTGGAGAGAGACCAGCGGAGAGCTGTTTCCCTCTCGAGCGCGCACCTCTGTTTACCTCAGAAGCTGCGAGATGAAGCGAATTTGCTTTGTTTAATGCCTAACACACTGAATGGCTCTTTATTTGTCAATGTTAAGTTACATTTAAGCAGAAAGCACACTGGACGTGAATTTCAACGTCAAAAAAGAAACGTGAACTCTGCTCCTCAGTTTCAACTGCCAAACTACCAGGTATCAGTGCCCGAAAACGAGCCCTCGGGAACGCGCGTCATTACCCTCAAAGCCTTCGACGCCGATGACGGAGAAGCTGGTGTTGTTGAATACGATATGGAAGCTATTTTTGACAGCAGATCTAACAATTTATTTCAAATAAACCCGGAGACGGGCGGTATAACTACTCTACAACCTTTAGACAGGGAAGTTAAAGACACTCATGTGTTCAAAGTTACTGCTACTGATAGGGGAACCCCTAAAAGATCAGCTATCGCATACCTCACGATCACAGTCAGTGATACCAACGACCACTCGCCAGTTTTTGAACAAAATGAGTATAGGGTTAGTATTCGAGAAAATGTTGAAGTAGGTTTTGAAGTGATGACTATTAGGGCTACAGATGGCGATGCCCCTTCTAATGCCAATATGATTTATAAGATTGTGAATAATGATGAGGTGAACACTTGCTTTGAAATCGATCCAAGGAATGGGTTGGTAAAAACCAGAGTCAGACCAGACAGAGAAGTTAAATCTCAGTACAGGATTATTGTTGAAGCCAATGACCAGGGAAGAGAGCCTGGTCCACGTACCGCCACAGCCACAGTGCACATCTTCATAGAGGATGAGAATGATAACTACCCTCAGTTTAGTGAGAAGAGATATATAGTTCAAGTTCCTGAAAACATAGCCATGAATTCACAAGTAGCAGTGGTGAAGGCTACAGATAAAGATGCTGGGAATAATGCAAAAGTGCATTACAGCATCATAAATGGGAATATAAAGGGCCAGTTTTACATACACTCCCCTACAGGTGTCATTGATGTTATCAGCCCTCTAGATTATGAGATGATAAGAGAGTACACACTGCGAGTGAAAGCACGAGATGGAGGGCGACCACCTCTTATCAATGGCACAGGTATGGTTGTAATTCAAGTGGTGGATGTTAACGATAACGCCCCCATGTTTGTCAGCACACCCTTTCAAGCCTCAGTGTTAGAAAATGTTCCTGTTGGTTACTCGGTGATACACATTCAAGCTATCGATGCTGATTCAGGTGACAATGCTCATTTGGAATACAAGCTGACGGACACATCACCTGCTTTTCCATTCACCATCAATAACAGCACTGGATGGATTACGGTTAGTGCTGAGTTGGACAGGGAAACTACAGAGTTTTACAGTTTTGGTGTTGAGGCCAGAGACTGCGGGATTCCTACAATGTCATCTTCAGCCAGTGTAAGTGTCACTATACTAGACGTAAATGACAATGTCCCCACCTTCACGCAGCACTCGTATAACCTAAAGGTCAATGAGGATGCAACTGTGGGCACCAGTGTGCTTAGCGTCACAGCTGTAGACAGGGATGTAAACAGTGCGGTAACATACCAAATATCTAGTGGGAACACACGGAACAGGTTCGCTATTACCAGCCAGAGTGGCGGGGGACTAATTACTTTAGCACTACCTCTGGACTACAAGCAAGAAAGGCAGTATCTCCTAACAATCACTGCCTCAGATGGTACACGCCATGACACTGCTCAAGTCTTCATTAATGTGACTGATGCCAACACCCATCGACCAGTATTTCAAAGTGCTAACTACCAGGTTTTAGTAAGCGAGGACCGACCCGTAGGCTCAACTGTTGTGCTCATCAGTGCCACAGATGAGGACACTGGTGAAAATGCCCGTATCACTTATGTAATGGAGGACAATGTGCCACAGTTCAAGATTGATCCTGACACCGGCGCCATCACGACGCAGATTGAGATCGACTACGAAGATCAGGCCTCCTACACACTTGCCATCATTGCCCGAGACAACGGCATTCCCCAGAAATCAGACACCACCCACGTAGAGATTATCATTCTTGATGCCAATGACAATGCACCCCAGTTCCTCCGGGATATTTACCAGGGAACAGTGTTCGAGGATGCAGCGGTATACACTAGTGTACTCCAGGTATCCGCTTCAGACAGAGACTCAGGATCTAATGGTCGACTGAGCTACACCTTCCAGGGCGGGGATGATGGCGAGGGGGACTTTTTTATTGAGCCTTACTCTGGGATCATCAGAACGGCCCGCAAGCTTGACAGGGAAAACGTTGCAGTGTATAACCTCAAGGCGTTTGCAGTGGACAAAGGAGTGCCGCCTCTCAAAGCAGCAGTAGACGTTCATGTCACCGTGTTGGACATAAATGACAATGCCCCTGTGTTTGAGAAGGACGAGTTGTATATATACGTAGAGGAAAACAGTGCCGTAGGCTCCACTCTAGCCCGTGTAAGTGCCGCAGATCCAGATGAAGGTACCAATGCCCAGATCCTCTACCAGATTGTTGAGGGCAATATTCCCGAGGTCTTCCAGCTTGACATCTTCAGCGGAGATCTAATTGCCCTTACTGACCTAGACTATGAGACCAAGATGGAGTACGTAATAGTGGTCCAGGCCACTTCCGCACCACTTGTCAGTCGGGCCACTGTACACGTCGTTCTAGTAGATGTCAATGACAATGACCCCGTTCTACAGGATTTTGAGATTATTTTCAACAACTACATTACCAATAAGTCCAGCAGCTTTCCCACAGGAGTTATTGGGAAGGTGCCTGCTCGTGATCCAGATGTGTCCGACAATCTCCTCTACACATTTGTAGAGGGAAATGAACTCAGCCTGTTGATTCTCAATCAAGACACTGGGGAGTTAACGCTGAGCAAGGACTTGGATAACAACAGGCCACTTGAGGCCACAATGAGGGTAACGGTTTCAGGTGAGACTCACTATGTGTGATACCACATTATTTGGGCACAATTTTTGTTTTGAAAAGTTAAAAGCATTAAGTGGTGAAGCATTGTGCACAGAGGTTTGAGTGACTTTCAAAATCTGCTTTGCAAATTGCCTTGTCATAGTAGAAGTGGATTTGTGCAAGCTTTATTCTTTTCACGCCAAGTTAATTGGTTTTCTTTGATGCTCTTAGTGACAGTGATCTGCCTCCTTGTGTGCTTTTCTATTCTGGGGGGTTCTCAGTCCCTGAATATTTGAATTATTTTCACAGTCTTACTGTGTCTCTGCTTATGTTCAACAATATTTGTTGGCATTCCTTATAGTAAGCGGATCCATAACAAATATTATCATGTTTTATTATTTGCAGCAATTCTTAAATAGCCACCCATTGATAAGTATCTTGTTTGAAATATATTATTAAGTGAATATGAGGTTGTTTGTGAAGCCTGTCAAAAAAGATGCTGGCAACATTACCTCATAATCAAACTTTATTTCTCTCAATATCTACCACAATCGCAACTTTATAATTCATAATTTGAGTTCAAATATAATAATTTAACTTTGTCTTATTTTATTTAAATTTGTCCATGGTCATGCTGCATAACACATTAAGGACTCATATTCTCTCTCTCTTTTTTTTAAACTGATGTACCTGGGCCACAATGACTCTTTAAAAGTCTCTTTTAATTTAGTACAGCAACTGTGGTTTGATAGTGAGAAGTAATTGTTTCTAAATTGGTACTCCAACAATTTTCAAATTAACTGTTGTTGATCTTCCCGCACATTCTTCTGATCCATCCTAGAACGTATTCCCACTAACAGATATCATGCACTAACATGAATAAAAGTTAGTGAACCCTTCTCCCTTTGAATCTTGTAGAAATCAAATGTCATTCTTACCTGTCATGTTTGTTCATTTCATGTACATTTTCCCAGGAGCCAAAGCTTACAGAATGTCCTGCCTATTAGACAGTGACTGATTACGTGTCAAAGGAGGTTTTGACTTGACTTATGATTTTAAGTCTTTATTCACATTCTGCACCCCCAGGCTATAACATGCCCAAAGATGAAATTAAGGAAAATGAAACAAAACAAAAAAGGTAAAATAACTGAAATCCATCCATAAGCTGAAAACCATGTTGCATGTCCCAACAAGATATCACGTGATTTCGGGATTAGAACTGATGCCCATGGAGTGATTGCTTTTCATAGATTCTCAGTGATATAACTTGTTTGTCTCGTATAAGATGTCACATTTGACAAGAAAATGTTGGGGGATTAATTGAAGAGCCTTTTAAAACTCCTGTGTAGGCTGGGTACAACTACAACTTTGTTTTGTGTTGTTTTGAGTACTTCTGTTTGATTGTTGTCACAGCTTATAGAGGATCAGGATCAGCCAGTTAGTAGAGATGCCCCTTTAACATGTAGTTCCAGTGACACAGCGCACTTAATTTGATTCTGAGAAGTGCCATGTGCCGCTGCTTAGGGGGCAGACAAGTAACTTCCTAGTACACAGTGACAGTGGAGGGAGAACAAATATTACTCAAAGCTGCTTTTGATCAATTAAGTCCTGCATTTGTTCATCATGCGTATACTTTTTTAACTTTTTTATATACATTTTATACATTACAGATATTTTATTAGATACATATAAAAATGATAAATAAATGAGTTTTTAAAATGCTTCAAATTAGTATCACATTGATTGCAATTCCATTTAGTACATTCTGGCAGTGAAAAAAAAATACAGAATATGAGGCATATGTTTGTAAAGAAATGGCAAGAAATTTTCCTTACACAAATTCGGGCAATTTTAAAATTTGGGTTAATTTGGAATAAATTGACTATTAAATGTGCCACAACAACAACAACAACAAAAATAATAAGAGAGAGAGAGAGAGAGAGAGAGAGAGAGAGAAATAAATTGAAAGCATTATCATGTTAATCTCTCTGAGTTTCCTTCCACTTGGCATACACAAAGCTTTTAAACCAGTCAATCATTACCATTCAAGCTTTTCCTTTAATGCTGGAAAATGAATGTTTTTTGTTTGTTTGTTTGTTTTTGAGAGAGAGCGCAATTGTGCTTATTTGACAAATCTAAGGTTATTCTTTTATTCCCTGAAATTGTTCACTATGTTAATATGAATGCAGTTTTAAGCAAGTACACTAACTTTTTAAAAATCTGTATTTGATGTATATGAATCATTGCAGCATCTGGATTCATGTAGACTCTGTGTTTCTTCTTATTCCCAGCATAACGCCTCATCTCTAGTGTTAGTTATTTTGCATCGTTTTACGTTCAGTCAATAAACTTGACTCAACCCCAGCAGTGCATTCCATTCATAACAGTGCATCAAGATATCTTCATAGGCCTTATCTAGAGGGCTTTCGGAATTTGAGTGATTATTTGATATCTAATTCGAGTGAGTGAGCTGCCACGAAAGGACCATCTGTGGTTAATTCTCTTGCCAACTTTTGATCTAGAGTTTTATTTTAAAGGTAGGGCACTTCTCATAATCTTTGATCTCTTCATCTTTATCTTTTGAAACTTTGATGTATTACATCCCCCCTCCCCAAGTGAAATCTCACGCAGAGGCTGTTGCAAAGCGTGTGGTGCACACATTTCTTCCGTTAATGGCAGTTCATATGTCTTTATCCTTATTTCGGCACATTCTAAATCATCTTATCTATGGAATCTTTATCTCATATCAGTGTTTTGGAGCATCTAAACCATGCAGGGAATTTGTGAACCTTTCAGAGAAAAGCAGGGATCAAGCTGTTGGTTTGGTCACTTTTAGTGCTGAGATAGACCAGCTTAGACCAGCATGAATTTCCTTGCAGGTCCAGGCTGGGTTATGTAGATTAGTGCTGCTCTTGGTGGTGCAGCAAAACATGCTGCTCAACCAGCTTCATTATACCAGAAAGACCAAGAAAGTCTTGGATAAAAAAAAACTGAATATGAGGCCATATGTTTCTAAAGACATTTTCCTTCCACAATTCAAATTTGGGCATTTGTCAATTCCTTTCAGAAATGTTTGGTTGATTTGGAAGGAACTGATAGCTTTACCACAACAGAAATCCCAAGAAAGTCTTGCTGGAAGCCTGGTGAGGACCAACATCCAAAACACCTCATTTGCTGATCTTTTCAACCGGGGTACTTGTGCTAAGCAAGCTGATCTCCTTCCAAATTCTCTGGTAATGGAACGAAGCATCCCATTGGGTTCCCTCATGGATGTCCTCTGAAGGAAGTCTGGGAAAAAGAGTTTTGAAAAGCTCTGGCTCTCGGTTGTTGTTGCTATGGAGAATGGGGGAGCATTGTGGAGATCTTAAGCGTTTTGGGCCAAGCTGGGGGTTGAAGCACGGGCCCCTTTTGTGAAGTGGGGTGAGGAGGAGGGTAAGGGGTGAAATGTGGGGGGGCTTCTTAAATTCAAGGAGGAGGCAGGCATTGTCCACATGCAGATTTCTGTCAGTGTAGACAAAGCTATTTGTGTGTTGAGACCTTAAGGAAGAACACAGCTGAAAGAAGAGAGTTTTTTGCACTCACTTGGTGTCTGTCTGGTGAAAGAGCAGAGATCAGACATGGATCAGAAAAACAACTGAACAAAACTTGTCAGTCAGGCACAGTATGTTGTGACTGGTCTACCTGCGTGACAGTAAAACAATATTCCAGATCACATCTCTTGCACAAAGTAGATTTTTTTATATCAAAAGACAATGCATGGTAATGATTGCAGTGTTTCTGTTACTCATAAATAGAGCGTAGGAACACTGTTCTTCAAGTGCTGTTCTTAATTTCCAGTCACAAGCTGTTGCCATTGGACACCAAAGACTATTTGACAAAGAGTCAGGAATGGTGTATGGAGGTTTTTCATTCGACTGCATGAGTACAAAGGGCAAACTGGGCATTATCTTCTCTAACTCTAAGGCTTTGCAATGAATTCCTTCCTTAACAATGAAATGAAACGATGATGCAATCGATGCAAATTCTTTGTTTAAGCTTAAGAATTTTATATAGCTATTACAGTTCTCCCAAATCAAAGTTTTAAAGTTGCTAACTCAAAAATGAAATATCTGTCATCATTTGCTCACCCTCATGTTCCAAACCCATGTAACATTTTCTTTTTTGTGAAGTTCAAAAGGAGAAGTTCAGCAGAACGTAGAAGCTGCACTTTTACATACAAGACCAGGATCTGGTTCTGTTATAATAAGAAATGAATCATTTTATCCAGCAAGGATACATTAAAATGATTAAAAGTAACAGTAAAGACTTTAACATTGTTACAAAAGATTTCTATTTCAAATAAATGTTGTTCTTTTGAACTTTTTATTTTATCAAAGAATCCTGCAAAACAGTGTATTGTGGTTGCCACAAAAATATTAAGCAACGCAACTGTTTTCAATATTGATAATAATATGAAATATTTCCGGAGCACCATATCAGGATACTGATTTCTGATATCGCATATCATGTAAAATATATTAAAGCAGAAAACAGTTATGTATATTGTAAACATTACTTCACAATATTACTGTATTGTTTTTTAACTGCCTTTTTGCAGCCTTGGTCCGCATATAAGACTTCTTTTAGAAACAATAAATCATACACTTACCATCCCCAAACTGGTCGTCTATATCCAATATTTCAAGATCTTTCGAAGTCATACGATAACCATTCTTCACTGAATATTTTGCCTTCTACTAGTTTTCAATTCTCTTGCTGCTTTGAAATATTTAATTTCGGCATGTCACATTACCTCTATGAAAATGTGAGAACTTGTTGCTCTGTTCTTACTTCAGAAGACTTGCCATTTTGTTTACAGAAGAATGAAAATGAGTTTGGAATGACATGAAAGTATGAGTAAATGATGACAACTTTTATTTTCGGTGAACTATTTGAAGTTTTGTTTTAAATCAAACTCAAACAATCTAGTTTTTGGATGGTCTTTGGATGATGCTCATCTAATGCAAAGTAAGCAAGGCGGAAGCTTCCAGGTTCGCAGTATTTGGTGGCACCTGCATTTTGCTGCATTTTTAAATAAAGGCTTTTAAAGCCTTTAATGTATTAATATTTTATAGAAGTGCTGCAGTCCTCAAAGACCTCTAATAGATACTAAGGCATAACTAAGTAGAAGCACCTTCATGTGTGTCTTGGCCTTGGGCAACATTGACAGTTCTACCCATAAAATCCACACCTTGCAGGGTTCCACTTCACTGTGCTCCCCTCTGTTTTATGTATGTGCTTGGAGGGATCAAAGCAGACCTGCCACCAATGATGTTAACAAGATTCACAACAGATTCATGAGGGAGGCTGGACGAGGTGTGGTCTCCATTATCAGGCACTTAGACCATGCACTCTCTAGAAAGAAGCTTTGTTCATTAACTTCTCAAAGTGCAACTTACCACATTCCACACAAGCCATACCAGGGTGAAAGCTTTTAATAGGCCTTAAGAAGGAATGTAGGGCTTGAAAGGAGGATAGATGTGTTGAACAAGCAAGAAACAAACAAAACATGTTTTGAGCAACATGTCATGCTGCCCTCATTTAAATTTGATAATGTCCACTTCTGAAGTCGTGATTACGAGCTCATCACATTCAAGTTTCGAAGTGGGAGGATGTTCATATGCAGTTTTTACCTCGGAAACTCATAATTACGATAATCCCGAGAGGACGTGAGGGCAGCATTAATGTGGCATGCATGACCACAGAAAAAAATATTTTCTGTAAAAAAAAAAGAACAAATGTATAGGCTAAATGATGAATATATATGAATACAAATATATCCATGGGACCATATCAGTTATCATATATTTTTAATATATATTTTTATTTGTTGTTATCAGTTGATATTGGATATTTAATTGTACATTTCATTTTTGTTACAATTTCATTTTTTTTTTCATAATTATGACTCAGTATGTCTTACTCTTGATTTTTTTATGTGATCTTTTCAACTGTCGTAATTATCTCAATTTGTAATTTTGACTTTTAATAGTATAATTATGAATTAATATATCATAATTTTGACTTTTTATATCATAATCATAGCTTGGTATGTCATAATTTCAACTTTTATCTCAATTATGATTTATTATCCCATAATTTCATCTACTTTGGTTCATCATTTTAACCTTTTGTCATAATTATTTCAATTCATACTTTTTATCATTACTTTTTGCTTTTATAATCATAATTTTGACTTTTTATGTTATAATTCTGACTTAATATCTCATAACTGTGTCCTTTTATCTCATAATTATGACTTATGTCATAATTTGACTTTATCTCATAATTATGATTCACCGCAGCAGAATTTTTTTTTCATTGTGGTGGAAATTGACTTCCATATTTGAAGTCCTCTCAAAAACTTGAATCAATTGTCAAAAGGGGACACAGCCCTGCCCTCATTGGCTTGTGCACTCAGTAGCCCCTCTCTCAGCTGCGACTATTGTGCAACGGGAACCAGTTGGCTCGTCTTTGCAAATATTTAGGTCAACCATCAGCCGAGATGTTGCTGTGGCCACTGCAGAAGCAGGACATGTGTCTTGGCGTTGGATAACTGATGCTTTGGAAGTAGTTTTTTGTCAGTCCCTGCAACTGTTACCAGCCAACTGCCAATCAGCTGTCCAACTGAATGTTCCCACATGCTTTTTGAGAAGCTTTGTAGGACAGATGACTGAAAAGAGACAATTAAGTCTGATGTGTTTTGTATTCCGTATTTTGTATTCTCACCCCATGACACTCCATATTTAAAGCATTAGATCATCCAGATATGACAATTCTGTTATTATTTACTCAACTTCATGCCAATCCAAACCTGTATGGCTTCCTTTCTTCTGTTTAGCAGAATGTTCATGTTGGTCTTTTCCATACAATCAACCATAAAATTAGTGCAAATGACTTTTAAGAGTTGTTATTTGCTGAAAAACGTTCCTTCCACTGCAGCTCAAATCTCATTCACGTATGAATATACGTGACCATGATTGTAATAATTAAAACAGTTGTTTCAATACTTTTCGTATGTGCCAAGTTTCATGATATCATAAGATCTTGCCATCTCATGCAAATGATTATAAACTGTCATAAGAGTGCATTGAAATAGGCCTTTAGACTGATTCACCCCATCCACATAGGTAGTTAGTATCCAGGAAACCGAGGTTTAGCTGTCGGGACAGTTTAACGTTTAGGTGATAACCTCTAAACTTCCCACTGTGTTCGTTTGCAGATCAGCTCCAGTAAATGTCTTCAGAGTGTGTATTTAAACTACAAAGTATTATCTTTGCACAGACTGTTTGGCCTTTTCCCTCTGAAAACACAGTGCCCAAAGCAGCTCCGTGTATTTGGCTTTGTTCTCAGATTGTTCGAAACGAAAACTGAACATGACACTTGCTCTTTACAGAGGCTGTAAACACCGTCACAGCTCAGTGGTCTTGCAAAGAAGTTTGTTGCCAAGAGAAACTGAACATTTGAATGCAGTTTACTTTATTAGTGTCATAATCTCCTCAGTCAGTTTCAGCAATTCGTTGAAGCTGGACTTCCTCTGGCACGGTGCTATCTAAGCAGTTATTCCATTTGAACGAATGATCGTACATACAATCTTTTGCTTTGATTTCTTGTTCTATAAACTCTGGAATCAGTCGGTACAGTTTCTGCTCTGGACCACCCACACTTGTGTATGATATTCATATTAACACAGTGAATCCTATTTGATTGTATAGACAGATTTTAGAGACTTTTCTACAAGCTTTTTCCTGGAGAGGATCCAAGATCAGACCTGCCTATTTCATATGTGTGGGACAACTTTCAGAACGGTTTGTTGGGAATAACTAGGTTTTGCATGTGTCATGACTAGGTTTGATTTCAATGACATTTTCGTTACTTTTGTATGATACACAATATTGAACTACTAGATATATTTAAGTGCGTTAAGTTGTTTTGCAATAGTGCTGTCTGCAAATTTAAAGTGCTTGGATCAGTTTTCTTCAGTACTTTTATCTAATGTAAAGTGTTTGTAATATTTTATTATATGCCAGAGTGTTTGTTATGTATAGCTATTACTGGTAAGAGAGTCAACAGAAAGGGAGAGAGAGAGAGAGACTTAATGCATTTCAGAGTGGCTGTAATATACAATGTTGGGATTTTATTGCACACCTCATTAAAGAAAAGACAAAAAACAGGAAACCACTTAGCATGTACATTACTGCCACTGCCTTCATATAAGGATCAGATTTCAGGCATGATTTAACAAAGTTTACAAGGCATATTTAAAAGAAACTTAGTTTAGTAGTTTATGGGATTATTGAGTATTATGAACACAATGGAGCAGGATGTGACCTGTCATAAGCCGTTCCCCTCATAGAAATTTGTGGGAAAATTGCGGTTAGTATGTGACAAATTTGTGATCTGCCAAGATTGCAAACTTGCCTGAACACTATTATTTTTAGGCAGTCAATGGATTACACAATTTAATTATATTAAATGCATTAATCAAAAATATTTTCTACAGTAAAAAGATGGAAAACTGTCTGGGATAGGATTATGATTACTAATATTGTGCATTTTTTTATGATTGTAAGATTTGTGTATGTATATAATGGAAATAAGAAGGGGGTGGTATTTGTTCAACCTAATTGTTTAAATGGCACACCAGTGAGAGTAGTGATATACTTTGATTGCAGTAGCTGTGAATTGTTCAAACGTTGTGTTTGTGCATGCGAAGTATGAATTAATGTAATTTAATGCGTATGCCTTGCGTTTTTGTGTGCTCCTTGTTGTGTCTGCAACTGCGTGTCTGGCTTAGCTGACAGTATGTGAAAGGACAGTGTAACAGAGTGGAAACATGTCCTCATTGTCCTGCAATTATAGCTCTCTCCATTCACATGACATAGGGGCCCTTTACACTAGGAGCCCGCAATTGGTACAAGAGAATACACTAGACCATGAACAATGCCTGTCAAACAAAAGTACAGAGCAAATGTGACACAGAGGACAGATGAACAACACTAGACACTTTTGCTCTTATTTGGTAATGATAAAGTGGGGATGAATGAAGGTGGAGTTTTTTCTGCTGGCCCAGTCGGGCAAGTTTTTTTTTTTAATTTGCTTATGCCCCCAGCACAAAAAATAAATAAATAATATTAACAACAATATAACACAATAGAATATATTTATTTATGATAAATTAATTTAATGATATATATAATAATATACAATAATAATATACATATATTAATAATATATGATATATAAAAATGTACTTGTTTTTAAATAAGTATAAAATATTCATATATTTCCTTGTAAAAATAATTGTAATATTTACAACAATAGCAATCATACAATTCATCATTTTTTTATTTATAATAACATTATTATAATTAATATTATTATTAATACTACTACACTTTATTTTTTGCAGTATTTTTGTAGCATTACATATTCTATTCAAATAAGTATGAAAATAATATATTTATATTTTTCCTTAAAAGCAAAATTACAACCGATAATTAACACCTCCTTCGCAAAAACAAACCTTTCAAACATTTTGAGGAGTTTTTTGAGGACTTTTTCAGGTCACCACCAGTGATGCATTGCTTTGCTCGACAGGAAGCTGGTTGTATTGCTGTTCAAACAGTGCGAATAAAGATGATAAAACTGTGAAGGTAGAAGTTCTTATGAATGTGAACATTGAAACATGAATTACGCTCCATGTTCAAGCATGTCTTAGTTCATCTCACTCACAAGAATGTAAGCTTACCAACTGCCAGCTCCCACCATGGCATTCATTTCGGTTTAAACATTAATCGAGTCCCTCAATGTTCCTTTGTTTCTTCACAGATGGACTCCACCAAGTCTCAGCCTTCTGCACCCTACGCGTGACCATCATTACGGATGACATGTTGACGAACAGCATCACCGTTCGTCTGGAGAACATGTCTCAGGAGCGTTTCCTCTCCCCTCTGCTCTCACTCTTTACAGAAGGTGTAGCCGCGGTCCTGTCCACCAGCTCTGATGGCGTCTTCGTTTTCAATGTCCAAAATGATACGGATGTTAGCGGTAGCATTCTGAATGTTACTTTCTCGGCCCTGCTTCCTGGTGGAACTCCAGGACGTTATTTCCCATCAGAGGAGCTGCAGGAGCAGCTGTACCTTAACCGCACCTTGTTGACACTATTCTCAACTCAGCGCGTCCTGCCGTTTGATGATAATATCTGTCTGCGTGAGCCCTGCGAGAACTACATGAAGTGTGTAGCCGTTCTGAAGTTTGATAGCACGGCTCCCTTCGTGGCATCCAACACGGTTCTTTTCAGGCCCATACACCCTGTGAAAGGGTTACGGTGTCGATGTCCTGATGGTTTCACTGGAGACTACTGTGAGACGGAGGTGGACCTTTGCTACTCAGGCCCATGTCAGAACAACGGGAAGTGCCGCAGCCGAGAGGGGGGATACACTTGTGAGTGCCCGCAAGATTTTACAGGTCGGTATCTGTTAATTTTGCTCTTATTTTTAGATTATTTGATTAAGTGTTCAAGAATTAATGTCAGGTTATATTTTCTAACTGGATTTGTTATATTTTCAGAAGAAAATTTGAGTCATGCCACTATGCTAAGGTGTTGTGGGTAATTGCTGGCTGGTTGCTAGGGTGTTCTAGTAGTTGTTCAGGTTATGTTCAGGGTTGGGTAAAGCTCTATTTATTTCTATCTCTGTCTGATTTATCTATCTATCTATCTATCTATCTATCCGTCTGTCTTATCTGCAAGCCTGATTGTGTAGATAAGTAATTCCACACCTCTTCTCAACAAACAGCATGATTTGAGGTATCATGTCAAAAAGTTGCTTGCCGATGTTTAATGTTTAGGGTTAGGGGTTTCTTCACATCCCTAACCCAAATCAAAGCAATAGTTGAGCTAATAGTGATCTGTGCATTTGGAAACACCACAATCATCAATTATAGGTGTTTTCATATAGTATGGTTGATTCCAAATTGGTTGCAAATTGTCATCTTCTCAGTTGCTCAGACTGATGAGAGCGTCATTAGTTTTGCTTCTGTCATAACTTGGAGATACGTTCTTGTTGGAAGGAATTATCCTGTGTACGTTTGACAGCAGGAATGGTATCCAGACCTTCAGTTCAGAGGTTCAGAGTTCCTGCACTGGATCATTCACTTTGACAGCTTCTGTCTGTTTCTCAGCTCAGGTTTCTGAACTACAGTAAAGAGTAGCGAACCTCTGCCCTCTCAAGCCCTCAGGTAGTATGTGGTCATAACTAGAGGTGTTGACAGTGGCCTCGGTAGTTCCTCTCATGGGTTTCTCTCATTACAGAGTAATGTATCCCTGTAATTCCTCCGAAATGAGGGATTATCTGACTGACATTTGCATCATTACCTCTTTGGAACCTCTTTTGTGTGTCCCAGTCGACATAGTTCCTCTGGGCCCAGATCTTGTCAAGGTAATGGCAGGTACACAATGGTCTGCACACCGAGCTGGCCTGGAATCAGAGATACAGGATTACAAGCTCAACAAGGTAAAGTCCTCCAAGCAAACCTCAGATGTTTGTTCCACAGTTCCTGCATTTGTCAGCACGGTGATGGATTTTTGGGAAGATTGTTATCGGCATGTTTCTGTGTCCTGTGCTACGGGTGTGTCTATCTCAAGTGAAAGCAAACCCGAGACACTATATACACTCACACAGGGTCCAAAAATTGGCTGTGGTGAGCAAATTAAACAATTACCAAAGGATATGATCATGCAAAATGTCATACAAAGACATACAAACTGTCAACATCTAACAACTCTTACATCAGTGGAAAATGTATCGTCACAAGTTATAAGTCTTATTTTTCAGCTGTGTGATTTTCATGAATTTAATTTAATTTGATCACATGCCTCTAACACTTTCTCAGGACTGTGATAAATATCAAAGGAACCCTCTGGCAAACATCTACCTGTATCAATGTGAACGGTCTCTTTTGCCAGCAACATCTTCCAGTAGCAAGCCATCATCAGTTCACTCCAGGTCTCATGTCACGTTATGAGGCTAGTGGAGCATAACAGGTGTCTTACAGACCACCAGGGCTCTTTCATTGTTTTTCTGTTGCTTGGCTGTGGTCCTGTTTCTTTAGAGTATGAGCAAAGGTCAGCCTGGGTCAGTGAGCACAGCGGCCTGCCTGGAATCACTAAGCAAAGAGGACATGGTGCTCAATGCTCTCTCTGAAGCCTTCACGTTGGTATAGAACTGGAAGCCTTTGTCCTGCTGGAACTAAAACTAAGCCCACTCGAGGGACTGGGTTAGAAGGTTGTGTTAAAGGAACAAGTTTCTAATTATTATTTGAAATTAAGTTCCGTGGCTGTGAACGTATGAAATGTGGGTTTGTTACCTGATTTAGCATTAATGTAATGACCAATCAGCATCCCAGTCCTGAACTGTTCATCAAATAATTAGTTTAGCCAAAAATGAAAATTCTACCACCATTTAGCAAACCATAAGGTGGAGTGTGTCAGAATTTAACAACTTGAACTTTTGTGTCCAGATTCTATCATCTAGCATCTATGGTTCCATGAAGAACCTTTTACATCCATGGAATCTTCTCAATGCACGAAAGGTTCTTTATTGTGGAAAAAGGTTCTTCACACTAAGAAATGGTGACTACTGAAAGGTCTTTTGGGGAACCCAAAAGAATAAAATAATTTTAAGGTTGGAATTCAACAGAATTTTGGCCCATTAACAGACATATATTCAAGGACCACATAGCAACACCTTGGCAACAATACCCTAGTCGATCAACTCTCACACCACTCATATTTTCTTCAAAAGACATAAAAAATTATTTGTTGTAGTAGTGTTTCTCATGTATTTTCTTTTCAGGAGAGCGTTGTGAGGTGAACACACGGTCAGGTCGCTGTGTTCCAGGTGTGTGTAAGAATGGAGGCAGGTGTGTGGATCTACTGGTGGGAGGTTTCCTGTGCCAGTGTCCTGACGGCGATTACGAGAAGCCCTATTGCGAGATGACCACACGCAGCTTCCCTGGCCAGTCCTTCGTCACCTTCAAAGGCCTGAGGCAGAGATTCCACTTCACCCTCTCCTTCATGTCAGTAAACCCTCTACAGTTACTCCATCAATCACTTCATCCATCTATGCACTAACCTCTCTAGCCAACAATGTCTATTAGCTGAGGGTTATCATAATTTATAATTCTATATAATATATAATTTTACTTTAATAGTATTAAAATAAAAAAATCTGATAATAAATAATGTTATTATTAAAATAATATTATCTTAATACTATTAAAAAATATCTTATAATAAACAATTAAATATAAATGTTATTAATAAGATAATATTTTAATACTTTTAAAATGAAAGATCTCATAAAATAATAATACATAAAATACTTTTAATTGATAAAAATAATATATTTTATAAAATAAAATAATATTATATTTTTAATACTATTAAACATTTAAATATCCCATTATAAACATTAAAATTATATATATTATTAATAAAATAACATTTTAATATTTTCAAAATAAAATACATTATAATACATAAATTACATTTTATTAATAAAAATAATACAATATTTTTATTTGTATTTAAATCTAAAAAACGTATTATAAATAATAATGAAAATAATCAATTTACATTTTAATTCTTACATTTATTTTACATTTTAATCCAGTTTTAGTTTTGTTCGTTTCAGTTTAGTTTTTATTATTTTGACATATTTCTATTTGTATTTTGTGTCGTATTCTGATTCTTGTGCAAATCTTGTGCAGTTGTTTCCTGGGAAAATGTCCTGCAGCTAATCTAAAATTTTCTAAGGGTAAACACCTGTTTAACTTCTACCACGTCTCCTCACTTTCCCATTACAGCATTTATTAATTACCATGTAACCGATCTAGAGAATTAGATACTGGTGCATACCAACCACACAAGTTCTTCTCATGGCAAACATAAAAACAGGATGCCGCGTGCGGTGAGGCATCTTTGTTCGTACTTCCTGTGAGTCTGCCCCTTTGCCATGTGCTATCTGACACCTCTCCCTGCAAAAATCCCAGGTGCCCTCACCACAGGGCCAACTGAGATACCAGAGGTTGGCAAACATCAGAGTATCAGTTTCCCCTGTCCATTACAGCGTCATTACCTCTAGCTGTGCCTCTTGGCAGCTTTTATCACTTCCTTTTCCTCCACTCCCTATCTTTTTTTATTCTTCTGTCAAGCATACATGTTTTTTTTTTGTGAGTGATCTTAGGATGTTCCTGGGCTCTTGATATCAGAAATGAATATTCATTAAAATATAATGTTTGATGAAAATATGATAAATCTGATATAAAAACAATTTTTAAAGTTAAACCTATTTAAACTACTCTTTGAAACAGCCTGTGGATTTTCGAACAAGCTAATTATTATACATTAAGGTTTGAATTGAACAAGCTAATTATGATGTAATTATGAGGGTTTTCAATATTTTTTTTCCCCCATAGGTTTGCTACCAGGGAGAGAAACGCCCTGCTGCTTTATAATGGCAGGTTTAATGAAAAGCACGATTTCATTGCGATTGAAATTGTCGAAGAGCAAATCCAGCTGACCTTCTCTGCTGGTAAGTAGTTGACTTTCATCTCTAAACGGCATCATTTAATTCAAAATACTCTGTATTTTCCCTCTAAGATAGTTTATTTAGTTTAAATATAAAATTGATTAAAAATAAATTAATTTCGTTTTTTTTTTTTTTTTTTTTAAGAAAAGCAGCCAAAGTTTTTGCTCAACGAAAGTTCCCAGGAAGCCAGTTCATTTTTTTTTTGTTTATGAATGGTTATCTTCACATAATATTTTTTCACATATTTTGTTTTTTGTTTTGTTTTTGTTTTGTTTTGTTTTGTTTTGTTTTGTTTTGTTTTGTTTTGTTTTGTTTTGTTTTGTTTTGTTTTGTTTTGTTTTGTTTTGTTTGGTTTGGTTTGGTTTGGTTTGATTTGATTTGGTTTAAAATCAATTTGAATCTGAACAAAGCCTGAACAAGAGTCCTGAATATTCATCTACATTTTTTAGTGTCATATCTCAAACATTAGTGCGTATTTGTGCATCCACAGCTGTGCTAAAGGAAGCAGGTGGCCAAAGAGCATTAAAACACACTTCCTCTGTCTACCTGTTCCTTTGTTTTGTTAAATCTCACACATCAACAAGAGTTACTGTCTAGTCAGTGTGTGTGAAATACCACGTCCCGTCTTTTTAACAGGTCAGAATTGTTTCCAAAGGAAATACGATAGTAGAATTCATCCCTACAGTGTCCTAGTATGAGCAGATGCTTGTTACGTCTTACCACAGCACTGAGGGTCACACATCCACATGAGCTGAGAATAAAGACAGTGAAAGGCATTTCCTCCACTGTCCTGGAATGTGAAACTTCAAACAACACAGTGATTCTGGTAAATTATGAACCCTCAGAGGTCAAAGGTCCATCCCAGCTTACTAGCCATCACTCAAATTAATTAAGTTGAATAGAGATATAAACAACTAAGATATTTAACTGTGTGCACTGAGGGAAAGTGCTGTCATGGGAGGTCCTGACATGCCATTATCTCCTCGATAATGATTTACTTATTTTGTCCACTAGACTGGAAAAATGCCACACATATTAAAATACTCAAGGTGCTTCGAAGCCATTTAGTTTGTTATTTGGGAATTGTATTGTTTTGCATATTGTGTATCTATCAATCTATCAATCCATCTATACATGCAGTAAGTAAAAATTAACACTAGCAGAGTTACTGAAAAAAATGCTTTCCTCTTTCTTGTTATTTCTGTTTAGGAGAAACTAAAACCACAGTGACTCCATTTGTAGCTGGTGGGGTTAGCGATGGACAATGGCACACGGTACATCTACATTACTACAACAAGGTAAGTCATTTGTACTGAAAACAATGAGAAGGGGCGATCAATGTAGTTCACGTGTTTGCAAAGTCAATTGATCTCATTCATGAAGCATTAGCAAAATGAATTGCTGTTTAAATGCATTGATTGTGCAATGCATTATGTAAGAATGGTTTTACGAACAATTTGCACAAATTTGTTCTGCTTGTGCTTCATGAAATTGTTTGGCCCTATGCCAGAAAAAGTCAAAGTCTCACAAGTCGCGTGTTTCTTGGTGAGATCAGTGCCTCTGTGGCCATATTTCATGAAAGACGACACATGATCTCAGCGGCATCTCTAGCTGTATCAAAGTTCACTGTATCTTCTAAGAACTCTGGTCAAAAGAAACATCTTGTATTTCTACGTCTTTGATCCTGATCAGTTTTTAGACCCTCATATTTCATTTGCTGAAATGCATTTATGAAGTTTGGTGCGTGTGTAGAACGTCATTTGTCATGTTTCATGTTTCATGGCCAAAAGCTAGTCTTCTCTATTACCTGGGTGTCTTGTTACACAGCGTCTCAGTATTTTGTAACCCATAGTGCTAGTATTATTTAATGAGGTATTAAATTCTTGCTCTTCATGTTTTGAAACAAGTAGTTCTCAAGTTTTTTGTTGTTTGTTGTTGCTGAATTGCGAATACCTGAACATATTGTTGTTACACGAGCAATTAGTTCTGCTTGAATCCATTAAGCTCTCATTAACACCTTCATATGTTCCTAAGTGACCTTGTAATAACCTTATTTACATGCTGCATTTTTACAAGAACGAAAGAAAGCATTTTGTGCATCTGAGTCTGTGTTTCGGTATTCCTGGATTGAATCATAATGAAGCTAGAGAATCTTTGTTGGGCCATAATAACCTCTGATGAAACAGATGAAAGGCCAACACAAGTTTTAAATCTCAATGGTTGCATCCAACATGTATATAATATAATGCAAAATGCAAGTAAGCAAGTGTGTCATTGGATTGGAGCACCATTACACTTACATTACATTACACTTGTAAACATTTAGATGGAAGATCAGACTCTAAAGGCGTCTATTTAGATTCAATCCCCCTTTCCCCATGCATATGTCGTGTTTGCTCCATTGTGGCTACATCTCCCCCTTAACCCTGTCATTTAACAATTCCAAGTTCAATATAGTCTGATCGGGAACGCAGACAATAGCAGACTCCCTGTTGAGTTAATCTGGGACTACAATGACACACTTGGAGTTTCTAAAAGCGCCAGATGGCACACGTTTTTTTCTGCTGCACATGAACATAAAAACACCCGGCCTATTATTGTAAATCCCCAGAATATTTCATGAAATAAAACCATGAAAGATAGCCTCACCATATGGTATGGTTTTGGTGAAGTAAACTATGGTAACAGTACTTGATATAACATAGAGCTTGTTTTGACCCTTAATATTGACATCCGTCTCAATTTTGATGTCCGAAAGTTTCTAATAAGATTTGGTTGAATTGTCTGTGTTACCATATTGGGAAATGGAGCTTCAAAAACTTTGTAAATCACTTCTATTTGACCCCATTGATCTTGACTTTCCAAAGTGCAACCTATGTGTTATTTTGTCTATAGACTTTAGATGTCTTTGAAGACACTTTCACATATTTACCTTGAGTAATAATAAGGATAATCACAACAGGACGCAGCTGTAATGCAGTGATGCTTTGAAGTGTTATGTCTCTTCATTTTAAAGTGTTTTAAAGTGTGTGCCTTCTGCGATTTTTCCAAACAATCCTTTGATGATGGAAAAGGTTTGCATCATTCACGGTTTGGCAGTTAATGTGGTCCTTTATTCCTAAATGTTTGTTGAGACTTCCTTTAATGACTTAATTAGCTTAATTATTCTTTTAATTATAAAATTATTATATTTTGTCCCTCTGACCTCAGTAGCCATGTGCACAGCTGTTTGGGGTCGGTAAAATTTTTTAATGATTTTGAAAGAAGTCTCGGTAACACTTTACAATAAGATTCATTAGTTAACAATAGTTAACAACTTTAGTTAACATGAACTAATAATGAGTTGCACTTATACAGCATTTATTAATCCTTGCTAATGTTAATTTCAACATTTACTAATACATTAATTAAGGCATATTTAATATGCATATATTTTTAAATTTATAAAATAATATTTAATCATTTTTTTGTGGAAACTGTGATACATTTTTTTTACAGGATTCTTTGATGAAGAACAATATTTTAATTCATAATATTATAATTTCCTTTACCGTCACTTTTGATCAATTTAATGCATCCTTGCTGGATAAAAGTATTCATTTCTTTCAAAACAAATACATTTTTGAATAGTACTGTATTATTAAACCTTTTGTAAATGCTCATAATAGAACAATTAATTAAAAGAAAACAAAATCAATTGGTGTCAGTGTATTTCTACACTGCGTACAACTGTAATAAAAGCGTAGCATTTGAAAATTCATTGCATTTATACATATTTTGTATCTGGAGGACATGGAGGACATTTGAAACATGATAATCAGATGCAATCTGTTCTATAGTCAGTTCTGGTATGATTAAGAAGAATCATTAAATTCCATGCCTGCATTTAAAAAGGATATTTTTTGAGCTATTACAATGGCTTTAGGCTTTCACTGACCCCAACAAGAACACATTGTTGCCTAAAGGCATAACCTTTTCTGCTTTATAATACAATACATTTGTTTTCCTATATAAAACAGATCACTGATTTTATGTTTACGTTTTTTTTTTTTTTACTGAATACCGCATTTGGAAAGGACAAAAAACAAATAAACTCATGTTCATGAGAATCCATGAACCATTGTTTTGAACTTTGAAACAAAAAGGCTGATGAGTTACAAGGCTGGAGGTTAATAGCTGTTGTCGGATTTGTGTGCATGTGTGTTCCTGAGGGCATTGAGCTTGTCATTGAGCTTGTCATTGAGTTCATTTTCATCGCTGGACTCAAGACAGCAGAGATTGTGGGATCGTCAAAGCATTACAATAGATTATGAGTGGCAGAGGGTTAAGTTATGGTGACTTCGTAAGGGTCGCCAACACTAATCAGTTTTCCTTTCGTCATTGTTGTTTTTCTAACAGATTGTCGTGCACCTGATAAAAACTGTACTAGAGACATGCGTACAATTTAATAGCAGTAGAAACTTGATATTTGAAAGGTATTAGGTCCGTTGTAGGTGTCTCAAACTGTTTTTTTCATCGGCTTTTCACACCATTTTTAAAGCTAAATGACTGCTGTTGACTGAGCAGTCAGCTTCAGGCCATGACCGGTTGGATTTATTCCATGACACTTGCGTCAGAGTATAGGAATTCTCCCATTCATGGATTTCCTTGTTGACCAGTTTACCAGTCTACTCACATTCCCTCCTTCATCTCTGCTCTCTAGAGGCAACTGAGAGGAATATTAAAACTGGCATCTGGTTAATGAATATTTGGATTTTTAGTTAGAGGTTTATATATATATATTATATATATTATATAATATTATATATATATATATATATAATATATATATATATATATAGTTATTATGAAAAAAATTTTATAAATATTTACATTAATTTACTATTTATATATTTTAGTTATCAATTTGATTTATAGGCAGCATAATAACAACAACAACAACAACAACTATAGTAATAATAATAATAATTGCAGCAAATTTATGGTCGTCGTTGTTTTGGTTATATAGACAAATGCTTAAGAAATGTTACTCTTTTTTTCTCTCTCTTTTATTTCAGCAAGGGCTACACAGATAACTAGATAGACAGTTTGAATGGTGAGCGCAGCCAGTCTTCAGGAGCGAGTAATGTTCACATCACACCAAACTGTCACCAGGACATTTTTCACCAAACACCACAGGGCAGACATCAAAGATCAGTTCAGCACATCATACGCACCACAAAATCCATTTTAATGAGCTTGAACATTTTTAAAAAAACCTCTAGCATGGGGGAAGGGTGTTGCCAGATGATAATACAAATTTCTGCTGTTTTGTGGAAACCGTGGGGGTCTCTGGGGAGGTTGTACATGAAATGGTGCGCTCTCTTTGTCTGGTATCTCTTCTGTCCCAGCGTCTCTTTGGCATAATCCAATTAGATGAGCTGAGAAGGCCAGAATGTCACAGAGTGGTAAACAATCATCTCATGCTGTGTGTTAGAGATTACAGACAAACAAGACCTAATATCTCCAAATTCACAAAGGTGTGAATGGAAATGTTCCTCAAATCCACAAATTTTAGGAAGAAGATTTAAGACACAAGGTTTAATGAGACGTGTGTGATCTTTATTAAATTAAATGATGTGTTTTCAAGTTACAGATCCCCAATCATTAAATATAAAAGCATCAAAATATTTTATTGTATAACGAAAAATAGCAATACTGTTAATATTTGAAGCATATTTACACTAGACATACTAGAAATGAACTTATTAAGAAAATAATATGTGATCTCTTGATTTTCAACAGTGTTTAGAAACTACATACAGTTTTTCTGCAAAGCTTTAGTGTCCAGATAACTGTTGGGGCCCACAAAATAACTTCATTATACCATTCAATTTTAACTGTTAAAATATAAAGACCCCACTTTTTTTCATATTCAAGCCCAATATAGGACGTCTTGGCATCCCTCACGGCCCCTCTGAGGAAAAGGTTGCAGTGGTTGCCGTCGACGACTGTGATGTGGCCATGGCTCTGAGTTTCGGGGGACAGATTGGGAACTACAGCTGTGCGGCCCGTGGCACCCAAACAGGCCAAAAGAAGTAAGTATTTTCTTTAAGTAAATATGAAATCGCTTTTACAACCCATTTCACTTGCAGAGTGTGGCATATTTAAGAGTGCATCAGGATATTCAACAAGAATTTTTTTTTCTTAAAGATAAAAAATAATTCATATTTATTTATTAGTTTATTTTTAGATTATTGTTATTATACTGAGTTGAATATTCACTGCCATTCAAAAGCTTGAGAAAGCTAAACAATTTTAAAATGTTTTTAAAAGAAGTTTCTTATGTTCACCAAGGCTGCATTTGTTTGATCCAAAATACGGTAAAAACAGTAATATTATTTAAACTCAATATAACTTTTGTATTTTAATATATTTTTAAAATAATTTGTTTCTGTGAAGCATTTATTAGAAACAGGATCTTTTGTGACATTGCAGAAGCCACAAAATATCTAAGCAACAGTGTCAATTGTGATTTCATGTGGAGTTTTTATGTTTGTTGTGATCCCTACCTGACAAGCTACACTCTTCCTATTTCTCTCTTTCTTCTCACACTCCATGTCTCCCACTTTCATTCAAGTTTCCACCATCTAAAGTCCTCAGGGCGTGATATTGTGTGCTGAAAGGGAGAGTGTGACGGGACAGAGGAACTTGAGTACACGAAGGCATGCTAACCACCGACGGGTGTTGAATAGCTGATCATTACAGGAGATTACACAGCATTCTGCTTCTCCCCTTACACTCTATCTTTTTTTCCTAATCTCCACCAATCTGCATGTCTCATGTCAAACCAGTTTTATGGGCTGTACAATGGAAACACACTCTTGGCTTATCTGTTGCTGGGATTTGCCATTATAAGCTAATTGTCTCTCTGTGTGGAGAACAGAGCAGTGTGAGATGGTGGAGATCCATCTGAGATAAGTGGAGATATGGTCCGTAAAGCCTCTGAAATGCAACTGCTAGGGTCAGACCATATGCTCGCAGTAAGTGCTGACCCATAAACCTACAGATCTATGTGGAGTTATGGGGCATAATATGAATTGTAGATGAAATGCACTGCAATCCGCTACAATGTGAAGGACAGATGCTGAAATACAAAACCACAGCATATCTGGCTACAATAAAACAGCAAAAACACTTAAATAAAACTAGATAATATTCTGGATTAACAAAATATGTAAACGCATTTTATGTGCAGTTTGTGTTCACAGACCCTCCTTTGAAAATATAAGATTATTTTCATAATCTATATATGAATGGTAGATTATGATGGATATGATCATTGCTGCCAGATGTTGGCATAAAATACTGTAAAAATATCTATTTTAAAAGAAAAAAGGCCTACAAAGGGCATTAACCACATTTTGATTCTGTCAAAAAATTCAAAAACCCGAAAAAAAAAACATTTAAAAAACATAAATGCTCTTTCAAAAAATACATTTAAAATGTTACTTTTTATCCAGTATATATATCAAAAAGTGATGTCAGGCCTCAGAGAAACACCCTTTACCCTTTATTTAGATATTATTAAAAATTTGTTAAAGACTTTGCAAGCATATTTTGTAGTTGTGCTTGGTGTCAATTGTTTGTGATAACTCAATGAAACATCCCAGATTTTTTGTACATATTGTCATACAAAGAACACATGCAAAACAAGAGAGAACCAACAAAATATTAATAACTAATTATGTTGTAGATAAATACCTTAACCAAGTTTAGTGTTTCGTTCTTACCTCATATTTAAAATATTTAAAGATAAATAAAATTTTCCTCATATGTTGATGGTTTAATAAGTAGGGTCATTAAAAACAAATATCCCTTCTGGACATCACTTTTGGACACTACTGAATTGAAGGAATAGTTCACCCAAAAAAGCCAATTCTGTCATCATCTTGTCCTTATTTTTATCCAAATCAATATGTATTCTGTTTTCTTTGAAATGAGATGAATGAGGGTTGAAAGGATGGGGATTTTGTTTTCTCTTTAAAAAAAAAAAAAAAAAAAGGACTATAAAACTCATTGTTGTCTATTTTCTGCCTGATGGGCCTCAAGGTTATTCCATATAATGGAGAATGTTTGGGACTGTTTAGGACTGTTTGTGTATTTGTGGCTTCAGGGATCTCTCTGTTTGTGTGCAGGTCACTGGATCTTACTGGACCTTTGCTCTTGGGTGGAGTTCCAAACCTCCCTGAAGATTTCCCCATACAGAACCGAGACTTTGTGGGCTGCATTAGGAACCTGACTATCGACAGCAAGCCCATAGACATGGCTGGCTTCATTGCCAACAACGGCACTTCAGCAGGTTAGAAACTGTATAAAAAGGGTTCATATCTAGACAATCATACCTTCCTTGATTTTTTGTTTATAATATGTTTCAGAGTACTATAAAAACAAACTCAAAACTATTTTCTCATCTCCCCAAAAAATGTGTTGTTAAAAAATATGACAAAATGTGCACATGTTCTCTTTAAATATTTTTTTTAAGTGTTTTTCTTTCTTTTCAACAGCTCTCCATTAAGTTGTCAAACTCCAACCCTTAATATTTAAAGTGCCCTTTCTATTCAGGTTGTGCAGCAAAACACGACTTTTGTAGCAAGATTGTTTGTCAGAATGGAGGCGTATGTGTGAATAGATGGAACACCCACACCTGTAACTGTCCATTAGGCTACGGAGGAAAGAATTGTGAGCATGGTAAGATAATCCTCTCTTTCCTACTCTTTTCTGTATTTGATTCTTCCTTTAACTTGATTTTACTTAATGGACACAAACACCGACACACCTCCTGGAATGCTTTTGCCTGGATTTGCCCTTGGCCTCCATAACATACCAATGTTTACACAATGACTCATACTGTCTTTTTATCTATCTATCTATCTATCTATCTATCTATCTATCTATCTATCTATCTATCTATCTATCTATCTATCTATCTATCTATCTATCTATCTATCTATCTATCTATCTATCTATCTATCTATCTATCTATCTGTCTATCTGTCTATCTGTCAGTCTGTCTGTCTGTCTGTCTGTCTGTCAAGTTTTTACAATGTAAACCCATTTGAGTAAGTGCATTATAATCACAAAGAGTCTCCCCTAACAGTGAATGAAGATTTGAAAGAGCGAACGGGGTTGCAAATGGCTTAACATTTTCAGTGAGCTTAGTTTGACCTAAATTCTTGGAGGGAAACCCGGTTGAACCTGCGTTTTCTATTTATTTTTGCCTATCAATTGGATGGAGGGATCACACCATGTTATGACCCTACAAAAGAACATAAAAGTCATAATATCGCCAATGGACATCTAAATCCCTCATGTCACTCCTAACCTGATTTTTTCTTTCTCCTCTGGAACACAAAAGCAGATGTTTAGAAGAACATTCAGGATACTCTTTAACACACAATGAAAGAATAGTGAAATCAGGGGCTCTCAGACTCCATGAAGGACAGAGAAAATCTTCCTCTCTTCTGTAGGTCTAAAATCTCAATAGGGGAAAACTGAAGAGAAGGCCCAACTATGAATATCACTAATTTTACTGTCACACCCCCCAGGGTTGGGTCTAAGATATGCTACTGTTATTTCCATAAGTTCAACCCTCACATATAGAAAGCAAAATATTTGCCCTGAGGAAACTGGTGTGTGCGAACATTTCACATTCCTCATTAAGAAATCTCATGGATGACTGGGAAACATTCCTTTGTCCGTGAATGATAGTGATTATTTGGGGAATGTCAAAGCGTTGTGTGTCTTTGTTTAATTTAATATATTTCAATTAAAAAACACATCTCTGTTTAGTCTGGATGTCATCTAAACTGTCTGATGGTCTTCTTTCCGCAGTTATGCCCGCCCCTCTTCATTTCGATGGCCATGCACTGGTTTCATTGAGCGAGACCGATATAACCATTGCCATTCCTTGGTACATGGGTCTTATGTTTCGCACCCGAAAAAGCACAGGCGTTCTGCTACAGGCCAGTGCTGGAGAGTTTTCCAAGATTAATCTTATGGTGAGTATTGTGTTTCAGTAATTCATCACGTTCAATCTTGTTTTCCATGATATGTCTGCTTTGATAAAGTAGATAAATCAGACTGTACTGTCATACTTCAGCCTCTTACTTTGTGTTTCTAGGTGAGCAACAGACACCTTCGGTTCCAGGTGTTTCTGGGTGTTAGACGTGTGGCCCTCTTAGATTTTCCTCAGGTTTTCGTGGACAGCGGTGAATGGCACCATGTGCTTGTCGAGCTCAAGAGTGGAAAAGAAGACAAAGACATCAAATATATGGCTTTTGTGTCTTTGGATTATGGCATGTTTCAGGTATATTATCTCGATACTTATTAGTAGACCACCTGAGTCAGGTTCAAAAACAAATTATGTTTATTCAACTATGGGAATGTGGTGCTGTGTGGACTTAGATAAACTTAGATTAAAACATTTCATACTGTTATTAGTTTATTTAATTTGTCTACTTCTATTCTCTAATATATATGCATCGCATTTTTTTGTCATTTTTGTTTCTAAACAGTCATTTACCTGAACAGTCTTGTCCATCAAATCTCAAATTATCTATTGACCACTTTCTGCAGTGAAAATGGCGATGACGGAAATGATGTATTTAAACATTTTTGGAACAGACTTTTTATACTCAGCTGAAAAAACTTATTTGTTAATTGAAATAAAATAAATTTTATCTGAAATAAAGTACAATATAAAAAAACATTTTATTTCTTGATGTACTAAAACCGTACTAAAACTGAAATAAAAATGAATAAGAAAACTAAATACATGACAAAAAACAACATAAATTACTAAAACTTTAACTAAAATTAAAATGAAAATGACAAATTCAAAATAGTAAAAAAAAACTATAATAGTATCTCAATAACACTAAAAAACTCATTTGTCTTGGTAATGCTAATTTTTAAGCTACCGTAGAGCTTTATGTATTCTAAATACATGCAATTATATTATATTTTCACAATTTTTACATAATTAAAAAATGATCATAAATGATGTGCAATAAAAAACATGCATGGAAAGATACACATAAAATTCTCAGTTTGCGCAAATATAAATTGATATAAAGGACTTCTATGCTATGTAGAATAGCAATTATATATTTTATATATATATATATATATATATATATATATATATATATATATATATATATATTACTTTTTGTGTATTTTATTGTTAGTTTTAAAACTGTAATAATTTTTATGATAGATTTTCCATGACCATGAATTTGCTGCCAAAAGTTTTAATTTGATTGTCACAATACAAATAAGAAAAAAACTGAAATCATAAAGCACGAGGTAAGAGGCTTTGAAGAAACACCAATAAATGCATGTGGTTTGAGTTCTGTATGCATGAGTTTAAGATATTTATGGTATGTTTTTGATGTATAGAGAACAGTGGAGATCGGTAATGAGCTGCCCGGGCTTAAACTGAGGAACTTATTTATCGGGGGACTGCTTAAGAAAGACGGCACTGTGCAGGGAGGATTTGCTGGCTGCATGCAGGTAAGTCTCACATACAAAAACATTTACATTGTTTAAAGGTGTGTATTGTCTTATTCACAATGTTTTGTCATGTCTTCATCTTATAGGGTGTGCGAATGGGCGAGACCTCCACCAACACTGCCAACATCAACATGAAGCATGCGACACGAGTCCGTGCTAAAGATGGATGTAACGTACCTGATGCCTGTCTGTCCAACCTGTGTCCAACACACAGCCACTGCAGGGACAACTGGGCGTCTCACACGTGTGTCTGTGAGCCAGGTAACACCAACACTGCTACAAAGGGACTGAAAACAGAAGACATTTGAATTGAAATCAAATGTGGTTTATCATTAAAGCAAATGCAGGACATACATAAGACATGTTTAATTCATGTACATTTTTAATTTCAACTTTTCACTCAATAAAATAAAAAAAAATGTTTTTAATAGAAAATATGAAATTGTCATAAAAAGTATTCGAATTTTAAAGATCTGCGTACATGAGGCTTTAGTTTTATCAATCTGTGACAAACACACACTTTCTCAGTCTTTCTTTCGCTTTTCCTTTCCTCCAGGTTACTTCGGCAGAGATTGTGTGGATGCGTGTCTCTTGAACCCTTGCGAACACACTTCCTCCTGCGTTCGTAAACCCAGCACCAAACATGGTTACAGCTGTGAGTGTGGACACAATTACTATGGACAATACTGTGAGCTCAAGTGAGTTTCTCTTTTTCTCTTTGGTTAAAGGTGGAGTAAGTAGTTTTTCAAAAACACTGTTGGACATTGTTGATATTTGAAATCAAACCAAACAAACACCCCTCTCCTCGTTGCTCCAGCTTCAAAACTCACCCTCCAATCCTAACCACCCTGCTCCGAGTTGGTCTCAAACCCTGGCCCGTCCGTTGCTGGTAGGCGAGACAAGTGCACTGACAATGACGCTAAACATTGCATTCTCTAGCTGTGATCAGTGCACAGTAGTTTACCTGCACAACTCTCACTATCTGGCCGCTGATGCACATGCATTGTGAGAGTGGATATCACAGCTTACGTGCAACAGAATGCTTCATGAAAAACAAAGCGCAAGGAAGCACAAAAAATTAACTTTCAGTACAAAAGACTAAATACAAACAAGTGTTCGTTGTTAGTCGTCTGCGCAGCAGCTCTAAACAATCAGTGACTCTCATACCTATCCAAGCAGCCTCTGCGTCTGTTTTCAGGACTTCCTGCTTAGCTCTCTTCAGTGCTGGATAGCTTTTCTAATGTTAATTTGCATCGTAAAGTGCTTGCCCTTTAAAAAACCTTTATTCCAGTGATATTCTTTTGAGCTTTTTTGTATTGTGTCTCATCATCTCTGTTTTTTTTTTTTTTTTTTATCTCTCTCTTGCTCGTTCTGTTTCCTCGACCGCCATAATCACCCTAATGCTGATTGGTTACACGTTTGTTGTTGGTGTCGGTCCGACTAACTTCCAAACAGTGTTTTTGAAAAAGTACTTACCCCACCTTTGATTCATTCATTCATCCATTCATCTTATACTAAGGTTTAGGGCTCAAAACAAATACTTTACGCTAAAACGCATGTAACTTGTTGTAAATTGTTTGTATAACATGAATGTTGTCTCAAATTATGCATCTTATTGAGCATAGGTGTGCTAGCACTTTTCTAAATTATCAGATGTACAATTTTTGTCTGATTGATGATTAAAAAAAGGGGTCATGTTAGTATTTAAAGATATATTTCACTCAAAAATTTAATTTGTGTAAACTTTTAACCACCCTCATATCATTTCAAACCTGTATGACATTCTTTCTTCTGTTGAACTTGAAAGACATTTTGAAGAATGTTTTTGTCCATACAAACATTGGATCGCGTTGACTGTCATTGCATGGACAAAAAGAAAAGAAAAAAACAGTGGGAAATTTTTTAAAATATCTTTGTTTGTTTTTTGCTGGAGAAAGAATGTCTTAAAGGTTTGGAAATAAATGCAGAACATTAATTTTGGGTGAACTATCCCTTGAATGTTTAGATTTGGTTAGGATTAAGAAAATTGGTGGACTTTTAGTTAAAGCTCGGTACATGCTTAAACACGCTGACTGACAACAGCTTTATTGTCTGATGGTCTGTTTCATGAACTGCCAAGGTTTTGTAAGTGGCGAAAGCTGTGATATCAGATGCTGGCAGTATTTGTGATGGCATTGTTATGATGATCCTTTAAATCTGGTCTTTCCTTTAATTCTGGTAATTCCACTTGTCCTTGACGCCCACACTGTATCGCTTTTATTTATAATGCAACAAAGTAAAGTAAAGCTCCGACTGCTGGAATGATCCAGCCCTTGACGAGCCTTTCATCCATTAAAGATAAACTGTTCTTTAGCAGAATCACTTGAGCTTTGAAAATGTGAATTTCCTTTTACATTTTCTGCCCCATTATTTGCACATCATCTTATACACATTCTTAATCTGTAAACTCCAAAAATTAGTTAAAAAATAATAAAAGAATTTCCAAGTGGGGAGAAAAAAAGCCTAAAATAATAGGATTGAATGTGTTTGAAATGATTTTGTTTCTGTTCCTCTCTTTAACCATGAAAAGATTCTCTTTTAAATAATCAGTTTCAAAGGAAGCTAGCTTAGAATGATGTATTGCTTTCATACAAGCAATTTTGTGTTTGCCTCGCAGTCAGAATCCATCGCTTTGATTTTACAGCGGAATTTTATGTCCAATTTCAAAGCAAATCCCTTTTTTTTCCAACTCTTCCAATCAGTCTCAGTCCCCAATTGAAGCTATTTTAAGTCTCATTCTGTGAAGTTTGTAGTTTAAACTGCACTACTACACAATTTTATTTTTTTCCATCCCCTTTTTCATACTTATTTTGACATGTGCGCACACACACAGAGGGGATCAACCTTGTGCTCACGGCTGGTGGGGATACCCGACCTGTGGGCCCTGTAACTGCGATGTCAGCAAAGGCTTCAGAAGGGACTGTAATAAAACCACAGGAGACTGTAGCTGCAAGGTAAGCTGCAAGTGATCACATGCTCCAGACTCTGAAGGGAAACCACTGAATTCTATGTTGTAGAACTATATAAATATAAACTGGACCATGTGTCATTTATTGTATTAAGCATACTACTGTACAAAAGTTTGGAATCTGTCAGATTTGTTTGTTTGTTTTTTAAAGAAAATGCTCACTAATATGGAAGCTTGTTTCTGCCACTGAATAAAAAAGTAATTGCACTTTTTTATCTCATAATTCTGACTTGTTTTCTTAGAATTGCGAGCTATAAACTCAATTGCAAGTTATAAAATCACAGTTTCTGGATATAAGCTTGCAATTGTGAGAAATAAATCAGATTTGTGAGTTTATGGCTCACAATTCTGACTTCATAACTCGCAATTGCGAGAAAACAGTGAGAATCATGAGATAAAAAGTCCCAATTCATTTTTTTTTTTCACCGGCGGTAAACTTAATTGTGAAATATTAGTGTGTGTGTGTGTGTGTGAGCACATACGTGCACGTGTGCGTGTGCCGATCTGTTTGTGTGTGTGTGTTTTAGTGTGTTTTAAATGCAATTACAAAGCAAAAAGCTCTGTTTTGATTAACTCTGTAACATAAATGTGGAGTTATCTGCTTTTGCTAAAATACAAACTTTTAATATATAAATACTTTCAATGAACCTTAATTTTGTAAGTTACCTGTATTTTTGGAGTTATTATCACTTAATCAAAACAACCCAAACCAAAGTTTGATTTATATTACTTGGAATGCACAATTAAAAAAAAACATGAAGTGTGAGAATGAATAAAAACGGAGTTATCTGTTTTTGCATTTGCCTTTCTTTAATGTCACTTTCGATAAATTTTATGCATTTTTGCTGAATAAAATTATCTTATTGTACATTATTATACTTGGATCTCAGGTCCATGCTCACAAGTTGCCATTATATTCCCCTCCTCAATTTTTCAGGACAATTACTTTCGCCCTCTTGATGGGGACACTTGCTACCCGTGCGACTGTTTTCACCTTGGAGCGCATTCGCGGACATGTGACCCTGTAACGGGCCAGTGTGCCTGTAAGATGGGTGTGGTGGGCCGTCAGTGCAATCGTTGTGACAACCCCTTCGCAGAGGTGACAGTCGGGGATGTGTGGGTATGTGTGCTGTCAGCTGGACAGGATAGCAATTTACTGTTGTTGGGCTCATTTCAAAACTGTTTAAAAAATGCTTGACAATGTCTTGGACTATTGAATAAATAAGAACAAAAATATGAAAGCTGTTTGCAATTTTAGCTTACAATATGCATGCACAGTATGATGAAATGTAAGTGTAATACACTCTAATCTAAAGCAGAATGCTTTCATGTCAGCATGAACTGACTGTGGGGTTTCTTGGAGCAGAAATAATGGGAATTTGTGGCTCCTTATAGGAAGAGTTCACCCGAAAATTTAAATTCTGTCATCATTTACTCACCCTCAAGTTGTTGCAAACCTTTATGAACTTCTTTCTTCTGCCAAACACAAAAGAAGATATTTTGAAGATAACCAAACAGTTGACGAACCCCATTGACTTCTATAATATTTTTTTCCACATAATGGTATAATTGATGGCTGTTTGATTACCCATATTCTTCAAAATATCTTCATTTGCATTCAGAATTGTCATTTTTGGGTCAACTATCCCTTTAAAAGGCCTTATCATTAAGATATAGCAACAACCTTGTTAGTGACACTAAATGGCATTCGTTTTGCCATATTGTCCTTTCTCTCTCACTTTCACTCCATTTTTTTCCATCTAGTGGTTTATGACGGTTGTCCCAAAGCTTTTGAAGGCAGTATCTGGTGGCCTCGGACTACATTTGGTGGCCCTGCAGCCACAAACTGCCCCAAAGGATCCAGCGGTGAGTCTAGATAATTTATAATGTTCTTAACTAAATCAAGAATAAACTATCAAAAGTTTAGACACACTTCACTGAATTTGAAACTTTTGATCTTTGTAAGGCAACTGTATTTATGTAATTATAAATATACAGTTATATTTATATAAGTTACTGTATGTAATTGAATATATAATTGGGGCTAGCAAATTTGAAACTTTGTATATTTTAATTAATAATTTGTGTTTATAAATGATATTATTGTTATTATTATAAATGTATATTATAATTAAAATATTATCATATAATATTGTAAATAAATGTTATATATATATATATATATATATATATATAATATTATAAAAATATATTTTACTATAATTAAAAAATGTGGGAAATATTACTTACTATAGCTTTTGACGGCAGTATATGTAGGAATTTTCATCATTTTATTTATTTATTGTTATTTATTTATTTATCAATCCACATCTGACATGTTATTCGACAGGCACAGCTATCCGTCACTGCAGCGATGATAAAGGTTGGCTTCCACCTGAGCTTTTCAACTGCACTTCCCTCAGCTTCTCAAAGCTAAAGAAAGAGGTTTGTGACTCTTGGTTGATTGAAGTTGGAATCGTAGTGGGAAGTTGTTGGAGCGGAATATTAAACATTCTATGCCAGCTTCCACAATCCTAGAAGTGACCAGTGTTTTCTCCTCCATTTGTGAATTAGAGTGAGGATCTTCATGCTAATGCTTCTCGAATGGACGGCGAAAGATCAAGGAGCCTTGCGGGGATGTTGCACTCCGCCACCGACCACACGGATCGTCTCTTTGGAAATGACGTGAGGACTGCCTACCATCTACTGGCCAGTGTGTTAGAGCATGAGAGTCTGCAGCAGGGCTTTGAGCTCACTGCCACTCATGATGCCGATTTCAACAAGGTACTGTATAGACCTCAAAGCCTTCGCACACACTTCCATAATCTAGCAGTACCTTTCAGTATTTTCACATTCAAGCTCAAGCTAATGGGTTCTGCACCTCAGAGTATGCTAGGAAGAAGACCCTTTTTAATTTATAGGCTAATTTTAAAGATAACTTTGTTGGAATCAGATCTCAAATGCTTAAGTTGGTCAAGATGGCCTTTGGAACATTGTAATTGATTTGTTACTGGTCAAAAGTGACCAACTCACTCCAAACGTTTTAAACCAAGATGGTCTACCTGGTTGACCTCGCCAGTCTGATCAACCATCTAAACCAGGTTGAAGCAACTCATGTAAAACCACTCAGATTAAATATTTGAGGTGTATATTATGTTAAAGATTTTGTTAAATTCACAGACACATTCAGATTCTGTCTTCAAATGATCTTGATTTTATTTTTGTTTATTTTTATTTTTTAATAAATGTATCATTTTTTGCACCTTATTTATTTCATGTATTATTTTTTTAATTCAATCATTTACATACATTTTTTATCTCATGATGGGTGGTAATTAGGTGGAAGCTTGTTTCCGCCACTGAATAAAAACATAATTGCGACCTTTTTATCTCACAATTCGGACTTTTTTTCTCACAACTGCGAGTTTGCATCTCGCAATTGACCCTTCACAAACAGTTTGATTGACAGGCGATCTGACCAATCATAACCCTTTGCAAGATATAAACACACAATTGCGAGAAATAAAGTCAGAATTGCGCAAATGTGAGGAAAAAAAAAAGAATTGTGAGATAAAAAGTCGCAATTACCCTTTTTTTATTTTTTATGCAGTGGCGGAAACAAGCTTCCATGTAATTATACAGTATTAATGAACATTACTCTTGTTTGCTGTGTTAGAACATCATTATAGCTGGAAGTGCCATTCTTGACCCAGTCAACAAGGAGCACTGGGAAAAGATACAGCACTCTGATGGTGGGACGGCACATCTGCTGCGCTACTTTGAAGAGTACGCCAACACTCTGGTACAGAACGTGAGGAAGACCTACCTGAGGCCCTTCACCATCATCACTGACAACATGAGTTAGTATTGCGTTCTCCAATCCTGTAGCATCTGCTCTGCTCAATCTCGAGTGTTCAGTGTAAAAATATTTACCATTTTTCTTCACATTCAAGTTGTCGCATTGGATTTTCTGGACTCCACTGCGAACCAAGACAAGATTCCTCGATTTCAGGAGGCTAAGGAGGTGTTCTCAAAAGAGCTGGAGTCATCTGTCCTGTTCCCAAATTTGCTTACCGTGCAGAAAAAGAGCAAAGGTTCTTACTTTGAAACGTGTCTTTATATTGTCAGTAATATTCATGTAAATGTGCTGTGTTTCAAACTTAATTCTAAACTTAACTATGTTGTGTTACTCTATAGATGCTTTTACCACAGAGCCTCCAGCCCAGATTGCACCAACTGAGTCTTTCATCAGCATGGATGGATCAGATATTGTTCATCTAACACCTTCTATTAAGAAAAGACGCCATGCAGAACAACCCGATCCACCCACTGTTGTATTGGTGATGATCTACAGGTCTCTGGGTCAGCTCCTTCCGGAGAGTTACGATCCGGACCGCCGCAGCCTCAGGTAGAACTTCAGCCTGGGGTTTTACATACAAACCCATTTCTTTGACCAGGAATTGCTGTGCTATAAGTTCATAAATCTTAAAAAAAAAAATTAAATGCTCATCGATACATTAGCTGATAATTATTTTCATTCTCATAAATAGCCGATATTAAAATTCTGTACTTTCTGCACTAAAACCTAAAATCAGTCATTTTAAATGCTACAAGTGAATTTAGACATTATAATGTACAGTATGAAAAAAGGACGTTCATTTTGAGATTTGCTTAAGATCTCTTTCAGCAGTGTTATGAAATTATTATTGTTTTCGAGATTAACTTTAAGTGAGTGTTAAATAATAGCAAATTTATGTGCATAAACAGTCAAATATCAAATATGTATGAAAGCCCGTTTCCACCACATAAGAAAAAAACATACAGTAATTATGGCATAAACAGTCACATTTAAAAGGTAAAAAGTTGTAATTATGAGACACTAATTCATAAGATAACAAAGTCAAAATTTTGAGATTGAAAGTCAAAAGTGACTGTCAAAATTTTGAGATTAGAAATAAGTTAAAAGGTGAAATTTATAAGATTATAGTTGAAATTATGACATACTTAGACATAGTTATGAGATAAAAAGAATGACAAGTCGAAATTGAGAAAAAAAAAATCTAAATGAGATATTCTTATGTCATAATTTCAACATTTTATCTCAAAATTATTTCTTAAAGTAGTATATCAAAAATTAGACTTATTTCATAATTATGATTTACAAACAGATTGTTTTTCTTATGTACTAGAAATGAGTTTCCATAAATAATAAATACCAGCCAATACAGATTTTATAAAAAAGAAAAATCAATGGTACCAAAATATTGTTTATACTTATTGACAGTATAAAATCTCAAATCTATCTCAAATTCTTAGAAACTGAAAGTGTTTGATATATATTTCTTGTTGTAAATATTTCTGGTGCTCTACACATCCCCAGACTGCCCACGCGTCCTGTCATCAACACACCTGTAGTGAGTGTGGTGGTCCACAGGGACGGAGAAGCCCTCCCAACACCCCTCCAAAGACCCATCACCCTGAACTTCAGGCTCCTGGAGACCCACGAGAGGACCAAACCTGTGTGTGTCTACTGGAACCACTCCATCCCGTGAGTCCTTAATGAATTAATAAATGAATACAATATGTTATGAAAACTCTGCTTATGCTGTCATTGCAGAATGCTTGATATTTGTTATTTTGTATTTGTGTGTGCCTGTTATTTGTTAGGGTTGCTAGTGGAGGCGCCTGGTCTTCTAAAGGCTGTGAGCTGGTCTTCAGGAACTCGACTCACATCAGCTGCCAGTGCAACCACATGACCAGTTTTGCTGTCCTCATGGACATCTCCAAACGAGAGGTAGGACACAGCCAGCTATTTTGGTTTATGTGGAATTTTGCTCGGATACAGCCAGCTAACTAGTTTTTGAACGCTGACATCTCGTCCCTAGCATGGTGATGTTCTTCCTCTAAAAGTGGTGACCTATACCACAGTGTCCGCCTCTCTGGTGGCCCTCCTCATCACCTTCCTCCTGCTGGCCATTCTTCGCAAGCTGCGCTCCAACTTACACAGCATACACAAGAACCTGGTGGCTGCCATCTTCCTCTCTGAGCTCATCTTCCTCACTGGCATTAATCAGACCGACAGTCCGGTGAGCAGCAGGCAGTTTTTAGATTGTAATATCAATAACGTAATTTATTTTAATTGTATATGTCTGTGAGATACTAAACCTGTTTCTTGTCTGATTTGTAGTTTGTATGTACAGTTGTGGCCATTCTGCTGCATTATTCATACATGTGCGCATTTGCCTGGATGTTTGTGGAGGGGCTGCACATCTATCGCATGCTGACCGAGATGCGTAACATTAACCAGGGCCACATGCGCTTCTACTACGCCATTGGTTGGGGGATTCCTGCTGTTATCACTGGTATGATCCTCAGGTGCCCATTAAAAATGTTTAGTATATGAAAGGCCTCAACATTTTGTTTTGAAGTTCATTTGGACGATTCAAGTGTTAAAGGTGCAGTAAGCGATTTCTGAGAAACGCTGTTGAAAGTGGATCTAACCGAGCAGCACAACACACTTGTGGCCAATCAGCAGTAGGGGACGTGTCCACTCATGATGGGGGAGGAGTGAGAGTGAGCCAATCAGCAGTGGGGACGTGTCCACTCAGAGAGGAGAGAGAGTGAGCCAATCAGCAGTAGGGGACGTGTCCACTCATGGTGGGGGAGGAGTGAGAGTGAGCCAATCTGCTGTGGGGGCGTGTCCACTCAGAGAGGAGAGAGAGTGAGCCAATCCGCAGTAGGGGGCGTGTTCACTCATGATGGGGTAGGAGAGAGAGTGAGCCAATCAGCAGTGGGGGCGTGTTCACTTAGAGAGGAGAGTGAGCCAATCAGCAGTAGGAGACTTCTCCACTCAGAGAGGAGAGAGAGTGGGCCAATCAGCAGTAGGGGACGTGTCCACTCAGAGAGGAGAGAGAGTGAGCCAATCAGCAGTAGGGGGTGTGTCCACTCATGATGGGGGAGGAGCGAGAGTGAGCCAATCAGCAGTAGGGGGGCGTATTCATTCATGATGGGAGAAGAGAGAGAGTGAGCGAGAGGGAAATTTGAAGAAGGACTGTAGAAAGAGAGATGGCTGAAAGACATTAGAAAAAATTAGAAAAAAAAAGGTCAGGGGAATATTACTGGAGAAAGAAGGGCTATGATCAGGCAAGTGCTTTAGGACCCGTGTTAATATAAGCAAAGCTTTCTAGTGCTGGAGAGACCTGAAGGCCTGAAAACCTTTGTATCTGCTCCATATGTGAGTAACATTGGTTTTGCTGTTTCACAGAACCAAGTTATGCTGTTGTTGTGATGTAAGCTATAGTAATAGGACAGTTTTGAGGGTCATTGTTTGTGTGGAGCTGGTGTGCTGCTGGTCACTAACAACCAACTCTTGCTTGTATAGAGTCTTGTGTGCTGTATCTTCAGTTTCATTCCTTTTCGCAAAGCATTATTTTGCGTCGCTTCAGCTGTGATAAAGAGACATCCATTTTTGCATTCTGTGTTTGTACATTTTGGGGGCGGAGCAATGAAGAGAGGGATGTTTGTTTGGGTTGATTTCAAATGTCAAGTGTTTCTCAGAAATCTCTTTCTGCACCTTTAAATAGAGGGGTCAGACCTACTAAACCTCCTGTAATTCGCATCTTGATTGTACACTTTAGCTGATTATTTTTCTCTATTCAGGTCTGGCTGTGGGTTTGGATCCTCAGGGTTATGGAAACCCAGACTTCTGCTGGCTTTCTGTCAACGACACTCTTATCTGGAGTATCACAGGACCAATCTCCACAGTAGTGCTGGTCAGTTTATTCTTAATCTTTTCTTTCCTTTTCTTCTCCAAACTGAAGCGTTTGTTTTTGACTAAATAATGACAAACAAATCTCTTTTTAATAGATAAATATTATCCTAATTGTGCTGGCAGCCAAAGCCTCATTTGGACGCCGTCAGCGCACAGAAAAGTCAGGAGCAATGTAAGTTCAATGAGAGTTTGGGCAACCTGAACAATATTGAAATACAGAAGATCTGAAGCAGGTAAAAGCCAATCTTTGCTCTTGTACAGCTCTGCTCTCCGAGTGGCCTTCCTCCTGCTGTTGCTCATCAGCGCCACCTGGCTGCTGGGTCTAATGGCAGTCAACAGTGATGTGCTCTCCTTCCACTACCTTTTTGCCATCCTCAGCTGCCTACAGGTATGGTGATGTGAATAAAGTGCACTGTTTACCAGAGCAGTGGGACTTGTCAAATGCTTTAGAATGGCTCTGTCACATCATTCAGAGCCAAGGTAAAGTAATCAATGCTGTATTGATACAATTGTCAGCATGTAAAGTAATTAAATCATAATAATATAATGAAATTAACATACATATTACAAAAGTATCAAATTAAAAAAAATATATATATTATTATTATTATTATTGCGGTTGTTTTTGCTAATAAAATTAACGATACAGAAATAAGAGAGAAGTGAAAAAAGTCATATGGAAAATGTGAGGTAAAATGAAAGAAAAATATGAGATAAAATTATAATAAAAATAAAAAAGTAAACTGAAATACAATTAAGTCAAGTTAAATAAAATAAAATCGAGCATTAATGACACGATTGTCAGTGTATAATTAAATTAGATTTTTGTTATTCTTGCTAATAAGATAAACAAGGCAGAAATAAAAATAAAAAGATGAGGTGAAACTAATAATAAAAATATTCAAATTTAAATTCGAATACAATAGAATGGGAATGAAATAATAAAATATGATTTATAAAAACATAGAATTTGATTGCTTTCTTAAACCATCAGGCATTGTTGTGTATTATGACAAATTTGTATTTATGTAATTATTCATTAATTACTTTTTCATTCCAGGGCATTTGCATCTTCTTTTTCCACTGTATTCTCAATAAAGACGTAAGGAGGAACCTGAAAAGTGTCTTTACAGGGAAGAAAGTACCAGCCGAAGATCCCAGTACAACACGGGCTACTTTACTCACAGTGAGTTTAGATTTTACATTAAAAATGTAAAAATTCACATACAGGTACAATTTATTTAGCGATGAAATGTTAACAGTGAATCTCTTCTGTCATTCCAGCGTTCTCTGAATGGCGAGGCCTACGTGGAGGACGGCGGTCTATACCGGACCACCATTGGAGAGTCCAGTGTCTCTCTAGAGAGCTCTGTCAGATCAGGCAGGAGTCACAGCAGCAGCTACCTCGTGTCCACACTCAGGTGATACACCACAAGTCAATCATCCTACGAGTTATTAGGTAACACCTTACAATAAGGTTCCATTTGTTAACTACATTAGTTAACATTTCATTTGAAATACTTGTGTGAAAGATCTCCACACCTACTCCTCAAGCCCAAGAATGAGGTTAAGGAAGAGGTGTTGAAACATGAATCATGTATCCTTTGAACTTCTCTCATATATGAGTCAGGTTTCTGCAATATGCTGTTAATATATCAGGAATTATGAACTCGAATGAACTCATTGAAGTATTTCCCTGCAGCTGTGCTGGCAGCTGTTTCACCAACCTTTTTGCACCAATTATTACATGTTATATTGTGCGTAAACGTCTCAAAGGAGCATTCGGTTTTTAGGTCGCTCCACTGAATATTTTAGATGAGACTAAGTACATTATGACTATAAATGGTGCCACTTTATCCATATTTATGACTTTATTTTTATTTTTTTTTTACCTTAAGCACTGACAGAGCCCTTCAATATTATCAAAGCTGTCCTAATTCACAGCACAGTGTCATGTGTTACACGGATCACATATTGGATCTAATGTTTATTGATTCATGTGTTTGATCTCTCAGACACACATTCTACTTAATTACAAAGTGCACCGGTAAAGCGTATGACATTTTCAGGGAACATTTTATTAAATAGTGAATGGAAAAAATCGGGGTTGTCATATTTGTTATATTGCTATATTGGCAGCTGCTGCATTTGAGAAGATTTCACTATCAACTTACTGTCATTAAATAACTTTAGCGTGACTCCACTTAATGTAATGAAACAAATTCACAATATTTAATACACAGTTTTAATGTTGTTTTCACACAGGGAGAAGAAACACAGCACATCGTCTAATGGTGGAAAAGTGGGACACGATGAAGGGGAGTCATCACTCTTTTTCCACAAGAGTAAAAAGGCAGAAGGTGAGGGAAAATACACTTTAAAAAACAAAGTGCACAGAAATAACACTAAGACTTCATTGTTAAGACCATTGAAGGGTGAAGCTCTTCTGTTTGAGCATCAGCAAAAAAGCAATGATTTATGGGTAAACTAGTGCACTTCTGTGATCTGATTCTATACAGACTCAGATTCGGACAGTGAGCTCTCAGTGGACGAACACAGCAGCTCCTATGCTTCCTCTCACTCCTCGGACAGTGAAGATGAGGCCAGGCACTCCAAGACCAAATGGAATAACGAGAGAACGCCCGTCCACAGCACTCCTAAAGGTGCCTGCGGTCTCTTCTGTGACCTCTCTGACCTGCCCATTTACATGGTTTACTCAAGCAAACATTAACAAAATGATACCTAGTTATCAGTAACCAGAAGATATTCATTCCTGACATAAAATATCTAAATGGGTGTTAGATAACTGTACACATGTTGTTCTGCAGTTGATGCAGGTCATGGGAAGCCATACAGGCCTAAAGAGCCGCCCACCGCCAGTGAAAGTGAGGATACGGGTGGTTTAGAGAAACTGCGGGTGGAAACAAAAGTGAATGTGGAACTTCATCAAGGGAATAAAGTAAACCAAAATGGAGATGTGTCTCAAAGTGAGAGTCCACCCAGTCAACCAAACAGCAACCAGCTACCCAGAAGAGGTGAGCACCAACACATGAATACATATATGTTATATTCATTTATATTTTTCATTACTTTAAAAGAAGAGAATTAAACAATTTCATCATTGCATGCATAATAATTTTTTTTAATTATAAAATAATATTTAATTGATAATTGGCAGCTTATAATAGTTATTTATTATATATATATATATATATATATATATTTATTTATTTCTTATTTATTTATTTTTTTTAAAGAAAATAATAGTTTTATTCAGCATATATATGTATATATATATATATATATATATATATATATATATATATAATTTAAAATAGTTGTGCCTATATATGAATGTCATTACAAAACTGAAATATCTCTTAAAAATCTTATATTATATTACTGTTTTTTTTTTTTAGGCATTTTAAAGAATAAAATCACATATCCACCCCCACTGACGGACAAGAACATGAAGAACCGCTTGAGGGAGAAGCTCAGTGACTACAACCCACCCCAGATCCCCTGTAAGACTCCGTCGGTGGGGTCAAACGAGGGCGTTCGCTCAGGAACCGAGGCCAACAGCATCGTCATCAAACCACCTCCATTACCGCCCAAACCTGCGCTCAACGGGATCACTGTGGAGCTCAACACGAACCCCGTCACCCTGGCGGACGAAGACTTTGATTCCGAGTGAGTTGGATGTCAAATGCTGATCATTCAAATTGATTTGGTCACATTCTGAATATAACACCTTTCTGTATTTCTCTTGTTAGTGGCAGCAATGAAACTTCGATCTGAGTGTTCAGCGTGAAGGATGTTAAATGAACTGGAAGGGGTTTGAAGAATCAGTGTCTGTCTCCCTACGACAACATGGTCCTGCTCTGAACTTGGTTTTAATATTTCTAAAGGTTCTTTTAGTACAAATGGAGTCTGGGTGCTCGCTATCCCAGCATTCCAAAGCACTACGTTGCCCAAGTTCTGCTGGACAAGGACAGAAAATCTTTCTGCCATCGAAATGGATAAAGTTGATCTAGTGCTACAAAAAGAAAGACTTTGATATTAACAAGCATTTGTACAGTATATTCCAGAATTCATAAGTCATGAAACAGATGACTTATGATGTGTAAGTAATGTTTATAGTTACATTTTGTATTTTAGATGTGTAATAGGGTTATTTGTAAAATTGTAAATTAGGGTTTGTGATTGTGATGCCAATACTGAATATTTATGTTTATGACTTTTTGTTTACTGTGGTATTTTTACAGCACTGTTTTAAATGTTTATATTGTGCTTTTTTATATATATACATATATTGTGCATTTTAAGAACTAGCGGTTGTAGCTTAATTTGTACATTTGTTAAAGTATTCTTTTTCCCCCAGTCATGTTTCATATGAATTATTAGTATGAAAGTGTCCATCACACACATTGTCTGTTATTGGCTTCTGTATTGGGTTCGATGGGCAGTTGTATTTTTACAGTGATTACCTCTGACAGTATTTTACAGCTTATGTTCAGCATGTCTTAATGTGTCTGCCAGTGCTGGACATAGAAAAACAGTGTTTTGTTACATTTGCTCTGCATCTAAATTACCAACAGAGAATCAAAGGATTCCTAAAGTGCCTGTCGACTATTTTATAGCTCTGCCAAACCTCTTGTGTAAATAATATATAGACTGAGAAATTCAGGGAGTAGTTTTATAGTGTTTACTCATGTTAAAGTGATGTCAGGTCAGTATGTAATCTGTAATAGTTTAGAAGCATTTATTGATCAGTAAGTCCTTAAGTGAACACACATTATAACACGAAATAGATTAAATGTGTATCCATGAAATACCTCCATTACTTGTCAAAGCTCGTAGACATTATACCAGCATGTAAAATAAGGTATTTATATTTGTACTATTCGCACTGATAATACATTTCAATATTGTAAATAAATGAATCTAAAAGATTTAATTAATCTTTTTCTTTTTTATTTTGCTATTATGACATTTCCTTCAATTTCCACTACAGTTCAAAATTTGGTTCAGTATTTTTTTTTTAAGAAATTATTACTTTTATTCAGCAAATAGGAATTAAATTGATCGAAAGTGACAGTAAAGACATTTATAATGCTCCAAAAGATTTCTATTCCAAATAAACTTTTTAATCTCCATAGAATCCTCAAAAAATTATCAATTTTCACAAAAATATTAAGCAGCGCATTTTTCAATACTGATAATAATTTTAAAAAAATGTTTGCGTAGCAAATCAGCATATTAAAATGATTAGACTTAAATTACCCTTTAAATATATTCGAAAAGTTCTCCCAAAGTTTAAAGTTAAATTCATTTAATAATATTTCACAATTTTACTGTTTACAAATGGCACCACCTCCAAAAAAGACAATAATTCTCATTAAACTATTTGGCAGTTTTGCTAGTATTGTAATAAAGACTAAAATAAACAAGTTATATATAAAACATGTACAAAACGCATCCCACTTAGAAAGAAAATGTGAAATAAAAATGGGTTATTGGCGCCAAAGTTCGGCTATTCAAATGTAAACACATTGAACTGTCGTTGCGCGCCACCTAGTGGACACACAAACCAGGGCTCAAGGATAACCGCAGTGAAAACACCCCAAAAACGAGTCAAACCAGACCTGTTACATATCTGTCTAGAATTAAAGCGAATATTCACGTCAAAACAAGTCCACTTAAAAAAAATAAAAATAAATACACCCTCGCGTTTGTATCCACCCTCGTATTCGTATATGACGCATAAACTTTAAGCATGGATTGACAAGAGTTATGGGATTAATGTCCACCTCACTTGTAGAGACACACAAGGCCCTCCGTTGTTGCCCTATTTAAATATTTTAAACACACACACTAATTCAAGCACGCTGACTTCATTCACGAAGAATAACATATTTGAGTGTGCTTTTCGCCTGATAAGAGACAACTGTCCGCTATCGGCCCCTTTAAGAGCGCCTCTCGCTGTCATTGACGAAATTTCCTGGTGTGAAGTGAGTCTCGCTGGATATCAACAACAGATTGGAACAGAGTACAAATGATGGTTTGCTGTTCGCATGCGATTCTGATCTGCAGCAACGCTGGAAATAACATCTGACAGCTAGGGGAGTCACATCCGTAGATCAATGTGTCTGCTCGGGCATTTTACGCCGGATTTCTCCTCGAGCTGCTAGCAGGTGGCGAGGGAGCGGGGCGAAGCTCAAATATCCACGCCTTCCTGTTAATGAAACTTAATTACGAATTCCGTGCAAGGTGGGTGAAAAAAAACTTTCTACCCCTTTCTGTTTGTTAATCCCGCGGCGGGCGGGGCACGTGTTACAATGTTTCAGACTGAAGAAGCTTTTGTTCCGTTGTTGCGTTCGAATTCGAATCCTCAAACTCATTACAGCGCGCGCGACTCGCGAGCGAACGTGCCACATTGTTTAGTTTTGTGCAGCTGCAGCATCTTTTCTGGAATATGTTTCATTTCACGGGTTTCATTAACAGCTCGTGTGGCTTAATGTGACAACCATGCCGTACAGTCGAGAGGAGGTAAGAAATCGCTTGTAAATATTGAAAGCCGCCATTCTTCACCGCATCGATTTCTAAGATGTTTCGTAGTGACGAGAGGCTTTTTAGGTCAAGGCATTAATCGGCAATCTATTGATGGCGCAACTGTGTCAACCCTCGATGTTTTATTGATGAGATCCAACTTGAACCACACGGTGAGGGGATGAAGATGCTAAACCCTGGAGCGGAATGCTTGTGTTAACAAGATGCTTGTTTATTATTTTACTTTAGATTGCAATGCATGAGGAATAATGTAAAAGGGCGCTAAACACTGCTGACTGACACGGTAATAGACTGCGGAGGCAATGACAATAGGGGCGGATGATGTTAGGAGAGAGAGAGAGAGAGAGAGAGAGAGAGAGAGAGTATGGGGGAATGAGACTCTTCCACCGTGCCAGTATCGGAGGATGTAAAGGGAGCACGGAGGAGCAGCCTGGCCGCTGAACTCATCGTCAGAGCCGGGAGAGTGAAAGGGGAGTCGCCCAGTGGCGTCAGTACAGAGAAAATAGTTTTGGTTGTCATGGTGCTTACCCATGATGTAATTTGTAAGGGATGTTAATATAGAATTTCAATAGAATGGCGTTTTGGATAGAATAAAAGGGATAGAACGTTGTTTTGTTTTTGTTTTTTGTAAAGCATTTCATGTTAATTGTGCATTCCTAGCTAACAGGGAACTCTATCTTGTCGTTTTCAGAAAACTTATTTGGAATATTTTTTCTGAAACATTTTAGTTTGACTTTTGTCTAAACCTTAAAGTATGCTTTGACGCAAAAAAAGTTGATTTTTTTTTTTATTATTATTGTTATCGATAAAAAAAAGACTTCACTTCATTACTGGATGAGTCAGCATTTTTGAGCGAATCTCTTTAACGTCACTTGTCGCCACCTACTGGTGTAACGATGTAATTGATACAAGCTTTAGTTGAAGCGTCATTACTTTCAAAAGGTGTGTTTTAATCGCTACCATAGACATCAGTGTTTATAGCTGAACTATAAACTTTTATCCCTGTGCTTTTGAACAAATCTCTTGAATGAAAAATTTAATGACAGACATTTAAGTTGGGCTACTTGTGGCCTCCTTCTGGTATAATGTTGTAATTGATACAGTCTTTATTTGAAGTGTTGTTACTTTCAGGTGATGACTGCTTACATCTGAACTATAAACTTTTATCCCAGTAATTCTGTGATAATTTGAATGTATGTAACAGAAATAATGATACCATGTCATTGAAAAGACCATTTGTGAAACCGCTTCATACATGACAACTGCTCTCTCTGGGTCAGCAGCAGCACCAACGCAGATTTCAGTCGCTTGAATGCACGAATCGAGAAATGATTCTGATATTTTCCATATGTATTTTCCACGATTCTCTCTCTAATCGATTCTGAGCTTAGTTTACAAACAGCCATGCTCTGCTCCCTTCCAATTCCTTACACGCACCACTTGAACCTTCTAGAAAATAATCATCCATTAAGTTCGGAAAGGTTTACGCAAAATGTAAGGGTGTTTGCAGTGGCCTGGTGACGTTAATCTTGTGTCATGAAAGCATTCTGAGGCTCAGCTGAACGCATGAGCGCTCTTCTTCATGAGCATTTGAGCATTCGCTATCTGTGTGTGTGTGTATATATATATATATAATATATATATATATATATATATAATATATATATATATATATATATATATATATATATATATATATTGTTGAAAGAGGAAATATACAAATGAGCTGGTAACGCAAGTGTTTTGGATATTAATTGTAAGTTAGTAATTGGTAAATTAAAGCTATAATAACTACTAAATGGTGTTATAGGTGGTTTAGGGATAGTTCACCCAAAAATGAAAATTCTGTCATCATTTACATACACTCATGTCATTCCAAACTTGTGCGATTTTTCTTTTTTTCTTTTGTGAAACAAAATAAGATGATTTTTGAAATGTGTTCGTGTCCAAACCGTTTTAATGTGCTTTGATGTCTATTGTATGGAACAAAAAGACATTTCTCAAAATATCTTTTATGTTCCACAGAAGAAACAAGGTCAGAACGTTTTAGAATAATTTTTGGGTGAACAATCCCTTCAAACAGACTTTCCCGCACCTAAAATTGATTGTAGCTTGATTGTTAGTGGAGTTCCACCCAAAATTTGTCTTAGGCACTTAAAGTTTCGCTAGTGAAGGAGTGTTTGTTGTGCAGACTAGTGAGTAGTGGGAAAGTTAAAGTCATGCTCCACCCTGAACAAATCAAACTTGCTCAACTGCTTCCATGATTTACTCTCCAACATGTGTTTCACTTCTGGAAAAGGTGCCATTGTGTGAAATGTTTCTTGAAAAAACTTTCCTAGGTCATTTCATCATGCGTCTGAGGGGGACAACAGAAACCGTTAGTTCAACCAAAACTGAACTTGCTCATTAATTACTCACCCTCATGTTGTTCTAAACCGGTAAGAGCCTCGTTCATCTTTAGAACACAAATTAATTTATTTTTAATTGGTTGCACTTTAATTTACTGTACATGCACTTACGTGTACTGCCAGTGTACTTAAAAGTACTGGGTAATATAAGGTAACTACATTAGTTAGGGGAAGGTTCAGGGTCAGTACATGGTTATTACACAGTTATTCCAATTACTATAAGTACACAGTATGTATATAAAGTGCTACCTTTTAATTAAATTTGAGTTTTCTGTCCCTCTATTGACGGCCTACACAACTACCACTTTCAAGCCCCAGAAAAGTAGTAAAGACATCATAAAAGTAATCGATGTGACTACAGTGATTTAAACTCAATTTTATGAAGTGACTTGACAGCTTTGTTTGCACAAAAATAAAAACATAATTTACTTCATTTACAAAATATGAATCTCAAATACGTGTTCACTCAACATCTGCTCTCGCATCAACACAACATGCATCTTTGTGGTGCTCTCATCAATGCAGATTGGAGATTAACATGTTGTAAATAAAGTGGTATGTTTTTGCCCTAAAATGGGGGTGGATTTCTTTTATGATGTCTTTACTACCTTTCTGGGGCTTGAAAGTGGCGGTTGTGTAGGATGTCAATGCAGGGACAGAAATTTCTGATTTCATTAAAAAGATCTTCATTTGTGTTCTGAAGATGAGACACATTCATGACACATTTAAAGACAGAATTTTCATTTTTGAGAGAACTATCCCTTTAAAGGGAGAGTTAAAGAGCCCCAAAATTGTGGAAATCAAAAACAAGATATTTAATAAAAACTTGGAATAAATAAGTGATAAAATACATTTCTTTCAAAGATTTAGCTAAGAATCACTCAACCATGATTGAAATTAAATAGGGAATGATTACGGGTCATTTTAGACCCATGTTGCGCATTAGAAGGGGTTTGCTTAGCTTGCGCATAAAAGGGTTAAATAAGTTTTAAGTAAAATTACTAAAACTACAACTGAAGTAAACCTAAATTAAAGCTAATTGAACCTTCGCAAAGACGCGCCCCCTTTAGTTACTGTTGCTTTGTCCGACAAACCATGCGCTCTCAAGATAAAGAAAGATGGCAGCGTGGCATTGGTAAAATCTCTGTTAGTCTATTAGTAAAAGCAGTCTTTGTTTTGTTGTTGGTGTTTGTTTGTTTGCCCCAAAGTTTGTATGACTAACTCAAGAAGTATCTTATCTTAAGAACGTTTAGATTTTGGTTCTTAACTAACTTTTAACTTAGCTAACTTTTGGTGTTTTAATTTTTAAACCCTTTATGTGACCCTAAATATTTAAAGAGTATTCTCTGAAGAACAAATTATATTGAAATTATAAATGTATCATTTCCTCTATCGAAACAATTGCTTTGAACACATGGAAAAAAAGTCATTTTTTCCAGGTGTAATTTTTAGGTAAAGTGTTCCTTTAAAGACATTATGTTCTTATAAACATAAGAGAGAAAAGGAAGTTTTACTTTAGGCCTGGTTTAGTACTCATTCACGCAAGCAAAACTTTTTTATTACAAGAGGCTGTGGTTTTGATATTTAACACCCTGTCGTAATTTCTTATAAAATGCTCTGTTCTAATGAATTTAAACATTATAAATCTGACAGATGTAGACATGAGTGATAACCCATCCGCAGATATTTCCGTTTCCCCCACGAGAGCTGCATGAAACGTCTGCTTGTTGTCAAAAAAAAGTCCCTTTCTAATTCACAGGAAGCCAAATTCAGTCTGCTTAAAAACAAGACGGCTGGTGTTAAACCTGTCATTATCATGTACAGCATGTTGTCTGAGCTCTGGAAGTGAAATTAGAACTCGTTTTGAGTGTCTAGGCACGCATACGGCCACTTTGTTCCCAGGCCTGCTTTGTTTGCTGTAAGGTCAACTAACTGGAGGGAATGCAGAGTTTGGAACACCAATAGCATTATTTTGTGCCCCACTGTGGGTCTTTGGTTCCTGGAGAGTTTTTTTTTTTTATTTGTGTGTGTGTGTGTGTGTGTGTTTAATCCAGTCACATGTTGCAAAGCTGCGTTTTCTACTCAGGGAATTTTTGTACTGTAGATGAGATGCACAAAGACGTTTAAAACATTGCCTGAGGAAGAGCACAATAGTTCATGACCTGCTTTCTTCTGTGAGTTTGACTGCCGAATGTCCTGTTTCCATTAGGAAGCAATTGGGACATATTATGATTAAAGATCAGAAATGAGTGTTATGTCATTATTTACTTGCCCTCATGTCGTTCTAAACCTGTATGACTTGATTTCTTCGGTGGAACACAAAAGTAAACATTTTGAAAAGTGGTTTTGGGTGTTTTTTCTATACAGTTATAATAAATGGCAAGAGTGATGCTTTCAAGTTTTGAAAAGGATGCAAAAGCCCCATAAATGATCATAAGTATCTTTTAAAATGCTTTATTTTGAGGCCACATGGTAGCTTTGTGTGAGAAACTGTGCTGTTATTAACTAAAACAATTAAAAAAATATATTCTGTAATAAATAATAACTTGACTTAAAACTTAATTATATTAGTTAACATGAACTAGTAATGAACTGCACTTCTAGAGCATTCTTTAATCTTTGTTAAGGTTATTTTCAACATTTACTAATTCATCATTAAAATCTTGTTACCATTAGTTAATGCACTGTGAACTAACATGGACAAAGAATGAACAACTCTATATTCATTAACTAACGTTAACGAAGATTAGTAAAGACAGTAACAAATGGGTTACTCATGGTTAGTTCATGTTAGTTAATACATTAACTAACGTTTAACTAATGAATCTTATTGTAAAGTGTTGGCAATAAATTTATCATTTTTTAGCTTATAAAATAACTAATTATAAGTAGAACTATTCTCAAAAAACAAATACAAAAGTATAACAAAATTACTAAAACCTAAAATGAAAATTGAAAATAAGAAAACTAATTCAAAATATGAATAAATATTATAAGTAATTCTAAAATCACACTGGGAGAGAATATTATTGTTATAAAGCACTGCACCTATATTAAAATTCTGGACTAATGCCAATAAGCCACTAATTTTCTTCATTTTATTTCTAATAGCTGAAAAGAATTCATTCGGATTTGTAACCGCATGGAGGTGAGTAACTTTTACTCATCACTTTTAGATGGACTTTAAATGTCTGGTTTTCCTCACACTTCAAACCTCTAGAATCAGAGCTGGACAAGGGTCTCACTACGGGCCAAAACAACTGTGAGGATCACGGGGCCTCTACCTCTGACCCACATACTGTACAGAACAGGGTGCAGCGCCACGCTAGTCCGACATCAGCTGATCTCTTTGAGATTGTAGCATTTTCTCAAAGCTAGTTCGAGCGGCCCAGTTCACAGACCTCAATACCTAATGCAGAGAGACTATTATTGTGCAAGCAAGTGACTTGTTGGTTTTGCATTATTCCTGAGCCAAGAACGGCTGGCTTCGTCTTACTCCGCTTCTGAATTTCACTTGGACAATAAGGTGAAATATCTAAAAAACATTCTTAATGAGTTTATATATTCATGTCATGGTACTTTCCGTATTCATTATGTGCAATGAACATATGAAAAGCCAGGACTTTATCAAGATGGTATTGTGCAATTGTACATTTCTTCATCGCTGCACAGTTTGTCAACACAATGACTTAGAAGCTTATTTTGTCCCTACAGGGTTGCTGCCCGCCATGTTAAGATAAAGACACAGATCTCTGTGTTGAACATGCTAAAGCGACTGGATAAGATAAGGTTCAGAGGACCAAAGCGAGATGAGTTCCTGGACCTTGCCGAGTCCCCCAATGCATCTGACAGCGAATGTAATGACGACATCCCAGTAAAACACCGGAGCGCCATCAAAGACACAGAAGAGCAGCGAGACCCTGTAAGTGATGTTCCTTCGTTTGTGGGGATATCAAGGGAGAATCTGTCAATACTGAATACATTTTTTTTTTCTTTTTTTTTGTTAAGTGTTTTGTCTCTGTAGGAAAATGTAAAGATGCGATATGATTGTGAGTGAGCCGTTTTGAAATATAACCTCCATTTTGAAGATTTCATAACACCAGTGGTAGAAATGGCTTCTTAATCTTTAATCACTTTTAAATCACTTTTTTTTTTTTTTCCTCACTGCTGAATATTTTTGGGGTGGGGAAGGAAATTGTGTAGCACACATTTACATATCATGGCAGTTGGAAGGAAACCTTATCTCCAAAAATGCTATTTAACTGCGTTGTCAGAGTTGGTATTGTGACTTTATATATGGCCAGACATTTCCATGTGGCATTTATAATATTAACATTTTACCAAAATCAAGCACAAATGTATTTACAAAGTTTTTGACCTGAGAATTTTGGACATGCGCGTTTTGTCTGTCATTGTAACAGTTGCATCTGAGGCAGTAAGTGCATCGCATTACGTTTTCATCAACTTGCAGTCTATAAAGTTTATTGTAGTGCTCAGTTTCTTTCTGTTATTTGGCCAAAATCTCATAAGATTAAGTGCTTCACACAGGTTATTTTGAGAACCGCTGTGCTAGACTAAGACAATCTTCTCCTCAAGTACATAAAACATTAGTCTGTGTGTGTGTGTGTTTCCTGACTAAACACTATACTTATTTAAGAACCAGTTCTTTATTTACCCTTGCATTGCAAACAAGCAGAGATGGTCCGAGCTGCGTGCGGCACTTCATTCACAATAGAGGTGGGTGGAGTTATGTCAGGATTGACTGACAGTTTGAGGATCCATTTGGAGTTACGAGGTTTAGTCACAAGTTCTTTTTAATACTTTTCATTGGTTAAATATTTGCTAAACTCACAGAGAGACATAAAGGGTGATCATTAGTAAGGATTTATGAAAAAAAATAAAATGATGAAATATGGAGATAAAGCTACGATGCCACGATATTCATCTAAACGTTGCTCTCAGCAGTGTGGGTGGCATTGGGATATTCGCCAACGGTATACCACTGGTCATGTATTTCAAACTTCAAAAATGCCCTACTAATTTACTGGGGTTTATGTAGAAATGTTTTAACTGAATGTTAAACAAAGGTTCCTTTTTGTGTATTATGAACAGGTACTTGTAGAATAGCATTATTAATAATCGTAATAAAAAACATGTATTCCCTGTGACTTGTTTAGTTCCTGTTCTTTGCATTGCATGAGGAGGCAGACAGCCAAACTCCCAAAGGATCGTCAGCCAAAACATCCATTTGCTTCACTCAATTTTGTTTTTTCTGTATAAATGACGTCTTCCTGTTGTTGCAGCTGAGATTTCCCTACATCGTTCACACCCAGACTTCTAAATACTTCTAAGGCCCTAGTTTTAACAAAAATCTCAAGAGTTTCCTTGTAAAGCTGCAGTATTTTTCCCATGGCCTTTTGTTTCTGATGCTGCTCTGTGTTCAGCACTGAACTTTAATGTTTTATATGAAACTTTACAAGAAAAGAACTGATCAGAAACCACATTTTGACAATGTTATTAATGGCTTTTGTATAGGTTGGCCTTGGCCAAGCACTTTTCAAAGAAATTGCATTTGCTGCTTATAATTTGATAAGCACAGGAAACCTCACCTCTGAGATCTGCTGTATCTCTGCTAGCTCATGAGCTGGTCACCATGGTTACAGCTATCGCACTGGTGTCCGGTTGGTGACTAGAGTGGTGATTTATAGAATCCCGGTTATGCTGAACTTCTATGAGGACGATTCTGTAACGTCTTTGGCAGGCTGGAGCACAGATGTGTAAAATGTCTTGTACAGGACTCCTAATGGACACTCATTTATTAGACCGTAATGTGGTCATATTCTGTGTGTAGGGTTTCCATGTCCGCAGTTTTTCCCTACACCTAACATTATTTGTAGCTCACCTTCCATATAATAATCACAAAGAGTTTTGTGCTTTGTTAATAAGAAACCCAGTCTCCGCTTTCAAATTCTGTCCATTCAAACAATATAAATGGCATTTTGGTGCTCTTAAAGGCACATTATGTATGATTTTTTTTTTTTTTTTTATTAAAATATCCAAAATCCATTAGAACAGTGTTATGTATTCTGTTGACTTGTGTACTTGCATCTTCCCAGATGTTTCGAAGACTGTTTAATTCCAGAGAAATAAGCACTTTTAACCAAGATGGGCCGTGTCCTTGCGTCTGGCTATCAATGACATCATACTTGCTTTACCCTTGATTTTTTTTTTTTTTTTTTTTTTTTTTTTTTTTTTTTTTAAATTTTGTAAAAACCATGGAAACACCAAAGACACTAATATATTATGAGTTTTATTAGACAAGGGAACAACTGCTTGGATACGTTTATAGATAGAAAACTAATTATTGTTATATAGCTCAACACGTTGTTTTAATAGGTGACCTCTAGTGGTGAAAAATTACATATTGTGCCTTTTAAACATGATGTGACTGATCACTGTAGTGCCTCAGTTTAATCCCACGCCGAAATTTAAGACCTGTAACGCCAACAATATTCTTCTGGAGCAAATGAAGCAAGTGATTGAGGGGAGGCGGGTTTTTGTGTCAACTCACTGTCGGAGAGATGTGAGAACAAGAAAGCGCAGCTGGTATCGTGACTCTATTCTGCAGAAAATTGGATGTGTTTCAGATGTTTCAATTCTTAAACTGGGAAATTATGATGATTAAATTTTTTTTTTCTGTTTTTTTTAACCCCTTTAACCTGGAGGTGTCTTGCCTTAATTGACCTTAACAGCCATTGTTGTCATTGCACTGAGCCATCATGAACTTCTGAGCTTCTCATAATATCTCATATTGATTTTTCTCCAGGCTGGTTCAGGGACTCTCACAATGTCTGCTGCTCCCCCCATCCAGGACTACAAAATGTGTGATTCTGACCGACTCAACGAGGTCAAAGGTCACCTGGAGATAGCTTTACTGGAAAAGCACTTTCTTCGTGAGTAACCCCAAATTTTTTTTGCAGCATCCCATTTTACATGGTTATATCATACTAAATTATCATCACTGCTCCCCTGATAAACATCCAAGTCTTGCTGAATTTGCAGTTCTTTTCTGTGGGATTTCATACTTTATTATGGCCCCATAGTCATTTTTATGCCATTGTGCTTTAAGCTCTGTTCTAAAACCTTGCAAGTTGTATCGCTGCCCACTGTCTGCATAGTCAGCAGTCTTTCAAGGCAGCTGTCATGGAACTGGTTGCATCGACTCAACAAAAGTGGAGACAGTGAACAGTAATCCTTATATGGCTAAGTCAGTTAGGATTGTCCATTACTTAATTAATATTCATGAGCCAAGCTGTAATATATATTTAATAAAAATATAATAAAATGGTGCATGTATTTTTAATACAATTCTAATCTTTATGTTATCATTCAAATAATTAAATTACAATTTTATGAAAGTTTATTATAATTGTTGTAAATATTTATTCTTTTAATAAAATTTAAATACTTATAAATATAATATTAGCTTGCTTACTTGGGTAAAGCATTTAAATGTATTAAAAGGTGTGGTCCGAATTAATATTGATGAGCCGGGCTGTAAATCATATTTAATCAAAAGTATTAAAACAATATTATATACTTTTATTACAATTATAGCCTTTAATAAAATTGTAATCTTTCAATATGTATAATTTAGAATAAAGTATATTATTGTTATATTTACTCCTAATACAATGATATTTGAATATTCATTATTCTAATTAACATTTAATTTTAAATTATGTAAAAAAAAAAATGTTTGTAATCAACACTTCATTAAACACAGTTCAACTGTCTTGTTGCAGTGCATTTAGGGATTGCACACTTAAAACCACACCTATGATACCTAGATGTTTTAAAATGGGGTTTTAACTTGGATATGCAGAATTTGTTAGAAACGGCTCTTTGGGAACAAGCGATTTGTCCTCACAGGCCTCCCAGATCTGCAGTATATCTCAAGCTAAATGGGTGATGGCTCACTGTGTCTGTGGGTTTATCACCCTGAGCAGTGGAGTGAGATCATTCTCATTAGGACGGGAGCTGCCTGCACCGTTACAGCGATAAACCCTTCATGTATAATGCTGATCCCTCTCACCTGTACCTCTTTTCAATTAGAGAGACTCTCAGAGGCAGAGATTAGCCCTCCTCTGGGGTTCACACATACACACACACTCGCAAACAACAGACGTTTTCTGTAGTGGTGTCATCTTTTTCTTTATCTTTGGATTTTTCCAGCATGTTGACGCATGATAATATCTTGTTCCCCCATTCATTATATTGGCTTAAACAGAACATTGTCGTGTATTACGAGGTTTAGAGTGTTTGGTCTATTTTTAGACCCTATGTTTGTATTTAGTGTGTGTGCGTGTGTGCATGCGAATTGCCCTCAAGCACTGCAGTACTGGAAAGCAGCAAAAGGTCAGACCTGGACCGCCAAATTGTTGCTGCCCAAAATAAGCCGACTGAACTTATTAATAGTTTGTTACACAACAGAAGCCTCTCGGCTCAAAAAAAATGCAAAACCTGATGCATCACTGTCTTTGACCGAGTAACACGGCGTAAAGGTGATTTTAAAACCGCATGATGCTGCTGTGGGGTTATATGAGATAATGTCAGAGATTTGGAGGCTTTTTTGTGCCTTTTCACATCTGAACGGTCCTGTAGATTAGTGGATTATGTGTGTGTATTTATATAAACCTATATATCTATTTTTTGACCTGCTTACAATTATAATTCTAAATTACTTAAATTTATCACGCAAATATAATTGACAGGATTGACCCGTCAGAATCAAGTATTGCAGCAATACATTACATAGCAGTGTAGCACTTAACGTTTATGAGCATGAAGTTCGAAGAGCTTTTGTCCAGTTTAATTGAGTAGCATGAGTCTTGTGATGTTGGTAGATCCCAGGCGCCAGTAACAAACGGTCATAAGATCATAAGACGGATCTTCATACTTCTCATCCCTCATGTCACTGTTCTTGGATCATATGATGTGTCCTCTTTGGATGCTGCAGCTGTATCAGGTTTACAGTAGAGTTGTTCTGAGACTCCTTGCTCGGTCAAAACATGCAACGCACACATACACAATGTCAACGTGAAAGCCCTTCGTTGCTAATGTTCGGCGAAACTTTCAAACCTATACTTTCTTGATCATGTAATATTTTCATTTTTTATTTTTTTGGTTTCCTTTCCATTCAATTTTCGTGAGGAAAATGATACGTTTAACATGAGTAGTTCACATGGCTTTATGATGAGCTAGCATTGGTCCATGGTTTTGTCTAGCCTTTACCATTGTGTCCGTGGCCTTTTTTTTGGCAGAGACAGGCAGGCTGATTTTGTGAACTATGTGAAACGATGCTGTCAGTCAGAAAGGCTTTCATATGCTTAATTGCTTTAGTGTAAATGGGCCATTAGATGCTATCTTTTATTCTTGCCTTTTTTGCTCTGGCAAGTTAGCGTGAGCTGAGGCTCGCATTTTTATGTCAGTAACTCAGAAAGGGCAGTCAGACAGCACAGATTCAGTGAAGGACAGTCGGCCAAGATCCAATCTGGCAAACGCAACAAAACATGTCCTAATCAAGCCATAAAAATGCTGTTTACATTTCAAGTTCCTTTCGCATAGTTACTGCCCAAACAATGTGCTGATTGCTTATGGGTCAGTTATGCAATTACTTCGTCATTTAATTACTAACTGTAAAAAAAAAAAATCTAATTTGTTTGTATAAATTCAAATATTTTTCCTCCATTCTGGTGCTACTAGTAAATGACACCTTCAACTTGAGTGTAAAAGTAACCAAAGTACATTGTGACTGAGCAACTGCTCAATGTTTTAACACTGTTTAGTTGCACTGAGATTCTGTTACATTTCCCTGTTGACTTACAGGTTATTGGTTTAGAGTAAGTTACCATTACGTTTACAGTTAGTGCCGTTTGAGTCCAGTGTCTCATCTCAACATTGCAACAAAAATATTGTTCTAAGACTAAGTGCTTCTAGCATGGCAAGGATTAATATCTGCTTACACGATTAATTCCGCAACATTTCACTGTAACTATTGAAAGTGATGTTGAGTTTGCATACCAGAGCTTGGAAAAAAAAAAAAAGCTCAATAGCTTAAATCTAGCAAAAGTTCCCAAAAGGATTATTCATGTAAAGCTCCTAAACATTTCCTTTGCACAACATGTAAAAGGAGATTAGGATATCTGGAAGTATGCTGTGGCTTTTTCTTATTCTTTATTCTTCTTCTTATTAATTGTAATATGACTTATTTGTAATTATCATCATTTAATTGTAATTTTTGTACAACTAGATCTACATTTGCTTGCCTTCTAGATTCGTGACACACTGAACATGCTGTAAAGTGAAGAATAGTTTGTGGGATTGGATCAGGCTATAAATATTCATTTCGAACTATTGTTTTATCATTGTGAAACGGCTTGTTCAGTCCCTCTGTCCACTAGCTCCGGGTTTAGCGACGGCCCCTGGGGTCTGCACTGATCATCTGTATTCAGATGTCTTCTCTTTAGCACACCTGCCCTTGAGTCGGCGGCAGGGGGTCTTTATCGTGACAATAGCGCCTCTGTGGGAGACTCAGGAACTGCTGAATTATAGATGAAGATGGGTTTGTGTTCCAGGCAACCTTGAAGCAGGCATTGTATGCAATAAAGGGCAGGTGGAAAAACTAATCTGTCAGAGCTATTGTGCTGGTGCATGAGAGTCGAGAGGCAAAAAGTTTTCAGAATGCTGTGAAGGTGTTTGTTAGATGTTGTTACTGTGACAATGTATTTTTCCTTTTATTAGATAAAGGACTCTGCAAGAAGTTACATGTTTGTTTGATTTGAGAATCATTGAGTTCTCTGAAATTGGGGGTGAAGGTTATCATCTTCCTCTGGTTCCTCTATTGAGCGTCCAGTCTTGTGAGAGCTCTTAACATCGTGTTATCTTTGAGATTTAGGATGACTTCACTGGTCATGTGTTGGCCTGAATCTGCTCCCTCAGGATTCTGCAGAAAGCACAGTGGGTTTCAAAACAATTTGAATTCTGTCATTTGCAAAATGGTACCCTAATCTGTAACACATGTCTAGTCATTTGCTTTTTCTCATTATATATTGAAAGGGTTTTGATTAAATGTTTTCTGATTGGTGCTCTGCACTGGCTGCACTCTTTAATTTATTTTTGCTGTGCTTGGAGCCGAGTGATTTCTCTGGACACCTGTTTCTGTGATATCTGTCAGGTGTTAGGAACGTTTTCCCTTGAATAATACAAAGAAAGGTTTAAATGGAATTGTTTTTTTGTTTTTGAAATAAAGGGAATAGTTCAACTGTGTTTAAATGGTGACGATTGTATATATTCATATCTATCTTTTTGATCCTTCACCTGAGATTTGAATGTGCAGGCTTTTTCCCTCCTTTTTTTTTTTAAAAGATATTTTACCATGACCTCTATTCCAATGAATTTCCCGCACATTCGGCTCGGGAAATATAGAAGAAAATGTGTGCATGTTTCATTTTCAGCTTATTCGGGTACGTTTAGATAAACTGTTGTATTTTTTATTTTTTTTTAGATATTACATGGCTTTCTTTTTATAGAAATACTTGATTCTGGACAGTTGTATCATTCTGCTCTTAGATAAGTTTGTAGAAGGGCTCTATAAAAGCTGTTATTTTCATCTCTCATCACTTTCCTGTCTCTCTTTTCAGAATAATAATTTTAAATCAATATTTCATACTTATTTGTTTACATATTTGCTAAACTATATACAATAGTTAAGTCACCTTTATTTTTATTGGACTTTATACAATAGAAATGGTTTCAAAGCAGCTTCACAACAATAAACCGGAAAGTGGCACAACTATTATGCAAACTTTATCGAAATAAGAGATTCAAATTCTGCTGTAAGCAAGATAATAATGCCATTATTCAGTTCAGTGTTGATTCAGTTCAGTTCAACTGCTGGGTAAAGTTCATTCATTATGAAACAAGTTCTATTCAGCTATAAAGCAACTATACAGAAGACAATAGTGTCATTATTCAGCTCAGTTCAAGTTTTGTTCTTCTCAGATAGTGTCACAGCTGTCAAATCAATATTACTTAATATTAAGTGTCCCCAACTAAGCAAACCAAAGGAATTCAAAGTCCATCAGGTGACCGAAATGGAGGAGGGGGGGAACCTTGGGAGAAACCAGGCTCAGTCAGGGAAGCAGTTCTCCTCTTACCTAGATAAACATTTAGACAGTCATTATTGCAAAATCAACCTTAAGAGAGTGATACAAGATCCTGATCATGTTGTCAAGGTTTATTTTGCAACAATGACCAGCTGACTCATCTTTGTATTACTTGGATATTTTATTTCTGAACCCAAAGAGACCTCGAGCTTTCCTGAAGTCAACAACAATCTCCTCAGTCCTTCAGTCATGCAGTTGAACTGTTTTCTTTGTGTATTGCTCACAGAGGAGGAGTTGAGGAAGCTCCGAGAGGAGACAAATGTCGAGACCCTGAAGCTGGAGCTGGAGAAAGAGAAATTGAAAAGAGTCGATCTCGAGCAGAAAATGAATGAAATTCTCAGATCCAGGTATGGGAGGTGATGCTTTTCCACAGTATAGAAGTTTCCCACAACCACATTTGGCACGTCCACATTATATAACTCAATAAAAATGTTCCTTTTTAGTTATTTCTATATTTATTTGTTGTTAATACTTTCTAAACAATAAGTGTGCTTGGTCCAGACTAGAAGATTCACCACCTCCACCTCCAAAGCCACAAGTCACTTCAGTCAATGGAACAGGTAAAGCTTAGTTTATCGTATTTCTTTAGTCTTTCGCTCGATAGATCTATAGTCTTTAAGGCTGTAAAAGCGATTAATCGTGATTAATCACCTCCAAAATAAATAAAAGTTTGTATTTGTTTACATAATATTGTGTGTGTTCTGTGTATATTTAAATAAATGTATATATTTTTAATAAATTTGTTATATATTGTGTATAATTTATTGTATAAACAACGTATATTTATTTTGGAGGGATTAATTGCCTCCGAAATAAACATTTGTGTCTGTTTACGTGTGTGTGTGTGTGTACTGTGTATATTTAAATACACACGTGTATATGTTTAAGAAATGTATGTGATATATTTATATACGGTATAAATTATGCACAATAGAATAAATATTTATTCTGGAGACGATTAATCGCGATTAATCGATTTTACAGCCCTACTTTAGACCCACTTACTTGTGCAATCAAATGGAAATTTTGACCTCTCTAAAAGCAATACTTCATGATATTCGCTTTTGCCTGTTGTTCTTTTGACCCTAAGGGCGTATTCATTGGATGGTGCGCGTGTAACACCACATGTGCGAGTGACTTGAGTGCTTGAAAACGAAGTCCACTACAAAACGCACAACACACCGAATGTGTCTTTCCGCATTAACAGCCAAATGAGTATACTTCAAAAGGCAGCAGAATGCAGAAAATGAAGTATAATCAGGCCTAAAGTGACCCTACAATAAGACATATTACGGAGTAACAAAAACGATATACATTTTATTGTAATCTGAGATATTGTGCACAAAAATTCAGCCTGTATTGGTGAATGCGTAATAATGAATGGTCCAAAACATGATTACATGCAGTCCACATCTAAATAAAATATGATATTGTGTTTTATCTGGTTTTGAGAATGACACATTTGGCTTTACTCTTGCTATTTGTGTTCTCATATGGAGATGGTTTGGATGGGCGTTGTGTAACTACTAGCTACGGGCACATAGTCCTTCATTTAGAATAATCCGGATTCATCAGCATTAGAACGAGAAGAATAAATTGAATTGCATACCCACCTGTTCTGCCTGAAACTTTGTGTGGCAATTTTGTTCTGTGCGCTTAACACTTTATTAGTGAATGAGAACCAGTGCCCTTATTTTAAAATTAATTTGAGGAACATTATCCATCGCTTCAGCTGATTGATTGCGGAATTTAATTTTTGACAATCACTTTGTTTCATGCTTCAGATATTTTGTTATATCACAGTTCATTCTTTTATTATTTTGTCACCTGCAGTTAATGGACAAGATTTTTTTTTCTTTTCCCATAATTAAACATCCCTTTAAATGGCTGATAAAAGCCAAAACAAGGCTTCTTTCTCATTTTCACACCATACTTTAATCCTGAATATATCTCTGCACTAGAAGTGTCACTTTCTAAGAGCCGTTTGTCTCTTTTAGGTTAACATTTGTGATAATACTCTATTGGCAATTGAATTCGGAGAATATTACAGCCCTTTTTAGCTTGTAGATGTTCATATTGTAAATGGGTTTAATGTCTGTAATGCTGCATTGAAGTGTTGTTCTTTTTTTTTTTTTTTTTAACTGATAGGGGACAAACAGAAGGAGACCTTCAGCTCTCGTTTGTGGAAATGGCTCTATGAGCGCTTTGGTGTTTATATCGAAGACTTCCGTTTTCAGCCTGAGGAGAATACAGTCGAGACTGAGGAACCACTAAGTGCTAAAAGGTGACCTGCCTAAATAAAGCCTCCTTTGGTTTGTTTAGATTAATAATTTACAGGTTTTGAAGGCAGGTTGAATGAGGAACCGCTCAAGCCATGGGTCATTCCTATTATGTAGTACCTTTTGAACTCTTACTTTTAAAAAATGTATGCTTGTGTTGTATTTTAAGGAAGTATTTTTATAAAAAGGTATACCAGACTCCAACTTAACCCTGGCCAGACATACTCTGGTCATATATATGCATACACACACACATACATATACACACACACATATATATATATATGTATATATATGTGTGTGTGTATGTATGTGTGTATGTATGTATGTATGTATATCACCTTTTTTGTTAGATTTTATTGAAAATTTTATACGTCTTAAATTGTGTTGAGCTAGGTAAGACATTCACTCTCACGTCTTTACTGTAGTCGGCCCAGCTTACAGTGTCAATTTTCAGGCTATTTCTAGCTTCATAATGTCAACCTCCCAACGGATGTCATTAAATAATTAATTTTCTTTTCTCCTCTTTGCAGATTAACTGAAAATATGAGACGACTCAGTAAGTGTTTTCATTACTGCAGCCCAAAAAACCCCTCCAAGCCATAACGCTAGATATTTTAACGGATTGCAGCCCCATTTTAATTCCCAGTCAGCCTGTGTTTAATTCCCATCACCTCTGCTGTGTCACGGGCATGAAACTGACTGTGTTCTGGTCTGTGTTGCGTGTGTGTTTTCAGAACGGGGTGCTAAGCCTGTAACTAACTTCATGAAGAACCTTTCTGCCTTATCCAGCTGGCACTCTGTCTACACGTCAGCCATCGCCTTTATTGTGAGCACGGCCCACCACCCACACAAACCCCTCAAACTCTATTCATCATGTTTATCATGTTTATGTAGCCACCCGGTCCAAAGTGTCTGTTTTACTACCATAATTAAAGCAAATATGTTGCCAAGCTCATTATTGTCTGTACATCACCAAATTGGGAGAAGCTCCGCCTCAGGTTAAACTAATCTGTTACACGGTTTAATGTTTATTGGGTCAGTGTGATAGAAGTTGGCTTATCTTAAAATAGCCGCCACATGTTTCTGTATGGTGGCTGACATGGCTTTAACACGCCTGACATGCCATCCTTCATTTTAATGTCTTTTTCCCTCTCATCTTTTCCACAGATCTATATGAATGCTGCCTGGCATGGCTGGGTTATCCCCATGTTTCTATTTTTAGCCATTCTCCGGTTGTCCTTGAATTACCTCATAGCAAAGTACGTCCGACATAATCTATCACTGGTTCAATTCACAACTAGTTCTCAAACCCATGTGCTGATTGCTTGACAAAGATTTTAAAATTTTTACTATTACATTTTTTAGTATTTTGCATACTGAAACAGTTCTGTCTGTATTTTCAGAGGTTGGAGGATACAGTGGAGCATCGTGCCTGAGGTGTCCGAACCAGTGGTAAATATTAGCCACATTTTCGATTTATTAACATCAGGAAGTAGTTAAAATATGCTTAATGGTTAATTTGTGCTCTTTTTTTTTTATTTATTTATTTATTTTTTATTAGGAACCTCCGAAAGAAGATCTTACGGTCTCAGAGAAGTTCCAGTTGGTGTTAGATGTTGCACAGAAAGCACAGGTAGAGTGATTTTGTAACTTTGTTACAAAAAAGTGTAATGCACACACCTTTCATTTTGCTTCACACATAAAGCTGTTGATGTCTTTTCACAGAATCTATTTGGAAAGATGGCAGACGTATTGGAAAAGATCAAAAAGTGAGTATGTTAGGTATTGAATTGTGGGGATGGGCGACAATAGATACTGGGTAATGGTTGAGATGGCATTCGATTCAATACTATAATATTGATAAGAGTTTGGTAGCACTGACCTGCTTAAGTATGTTTTATTACATGCATACATGAATGATGTGCATTGCATTGCAGTCTGTTCATGTGGGTGCAGCCTGAAATAACACAGAAACTGTATGTTGGTGTGTGGATGGCCTTCATCGCTTCCTGTTTACTGCCATATAAACTCTTGGGCTTCATGATTGGTAAGAAATTCAGTTTGACATATGACAACAATTTTAATGTGTTTTTTCAATTGTTTTCATTTATTTGCTATTAATTTATTTCAGGGATCTACGCCGGCATCAAATTCTTCATCATCGACTTCATCTTCAAAAGCTGCCCCAAACTGAGGGACAAGTACGACACACCCTACATTGTATGGGCCAACCTACCCACAGACCCGCAGCTCAAAGAGCGTAACAACGCCACACTGAGCAGACGAGTGAGTGAAACTATTGGCCTGCGCAACATCATTGTTCGAGTTTCAAAAAAGCTTGTAAAATATTAATCCTTATTCTTTCTTATCTCTTTGTGGTGAGGAACTCATCAGTTATGACTGAACATGAGCAATAACTTCCTCTTTTAGTTGGTAGCCTTTATTTAACCAACATAAAACTCTTATTCAAGAGTTACCTGGCTAGAAAATTTTGTTAGTATATATTTTATTTTTTATCTTATTTATTTCCATCTTATCCAGGTCACTATTGAATAAGAGTTGTATTTTGGTGCTAGTAACATCTCAATATGTTAAATATGATTTCAGATGGGATTTTAAAAGAAATGAACAAAAAACAATTAATAAACAAAATGAAGGACAGATCAAAAAGGTGTCTACAAGATTATTAAACGTGAATTCAATCAACTGAGGATATGTAATTCCTCTTTTTCATTATTAAATGACAGGATTTTGGTTTGCGTGATGGTCTGTCACATGTTTATTCTGTTATTTTCCCTCTCTCAGCTGTCTGGGTTTGAAAAGGTAGGGATCTAGTGTGGCCTTTGGTTTGACAACAGTGCCTGTGTTTGCCACTAATGGCTGGTCCTGCGTTTGTGTGTTTTATATATATATATATGTGTGTGTGTGTGGTGTCAGGAATATGCAGTATGACACTGACAATGTCTGTTGGCAATTGGATCAAAAACTGTCGATTTTCAAAATGCGTCTTCTCGCTAATTTGCACAAAACGTACATGAAAATGATTGTAAAGATAAGTGCCAGGATGTTTTCGATCCATCGTCATCAGACAGGGTGATAGTGTAGAAATCCTGTGTGTGTGTGTGTGTGTGTGTGTGTGCGTGTGAGACATGCGGGGTTTATATCTGAGAGTTTCTCTGCTCTATACTATAGTTTAGTGTAAAACTAAAGTAGTGTAGACCTAATAGTATTTTGAAGCAGTGACTACATCAGAGCAGTCAAGCTTTTGCAAATTTTAGCAACAAATGACACTTTAATGAGACATTTGAGAATTAAAAGGAAACTATCATCCTTTTCTATTCATACACAACTTTTTTTTCCCCTCATGATTACATAAATGTCTTGTGTAGGTGGCTAGAAGCTTGGCTTTTCTGATGTTGCCACTTTATAGTGCTTACTTTTTTTTTTAAAGCTATTCAAAATGACTTCTCAGGAAATGGAGATGTGATGTGGTGATCAGAGGAATTCTATTAGAAATTAAATTATATATGCACATTTACTTTCAAAATGGTTGCTTTTTGAATAATGTTGCATATTATGCGATTGTATGACTGTAGGATCCAGGTTTTTGTCATGTTTGAGCCGTGGCCTTGAATTGGCTAATATTTATAAGTCAGTTGTGTCAGAATTAGTCAACATTTCTTTTGCAGATATGTTGTATTTGCAGACATGCTCTCTATGCACGATGAAGAAGTTTTCTGCAAATATAAGGTTTCTTCAACTGTGGCCACTTGTCCTGTTGATTTTTAGGAAATAAAATCCCTTAACATACACTTCTCTCATTCTCAAAAGTTTATAGAATTTGTCACTTTACTTGAAGGGTGTGCATAAGACTGACACGACATGTTCATAATCGTGACATGACACGTATCATGAATATGGAGGAGGGTTTATGACAACTGACACGAAGTGTCATTCGCTCAATTATGTCATTGTTTGAGATGTCTTTGTTATGACAACTTGACATAAACCAAAATATCATGACCTGTCATGCATTTGTCATAAACATGACATAACAGATTAATTCTAAAACTTAAACTACTTTGGGGTTTTTTACTTTTATGGGTTAACATTACATTAAACTGCCATGTGGTTGGTTTTGACACTGGCTGTCATGATATCATTATAACCACTTTTTTTCTCCAGTGGCACAAATTGAATTTGTCATTAAAATGTGACTAAATGTTAATACTCTGTCAAATTGTTTTATAACAGTGTCATGAATATTTTTCTTTTCATAATTTCTTTAAGGACTACTGTAGTTTAGGTCAAGAAAAATATTCATTATGCTGCTATTTGTCTTGTTGTCATGACAAAGATACTGACAGGTTATGATGTTTGTTCATGTCAAGTTGTCATAACAAAGAGATCTCAAACAATGACATCTTTGCATTAAAAGTGACATAATTGACACTTCATGTCAGATGTCATAAACGTGCATAAAACCTTCTTCATATTCATGATGTCGTGTCACGATTATGCACACCCCTTCAAGTAAAGTGTTACCAATTTACTACTTACAAATTCAAATATAGAAAATACACAATAGCTCAATAGATGTTAAAATGCTCGATATCATTCTCTGTATATATTATTATAGTTTTATCATTATTATTATTATTATTATCGTAATGGATTTGTATAGATTTAATTGCTTTAAATAATAAACGTCTATAACAATAACGACAATTAATAATTAATAAAACCATGATGGTATAAACAAAGTGAAATATATTCCATTTTAACATCTAATTGTGTATAGATTTAATTATTTTAATTATAAATAAGATCATTATATCTTATTGTTTAATTATTATGTATAGTTTCATTATAAAACATTGCAGTAACAATAAATAATATTATGTATGTTTTATGTTAATAATCTATATTATTTATTTTTTGTTGTTGCTGTTATTATTATTATTATTATTATTATTATTATTATCCTCATTATTATTATTATTATTATTATTATCATCCTATCCGAATTATTACTATCCGAAAAAAACATGTAACATTTAACTGTCTTATGTATAGATTTTTATATATTTTATTATTTATGTTATATTGTTATTTATGTAGTTTATATAAATTAAAGTATTAGAAAGTTGCAAAAAAGATCCCAAATTTTAATGTGAATACAATATTAATTATTCATTATAGTGAATTACAAAAAGTTCTGTTCATTTTAATATAAATCTACTCCTACAAATTAAAAGTGCCCATAGTTGAAGAAATGTCCATAAACATTAATGGGATGACATCTGTCTTGCTCAGCCCCGAACTCTAACACATACTGTAAATGAACTAATACCTTGGTAATATGGTAGTGTTGGTGAGTGGTAATGCCTCTGATAAGTGGCTGTTAAACTCTGGCTTTGAGCTTTGCACTCGTCCTCAGCACCCTCCAGGCATCCCTTGCTACTGTTTGGCATCCAACCCAGAGAACTGAGTCTTGTCACCAGCTGATCTCAGGAGTCCACATGCAGCTGAGCCTCTGACCCATCATTCACTGTGCTATAGGTCAACACTGCTGCTTGGCTCAATGGCATTCACTGGTTTTATCACGATTGACAAGCTTCCCCCACGCGGGTGCTGTTTTTAGGGCCCTCAAGTGCTGATCTATGATCAATTCCGTTCTTTATCTGGTGAGGCGTTAAAGGATAGCATTGATCCTTCATTGGCACACAGGAACCTTGCGGTTCTGGGGCTTTATTGACACGTCCTGCTCCTAAATCGATCATTTTGCTTGTTCCAAACAGCAGATCCAGCCGACGGTAGCACGTGGGGGTCAATCGGCTGGAATGTCATGTGGGATTGGCCGTGAGGAGGAAAGCGGAAGGGCCTACAACACCAAGAGAGGCCCGTTTCATGAAGTCTTCAACTTGTGTGAAAATGAGCGCCCCCTGCAAGGTAGGAAGGGAAACTGCGGTAGCCTTTGAACATTTCATATGTACTTGCTGTGTCGTTTAATTGTAAAAGAACATGCGATTCTGATTTGCAGTGTGTGAGAATGGATGGCGATGTTGCTTGATCAACAGGGACAGGAAAATGCCAACTGACTACATCCGCAATGGTGTCCTCTACGTCACAGAAAAGTATGGATGTGTACTGGAGAACAGCAGTATTTTATTTTAGTTTACTGTTTTATCATTTTTGGGGCTTTATCTGAATCAGCTACATTTACAATCCATTAAATGGCAATATTTACCGATGGCATTTATTCCAAATATATGTGTAAATGTTTTGTCATAAATGATATCATGATAAAACTGTGTTTTTAGTTACCTGTGTTTCGAGAGCTCCAGTTCCCGGGCAACCTCCTCGAAAAAGAACAAAGTCATCAAGCTCCACGACATCACAGATATTCAGAAGGTCTGCCAGATGTTTTGTAGATGTTTAACTTCTTTTTATTGAGTGCTTGCTTTCTAACTAGATTCTCTACACATGTTAACAGTACAAGGTGTTGTCAGTTTTGCCTGGATCCGGGATGGGGATCTCAATTACAACACCATCTACTCTAAAGGTAAGTGGCCAGCAACCAATGTACAGAATATCAGAGAGCAAAAATAATAATACTGACTGTGAGATGTACCGATGGTAAATGTGTCTCCAATAATTATTCAGAATTATATTTGCTGATACTGTTCAATTTTCTTAAGGAAAAAAAATCTCTGCAAACTATACTGGGAACCCTCTCATTTAGTACATTATTATTAAAATTAAAGGTTAAAATTGACAACAGAGCTCAAACTATACTATATAACTATTTATATTCAGATAATAATTACACTCATATAAAAACTGAAAAGTTTGTATGCGACTCTAAATGTAACGCCAGAATCTACACCTTTCATTCATTTTCATGTCACTTTTATCAAAACGGACACAATAGATTTAGTTACATTGCGCTGGCTCATATTTTCAGTAGCCCCTCACTGCAGAACACGAGATCCAGGGGGCGGAGACGGGTAGGTTTAGGAATTTGTAAAGTGGGAGGAGTTGTCTCCATATTTCGCCTCCTTTATCTTGAATTTTAAAGGACATTTTTGTTCATTTTCCTCTTTTTTTTAACCCAAGCCACCATTAATTTCCAACCATGAGTTAAAAAAAAAAAAAAAGTTAAACCGTTGTACTGCTTAATATTTTTGAGGAAACTACAATACATTTTTTCACATCTTTGATGTATAGAAAGGTCAAACGAACAGCATTTATTTGTGTGCATTTCTTTTTTTACATACTAAATATACATATAAAGTACATACTAAAATGCATATGAAGGTACTGTACCTACTGTGCATATATAGGCTAAATATTGTAATGAGGATCGTTGCAAACAGGTTTAATTAAAAATAAATGGATATTGAAAAGCTACCTGCAGCTTTTTCTTTTGTGTTCTTCTAATTAATGATTATACTTACCCTACAAGTATACTTCCTCCTAGAGTATGAAGGTGATTATTTTTCAAGGTCATTTACACAGTTCAATTCTACCCCCTCATCTTGACAGGTTTGTTAGCACATTGTATTATCTGGCTCCAAACCATGGCACCACAGTGAGCACCAGTTTACCACTGTTATATAGCTATAAGTAACTAAGAAGGTGCCAAAAAAGGAAAAGCTAGTATGCTAATTCTTTTAGCTTGCACACTGAGTGTAATAACTGGATGTGCAATGGTTATTGTATTTATAGCATTGGTTATATTAAATGTGACAATCAAAAAGACATCATAAAGTGATTTTGCTGGATGTCTAATCAGGCACCAAAACTGATTTGTCCATTCTTTCAGCCGATAGAATCGCTTCTACACCGGATTGCTTTCATACCAACTGCAAATCAAACTTAAATCCATTCTGCGTGTGAAAAGTGCCCTAACTGTTTCGTCTCATGTGTCTTCCGCAGCCTCTAGTGTTTGGTGCCATGATTCATCGGGACGAGGCCTTCGATGCCATCCACACTCAGTACATGAAGATCATAAATACCACTGCAGCTACCACAGTCACAAACCCGGAGACATAGCTGGATCAACATATGACATAAGGTAGTCCATACGGCAGCCCTAACCTTAATGTAGCACTATCCTGACCGCTATATGGAGATGGCGGCTTCCAGAAGTTGTCCACCCAATCTCCATCCCAAAACGATGGATTTGAGGAGGAGAAACTGCAAAAAAAAAAAAAAAAGAAAAAGAAAAAAAAAGTTTTTCATATCCTCTTTTAGATTACATGTGAGTATTAGGAAGGGGTGTTTTGTATAATGTTCTCTCAAATGGCGTAATCTTACACAAGTGTTTGTCTGGATGGGTCTTGTTTTATAAGGTTAGGGGGTTGATTGTGGTTTGGTTGTCCTGTGTCCTACAACAGAGAAATGCCACTTCAGAACAGGAGCTGGTACTCCTTTATGTCTCACGGAGGGCTTTGTGTGATCTGTGTGTAATCAGACCATATAACCGTCTCTGAGCTTACCGCCATTTTCACTTAATTGCATCACCGCTGGCCTTGCACAAAGAAACACAGCACTTAGTGTTGCTGAGAGCTTTTAGATGTGATTTAGGGGGGAAAGGAACAGACTTCACCGTCAACCGAAATTCATACGCGCAAAGCGGCTCGCAACTGCCGACCACACAGTTCCTTGGGACGCGCCAACTTTCTCTTCGTTAATTGTGGTACTTGTATTAACTTATGACACAAAAACAATCTGACATTTGAAAGGAATAGTTCACATCAAAACGAACATTTTACTGTTTACTCTCATGTTGTTTTAAACTCATATGACCGATTTTATTACATAAAATACAAAAGGAGATATTTACCCCGAATCTCCAAGCTGCTCTTTTCACCCAAAAACGAAAATTCTGTCAAAATTTTACTCTCTCGTGTGGTTTCAAACCCATATGACTGTCTTCTGTGGGATGCAAAAGAAGATATTTTGAAGAATTGTTATCTTTTGTTTTTTCATAGAGTGAAAGTCAATGGGGTCCAAAACAACATTGGACCCCATTGACTTTTCTTGTACAGAGAGAAAGAAAATACCTCCTAATGTGTTCCACGAAGTCATACAGGTTTGAAACAATATGAAGTTGATTTAAATACTTGTTGGCTGAACTATCCTTATAATGTTTTGGATAAACATCAGGTTGCATAAAAACACCTTTTTTAACTTAAAGCACAAAAATATCACATGTTGTTCTCATTAAATGAATGTGCACAAATATAAGACTGTTCAAACTAAGCAGGAATTAGCTGGTCATGTTAAAATATTAATTCTCGTTCCTCGTCATTGAGCTCTGAGATCATTGAAGTATTTAATGCCTTTTTGAGTATGGTTGGTTAAATGTCTTAGTTTACTAATATTGTACCCCAAAATAAGATCTGATTACTGAAGAAACCACAGGCTAATGTATGTAATGTGTTATGATTCTTCTAAAAGTGTGCGTAGGGAACTCCAAATTAACATGGTACATAAAAGTACTACTTTGTTCTACTCATTCATTACCTGTAACTTTTGACTATGCAGATTTTAACAGCTCCTTTTGGATTAAAAGCAGGTCTTTTCTTTCTTAAGTGAGGAAGAGGGTCTTTCGGTATGTCATGATTTTCTGGTTTATTTGTCCCCAACACTTTTTTTTATTTGCTCTTCTAATGTTTATGCATTTCAAAATGTGCTGTACTGATTTTAAATTGCTTCTTCTTTTATTTCATCCGTTTCAAGCCTTGTTTCTCACCTGCCTTATTCTGCCTTATTTTCTTTAGAGTCATTTGCCACTTGAAATTTTCTTTCTTCAAATCATTTCAAGTCCGTATATGCCTGTTTACCAAGTTTTTAAAAGGCACTTTTGGGTTTAATAAATATATGGCCACTTATATAGTGGAAAAGCGTTTTAGTTAGAATAAAGAGGACGGTAATATTGTCTGTGCAGAAGTATGTATTTGTGAAAACACATGAATAGTGCACCTTGGTTTTATTCGTTTCATCTTTTAACATTGTTATAAAATCAAATTCAATTCTTAAAGTGGAAAAATTTACCACCAATGATTGTCATTTGCCAAATAAATGTGTATTGTTGTTTGCGCACTGTTTCTGCCCCAGAACAGTTTCGTTTACAGACATTTTGTGTTCCGCAATAGGCTAGTTGGATCCCTGGAGCAGTGGGGGCATGAAAATTAGCCTTTGTTGCCTGTGGAAATCATAGTTTTTAAATGCCTTGTTAAAACATTTTCTTTTGTGTTCTAACACATTCTTCATCCAGCTTTAAGAATTTGATTATTGTTCCCTGGAAGTTGTTGGCTGTAGCATGAAAGGGTGTTGTTTTTGTGTTATTTCACTCGGTGTATTACTCTGTTCAAGTCGTTTTACGTATCTGTTTAGTTGGTTGTATAGCCCACAGTTGTCACAATCACATTTCCATTGGTACGGCCACCCAACAACTGGGTTTAATAGACTTTGCAGAGGAACAACCACCATAAATTGGAATCTTAACTACTCAGAGACTTGAGTAAATCTGATGTGCTGAATGTGACTGGATGTTTGTTTATCAAACATTTGTATTTACACTGGATGTACATGTCTGGTAAACTCTTTCCTGCTTTCCTCTGATTAGTCTTCATTGGAGAAGAAATAAACTCGGAGTTCTTTGTATAACCTTTGTTTGTTTTCTCCTTTATTCACCGGTGGAAATGCCAAATGGCATTACACAATGAAATAAGTGCATGACATGACACTCATGTCAGTTCCAATATACCGGAGTGCCCACAGATGGTATGATGTTTCACTAGAGGGCACCACATGAAACTTTTAAAAGGGTAACCTTAATTCATAAGGGCGTTCCTCCATTACTGTATGTTTCTCTAATGCTGGTAAGGAACTTTGAGATTTAGAGTGGTTTTAAAGGGATAGTTTACCCAAAAAATGAAAATTATCCCACGATTTACCCTCACCCTCAAGCCATCCTGGGCTTCTGTATATGACTCTTACTGCAGAAGAACACAATCAGAGATTAATTTAAAAATATCCTTTCTCCTCCAAAGTTTATTATGCTTGTGAATGGTTGGTCAAATTTTGAAGACAAAAGAATGCACTCATGACTTCAGAGGGTTAATGAAGGCCTTCCAGTCAATTGATGCATCTGTGGAAAGCAAATATCCTTTTTTTAAACTTTATATAGTAAAATAATGAGCTTCTGGCAAGCGACCGTCCGCAGAATGCGCAAATTGATTTGTGCCAAGCGAGTAAGCCGTGACGCGGCGTATGAGTGAAGATGTAGGAGATTCCTAGACGCCTCTCGCGGTTCAAACAAATGGGGCTGTGCAACAAACTCAAGCTCCTCTTATATCGAAATTCGCTGACATGTCTCGTGACCGGGGTTTTGTTTTGCTTTCTCCTCTATACGCCTCCACATGCATCATTGCTTCGGGTCAGAGGTTGCTCTTCCACCCGAATCGACGTGCGAAGTACGTGTACGGTCGTCCGCCGGAAGCTAGTTATTTGAATTTATAAAGTTTTAAATGAGGATATTTGTTTTACACACATGCATGGATTCGCTTCAGAAGGCCTTCATTTATTCCCTGGAGTCTAAGGATATTTTGAAATATATCTCCAATTGTGTTCGTCAGAAAGAAGATCTACATCTTACATCTAGGATGGCTTGAGGGTGAGGGGATCATTTAAATTTTGGGGTGAACTATCACTTTAAACTATCCCGTTCTTCATTTTGTTTTGGAGGTCTCCTTCAATAGGTTTACGTTAATCTAAGGTAAAAAAAAACACTTTAATATTCACGTAAAATACATTTCACATCATCTCATTTCTCAGAGTCTGAAAACCATTCGCTCTAGGATTGTTTCTCTAAACCCCTACTTTCTGTAAGCCTACTCGGCTCTGATTGGTCAGATGGCACAGTCTGTTGTGATATTAACAGAGTGTGGGATATTAAACATCTGAATTTCAGCTTTGGAGGCTTCCTCAGCCCTTGATACGCAGTGATACAAACCGTAACGATGGAAGCGCATGCAAAGTGGATGCAAAGCACATAAAACGACGTCTTTTCGATATGTCAACAACATGAACCATACTCACAGTATTTGAGGATGGGTCAAAGTAGACTTTGTTCGCAGGTAGCTAAATATACTACACATCTACGTGGCCAAAATGCTGATGAAATTAGTTTATTACCATAGGAATACACTCAATCAGGAATTTCATTTGTGAGCTTTGTGATCTAACCCTAACTTTGGCTTGCAGAGTCTGAAAAAGGGGATTTGGTGCCATTCAAGCAATTTGTCATTAATATAAAAGAACATTTCCAACCGCTTTCTGTCTCACCAGTTTTCCTGTTATACAGTAAGAGCATGAATCAGCCAAATGAGAAAGGAGAACTCCAGTCATAGATCGATTTGTTTTATAGCTCTTCATTAAAACTTGCTATTGATTCGATTCAATGCAGACTAATTGCATGTATTAGGGCATGTTTTCCAATACGGTTCTTCAGAAAGTGCTGGAGGGCTATTAATACTAGCTGTAGTTCCTGGCAGTCCAGTGGGATACTTGTGAGGCTGGATACAGTTTCAGCTGCATCTGACGGTCAAACATCTGTGTCTCCCAATCCAGTATTACTGAGAAGATTGAGACATGATGCACACAATGTTCAGCTGCATTGCGTACGTCAACATTCCAGCTACAGTATCAGTTTTGTTACAGAGATACTTCACGATCTATGGGCTCTTCGGAAAATGTCAAGGAATGATATTTGCATATGAAAACCCTTTTTCATTGAATTTTGTTAAGAGCATTCACATTCTTTAAAAAGGTTCTTTTCATACTCGGTTAATATAGAAATTAGTTGTACTTAAATGTGTAACAGCTTTTAAAAAAAAAAGATGCAAAATAAAATTCTGCTTTTTATTTTGTCATTTCTTTTGCTGTAAAACTGGAAAAAATGACTGTGTAGTAGTTTATGTATATATAAATTTATAGCAGCAGTTTTTTAAAAAAGCAGATAAGTATATATTTTTAAAAACCTATACATTTCTGCACGTTTCATCCACACCACTAGGTGCCACTGTAAACCCAATACAACTGCATAGTGCAACATTAAAAATACTGAATGTACTTTTAAGGGTCATATTTTTGTTAGTAAAGAAACAAGAAAAACATTAGGATGATTCATTTTCATTATATAAAACTCAGTTTAAATTTAACAGTTTATCTCAAAATTCTGCTTTTCGGCTCAGAAATGAGTGGAATGTAAAAATGTAATGTATGTAATAAATGTGGGATTTATTCATACATTACATTTTCATACATTTATTATATATTAAACCACAAATGAAATGACATTAGAAAAGATTTCCCTTGTTCGTTCACGTACAAAACCAACATTCACATCGAGCAAGACACACTTCAGGACTTCCTTGCAGCAGATCAGACTGCAGCTGGAGACGACACTATGTCTGAGACTAAAAAGGGCAAGTCTTAATCAAGGTATGTAATCATAATCCGGAGAGGAACAGAGCATGCAGAAGATACCTTCCAACCTTCCGGATCTCCAGTCTCGGGTTTCACCCCCCTCGTTTCATGCCATGGTCGCCTATCAGCAAAAACATGGTCATCAAACTCAACTGACACGCTGCTAAAACTGGTGACCATCAAACCCCAAGAACTGGCGCAATGCCTTGCAGTCGTATTCACTTTCTATGGAGGAAGCCTTGATCTGCAGCAACTTAGCACTGTCTCACACTATGAACCTGCTGAGCTTCAGTAGCAGGTGTGCTTTTAGCTTGTTTTGACAAAAACATTTTTCACCTTAAATGTGGTCATTAGGTGTTGTTGCGAAGAATTTATCATGCCCCATTTAGGTCACATTAGAATAACTTTGCATGAAAAGAGGATGATAATTTAAAGGAGAGATGAACGTCACCCTTATATCAGTCTCTGTCACATCTGACTGAGAGGACAGAGCTATATTAGCATTAGCTAATCTTTTTTTTTTTTTTAAATAAATAAATAAATAAAGGTCATTATAAAATGTAAATTAAATGTTCTTATCTTTTTGGTTCAGTATTATTTTAATGAACAAAAACTATTGTTTTCAAAATAATAGGAAAAAAAACAAATGTTTAACAATATTAAAACCGCACCTGTGGAACTTGATAGTCCAATTTTCATTCACTTTAGTTGTCCAGGGGGAGAAAAAAAAGAAGCCTGGACATTCAATTACAGACATGAGGGTGAGTAAACGAAATAATTTTAGAATGACCTATCCCTTTAAACAGGAAGGTTACCTCACATGCAAATGAGCCAAAACACACTTAGTATGTGAATGAGTACAAATTTGTCCCACTATACAGACACACAAGAGTTTTTTAAGGAAATACTATCACACACAGGGTATGGGGAAAGCATTAAGCTCTCTGTTGGACAAGAGTGTGTAATATGAGTTGATAAACTAAACAGTGACGTTCTCTAAGTTCATCTGAGTTTTATTTAGCCACGGGAAAGACTCTCACTGTTATATACTCAACTGCACAGAAGCAGAGAGTAACTTTCATTGAAGATTATCAGCGCCGCAGGTCGCAGCTCCATATTAAGATCTTTGAAATTTGAGGGCTTAAGGGTTGTCATACCTGAAAACATGATAAATTCCTTTGATGTACCATTACACAACAAGGTGGAACGTGAACCCAAATCCCTCGGGGAGCCTGATGGCATCTGAACATTACAGGAATTCCATGCTGACGTTTTGGGTGTGAATTGAATGATGATATCTCGTCCCATAGGGCTGTCCTTCACTCACATGACCAGTGCGGCTGCCATTTATTAAGGTGGCATATTGCATGCTGTCAGCATTTTCCTCTCATGGGAATCCCTGGCCTTTCTGCCTAGGCTAGAGAGATTTTCCTGTTTATTGGGTACATTTCCAAAATTCAGTCTGCTGTTACTGATCGCTTGGAAACGCCTCACTGATTTATCGTGTCTGTTTATACCAATATGCAGAGTAATTTTTAATGTCGGGAGCAGTAACAATGTTGTGTAATTCATTGATAAAGAAGACAGGTACAGCTGCAGAACCAAGTTACAATCTTAGCGGTATCAAAAATGGGTCAAAGACTTCTGACAAAAATGCTGAAAGAAGGAAAATACAATGCTAGATAGAAATCATAAAATACTACTATGTATTTGATAAGATTTTTCCTAGTGTCAACAAGATCGATAACTATAAAGATAACTATGATAACTATACTGTTTACACTTAACGGACAATACTGATCTGTTTTGTTGTCTGATGTTTTAAATGCTTGTGTTCTTTAAACAGTTAGTTCACCCAAAAATGAAATTTGTCATTAAAATGAATTTAAGACCTGTAAGACCTTTGTTCATTTTCAGAACACAAATTAAGATATTTTTGATGAAATCTGAGTGTTTTTTTTTTTTAGCCCATAGAAGGCAACATAATTACCATCATTCAAGGTCCAAAAAGGTAGTAAAGACATTGTTAAAATAGTCCATGTGACTACAGTGGTTCAACGTTAATGTTATGAAACGACAAGAATACTTTTTGTGCACAAAAACAAAACAAAAATAACGATTCAACAATTATATTAAATTTCTTCTCTAACTTGTCTCCTACGCAGTGAACGTGCGCATAATTTACCAATTCGCTCCCTCGATTTGCTAAAACGTGCGCATGATTTACCAATTCGCTCCCTCGATTTGCTAAAACGTGCGCATGATTTACCAATTCGCTCCCTCGATTTGCTAAAACGTGCGCATAATTTACCAATTCGCTCCCTCGATTTGCTAAAACGTGCGCATGATTTACCAATTCGCTCCCTTGATTGGCTAAAACGTGCGCATAATTTACCAATTCGCTCCCTCGATTGGCTAAAACGTGCGCATAATTTACCAATTCGCTCCCTCGATTGGCTAAAACGTGCACATGATTTACCAATTCACTCCCTTGATTTGCTAAAACGTGCCACGAATTACCAATTCGCTCCTTCGATTTGCTAAAACGTGCGCACGATTTACCAATTCGCTCCCTCGATTTGCAAAAACGTGCCACGATTTACCAATTCGCTCCCTCGATTGGCTAAGACGTGCCACGATTTACCAATTCGCTCCTTCGATTTGCTAAAACGTGCGCACGATTTACCAATTCGCTCCTTTGATTTGCTAAAACGTGCGCATAATTTACCAATTCACTCCCTCGATTGGCTAAAACGTGCGCATGATTTACCAATTCGCTCCCTTGATTTGCAAAAACGTGCGCATAATTTACCAATTCGCTCCCTTGATTTGCTAAAACGTGCCATGATTTACCAATTCGCTCCTTCGATTTGCTAAAACGTGCCACGATTTACCAATTCGCTCCCTCGATTTGCAAAAACGTGCCACGAATTACCAATTCGCTCCTTCGATTTGATAAAAAAAGGGGGCACGATTTACCAATTCGCTCCCTCGATTGGCTAAGACGTGCCACGATTTACCAATTCGCTCCTTCGATTTGCTAAAACGTGCGCACGATTTACCAATTCGCTCCTTTGATTTGCTAAAACGTGCGCATAATTTACCAATTCACTCCCTCGATTTGCTAAAACGTACGCACGATTTACCAATTCGCTCCTTTGATTTGCTAAAACGTGCCATGATTTACCAATTCGCTCCTTCGATTTGCTAAAACGTGCCACGATTTACCAATTCGCTCCTTCGATTTGCTAAAACGTACGCACGATTTACCAATTCGCTCCCTTGATTGGCTAAAACGTGCGCATAATTTACCAATTCGCTCCCTCGATTGGCTAAAACGTGCACATGATTTACCAATTCGCTCCCTTGATTTGCAAAAACGTGCGCATAATTTACCAATTCGCTCCCTTGATTTGCTAAAACGTGCCACGATTTACCAATTCGCTCCTTCGATTTGCTAAAACGTGCCACGATTTACCAATTCGCTCCCTCGATTTGCTAAAACGTGCCACGATTTACCAATTTGCTCCCTTGATTTGCTAAAACGTGCCACGATTTACCAATTCGCTCCCTCGATTTGCTAAAACGTGCCACGATTTACCAATTTGCTCCCTCGATTTGCTAAAACGTGCCACGATTTACCAATTCGCTCCCTCGATTTGCTAAAACGTGCCACGATTTACCAATTTGCTCCCTTGATTTGCTAAAACGTGCCACGATTTACCAATTCGCTCCCTCGATTTGCTAAAACGTGCCACGATTTACCAATTCGCTCCTTCGATTTGCTAAAACGTGCCACGATTTACCAATTCGCTCCCTCAATTTGCTAAAACGTGCCACGATTTACCAATTCGCTCCCTCGATTTGCTAAAACGTGCCACGATTTACCAATTCGCTCCCTCGATTGCTAAAACGTGCCACGATTTACCAATTCGCTCCCTCGATTTGCTAAAACGTGCCACGATTTACCAATTCGCTCCCTCAATTTGCTAAAACGTGCCACGATTTACCAATTCGCTCCCTCGATTTGCTAAAACGTGCCACGATTTACCAATTCGCTCCCTCGATTTGCTAAAACGTGCCACGATTTCGATTTGCTAAAACGTGCGCACGATTTAATTCGTTCCCTCGATTAATATAAATTGTGCGTTTAACATACTATTTTTTTCTTGCATGTAATATGCGGGGCTCCATACACCACGTCTAAAACAAACAAATCACAGAATATACCAAGACAGCTGATCCAGACAACTTCCAGCACACAGGTGACAGAGGTGTGGTGATTCTCTTTCTCTCTTTCTCCATATCAATCAGCACCAATGAATATGAGGCATGATCACATTTCTACTTGGGGCCTCATGGTGTTAGTTGTAAAGTGTACAGTGTAATTGATGCTAATGCTTCATCCTCAGCGGGTGCTCAGGTGTCAGTCAAGCCAGCATTTTCACCTCAGTTCAGGGGGCCCCAGGTCTGAACAGCACTGAAAAAAAAGGGTGTGAAATAAACAGTTTGGAAACATTTTTGAATTTGCAAACTATTTGTAAATTTATCATGGGTCATTTGCACGGGAAAAAAGACACAATATCAATTGTCCAACAAAATTTATAAATATTGTCTTTTATATATATATATAATTAAAACGTACATGATAAATACAATGAATAAAAAGAACGTCAAACTCTTCAGTCTTCAAGTTACAGGTTATAACATCGTGCCAGTAAAGTTCAAGACACCCATCGCGCATTGCTTTAGCGTGCCAATCAAAGTCAGCCCACCCTTTGCTGTCTTAAGCAGTCTGAGTGATACTATATCTGTTTAAGCTCTCGGCTGAGCATGTTGTCAGGATGATTTCTATTCCCATACACCAAATAAACCCGTTTTAAAAAGTTTTAGAAGTTCGTTTCGGACTCACTCTCCGTCAGACTGGAGCTATCGGATCCAAAAAACTGGTGGAGTGGCGGCAAGTCGTGGAGGAACAACAGGCAAAACTCTCGAGGGGCAAAGATGTCCCGCGAGAACCAGGATGAGACCGTGGACCACGCTGCCCCCTTCCAGGCCATCTGCGAAGTGGAGCGTCCTGAGGAGTGCTGCGAGCTCGTCACCATCAACATTTCAGGTCTGCGTTTCGAAACGCAGCTTAAAACACTCGCAAGATTCCCGAACACGTTGCTAGGAGACCCGATTAAAAGGATGCGCTTCTTCGACCCGTTGAGGAACGAGTTTTTCTTCGACAGAAACAGACCAAGTTTTGACGCGATCCTGTATTACTATCAGTCAGGTGGGAGGCTTCGGAGACCCATCAACGTGCCGGTTGAGATTTTTATGGATGAAATCAAATTTTACGAAATCGGCGATGACGCCATCCAACAAATCCGAGAGGACGAGGGTTTGTTGAAAGAAGACGAACGGCCCATGCCGTCCAGTGAGTTTAAGCGTCAGATCTGGCTACTGTTCGAGTATCCCGACAGCTCAGGACCGGCCAGAATCATCGCTATAGTCTCTGTAATGATCATCCTGATATCCATTGTTATCTTCTGTTTAGAAACTTTGCCGGAATTTCGAGAGGATTCAACAGCGTTCAATAACCACTTTGCGCCGAACGGAACGACTTCAGGAAAAAGATCGAGTACATTCACGGATCCATTCTTCTTGTTGGAGACGATCTGCGTCGTTTGGTTTTCCTTCGAGCTGTTTGTAAGGTTTCTTGCATGCCCAAGCAAAGCGACCTTCTTCAAAGACATCATGAACACCATAGACATTGTGGCTATTATTCCATATTTCGTTACTTTAGGTTTAGACCTCTCCGAATCCGAAGCAAGCTCACAACAGACCACTTCTCTCGCCATACTGAGAGTTATTCGCTTGGTGCGCGTCTTTAGGATATTCAAACTCTCACGGCACTCCAAGGGTCTCCAAATTCTCGGCCAGACCCTACGAGCGAGTATGCGAGAACTTGGACTGCTGATATTTTTCCTTATCATCGGCATTATATTGTTCTCCAGCGCGGTTTACTTCGCCGAAGTGGACGACCCAGAATCGTCCTTTACAAGTATCCCTGACGCGTTCTGGTGGGCGGTTGTTACCATGACTACTGTTGGATATGGCGACATGTACCCAGTCACCATTGGAGGCAAAATTGTTGGGTCAATGTGCGCCATTGCAGGGGTGCTTACAATCGCCCTGCCTGTGCCAGTAATCGTGTCCAATTTTAATTACTTCTATCACCGAGAAAACGACGCTGAGGAGCAAGTGGAATACACGCACGTGACTTGTGGACGACCGTTGCCTTCGTCATGTGACCAAAACAAAAGCGACAGTAAACCCTCTCTCGTGATATCAGAACATTCAAATGACGACGACTGGAATTCATCGAGCGTTTCAAATCTGAATCCATCAGAGGAACATATATGCAAACTCACAGATGTATAAGAAGTGCGTATACTTAAGAGTCTAGTGCACTAGTGACATCACATTAGTTGAATTCTAAATGAGCATACTAAGTTTCTACGTTGTGAGAAGGAGCTTTGTGTAAACAGTACATTTGTTCGCTTGTTCAAGTGGACAGCGCCGCTCAAACTTAAAAGGACCTACGTGAGATAATGGGTATCGATCGCCCCCTAGCGGCTGGGTTAGGGATCGGTATCCAACAGCCTACTACTCTAACCTCTTTGATGGGTGCATGTCTCATTTTCTGTGTCACCACCTTCTAATTGCAGGATGCAGCTGATGTATGAAGGCATTTCTTCTCAGTAAAGAAGACAGAAGTTCATATTGCCTTCGTAAACATGTAATATGTGTGTACTATAACCTTTTCTGTCCGTCAGAGGAGGATGGTCGAAAGGAATGTAGTACAATTAACTGCAGTGCCATTTACCCATTAATGTACATAACGCTAATACATATCGTGAAAATATTATATACGCAAATGCTTTCAGACGTTAGTGCATCAACAAACCTGCTTGTTGTCAGACAACTTTCAAATTTAGCAAAATCAATGAAAGATATATATATAAAGTGAACATAAAAATGTTGACTCACAAGCTGATTTTTGTAATATATTGTAATATATTTGTAATCTAGAGCTTATTTATAATATGATTTAAGTTTTGTTTTAGCCTTCATTATGTCATTGCCTTGTGAGATACTGCTTTTAAAATATCTTGGTCATCTCGGACTTGTGTGCTTTAAAAATTCAAGAGTTGCTCTTTGCACATGCTGCCTTTGCTCAGGATAAAATGTAGTTGGTCTTGTTACCTCAACATTTGTTTTGGTTAGTTAACCTGACTTGACAGTGTCAGACCAAGTGAAGGAACTATTTTTCTAACACACTGAGGTATGAATTAACTTATTTTTGGTAAATAAATATTTTGTCACATTCATAATAAAAGTTTGTTTGAATAATTTCTCTCAATTTTTTTTTTTAATGTAAAGTCGAACTAAAATTATAGACTTCCCATGTGATCAATAGTAAATATCAGAGTGATCAAGAATATGTGAAAGATATTGAACATTTTAACCGATTTTATTTTACGAATATGATGATGATGCAAAAATAATGGTAGTGCCTTGTATCATATTACCTTGAATAATATTGCTGGCTAAACTTAAAAGAAAAAAATATTTATTTTTTATTTATAAACACTTGAAATTTGACTGGATTCAGTTGGATGTTCTTTTTAAAGGAACATTTGCAGGTGTGCGGTTAAACTATGCCTCCAAAATTAAGATAAAGTAATTTGGTCGTGGTCAGTTTAAACAGAGAGACGAAACACTTACAATACTGCACAATTACTCCATCAATAATGTATAACAGGTGGGATCTATGACACTTCAGACAGCTCTGATTAATGACTAGCGATGCATTTATGTTGATTGAACTAATCACTGCTCACCAAAAGTAGGCCTACATGTATTGAGGGGAAGTCATTGAACGGTAGAGTGAGCGGAGGAAAGGGCTGCCCATTTCTTATTCATGATATTTAGCAGTTAAGAGCTCACTGGAGCTGCTGTTCTAACAGAGCCCGACAATGAAAACTGTTGTGCTAGATGGACATGGATTTATCGGAAACCAAGATCAGCTCAGATCAGATCTATGTTTCATAGGTCATCTTATATATTTTAGTCTATATGTATTTTATGTATCTTTTTATTTTATCTTTTAATTCAAGCCCTCTATTAATTAATTAATTAATTCATTCACGCATTGTGTAAAACGTTCATGACACTATGGGAAGATGTCTTGCACAGATCAATCATTTCTCTTGTGTTTACATCGTTTGATGATGTTTGGGCGCCACCTATTGGTGAATTGGAGAAATCTTCACCGGGAGTTATTTGTGTTAATTTAAGTAATGAAAGTATTATTACTTCATAATCAGATTTATATTGTAATAATACTTTCTAATATTTTCCTTAATTTGATATATATATATATATATATATATATATATATATATATATATATATATATATATATATAGTTGATTTTAAATACAGTGATGAACAGTTTAGTTTTAGTGGGGCTTAAAGTACATCTTGGCGGTGTAACAGAGATTGTAAAATAAAAAAAACTAAATAATAAATAAATTTAGAATTCTTGAAATATTGATGTAAATTATCATTGCAATATTATAAATATTTATTAAAATATGATTGTCTGCTTATTCAAGTAAAATATCTATTTTTTTCAAAGTAAATGGAGAAACCTATGAAAAGCAGTATAAGGACCTCAGAAAAGCAATAGCTGGGGAATATTCACTGATGAAAACTGTTTGAAAAATATAATAGTAGGCTACTTAAAGTAGTGCAAACAAATTGTGATTTTATTTAATGGCTAAACTAGGTTTTAGAGTCATAGGTATATATATATATATATATGGTATAAAATTGTACATTTTTCCAAACATCAGTATATAATAACTGGCACATGTCAACAGTATCTTAAAATGATTTATTCAAAATCACATGAGACATATTTGTGAATTATATAGAGAGATTCCCCCACTATTCTAAATGACCAAAACGTAAAAACAAGTGACTCACAATTCAAACATTTAAATATTTCAAGGAAAAAAAATCCAGTTAATTATTGAGAGGAATTTCGGAGGGTGAAAATGCCTATAATTGGCACATGCTGGCAAGAGCTCTAACCGAGGTGCTGCAAAAATCGCCGTCCGTCCAAGTACATACACCCACGTTATTCTATAAATATTCCAACCCCCACACGATCTAGCCTCAAACAGCACGCATGGAGCTGTGCAGCTCTATAACTCTTTTGGGTGGAAAAAAGTCGCAGTATTGCACGAAGAAGAGCACTTTAGAGAAGTCGTCTTTTTATTGTGGTTATTGGTTAGTGTGGTCAGTTAAAGTATCTGTGCACATTAGTGCTCGGCGAATCAGATACTGCGCCAGTGTTGGCACATAAATGCTCTCGCGCATTGCGTGGACAAGCACTTGTGGCCACGCGCGGTCTGCATTGCGTCGAACCCCTCCCCCATACTGTCCTACCCCCCTCTCCCGCTCCTCGGTCTCCCATGTGCAATACAGTGCAACAATATGTTGGGCATGATTAAGGAATTATTCCCTCTCCCCTTATTGATCCCCTTTTTAAGAAGCCTTTCGCTTCCATACCCCCTGTCAGTGTGTCCAGATAAAACAGACCGCTCGTCATCTTGTCTACTCGTAAGAGGGAAATTTTGCTGATGCAGTAATGTCTGGAAATGGTATGGTTCGCTTTTGCCCCCTTAATGTATCTCCCGCCTGAGCTGAGCTGAGCTGCAGCATTACAATTTCTCATGCAGTATAAGCCATTTACACCAAGGTGCCGCCGCACGAGCATGAGCGGAGGGAGGACGCTGCGGCTTCATGTTTTCTTTTAGCCTTTTTTCCCCCCTTCTTGTCTTTTAGCCCTCATTTAAACTGAATGTGAAGCTTTGTAATACATACCAAAGCCATCTTTGTTTCATTATAGCATCGCGTGCGAATGTCGTGAATCATTTCCGTTATGGATGTGACATTTATGGAGCTCAACCGAACATTTTGAAAGTGAGAAGATGTGAAGAACCTTTTACAAGGGCATTTTTTTTTTTCTCAGCAAAAGGGAATCGAGGGTGCATTACTGACAGGAGACAGCCGGCAGAAGACGCATTCCTTCAGTAGCAAGGTGAGCACTATAACTGCCTGTATCAGCCTGAAGTGAAAGTCATTTTCATGTTTTCCTATCAATTTATTTACTCAAACTTACATCTAAGCTATTCAATTGTATGTGTCGCTATATAGTGAGAAGTAGACTGCATGTGTGTGGTGATGGAGCAAAAGTGACAATGTCCTGTCACATCTTTTCAATACCCTAAATGAGCATAATGATTCAGAATTGTGCCCTTAAGGCTGTGCACTTCTGTGATTTATACATACAATAACAAGTAAATAAATAAATAAGTAGTGTGAACTTGCTGAGCTGGCAAATATCGCCGCTGTTCGATCCATTTTTCTCTGACTCGGTGACAGAGGCAGCCGTAGTGGATGCAGCTGAAAGGAGCGATGGTCGAATCAGTGACAACCGCAGTGGGGCCACACTGAGGAAAGAACAAGTTATACCCTATACCCGGGGATCGAGATAGATTTAAGGGTCTGGAATCGGAGAAAAGGAAGGAAAGCGACGCCTTGGGAGGGCAATTGGATGTCTACTCAATTAAATTAACTCCTGCGGAGCTCCAACTTTGACCTGCACGATGACAGTCGTGGCCGGGGACAACATGGACGAGACCTCTGCCGTGCCGGGACATCCGCAGGACACATACCCCCCTGACCACGACGATCATGAATGCTGCGAACGAGTGGTCATCAATATAGCGGGGCTGCGCTTCGAGACCCAGCTCAAAACTCTCTCCCAGTTCCCAGATACTCTCTTAGGTAACCCAAAGAAGCGGATGCGGTATTTTGATCCCTTGAGAAACGAGTACTTCTTTGACAGAAATCGTCCAAGCTTTGATGCCATCCTCTACTACTATCAGTCCGGTGGAAGACTGAGAAGGCCTGCAAACGTCCCATTGGATATGTTCTCAGAAGAAATTAAGTTCTATGAACTTGGGGTCGAGGCGATGGAGAAGTTTCGCGAAGATGAGGGCTTCATCCGTGAGGAAGAGCGGCCCTTACCAGAGAAGGAGTTTCAACGGCAAATCTGGCTTCTGTTCGAGCATCCCGAGAGCTCGGGGCCGGCCAGAGGCATTGCTATCGTATCCGTTATGGTCATTTTAATTTCCATCGTCATTTTCTGTTTGGAGACTTTACCTGAACTGAAAGAGGACCCTGCAGGGCGTATACAGACTATAGGCAACACCACCTTCTACTACAAACCAAACATCCTGACTGATCCCTTCTTCATTATAGAGACCCTCTGTATCATCTGGTTTTCATTTGAATTGATAGTGCGCTTCTTTGCTTGCCCGAGCAAAGCGGCCTTCTTTAAGAATATGATGAACACCATTGACATCGTGGCCATCATCCCCTACTTCATCACGCTGGGCACAGAGTTAGCAGAGGAGGCGGACGGAAAGGAGGGAAAGGGCGAGCAGGCAACATCACTGGCCATCCTCAGGGTGATCCGTCTGGTCAGGGTGTTCAGGATCTTTAAGCTATCAAGGCACTCCAAAGGCCTTCAGATTTTGGGGCAGACCCTCAAAGCCAGTATGCGAGAGCTTGGATTGCTTATTTTCTTCCTCTTCATTGGTGTCATATTGTTCTCCAGTGCTGTGTATTTCGCAGAGGCCGAGGAAAAAGAGTCCTACTTCAGCAGCATCCCGGACGCGTTCTGGTGGGCGGTTGTGTCGATGACTACCGTAGGCTATGGGGACATGGTGCCAGTGACTATAGGGGGCAAGATCGTGGGTTCCCTGTGCGCCATTGCCGGTGTGCTGACCATCGCCCTCCCCGTGCCTGTCATCGTGTCCAACTTCAACTACTTCTACCATAGGGAAACCGAAGGAGAGGAGCAGGCCCAACTCCTCAACGTGAGCAACCCGAACATCGCCTCCGATTCCGACTCCAGTCGTCGCAGCTCCTCGACCGTCAGCAAGTCCGAGTACATGGAGATAGACGGGGACATAAACAACAGCATCGACAACTTCAGAGAGGCCAACCTCAGAACTGGCAACTGCACTATCACTAATCAGAACTGTGTGAACAAAAGTAAGCTGCTAACCGATGTCTAGAGACACAGTAGAAAACTCAGTCAAGTACTGACTGGTCACATATGAATGCTTACTTTACCTCCTCTCGTGAGCCCTTGCAATGCGAATATCTCTACAATGCAGACGAAAGAAAAATACTACACCAAAACATATAGAACATAACTGCACCAAATGAGGCAGATTATACTTAGTCTAATACATTTCCAAAGAGGATGATTCAGAAAAAAGCCTCCACGAGCACCTAGCTAACGTCCACAGGCATTGAAGGACTCTCGATGACAGGATTACTAAAAACTCACGCATGGACTGCAGACTACATTTCAGCAAGCTGCACACTGCATCCGGGAAAGTGCATAAAAGACCAAGTGCAGTGTTCGGTGGACGCCTCGTCCGTAGGTGGTCTTCCCCAACTGACCAGCAAAGCACCTTATATGAACAAGACTTATCTTCTGCTGGGATGCTACGGAGGCCAAGGTCATCGCCTCATGGACATCCGCATTGCTGCTATTTTCCAGCAGATGCTGTAATTTAGATATCACCAAGTGATTAAATGCCATGCCCTTTAGATATAAGACAGCACAATGCCGAAAGAGGAGCCTCATAGTTAGCATGTTTAGATTATCCTCGTTTTGATATTGGCATGCGTCGGACATTACCTCATGACGATAGGACATCTGTTCCTGTTTTGCTTTTCTTTTGCATTCGGTTCCATCAGCTCCCCCTCTCCATCAATCTCCTTATTTGTCGCCATGAAAAGTGCACTAGTGTGTCATGATTTGAGATGCTTATCATTTAGGTGTATTTAAAGACTGAATGTTTAACCTTACGGGAAACAGAATCTTAATGATATCATAGCATGTCAAAAGAACCTGCATTATGGCCTACTCAACTAAGGTACTGTGTATCCTAGTATATTTAATGCATGACATCGGTATAACAGCTTGTTGCAATTGAGATACCTCATAAGGGTGTCGTTGTTACAATCAGGGAAACTAGGGACGTCGATTCCTTGACATTTTCTGAAATGTGACAAAATATATATGCAAGCCCCAACGCTGGGATGCAAACTTTTCAATCTAAAAAGTAGTCAAAGACACAGAAAAAGAACTATCAAGATACTATCAAATGCATATACTCATACTAAGCGCACCTGTTAAAAAAAAAAATAATAATAATGTAACTTCAATAGTGCAGTGCATGGGCATTCTTTCTCTCCTTGAGAAGAAAAAAAAAAAAGAGAAAACTATGGGCAATTATACTTCACGCTTCCATTTTGCGATCAAATTTAGGATTTACGATATCAAAAATCGCTTAATTTATCTTAGCAGGATGCAAAAGAGAACATGGCAGAATTTCTCATATTAGTTGCTAGTGCCTTTGACCCTATCAGCAACCGGACAGGTGAAAGTGCCTCAGAGTAACTGGAGTTTTAGGCAGGGCAAGGGAACAATATCTGCTCTAGAACTGTCATAATGTATGTCGAGGCTGGTCATTACAGTGTATTCGGAGTGCTTTTCATTTCCGTTGTTGTTTTGTTGGACGTGACACATGGTTGTCAGGCACAAACTCAAACATTTTCTGTGTTTTCATATGACAGCTGAGCTTGAGTATGAATTCAGACCTTTATGACTTTCACATGACGGGACCTTTTAGAGTTTTCGATCTGCCTTTCGTTGTGGTTTTGATTATGTTGTGCCATAATAAAGAGTCTACCTCAGTGAGGTCGCCGCACAGCTCACTGCAGAGCAGAACACAAGATACATAACAGCCTGTGAAGTGTGATGATACATCAGAAATAATACACTTAGTGTGCCCTAGAATTAGCCTTTTTTCAAGCACTTACAACAAACGCACCAATGCGACCGTCCCTGACCCGTCGTATATGTAACGCTCCATTGCTAAGCACAATCAGCATTCACTTTGGTTCTGTTTAGACCTTTTTTTAAAAGAGAGAGATCTGGGAAGAGACAACAGCACAGGCTTTCCTATACCACAGGGTACAAAGTAGATTCTCAAAAAGACATGTCTACTTAATGTTAAAAAGTCATGTTTAGCCCTTTAGTATGGCAACCTCAAATTAAAACTACGGTATATTAAGCCTGTATATTATAATGAACAAATCTGAATGCAAACCTAACTGATTTATCGAGTGTACTGATGACTTTAATGTGAATTCTTCCGTTCATGCTAATTCCAGCGCAAATGCAAACTATTTTCTTGATAATTAAAAAAACGCTTTAAAATAGCCACGATTAAATTAGCCTTTTTGGGTGTAATTTCATTTAACAAACACAAGCAAGTCTGCTAGACCAGCTCGTAAACAAGTTGTCTGATCATGTGACCTTTATTGATCCTTGAGGTGTGATTGTAATCAAAGGCAAACGGCAGTATTTTTCCGTGGGCAGTTTCCTGTAACGCTAACATGGGTTTAGTCACTTCTGCTGTAGCTCTGTGTCAGAAAGAAGTATTCAGGGCTTTATTAATGTTTTTTTTTCTTGTTGTTTAGAATCCATAAAAATGGGCTTAGCAATCAAAACAAATCAATCATTTTTATCTTGAATTAACAGGCTGCAAATCATTTTATCACAACAATTTCATTTGATAATGTACATGAAACAATGATGAAATAAGGACGAACTGTTTCTACTGGGCATGTGAGTGGTGATCAAACCCTATGGTGCTATGCATAATCCTATATTTAATAACTACACCATAAATCATAGCAATAGGGATATGTATTACAGGACTGCTCCAGAATGCTTATTTTGATATTTACCAAGGGCTGTGGCAAGCAAACTTTTTATAAGAGTAGAGATTTAAACCTATTATAATGCAAGAGGACAAACAATTTCCACCAATGATAATGTGTTAGTTGGCAAAATTAATTTTTCATGTACTTTATGTCGAGCGACTATAACAGAAAATAAGGAACACTTCCTTTAAGTGGAAGTGTTGCTTCCTTTTCCCTCTTGAAGCAAACTGAGTTGGTACTGTAGTACTAAGAAGTTTATTTTGTCTCTGATATGAGGTGAGGACTATTTATGAGCAACATTTTAAATAAATTATGGCTTAGGAGGTAGGTCTTTTATCCGTCGAGTCCGTAAAGGTGTAAATCCATAACATTCTACATGTTATTTATTTTTACTTATGTATTTTGCTTGGTTTGCATCGCCCAGAACTCCCTAAGAACAAGCTGAAACATTATTTCGAGAAGGGATAAAAGGTAAAATACACTGTAGTGGAATAGTAAAAAAAAAAAAACGACTGATGTGCCATCATAACCCGATGTGAAAGGTGGTTGTCGAAAAACGAGGAACCCTCGGTATGCTCCCAGGTTGTGGCCTTTGGAGGATGTTGCAGACATGCTTATTTTCTTCACCTGCGTGGCCTCGTCTAGCTATATTACCATGTTATGTCCATGTGGCACTATAGTTAACTGTGCTATAACAAACCCATGCCCTTGATAAAACTACAGTAGACTCACAAAAGAGTCCATAAGACAAGCCATTACAAATATATAGGAAGATTATAGCTTGTATTATCGATATCATGAAATAAAATAATGGCATTAGCATCGAAAATGTACTGTACATTGTACTTTTTTTGTAATAACCTTAACTCCATACCGCCATACCAAACCAAAACTCGACAGCAACCTAGCAATTGCAAAAATCTGCATGGTGTATGGAAGACTGCATGAGCTTAGCCTTTCAAAACTGAGGATCAACTATATTCTGGTTGCATCATATTTTTTAAGCCCTTGCTGTCATTTGTTCCTAAAGCCATCTTCATTATTTATACGCCAATGTTATTTCTGTTCCCTTTTGTTTGGGAAAAGTTCTTTAATCCGTCAAACTCCACTGATCAGATTTCCGTTTTCGGTTTATCTGTTTATTTATTTTGGCTTCATTTGAGATTTTGCTGTTTGCTTTCAGGATGCTGAATGACACAAGTCATGGATTATAATATCATGGAATGATGCATTTGACAAAACATTCAATTCCGGATACCCAAACTAGAGTCCGTACAGCCATTACTGACCATCTCAGCTACATGTTTGTGTTAGACAGATGATGACTCCATGTTAATGGTTGTTCCATGTACATCTGGTCAAACTGTTCATGTCCTCTTAACATTTTTCTGTACGTTTTTTTTTCTTATGCTAATTTTTTTTTAATGTTGTCGTACATTGACAAAGGCATGGTCTGTGATCTATGCAAGGGTTCTTTTGTTTCTTATGTCAAATATGATTTGATCATACATCTAAATCAATAAATTTTTAATTATCAGCTGTCAGGTGTATGTTACTGGTTTTTGGAGACAGTGGCTATGGTACACTTTTAAACGCTATAGCTTTGATGACACAAGTAAACGACACTTTTCATGAATGCACTACAATTTTGCGTCCCATTACTCGCATTTTTTATAAATGATCTAACATAAAATAAACTTGAAAAGTAATTAGTTTAAAACCGATTAAATGCCTGTATGCCCATAAAACTGTATTTTTTTTAAATAATTTGATATTCAATGCTTAGCAGTAAACGCTTTTATTAGTTGAGTCTGTAAAGGTGTATTTCCATTATGGTTTTTTTTTTACTTATTTGGGTTTTTTTAAATCTTGCATAGAATTTTTTAAATATTTAATATAATAATTGTATCATAATCTGTTGAAATAATATTCAGTGCTTATCAGTAAGAACTAATTTTTAAAAGATTAACAATTTTTAAAAAAAAATTATGAAATCATTTTAATGAACAAAACATCATGTCAGAAATAACAGATATTTTATGACCAACCCTGTTGCTGCATGATTTTCTGCATTAATATTACATATAAACTGTGTCATGCAGTAAGTGATGGGATGGCAAGCAAATCGTTTTCAGGTTTTTTTTTTTTCGTTTTAATGTTATAATTATTTTTATGACTATAAAATGACACAAATAAGGGTTTTTCATACTCACCCTCATGTCATTCTAAACCATAAGATTTTCGTTCATCTTCTGAACACAAATATAGATATTTTTAATGAAATCCGAGAGGTTTCTGTCCCTCCAAAGACAGCTACGCAATGCTTCAAAAATGCTTTTGATGCTTCAAAAAGTTCATAAAGTGATTGCAAGAATAATCCACATGATTCAAGCGGTTTAGTCCAAATTTTCTGAAAAGACACAATTACTTTAATGATAAACAGATTGAATTTCATTACAAACATTAATCAGTGAACATAAACAGAAGCTCATTGGTTCTTGCATGTCAAGCAAACATGACAAGCTTCCGTTTACCACAACTGATGTGTGAGTTCGTGAATGTTTGTGGCTTATTTTATTGATGAAAAAGAAGAGTTTCCAGGGACTATTTTGAACCCTGTTTGTGGAAAGTGACAAATATCATGTCATGACGAAAGACATATGATGGATATCCTGCAGTGCAGAGCTGAACACTGGACACTTTGTCCTTAATTCAAACTTATCAAACACATCCTTAAGCAAGGTGATCATAATGATAATGAGGACGGTCTATGAGGCTTTCTGTGCGGATATTTGTATTGTAACAGAAAGCCCAGAGTCATCCAGCTCACACCGAACAGACATGACAACAAAAGGATGTGAACGGGCAGTTTACATCGTCAACAAGATGTCTATCTCCTGCTTTCATCCACCTACCGTCCGTTTCCTTTATATACACGCACGTCAGGCACATTTGGTTTCCCTTGAGAGTTCAAAACATGATATTGGAGTGCCTTGTGCTTGGAGTACCCTTGCTCTCTCCTCCTCTGCATTGCCCTCTGGAGCTGCAGCAGTCCTCTGCAGGCTGGAGCTGGGGTGGGGTGAGCTGGCGTCAGGCCCAGTGCAGTTCCTGAGGCAGAGACACACGCAAGCAGCGAGCTCTGGGCTCCTGTGTCTCATGCCTCTGTCCTGTCCTGACCGACCACATGCGTCCTAGAGCTGAGGATGAGAGTGATCTGCATGAGTTCCCTATCATAAAACAGTTTTATCTTGTGATGTTAAAATCATTCACATGGATCCTCCAGCTGTGCCATGATGGAGCTGGAAACTCTGCCTCAATTAACAGCAACTTCAGTCTAAGTAATCTCTGCTGTCTGCTGCACTAATTGAGGATTTCTCAGACACAAAAACAGACTGCCCTAATGGAGGCCCCGAGATGTATGTTATCTGAGGTCAGACAAGGTTATGGCTTGAGTGCAAAATCAGTGTCTTTGGATCATTTAGAGAATTAATACATTGGGGGAACTTCCTAGCAGGGTATATTACCTGTTTTTATAAAATTGAATAATATATATAGTACCCAAATCTATATAAATAGACATATTAAATATGTTTAATAGAAAGTTTTATATATATGTGTGTATATATATATATATATATATGTGTGTGTGTGTGTGTGTGTGTTATGGGGGGGGCCAAACAGGAAATAATTATATGTAAATCATGAATATTTAAATGTAAATCTGAATATACTATAACTCTGAATATATAGTTACAAATCTGAATATATAAATGTAAATCTGAATATATAGTTATAAGTCACAATATATATTTATAAATCCTGAATATATAAATCCATATATTGTCTGTGTAAATATATATATATATATATTGTCTATATCAAAATCATGCTAAAACTCCAGTGCTTTAATACCCTTGTGTATCTTGAAAGTTTCCCCAAAGTATTTGTCTAAATATGATAGAATATTATACTATATATTAATTATATTTATTTTATCAAATAAGAACACATTGACATACTTTCAGACAAGAGACCGCTATGTAATGAAGGTAGATTTTGCTAAAAAAATATATATATATATATATATAAATTAAAAAAAATAAACTGTTTACAGGTCACGAGTATTTTTCATGTCATGTTGGGTTGTCACATTTCTGTGTGCAAAAACTGTCACATGTTGTGTTTTATAAATTACTATTTGCTGAATTAATTCTGAAGGGAAACACGCACACACACACACACACATACACAAACACACACAGATGTAAATACTCATAAATCAGATGGAAAGTCGGGCTAATGGGACTTTGCATTTCCCTTAGTCAGGCCTCTGGCACATTCAGTGCTGCTAGTCACTCCCTTTAAAGACAGAAACTCTGCGCAACTCAATACAGATGAATCATGCATATCCTGCTGTCATCACGCAAGACTTTTCCTCTATCTGAATGCAACATTTATGTCTGTTTTGTGTCCTCAGAAAGCTTTGAATGACCTGCGACCATCAGAAGCGCATCACACTGCATCGCTCACATTGAGTTCCTGCATGTGTCATGTGTCCCGATTACCTGATAAAGTGTTTTCCCCTCTCATTGACTGCGCTGCTCCGAAATCAGATGGTCGCATCGGACTGCGTAATGCAGATATTAATGCATGCATCAATCTATACATCCACCCATCTATTCATTCAGTATGTGCCTTTCCTTGGGCTCACTTTATGGTTTCCTCCTCTTCGCATTATCTCTGTAATGCTGCCGTCAGCCGTGTTTAATAATTAAAGGCATGTCCATCAATTCGTCCATCTTATGTAAACTATGCACAGTGCTCTTTGTCAAACCAAGGCCAGTAAAAGTTGATGCGCCGTACGGATAGTTACAGTAATAGCCCTGAACATATGTGCGTTACATAGTTTGGGGAATTGAAATTGAAAGCATAAAGGAAAAAAGAGCAGTGTGCTTTGTTTTTTTTGGTCAGGTCGCATGTTTTTATGCTGTCCATATGCATATTCGGCACTTGTATGTATCAGTCGGTACATTAAAAGTGTGCTTATGCAGTGCATATGCTGCTTTTCTCGGTCTATCACTCATCTACCCTTTTAATAAGTTGCAGTGGCTGAGCATTGGTTGACCTCACTGTTCCCAGAATACAGATCGCTCCTTACAGCTGTGTCAGCCTGCGGCACGGAGGACGGGAGGAGACTTTGACTCATCATCCATCACCATATATATATACAATCTACAGCTCACGCTGTCATTTAAGTTCCATCAGACTCGTTCGAGTGGATCATCTGCTTGTTGGTAATGCGATAGTGTCAGTGCACAGAAGTGCCGTGATGTCCTCCAGTCATTGTTATTCGTCTGCTGGTGATGCACACATATGTTCACTCCATAAGATTTTAGAGAGCAAAATATATGCACAGCAGTTGATTAATTGACACTGATGTTTTTACAGTAATGGCATTATTGGGAAAAACAGATTCAAATACTTGTCAATAAGTGCATCTCTCCAACATATTTCATTTCATCATAGCTCTTTAACCCTTTTTTTTTGTCGATAAAAACAAAACGAACAAACAAATGGATAAATAATACTAATATATTATTACTTTTGCTTTACAATAAAACATCACCTCTAAAGCATTTATCTTAGTTAATACATACTGTATTTGTGTGTGTGTATATATATCTATATATATATATAAATATATATAAAATTATTATAATCATTTTATATATACAATGTCTTGTATATGTAAATATATATGTGTATAGATATAACACATGTATATATACATACATTATATGTATATATATATATATATATATATATATATATATATAGTTGTATAATATTATTATCATTATTTACTATATTATTATTTTATACGCAAGGGCTGTTTAGGGCTAAATTTATTATTCTTATTAACTTTTATTTGTATATGTCTTAAAGCACTTGGACCAAAATAATTGTTGTATTTAGCTACATATTCCATCTATATTGTTGTTTTGACCTTACTTATTTTTATTGTTTATCTATTTTTTTTACATGTATCAATATTTTGAATAAATATTAAGAGTTCCTAAAATTGACTAAAGCAACATCTGTCATTCATAACACTGTGGATTTCTAACCAGACATATTGGATTTCTGTAATATTTTCCAAAAGAGCGTTTAAATATCGTTTTAGAAGAATGACAACGAATTGACACTTTTGACAGAATATCCTTATATATTTTATGAACATAAATGCCATTAATATGTTTTTATCAGTTAAATCAGTAATAAATACTTATTTTGACTTTTGTCTATTAACCAGTCAGTTTATTTCCTTCACTCTCAGGTTCAGTGTGATTCCTCCCCTCCCGATCACATGATCTACGTGCTCAGATTGTGACATTGTTGGAAGCATGAAAGTCACTCTTCTTAGGTATCACATCATCAGCTGCAGCTGATTTTTGACTTTACAAAGTTTACACTTTTCAAACGTCCTTGACTTTGCAGTCGCGGATAATGATCCTTTTATTCTCTTTTTGCAATATATATTTATATATATTATATAAATTGCAATATTTATATATATATATATATATATATATATATATATATATATATATATATATATATTATATATATATATATATATAAAATACCTCATGTGTTACAATTAAACACATTAGTTGAATATGTTTACTTTGATAGAATTTGGAGATGAGCCAAGTGCTTTTTTTTTCTTTTACTTTTTTTCTGCAAAGCATGAAGAGCGAGGAGTTTTGTGCCAGTGCTTTGGAGCTCTCTCTTTCTCTCTCCCACTCTCTCTCCATCATTCTCTCAAGAGCATTCAAGGACAGTCAGGTCAGAAAGCCTCAGCAGCTCCCAGCAGGCTTCTGCAGTCTTCCATGAAGCAGAGAATTCAGCAGTTTAGAGCGCCTGCGTGAATGATTGAGTGAGTGTGTGGGTAAACTCCTGCAGCAAAGAATATCTCACTCACTGGCATTGAAATCAGTCCTGGCATCAGAATGTGACATAACTGCAAACAACCATGAATGTGACGGTGAAAAAGGTATGTATATAGAACAAAGATTGCAATAAGATTTGTAAGCCTCTTCGATGTCAGCTCGACGGCATCAAGGAGGTTCACTGCAATATGGTGCAATATGTAAAAAGTTTTTTTTTCGCAAAAACCCCATTGCTTGCTCTTTAAAAATGAATTGTGTTATTGTGTGTTATAGTATTCTTTTTGCGTTTTTGTCGGTTGCAGCTTTTGGTAAGCGATGTAGAACTTTACCTTCTCTCTCTCTCTCTCTCTCTCTCTCTATGCCTCCCCCTCGGTTGTGGTGCTGACTCACTGTCACTGGCCCAGAATATGCTGTCTGTCTGCATTAATACCCTGCTCACCTTCCCAACAATTAATGCTGCCTCAGCACCTGAAAGAAAGCTAAGAGCAAACGATATTCTGAAATGGGATTGTATCAAAACATTCATCTTAATGTGCATCACTCCTGGTACACGTGTGTTTGTAATGACAGTGACAGATTATTATGTTAATAAGCTGAATGTATATTAAAAGAGAAAAGATTACTGCTTACAATTATTGTGTAGAAATATCATTATTATAGGTGGCGGTCTACTTGGTGTCCGGTGGTGGACATCTCACTTTTACTCAAGTACAGCAGAGGACGTGTTCTGCAACACAGTGAATGATTTCTCACACAGAAGATGGCTGGACGAGACAGCGAGTGAGCCGCTACTGCCATCTAGTGGAAACAACAAACTCCTGCCATAAGTAACAGCTACTGTGAAAGATTTAATTAATAATTCGCTCAAAATGAAAAGTGGTTATTTACTCACCCTCATGATGTTCCTAACCTGTATGACATGGAGGACTGCAAGAATGACGGATTTCTGTAGCCTAGGCCAAAACCTGGAAAAACGAGTTAGCATTTTAGCACCTCTGGTTTCTGTCAGTGCATTTTTAAATGGAGTTTTTTTTTTTTTTTTAAATGGCTGAAATAAGGTTTGAAATATTTTCACGTTTTATTCTACAGAATAAAATACATCATTAACACAACCTTGTGGTTTTTAAAAGTTTTTACTTGTCTTGAAAGAGGCAGTTGCTAATAAGTGGCTGAACGGTCAAGTTAAACGTCATCATCATTTTTTTTTTTTTTTTTTTTAAAAGATTGAAAGTTTAGTGACGCTGAAGTCATGCAATCGTGGTGCAAACTTTAGCTTTTTTCTCCTGCAGGTTGTATTTAGGCTTCAGAATTCATAAAAGACTATAATGATGAACAAAATATATAAGAATCATAAACTTTTGTTGATCGCAGAGCAATAATCCGAACGCCAATGGAAATATAAGCGTTTAGCGGTTAATTACAACTACATTTACCATATATTATGGAAATAAGTATTTTCAAGTAACGTTCACCACATTAATATTCCAATAAATTCACTATATTAAAAACCCCATTGAAAATTCAAGAGGGGAAACCATGACGTCACGATAATTTATATATATATATAAACTTGGTAACTCGTTGAATCACTGATTTGTGTTATGGATCGACATATTCTTCCTTTTTGCATAAAAATAAATATAAAAAATAAGCAAAGTTCAACTTCCAGAATGTGGCTATCCATCATGTAAATAACGTTGTTTTACTTGATTAATACAATACTTGATAATAGCGCCAATCAAATGTGATTGAGTGGAATCAGCAATTTGGCGGGTGATCTAGCCAATCAGAGACCAGCAGGAGGGTCCATGAGCGTGACATCATCAACACTATATAAACCCTCACCACGTGAAGGACTAACAGAGTACTTCATCTAACCCTAACGCTCTCTGACTTCCTGTACGGTATTTATACTGTTTTGTCTTAAGCTTTCAGTATATTACAGGAAGTTTTCCATGGTTCCGGTGCGTTTAAAAAAGCTATAGAGTACTCTGATGCTCGGTCTCTCAGGTTTGAGTGTTTTGTGCGCGGACAGTCCTGCTGCCGCGAAGAGTTCAACTCTGCAGCACAGGCTCCAGATCTGTGAGTTTACAGCACGCTGAGCAGATTAAATTGAGCATGGCGAACTTTGCGGACCTTTCCACTGATCCTGCAAATTAACCCGCGCTCAGACACTCGGTTCTTCAGAGACAGACTGCGTTGTGTACAACAGGCGTGTGTAAGTGATCAAATCACGCTTCGTGTTTGTTTGGGTTGTTTTTATAGTGTTTTTCTGACCGCAGTGTTGACGTTCTTTTAACATGAATTAAGTTTTATATTCTTCTCTGGACCAGTAGCAAGTTCTTCTGATGGCGCCCCCTATCTGAACTTCACGAAAATGGCTTTGTGTTTGGTAAATGTCTATATTTTAAAGAAACTGAAAAGTAAACTTTACTGAATAAAGTGTTTAAGAGATCCTGCGTCTTGTACTTTGTTCTTTGAAACCCTTGTCTTGTTTTTTTTGTAATAAAAAAATAAAGGTAGACCCACGTGCCATTTCGATTCGCGGTGTTGCCTATTTGATGTATGGCCTCTGGAGTCGGGATAAACTAATCTCTGCTCTGACTGACTTTTAAATCTTATTTTTGGCCACCTCCAGTAACTTTAACCTGAGCAGTGGGTTTAAAGACGCTGTTCAGTGACGTGCGTTTACAACGGTTTAAAACCAACCGTTTTCCTCTTAAATGCTTTTGAACGACGTACGACGCAAACGGTGTGCTGGAAGTATCCTAAATACTGAAAACGATAATTTTAAAAATAAGTTCCGTTCATATGCTCTTATTAATGTCTGAGGCATGTACTTTTTTTTTTTTTTTCGCTCAGTGCTTTTGTCATGGTTGGGTCTGTATTTGAGTAGGTTGGTCACGTGACTGTTAAAATGTTTCTTTGCTGCTTATCAGCCAGGCCTAACAGGGTCATTCTTGGAATTCGGTGCTCTTTGGGCAAAATTTGGAAGTTTTTGTATAATGTTTAGGGTGATGGGGAAAATATTTGAGGTGATTTTGTCAAGCTTGGGTAAATGTAACCACTTAAACAATGGAAAAGGCAAAAAAAAAACCCTTGCGATTCTAAATTAATCTTTTGACTAATCATGTACCTCCTTTCTCTCAAACGGTTTTAACTTAATGCTACATTATCGATTAAATGTTTTGACTGTCGCTTCTTCTTTTTTTTTTTTTTTTTTTGGTGGTGGTATTTTAATTTTTCTAACTCATTTCATATTTCCCTCAACAGAGGATGTTTTGAGGGTATTAGGGAATCATTACCGATTTATCCAACAATGTACAAAAATTGGGGTTGAGAAATCGCATAGTATGTTGTATTTATGAAAATGAAATATGCAAGCCTGGAGAAAGGAACAATTATATGGTTTAATGTGTACTTAAGTAAAAATGTACTAAAGCAATAAAACTGCTAATATTGTGAAAGTAGAAGATGCTGAAAAAGAAAGTTGTTCATGCTGTCATTTAGCACATTCCTCGTTGCCAGATTAGGGTAAGGAAAAAAGGTTATTCCACAATATTGACAATTTTGAGTTTAAAAATTTCACAAATGTTAATATTCACATTAAACTGATATATAGTAGTTGATGGTATCTTTGTGTTTTCAACTAGACATTTTCTTGCAGGGCAGAACACACCAAAACCTACTAAAGATATCCAGGTTTACTTGGAATTAGGATTGGAGCTAAAACCGCAGGGCAGTGATCCTCAAACCAGAGCTGACCAGCCCGACGGTTGAAGATGAGACCGCTCAGCAGTGTAAAAAGTTTTAAATGCCTAAATTTTTTGGGCACTTAGTGATATGACAGAAACATTGATGACTTTAGCTTTTTATATACACTTTAATAGATCGACATAACTCGTAAAATCCAAAATATCACATATATACAATTCCTTTGAATGTTTTATTCAAGTCTAGAGATGCTATATGGTGTATGTTATATATATATAAAACATAAATTGTATGTATACCAGTTACCCATAAAAAATAAAAACATTTTTTGAAAGTTAACCATGTATCACAAAAAAAAAAAAAAAACAACTTGGCCCTATTGTGCAACCTTTTTGTGGAAAATGCCCACACAATTTAACCAAGCCCATATTGTTTAGTTATTTACCAAGTTTGAAAAAGTGTCCTTTTTAGAGTGTGAAGTGTGAGAAATCAAAAATGGGCAAAATAATCAAGGTTATTTAAATTTTGACTTTTTGTATTTGCAGTGATTTTTTTTTTTTTTTGAACAAAACATTTTTAAATCATTTTAGCTCCTCCATTTTTAAATGATTTTCCGCTCCTTTATTTTTTAATTCGTTTTCAGTGGCTCTGATTGTCATGTGTCCTGCTGCAGCTCAGAGGAAGAGCGGAACCCGCTCCTCCAACACAGTCTGCGAGGAAGCGAGAGCAAATAACAGACGGAACGGGATTGTTGTAAAAATCGACGTATCTCATTTATTTAAAAGGGCATGTTTACAGCAAGCACAACATTTCGCCTTTTTAACTCGAAAAAAGATGCTCCAGCAGGATTGATTCGCTGCCTCGGTCGAAGGAGCTGTCCACCATGAGGTGCTGATCGGCGGCCTGGCAGAACGATGGCGACGGGGAAGTGGCTTCTGTACACGGGTCTCTGTCTGTCTCTTGTCGCCTTGTGTTTCCTGACAATCGCAATCTCATCGGATCACTGGTACGAAACGGACGCGAGGAGATACAAGGAACGTTGCCGAACTTTCTCGAACCGCAGAAGCGATCCGGGTTTTATTTACATCCCCAACCACAGCCTTCCACTGCGAGCCAGCCGAGCGAGCCTGGACCGATGGGAGAACCGACTGCTGCTGACTAGAAACCGGCGTCAGCTGTTCGCGATGAGCCCGGCGGATGAGTGCAGCAGGCGCTACAATTCAACCAACATGGGGCTGTGGAGCAAATGCTACAGGGTGGGATTTGACCCAGACATCGAAGAGCTCATTCAGAAAGGTAAAAACATCCACCTGAGCCTTATAGGAATGTGGAGATAGAATAATGAGCTGTCTGAAGCCCTTGAAATGGCATTTTCCAGGCTCTCATTATTGTAGGATCTGATAATATATATAATCAGGCCTATGGATGCAGCAGAGTAAAATGCTAATTCATTATAATCAGTTGCACAGGGCACCAAAAAACTCGTTGGGCATTTTCCTCAATATTGAACATAATGAGCATCTCTTGGATTGTAGTTATACATTCAGTTTTCTGTGTATTGTTGCGTCTTAGATCAGTGGTCCTGGGGTACCTGAGCAATTCATATTTTGGATGTGTGTCTTCAATATATTTCATCAACTCATTAGAAGAGGCTTCAAGAACTGAACATGATGTGCTAGGGTACTCTGGGTTCTGGACTGAGAACTACAAATTTAGTCCAAATGAACAATACTCACTTGACCGTCTGTGTAGTTTACACATCTAAATGTGACACTTGCCCATATGCACAAGCAGGCTCAGCTCAACAGGGGACCTAATCATGAGCTTGACAACCACTACCCCACTTTACCTCTTGGCGCTTGATATGATCGTTCTGATTATCATACTGGGACTGGATGTAATGCTCATTATGATTTTCTTGTTTTTTTCAGGAACTATTGAGCGTTGCTCCTTTATAAAGTATTATTACGCCTCCTCTGCTGTGACGCGGAAAGATCTTTCCTACAACATCACCAAGACTATCCAGCAAGATGATTGGCATGCCCTACGTAAGTGGGACTTGCTGTTTTCGGTCTGCTTCAGTGTTGTCCCAGGCCCTCTTACATAGGGGTCCTCCCACTAAAGGTCCTCTATGTTACTAGTGTACTTAGTGGGCCCTAGATAAAGGTGCAGTCATTGAGAAGTTTCATTGAAATCCAAAGATTCATTGTCAATAGCAAAGAGAAGTATGCTGCACAGCTCACAGAGAAGTTACTTTCAAACCAAGCAGCTTTCTGTTGGTCAGCGCGGCAAATTCGCATTGAACATGAGGAAATTTGCGCAAAATTCCTGATTGCAAGAACTCTGAATGGAATGAGTTGGATTTCGCTCACAAAATTTCAACGAGCAACAATAGGTGATCACAATTTAAAAGATGCCTAACCATAACAAATTTTGTTCCAGGCCCATGTAGCCGCATTTCCACAATTTGTCACGGGAACTTTTTTCCCCCAGACCTGTTGCTGTCTGCATTTCCATCACGGTCCAACATACGGTGAAATTTAGGCAAATTAGTCCGATGACGTGCGACTTTCCTCCTCCGCATATAAGCTTAATAAAACCTGAACCTTGACGTCAGTCCATCTGTTGTATTTTTTAAACTCCATTGTTGATTCAAGTAGCAAACAACTCTTACTGCACGCACCAGACATTTGGTTGAAATAAGCCGCTGCATGTTCAGTCTCCAAGTCCCAGCCCTGAAAGTTTGTGAAGTTTTAAAAAGTACTACCTCGTGAGGAGGGACTCTCTGAGGGGTAAATTTTTACCCAGAATTTCATTTAGCCCCTGGTCCCTGCAGTCAAAACAGAGCACCACCCCAAAGTCCTTAGTTCCAGGGGAAAAGTTCCTGCACAGCTTTTGATATTGCAGTAGTTTCAAGCAAGGGTATCCAATCCTGCTCCTGGAATTGCCACCTTCCTGCCGAGTTCAGCTAGAACAAACTAATCAGTGCCTTCAGAATTACTAGAAACTTCTGCCAGGTGTGCTGGAACAGGTTGGAGGTAAACTCTACAAGAAAGTAGCCTTCCAGGAGCAGGATCGGGCACTCCCAGTAACTTGCTATGTTCACCTCCAGATTTGCGTCGGATGACAGCTGGCTTCATGGGCATGGCTCTATCCATTATTCTCTTTGGCTGGACCATTGGCATTTTAGGCTGTTGCTGGCAGCAAGGCCTCATGCATTACGTTGCTGGTCTACTCTTCCTTATGGGAGGTATGTGAATTCCCTAAATAGCTGCTGAACGTGTTCTCCCCAATTTTTTTTTCTATTAAAAATTCACCAAATTTTGTTAAAAAACAAAACAAACACCTACTAATTAGTCTCATGTCCCACCACAGGTACCTTCTGCATCATCTCTCTGTGCACCTGTGTGGCCGGCATCAACTTCGAACTGTCTCGCTACCCGCGTTATCTGTTCAGCCTCCCGGATGATATAAGCCATGGTTACGGCTGGTCCATGTTCAGTGCCTGGGGAGGGTTGGGACTGACCCTCATAGCAGGGTTCTTCTGCACCCTGGCACCATCGATTCAGCCTCCCCCACCATCCCGTTCCTCCTGTCCCAAGTCTCGCATGGAGAACGGAACGGTGTGCTAAAGCTTCTCATGTTGTGGCACTTGGTCCATTAACATAAACTTGTTCATAAACTTCGTTATGGGTATTAAAAGCTGGAGGCTGTTGAAAGACATTTTGTTCTGGAAGGTGACAAGCCATGGCTGATGGGACTTATAAAAGAAGGCTCTATGAAAGCACATTTGTACAGTTGTATATAAGCTTTCATCATGACATGAGTTCAGCATGTCCTTGGTGTTTGTCTTTGTGTTCAGTAGATCGTGCTTGAATTTCGAGACAAATTCACCATTTCAAAGATCTTTCCAATGTATGATTTACCATGAATTTCATTATGTGCTGTAATCGTTTTCAATGTCAATAATTTCTTCATTGGACAATAAAATGCCTCGTGTAAGAAAACAATCCCATTGTTTCTAGTCAAGCTACGCAACATCAGAAAAACAAAGAGAATCAAACAGAGGCACTGAATACTCAATTTTATTTAAGATTTCATTGTTCCAGACCAGCAGAAAATGGGTCAGTTCTTCTCTTTTAGCGCTTTATTTTGTATTAAATGATTTCAGCAGCATGTTAAACCCAAATGTTGGACTACATTGATTTTTTTCCTGAAAGAATGAGTGATTGCATTTGATAAATACTGTTTAGTATGGCCACACATATGAGAAAGAAAAGAGTAGAAATCATTTGAAGGCCTTGGAATGGGGGCTCGTTAGTGTGTGCCTGTCTTTACGCTTTCAACATTCGTATTTTCTGCAATCATGCCTTGACACGTCTCCCTTTTATTACCCTCACCATCCTTCCCAAGGTTCCAGACTCGATTCCTGATTCATACCTTGTATGAATGGCTTATTCTATAGGCAAGCCAATAAACACTTCCTCAGTGGTCTTGCTCACCTTTCTTCATGGGAATGAAGGTACTGCAGACCTCCTGTAGCAGCATGTTAGGTCTCACATCTCCATCCTTGCCCAAAGATGCTTTCGACAACCCCCCCTGAATACAAAATGGGTGCCTCCCTAAAACATAGTAGGTACCACTCTGTCATTCCAAGGAGGCCCAGGGTCTTGACTCTACAAATGCCCTCAAACATCTTTTATGTGGCTCCGTAAAAATTAAGCGTGTGAGATGCAGAGAGCATTACATCGACTTGCATTAAAATAATCCGTTTCCTTGGAGTGGTGAGACCTAACATACGGGAAGTGTAAAGATTCACAGTATTAAATTGCAGTCTGTACCTTGGATGAAGGAGTGAGGCCAATCAGACACGTTATTTATTTAAGCACATTCCGTTAAGCCGTTATTAGTCACATGTACACATCAGTGCTCATGGTTTTCTCTACACATTTCAATGTCAGACTCTTTTTATTTTCCCCCAGAATCACATGTGAAGGTGTGTGTGTGTGTGTGTGTGTGTGTGTGTTAAGACCCTCAGTGTCTGTCTGAATCTCCCAGGCACCTTCATTAAAATCATTACCCTGCACTGATGGTGCTCATACTACAGAGATGTATGTGTGCCTTCAAAAAAAGTGACAACAGACAAACAAATCCAGATGGGAAAGGGATGGAGAGGGAAATGGTAGAAAGACAAGAGCTTATGTTACGTTATTAATGGAAGGGGTATATTTGCAGTTTCATGTTTGTAATGCAGTTAAATCAAGGGTTGTCTTTAGTGACGGTCAATACCGGCACTCTGTAGGATATCTGTGGCTGTCTGCACTGGGGGTCTGAAGGCTGTCTGAAAACCTGGAGGTGGGGAGTGGAACTGACTTGGGGTGAGTGTGGGTGGGGGGAGGTAAGGGGCCCAGGCGGCTCTGTGTAAGGAGAGGTGGGCCGCCGCGTCCAGGAGGCCGGTGTGCGGGGGTTGTGGGAGTGCGCTGGAGCTGGGCGGTCCGTCCATCTCTGTGAGCGCCTGCAATGACTTGAGCCAGTGTGGCGGATTGTCATCCTGGAGACAGTCCAAACTGTTACCTGTGGACGCTGGGATACCTGGAGTTTGAAAATGTGCACAAATGAGCACTATTACCACCAAAGGTTTTAACCGTAACCAGTCTGAGAGTTTGTAAAACACCGTACCTGTGATGATGGCGGGGTCCATCCAACTGGCCGCAGTGTCCCAGCTGAGGCCGTGCGAGATTCCGGCTGAGCCAACCGGCACCCCGATGTGATTCACACTGGAAGTAGAGGAAGAGGAGGAGGAAGAGGTAGAGTTCGGGAGGCCTCCGAAGTTGATGTTGATATTTGGTAGGAGTGCTCGCAGTCCATCTTGCCACTCTTTCACATTTATGCTTTCCACAGAGCCATTGTTTTCTGAAAGAGAAGAAATTAATGAACAATTTAAACTTTTTGTACCCTTACACCATGTCTACACTAGGGCAATGCGGACGTGGACGATTCTGCATCCATGCAGTAATAGACCACTAAAGATTATAGCCTGCTGACATTTCACTGATGTCATTTGTTGGGCGCACAAATGAAAAATGGCGGAGGGAGGCGAAACACAAAAGCGAGTAATAAAAAAATGCACCTACTGTGTGTGTGTGAACATTTTTGTATCTTAAGTTGCTTTTAGTATTTACTAGTGTTTATTACTTCTAAATGCTCCTGTCGTATGCTGTGTTCAGACTTAAGTTTTGCTTCATTCAGAAAGTCTACTTCCTTGGAGCAGCCAAAATAGAAAGGGAGTTCATATATCTGACTGCTTGACGAAAATGTAGCCATGTGCAGTATTGAATCGTCAAACTTTCAGTCAAACCTCATAACTCTGCCCCGCTTCTATTGTGAATGAAGTGCTGCATACAGTTCATTTGTGATGCAAAGGTAAATGAACTGATGGTTGGAAAAAGAATATCACAATACCAACCAGTTATTTAAAAAATAAGAGGTTTCCAGCTAAAAGCGACGATATCTAAATTTGTTTTATCATTACTAACATCCTCATATTTACCTATACATGACCTTAGTGTGTTCCTGTCTGACTTAAGCTCAAGTTTCACATTAAATGAGAGTACTACTTTTAATATATCATCAATTTAATATGCCATTTTAAACAATCCAAGTTTGTGCAATTTTGTTGTTTTAGAGCATAGTGCTGTGCCGTGGGATTTTTTACTCATCAAAACTGTGCCGTGGCAAGAAAAAGGTTGGAAAACACTGATCTACACTGAACATGTCATATTATGTAACCATTTTTACTGTTGTCGGTAGTAGCAACAGAAAATCAGAAACAGAACAGGGCATCAATTTACTAATTTTACTACTTTTTTTATTTTCAGTTTTTATTTTGGTTTAAGTTTTAGTAAATTTGTTATGTGCTTTTAATAATAATTTATTTTTGTTTCAGTTTTAGTCAGTTGAATTATTAGCCAATATGAAATTTTTCATCCAATATTTATATTTCTATCAGGTTTATTTAAAAGAAATAAATAAAAAGTTACAATTAAAATGCAATTCGGTGCTAGATACAAATATAAACGTACTGGGAACGAGTTCAACAACTTGTTTCTATTTGGATCAGTGGGCTACATCTGTAGTACTCTGGTTAGACCAGGTGTTTAAAAACACAGGTGATTTACAAAAAACTGGAGCACACAAGACAGATGCATCCCCTAACCTGATATAGGAATCCCCCCAAGGCCGGTGCTGTGGTGCTGGGCCGGCATGCTCAGGTCTAAGAAATGGCTGTGCGCGGCCGCCGTGGTGGCCGTGTGGTTCAAGTGTGTGAGGTTATTGCGGGTAGGGAGGCCCATCCAGGGGTGGCGTGCGGCCATGTGTTGGGGAAGGCTGAAGGAGTTATAGAGGCCTCTGTGCTGGAGGTGAGGAAGGCGCTGTTGGCCGTTGGGGAGGCTGGTCTGATGGGAAGAGGGGTTGGGAGAAAGGGGGGAATGCTCTTGGACTGACAGCTCTTTCTCTATGAGGTCGGCCAGAGCCTTCCGTGTGACGTCAAATGGGTCAAAGCCAAGGTCATCGTCCTGCTGCTGCTGCTTGGCCGAAGAGCCAAAACCGAAGGCCGCCTGCCAATCAGTGGAGGAGGATACGGGGATAGTGTCTGCAACAAGAGAGAGAGCTTAGTGATTAGCTCAACCAGCACTGAAATGTTATATTTTACTACATCCTACTACACTGCATTCACTGCATGCGCCTACCTGAGGTGAAAAGGCTCTGTGGTTCTGGAGTCATGGGCCAGTCAGAGGCTCCCTGTGGTGAACTGGAGAAGGGGGGCAGGCTGCTGGGGATGGGGTTGGGATGTCTGAAATTGCTGTTGTCTGAGAAAAGAGACTGAGACTCCGCTGCCGCCCCCTCGAAGGGTGAACGTGCTGCGAGTTCAGCCACGCTGATGGGCACGACGAGGCTGGGTTTCGTAAGGCCAGGTGGAGGAGATGGGGAATCGCTACTGGATGTCTGCCAAACCAAATATAGACAGATGAATCAAAAACAAAACAGTCAACTATTCTCAGCAATTCGGTTTTAATCGCTTACCTGTGATATATTTTCCCCGTTTCCTATACTTATGGGTTCTGATGGTTTGTCAATTGGACTGAAATGAGAGCACAGTGTAATAAGCATGCACCAAAACACTTATACACCCACAAAGGAAGAAAATAAGCGCAATTACTTGATGCGTCAACGGATATTGTTATCTATCAACACCAGTGGCTAGGCTTCTGCAGTACAGTACCTGGTTGGCTCTAAGGCTGATGGGAAGGGTGGGAGGCCCGTATTCTGCTCTGTTCCCTGTTCAGGGTCTGGTTCGTCTGGAGTCATGTGGTCCGAGTCTGTTAGGCAGTCTAAAAGAGGAGGGGACTTGGGATGCTCTGTGGTTAAACCATTAACCATTTTCCCATAGCTCTGTAATGTGGGCCACCCTTCTTTACTGGTGCTATTTGGTCTGGGAATAAAATAATACCAAATTAAAAAGGGGAATCACACTTTTCAAAGAAAAGAGAAACTTAATAGCTACACTTTCAGCTAAAATAGCGGAATTATATACACTACCATTCCAAAATAAATAAATATACTTTTTTTGTTTTTAAAAATGAATACTTTAAGTCAGCAAAATGCATTAGACTGATCAAAAGTGGCTGTAAAGACATATATATATATATATATATATATATATATATATATATATATATATATATATATATATATATATATATATTTTCAAATAAACCTTTTATTGTGACATTTTTGTTCATGGCAAAATGTATCACAGAAACACAAAATGCGTCACAAAATGTATCACAGTACACAAAAATGTATCATAAAAAATGTATCCAAACGTTAAACAGCAAAATTAACGTTTCAACGTTGATAATAATAAATGTTTTTTGAGCAGCAAATCAGCATATCAGAATGATTTAAGAATTATTATGTGACACTGAATAATGTAATAATATTTTCCAATATTATTTTAACTGTATTTTTGATCAAAAAGGGACTTTGTGAGCATGACATTCAAAAAGATAAAAAAAAAAATCATACCAACCACAAACCTTTGAACTGTAGCGTATACATTTTCTTTTGATATATTTTAATGTAATTAATTGCAATACAATTATTTAATTACAATTATAAAATAATTTAAATATTTATTTCATGATAATCTAAGTATTGAATATATTGCAAAAATAAAGCAAATTTTCACGGCCAATTAAAAATCTGGATATGGTTATATGTTTGTGTGCAGCGATGAAATTAAAGAGATTAATTAAAACAACACCTCTGAGTGGAGTTGGGTTTGCTCTTCGACTTCTCCCCACACGTTGAGGTTTGTAAAAAGTTAGGGTTCGCTTTGTAAAGGTCTTGGAGTAATTTTTGTTCATACTCTTGATGTTTCCCAGCCTAAAAAAAAAAATGTACACATACAAAGCAAAACTCATTTTCTAATTGTAATTCAACTGATGTATTGACTTGTCTGAACTGATTGCTCTGCAGTGAATCTGAATAATCGCTCACCTGCATTTCTTCTTTTGTAAAACTAGCCGCTTCATCCCCCAGTTCGTGTAAATACATGCAGTCTGGTTTAGGACACTGCATGCTTTTAAGAAAATAACTGCAGTACTTTGTTGTACCTAAAGAAGCCTGGAGACAAAACAGCAACAGCCATAACTACTTTAATAACTTCTAAGTGATAGAAGACACGAAATATTTTTCATAAATATAATATGCTTGACATTTCTGGAAATGCGTTTGAAAACAATAAACTTTAAGCGTCATGACACTTCTAAAGGACGTTCTGAATCATATTTTTTAAAAGGACTGTGCTGTGATGGATTAACACTTACCTTGAGTGTTCTACCGTCCACTATGACATTGTTTACGCACTGTATTGCTCTAAGGGCGTCCTCTGAACGAATGTAAGTTACATAGGCACTGGCACTAGGACCCTGAAAAGTGAAAGGTAAAAATATAAGTGTGTGTGGTTTCTTTATTCTACTGTTTTGCTGCAGCTTTAAAGGGATTGTTCACCCAAAAATGAAAATTCAGACATCCTTTACTCACCCTCATACTTCATTTTGTTTATCTTTACAACAGAAAATGAAGTTATTGTCCTTTCTTATGCTGAAGCCCATGACTTCCATTGCATAGACAATAATACAATGGAAGTCAATGGCTACTGTTACACCCATTCTTCAAAATATCATCTTCTGCGTTCAGTAGAAGAAAAATTCATACAGGTTTGGAACGACTTAAGGATGAGAATTTTCATTTTTTGGGTGAACTAGTCCAATAAACCAGAAGCTTTCCACAGGTTGTGGAGTACATGAGCATCAAGTTTTTCCTACCTGTGAACCTGCATATGATGTGCTGTTATTGATGACCACTTTATGAATTTTGCCGAACTTCCCGAAATATTCTGGGCGCTTTAGAACCTAAGAAACAATCAAAGTGACAGTGATTCCTCCGAGTCAATCATTGCATGAACGACAAAATTGACACACAATTTTTCCCACTTATCACAGTGAAACTGTGAAATGACTCTGAGGGAGGAAATTTCATTTTGTTCAGCAAAATGTAAACGGCTCCCTGATGAAAATGCTCTATTTTTGTGCCATTCTCATTTGCCTCCCACAGGAAGTGATACATTTCTCACTGATGTGATATGGGCACAGGCCGGGTGATCTGCTCTGTACTGTTCAAAAGAATTTGAACTTTTATTCATTAGATTGTGCACTACTGTTCAAAAGTGTGGGGTCAGTAAGCTTCTTTTTTTTTTTTTTTTTTTTTTTAAGAAATTAATACTTTTAATCAGGAAGGATGCATTAAATTGATCAAAAATGACAGTTAAGACATTTATAATGTTACTATTTATTTCTCTATATAATTGCTGTTCTTTTCAACTGAAAAAAGTATCATGGTTTCCACAAAAATTAAGCACAAATCATCATATTAGAATGATTTCTGCAGGATCATGTGACGCTGAAGACTGGAGTAATGATGCTGAAAATTCAGCTTTACCATCAAAAGAATAAATTACATTTTAAAACATTCAAATAGAAATTGTAATATTCCACAATATTACAGCTTTAACTGTATTTTTGATCAAATAAATACAGGCTTGGTGAGCAGAAGAGACTTTGTTCAAAAACATTTGTAAAAAATCCTCTAAAAATCTACTGACCCAAACTTTTGCATTAATTTTGAGTTTATTTCAGAGAGTAGAAGCTGGTTATTCATTATCTAGTAATTCGTTAAAGTCTATTCAAACAAATGCAATAAATAGAATAAATTTAAATAAAATTATTATTTTTTAAATATTAATGTTTATAATTCAATAGATCCAAATTAAAAAACTAAAAACAGCCATTATATAATAAGAGCTAGTGTGGCCAAAAGTACTGATTTCGATACCAATTTGGTAATGAAATTTTAAAACACCTCTGATTGGCCATTGTGTTCATGCATTCAACATATGTTTGAAATTGGCTACAATAATCGACACACTCAAAAAAGCGAGAGCATTTGAAAGCAGGCGTCTATCATTGGACCGGTCCGCTGATAGACGCCTGCTTTCGAACGCTCCCGTGTGTATCCGTATAAGCGTTTGATGAAGAGCGTCATTGATGACTATTTACTACGCTTTTGAAGCGTCGAGCATTGCAGCCAATCACAGAGATATATGATGAGCACGTGAACACAAATCACCAAACAGAGTTCATGAATCTGTGCACCGGCACTCAAAGCGTCGCATTTTTAAAATTTCAGAACCAACTTGGCACTTTTGACAACACTAATATGAACAACAACAAAAGACATCACATTGTCTAATACGATCGATCACCTCTGCGTCCGCGAGTCTTTGAGAAAGTCCCACCACGAAGACGAGGTTCCGCTGCACCACACGGACGCTGGCCAGGTGCTTGCGGTTCTCCGTCACCTTCTGCTTCTTTTCATTCTGCTTCTGCTTCTTCTCGTTCTTTATCCTCTGGATCTCTTCTTGTGACAGCGGCTTGTACACTGCCGGATCCTCCGGGTAAGGCTACAGAACACACACAGAGCCCGTTATCCCGCTTGAACTCGTGTCCTGAGGGCTATCATGCTCAAAGAACTCTGCAAATAGGTCAATTTTTCAGGCTGACACCATAACACCACAGCGAACAAAATGAGCCACATCGCGTTTACACTTGGGAAGTGCTGTTTAGCCACAAATCCACAACCAGGTTAATCAGACAATATTTTGCCACTGCGCTTGTACATAACTTTTTTTTTTTTTTTTTAAGAATCAACAATATAGTCGCAGCAATTTTTTGTTTAAATTCATTTAATCCTGTTCTCTAGATCGAATCTAAACTGATTTTGCTTCAGAAACCAGATTGAATACTGGGCAACAAGTGGTGACAACACAGTAGCAGAATTAAAGGGATAGTTCAAATAAAAAATAAAAAAATCTTTAAATGAGTCGATACATCATCAATCCTTCTTCGAAAACATGTTTTTGTCTTACCATGATTCACTATGGCAAGCAAGTTATTCGTTTATAGACTCGACAGGATGGGTTTTCCGTAAAATTGCGTACATTCGTCGCTCGCTCGTGTGTGTCTCGTCATATCCATAAATAGAGAAAAGTTTCCCCGGCTATATTGACACATGTTTGGTGTGGGAGTGGCATAGGTTAGTTGTCACAATGAGGGAAAAGGTTGACATGGCAGCTAAATCTCAGACCTCCAGGGAATCACCCATTTATGCTGAATAGAAGAGAGTCTGCAGGCAAAATGAGAACACGACAGAGCTCGTAATTCGGAGATGGCGTGAACTGGGAGATCTGAAACGTAAAGGCGACACGAAGATGGCGTTTTTATTACTCAACAGGTGATTGAGGCATTTTATTGAACAGATAAGATTGCCATATGTAACTCTCTAACAGAGTTCATTGTAAATCTAGTGAAGGGTTCATTATGGTTGTTGTACCGCAGTGCTGGAATTTATTTAAGGAAGTACCGTGTCTATTTATGAGTATAACTACAGTAGTGTCTTCAGCTAGTTAGCTTGAGATCTTTTCCATCTAAACTGGCTATATCTCTTAAGCCAAGTAGTGAATGTTTTATGAGCAGTAGGATAGCCATATTCATCAGCAAAATGCATGCAGTTTTTAACCACAACAGGGCCAAAAGTTACATTGTGTACCTTTAAAAGCAAACATTTAACCGTTATTAATATTGTAATAAATAATTTAATGATTTAAGAATTATTTTAATAATAATAATAAGTAATAGCGAATACTTTATTCAGTACCATGTTGCGTTTCTATAATCATGCATAGATTTGTGACGGATGATACATTCAACTTAAATGTTAAGTAATTGCTCATCCATTTAAAAATGTTTATATGCCTTATTATTTTGCTTTACAAACAAGGGCTGTACAATTAATCGAATTTACAATTACATAACTTTTCAAAGGTGCAATTACAAAAAAAAACTGTCCACTTACAATATTCTGCATGCTTAAGATGTGATTTTTTTCTTTCTATCGGTTATGTTAAGGGTTTTTTCCATTGCCATTGTTTTAATTTTGGTATAACATTATAGCACATTATAACATTATAGTTGACATTTGAGGCTTCATGCTATAGAAAAGTAATATAATGTTTTTCAGAAGTGTGTTTTCAGCTTGTTTATTTTCATATAAAAATATGTTGACGGTATAAAGTTATTCAAAACATCATTTAATATAAATTGTTATATTCGTAATTAATAATCGCAATTACAATTTCAAGGGAATAATCAACAATTATGATTTTTTCCTAATACAAACTATCCCCAATTATATAGGTCGTTAGTTGCGTTTCATCCTTTGCATTAACATTTTCTCCTGCTGCTTGAAACCTAACAGTTCACAACCACGGCTTTCAATATAGCTATCGGCCATTTCGGTATTAACAGCTTCTTGAGAAAGCGCAGATCACGTATGTGATTTATACAAGTGTAATAGTGACCCAATAACCAGCGAACATGCTGATTATATACTGAGTGAAGTTGTAGTTAGAATGCATTTTGTAATTAGATATATAACAAAAAGTCTATCACAATCATCAGAAGCATTTGTACAAATTTCAAGTAGTGTCTTACCTTTCTGCAAGCAGGGCAGAGGCCGTTCTCATCTGTGCGGATGCGGTGCCAGCAGAAACGGCAGATCTGGTAGCCGCAGGTGCAGGGGAAGAAGTTGACATCGTCAATCTCCAGCGGTTCCATGCACAGTGGGCACTCCATGGGGTCTTCCTTCAGCTCTGGACTGCGGGACATCCTATTGCACGGCAAGATCAGGAGAGTCTGTGGCAGGTCGGCTGAGGGCAAGTAAGTCCCAGCAAGTGGTTAGGGATGGAGTGAGATTTGATTTAAACATGGCAGCCTGGATGATGACAATACTTTACTCTATGACATAAATGCTTGTGTTAAGTATTCAAATAGGAAAATGACATACAGTTAGCTCAAAACTAAAGTTAAAAGCCATGACAAATTAATATAGTCAGCTGTCATGGGCTCAAAGCAGTTGAAAACATCAAGCTACCACAAAGCACATTAAGCCTGTTCATGTTACTCTCATTACAGTCAATTGGCCCAGTTGTCTATAAACATGCTGATGTATTGGGATTGCAGAATAGGATCACTGGGTCACATTAGAGATGAATGTATGGGAGGTATTCCCACAGTCCATGCACAGATTAAAAAAAACACACAAAAAAAACAACAGTCAAATAAATTACATAATGCCCACTTCATGTAAATGATTTTAACACGGAATACAGAACCAATGCTATATTCAGAACAAAATACAATAGTTAAATGAATTACAAATCACAACATGCGAATCAGTCCGTCTTTTGTCTAACACTGTCATTGTATCACAACAAACGCATTTATAAACGACGTAGCTAAAAATATAAATTCCAAAAGCAAATTACTATTCATTTTCAGCGAAAGCATATATAAAAGATTCCGACTTAAATCTCACATCCTCCCAGACAAAAACACTAAAACACTATGTTTAGATTAGAAGAAGTCCGTAGAGCCTATTTCTGCTTCAAAATGACAATAATTACATAAACAACACATTCAATCCTTATTTTAATATCTATTAATCTTTATTAAAATCACAATTATCGATATCTCACATCGTATATGTCTAGCGGTGCGTCAGTCTCTCTGAAAGCCGGTCAGGTGTCTCTACAGCTGGGACAGACTTGAACTGACGTGCGGCACATAACACAACGCCTAAAACATCGATTTCACTCTCCTACAACCAATAACACACAAACTTAAAGGCACGCATATTTTGAACTCCTTGTAAAAGAATAAAACGACTTTCCTCGCATATATTTTTGTCGACAGCGAGTGTTTTCTGAACGTTTCTATTTTGCGGCCTACACAGAGCTAAAGCCTGCGACTCTCCTACTGATCGGCCCGGCGACCAGAGGAGGAACCGCCGCCTGTCCACCTTTAACTTCACCCTTCACTTAAACTCAAAGTTTTATGCTTTAACCATGGGGTTAGTCTGCTTCAACACACATATGCAAACCTAATACCGCTGAGGAAATTATATTAGGGTGCACTGATCGCGATTAAAGCAGTTGTTTTGTAGAGTACTCACTTCAACTAGCTGGTCCTGTATTGCAGGGATTCCACTCCAAGGAATATTGAGTCTAGTTTAGGCGGGGGTTTCTGCCTTTCAACTGATCAGATGTGCCTATCTGGAAGTTTGGAATGAGCACTACTCCACAGCTCAGATGTTCAATATTGATTAAATGTTTCCTACTCAGTTTTACTGTTTATTTAGGTAGCAGATTCTTTACCACCATCTTACACTGAAATGAGGAGGGAATACAGTAACCAGTCACCTCTCATTGAGTTTGCGCAAGATGAGATACACAATGCATTGTGGGAGATGTAGTTTATTTCGTTGTAGATGTAGTTTATGTCATTGTAATTTTCAACATCAGCAATGTTCTATATACGTCACGAGGGGCGATACAACTTCATGTTATCCGATTCAGAAAAAGATAAAATATGTATTTCAATGAAAACAATTTTACTACACAGTTTAAAAAAATGGTCCCACTTGATTTTATATTAATTTTATTTTAAATTATTATTTTAAAACCATGCATATAAAATCATTTAAAATGGTTCACAAAAGAAAATTATATTAAAATACATATTTAAATTCTAAAAACATTTCCCCAATTTAAAATGCAATGCAAAAACAGTGTAGTTGAAAAAATTAAAAAACAGTAATTGAAAATAGACTCTGGTCTTCTATGAAAATCCCAGCTATCATTACAAGCGTGTCACACTGCTGGACTCCACCACTACTGATAAGCTCAATGTGATAGAGGTTTAGATCCATTACTTTTAACTATAAATCAATGAATTAAAACACACTTGAAGGCTACATACACAACATAAACTTCTCAGTATGCACCAATCATTGAGTTTGTTTGCAATAAAACCCCACAATTGTAGCATATGTACCATCTGATGCATTGTGACTGTAGATGCCTGCTGGTAAGATTTCTGCCTCTTTTGTATTTCAGTCCTCCATCCACATACATGTAGGCTTTGACCACAGTTGAGATTGCAACTTTTCTGGATGGATGACATCGGCTGTCAGAGAGGGATCTATTGGATGAGGAGACAACAAAGAAGTGCGGGCAGCAAGGAGACCCATACGCAAGCAACTGTCAGTGTCCATCCCTTGTAGGATCCCAACCATCATTGCTCCAGCAAAACTAGATGAGATAGAGAGACTAATGTGAAACCGATTTATTTATTCTGCATGATGTTAAAGGGATAGTCCACCCAAAAATTTAAATTATCCCATAATTTACTCACCCTCAAGCCATCCTAGGTGTATTTGACTTCATTCATTTGATCTTCATTCAGACGAACACAATCGAAGTTGTATTAAAAATATCCTTGCTCTTCCAAACTTTACTATGGTAGTGAATAGCACTCCTGATTTTGAAGTCCAAAAAAGTGCATCCATCCGTCATGAAAGTAATCCACATGACTCCAGGGGGTTAATAAAGGCCTTCTGAATGAAACGATGGGTTTTGGTGTGAAAAATATCTTTATTTAAAACTTTATAAACTATAATATCTGACTTCCAGTAATGGTCATACGCAAATCGAGTTCCAACGGAACAAGTGACCTTTGACCCGGCGTATGACGCAGGACGTAGGAGTGGCGTAAGCTTAGGCGAGAGTAGAAGACTCTCACGGCTGCTCTTCTCTTATATCAAAATCCTCCAACATTTCACTTTAAAAATTTTCGTTTTAGACTTTAGACTCTATCCTCTGCGCTTACACTTTCATCATTATGTCATGCGCCTGCCGGAAGCTAGTTATTATAGTTTATAAAGATTTAAATATGGATATTTTTCTAAAAAAAGGCCTTTATTATCCACCTGGAGCCATATGCATTATTTTTATGATAAATGGATTCACTTTTTTGGACTTCAAAATCAGGAGCTCCATTCAGGACCATTATAAAGCTTGGAAGAGCCAGGATATTTTAGAGTATAGCTTCGATTGTGTTCGTCTGAAAGAAGATGGTCTTATACACAGAGGATAATTTGCTTTTTTGGGTGAAATATACCTTTAAATTCTTATATTAGCATACCTGTCACCAGCTCCAGACACATTTACTGTTTCTTTAGAGTTCACAGCCAGTGCAGGATAATGAACAGCACACAGTCGTCCCTTCTGGAATAAAAATCCATAAATAATGTTCAATATTTTAATATCACAGTAAAAAGGTTTAAAAGACACTTAAAGTCGGCATGAAACATATGTTGTGATTGTCTTTTCTTCCCTATTGTGATGTATATATCCGAGTGAAATGGCTTCTAGAACAAGAAAAAAAAAATGCAGGGTGGGACTTTGGATGAATTTTGTCCATCGGGAATTGGTCCGTAAGCAGTAGACCAATCACAGCAGACTGGGCCATCTGACCAATCAAAACAGAGTAGGCTCTCAGAAAGGAGAAGGTTAGAGAGACTGACTCATTATCAAACCATTTCAGATGCTGTGAGAAAAGAGGTGATGCTGCAATGTATATTAGGAGAAATTTAGTGTTTTTTTGACCTTGGATGCATGTAAACCAATTGTGGACAATTATGAGCTTTTTAAATTGTATAATAGGGGCACTTTAATAATACTTACTTAACTTTCTTGTCCTCAAAAGGCAATTTGTAATGTAGACAGCAGTATACATGTATAGCAACACAACACACACAATAACTCACAATTTACAATAAAAAAAACAATCTCAGCAGGTACAAAGGAATTCTTATATCTATTTGAAAACTTTAGACAGAGACAACCAAAGTTTCCTCAGAAAATGCATGTGCTAATGAGATGTCCCTCTAATAATAGCATTGTACTGTCCCTAAATATTTATATTGCTTGACCACGAGCAGGCAAAACAGGTACAGAATTAAACACTGAATCATCTGCGACAACGGACAGTAAATAAATAAAATAATAAGCCCATCATACCCTTTTTTGCTTTCGTGGCTGCAAATTGACAGTTCCAGCATCATGTTCTCCACACACCAGCACACCTAGCGCACCTAAAGTGACCACCACGCAATGTAGATGCTCCAGCAGGGGCGGCAGAGAGGTACACAGCCCAAAACATCATCAAGCGATCTGGGCAACTCTGAAACAAAATGATGCTTTGATTACTATTAAAGTAGCTCTGCCACTTCCTGTCCAGTAGTCAACCACTTGCTTATTTTTTGGTTGTTGCACACTACATTACCTGTAGGAGTGGGCAGATCTAGTGTATGATTCATGGTGCAGAGCTCAGCCAGATTGGGGGAGGTGTAGGACAGGGCTTTCCAGCTCTCTGACAGGAAGGGCTTACAGGCCTTATCTGCATCTGTGGGCTCAAACCAGACTGCAGCAAAAGAGAAAGACATAGATATGCACATGACTGACTTGAAACTATGTCGTCAATACTCTGGATCGGAATTTGATAAGTGAAGTTTACCAGGGACTGCATGTTTCTTAGCGATACAGCACACATAATCAATGGTCGAAACCGGAATGTTGCCATCAAGAACTATGAGAGATGCTGATGCAAGCTTATCCTCAAACTGAGATACCTGAACATAAAAAAAAAAGATTGCTATCAAAATAGTTGTTGCCATTGCTTTAAAGCCCTTGTGTTGACTTATTTCCAGCAAACACAACTGATTTAAAAGCCATAAAGTTACACTTTTCTGATTGTACAATATCAATCAAATGTTTTGGTGTGAGTAAAAATTCTCTTTTAGAAAACAATAATACTATTTTTTTGCAAGGATGCATTAAATTTGTCAAAAGTGACATTGTTACAAAAGATTTCTACTTCAAATAAATGCTGCTCTTTTGAACTTTCTATTCACCAAAGAATCCTAAAAAAAAAATGTATCGTGATTTCCACAAAAAAATATTAAATCAACACAACACTGATAATAATAATAATAATAATAATAATACATTTTTCTTAATAAGCAAATCAGCATATTAGAATGATTTCTGAAGGTTGTGACGTAGTGGTGAGGGAGTCGGGCTTGTAATCAGAAGGTTGCTGGTTCGATTCCCATGCCGGCAGGAATTGAAAGTGGGGACTGTAAATGAACAGCACTCTCTCCACCTTCGATACCATGACTAAAGTGCCCTTGAGCAAGACACCTAACCCCTAATTGCTCCCCTTGTAAGTCGCTTTGGATAAAAACGTCTGCTAAATGATGAAAAAAAAAAAAAATGGATCATGTGACACTGAAAACTGGAGTAACGATGCCAAAAATTCACAAAAATGACATTTTAAAATATTAAGCATTCACAATATTAGTTTTTACTGTATTTGATCAAATATATGCAGCCTTGGTTAGCATAAGAAACTTCTTTCAAAACATTAAAAAAAAATCTCACCAATCCCAAAAATAAAGTACGTACATACTGCTCTTGTATTTGCTGATGGATGTCCATGTCTCCCAATCCCAGGCTCAACTCTCCAGATTCAGTTATGACAGCACAATAGGTCGCGGTCCTTTGGTCCTGTAATCTGGCAATTGCGCTTGTATCCTGATGAGTAAAATGCAAAAAAAAAAAACTACAATGAAATTTTGGCTACAAGAGCAATAAAATACAAAGTATAAAACATAACTCACCATGTGTTTACAATAGTTTAACACAGCATCACTATGAGAGTCTCTGCCGATGGCAGAGATGAAGAGAGGTTTGTACCCTAATCGGCTTAAACAATCTAAACGAAATGCAGGCAAAGTCAAAAACAGAGGAATTGTACATGTTCTTTCATAATAATATGAACGACGCATAACATACCAGCAATATTTCTGCCCACTCCTCCAAATGACTGGCACACATTTCCTGGATTTGTCTGACCAAACTGAATTAAATACAGATATTTACCTGCATACTGTCATTAAAAAGTAACTTAAAAGATTAGTTCACTTCAGAATTAAAATTTCCTGATCATTTAATCATGCTCATGTCATCCAAGATGTTTATATCTTTCCTTCTTCAGTTGAAAAGAGATTAAGGTTTTTGAGGAAAACATTCCAGGATTTTTCTCCATAGAGTGGACTTCAACAGGGCTCAACAGGTTGAAGGTCCAAATTGCAGTTTCAATACAGTTTTAAACGGCTCTACATGATCCCAGCTGAGGAATAACGGTCTTATCTAGTGAAATGATCTGTAAGAAATAAAAATGGATATAATTTTTTAACTACAAATGTTTTTCTTGCACTTGCTCTGCGATGCGCCATGCATTACGTAATCATGCATGACGTAGGTAGAAGTATCACGGTAGGGAAAAAAACTCTCCTCGAACTTCAACACCGTTGATTTACTTGTTTTTATAAAGGCCGTTTGACTTGGTCTTTGCATGTTCGCTTTGTAAACACTTGCTCGGTACTTCTGCCTACGTCACGCATCACCTTGACAACGCGATTACATAATGCGTGGCGCATCGCAGAGCTAATGCAAGACGAGCATTTGTAGTTAAAAAGTATATACAATTTTTTTTTTTATTTAGAACATGACAGATCATTTCGCTAGATACGACCCTTATTCCTCGGCTGGGATTGTGTAGAGCTCTTTGAAGCTGCATTGAAACTCCAAATTGGATCTGTTGAACCCTGTTGAAGTCCACTATACGGAGAAAAATCCCACAATGTTTTCCTCAAAAACCTTAATTTCTTTTCAACTGAAGAAAGAAATCTTTTAAGCTCCTGTAGCTTGTTATTAGACTTACCATCAATTTCTCTGTCGTTCCTTTAGCGATGAAATCAACATTTATTCCACCGATAACAATCTGAGGGAAATTTAGTGTTATTTATTCTCGTTTTTTAAGTTTAAGTATTTCATCTAATATTTATATTTTATTTAAGATTTATTACAAGTTTTAGTAAATAACAACAAGACCACTGAAAATAAAACTGATTTATTAGTCTTTCCATAAAAGCTTACTATATAACTTACAGTTCTGGAGTCCATTCTCTGATCCTTTGACTTTCGGGTCTTAATGTCACCTCTGAAGTTGGCTCCACTTTTTTCTGTGCGTTTAGAAAGGGCACATGCAATCCGACTGCCTACCTTGGCATTGTTATAGATAAGTCCTATATCTAAAAATGAATGAACTTCAGGAAAATACCACAAAAGATTTGGCGCAGACCACTTACGCTACCACCACACAATGCAATACACATTTGAATTATGTATCATTGATAAGGAAGCATGAAATCAAAATGTCATTAAAAGTACATAAGAATATAAATGCAAAACTATGTCTTGAATCTTAAATGGATACTGGCTTGCAAGGACTTCCCTTTAGTCAGCTCGTTGACTCGCTGAAGGATAAAAGGAGTGACATCTCTTCCAGTGACACCGTTTGAGCTTCAAATATACAAAGAAAGTGTTAGAAGTGTTTATCATTATATGTGGCAACTGGCATTATTTTTCTCTACCTGGCCTCAGTCACAGCTGTTTGTATGGCATCTTCTATCTGTTGTCCCGTAGCTGCATGTTCCTCTGGGATGGGAACGGCCAATAGAAGACCACTTTGCAGCCCCAGAGATAGTGTGCTTGCTGTTGATAAAAGAGAAAGTTTAAGAACCCTTCATGAATGACTAAGCAGGATGAGTTACATTAGAGAAACATTATCTATGATCTGTTTCAACTAGCTCTTTCAATTACAATCACTACAGCTTTCAGTAATGTGTAATATTGACACACACTCAAATGTAGGAGCGGTAAAAGCTTAAACACTCAGACTTGCCAATAAGATCTGCTGCTTCGTGAGGACTGCAGACATGGTAAGGAGAAGTAAATCCACTTTGCCGAGAGAAGAAAGCCGGGAAGCTTTTTGAATCTCCATATGTGGCCACACATACACCCTGAGTTTCCTATAAATAAAAGCATTGATCTTCGAATTAGAACTTATATGAAATCAAAACTGAATGTTTACTAGGAGTGTTAAAATTTGTTTGCTATAACTAGTTTCATATTTTGGTAAAAATTTATTGAAATGAATATAAATGATATATAAAAATATATGTATATATATATATATATATATATATATATATATAAAACACTAAAAAATTATTTCAATCAATTTTCAGGTGTTATTTGGTTATTGGTGTTTCTAAAGATTAACTGTTAAAGCAACTTTACCACTGGCAAAATAGAGAATGGGAACGTGACGTCAGCAACATAATGCATTCTGAAACTTTATGAAAAGCACGGAAAACATAACAACAAACTCCCAAGCACAAGGAGAAATGCGGGAGAACGTTTTATAAGGTCTAACAATATTTTCATAAAGCACTAGTCTCATGATAAACGACACAGAAAGAATAAAGGCATAGTTACTTTTTTGTCCATTCTTTGAATTTCCAGTTTAAATCATTGTCTTTTGTGTATCAGAATAATCAATCATGTCATCACCACTGTATCAGTGTCCAAATTTGCTTGTATAGTTCATTTAATGATGAAATGTGTGCATACACCGTACTGGTTCATGTTTGGTGTATGAGAGTGTGAGCTACGTCTATAAAAACTTTATAGACGTATACTTTATTCTGTGTATGATCCACGTGGTGAGTGTTGTTTAATTCATCGCGGAGCACCGCGCTGAAACCGATCATATGCTTATGCTCATTAGGTTATCGTATTTTCCATGTGTTCGTGGTCAAATTCCAGGTCCGTTGTATTTTTTTTTCGTGCAAAATACAAACAACACTCATGTGCTACTGTGCTGAGGGAAACATACACGCGACTCATGTGTCCGAACACAGAACAGGCAGAGGTGTATGACATTTGAATACTCCGATGTAATGAGATCTCATTTGAACACATTTTCCATTTGTGTTGGTGGACAATAGCTAAATAAACTGCCTGCACCAAAACTTCAGCACTAGTCGGGTCGCAGGGAAAAGCATTATTCTCTTGTAGCATGGTCCCTCACCCAGATTCAGCTTGCCCTATGCAGGCCTCCAACCCAGATTTCTGACACGGGAGTTAGACGCTCTAACAAGGAGGATCAGTCACGCACAGCATGCATAGCAACTACTAGTTGGCCTCTGTTACAGTTGCACTGAGGATACGAGCACCTATGACCCATGTCTCTGCATGACAACCAAAGGTAATGAGTCAGAATAGGTTTAAACAAAAATCAGATCCATCTTATTTCATAGTTTATAATAAAAAGTATTGTATCTAACAGATGAAGATTGTGAAGATCAGAGTATAGAGAAAGCCAAATGAAGTAAGATATTTGCAGAATGAAAAAAGAGGTAGGAGAGAAGCAGAAGTAAAAAACAAAATGAGAGCAAATATATATGCAGGAAAATAATATCCTCTTAAACTTATGTTTAGGTCTATAAAATAAATAAAATAGATATAGATAGCCTATAAGAGATGTTGCTTTGACACCTTTAAAACCTTCATGAGAATATCCCTGATCTTGCATTCTCTCTTGTCAGCAGAGATGGAAATATTTTGATCCAAAAGTACATCACATAACCAGTTCTGATGGAAATGCACTCACTCGATCTTACAGCCCCGAAGAGACACCAAAGATCTTACATTTGGAAAATAAGTACTATAACAATTAATGATGATTAAATGAATACTTAGAGTTGACTAGAATTGATAAAGAAGAGATTAATAAGATTGATAAAAGGAATAATTAATAAAAGAAAGAAATACAAGATATTAATAAAAAGAATAAATTGAGTACATTTGAATACAAAATTTCACATACACCAGTTCCATTTTACAATAATGCTGTTTAAAGAGTAGACTATGTTACAATTCAGTGAGAAACCTACTCTTACAAAAACAGTTTTGTTAATAACTCTCTGCAAATCCGACTGTCTGTGGTCAGGGATAATAATAAATAAACAAATACAAACTGGGCTGAAAACTGGCAAAATTATGCTTTAAACCAGCGTTAGATAACGGCAAAGAAAAAAGCAACTTCAGCAACTTGACCAATCAGTATCTTTCTCGTGTTTACATGAAATCTTGTAAAAAACGGTGACTGGGTTTGAGCACTTACCAAAAACTCAAGAGTGCGACCGATATCTAGGATGGATTTCACCCCAGCACACACAACAGCGATAGGTGTTCGACCCAGTTCGGTGAGGTCCGCGCTCACATCCAAGGCTGCAATAGATAATATATTGGTCAATGAATATAGGCAGAAAATATTATGCATAATGAGTATATTTTGCATGGAAATAAGGATAATTTTTAAATAAACATGCAGTTTTCTCCATCTCTATGTACTCCTCCAATGCCTCCGGTTACAAAGACATGAATTCCAGCTTTGTGAGCCGCAATCATTGTGCCGGAGACAGTGGTGCCACCCGACAGGCCCTGTGTTATCAACATAGACATTTCACATAAAAATGTATATTGACACAGATGCAAATTAAAGTTTACATCAGTTCCAGACCTTGCTGATAACATAAGGAAGATCTCTTCTGGACACTTTTAGTGCGGTTTTGTTCTGTGCCAGGAAGTCAAGTTCATCCGAAGAAAGGCCCACATGAATCCTCCCCTCAAGAATCCCAATGGTTGCTGGGATTGCACCTTCAGCCCTCACAATAGCTTCCACTTCCTTTGCTGTACTGAAATACAGAGGAAATGCAGAGGAATTGGTAAATACTGAATCCAGATATGAATCAGATGTTTCAATGTTCTAGTCTTTAAAAAGCTTGTGCAATAATACAACAGAACAGTAATAGTATTGATTTGTTTTGTTTTTTTATAAAGGGACATTGGGACAACCCTGACTTTAAAATGAGGTGAGGGAATTGACAGCACTGTAAGAGATTTCTCTCTCTTTTTTTTTACCTGAGATTCTGAGGATAAGGCATTCCATGTGTAATAATAGTGCTTTCCAGAGCCACAACTGGCCTGTGATCCGCTAAAGCCTCTTTCACATTAGGATGGATCGTAAACAGGCTGTCTGTATGGAGAAACAGGGAATAGTTCAATACAATCAATGCTGTATTCAAAACACTGTATCATTGAACGTTCAAATTTGGTAACCCAAGACCGGTTGCACCACGTTTGAATTAGTTCTCAGGTGATTGACCACGACAGATGTTTACTCGAACTAACTTTCTGGCAAGGGTTTTGCAATTACTCTGAAAGGTGCATTGCAGAGAAACATGAAATTGGGACAAGGTTTCTCTGTAAATATCTTTAATGTGGAAATGTGGTTTGTGCTACTTTACCTTTTCTGCAGTGTCTGCTGGATGAAGTTTTAATGCAACGTTTAAGAAGCGCAGATAACCTCCACAACATCTTCAAAACAGGATCTTCAGCTCAGCAAAACTCAATGATTCCAAAATACAATCAAACCACCGCCTGCTCGAGTTTCCGAAACATTCAAAACAAGCAATTTGTCATGCTCTGTTTGTTAGAGACAAGCGACGTGCTGACATGCAACTGTGACAATCCTACACACGTTTAAAAAGAAATCAGTAAAGAACAAAATCAACATACGGGTCATGTACGTAAACAATTCAGGACTTCAGTCGTCCAGTAAAGTGGGAGAAAATAGGCAGCGTTTGCTCATTAAAACGCTTCTCACGCGCTACTTCAGTCACGATTCTACTTAAATCAGTCCAAATCTTTATTTTGGATATTAAATTCTCAGTTTAATCTATTTGCAGCATATTCTTCTCGGCTCGACAGCACTAGGTTGAACTTTGATCTGGTTGGGTTTGTTTGTACTACCCTTACAAAAAAGAACTGCAGTATATTGAAGTAAAACTGCAGTACCAAGTAGTTTAACTGCAGTTTAATTAAGCACAACCATAGATTTGCAGTATAAGTACAGCTGCAGTAAAATGAAGTACAACTGAAAGTTGCATGAAGTATAAAAACAGTATAACTGCAGTTGTATTGCAGTTTTATTTTACTAGTACTTTAGATGTATTGCAGTATAGTTGTACTCCAGTAAAACTACAGACATTTTAGGTTATACTGCAATACTGCAGTTTTTTCGTGTCCAAAAAACTGCATTTTTCTATATGTAACAAAAACTGTTGTATTACTTCTAAAAAACTGCAGTAATCTTTTGTAAGGGTAGCCTTGAATCGCATCAGTTTTACTCAGAACTTCTGTCAGAACGGCGTCGATTTTAAAGTTAATTGATTAATTTACTATTTTTGGAAATTATATGATTAACAACAACATTTAAGTCATTGGTACTCCACGTATTCTTCAGAAATTATGTATGTGAGTCTCAACAATATAGGTTTATAGGTTTAAGAAAACAATAACATATCACATCACATCACATTCTGTACTCGTTTCCTCTGAAAATGTATTCAAATTTGCCATTCCTTGACACTTCAGGAATTACTAAAATAATAATAAGTCTGTGCAATGTGTTTATTATAGAAAATAGTACCCCCCCCCTGGCAACTCGTCACTCAACATAAGTTATTTCAAGCATAACCCTTTTCAGGGGAATTTGCCCCCTCGTCAACATTTTATAAAACTTATATTATAATGTGTGATCGACCACACATGTTAATCTCCTTACACATTAAATAGAATCCGATCAAAAAAAACAGAGTTCTGGAAATAGCATCATCGACAAATGAAAATGAACATCAGAAGGAATATGTTCATATTTTTACGGAATAAAATTTTTACACAAAGTTTATAATTCATCAGCTTATAATTGAGATCTACTTCCTTCACCTGACTGCTTCAAGCGGACAAAATGGCAGATTCTGGGTTTATGATTGGTCCAATCGCCTGTAAATGAAAAAATGTTCAAAAATATTAAATGTGTACTTTGAATGCAATGTAAATACTTTACATAAAAACATCTTTGTCCAAAAGTAACTTCAGCTTTCTTGATATGCCATTTTATACATACAGTAGACTAAAGATTGGACTCAGAAAGATACAGTAGTCTGATAATCTCAAGCTTAATTCAAAGAGGCTGTAAACATAAAGCCTGTTGTGCAACAGCTTTAGTCTCTGGTAAACCTTTCACATCTATAGCTGTAATGCTACTCAGGACTGTAGCACTGCAGTGCACATCTGTGGTAAGAACTGAAGAGTTCTCGCTCAGTAATATGCCTGTTTCTGCGATGGAAGACTTTAAGACATGCTCATCATGACAGTTAATCAAATTGACAAATGCATGAGCTTTATGTTCTTCATTCAGCTTATAGCATTCAGTGACGGGGTTATAGTTTAACGGAAACATTGACTCCAAGATGATTTCCTCTTCTTCATCACCATCAGTGTTCAAAAGCTCCATTTCAAACCAGTTTGGATTCTTCAGCTGGTAACTGTGAAAAGCTTCAATAGCATCCCGAAGGGCTCGTCCTGAGGGACAGTTGAAGTAATCATTCTCCCTAACGCCTTCAATGCATTTAACCCGCCCTGGCTCATGTTTTTCCATGTCTAAGATCCGGAAGTAAAGTTCCTCAAAGTGCTTCATGAGCTTGTACTTCACCACCACGTTAAAAGGTGCTGGAACATCATTCTCACAGCACACGTCATCAAAATAAGCCACCATGTACTTGTGGAAAGATGATGTGTGAATAAAATCCGGTATAATGAGACTCAAGGCTGGCGTGAGCATGTCTCCTATGGGTGAACGTTCATCTTCCTTCAGTCTCACTTTGTGCTCACCGCACATGGCCTTCCACTTCGCATGTACGCCTGGAGAGCACAGGATCAGGACTTTATCCGAGGACTTTGAGATTCGTTCCCTTTGCGTATCTAGCCACTGAATTCTGCCGATCGTGCTGAGCCAGGCGGAGTCTAGGAGATCCAGCGTGACGTCTGTGCCGCATTTAGCCCTCAGGAAGGCACACAACTTCAAGATGATCTCTTTGTACAGGGGATGGTCCAGAGAGTAGATGATGATGATCCTTTTATGCTCTTGAACGGGATTCCAATCCATTTTACCCTTTACACAGGTAGAGCTGTCTGAGGACGTCGTTTCTATCAAAAGTTAAGTTTATTAATAAGAAACGAAGCTTTGAAACTTTCAAAAACCATTCAATAAATAAAGAGTGAGTGGAAGAATCAGCAAAACAATTGAAAAGTGCAGAACAATGTAACCTATATTTGATTTTATTGCACTATAGCGTGCAACAGTTCGGTTCCATTTTATTCAAATTCATACAGGTTTGGAACAACTTGAGGATGAGTAAATGATGACAGAATTTTCATCTTTGTGTGAACTATCCCTTTAAGTACACAGTCTTTTTTATTTGCACTAACCTTTATGTGAATCCTTGTTCTGAAAAAACGCAACACAGCAACCAACAGCTGCCAATATAGCTGACATCAGCCCAGTATCACCAAAATAATAAAATGAACAGGAGTATCTGGAAGAACTGACATTAACATGTTAATAGAGATAATGGTAGCTATCCAAATAAAATAACATAAAAAAGAGGTCAGACGAAGTTCACTTGCATTCAAGACCATACAAAAAAAATTTGCATTGCTTCTGAATGCTAGCTAATTAAAATATACAGGCAATATGACATTTAATGTTACTGTGTAATACATACAGGGACAGATATTAATTTTCTCTCTGTAATCCAGACAGTTCTTCATGCTTTGGACAGACAGTGGCTGAATCTGTTGAACAGGACTTTTTTTAGCCATTAAGTGATTGAAGACTCAAAGAAAATATCCGATACTGTATATTATATATTAACAAACAGCACACATACAAATGAAACTTTAACTCACCAGCAAGTCCAAACTACAGTGAGTCATCCACCATGCTTCCAGTGTGAAATTAACCTTCATATATGTCTCGTTGCCCTTTAAAACAGAATTCTTTTCATATCATGGCATATACGAATATACATTTATGAAGGACTATACAACAGGGGGCAGTTTCTTTATATCCGAATATTGAACATTGGAAGTACCTTTATGACAGTGCGAGATGTTTCTAACTGAAGGTCAGGACTGCAGATGGAGACTTTGTGTTGGTCAGAGAACTCTTGTGGTTCGAATTCTATGGTTATCACCAAGTTATTTTTCTTATAGTTCCTCACTGACCATTTTACCTTCTTATCCCAAATGCTCTCTAAAATGACAAACAGATTCAAACAAACAGGAGTTTTAAACATGCTCAAGCATTTGCTTTAGATAACTTGATTGATTAAAGTCACCATGAAATCAAAATGGACATTTTTTTTTTTTAATGGAATATTGCAGTATTTATTATAAATTATTTATCCGTGCCCTTGTAATCTGTAATCAAAATAATATATTTTCCTCTTGCAGTGACATCTCTTCTCTGATGATGTTTACTGGCATGAGGGCGGGACAACCTGTCACTCAAGAGAGATCGACCAATGGCAAACCACAACCACAAAATCAAGTCTCGCCCTTCATTTTTTCTTGTTCAAGGAGCCATTCACTCGGATATACTGTACGTCACAATTGGGAAGAAAAGACTACTGCAACTTCTGTTTCGTGTAGACTTTAAATAACTGCTACAAATCTAAATATATACAGTATCTAATCGTCAAACCTCAATTGTTATTTAAACCTTCAGTTATTCTCACCTGGAATTGTGATGTTAGTAATAACTGTATTACTTCCTATGTTTAGCTTTGGTAAATTGGTTACAAAAACCTGGTATTTAAAGTTGGGGATGACCACAATTCTGTCCAAAGAAAAAGTCCACTAAAAAGATGAAGGAAAGAAAAAAGATGCCATGAATAATACTGCATAGTAGTATATAATTATACAAGCATTAATTCTCTTACCATTTCCTGTCTCGGGTTTTTTGTCCCCGACAGTTTATTAAGAAAAATGTAACGAACACAAACGCTGTGATTTGTGGCCATTTCAACCACACGCACTTCAGTCCCTTTGAGGACGAATATGGCATCTGAGGAAAATAATACAAAGAAAATAACCTTTAAATAGTTAATTATGCTGGGAAAACAATTGGACAAACTGTGTGGGTTCTGCATAAGAAAGTTTCCTGTCAAAAATCAATTTGACCGAAATGATCTTAATATTTTTGAATATTTTAGTCTTGAACTGCTGTACATCATCATCTGCCTTACTGTCAGCTGATTGGATCCAATTGAGGTTTATAATTGGAGAAAACTGTCCACTATCATCCCTCTTGGCTTTTACATTGTGTGTTACAACAGGAGAACCTGGGGCTTCAGTCCTTGGCATCACCCAACCCTCATCTGAACAGTTACCTGAGACGCCAAAGAAATATGTGATGAACATACCTTTGATTTTGTCTTCAAAAACTCAATTTAGAGAAAACATCTTCTTACCTACTTGAACACTGCAAGGTGCCCCCTGTCATAAAACAGCATAATGAAAGATTAACTCGTTTTTACATTCATAACATTAATGTTTCATAGATAAAAAAGAAAAAAAACAGTATGTTTACCTCTTGAGAACATTCCATCGGAGGTAGTTCAATGAGTTGCAGGGGCGAGATTTTCATTATGGCATGTGAAAGAACGAACAGAAAGAGAAAAATCATTGTGGTGAAGTTTTTGTCGGGTACTGCTTTTTTATCAGACTGTTTTTGAAGTGCTGGTGGAATCGAATCGCACAACCTCTCATGGCTTATCAGATTCTGTATGTATTTAGAGGAAACAAGGAGATCAGATAAAGGGGAGGAGGAACATGACGCACGCAAAGAAATGAAGCTTTTCTCACAAACATTTCTTTGATATTTAAGTCTGCCTTAAAATCAAGCCTTTCAAATACACATAAAAAGTGAAGGGCTTGATTTTCTGTGCCTGGTTGTTTGCTATATTTGATACTAGTTGGACTCACAACTTTAATAATTTAGAAGTTGTCGTACCAGGAAATGTGACAGTTTCATTTTCCACTAGTAAAACTGAAAACTATTTTAGGCTATATTTTATAATAAATTGCTTAAATATTGTCTATATCTATAAACTAATCTTTAGGTTTTTTTTTTTTAAAGCACAACCATTTTCAACATTAATAATAATAAGAAATATTTCTTGAGCAGCAAATCATCATATTAGAATGATTTCTGAAGGATGAGTCATGTGACTTTGAAGACTCGAGTAAAGATGCTGAAAATTCAGCTTTGCATCACAGGAATAAATTACATTTCAAAACATAATCAAACAGAAAACAGTTCATTAAAATTGTAATAATATTTCACAATATTACTGTTTTTACAATATTTTGATACTAGAACAGTATATATATATATATATATATATATATATATATATATATATATAGCCCATATATATATATTATTACAATTTTGAATTAACTGTTTACTGTGTGTATATATAGTGATTTAAAATTACTAAAATTGATCAATTTTTATTTATATATATATATATATATATATATATATATAGATAGATAGATACATAGATACATAGATACATAGATACATAGTGACCAGCAGAACATCTAAAAATCAACTTATTACCACTAGAGGGCTCATGTCAGTTTAAAGAGTAATTAGTAAGTTTATATAAGTGGATCAATGAGCAATATATATTTTTTCTCTCTATCTCTTTAAACATTACATTATAGTGAATTATATGTTCTAACATCATTAGCCACCCTACAGAATAATGCTAGTTTTCAGCATTTCAGCGACCGAAACAAGCAAACTTCCACATTTACGTACATTTAAAATGACTTCATGAGTTCTGCTGACACTGATAACTACCGCTGCATGCCAGCAGTCAGCAGAGGATTTGAGAAGCCTTGAACCCCCGTCTCATTCTGTCACACAGTAAAAACTCATGGCACAATATTATTACTGGCACTTCTAATTTGTCACAGTAAATGATCAGCATGCAGGACCTACATGTCATGACACATCTGAAAAAACAAAGGTCAGTCTCATTTAAAAAACCATACTACAATGTCACATTGTCATTGAGCGCTTCCACAAGTAATTTGGTTTTGAGTATGCAGCTTTTTGTGGATGAGAACAAGATTTGCATGCAATATCATTATAAAACCTTGTGTAAATATAATTAAAAGGAGTGTGCTGTCAGTCCCGTCTTAACAAGTACATATGAGTTACTGTCTGCCCTCACCCCATTTACATGGCACGCAGGCACCATAACCTTGAAGAACTTCGCTTTTATGGTCCTCAAACACAAGCACGCAGGTTAATAAAGAGGCCAGTTAACATTAGCGGTTACGAGGAGAACATTTTACTACAACTGTGGAGTTGACAAATCAGTTATGTCAATAAAACAGACTTATAATGAAAAAAATAGCTACATTCCTATTAAATTAAATTAGATTCAATTGTTTAAATTAAAATATATAGTGTTTTAATTTAATATAATTTAATATTTTAAGCATACGAGATATAATGGACAACTTGATCTAATCTGATACGTCACAATGATTCTCTAAATAAATCTTTAAGGCAAGACACAACAGACAGTTTTTTCATCCACCGGTCAATTTTGAGATTTTGATTTATTTGAGCTGACTTTTCAGTCAGAAAACATGCTAGTATATTTTATTTGCTTCTCTATATTTCAATTACAATACATCTATATATATATATATATATATATTTTGAAGGCTGTTTTTTTTCTCTCTCTCCACTGGACCAGAAATATTTAGTAGTACTTATATTGACCAATCTTTACTTTTTATTCCTATCTATATTCTAAAGGTTTGTACAGAGGGGTTTACTCATATCTCATTTGACTGACTTCACACACATTTTATTCTTAAATACATGGTGATATCTAGTAGTTCATTTTTTACCCTATTAACCTAGGGTGTCCTTTTCCAGCTGCTACTTTACACAATAGAGCAAGAGAATTGAAGTGCATGACCCTTGTGCTAGTGTGTGTCATTTAAGAGTGTGTATGTCCATGTCCTGGGGCTGGAAAACAAATTGCCCAGATATTTGCACACGTGAGTGCAAGAGGCGTAACGGGGGTCTATTTTAGTTAGCCATTCACACGCAGGATTCAACCCATAAATCCTTCACGAAAAAAAAAAAAACATATAACATTTATTCTTCTTCAAAGCCACCACACAACCCATCCTGCCCTGATTGTCTCCTTGCTCAAGGTAAGTCCTATAAGCTATCATATTAACATTCACAGTTTATTGGACCCACACATGTTGTCATAAATACTTAAGGATATCGAGTTTATTGCGAAACATTTGTGAGGATTTGTACTGTGTGGTCTGTTTATCACTCTTAGATTTACTGAACACATTTGGAGGTAATCATAATTACACCTTCCATGTTGGGAGGATGGATGGATATCCATCCTACATTCTCCCATGTCACGACCGCGGCTCCCCACAGGGACTAGCAAGTGCCGCGCTGTGTATTTTCGTAACAAGCTGCTTGTGTCAACTTTAAGGAATGTATGTTATGAAATACTCTAGCTTAGACTTCGAGAAGCGTGGATACAAGATCAAATGTTCTTGAGAGATTTGGCTCTAAGAACCAATTAGATCATGCGAATAGTTCTCAGGTGGTTTGTCACTCAAGAAATTGGCATAATAAGGTAAATAACAAACAAAAACAACAACAATATAAAGTAGTGTCCAGTTTTTGATTGACTACTAACAAAGGTTCTACGCAAGTACGAATTAGCCATATACACATTTTAGATTGCTTTTTTTTTTTTCGAAGAGCATTTGTTCACTTTTTTAACAAAAAAAGACTCAAAAAATCACGATAATTTAGCTCAAAATAAAAGCTATCTTTTCCAAAACTTGAATTATGGCTAGTAGGATCAGTATGGAAACAATAGCGTCCAGTGCTGTGAGTTCAAGGCTAGGGCTTGAAACTGGGCCATGTGAAAGAATCGCAGCAATGTTCAAATTTAGACAGGCTGGAAATACTAACAACCATGTGCTTATCAAGCACAATAGGTACGAACGCAAAGAATAGGTACGGACAGAGTGCTCGGCACCAGTGCTTATATAAAGCACTCTTCTTTGGATACGATGGCTCAAATTAAATTTTCCTCTGCATTGTGACTCAAATACTTGGCACTCGTCACCTGTCCAGACTATGTTCTATGTGTGGACTGTAAGAATGTTTCCTAGCGACTTTACGCAAATCTGACGCAGATTCATACACTGAATGATTTCATCACATTTAGGATCACATATCTGGAGATCCATCACCTTTGTTATTGTGAAAAGCGAACATTTGGTCCATTTAAACACTTTATATGTTATACTTTATAATTTAATGAGAACTATTACAAAATATCTTCCATTTTTAGGGTCCATAAAGAAAAACAACCATGTCTGAAGGGTAAGTATACTTTACTAAGTACGTTATTATTAAAATCGTAAAATGTATGAATTTATTACTTTTGTTAATCCATTTCTTTTCTTTCCTTACTGCTGTGCTCATCATTGTAGACCTGTAAGTCACGTCCCTTTTGACAAGTTATATAATTCATAAAATATAGCAGGTCAAAAAAATGTGTGATTAAACATGACTTGTATTGCTTTTCAGAAAAAAAACAAAGTATACTGCCACAAGGCGGCTGCTCTTAAAAGTAAGTTGCCTGTTCATTAAAATACACTACTGTTCAAAAGTTGTTGTTTTTTTCTCAAAGAAATGATTTTTTTCTGGTCAGCAAATATGCATTAAATTGATTAAAAGTGACAGTAAAGACATTTATAATGTATAAATTTCAAGTAAATGTTGTTTTGAACTTTCTATTCATCATACGTCCCGCAAAAAAAAGAAGAAAAAAGTATTACGGTTTCCAAACAATTGCATGTGTCTGACTGCGGTGATAAAAAATGCTAAAAAAAAAGTAGCAAATCAGCATATTACGATGATTTCTGAATGATTATGTGACACTGAAGACTGGAGTAAAGGTGAGTTCACGCCACGTCATAATTAACGTAACGATTCTTAACTGTAAAAAGCCTTCATGTGCCTATACAACTTACAATATGTATAATAATTTGTATAATAATATAATAATAACAATATAATAATAATATGTATAATAATTTTCTTAAAGCTACAACTTGTAGCAACTGGACGCTGCAGATTTAAAATGAGTTCGACTGCAGGCCGATCTGTATTTATTTATTTATTTATTTATATTTAATTATTTATGGTAATTACAACATGGCGTGAACACAGCATAATGATGGTGAAAATTCAGATTTTTAGTAAACATAAGAACTGTTTGCACATATTATACTTCCTTATTATAATGAAAGCCAAGACTGTAGAATCCATGACCAAATGGCCAGTTGTGTTAGCAGTGTGCTGCGCTATGCGCTAAGCTATGTGCTAATCTGCTGGAACTTCATAGTCACATCACTGCTGTTACGTTACAGACCAAATTACTGCAGAAGGCCACGTCTATGCTGGCAGCTGAAAAAGATCAGAATAAAAGAGAAAGAGAGGATACTCTTACTGAGAGGGTTCCTCCTCTCAAACTATCTGGTCTGTCAGCACAGGAGCTCCAGGTATTTTCCAGAATAAAAATTTTTGCACTAAACAATATGCAAAAGTAATATATATATATATGTATTCATATGAATGTTTTTTGTTGTTTTTTTGCAGGAACTTTGCAAAGAGCTTTCCCGCAAGATCGATGTCGTTGATGAGGCCCGATATGATCTTGAAGTTAAAGTGGTAAAAAATGAAAAAGAGGTAATGGGTCACTTTTAGAAAGACAAACAAAAGATTAATAGTAGTTTATCAATGAATACAAACATTGGCAGGTGTTTTAGCTGCGGTAGCTCTAAGATAAAGCATGCCACTGACAAAGGCAAGGTCATGGGTTCGAATCCCAGAGAAAATACAAATGATAAAGTACCAGCACAATGTCTCTAAAAATAGTGTAATTTAAATATTATTTACACACTATTATATTATCTAGTTTTCTAAGTTCTAGCCATTTTATGTGCCTGTCATCTAAAAAATATTTCTACATATCTTTATTTTTTTTTAGAAATGTTATTTTCTATTTCAGTTTTATGAAATGGTATTTCAACTTGTATTTATTATTAACAATGTATTTATTTCAGTTAGTTGCCAAGGCAAGTTCTATTTACGTTTAAGTTTTTGAAGTTTACGGTTTTCACCTACTATTTTATTTTATTTTATTTCAGATTTATTTCATTTACTGAAAATTATTTTTTAGTTAGCTACAACACTGCTCTCATACGAGTAAAACTGACATCAAAAAGGTTGTTTCACAAGATACCGTCATTGTGGTCCATTTCAGATCCAGTCCTTGACTCAGAAGATTTGGGAGATGAAGGGTTCAAAGCAACGAACCAAACTGAAGAGGGTTAAGAAGTCACATGATGCCATGTTTGGTGCGCTGACTGAATCCAAAATGGCATCGAAGGCAGATTTCAAGGCCAACCTAAAGACAGTAAAGAAAGAAGAAGAAAAGGTGATTCATTTTAGTCTTTTGGGAATAGAAATTCATTCATCATTTAAACAAAGCAAAACTCATTCCAAACCAATTTTATTTATTTGTTTCATTTATAGAAGGAAGAGGTGACTGACTGGCGTAAGAATGTGGAGGCCATGGCTGGAATGGAGGGCAGGAAGAAGCTGTTTAATGCTGCACAATAATAATAATAAAAAGGTACAAAGCAAATTTGCCAAATTTAACTATGTTTGAGTGCTGTAAAAAACAAGCGTTTTGACTGAAAGATGATGGTTTTCTTATTTTTCAGACTCTGTAACAAAAAAGAAGATCAACAGATGTGTGGCAACGCAGGGAAACACACATGTTTTGAAGAATGAAAATCCAAACCAAATACAAATTTGATTTGTTATGACTAATAATGTCAATCAAACACACACACACACACACACACACACATACACACACACACAAAACTGTTTATAATGTTCATACTTTAAGTGTTTTCGTAGGTGACCTTAGCTCTTACTGTGTCTTTACAGTCCCTGTCTTTTGCTGCAATTTTTGGACATTCTGTACAAATGTGTTTACATCTGAAACTAAATATGATATTTTGTTTATGATATGCTAAATGCATCATATATGCATGCGAAATATAATCAGACTGGAAATTAATTGTATGCAATGTTAACTAGTGCTGTTCAGGAATAAAACATGTCAGATATTGTAACACTTTCTACATTACTGGAAGTAAAAATTGCAATGTAATGGCATTCCAAAATTAAATGACACCATGCAACAAAGAAACGTGTTGTCACTATGCGGCTCCCTTGCAAAACAAACGTCCTTGAAATGCATTTCTGCACTTGGTTGTGTACTTTGTATATGTGCATAACTGGTTTTAAAGTTACCACATGTTGTGTGTATATTTACCCATATTCAATCAGCCAAGGTGGTATCATTTATTTGCATTTCGTACTATACGGAAACCCTTTGAGATGTGTATAAAACTCTTTGTATGTGTATAAAAATGAAATGAAACATCAGATACGTGTTATCTTCCAAAATAAATCAATCAATCAATTCAAATTCACCAGGCTCTGTGGTCATTTTTAGTAACAGTCATGGTCATACAGCTACTGGCCGACTTCAGCAGAAACTTTTCTGCCTTGTAGAGTCAAACAATGGGGAATGAAAAGGGATTGGCAGTACACAATGTATGCAATTGTGTTTTGATGGTGCTGAGTAAAATGAGCCTCAGGGTGTATGGGTTCAGTCTATTTTAGTGAGCCACTCAGAGGAAGCCAAAGAGCCCATAAAATTTGTCTAGGTTTCCTTGTGCACTGACATTGTCACACTCTACTCGTTCCCTTCGAGTGGTCTTTGGAGAAACAGGTATGAACTATTGTAGTATTTGGCACAGATAACAGTAAAAGCAATGCATTTGATTGCTCTAAAAATAACAAAATTACCCATGAGATATAAGTGCTGACATATAATTAATGTGTAGCATAGCCCAGATAGTTTGGTCTTTGAAAACTTGGATGAGACATGATTGGTTACATTGTTGAGATGTATTCTGAAACTGTAGGAAATTAAAATAAAAGTCACAACCTGTTTAATCATTGCTGTCCAGGAGAAATATACATATATATATATATATATATATATATATATATATATATATATATATATAGATTGTTCAAGTGGCATGTACCTCCAAAATTATGAATATAATATATTAAGTAATATATATATATGTTATACAGTAATAACTGCTGTTAGTCAGTGAGTCACCAATCTTTATATTTCAGATTTTTTGACTTAGATTTGGACTTAGAAGGTCACAATGTCGGAGTCGTAAGTATTGTGTCTTTAGGTGTTAATATCTACAGTATATGCATACAGTATGCTGTCTTACTCTAAATGTACATTTTAAACATCCCTGCTTTTATTCCTTTTCATTAATTGAAAACTGCCATTTTAGACAGGTAAGTGGACTTTCTAACTACCAATTTTTGTACATTTTTGATTTTTTTTTTCTAACAGAATCCAATAAATGTGCTTATTCTTTCAGCGACCCAAATCTAAGATTTCAGCATCCAGGAGGTTGTTCTTAAAGGTAATTGGTTCTGTCTGTTTTACAGAGAAGAAATCATTTTTAAAGATGATGCATTTAGCAATGCTTTCTGTTTGTTTTGTTTAGACAAAGCTCTTGAAGAAAGCAACATCTATGCTTGTAACTGAAAAAGAAGACAAGCAGAGGGAGAGAGAGACCACCTTGAGTGAGAGAGTGCCACCTCTACAACTGTCCGGTCTGTCTGTTCAAGAGCTTCAGGTAAACTATAGCCTGGTAACTGTCAGTGTTCCAGTAGCGGGAAACTTGGTGTGCTTTTATATATTGCATTTTTTCTTCTATCACATATTTTAGTATTGGTCATAAATTAGGTTTCATTTGAAAGCTTAAACACTCAAAAATCATCCTATGTAAACAGTTTTGAAATTGATGAAACCAGCCATGAAAACGGTATTTTACCGTAATCCATTTTTTTGATCTTCACTTCAAATTTGGAATACAGCTATTTTTTAAGTCCAATTTATGTATAAAATACAGTTGTCTTACAGTAAATTTAACTTTATACCTCTTTACACTATAATTTTTTGAAGCTGATTTCACTTCTGCAACAATCTGCTGGGTGTCTTCTTTAAAAGAGAACCAACCTTAGGTCTGTATTACAAAAGCATTCATGAATTACAAACATTTAAGATCAGATATATGCTCAAAAAGAGAGCTGATAGTTAAGAGGTTAAAATTATGCTTTTTATTTTAAAAAAAAATATTACAAATATGTATTTAATTTCTAAGATTATTATTAAATACTTTATGCAAATTGTTAACGCATTTGGAGCAAATGATGGTTTATTATCTTTTAATTAATTAAAAAATCACCAATACATTTAAAGGCTTTACATTTAATTTGTACGATTATTATTAAAGGTTCTCAAAACAAATGTTGACAATTTAAACATTTTAACACAATATTGTATTCTCAGGCTCTCTGCAAAGACCTCCATCAAAAGATCGATGTTGTAGATGAAGAAAGATATGACATCGCGGCCAAGGTTTCCAAAAATGAAAAGGAGGTACTTCACCGTCAGTGGAATCACTTTGTATCTTATTAGATTCAATGGAAATACAGTGGAATTAACTTTATGTGTCTGCTTTAGATTACAGATTTGAACATCAAGATTACCGAACTTAGAGGCAAAATGAAGAGACCTGCACTGAAGAGGGTGAAGATCTCTGCCGATGCCATGTTGGGCGCTCTTCTGGGCTCCAAGGTCAAAGAGTCTGTGGATTTCAAAGCCAACCTCAAGACAGTCAAGAAAGAAGAGGAGAAGGCAAGTCATGTGACATTTTCATGAACATAACTGAATCATTGAAATATGAATCAAATTGTTGAAATATATTCAGTATTGGGTCACACTTTGGATTAGGGTCCAATTCTCTGTGACGTTTGCCTCAAAATCTTAATAACTGCATATTAATTGTAAGGTAGTTGTTAAGTTTAGGTATTGGAATGAATTAAGGATGTAGGATATTGGCATTAATATGTGCTTTATAATTACTGATAAATACCCAATATGCTGAAACTAGTTAACAGTGAGAACTGGACCCTAAAATAAAGTGATACCCAGTATTTTGTGCTATTTTAACACATACCTATTGTTACACCTGTTCCTCTCACAGAAAGAAGAGGTGACTGACTGGCGTAAGAATGTGGAGGCCATGTCTGGAATGGAGGGCAGGAAGAAGCTGTTTGATGCTGGACAATAGATGGTAAAGTTTAAAAATGCATGCTTTTTCAATGACCTTTAGATTAAGGATGTCTTGCATGAAATATTTCACATTGACTTTGAGCATTGATTTTTTTTTCTTACAGATGGCAACCACATGAGATCTGACATCAGAATTGAGGAATTCAAAAACATCTTAAAATGAATGTATAATGCAAGTGCATGTAATGCAAATTCTGTTTTAATAATATCTTACATTCATGGCCTGATTTTATGTTTAGGCTGAAAAGCAAACTGCATGTTTTAAGTCATTTAGACAAAAAAACAATGTCTTGGACTTCTACTTAATGATTTATGTGATCTTTTTCTGTCTTTAAAATAAAAACAGATCAGTAAGGCTAAGTATTTTGTCTATTACTTTAAAAATACTATCTGCCGGCAATAAAGATGAAACGGACCATAAGACCTCTGGAGACCTTGCCGTACATTTTTATCTATTTGACCTCACCTCATAGCAGACATAACATAACTGTTGTGTCCCAGAAATACCTTCAGTTGTTTTAACATCAATCAACATTATTTGTAAATCGTTGCATCTAAAAAAAACAAAAAAAAAAACACACCCACTTGGAAAGTTTTAAGCCGGAATAAATCAATAATTCGTCTTTTTAAAATGTCACGTAAACGCTTCAGTAGACTGACTAAAATCGTGCCAGTCTAATTTGGGCGAAGTCGGACGAACAGACCTTGATAATACGAGTGTATTTAGGATTCGTCTAGCATGCATACATGTTAATGGAATAAAAGTGGACTCTACATTGCGCGCTTGCTCCAAAAACAGTGGTGACGTGCAACATCTTTCCAATATTTTGCATAGTTTTCATTGTGTCCTGTATGCTATACTCTGATAGACTGTAGCAAGACTAATAAAAAAAAAAAAAACGGTGTAGCACAAAACTAACTGCACATTGTTTGTGATTCTTTTTTATCCACGTTTATTGATCGCTTATAGGGCCAGCTACAATTACATTTCCGTCCATTAAAAAATATAATTAGTGTCATAATATGACATAAAACAGAGTAGTTCTCAGCAGATCATGCTTGCTGTTGCAGTTTTGATATGAACACTACACAAACCCATTTAAAGACAAGAACTTGCATTTGGCATCTCATCATCCGGCCATAAGACCTAAAAATAAATCCAGGACAAATGGCAGGTGGTAATTCATTACATGTCTCTTGAGTATCAGAATGAGGTGTGAGTATAGGGCAGCTCACATTACAATAAGACAGTGCCTCCACCCAGTGCTCGATTTAAGGGGGGATGCGGGATGACATTTTTTGAAAAAAAAAGAAGACAAAAAGCATCCCCTCTGTAAAACCACCATCCCCCCTTAACATCACCTTTAGATCAACAATGTTAAGTAGTTATTATGTAAAACTTATCATGCAAATTTTTATTAAAATTCTCTACATATGATCATTAACAAACTATAAATAACAGCGATTGACAAATCGGCAAGCTTTCTTCATTTTTTGCGCAGTTTTTTGTGTTTTTAAGAACATTCACCTGATGTAACATTAAAGAATAAAGAACATAGCTAAAGTGTGATGATTCAGTAAGGGATTACTGAATTTGAATGCAATCACAGAGGTGGTAATGCACACGTGCACATTTTGGCTAAATGTCTTTATTTATGTATTTATTTAAATCTGCACAGAAAACATTCGAGCAACAGCAAGCAAAACTGTAAAGTGAATAGCTTGACATAAGCACTCAAGCCGCTTGGTTCGAATGGTTCGAAAGCTGCACTTTTTACGGTGTTTCTGGCTGTTTCTAATGAGGCATTTATAATAAAAGGATGTGTGCTGTACGTATGACAGTGAGAGATGACAGATGAGAGAGAGAGAGAGAGACTGGTGCTCAGTCAATACTGCAGTCAAATAAATTATTTCATGAATGCTACCCATTTGTATTTTTAATCTACTTTTTAATCCTATAAATATATATATTTTTTAAATTAGACAAAATCATTGTGTAATGTTAGTGTAATATTAGCCCCACCATCCCCCTGGAAATGATTTTACAATTTGACCTCTCCTTCCACCTGCTCACTGTCCTCTAGCCCAAGAAATGATTTATACCCCATTGGTATCAGATGCTTAATGTGTATGGAAATTATCACGTTCATGAGATAGATGTCATGGCATGACATCATATTGCAATTACATGGTATAAACTTAGATTGCTAACAATTTGCTGTTTGTTTTCATCCACTTCCACTCTTTTCTCTCTCTCTCTTTTAATATGGACTGACATCTTATGCCTTCTATTTTCACAGACAATGCTTCTAATAAAACTACAATAAGTTGTACCTTAATAAGTGCAAGAAGTTTATTGCAATTTGCCTCATTTACTCTTAAAGACTGTAATTTCTGATCAGATTTGTTTCTGTTATGACAAGCATCACCTTTTGACCTTTGAACTGGTCACTCTGATGGTCAATAAGGGTTTGGCTACCAAAAAGAGGCATTCAACCTAGTCCACACTGCACAGCTGCAAGACTCTGTCCAAATGAAATTTTTACTATGCTAGTTTATTGTGCGAACAGTAAATGTCAGAAGAGTGGCACAGACGAGATCTATTTTAGTAAGACATTCTCATGGGAGCTGAAACTATAAATCTAAGGATTTTATTCTTTCCTCGGTCAGCCAGTTAACTCGCACTCCTCTCTTTTCTTCTTCTAGCAGGTATGTCTTTTTCAGTGGACATAAGAGACTAACAGCTATGTGTTTGGTTATTTTTGTCATTACTCAGTTGTTAGATGGGGTTTTAGAAAATTCATGGTATATATGAATATGTTCAATTATTATTTATTCAAAAATGGTCATAAATTGGGCACAATTGCATTGTTATCTGTTCAGATGTTTCTCAAATTAGCGACAATCCAGGAAGATTTTCACCTATGCTAAAACTCGCAGACGCTATGCACAGAACTCTTACCGCTGTGGGGACTGATAGGTCAAATGGGTGGATTAAAGGGTCTGATTACCATGGTTATTAATGGATTTGAATCAATTTATTCATAGTTCTTCAAAGATTGCAAAAATTATACACATTTATTAAATATGCAAAGTGAAATAATATTTTTGGGGGTATCATAACGCATTTATACAAAAATTGCCTTGTCTTTTGCATATTGTAATCAAACTATCATAACTACTGCATCTGAAAAGTGATAATTGTGACTCGCAAAAGGACGTCATAGTTCAAGCATTCACTTTAAGCGACTTTATATTGAAAATAAAACTTGGATTTTCTTTGTCAGGTCATAACACCATTCCACACCACCACAGGATCAGTGTTGTTATTGTTAACTAAAACTAATACAAATTGTTTTCATCAATTTAAATAAATAAAATATGAATTAGAGGTAAATAAATACAAACTTAAAAAATGTTTTAATGAAAATTAGAAATGTTGGCTGAATTCAAAATGACAAACTGAGATAAATATAAATTAAAGCTAAATAGAAATATTAAAAAAAATTATTAAAACTTACCCGAAAGTTAAAACTGAAAATATAAACAGAAGCTAATTAAAAATGTAATACTGTATACTATAAAACTATATAGATAATTATGAAATAACTGCAGGATAGGGCTCAAACGCTTACCTTAAATATTCTCATTAGTTAAACGATTAATTCGCTTCAGAATTAAAATTTCCTGATAGTTTACTCACTTATGTCATCCAAGATGTTTATGTCTTTCTTTCTTCAGTTGAAAAGAAATTAAGGTTTTTGAGGAAAACATTCCAGGATTTTTCTCCATTTAATAGACTTCGACAGGGTTCAAAGGGTTGAAGGTCCAAATTGCAGTTTCAACGCAGTTTTAAATGGCTCTACACCATCCCATGCGAGGAATAAGGGTATTATCACAGAGCCAGTGCAAGACAAGCATTTGTAGTTAAAAAGTCATTTTTATTTTTTTTTAGAAAATGACCGATCATTTCACTAGATAAGTGGGATGGGATGGTGTAGAGCTCTTTGAAGCTGCATTGAAATTACAATTTGGACCTTCAACCCACTGAACCCTGTCGAAGTCCACTATATGGAGAAAAATCCTGGAATGTTTTCCTCAAAATCCTTCATTTCTTTTTGACTGAAGAAAGAAATACATAAACATCTTAGATGGCATGGGGGTGAGTAAATTATTAGGAAATTTTAATTCTAGTAATCCATTAATACTCTATTATGTGTTTCAGAGTAGTGATGACTGTTTGAAATAGTTATTTTATTTTGCAGATAAAGAAGGACTACAGAAGTATGTCTGACGCGTGAGTATCTTCACCTTCGTCGGTAACAACCCACTATTTGAATTATGATCTGTCATTTGTCTCAATCAACATTCTCTTCTATCTATATGCTCCACTGGCTGCTTCACCCAAAGTCCCCAACCGAAGCCAAAACCCAAGATAACTTCAGCCCGTCGGCTGGGGTTGAAGGTGAGCGCCACCTGCTGACCACAGTTACACACTGCCTACTTTGTGTCCTCAAGAAGTGACAGAAGCATGGATTTTTAAAAATGTTGCAACTGTAATAAAAGCCATTTATTTGCTCCTTTTGTGAGATTCCAGTACATTCGTAGCTAAAGTAATGCATTTTTTTTTTTATACCTTGACATGATTACAATGGACCTGCCATCATGAAGATGAGGCTGCTGAGTACAGCAATGGAAATGCTGATAGTAGAGAAGCAGGATAAAGAGAAGGAGAGGGAGAGAGTGCTGAGTGAAAGAATTCCTCCCATCAAACTTTCCGGCCTGTCAGTACAGGAATTACAGGTACAATCAAATCAGTTAAATTGATCGTTGAACACTATTTATACAATTTAAAGGGATAGTTAACTCCCCACAAAAACACAAAACTCTTCATCATTTACTCACCCTGACCTCATAACCTTCATAGAGCACAAAGTATGAAATATGAAATGGTACGGAAATTATATTTCAAAGCTTTTGTGTTCGCTTGGAAAACTTTTGCACGTGGAGCTCAATCACTAAAGAAGAGTCAAATGATGTCCAACTCTTATGGCGTTATTTTAATGACAAATGTCGAGAGCACATATATGTAATGTGATAATCTAGAAAGCTCCTGTGTCAAAAGTTATCAACCAAATCATGTCTTTTATTTTGAAGTTCATGTTTATTGGTACATGTTTATGTCATGTGATCTTTGCTTCTCCTGTACGTGTGTTTTGTTTTCATTCATTCCCTTGCTTCATGGGTCATGCTCTGACTGGTTAATTGTTAACTTGTTAACAGTCTTGTCATTTCATGTTCTTTAGTTCCAGCTTACTGATTGTTTGGTCATGTGTTCCCCATAGTTTTTTTATTTAGCCCTCATGTTAGCCATGTTAGCCATGTTTGTTTGTCGTAATTTCCAAAAGTCTCCTCATCCTCAAGTCAAGTTCAAGTCTGCTTAAGTTCATGTCATTGTTTAGTTCTGTTTCATTTGTATTTTGTATCAACCAATCAAAATAGACTTCCAAGACTGACAGATGAAAATGTTGCGTGAAATCTTATTGGCTGAGAATGAACGTCACCTGGAATTATGAATGCAAAAGATTTGGGAGTGAACGCATAAGCATTGAAATATAATTTTTCCATCAATCTCATGGTTACCATTCCTTATGATTTAATGTATTACTCTTTGGGAGGGATTTCCAAAAATATTTTGTTTTTTGTTAGCCGAACCCCTTTTACCTAAAGTATATGGGTTACTTGAAGTACTACCTTAGATCTTAAGTTAACATTTTATTTTATTTAATAGCACAGGCATAGGTCAATGATGCTTGGATGCAATGATTTTTGATAAACAAATAAAATATATATTTTTTTAAAGGGATAGTTCCCTCCAAAATGAAAATTTTTCATAACTCACCTTAAAGTAGTTCCAAAAGAGTTGTAGTTGACAAAACAGACCTCGCCCCCCATTTACTACCATTTATTTTTCCGACTAAATAGGGGGCGAGATCTGTTTGGTTACTGACATTTTTCCAAATATATTCTTTTGTGTTCAGCAGAACAAATAAATCTATACAGGTTTGGAACTACTTTAGGGTGAGTAAATGATGACAGAATTTTCATTTTTGGGTGAATTATCCATTAGAGTGCTTTGTTTTGATTATTTTATTTTAAAATTAGCCTATTTATTTAGTTTACATTTTTTATTTAATTAACCTTTTTCATCACTCACGAGCCACCCGTAATTTCCTCAAAAAGCCCAGTTTTGGAAACTACATGCAACCCTACAGTATGAAAATCTTTGTAATGCACATGACATGCTTGTTACCATATTTTATTTTGTTGACGCTGTTTTGTGTGTAGGAACTTTGCAGGGATTTGCATCACAAGATCGACGTTATTGATGAGGAACGCTATGACATTGACGTTAAGGTGGTCAAAAATGATAAAGAGGTATGAAAAACTGTGTAACACGTCATCAAAATTGGATAAACATTTCTCAATGACGAAGCTCTTCTGGTAGCACTGAATCGAACAGTTTGCTTAGCAGATTGGTCAAAGGATTGAGTTATGGTGCAACATGTGTGGTCTGTGTTGATAAAGATAAAGGAAATGAATCAGAAGATCTATGAGATGAAGAGCAAACTGAAGAGGCCTAATCTGAAGAGAGTGAAACTGTCAGCTGAACATTTGCTAAGTGTCCTTCTGGGCTCCAAAAACTCACAGTCCATTGACTTCAAAGCTAATCTGAAGACAGTGAAGAAAGAAGAGGAGAAGGTAAGACTATATCAAATAAATTAAATGGACAGAAGTGCCAATATTCATAATTGTGTCTTCCCTTTCCACAGAAAGAAGAGGTGACTGATTGGCGTAAAAATGTGGAAGCCATGTCTGGAATGGAGGGCAGAAAGAAGCTGTTTGATGCTGGACAGTAGAAGGTAAATACTGACAGTCACAGAGGACCAGTAGTGGCCTTTCCACCCAAAAATCAATATTTATGGGACGAAAATGTCCCTGTTTGATTTCTTGTTTTTAATCATTATAACAGGATATAGAGTGCTGTTTTTCTTGAATATCAATGCGATTGCAAATGTGAGAGGATATTGATTTCATAAAATAGTTCAATAAACAAGACAGTGATTTTAATTTTAGACTAATATGCTGCCTTCATCTTCTATCGGATATTTCCTACTTCTGAAGTCGTGATTACAAGCTCGTCACATTCAAGTGCTTTGTTGCCTGAAAGAACAGGAATTGTTATGAATCCGTCCCATTGTCCTCCACCCACTTGCCACCAGAGGTCGCCCTTCCACATCATTGACTTTATTTACAGACTACATTTCCCATAAGCCCCTCACCCAGTCTCTGATCACCCTACCAGCTGTTCCGCATTACCATCATATCTAATTCACATCTCACCCCTATAAAAGCACCACTCACACACACCCACTTTGAGAAGTAATGTTGTCCCTCTAACATTCTGAGCATTACCCTTGTCTTGTTTGCCTGTTTTCGGTTCCTGCCTGTTTCTTGTCTTTTGATGTTTATCTGCCTGCCTTGTTGACCTTTGCCTGGAGTCTTTTCCCTGCTACTTCTGTTTTGCTGTTGAGTTGACCATTGCCTGTCTGACCATGTTTTATGAATAAAGCTGCATTTGGATTTCTACCCGCTGACTCGCTCATCGTTACAGGAATATGGAGGACAATATGTTTATTGTTGGCTATTAATTGAACCTTCACAAAGACCCGGGCGCTTTAGTTACTGTTGCTATGTCCAACAAGCCATCACGCCACACATGTTCTCACGCAGTGAAAAATACATCCCAGAGCAAAGAGGACACTGACAATGCGTCGACAGACATATGAAACAGTTTCATATTTAATATATCGTAAATTTTAAAAGAAGTTTACACATTAAATAGCTTATAGTGGCTCTTTAAAGTGTCGGATTGCTGTAGCTTCTTCATCTCATCTCTTCATACTAGTTCATTTATAGCATCAAATAAACATGAATGAACTTCAGAAGGAATGTTGTTTCAACCATGGAAAGACGCGAGTACACGCAATTTTTGAAGTTCAAGTTCACCAACGTTAATCTACAACTCCCCTGACTGCTTTCTCTGACAAAATGGCAGATTTGGGGTTCTGATTGGTCAGATCGCCTGTCAATCACACTGCCAGAGAAGGGTCAAATTGACCATATGCACAGTTACTTCCTTGTTTTCAGTAAGCCAGCTTGAGCATTTCCAGTGAACTGTTAGCTATTATTCTGTAGTACTTGCTGTACATCGACACAAAACCATAAGTGGTTGATTTTTAATGCTGTATTTTAATGCAGTCATCACACTTCCCTAATTTGCCACTAAACCAGTTTTATCAATTGCAATAACCACTTGAAGCTAACATGAATGTTTGAATAAGAAACGCAGTGTCTATAATTAGACACACACATGCAACATTTTTCCAGCTCTTCAAACGTTATTTTTAATGTGATGATCAAAAACATTATTTGCTCATCCTTGTCCTCTTTTTTTAAACCAAGCGTTCCAAGACATAGGAAATCGAACATTTCTATACAATTCTATTCAAAAACAAAAAATTAATTGCCACTATAACCTGTAGATCGCAGCAGATGAGCATTTATTGGCTAATATTAGCCATTTCTTGTAACAGTTTTTCACACTTTTTGCTTTTGAATGAATATTAAACATTATAAAATCACTTGGTTTAAAAATAAATTGTCAAGGTGAAGAGTCTCATGAAAAACAATAACTTCAATTACTTCAATCATTGAATGAATGACTTATTCATTAAAACAATCATTTGGCGCCACCTACAGGTAATTTTAGTTTCATTAAATTTTTTCCATCGTTTCATTTTCTATATTTACATCTCCTGCACTGGATAAGGATAAGCTTTTACATCACTCTGTTATCGTGTAAGACATTTCCATTTCCTATTTGTATCCATCTTTTATTAAATCCTTGTTGTCTCATTCTTATTTCTTTGCTCTCATGGTCTGGTCATCACGGTGTCCAAGGTGCTCGCTGAGGGGCTGAGAGGGCGACGAAGACTGAATGTGGATTTTGTTTTCGGTCGTGATTGTAATGGATAGTGGTATAGATATAATGTGTTTATAAATAGACTGTTTGTTTGAAATAAGAGTTAACAATGTAAAAATGTGATTGTAATGGATAGTGGTAGACAGAGTGTGTTTATTAATAGACTGTTTGTGTGAAATAAGAGTTAACAATGTTATATGCGACTGTAATGCGTGGATAGAGGTAGATATCCGTTTATAAATAGAGTGTTTGTGTGAAATAAGAGTTAACAATGTTAAATATAAGAGATAATAAAGTAACTGCAGTTGCATTGTATACATTGATTTTTTTTAAAAAAAATCTCTAAATGGCTGCAGAAAAAGCATTTTCAAAATGTGAAAAAGCCTTGAGAATCTGTAATAATGCTATTGTTAATGTTTTTTTTCTTTTTTAAGGTAAACAGATCATTATAACATCAGTTTCACAGAATGCAGGGTACTTAACAATAAAGTCCCATAAGTTAACATTAGTACATGCATCATTAACTAACAATGAGCAAATCATTTGTTACAGTATTTATTAGTCTTTAAAAACTTTAGTTTATAAAAATGAAATTATTTCTTTTTAGCCTATAGTTGATGTTAGCTCAGGTCTATTAACTAATATCAACAAATACAAACAACTTTTGATTAGCCTATTAGTTTGGAATTTTTTTTATCATAAACTAAGATTAATAAATGCTTGAAATGTGAACAAATTGAACCTTATTGTAAAGTATTGTAATGTACAGACACAGTACTGACCTGAATCTGATCACTGACTTGTAAATTGTAGTTTTTAAAATTAAAAGCTATTTCTACGCATTTTTGTCATATTTAATAAACTGCAGTTGTTCCTTTGACCTATTGATGGCAGCCTGCAACAACATATCAGGAAGAAGAAAAACCCCAGCATGTCAGTCTATTATGTTTAAAGTCCCTTAATGATGGCAGTGAAAAAATCTAGGATTTCATTATTTATAGGAATTATTTATAGGATTTAAGAAAATATAAAAATATCAATATTCTTACATAAAACGTCTTCACAAATTGTTTAAATGTCCCTTTCAAATAGGATATGATATTGGTGGTGGCCGTCAAATTGTTCTTTTATCAAGATATATTGTAAAAACTGCATGACTTATCAATAACAACTCCAAAATGATCGATCCAAACTCAGAGTAAATTGGATTAAATCAGTGTTGTGGAAAGTTACCTTTAAAAGTAATGTGTTACATTATTCCGTAACTTTTTCTCACCTGGCCTTGGTTTGCTTGTTTGTTTATATATATATATATATATATATATGTTATGTTTTTGGCAAATGGCCGTTTCACACCAAAAGTAAAAAAATGAATAAGCCTCAGACTGCAATGCAAATTCACACCTGTACAGTAGAGGGCGCAGCTCAAACAAACCTTCCAGCTGTGCTGCCATTCTGGATTACTGAAGAAGAATAGGATGCATATGTTTTACTTCAGCAATATTAACAATAAAATAAACACAAATGTGGAGTTTTTATAGTGTAAATTTTGCTTATATGGTTGAATTGGATCATTGAAGGCCAGCAGCACACATTATTACATGTTTGTATAAAATTCAGAAGTTGCATTTCAATCTGTTTTTGTGCAAGTGAGAAGAGTAAATGCATGTTCACATTTAGTCTAAAAGTACCAACATGTTTACACAGCGCACACAATGCCTCTGCACCTAACACCAGATTTCTCTCAACATGGGGATAAATGGGAAAACAAAGTAACTTATTTGAAATAGTTACTTGGAAAAAGTAATCTGATTACGTAGCACGGATTACTTGTAATGCGAAACGCACAACACTGGATAAGACAAAGCGTATGGCTGTACGCATATAGTCTCATTAATGCTGGAGTATTGTTTTGCTCACCCTTAGTCTAGAGAACATAAAGTGCATTTCAGCACCAGCTGCTCTGTCACACTACAGCCTGGGATGTGAAGCATTTGACAATGATAATGGTGCGGACAGTGGTCTATTTTAGTGAGCCTCTTACGAGTGCATCAGAATCTATAAATCAGCAGAGTTTCTTCCTTGTGGTCAAAACAAAGTCATACTTCCATCATCTTAGAGGTAAGGACCTTCAGGTTATAACAACTGCTAGTTATTCATGCGCATTAGATAGATATAGTAGTTGTAGATTTCTTTGCTTCTTAGCTTATATCTTATTATTGACACCAGAATTTGAGACACATTTACAGTAAATGACTGTATGACTACACATTTTGTGTTTCCTTGTTTTTAGGAAGTCTATTTTAATATTTTTTTAGATTTTTTGTTATAGTACACCTGCACACAAGTTTTTTTTTTTTTTTTTTTTAAATAATAATTATTATTTTTATTTATAAGCCTCTAGGAAGAAACAAAAGCACAAACATGTCTGAGTCTACGTAAGTATATATTTAAAAAAAAAAAGTATATTATAGAACTAATAAATTATTAAATATATGATAGAAATTATAAATCTGATCATATGTTAAATTGATGTGTTTTCATTCCTGGCTCTATCTGTTTCAGTGCGGTGAGTTTTTAAACACTGTATTTAATTGCAGTATTATTATATGACATTGCAGCTGGCAGGGTCACATTGTTGTTCTTTTCATATCGGCTCTCTTCTTCAGAGAAAACCCAAGATTTCAGCATCTCGGCGGTTATTTTTAAAGGTTAGTATCAATTTGTTGCATTTGTGAAATTTCAGTATCTTGAATTATTTTATGTATGAATATGTTTTAAAGCAACTACCATGATGTACATATAAATATGGGTATGCATCCTAATTTGAATGCATTGCAGACCAAAATACTGAAGAAGGCCAGCACACTGCTGGCAGAGGAGAAGGAACAGAAAAAGATTGACCGAGAGCAAACGCTCAGTGAGAGAGCTCCTCCTCTCAAACTGTCGGGACTGTCCGTACAGGACTTACAGGTTTCCATTCTTTAGACTTTTGTCAGAATTCTTTTGACAGTGTTCTTTCTTTACATGCCAGTGCTCTGCTTACAGAATCTGTGCAAAGACCTTCATCAAAAAATTGATGTTGTTGATGAGGAACGATATGACATTCAATCAAAAGTTTCCAAAAATGAAAAGGAGGTATATTTTGTTGCTTTAAAACTCCATTAAAAATTCCTAAAGCATTATTTGACGCATTCGTTTGCTGGCCATAATTTATGCCTTTTGTATAGATAGCAGATTTAAACCACAAAGTCTTCGAGCTGAAGGGTAAAATGAAGAGACCTGCGCTGAAGAGAGTGAGGGTGTCTGCTGATGCCATGCTGGGGGCTCTGCTAGGTGCCAAACACAAGGAATCCATCGACTTTAAAGCGAACCTCAAGACTGTGAAGAAGGAGGAGGAAAAGGTAAGAATCAACACATCTCATATCAATATCATACTTAAACTTGAAATATTAAATTATGCAAATCTCATTAATTAACATAAGATATTTTTTTACTTGTTTATTCAGTCAGTCAATAATATAAAATAATTAATTTGAAATTATTTTAAAACTTTTATTTAAATAAAAATTGCATGTATTGTTTTATTTTATTTATTATTTTATTATTCAATCAGTATTAAAAAAAGTAGACCAAAAAATCTAAATTACTCACCCTCATGTCGTTCCAAACCCGTTCATTCATGTTCAGAACACAAATTATGATATATTTGATGAAATCCGTGAGCTTTCTGGCCTCCGATAGGCTGCAACATTATTTACACTTTCAAGGCCCAGAAAGGTAGTAAAGACATCATTAAAATAGTCCATGTGACTGCAGAGGTTCAACCTTAATTTTATGACGCTTCTGTGTTCTACATCAGAATGTCGACTCAGTATTGGCCAATAACGAGCCGCCGTTTTTACGTAGAACACGGGAGCGCTGCACTGTGTTTACAACGTAAACAGCGTAGGAGACTGAGATGAAAGAGAAGATGAAGTCGTTGTTTTTGTTTGTTTTTTTCCACACAAAAAAGTATTCTCATTGCTTCATTACATTAAGGTTGAACCACTGTAGTCACATGGACTATTTTGACGATGTCTTTACTACCTTTTTGGGCCTTGAAAGTGTACATTGCAGTCTATCAGAGACCAGAGAGCACACAGATTTGTGAATTAACCCTTTAACTTTCCCTTTATTGCATTTTTAATGTGCTCTCTTTCTCTAGAGCAAGAAAAAAATGACATTGTTGTAAATATAAATAACAGGTTATCATAATATGCTTTTACTTGTAATCCACACAGAAAGAGGAAGTGACTGACTGGCGTAAAAATGTGGATGCCATGTCAGGAATGGAGGGGAGGAAGAAGCTGTTTGCGGGACCAACTTCCTAATGAATTATTTCAAATGAATTATTTCAAATATTACATCCAAAGTGAAGGCTATTGAAACATACCAAAATTTAACTGCTGTTTAATTGTGGTTTTATGTTTATTTTATTGGTTGAACAGCTGGATGAATGAAAAACTGTATTAAAAAAACTATTGCTATAACCACAGTTATCAGTTCAAATAGCCTATTGAAACATTATGTGCTTTATGACACATATAAAACATTTATTTATGTTAATATATGATTATTATATAATTGCATTTGTCATTGTATAATAATGTTTATATTGTAATGAGATGTATATGTGATCAGAGATGTGTGAATATCGAGGAACAATAAAGCTTTCGTTGTTTTCACAGGTAAGGTTTTCTGCTCTCTGTACAGAGTTGTCTGGCTGCAAATACCACTTTCCCGTATGATAAGAGAATATTAAAGAACTGTTTGAAATAAAGTAACGGTGCCTACCTGATAAATTAGGTAAATAAGGATGTAATAATATATTAAATTACTGCTTTATTAAACTACGGTTAAATTTAACCTAACAAGAATTGGAACTGACGTTATCAACCTCAAAATAACGGCAGCTCTAATTCGCCCAGTGTTCGCTTGGACACGCCTACTTGTGGAGAATCACGTATATGATTAGCTGAAAGAAGTGTCACTCAATCAAACCGTTTCGCGTTTGTTGATGCTGCTGTGATCGTTCCTGTTGCAAGGCTGCAGCGGCTCGGGTTGGGCGGTTTCTAATCTGACGGTGAGCATGTAGCAATTCATAGTAATTTTCATTGCTTTCATTTTACTTAGATTTTTGATTCATTTAGGCAGATAAGTAAGTTTTTACGTGCACGGTGCTATTTCATTAAATGAAATGCTAGCAGGCTAGTTCCGTTAGTGTTGTCATACAGTTTGACACATCGCTACTGTTTATTTCATTTTTCAGTTCGCTATTTAGATTCGTCTGCATTTTAGCCTGTGAAATGCGAATGCAAGGATTTTTTTTTTTCTATTTAGCGTTTAAATATAGGCGCTGGTCAGACCATTTATTAATTTAGCATTGACATTTAGTTCATGACCCTTAACCTTTCAGTTTCTCCATTTAAATTAATACAGGCTGACTAGATTTAAGTTTATTATATTTAAAGTGAAATGCTTATTGCACGGTCATACTGTACTAAAATAGTTTATTAGTATACCCATATTTTATATATGTATAGTGCATTTTACAGATTTTTTTCAAAGCATCTTTACAGATAACCATGATGTTAATGTTTATAATATCTTAATATCGTCGTGCCTTATAGAAGCATTTAGCAGATTCGAGCTGAGCGATAACATACTTTTATATTTTGTGTTATCAAGCAGTTGAGTCTGCATGTGCATCTCTTTCAGGCTTCCATACTGCCTCTTCTGGATGTCCAAATACAAACTCTTCCTGCTCCGGCATGGGGAGGGGGCCTGGAACAAGGAGAACCGGTTCTGCAGCTGGGTTGACCAGAAACTGAGCGAGAACGGGGTGGTGGAAGCCCAAGAATGTGGCAGGCTCTTGAAAGAGAAGGGGTATCAATTTGACCAGGTTTTTACCTCCATACTGAGCCGTTCCATCCAGACAGCCTGGCTGGTGCTGGAGGCAATGGGACAAGAGTGGGTCCCGGTCACCAAATCCTGGAGGTTAAACGAACGGCATTATGGTGCCCTGATCGGCCTCAATCGGGCCGAGATGGCGTTGAACCATGGCGAGGAACAGGTTAAACTGTGGAGGCGTAGCTATGATATCACGCCACCCCCCATTGATGAGTCACATCCCTATTTCGCTGAAATTTATAATGACCGCAGATATAGTACGTGTGACGTTCCGAAAGAAGAACTGCCCAAAACGGAAAGTCTGAAGGAAGTGTTGGACAGACTTCTACCTTACTGGAACGATGTCATTGTACCAGTGATCAAGAGTGGCCAAACGGTCCTCATCTCTGGACATGGGAACAGCTGCAGGGCTTTGCTTAAACATTTGGAAGGTGAAACATATAGATTGTTATCAATGTGCTGTTTTGAACAGTTTTGTGTTGACCATTTACCCACCTTCACGTTGTTCTCAGACTTTCTCTCTTCTGTGGAACAAGAAGATATTTTGTCCATACAATGAAAGTCAGTGGTGTCCATTGTTTTTCATTATATGGACAAATACACTTGAAGCATTCTTAAAAATATCTTCTTTTGAAAATTATACATTTATAATGTCCCCTTAAAGGCCACTGAGTTAGAATTACACTGGCCCTATCGAGTAAAACCCTTGACCTTTATCACTTGGAAGGCGGGGTGGTATCTACTTCCAGTGTTGGGGAAAGCTACTTTTAAAAGTAATGAATTACGGTATTACGTTACTCCTTGAAGAAGTAACTCATTGCATTGCTAAGTTACTTTTTATGGTCAGTAATGTGTTACATCGCTTTTGCGTTACTTTTTCTCATCAGGGCTGGGCTGTTTGTTTTTAAAACTACAAAAAAGTTCTATTTTTGACAAATGTAAAGGCCCTTTCATACCAAAAGTAAAACGAATAAGCCTCAGGCTGAAGGAAATGAAAATTCGCACCTGTACAATAGAGAACACAGTTCAAGCAAACAAGTCTTTCAACTGTACTGCCACTCTGGAATACAGAAGAACAGGATGCAGGAGAAGAAGTAAATGAGTAAATGTATGCTCACATTTAGTCTAGAACTAGTCTAGAATAATCATCATGTTCACACAGAGCACAACACATCTGCACTTACTCCCGATTTCTCTCATGGGGACAGGAGAGGTGTCAGTCAATAATATGGAAAACAAAGTAACTTGCTTTACTTATCAGAAAAAGTACCTCGGATATTTCTTTTGTAAATTTAAAAGTAATGCATTATTTTACTAGTTACTTAAAAAAGTAATCTAATTACATTACTCATGTAACTTTACGATGTTACAAAAAAAGTTCTATTTCAAATAAATTCTGTTCTTTTGGACATTGTTCATCAAAGGAACCTGAAAAATGTATCATGGTTTTCACAAAAAATAAGCACAAGTGTTTTCAGAATTGATAAAAATATTAAATGTTTCTTGAGCAGCAAATTAGCATATTAGAATGATTTCGGAAAGGATCATGTGACACTGAAGACTCGAGTAATGATGCTGAAGATTCAGCTTGCCAACAGAAATAAATTACATTTTAAAATATATTCAAATAGACAGTAGTTACTTTAAAATTGTAATAATATTTCACTCTTTTACTGTTTTCCTGTATTTTAATTAAATGCAGCCTTGGTGAGCAGAAGAGACTTCTTTAAAAACTTTTGAACATTAACGTACCATGTATAGTAAATCCTAAACATAAAAAAAAAAACCACAAATAAAACACTGAATTGCTCTTTATCCTGTTTTTATTTAATACTCTATTATGTTAATGCCTCATTTTAGATGTAATCAATAATAAAGCATAAAAAGTGGACAGCAGTACCAATAAAGTTGGTATTAAAACCTAAAATACTAACATGCTAATTAATGTACATGCTTTTGTTGTGTTTCTCAACAGGTATATCAGAAACGGACATTGTCAATGTAACGCTGCCCACGGGAGTTCCAGTCTTACTGGAGATGGATGAAAATCTTCGACCGGTCAAACCACGTCAGCTCCTGGGTGACCAGGCCAAAATTCAGGCAGCCATCAAAAAGGTGGAGGATCAAGGGAAGGTTAATGCAGAAAATAAATAAGGATTTTCTTGGGGGAAATGTCAGAATCTTCATAGAGGAATTGTTCACATAGAAAGGTCATTAGTCATTCAGTATGCCCTGAAGCACCTGGTAAAGTTCCAGTATATAGGTGTGTCCGAGGTAGGCTTGTTTAAATAATAGTTTCTGTTTATAGTCGTATTTTCAGTCTTTTAAGAGATGTAGAAGTCAATGTTTATAATTCAGGCAATGGTTACTGATCCAAAATGCAGACTTGCTGCATATATTTTGTCATTGCAGGTGGTCTGTAGACCAAATAATGAAGAATACTGATATAACATTATTTTAATTGATCATTTAATAATGTGTTATTTTTTAGTTTCAGTGGATTTTAGGCCACAGAAAACCAGTGGTGCCTTCCTTTGGTTAAAAATAGCATCCATAAGTTGTTTTCTAATAGAGTTTCTTATTAAAGGTCAATACAAGCATAAAACAACTATATACTGTACGCTATCGTTCATTCAAAAGTTTGGGATTGGTTAGAACATTTTTTAAGGTTTTGAAAGAAGTCTCTTCTGCTCACCAAGGCTGCATTTATTTGAAGAAAAATAAAGTAAAATCAGTAAATTCTGAAATATTATTACAACTGCTTACTACTTTAATATAATGTGAATATAATGTCACATGATCCTTCAGAAATCATTGTAATATGCTGATTTTCTGCTCAAGAAACACTTATTATCAGTGTTAAAACAGTTGAGCTGCTTAATATCTTCGTGTAGATTGTGATACAGGATTATCTGATAAATAGAAAGTTCAAAAGATTTACTTGAAATAGAAATATTTTCTTACACTATAATATGTTATGTCACTTTTGATTAATCTAATACGTCCTTGCTGGATAAACTATTAATTTCTTTAAAAATAAAATGACTAATCCCAAACTTTTAAATGGTAGTTTATATATTGGTATAATTCTGAATGGAATGGAATCATTCATAGAATAAATAAGTAACAGTTAAAACAAGCACACATTATTCACTCCATTGTCTGGACAGATTAAAACTAATGTTATTGGATTCCTATTAATATTCCACAAATCAGGTTTATTAGGCGTAAAATATGTATATATTTTTTCTTCATTGGATGTCCGGAGGATCATTTTATGTTTGTGTTAGTACAGGTAGCATATTTTAGACAGTATTTAAAAAACAATTATTTAAAAAGGACATCTTGTTTCCATCTAATGTATTTATTACCATAGATATATGTAAAGATAATATGTGTAACTTATATTCATTTTCATCATGCAATGCCAAATGCAGCTCACATTAGCTCTTTTTATTAAGCAACTCAAATGTAAAGAAAACCAGTTTTACTGGGGAGTAAAACAAAGTCATAGTTGTTGTTTAGAAGTTCTCTGCACTGTTATACCTCTATTTTAATTTAATGTTGTTCAACACTGCACTGTATAAGTAAAGAAATGTTAGATGTGTGTTCTTTTCATCATAATATTCATAATGGCTTTCACTGTTACATCTCTATAGGTTTTACTACCCCTGTCTGATTGTACTATTATTAATCAACTTTCCTCATCTCTAACCAGAAGCACTGGTCTGCTGTGTTTAGCACAACCCTGAAACATTTTCCTGAAAGAATATAAAAGTAAAGATTACAAATATAAAAGTGTTCAATGTGTATTGAATGAGTTAACCAGGAGGAGGTGCTGCAGTGCTAAAGTGTTTTCTGAGGAGACATTTCTCCAGTGGAGTACTTAATATAATAGTGGTGGATGGGAAGTTTGTTATTATAGAAAGCGTTTATGACATAAGGAAACTGATTTGGGTTATTCAATAGGATGTAGCACTTGGCAGAGTACATATTCACTAAACCTAATAGCTCACATTTGTCTTGTTGAGGTGGAACTTTAGAAAAGAGGCACTAAAACACGTCCTCATGGTCTTTAATGTCCTCTTAGAAGTGTATACATTTCAACATGATATATGCTCATGGGAAAACGTGCCACATCCATCTCTTTCCGTGCTTATTAAACAGTAATGTGATTTTCATTGAATTTATTTGCTGTGCTATGAAGACGTGACCGGACAGCCCGTTTCTGATTACACGTGATATAAACTCCTTATAAGAAAACATTTTTCATGGACTGCGTTCTGAAACTGGATTTGACGGTCCTTACTTTAAATCTCGAAACAGCACAAAAACATCACAGGAATCCGACTAGAAGCTCTGCCAAGGATCCAATTTGAGAACTGTTCCGTTTGGATGGAGCCCAGAGAGGCCTGGACACAACGCAGTTTCGTCTTGAGACCTGTTGCTCTTGAAATGTTGACATGTTTAAGACTTTGGCATGCGCTGCTAATACTAATGCCACTGTCCTGGTTGAGCTCGGAACAACTATTTATTTCCCTGGTGTGGCTGCAAACTAATAGGTTTGATGTACAAACAGGTAACAGTATGATATTCGCACCTTTACACAAAGCATAAACCTTAGTCGAGGTAGCGCCATCTTTAATTTTTGACAGGAATGATAACGAGGTTTAAAAAAAACTTAAGTAGACAAAAACTCCATGAAACAGTTTAAGGGTGGGTTGTGAAAGGGACATGTTCTAGAATCTTTTACACTGTTCGCACAGTTCATTGTAAAGAAGACTGTAGTCAATCCCTCACAGCTTTTTTTTCATCCGCGTTTAATTCAAAATGGCGTCAACAGCTACCAAATGCCATTTCCACCAAAATATCAGAATTACCACAGTTCCTGTCAGGGGTTACTTAGTATTTAACCTTCATTAAGATTAAAAAAAACAGTTTAGACCAGATTTAAGTTACATTTATTTACATTAACACACACACACATATATATATATATATATTATGTACACACATATATAATACATATATTTGGGATTTTATTGAGGAAATAGAGGTAACTATGGTAGTATGGCAAAAGCTGGTTACCATAGTATTTTATGACAATATAACAGTCTAATAGTTATATATATATATATATATATATATATATAATATTACCATTTATTACCATTGCTTTAAATCAGTAAAGGTAATAAAAAAAACAAGCTTCTTGGAGCTGCAAGACAACAAAATACTACTCTTGCAATAAAATTACACTTACCCACAAACAACTTCTAAGATGTTTTGATTTCCAGTAGGGTTAATGTAATATTATTGTTAGTGTAATTTTTCATGCTTTATTGTTTAGCAGATTCATGTAGTTAAAAAAAAGAAAGAATTTTTTGGTTTAATGCAAGATGTTTTTTTGTTTGTTTTGTTTTTCAACTAAGATGCAACAAATTGTGCTGGGGGCTATATATACCAGATAAAAGTGTAATGTGATATTGATCTGTTAGGCTACTTATGGATGGAGGAAAGCAAAGGAAGACTGCTGCCAAATTCTTTGAAGTGATGAAGCACAGTAGAGGCGGAGTCTGAACTACTGCACATTTTATAAAATGTGGAGTCAGGACTCATGTAATTCCTTCAGTGCCCTTTCAGCAGCACAATCACATTTGAAGACTAAATTGGAAAGCGTGCTGAAACCTGCTTCAGTCTGTTACAGGTAGGTGTTAGAAGCATAGTGCTTCATTTTAGCCTTTGAAAATGTTTCTTAATTGAAATAGACATGCTTTGATTTGCTTTTAACGTATAAAAACAATGTATAAAAGCTATTGATGCAAGTATAATTTACTGGAGATTAAATTTGGTGCCTTTGCAAGACTCTTGTTGTGGACAAATGAATTGTGTGAAGAATGTTCTGTTTTCCCCTGGCACTTGTTCCCTTGTCAAGAACATCTGTAGACTCCCTTTGCTTTTTAAATTGCCGTCCAAGTTAATTGGAGGGTCTCCCACAAATTCACTAACTACCAGTTGTTTTTAGCATGAGCTCATCCAGCCTTTGGATCTTTCTAATGAGTTTTGTGTGTGTTGCATTTAATGGCCAGCTTTCTTAGTACACCTGCATCACACTACTTTAAAGTAATTTCTGCTCATTGTATGGGGGAGACCGGGGTTAGTTGTCACATCCTTTACTCCAGTGAATATTGCTTAGGGTAGGTTGCAGTATAGCCACAAACCTTTATGTCTTTGCTGCAAAAAAAGCTCTTGAACATTTCCAATGTTATTTCCAAGGCAAATAGATGCTATTCACACTTTGACCAGTAGGGAGGTATAAAATTTAATAATAATTTTAGCGGGGGAAAAAGCTAAAAAATTAAACAATAATAATAATTTATTTTAATAATAAAATACTTATTATTATTATTATTTATTTAATAATTTATTTAATGTTTTTTCGCTGTATGGAGTAAGTTGGGGTAAGTAGTAAATGTATATTTTCATTTTAATAATAATTTTAGCCCAAAATATTTTTCTAAAATATTCAATAAATACATAAACATAATAATGGCCATAAATACATTTCTTCTAAAAATGTAATTAATAAATAATAACCAACCAATTGTGTACCCCCCCCCCCCCAAAAAAAAAAAATAATAAAAAAAAACAAAATAAATTTATAATCATTTATAATCATTTAATTCATATACATAATTAAACATGTTGACAAAAAATATTTCATGGTGAATTCATGTTATGCAACTGAACTATTAAACAGTCTTACAGTTTGAGATTGAGTAAATAAACCATTGCAGACATTTTTTTTTTTTTTTTTTGAGAATGTCTCAGTATTATATGTGCAGATCTGGTGACAGATGAAGCAGTGTGTGGAATGCACAGCGGCAGTGTGTGTGTTTTGTGCAGCTGAACAGAATCTGGAGGCAATTCAGCTCACAGTGATAACAGGGCCTTGGCACAGGCAGCGGGCAGGATGTTAGGAGTACTGCCCTATGCTTCCGGAGTGGGATGGGATCAGGCTTGGGAATGCTGCTGGCCCTCAGTGCCCAGACTCAGGGGGGAAATCAGAGAGCACGGGATGCTGGGTCAGCAGGGGCCCATCAAGGAACAGTTAGATTCACTTTGTCAAAGGAATCATCCAACAACATGGAAAGACAGATTGACATTCAAACTGGTTGCTTTGGTTGGCAGAATATATATATAGGACATTTAAAATTCACAATCAACCATTAAATTTTCTGTCGAAACCTCCTATCAGCTTTGTCCTGACATCGCTTTTGAGTGAATTGGACATGAACCAGACTATGCACTCAAAGAAATCTATAGTTATTTCAGTTGTGTTAGAAGTTGGATTTGGACCTTTAGCACCATTTGTATAGTTAAATATATAACGAGACACAATCCCTTAGACAGCTCATTTAATACACAGTTCATTGCTGCCAGATGTTGAAAAGCAGGTAATCTGAAGACAAATTTTCCATAGTGCTGCCTTGAATTATGCAGCAAAAATTTTTTGGGATGGAATTATATATATATTGGAGCTGGAGTGTACCACTTAACCAAAGATGAAGGACAATTGGCACATGTAGCATTCCCAAGATCTGAGGTCAGAGTAAAACGAAGCTAAACTTTCTTACGGTAGGTCCATCAAGAATATGTATGGGGAAGTTTGCAGCTGTTTTGTGCGCGAGGCCGAAATCCCAAATTCCGTTTTGAGGTTTAGTCCTTGAATGTGTTCCATCGCAACATACTGTTTATCATACGTTATCCAGGAGTCTAGCTGTGGAAAAGCTTCGACACTAGAACACTCGTGTGCCAAGTCAGGTCTTTTCCTTACATGGTATAAGCCACTAGGCATAAGACCATCTCCTTCCCAACTCCTGTGGATCTGTCTGGCCATGATCAATGTCTTGTTGCCCAGGAAATTTGGAATGTGCTTTAGTTCCTTTTCGAGAATCTCAGTGTTCTATAGTCCACCTCCTTTGCACTTTGCAAATTGCAGACCGATTTGTAAACTCTGAGGATTTTGCTTGGAACATTTTTGACATAGTTAAAAGTGGGATCATTTTTACCCTTTTTGGGTTGTTTTTCTAAATAAAGTGATGGAATAAATATTATTGCTCACCATTCATGGTCTTAGTCAGCCACCTGTCCAACAGCACATTGGAACATTCGTGCTGCTTTCATGTTTATTTCAATATGGCATGCAGGAAATTATTGTTTATGGTCACATGTGCTCTCAAAAAATATTTAGGTCTAAATTTAAGATGGATGTAATTGAATTGCGTATAAAATTTCCAACCGGATTACAGCGTTATCATGAACTAACTAATAAACTTAATGTGAAGCATATTTGTCAACCATACATAAATTTATCAGGTATAGGATTTCTGTAATAATACTAATAAACAATGTATTTATTCAATAACCAGGTTTATATATTTAAATCTTGTTTCAGTGTCATATTTGAACAAACTGAATATTTTAAAGGGGGCTATATATCATATTCTATATATATCATATCACTTTTTCATTGTAGTAGGTGAAGCCGCCAGTCTGCCAATATAGCGCTGACATTTTGAGTCTCGAGTGAACTTGGAGTCCGAGTCTATGCTGTATTGAGCAAGAAATGGAATCGTGATATCAAGGTCCCGCAGAATCGGTTAATACTGCAGAACAACTCATGTCGGTGTGAAATAAACAGTTATAGAAATGTAGAAATTAAAGTAAAAGCTCCTTCGCTCAGAGAAGCTTTCAGTCACAACATCAAAACACTCATTTTTATAGCATCAAATAAAAACAAACTTATTTAAAGAAGGAATACTTTAACATCAGTGTAATAAAAACTGCCTAAAATGACAAAAACCATCTTTGGAAAAAAGTATTTGACACATAATTTAACAGTTACATTTGTCTTAAGTCCCATTACATTACAAGGAGAAGGCGGGTTTTATGACCTATACTGCATCCAGCCACCTGGGGGTGATCGAGACGCTTCGGCTTCACATTTCAGTACTCGTGTGGGACGCTTGGGCTATATCATAGACATATACACTAGACATCGCCTGGGGGTTCTCAGCATGTGTCAAAACATAGACATATACATGTATATGTCTATGGGGCTATATGTAGATATTCAGAAACCCTTGTTATTAGCGACACCGGTGGCCGTTAAGTGAACTGCAGCCAGCTCGCACTCCCCCACATGTAACGTTCAAGTACGGAGCCCCTAAAAAATATGAGAGAAGAGGAAAAAATATATTTCAATACTTTTGCGTTCGCTCTCTCAAAATATTTGTGTTCTCGGAGGAATGCAAAACATTTTGTGAGCGAACACAAATTTTCTCAGGGGAACGCAAAAGAATTGACATAATTCTGCCACTGACAATAATTAAAAAGCGATGAATACATGAAAATGGTAATATTTTACGTTTTCAAAAATAATCTTGTTGCTGTTTCAAAGTAGTTTTAATGAACTGAAAATAGGATTATTAAAATAAAATAAATGATGCAAATAGTTAACAATAAACTATGCTATAATTCAGAAATCGTACCCTTTTCATTTATGTATGACTGACAAATATGCATCACATTAAGTTTATTAGTTTGCTTATATTAAAACGGTGTAATCCAAACGGAAAAGGAAATTTTATATGAAATTCAAATGAATAAATCGTAAATTTTGAGTGTAGGAAGCACTGATCCGATTATAATCAAAAACATTCTTATTTGACTCACGCAGCTTGAGGGGGTCTGCTGGAATGCATTAAATAGACAGAAGTCTGCAAATACTTCCTCTTTGCATGCTAGTGAGAGTTTAAGGAAGGAACTTTAAGAGCTCAAATCCCTGCAATATTTTGAAAGAATATATAATGTATGTATGTATATGATATAATTCACTTCACTTACTTCACCATATAGTCAGTAAGTAGTAAGTATGTGCACACCAGTCAAAAGATCTGTTTCAAACTTTCTTGATATGCTGATAATTATAGAAATGTATCATGTGAATACATCTATGACTATTTCTAGTGGCTAAAAGGTGGTAGCCCTTGGCTTAGAACTAGTCAAAAATATACGATGAGGTTATTCTGAAACAGTAGGTTTTCTGTTCTACAAGGGGCACAGGTGCAGCTACCCTTAATTCAGGAGGAAATGGACAGGCTACATGAATGACTACAGTTTAGGACTCTGAGGACAGTTTGTGCTCCAGCGCCTCAGGGGTGCATTAAGTAATGCCATTTCCCCAAATTCTCAATGTTTAACAGCTGGTGTACAGAAATGAGAGGCATCACACAGAGGCAGAAGGGTGACAGAGGGCAAAGCTACTGCATGTGGCGTATTTAAGACATCAAGAGTCTAACTAATCACTGTTAACCAGATGTTCTTGCTGCTGCAAGGACCAGGATGTCATAGACCTGTAATTCTCAACTTACTCTGTTATGATATTAGCAATCATGCATTACTGCATCTGTTCAAACTCCGCGATCACACCGCGTTTATTTAATAGCCTTGATTGCTACAGAAGTTTGCTTGATATATTAGTTGGGGAATAAAAGCATGCATTGCTAGCCAAATGAGACTAACAAGCTGCATCGGTGTCATAATCTTTATTAGTTGTGCTTGTTAATGCCTGTAACATAAACCACTGTACACAAAAAGCACCTCTTGTGTTGGATGTGGTGTACACTAGTTATTTATAGATACTAGTCTTGCACTCTAAACTGAAGCCCATGTTAGTCTCACAGGATGAGCATCTTTAACCATGTTTGGTTAAGCAATGCCTCACCAGTGAGCAGCCACTGCATCCTGTTACACGTCATGGCACAAAAGCCTTCACATATTTATCTGGTCTGAATTTTATGATCTTACGATTCAGCACACCTCTGGTTGGGGATCCCCTGATCTGTGCATCTGGAGATTGGTGTGACGGAAGTAGAGGGCTTGATTCACTGCCAGTGTACAGCTGGTTGTACTGCTAAAGGCTTGTGGTTCTTGATGTGATTGGAGGGTTTGGCGTAATGGCAGCACTAATGCTAATTACACATCAAAAAGACGAGTTTAAGAAAACATAACATCTCACTGCCTCCTTTGATGTGTTGAGTAAAATGATAGACGTGCCATAAATTAATCCTTTCATCAGCTTTCAGAAGTTGTCCAAATAAGCTGTAGATGAGCAAATGATCTTTTACTGCGGTCTATTGCTTAACTTCAGTTGGTGCGCCGGCAGGAAGTGTGGGAAATGATTCAAGACTTAAACCCGTGTCACCCATATGTGCACCACAACGTATATAACCCTTAAGCTATGGCTCCTTCACAAGCTAGGTATTATTTTACAAATAAGTAGAGGTGTTGCACAGCATATAAAATTAAATTAAAATAAAACTTTCGACCTAATGGTGAAAAAGTTATTTTTTCACCCTATCAGAATTTCTTTACATGAAAATATATAGCTGCCTTCTACAGTATATTACTTATACAGTATATGTTTAGGTCTGTGGCATCCAAAAGTAAAAGGAAAAAAAAAGGCTCCATTGTCCTACTTAAATGCATAATATGTAACTTTTCGCAGCTAGAGGTCACTTATTTAAAACAAAGGCGTAGCTTGATGACACCTTGATTTCTTGGAATCGTGGGAGGTGTTGTCTTCATGTCTACAGACTCAGGACTCGGGCATGAGATTATTAATGTTACTGTAGTATGAAGCAGAGCAGGAGCGATTGCTAATGACACTAAATATGCTAAATATGCCCTGCAGCAGAAGAAGATAACGCGTCATCCCGCTGTAGCTGAATAAATAGAAGATTGAAACGCTTTGACTGATTAAACATGACTAATATAAATACTTTACTGCCTTATTCTGTGTAAGAAATCACATCACAAAAAAAATTCTAAAAATGAGTGAAATACTTGATAATAGGATTTGGCATATATTTAAAACATCAATTAAGATATTATCGCACACCCCTAGTAAAACATGGTGCTGGCTGTAAGTCAAGAAAATGATATTTAAAAAGTAAGACTTACTATGTTGCGCTATGATGAATGCATCAATCCAAACAGTTGCTCACCTGTCTAATAAAACACATAATATATTTAAGCTTCTTTGGTGTTTCCATGGTTTCTACAAAATTAAATCGGAAACTGAGGGTATGTTGTCATTGATATGGTCCGTTCCCTCATTAAAATTGCTTATTTCTTTGGATTTAAACATTTGGGATAATGTAAGTACACAAGTCAACTAAATACATAACATTGCTCTAGTGGTTTTTGGACATTTTGATCCAAAAATCTTACATATTGTGCCTTTAAAAATATTTTACATAAAATGTTCATTTCGTTTGAAATGATGTTATTATATGAAAAGAAATAGAGCACAGAGGGATCCAAGAGAGATGAAATTATAGCACTATAGAATTATATATGGTATATCCTAATGTAATAATCCTTTCTCATGCACTACAGGTCTGAATAAGTGAATAAATCAAATGGAAAGCAGGTACTATCAGTGACTACAAAATTGTTTTAGCATCTTGCACTGCTCTCGTTGGTTTTGGCTAGGATGTAGATCCCACCCTGTTGTGTATTCTGGCTCCACACATTTGACCTGTCCGCACATAATAAAGCTTTATAGAAAACCCACAAGACAGCTCGTTATGTCATTGTAAACGGCTTCACCCAGCCTTACCTGGGTGGTTGCTCTGGCTCCTACATGCTGACTTCCTGACACACAGGCTTCCATTACGGGTTTAAGATACGGTGTATAAATCTTTTTAATGCATTTGGACATCATTGTCAGTCTGTACTGTAAAAGTCCTAGTGAGATTCATTTCATAAGCTTTTTTTTTCATGTGTTTGTGCTTTAGAGCAAAAGCATTATGTTGGTCATAGTAGTCTATAGTGCTCTGGGTAGAGAATAAAAACCATGAAGAGGGCAAATTGCCCAGGACCTGGAATCAGTCACAGATGTGTAAATTAGAATATGTTCTCCGTCTCTGTCATGTGGAAACGATTTGTGGACTTGACGATACCTTGTGGTAGGAAGACTGGACATTGAAAGGGAGTCTGGGAAATGTGTAACATGCCCACTCTACCCAAAAGCGGTCTGTAACTTCTGTAGGTTTCTAGAACTTCACTGATTTTCAACCCGCTTTCTTTTGCTACAATGTCGGTGTATATAAATAAACAATCTTTAGTCGTTTTCTGTGTTAACTGGACTGAGAAATTCAGGTTTATTTTTCTGCAAAAGTTTGCCGGGTGACAGACTTTTGACAGCTCCAGGGCTTTGGTGAAAACTATAGATTATACCCTATAGATATACTTTTTTATACTTTACTGCATTTTTGTATTATTAACAACAGTTTTTGTAAGGATAGGTTTATCACTGAAATTTATATCATACTTTGTCTACAATTTAAACAACATTATGGTAACCGAAGTTGTCCCCTCAATGAAAAAATGCAATCAGACCAAAAAAGGTATATCAAAAATGTATAGACCTTTTTGATTGCATTTTTTTATTGTGTGGACAACTTCAGGCTACTTGGTTGACAAAACGTATTTTGTTGTACCCACCTGCAAACTGACTGCCTCTTCTTTTTTTGAGCACATACAATTCTTTCATTAAAATTGATAAACAGTGCAAATAAAGAAGTTTTCGCCCTTTTGGGCCATTAAGTTTTATAGAATATGATATTATATAATTTAACACTAATACATTTAAATTTATTCATATATAAATAAAATAAACATTTTTGTTCAGATTTTGTTTGATGTAATGAAAGAAATCTAATATTAAATATTACTATTTTGTAAACTAAAGAAATATAATATTTAATATTAATATATTTTAATGTGTATATATATATATATATATATATATATATATATATATAATATTACTAAATTAATAAAACCTTTTCACTCACATTGTAATGCTGGTAATTTAAATTGTACTTGTAATTGTAAATCGACCCCACTTATTGAAATATTTTCTAAATCAAAGATTTCACATTTTCACCACTTAATTTTTTAAACAATGAAACGGCCTTTTCTACCAAGGTTTATATGTACCAATTCTTGTCCACTGGTTCTTTTACTAGACAATTGCACAAATTTGTAAAACTGGCAAAAGTTGCATTTGATGAATATAGTGAAAAGTGTTCAATTGAAATTCGATCCATTCTCTAATTTTCCACTAGGGTCACCAAAACATTCTCACATCAAGTTATTCAAAAAGCCCAATGCAAATATAGAAAATTGCTCACATATTGTCTTACGCGTAGGTGCAATACATCAACTCAGTGGTCAAAACACATCAGCCTTCTGTTGACAGATGTGACGGGTTGTAGGCAGGGGTTAAGAGGGTTCAGGAAAGCCGTATGTGTCTATCACCCAGAGAGCCCTCTCATGAGGTCACTATTATAGGACTTTTTCAGTTTATGCACATATGGAGACTCTTTGGACTGGTGCAAAATCCTTGTTCCTCTGCCTCTGGAGGAGAGCCAAACCAAACACGCCTGCAGCACTGGTGGAAGCAGCCGTCCAACAAGTCCACTCACCTCTAGCCTGCTGGGCGGTTTCTGTCTGGCCCAGCACTCCACATATGTGATGGAGAGAAGAACACAGAACAGGCTTTGTGACACCACCAACCTAATTGTTCCCACATCGATGCAAAGGTATTATCGTATAAAATGGAGACCGGTGTCTTACAGAGAGACGACTATAAAATCCTTAACAGAATTATACGAGCAGGTTCCTAGTCACGGATGTCGAAGTGCTCTCTGATCAACTTGAACCCCATTCAAAGTCTTCAAGACTAAGGAGGACTAGGGGGGACGTTTAAAAATAAAATGAAGGATAACGCTTTCAATTTGAATCAGTGTTTTAAAATGCAATTAAATACATTTATAACAAGAAGTTGATAAATCATTTTTAAATAAAAAATGATTTGATGATTGGCGTACTTTGACTGGCAAGTGGCAGAGGGGGTGGCTCTTAAAATTGAGTCAAAAATTGATTAGTTGCTCCTACAAGTGAATTGTCAAATGGCATTTTTCAACTCTGAAAAGCATTTGACAAACAACAAATACAAGCAATTAGCAAATAGACAGAAAAGAAACAGGCATTTATTAATGCAATTTAAAATGTGTCATTTATATATTTCAATAAGCTATTTTTAAAACAAGAATAAAAAAAAAAAAACAGTTTTAATCCCTTTAAAGTAATGTAGTACATTCGCCATGTCGCCCTTATGACGTGACCTACCAGTTTTAGTTGCGTCGCGTCACTGCCATTCATTCATTCATCTATAAACTGTGGATGGTCATAGCGAATGTTTCTAGCCCACGGTCACGGCACGAAAATATTATTAAAATTAGTTGTGGAAAAGTACTTTTTATTTTAAAGATCTTTATATTAACTGACTCTCTATTAATGCAATGTGGATGACAGTGTGTGGTCTCTCCGTGGCTTACATAACGGATAGTTTAGCATTATCTAAGTAAGTTAATGAATCTCCAAAATATTTTTTTTGTATTGCAACACATATTATAATGAAACGTCACAAGCTCAGTGCTGATTAATTTTCTCATTAATTTTTTTCGTGACTTGGAATGTGTGCAAAGGATTGTGGGTGATTGGTGGATGCAAAGGTATGTGTGGCAGCCTAGATATGCACCCCTAATTTTTCGCAAATTCTGTTTGGAGCTCCTAGTTGTGATAAAATACTGAATTACCAAGTTATCATACTTTATATTTAATACCAACAAAGAACTGTTTTTTGTTTATATCGGCGAAGGCACTTGGGTCGTTGCCGATTTCTGTTCAGGAAACTCTCTTTTGTGAAATACTCTACCCTTCAGGCACAATATGATTTTTGGCTTCGCCTTTACTGCATCAGTTTTCATTATTTCAGGGAATGTAAGCAAATATGCACTGTTTAACTGAAATTTGCCACTTCCTTAGCTCTGTTAAGAAGCTGTTTAGCAATGTATTGGGCATACAATCAGAAAACATAAAAGCATGATTTATTTTAATGAAATTATCTCAAAAATGGCCAAAGACTAATAAATGCTATACATCAATACAGAAAATGATATATGAAAAAATGTATATAAAAGATACAGAACATATATGAAGCCCCTGCAGACTTTCAAATATGCAAATATTTTATGGAGAAAGGAGAGAAAATATTATTTCCATTAGTACAGAAGATTAGTGGTGAAGTAGAATATGTGGCAAAGTTTGCCTTTCCTGGTAGTTGTTCCAGGGAAATTGGATCAAGAAACTGGAATGTTGTGGTCTTGGTGAGTTATAAGCCAAACAGCTGACAGGGACCATCTTGACTTTGAATTAGAGTGATCAGGACAGTTCAGATCTTTATAAATCCCACACTGTCTGACTCGTTTTCTCTTTCAGATTGCACCCAAAAATGGACGAGGACTTTGATTTTGAGCGCCGCAGAGAGTTACGGAGACAAAAGCGAGAAGAAATGCAGCAGGAAGCAGAGAAGTAAGTTACACGCGTTAATTGAGACTGTCTTTACCTCATTGAATTTGCTGTCAATCGATTTCATTACCATTTATCATTTTTTGATGATGCAATAAAATTCAGATCACCGTCATCCCGATGATGAGTTTAATACTATTTTAAGCCCCAGGAGTGCTGTCTGTAATACTCTGGCCAAGTTGGAGAGGCCTGTGTCTGCGTGATCCAAACAACAGTGCCTCTGCTCGCCTCTCTATTCCTTATAAAGGTTGACATGCTTGTAAATGTCTTCCTATGTTTACGGTTCTTTGTTACAGTTGACGGGTCGGTCGAGTAAATCCAGATAATATCTGATTTTAGACAGACACGCACTGGATAGACATTTTTAACAGTGTAATGGTTTCTTTCGGACAAAGAATTGTTTGACTGGCAGATGGGACGTGCACTTGTTAGTTCAAACCTCAAAGTTTTACCGCAAAACATAATACAAAGAAATTAGAAAGGATATTTAAGAAAATAAAGCATTTTTTTCTCAAATCATCATTGTTGTAATGCAAAATATTATATTAAATATTATTATCATTACTGTAATGAAAAAGTATGATATATTATTTAAATTATAAGTTCTTTTTTTTTTAATTTTGGTACTATGTTGTACTGCTCAATTCATGCTGATTTAAATAAAAATACACTTGTTTTAGTAGTTTTGGTAATATTTTATAATTGTCACGGGTGTGTGTGTACAGGAACAGCACACAGACAAAGAAGGCTTGATATAAAGTAGTTTAACCCCTTCAGACCTGGCGTCCATTGGAATGGTATAGTCCATAGTTCTGGTTCTAAACCAATAAAAAATCTCTGATTTCATTGTATGAATAATGCATATTATTGATTGGTTCCTGATTATCCAATCACAATAGAGAAATGACTCTTTAGCTTGATCTGAGAGTGCATGAGATTACGTGGCGCCATAGGCCATTCACCAAAATCCTTGATACTTCCTTTCAGAATAATCTGATTTATGACAGACATCCCATGAGTCCATACGAATACTTCAAACAGTATGTACAAGATGTGCTCTTCGATCTGACGGCACCAACATCTATGCCATGCAAAGTGACACACTAGGTTTCAAACCCACCAGTTCAGGGGAAATCAGAACCCTCATTGGTCTCCGCCTTGCTATGGGTGTGATGAAAATGCCTAGAGTCTCCATGTACTGGGAAGCTGGGATGGACATTGGTAATTAAAAGTTAGCAATGTGCTTGGAAGTTGATAACTGATATGCAGTTGGGGTTACATTGCCCACAATCATCCAACCCATTCACTCTGCCAACGTTCTATGTTAAAAACATGGCCTTTTTTCATGGCATTTTACGTTCATTTAGTCGTGACGTCCATTGTAATGGACATGAAAAAATACCAATAAAAGAAAGAGTTACCAAAAAAATTTTTTTCTCGTTTATTTCTATGCTGGAAGGGAGTAAAAATCCACTGGGAATTTTTTTTTTTTGTTCAGCAGAAAAAAATCAGGTCTGAAGGGGTTAATCACGATCAGGATCAGGATAGTGACAGGAAAGGCCACAACACCATACATACAACATTAACAACAAGGACTGGACAGACACAGAGGGTATAAATACACAGGAACACATGAGGAGTGATGAGTGGGCCACATGTGACAGACATAACTAATTACAAGTCACAGCTGACGCAAATGAGCTAATAAGGTGACTATGGCAACAAAGGAGGACTGAGAAACTCAAAACAAGGAACACGTGACAAATGACAGGACCGGAGAACAGATAAACAGATAGACATACCCCTGACAATATTAAGGTTCCATTTGTTTGCATTAGTTAAAGGGATAATTCACCAAAAAATGAAAATTCTGTCATCATTTACTCAGCCTCAAGTAGTTCCAAAGCTGTATGAATGTCTTGGTTCTGCTGAACACAAAGGAAGATATTTGGAAGAATGTTTGTAACCAAGCAGACCTCGTCTCCATTGATTACCAGAGTATTTCCCCCCTACTATGGTAGTCAATGGGGGCGAGACAATGAACTAACAATGAAAAATACTTATATGAAAATGTTTTTATGTTTTTTTTTTGTTATTCAAAGGGGTCATGAACTGAGAACGGAATAAGTTTCAGAACTGAAAAATTCCTTGTTAGTCCAAAAACAGCTTTTATTGACTCCAAACCCAGATAATGAATCGCTGTTGAATGTGCCTGTTTTTTTTTTAACATAATAATGCGACAAAAGACCACATCTGCAGAAGAAAATCATTGCAACTTTGGCCCACCATCGTGTTAGATGACAAGGAGATAAGAGCACAGGATCACTCACTGAGCTAAAAATAACATTATCTTCCAAAGGATCCTTATGCTTGGAAGGTGGTTATTTTCAACAATGTGAATGTCTCAGTTGAGCATAGTTTATTTGTATTCAGTACATTTCATTGTGGATTCTTTGGTAAATCAGTCACAATTTTGAGGCAGGCTTTGCAAACAGACTTTTAATATATGGACTAGTAATGCGACAACATGTTAATTCGAATTATTCTTATTTCTGATATTTCTCTTAGTAGGATGAAAATAATCTGTTATTTAAAATGTGATTAAATAATATATAGAAAGCGATCAAAGAACGCTCCCTTCACTGGACAAGCTGTCAATCAAACAGCGCAAGTTTATTAGTGACTGAGTTCTGGGAAAATATATAATAAATATAAATATTTATAATAAATGAATATCGTTTTTACATTGTGTTTGCACTGTTAATTATGATGAAAGCATTCGTTAAGGTGCAGAAATGGAGTTGCAATGACAAGATCCCTGCATTCATGTGCTCTGTAAACTGTTATAATGATCATCACTGCAACCTAAATATAATCTAAATATAATTCCATAGATCTAAATGTAATGCTATAATCAACACTCTTCATGATTAGTTAACCTTGAGAGCTGTAATAGTAAAAACATGCTAAAAGTTTTAAAGAGAGTAATTTGAGCTATTTCATTTGCAAAGACGTTGGCCAATCACAGCACTGCTTTTCACTGAATTCCAACAGTAGACATGCACCTTTAAATACAGCATTCAAATCAAAGGGCTAAAATCAGGGTAGGAAAATGCCTTTTATTTCTAAATTATGACAATTTTTGATGAAAAAAATCATACTAATATTGTAAGTTCACATAAACTAACAATGAAGAGATGTATTTTTATTAACTAACATAAACAATGATTAATAAACACTGTAACAGATGTTTTGCTCATTGAAGTTAATGTTAGGTAATGCATTAATTAACTATTAAATTACTATCGGGATCTTCTTGTAAAGTGTTACCATAATTTTCCTGTGAGAATCCCCTTTAAGAATAATGGCCAAAAAAAGTCATAAAACAGGCTTAATTTTCTTCATAGAAAATGTTTTTATAATTCAATTTATAATATAAATTATTTCTTTAAATATTTTTTTGAACGGTGACTTCTTCATTTTGTAAAAATCTGGGTAAGATTTTACACATGATTTCATGTTGCTTTAAGTGGATACAATGCAGCTGACTAAGGAAAAGAAAAGAGAAGTGGCATGCTATTGCATTACTGATCTTTTGTACACAATAAATGTCAATTATTCTGTATTTACACTGGGTTTGTTTAAACCAGATAAGATTTATTCATGTGTGTCTGTTTTTTTACACAAGCCTTCTTTGGAAATCCATCTTTATTTCAGGAACTGTTTAGCAACAAACATCAACGTTCTTGTGCAATATGAAAAGTATGGACATTTAAAATGGTCATTTAAAACTTTATTCTCTTCACATTAATTCTTGAAATACATAAAAGGTTTGTATTAGCATGGGTAATGTGCGCTGTGGGTTTGGCAGGCCAGGTTTGTTCGGATTGTTTATAGTTCAAGATGATTTGGCCCACTCAAAGACGGAGAACTGCAGTTTCTCCGTCCCTCTATAACTCCCACTGTCCAGAGCTCCATTTAAGGACTGATCTGCAGATGTGTACTATTTGAGATGACAGATGCTTTACTGCTCTTTGTTAGAGGTGATACTCATTCCAGAGAACAGATGACAGCGTTACACATGACTGTCAGCACATTTGATCATATTTTAGCATGGCTTGGAATGCACTTGAACAGTTTTGTATCGTTTGTGTAATTGTGGTTAATGGATGCTGTCCTTGGGGAGGCGGCGGAAGATGCTCTAATGATAACATACACTGTTAGTCTTACACTTTCCATGTTTTCTGTAATTGTAATATTTAGGGTCTAGAAGATTACAGTGTTTACAGTGAGATTTTTTCTTTTTATACAAAAGTGTTTGTGATAAATATTCACATAAAGAAGGATAAGACTCTTGATTTATTTTAATTTATAACATATACATGAGAAATACATTTCATACAGAAAGACTGAGGCTTCTTCTATGATAAGAATGTTTTTGATTTCATACTTAGAATTTGTTATTTTTTGATGGCATAAAGTCAAAAATCACAGCTCTGCTGGTATTATAATGAAGAAAAGAAAACTCATTAAACTAATGAAAGTCTTGGAAATAAATTTTTAAGAATAATATTTTACTGTTATTATATTTTATAAAATATAATAAAAGATATATTTATATTTTGTAATGTATATTTTATTATATTTCATATAATATATCGAAAGCTACTTTTTGTAATGTCTATTTGATGATTTTCTCATTTAGCACAATAATGACTTTATCTTTTCGGGGTAATTTGATGTGCCATTAATTTGTGATTAATTTGATTAATTGGCACACCGTGTAAAAAAATGTAACCGTTTAACAGCCCTAATTATTAATAATTGCACATGAATTACGCAATGTGCTGATTAATTAATCGTTAAAAACCATATAAAACAAACTTGAACGTAAAAAGATTTTTTTTTCCTTTTCATTATCGTAGATGCTGGTGGTCTCAGCACATTAAACTATGAGAAAGTAGATCAATAAAAAAAAAATCACTTTTAAGTTTCATTGTGGCAACAATCTGGTCTAAAAAGGAAATCAAATCTTTACTAACAATCATTTTCAAATCCAGTTGATACCCAAGCCAAATCCACAACGCCTTACTTTATAAAAGCCTTTCATCTGGAGAAATGATGAATTGTGACACTTTCTTCTTTATTGTGTGCATGTTAAACTCTGAGTGAGGGCAATATATTTCTCTTCTGTGTAATCCTTCACTTCTGCTGCACAATGTCATATTTCAGTCTGCTCTCAGAAACTGTTCGATGCATATGTGCTGGAATGACCCAGAGAAAATCTTTATTGAGATGGATGAATCTCAAGAAAGTAACCTCAAGGCATTTCTACCACATCCACTGGCTTTGTAGTGGAGAAAACAAACTTTATTGGAATCATATCTGGAAAAGAAATATTCTCGATGAAAATTATTGATGCTAAAGAATTAAACTCCCCCAAATCCCAGCTGTCTGTCATGGTTTCCAGTTCAAAACAGCAACGGCGAGAACCCGCATATTTATGTCAAAGGAAGTGATCATGGCACCGCCAATAAATCTCTTGTCCTTGATTAAACGGCTCCCAGATGCATCAGCATATTTTCTGAATGTGTTTGCTCACTTTATTACCACTTCAGAACAATGCCGCCGTCATAATTCTGTCCAATTTCATTTTCAAACATCCAAGTATCAACTAGACTGTCAAAGAAATGGTGTGTGGCTTCTAATTCATTTAGTACTGAGTAATATTAATTAACTACATGAACTTACCACAGAGTTATGGTTAGGGTTTGGTTTAGGGTTAGTTACTTGTAATTATGCATAATTTACAGTTATTACTGTAGTAAGTACATATAGTAACGTGTAACTATGTCACCTTAAAATATTGTTACCCGATGTTTTGTTGAAAGCGTAATGTATTGTCTTGTTGAATGTAATATAGATTTTCACTGTAAATTATATCTTTTTTCTTTGTAAAAATAAAAAAAATATTTTAAACTAATATTATGAATCATGAATAAACCACACATAAAATTTTATTTTAATTCTACTGTTAAATAGAATATTGTATTTATTTTTTATTTTATTTTATACAATTTGTACATTCTTTTACCTTTAAAACTATGAATTTCGTTTCAGTATAATATTCATAATTTGAATATGTAGTGGTATGATGTCCTGTTATTAAGCAGAGGCAGCTTATTTTGTGATCATGACATACTTACTGTACATGATAATAAATGAACGTGAAATATTATGTGAAATGAAAGAGACTGCAGAGTGAAATGCATGAAACGAGCACAGCTATGTATTTTTGACTAGTATATTGTAGAACCCAGTTGCACCAACAGTCACTACGATCCCCTTAGGTTTATGATGCTGTTGGGAAACGCACTCTTTTAAAGCGTTGTCAGTACAGTGTGCGAGTCTCTTTGCAGCAGGTTAAGGAAACTCCACAGACTTTGGAATGTTTTGTTTCTGCTTTTATTCCAAGATTCAGCCATAATATTTCAGTATCTGTCAAGAGTGTGAGCTTTCTCCCTCCATCTCTCCTTGCATTTCATCTGCAGCACTGGAGGTCTGAAAGCTATTGTATTCATCCAGAGACACTTCTTACAGAAGACATGCTGTATTCTTCCAAGAAAATCACAGATACTCCATCTGACTGTCTTTTTGGATGACCTTTTTTCAAATGGAACTCCCTGAGAGGACTGGATTGTTTCGGATTTCCGCTTTTGGTCTCGAAAAGGAGAAACAAAATTGCGGTCCCTGTTATGGGTTTCTCTCTAGCATTTACAACATCTGCAAATGATTGGGAAGGGAAGTGAAGAGGAGAAGGGGAAAAAATAAAACCCATCCTACATCAATTGGTCATTTCAAGTCCTCTCACTGCCTTATAAACACCAACATGCCATGGCAAACTCAAGCCAGGCCGGAATCACTCAACTTCAGCTGCAAGAGGGAGAATTTGAGCCCGACATTGTGGGTCCAACATCTGAGACCGACAATGAGGCAACTCTGAGGGGAAAAAGCACATTTGGCATCTAAGTTTACAATCTGGCTAATTTACCATGACGCTAGGATGCTAACAAAGCTTTCCCCTCAGATTGCAGTCCAAACCTCTCTTGGTGTACTCCCATGCCTCAAAGATTTCATTACAGTTGAGGTTTTCGGGTCTGACCGGTATCTTAAGCAAGCTGGTAAACCAAACATAAATAAACACTAGAAACTATTTACATGAATCTCAGGGTATTAAAAATTGTACAACAAAAAAGTACTGGCATTTCATTGCCATGTTTTGTGACATGTAACATATATACCATTTAAATGCTATGAATGTGATAAATATTGTAAATAGAAGCACATTTAGAGGATGTAAGTTACAAGTGACCTTTCCATAGTAATACAGGGACTTCTGGAAACATTTTAGTACAGTTTTATCTGTATATATATATATATATATATATATATGTAATTACAAAATGACTCTTATTTTTTTTTCAAAATTTGTAACAGTACTTTATTGTTAAGTATATTACGTATAGTACGTATATTGTCTTGTCGAAGATAATATAGATTATCACCTTAAATTATATGATAATTTATACTTTTTACTTTCAAAAAATATTTAAAATTTTTTTTTCAGTAATATAAAATATTATAGATAACCATGAATGGCCAGTGTTTCAAATACATAAATAAATGATTTTAAAAAGCACATATAAGAATTTCTATTCTTTTAACTCAAAACTCTGATCATATTATTTAGTAGACTCTGTTTAGATTCTAGCTCACATTTGGTTGTATAAACATTATTGACTTTTTCAGGGTGATTTTTCTTTCCCACATGCTCTTGCAGTGCTGAGCCAAGAAGAATGTATTCATTCTGAAGAATGAGAGTCTTAACTCAAATGTCTGTGTCCCACCACCTACAGGATGAACTCTCATGATGATGATGAGGAAGCGGCCCGGGAGCGTCGGAGACGAGCCCGTCAGGAACGCCTACGCAATATGGAGAATGATGAGTCGAATAACTCTACAGCAGAAACCGACAGGTAGATCCATCCATTTTGTTGTATTATAGAGCCCTATTTTATGCAGGAAAATATATAAATATTGTGGCCATACATTAATTATGAATTAATTAGCTCATTTTATTAATTTGTTCCCTCGTTTACTAAATCGTAGCCACGTTGTAATAATTTTTCTTCCTTGTTTTAGTTAAATCAAAATCAGGGAACGAATTAGTGCAAATTATTAAGTCGTGGGAACAAATTTTAATTTGTGGCCATGACATATATATTTTTGTCCACATGTCATGTTTGGGTTTCATACTACATAAAAAAAACTTTCAAAATGAAAAGCTTTTGACCTAAAGTTTTATGCTTAAATGCTTGAAATTACATTTGTAGAAAAATGTAAATTGTGCCTGAATTTATTTACAAAAATGTTCAATACTTAGTTTCTTTACAAATGTTTGGATTTAAAAATTTTTTTTACATTTTTAAATGCTAAAATTAAACAAAAAAAGAAAAAAATTAATTATAAACTTTACCAAAGCCTGAAAATATTTTAATAACTCAAAAAGCATTTGGCTACACTGATAATGGTGATGTTTTCAGTACAGAGACGTCCTCATTGATCACTAGTTCTGCACCAACTGAGGATGATGAACAGGCTCTCTTGGAAAGGATCGCCAAGAGAGAGGAGCGGAGACAGAAAAGGATGAAGGAGGCTTTGGAGAGACAGAAGGAACTTGATCCCACCATCACGGATGAAACTGTCACCACCACCGCCACAGAGGACGAGCCAAGAAACGGCAAACAAGAGTCCTCCCAAAATGATGTTCCTTCAACAGAAACCAATTCCTGGAAGGAAAAGGAGGAGATGAAAGAGGAAGAAAAGGTAGTGGAAAGAAATGAGGAGGTTGAGGAGACAATCACAGTAAAGGAGGATCTGATGCCATTCACAGCAGCAGATGAACCCAAAGAATCTTCTGAGAAGATAGACAAACCAGAAGAGGAAGACAGACCACAGAGGTCCTACCTCAAAGAACAGGTAATGTCCTCAACATTTTGCTGTCATTCCGACTCATGATGAAGGTTCAGTTCATTAGCCATGCATACCATGTGGTGTCTGCATTATTAGTTTATTCTGACACTTCATTTGTTAAAGGAATCCATGGAGGAGAAACCCAAAGAACCAGAGGTAACAAATAAGTATGAGTTTCTTAAAAATTGAGTTTATAACAAAAAAATTGGTGAAAGCCTTTGAATTGATTTATTTGTCTGAAATGATTTGAAATGACTTGTTATATTTTTAGGAAGAATCTCTCAGTGAAAATATAGAGACAAAAGAACAATCAAATGCAGATTTAGCAAGTGTAGATTTAGAAAAGAAAAAGGTAGAAGCTGAAAGTCTGATATCAAGAAAAGAACCAGCAAAAGAGGACAAAATAGAGGTGGAAGTCATAATGGAGCCAGCTACACCACAGATTGAGAAGGAAAAGCTGGTGCAGAAACATGTGAAGGAATCTGAAGAAAAACCTGTGGAAGTGAAGGTTCGAATTCAAGATGAAGCTCCAGAGAAGAAGGGGGCTGAGAAACCTATGAAAGAGCAAGAGAAACCCCATGTAGCTGTTGAAGAAACGCCAAAGAAATCATTTAGGGAAGTTGAGGTGAAGGCCAAAACCCCAAAGAAAGAAGAGGAGAAACCACAACTGAAGAGGGAGGTTGAAGAAAAACCATCAACACCAAAGAGGAAGGTTGAGGAGAAACCTGTGACTCCAAAGAAAGAGGTTGAGGAAAAGCCTAAATGGAAGAAAGAGGCTGAAGAAACGAAGGTCAAACTTGAAGAAAAAGTCAAATTAAAGAAAGAGGAGGTATTCACCAGAAGTATTGCACAGAAATCGCTGATGAATGCACAGCTCACGCTTTTAATGCGCTTTTCAGTTTGACTGGATGGACACAGTGTGAATCTCATGAAATCTGTGAAGAACATGTCCTGATCATTTCACCCCTATAAAGGATATTTAAAATTTTTAATTCTCATTACCACAAAGTAAAATTTTTTATTGTTTTATTGAGAATCACCATTGAGAATAACAAAAAAAAAAGAAAAGACAGAAAATCTTAATAGTCCTAAAAATAAGCGTATTTTTCTTACAAAATATAATTAATTATTTTATTTCCTTTTTGATTTTGCGGTGAAATGTCACTTAGACATGTTTTCATAGGATTAACCCATTTACGGTCACATTTCACTTTGCTGTATACATGTAAATGCAGTTCTGGAAATGCAATATTTTAGTCAAGACTGCTCTGTTTTTGCTGTGTAAAATTTGCATGCAGTGTGGTCAATTCTCCATGCAATACCCACGAATGCTATGCTAGAAAAATCACTTGTTAAATCTAATAACAGAAATGAAGGTGCCTGTTTTTGTCTCTTTAGGTTGTGGAGGAAAAGCCGAAACCTTCCTTTTTACGTGACAAAGTAAGTTAGTGGTGCAAATAGCATCACAGCTCTACAAGGACGTTTGTGTTTGACAGAAGGACAGCTCAACCTGAGAATAAAATAATAAAGTTCATTCATTCTTTCTCCACTCAAAGCTAAAAGTGTCAACAAAGCAGCAAGATGTAGCTGATAGCACCGCCAAAGCCAAGAAACCAGAGAAGACACTAAGGCACAGAGAGATTACTTTGTCACAATTGATTCTATTTGTTTTTGGAGAGCCACAATGAGTATAAAGCTATTTTTCCTTCACATTTTAGTCCAACCAGCTTGCGTTCACCTGAAACAGAGAAGCAGGATCCCATCGCCAAGCTGGAGGCGGAACGCAAGCTGCAGGAGCTGAAGCGCCGGCGGAACGAGACGGACAGCGAGGTGCTGGAGAAGATGAAGCAGAAGCAGCAAATGGCCGAGGCCGAACTGGAGGAGCTGAAGAAGAAGAGGGAGGAGAGGAAGAAGATCCTGGAGGAGGAGGAGAAGCAGAAGAAACAGCTGCTGGCAGAAAAGAAAGCCAAAGAGGAGGTAGAAAAGAAAGTTACAAGTATGGCTAAATGCTAATTTACATACTAATTCTGCTTTCTTAAAGTACTATGCTGCTGATTGGAAAGTATATTCTTGTTTAGACAGTATGGCAGTATTTAGTTAACTTGATAGCAGGGTTGTCAAAACACTGACTTCGGTACCAAATCTTGACGATACCTGCATTTCCCCCTAGCATTTTGAGCCCTGTTGAACGGATTCTTAAACACCTCTGATTGGCCATTGTGTTCATGCAGTCAAAAGATATGTCTGTGATTGGCTACAATGGTCAATGCTTCAAAAATATTCACAGAAGGCTTGTACAGATACACCTAACATATCCACTGATAGACAGATCTGCTGATAGATGCCTGCTTTAAAACACTCCAGTGTATATCTGTGTTAGCACTCCAAGAATGTTTTTGAAGTGTTGATCATTGTAGCCAATCAGACATATCCGTTGAGTGCATGAACATACTGGCCAATGTTTAAGGTGTTTAAGAATCAGATAAGCCTAAAACGCATATACAAATTCTTGATTTAGAAATTCAAAAAATATTTGGGATGCTAGTCCTATTCTGGCATACTACCTGGTAAAAATAGTATGTGAATTGGAATACATCAAATGTGCCAGAATTTAAATCTAAGCAGGTTAAAGGAGATTAAAGGACAAAGTATACTTCGGTTTTTAGTGTACTTGCACAGTTGAACACATAGCCTTTCAAAGTATACCAAAGACTTTAGATATACAAAGATGTTGCACTCATACTAATATGAATGGGAGAAAGTGCAACGCACAATATGGTGGAAAAAGTCCCGCGTTCTGAATACAAGAGCCAATCACCCATTGGTAAACTCCTTGCGTCACTGCAGCTGCATCCCAATTCAGAGGCTGCATCCTTCGAAGGCCGCATTGGAAGGTCGATTGCATCACAGTGGCGTAATGAAGGCTGTGGCAATTCGAAGGCTCCTTCTAAAGTGGCCTCGAAATGCGTCCTTCATTCCTGGGTAATGAAGGATACAACAGAAGGATCCTTCGTGGCCTAGCCTACCCCAGAATTCATTGCTTGCTGCTGACTAAAGGATTTTTTTGAGAGAGAAATTGCCAGATTTCACTGTTTTAAAATGTAAGTACTGTGGTTTCAATACTTTTTTTGTCTTTTTCTCTGCGCTAAAATCAATAGGAAGAGAGGAGGAAGATGAAGGAAGAGATTGAGCGAAGAAGAGCAGAGGCAGCCGAGAAAAAAAAACAGAAGGAGGAGTCAAAAGAAGGGAGCAAAGCACCATTCATCGCTCCAAAGGGCGCCTCTGCAAAAGTCAGTGGCTCTTAGAAAAATCTAGAGTCACTTAGAAAAAAAGCACCATAGTATTACCATGTTTTTGTACACGGTATTATAGTAACACATTTTATGTGATTCACTTAACATGCCTCATATATTTGTTTCACTTGTCTGACAGATTGGTGAGAAAGCAGAATTTCTGAACAAATCTGCTCTAAAAAGGTAATTTTATAGTATGTGTTTACTCAAAAATTGAACACACACTGGGTTCTGGGATAGTGTGCATTGATACTATTTTTTATTTTTCCCAGTCCAGTGAAGACGTCACACACTCCTTTAGTTTGCAAGATTGGAAACAGACTGGAGCAGTACACTTCTGCTGTTCAGGTGAGGAAAAGTGAACGCTAGAGCGGCCCTCTCTCGTTTATGACTTAGTATGAGACTCTTTATCTGTTCGCCAGACCAAAGAAGTGACCAGATCACCCAAATCTCCTGTGGACGTACCTGTGGCTGAAGGGCTGCGAAGCATCAAGAGTATGTGGGAGAAGGGGAATGTGGTCAATCCCACCCCGAGCCCTGCAAGCCCCCCAGCGGTCACTAAGGTACAAGAAGAGAGAGACTGTTTTAGTAGAAAGCAAGATTACTTTGTTGGAAAACAGAAATATAAATTCCTACTAACTGTCCTATCAGGAAACAGCTGGTCTGAACATTGGGGTGGCTGGTCGCATTAACAGCTGGAAAACCAAGACTCCAGAGCCGAAGCCCACTGAACTGAAACCAGCCCCTGAACCAGAAAAACCACCTGCCAAAACAGTGAGTCTTGATTTTGTCTATATATCATCTGTCTGTCTGTCTGTCTGTCCATCTATCTATCTATCTATCTATCTATCTATCTATCTATCTATCTATCTATCTATCATTCATGGCTCTATGTTTATTTTAAGGGTTTACATTAGGGTTACATTTATATATTACATTATATCTACATTTTATGTGTATTCATAGAATGCAAAACTTTAACAGAAATTGTAAAGGATGGTTTCACACAGGTTGTGTAAGTAAACTCTCTTATATATGGTACAGGGTGGCCCTCCAGTGAGTCTTTAGTGTATTGCATTTGACCATCTGTTTTTGGTTTAAGAATTTCCCGACTAAAAAAATGTTTTTCTTTATAAACATCAAAAAAGTTAACAAGACTGGGGACTTTGCATTTGTTATGTAATATACTTTAAATTATGATCTGTCTGCCATTCACAAATGTATTGAAGTCTGAGGGAGTAAATTATTTATTCCATTCCATAAATCTTTGGACTGTTCATGTGTGGGAAAATATGTGCTTTCTAATAAAAATCTGTAAATATAATTATATTTATTTATTATTTATATTTATTTTGAATGAAATAACTTTAAAAATTGGAAATATAATTATAGAAAATTTCTGATACTACCACCAATCTACATGCAAATACGAGAAGTACACACCCATCTTTTTTTTTTTTTGCTTTGTACGCATGCATGTCATGCATTTTATATTATATTTGAGTTCTAATTTATTTTTTAGCACTGTTCAGTTTTGCTGTTTAAGTGTGCTGAAAATATTAATTGTACTTAACTGATATAAATATATATATATATTATATAGAGTCAGTAAGTACATAAGTTGGGTACCACGGCATGTACCTTGGGCATTTTGGGCATGTACCACGATAGTACCATTGTCTTCATCGAAGTACCTTGAAGTACTATAAAAAATATTGTTGTACATATATGGTAATATGGTAATCATTCTGTATGGTTTCATCATCTGGCACTTTGTGCAATATTTACTTATTTTATCTCTTCCCACTCCTCCAGCAGTGGCCTTTTCTTCTCATTTTCCATTTTCTGTCATACTCTGCTGTTTTCCTCTGCTTCTATTCAATCACCCTCTAAAAAGGTAAATTTTGATGGAAGAAACATATTAAAAATCCATTAATAACATATATGCAAATCTAATGGAGGATGGTTTGTAATTTTGTGTTTTGACAGGACCAGAAGCCAGCTGATGTCACTAAACCACGTGGCCCATGGGAAACGAAGGGCTCCACACCTGCCAAGGTGAGCTAAGTGCGATGAAATATAATAAGGTGTTCAATCCATCAAAGTCAGTTATTTCATTTAATGATTGTTTCATTTGACCAGCCCAGAAAACACACTGACAGATTGTGAGATATAACAGGAAGTACCAAAATGGTGTCTGATACCTTGGTGTTGATTTTATGGATTATTTATACAAATTATTGGCTCACTTTACGATTAGCATGTCTTTAGGTAGCTCAACATATGCAAAAGATTTGTCCCAGGCCTCATGAACTCAAGCAATGGTCCTGTTTCCAAAAAGACCGTTCATCTCAGTGGTTAATTTTATACTTTATATGACACTGGTTGGATGTACAATGCTCCATCAGCACACCTATATCCCATCATCCCCTTCTCAGGTATTATGACTAAAATATTCTGATTCAGATTAAGATCAAACGAGTGTGTGTGCTTATTTTCTGTTCTCACGTTTAATTTCCCCCCAATGTTATAAACAATTGCTCATGTAATAATACAACACAATGTCATGGCAATTTATAACATTTCATTAAACATTATATTTTACATATAATAATGCCAATTCATATAAATTTGTACGTTTTTGTTCTGTCTGCTAATGGCCTAGTAACATTTGTATTTATGGCTGGTGTTAGGGGCGGACCTTAATTTTTTTTTCTAAAAATCATACATTTTCATATTTCACATTGTATAGATTCATTTGAAAACATAAATATGTTTAAAATACCTAATTCAAGACTGACACTCTTGTACTTGTTTTTGACCCAGGTGTTTGTAGCCAAGAGTAAATTTGTCACAAACGGTGAGTGAATTGTTTTTTTTCTCTCCCTCATTTAGTTCCAAAAGTCAACTTTTTTTTTTTTTTTTTTTTTTACATTTGTAAAAATTCAGAAAAATTCTAAAACATTTCAAATTCATTTTTGAAAATTCTCTCTTCACTTACTCACCCTCAAATCTGTTTAATTTTGAGATTTTGTGAAGAATGTTTCAACTGTTTTTGTCCATATAATGAAAATCAAATGGGGTCCAAAAAAATAACATCGGTCCTCATTGACTTTCACTGGAACAAAAAGACATTTTTCAAAATATCTTCACCCCACTGAGTAGATTTGCTCTCTACCTCTAGGGTGGAACAGTGGGATGTGTTTTATCTGACGACTCGGTGACAGCAAATGTCTGAAGTCATAACTCTAACTGGCCAACGCGATCATAAATCTAGTTCACATATCATGCTACGATATATTTAAAGCCCCGACCTTGTTCTCCTGCATTGGTACCTCTGCATTGGTACTTGCTGGCATGTTAGGCATAATTCCAGTGTGCTCATTTCACCCAACGCCTCCATGTAGCATTGTGTAGCAGAGGGCCCGTGACGCGTCACATTCCCTGCCGCAGCTGTTCTGTTTGCCACTGCATGGACACTGGATTACCATGATGTCACACAGCAAAGCAGTTTAATATTTAGAGTTATGGGAAGGATGAAAGTATCACATTATGTCACATTAACTGCCTTAACACCCAAATCTGGCACATATTCTGACAGGGATACTGTTTTTGTGGTTAACTATTATTAATTAAAAGGTACTAGTGAGAAGTTAGCAAAGAAGCTAGTGTCAGCTCTCTTCCCTGGTGGCCTTGTACTTGAGTCACATAGATGACAATGTACTAGATATTTGTCGCAGTTGTCGTACAACTTGAAACCTCTGACTATGTCACTCATGTGTTTTCGTCTGGGTCACGGCACCAACGTGTTAACTCACTAACTGGGAACAGGTGCGGATGGCTCGTGCTTTCGTTTATTTGAGGAAGTGTTGAAAAAGCCTGCTGAGTTATACACATGACGTATATAGAGCAAATGTAACTCTATCTTGTACTGTCTCTGTGCTAACTCATTAGCACATTAACAACGTATTCCCTTATGTTCTACAGGAACAAGAAAATAAGGACATCCCAGATCAGCCGAAATGGAAGACGCTTCCACAAAATGTGCATAATTTTGCAATTTCAGGACCTAGATTTAATAACAAGTGGCAACCCAACACAGTACAAAATAAAAATCATACAAAAATGTCTTTAAAATCAAACATTTAAATGTATTACAGTCACCATGAGTCACATGACCCAATAATACATATTAAAGTATTAGTATTACCATCAAACATCAATAAGTGACAGGTGCATTTACGCAAAAACACTTTAGAGTTTGATTAGACGCAAGTGTTTAAGTGGAAAGTGTTTTCACCTCCCTTTTAAACATTGATAAGCTTATTTATTTTGCTATCCTAACTATGCATGATAATATGGTTAGTTGCAATTTATTATTTGCATTTAGCATAATTTTTTTTTCCTGCTGTTCACAACTCTATAAGATGAAAACAAATTTTAATGATAATCCCATTAGAATTATTTAAACATTTTACATTTCGTCCCCATGGAATTATAAGGTTCTATCTGCATTCTGAGCAGTTTTGAGATAATGATCTTCAAAGTTTTTGCATTCCATTCAAATTTTAGATAGAACCTTTTTGTTTTCTAAATAAAAGTCCCAAAATGTACACAACATTAAGGGGGTCCTATAATGCTCCTTTTACAAGATGCAATATAAGTTTCTGGCATCCCCAGAATATGTCTGTGAAGTTTAAGCTCAAAATACCCCACACATCATTTATTATAGCTTGTCAAATTTGCCCCTATTTGGATGTGAGCAAAAACACATGTTTTTTCTGTTTGTCCATTTAAATGCAAATGACTTGCTGCTCCCGGTCCCCTTTCCAGAAGAGGGCGGAGCTTTAAGCTCGCCGCTCAACAACAAAGCTGGAGAATCACACATGCAACCAAAATGTTGAACACTGATGGAGAGACTCAGGAAAAAGTTACAACATTTTAGAAAGCATCTGGATGTTTCTTAATGGTCAGTGGATAAATTTATGTAGTTGCTGTGGAGTTGATTCAACTCATCGACTAGCATGTGCCGTCATGTTAATATTTTGTGCAAATCCAGCGTTGAAATGACGGTTTGTGAATCAATCTGGTGTTAAATGACGGCATGGTAACGACACTCTACTACAACAACACTTCCTCTTCTCTAAAGCAGCTCAACGTGACCTCACTCCCTTTGTTGCTTGTTCTCGGGGGTGGGGTTTATGTAAATTTTATGGTTAGTGATGTCACTGACCCAGGAAGAAGCTCGTTGTAGTCCCTACCAGCCGTTTGTTGTAGTCCTTAAACAGAGAATTCTATAAAAGAAAATATCTCCCTTTGCATTGAACTTTTGAGCATCGTAACTTTGCAGACATTTTTTTTTGCTCTAACAGCAACATTACACACCAACCGAAGTTAAAAAAGTGAAATCATAATCAAACCACCCCTTAAAAAAAAAAATTTTCACATAATGTAAATAAGTTGTTTCAGAATAAGAATTTTCGAATAACTCAATTTTGAGGAAAAAATGTCACATAAAACCTTATAATTCCAAGGGGACGATTTGTTACATCTGAAAATAATAATAATATAATAAAATAATAAACAATTATAATACAACAACCGCTACCATTAGAACTAATAGATGTGGTCATACTAGTAATTGTCTATATTCAATAGTGTAGCAATGTAAGAAGCACCAAAATTACACAGAAATCACTTTTTAAATCAAGCCACTTTCTGTTGGGAAACATGGCAAATTCGAAACTGAACTTATTGCGGCATTTTTCCCCGCAAAATTTCAGAGAACAGAGACTTTTTAGCTTTGATTTAGTTTTTTTTGTAAAAATACTTCCCCCATCTTCCCTGTGGAGTTTCAGATGACCTGTTGAATTTACACTCATGTTGAATTTATAATGCTTTGCAACATGTTGTAGTTTAGGCCTTTGATTGTGCTTTGTTAATGCTGCTTTTGCCTATATGACTTTTATTCATATGGAGTCTCAAATTCATGCTATGAACACTATACAGCTGATAAGGCAGTAATAAAAATCTTACAGATACAGCATTATAGAGTATTTTAGTACTATAGCTCAACTCTTTCAAATTATCAATGAAATATTTCCTACTATAACAGTTCAACCGGTCAGTGATGATCGTGACAACTGAACAATTATTGTATTATCAAGTAAGCTTTCACAGTAAAGTAACGATACATGTACTCATTGCCTCTGCGTGTTTTCTGTACTGCACTCATTGTCATGTGGGACAAGCCGTCTTCTTCTTTTTTTGAATGGATTGGGTTTCATGGGCTGGCAAAACAAGGCTGAGCATGAGCAGGTCAAAGAGAATGTTTGGTTTTAGAACTTCAATGAAATCCATCTCACTGTCTAACAATAGATGAAGCCTTTCAGCACACACCAATGAGAGGACATTGTGGTCACGTGGTATGTTAGTATGTTAGCCTCGAGAGCGAGGCCCGGTGCTCGAACGCACTCTAAAAGAGAGCTGCTCCATCACTGAGATCGAGAAACAACCCAGGTAAGAGATTGAAGATGAATCAGGATTCTCCCAAACCCTTTCCTTAAACCGGAATAATAAGCAAGATGTCTGTTGGCATATAAAAATGTTTGTTGTTGCTTAATATATCCTGCATGCAATCTTTGACATTGTTCATAGTCATGTCTGACACAGAAGATGTGATGGACGAGGGGGTTCCGTGAGTAACGGTGTTTTACTCATAAGTTTGCAAAAATTATAATATGTTACGATAAAAAAGCTATCAATCTTGCAATTAATTAATTAATGTGCATTGTATTTTCACTTATAAATCTTTTTGTCTGTGTGTTTGTGTGTTTTATCTAATTTTATAAAAGGGAAGAAGGTATGCAAAACGTCTAATACATATATACATATACATATATGTATATATATAATTTAACGCCAATATTTATTTACTTATTAAACATAATGCCAGTGGCTATTTACATCACTATATATTGTTTACACAAAGTATAATTACAAATTGTGTAAATAAAATAAAAGCAATGCTAAAGGTAAATTATTTGAGAAAATGTGAAATTGTTTATTGTAACTGTTCTACTAAATTTCTGTTAAAAACAACTTTCTCCATTTATAGTGGACGACTCAAAATCCAAACCAAAGTAAGTTCCTTTATTCTCTCATGAATTATTACATATCCAGATTTAGAATTTTTTTTTTTTAAAAAATGTTTCTTAATCTATTTTTTTCAGGTATCTATCAAATATCCAAGCACCAAAGATCCCAGAGGGAGACAAAGTAGATTTTGATGTAAGTAGGATATTTTTCTCTCGGTTACATTCCCTTTAAACGCATACGTCTCACTTTCAAACTCTCTGTAATCTGTGTCATTTGCGTGTGTGTGTAGGACATCCAAAAAAAGCGTCAGGAGAAGGATTTAACAGAACTACAGTCTCTTATAGAGGCTCATTTCCTCCAACGACAGAAAGATGAAGAAGAACTCATTGCTCTGGTCAACAGAATCGTGAGAGCTTCCATATAAACGTCGTTTATTTCTGATCTAAATGTCATACAGCTCTTTATGTATAGAAATAGAAATTCTTTTCGCTTTACGCACTTTATTATTATATTTTGTTAAATATAAACATCAAAAAAGAGGCAGAACTACATTGATGAGATAAACATCTTGCAGATCCTGCAAGAGGTACATAAACTTGTGAGGAGAAGTATGTAAATACGTGTTTTAACAGGAGAAGAGGCGAGCAGAGAGGGCCGAGCAGCAGCGAGTAAGAGCAGAGAGAGAGAAAGAACGTCAGGCCAGACTCGCTGTAAGTTCCTGTCAACACCTGCCATCTTCTGCACAGACACCTGCCAAAGCAGGGCTTTTAATCTTTTAGATGCCACGGACCCCTAAATATGATCATACAAATTTAAAAGGCAGTTATATATTTTGAAATTCTGTCCTCAGAGGACCCCAGTGCCAAACTACACCAGCTGCCTACTGGAACAACTTCCACCAATGAGACTAAACTAGAAAGAAAGTCCCAAATTTACACTTTTGAATGACCTTTGTGAAGGATGTTACCAAAATATTGTCAAACTAATCTTCCATGCCGTTGAATCATGTCTACAAAACCAAATGAATTTGTCCAATCATTGAAGTAAAACAATGAACCACAGAAATGAAACCTACAATCTAAACTGTTCACAGGAAGAGAGAGAGAGGAAGGAGCAGGAAGAGCAGAGAAAGAAGCAGGATGAAGATGCCAAGAAGAAGAAAGCTCTCACTAACAAGACCCATCAGTACGGCGGCGTACAGCAAAGGGTCAGTGTTCATCATATTTAAGGCTGCAAATGTCAGAATATTGTCAAGTTGTATGATGCAGACTTTTCACTAATATTATAATTATTGCTAAACTGAAGGGTGAAGGACGCAAAGGTGCCAAGAAACAGACCGAAAGGGAGAAAAAGAAGAAGATCCTAGCAGACCGCCGAAAACCACTGAGCATTGACCACTTGAGCGATGACAAACTCAAGTATGATTTAGCATATTCTTGGCATCGCTACACTGTTTTTAATAAAAACACCAAAGTGATTGACATATCTAACATTTTCTTAATTACAAAAAGTATTTTTCGTTGTTGTTGTTAAGGACAGACCGTAGACAGAACTACTTGAAACTGTTCATTACTTATAACTAGAATATATGAGGATACTTTAGAATTTCAGAAAACCGTAGAAATTAAAAGCCGTTTGCACTGAACGCGAGGAATGAGGAAAGCGTACATTTTTTTAAATAGCTATAACTGCAGAAACTACACAACCAGTATCAAATAATCTTTTATGAGACCTTGAATGCACTAATAGAGACCGTTCGCAAAGAGCGTGCTCTTGCGTTTAAAAACACAACTAATCCTTTGCTAGGAGTTTGATTGACAGACGATCTGACCAATCATAACCCAGAATCCGCCATTTTTGTCCGACAAAGCAGTCAGGGGAGTTAGTAGATTAACGTTTGTGAACTTGAACTTGAACAATTGTGTGTACTCACGTCTCTCTGCGCTTGAAACAACATTCTTTCTGATGTTCATTTGATACTATAAATGAACTAGTATGAAGAGATGATCGGTTCATGAGCCGATTGAAGGAGCCACAATACGGTATTTGTTAAAACTTCTTAAAATTTTTTTACAATATTTGAAATTTGAAACTTTGTTTCATATCAAAAGTAAAGACTCGTTGTCAGTGTCCTCTTTGCTCCGCGATGTATTTTTCACTGTGAGAACCTGATGTTTGGCGGGAGAGTGGGATGGCTTGTCGGACAGTGACTAAATGGGGCGGGTTTTTTGTTACTAATTAGTATGTAGTTACTGATACAGCAAAAACTATACAATCACTGTCAAATCAACATTTAAGGCAACTTGTATAATAGTGGCTGTTTGCACTAAACGCGTACTTGCGTTTAAAACGCGAAGAATTTGAAAGAACAGTCTTGAAACCATTATTTAGAACTTGAACACCAAAAAGGCGCTGAAAAACCTCGCAGTTGAATGAAAACAAAACGTGTTCTGTGTGAACCTACCTTGATTTTTCGGTCACTCGTTGCAGAGAAAAAGCCAATGAGTTGTGGCAGTGGCTGATGGAGCTGGAAGCAGAAAAATACGATCTCAATGAGAAACTGAAACGCCAGAAATATGATGTAAGTGATATCTAAAGTTCTTTGACTTACTTTTAAGTCGCTAATGGGGCTTTATGGCACTTTTGCTGCAATTAACAGTTTAGCAAAATCCAGTTCAGTTTCAACAGCTGGAGCCCGGACTGAGGTAAACTGTGTTCATTATCACTGTATCCTGTTAGCACTTGTGTTTCTGTCTCTCACAGATAAATCAGCTCCTTGCCCGCGTCCAGGATCACCAGAGGTAAGAATCACAAGCTTGAAATCTCACTAACCACTGTAAGTGTTGAGTCATTCCGTTTTAAAGCCAAAAACTATTTTTAAACTCTTGATTCTCTCTCTTAGTGCCAAGGGACGAGGCAAAGGCAAGATGGGAGGAAGGCTGAGATAGACGTTGACAGCAGATATGAGAGGAATTTGTGTCCTCGTGCATTAATTATGTTTGCTTGATGGAGATATTTTAAAAGTCATTGTTCTGAACATACAAAAAGCCCTTGCTGTACATTTTTGCTCTGTGGTGTTTTTTTTTGGCCATGAATAAATGCTATCACTGAGTGTTTATTTTAGTGTACTCAATTAGTGAAGTTAACTACATTACTTAATAAATTATATTATATGGAAAGAAAGAAATATTGCTGCAAGATTTTGTTATAAATGTATAATAAATATTATATTTATAATAAGTTGCAGAGCACCATAAAATGAATGTGACTGAAAATCATTTGCAGAAAAACACCAATATTGGATTAAACTACATAAACCTCAAAGTCTGGCTCAATTTTATCCATCCAACAATGGGGAAAAGTAACAAATTATGCTATGAAATTAAAGTTGCATTCAGTAAATTTTCATATTTACACAAAAGCAATGAGTAGTGTGACCCTGCATCTTTACCATGTAATCCCATGCCTTATTGGAAAGCAAAACAAAGTATTTTTAAGAAATCCAATCATACTAAATGAAGCTACAACATAATGACAAACCCTTTGATCCGTTTATATCACTACCTTTAATTTAGGCTACATCGGGGACACGTGGTCCTTTAACAGGCAGCACACATTATCTGCAGCGTACATGGTAGCTTACATACATGAAAGAAATCACTGAATGGGACGGTGTGCAGGTGTGACGAGATATGTGCTGCCCTCAATGTAGTTCAAGAAGAGTCCGTTGCATACATAAAACTATATTCAATAAACACAAACTGACACCAGTGCATTTTTCAAGTTGGCCATCTGTGAAATCCAGACAGAACAGAGACAGGGCTGACGCAGACCGCAGAGCTTGGGCAAAAGGGAAAGGGGCTGTACATCAGCGCAGGACTTCACCACAGGTGCGTTTCTCGGATCTCTGCGATCACCTGACTGGCTCTCTGCAAGGCCTATGGACAGAGGAGAGGATGAGAGTTTAAAAACATTTGAAATTTCGATTTTTCTATTTTGAGACAAAAATACCTTACATTTATTAAAGTATATAATTCAAAGTTTAGTAATGCATTAATTACATAATTAGCAAAAATATAAATGACTTTATAATAATTAATTGATATTAACAAAAGCTACTCTGGATTACTAAACATTTTTACATTAATATAATGTATGAAAGAATTATATGTACTATAGTATATTCATAATAATAATTGTAATGTAAAGAATACTCTGCATTACATTAATATACATGATTACTATCATATTACATATTACATCATTAGTAGCTTCATTAAATAATACATATTAATATAAAGGTAACTGCATTGCTAAAAGTTTTTACATCAATATACATTACTAATAATTATATATACCATAATCAAATAATTCTTAATACATTATCATTACTAATAATCATTTTAATGTAAAGGCTACTCCTAACTAAACATTTTAAATTAATATACATTACTAATTATTAATATTAAATTTGTATTATATTAATAATAATAGTAATTAAATTATGTAATATTTACTATTAAATAATAAATTATCCATTTTATTTCATTAAATATGAATGTAAAGGCTACTCATTACTAAACATTTTAACATTAATATACAATATTATAACTAATTGCATAAACAACACAAACACATATACATACATATATACACATACATGTGTGCATATATATATATATATATATATATATATTTATATATTATATATATATGCACACATATACACGTATTTATAATTGATTTTACCTTCAGCATATCTGCAGCTTCATTGCGGCGCTGGGCCATGTCCTCTGACTCTGTGAGGAGGTCATCCAGCAGGGCGGGTTTATACAGCTGCCCCACCAGCTCGCTCTGTAAGCTGTCCTTCACATGGTTCACCAGGAAGTGCATCACAGCCTTTGGTACACTGCAGAGACGGAGGAACAGAGTGAGCATTCTCCTTCAAACATGAAATTAGAAACTCATATGTGGCTCTTCCATAGTCTCTTGTACAAGTGAAATGCTGTTTCTACATACCTGTCCTGGATGTTTTTACGGACAATGAGAAAATAAGACTTGATGAGCCTCTCGATGACCTCGCAGTCCCTCTGTTCGCGAGCAGACAGTTTCCGAGCAACTGGGACAGGCTGGCGAGAGATCAGAACAAATCAACACTAACTCACTGTGACTGTGTTAGCAAACAGCTCTCAAAGAGACCACAAATGCTTACGGATTTTTAATTACTTTAAGATTGCATGATTTTAAGTCTTTACAGAGGTCTCCAAACTCGGTCCTGGAGGGCCGCTGTCCTGCAGAGTTCAATTAAACATACCTGAACCAGCTAATCAAGGTCTAATCAGGCATACTAGAAACTTCCAGGCAGGTGTGCTGGGGTGGAGTCAGAGCTAAACTCTGCAGGACGTTGACCTTCCAGGACCTCTGCTGTAGAAAAATCTAAATTATTTGTGATTTATGGACTCACTACATCAAGTAAGTTCACTGCGTGTCCTTTCTGAGGGCTGGAGGCGAAGGAGCTCTGTAGTTTGTTCCTGTCTTCGGCCTGGCCTTCCTCTCCCCTCTTTAACATGCCTCTCCAGGTCCCTGTTCCTCCTTCCTGCTCCCCCTGAGCTCCTCCACCCATCTGATACACATGAACAGGAAGAACAAGACAGGATTGAGCACCCACTAGTCTTTTATGCACCATCCCATGCAGTCCATCTGTGTTTTATGTTTTGGTTTAAGGCTTCGAAGTGAACATAAGCTTTGTACACAACAGTTCACACACAAAACACAGATTTTGGCCATAAACTGAAATGATACAACTGCAAAGTACAATTGCAGTTGTCAATGGTCTTTAAAAAAAAAAAAACCTTCAGATCACAACAGACGTTTGAGAAGGTCCTGATCATTAAAACCAAAACTGCTGTCAGTTTAATGGTTGGTGACCATGCAGTCGGGGTTATAGGTCAGGGAGAGCAGTTCAAGCGGGTTGAAAATCAACTCCATGCTTTGCCCCTACACACAGGGGGCGCCACACACCTTAGGGCCATCGCCCTCAGCAGGCGGCTGCTCGGTGGGGGACACTGACTGCCCACCAGGACCTTTTAAGGACTACAGAGACACACAGGAAGAGAAGAGACTAGTCAGCTAGAGAGGAAAGCAGCAGATTTTAGTCTGAATCAAATCAAAACTGCAAGAAAAAGCAGCAAGACGGTTTACGAAACAACTCATTTCCAGAGAGGAAAAGAGAAAAAAAGGACATTGCAAATAGCAGCACGTTGAATTTTCCAGTGACAAAAACGCAATTCTCTGAAAGCTCAAGATTTAACATCATACCTTATCACGAGGCACTGCTGAGGGAAGCTCTCTCATTCGGTTACGTCTCTGCTCCTGTTTACGAAGACAAGAAATATCAATTTCACACTCATATTGTTTCCAATCAATGCATTTTCAGTCATGAATCTAACTCATTTCATTTCAGTAAACCTCAATGTTGTTGTTCATGACCCCACAAGCATCTGCGAAGTCTGGATGTTTTGTGTTTATATAAGCCAACTCAATCGCCACAAGATTGTGAACCTGGAGCAGAGAGCAAACACAACTTTAGAGAAGAAATATATACGCATAAACAGCCCAAGGGATGATAATAATAATAAGTAAAACAATAAAGAGAATGAAGAGAGATGAGAGATTCTCGCATGAGAGAACGAAAACCAAACAAACCATCTCATTGGTGACTGGTAGCCTCTTCCTGAGCAGAGAGGTGACCACTTCTACTATGGCATCATGGAGCTTTGGAAACCTAAGCAACTCCTGGCCAAAAAAAGAGAGAAAATAATCATTAGTACATAAAAGATACTAATTAAGAGTATAATGATAATAATTAAAAAATAAATAAATAAAACCAGCTAACCATACCAGGAATTATATTTGAGTATTGGACGCAAATATAGAACGTATACCGATTTCATTTTCATTTTCAAAGATTTGTTTTAAAACACAACATTGACTATATAAAATAGGCTACAAACAAAATTGATAGATTTAAAATGAACATTTACATTTATGAAATATTTACATTTTACAAAAAACTGACACTAGCTGGTAGGACAAATTGGTTAAGAATACGAACAGTTAGTCAGCAATGGCGTCAATTTCAATATTAACAAATACTGGCTTAGTCATTACTAAAGGCCGTTCACACCAAGAACGATATCTATAACAATAACTATATTAGCGTCCACACCAACAGACCCACAATAAACATTGTGTTAATTCTAAGTGCACACTGCAGTTTTGCCATCTGGCACTTTAATCCCTCAAGCCCAGGTGGATCCTGATTAGAAATGAATGGTTTTATTGCTCATCAAAAAAAAGTGGTATTGTTCCCAGGTCACTGTAGTTATTATTGTGATGTGGACTTTGCTATTCGCAGTTATTAAAACTTTATCGTTCTTTGTGTGAAGAGGCCTTAAGGGATAGTGCCCCCAAAAATTAAAATTATCCTAATTTACTCACCCTCAAGCCATCCTACATATGACGTCGGAGTAGAGTAAGCTTAGATGCTTCATTTCTATTGAAAAATTCTCACTTTAGACTTCTAATTCATGACCCGTGTTTTGTTTTACTCTGTCCTCTGAGCTTCCACGTTTGTCAATACATCGTTCATTGTGTCAGAGGTTACACTTTCGGCGCAAGTCGACTCGTATAGATGTTTGCTGGTTATTATAGTTTATAAAGCCCATCACTTAACTTCAAAAGGCCTTTATTAACCCCCTGGAGTCATATGGATTTTATGATGAATGGATGCACTTTTTTGGGCTTCAAAATCATTAGCGCAATTCACTACCATTATAAAGCTTGAAAGAGCCAGGATATTGTGTTCCAATGTGTTCGTCTGAAAGAAGATAGTCATTTACACCTAGCATGGCTTGAGGGTGAGTAAACCATGGGATAATTTTCATTTTTGGCTGAACTATCCCTTTAAAGTCAGCATGAAACAGAAGTTGCGATAGTCTTTTCTTCTTATTGTGACATATTGAGTGAAATGGCTTTTCGAATAAGAAAAATGTAGGGCGGGACTTGATTTTGTCCATGGGGAATTGATTAGATGGTTGTGGTTTGCTATTGGTTGATCACATGCGAGTGGCAAGTTGTCCCACCCTCGCGCCAGCAAACACGTCATCAGAGAAGAGCAGTCGCTGCAAGTGGGAAGGGAAGTTATTTTATTTCAAAGATTAATGAATTTAAAAAATAATGATGAGCATGAAAATAAATACTGCTAAATTCTATATAAAAAAAAACAGGAATTGCCCATTTTGATTTCATGGTGACTTTAAAGGGTCATGAAACCCCAAAACACATTTTTTGAGACGTGTACAAGTACGTACAGGCCGCATACCGATGAAAACACCAAAAGCACTCATAAATTTAACCAAGTGGAAATTGGTTATTTTTCATTTTTTCTGAGCAATTGTGTTCTTCCAGGTTGAAAAGGAAAGTGGAAGCAACGTTCTAACCGCTTCTCTGCATTTATTCATGAGAATAAACTGTCGTGGAAATTCCGAATACTAATCTGACTTCACCACTGACAATTCGATCAACCTCCAGTTGTCGATATATATTACAATACTACAGTACCAATAGTCTTCCAACACTATCTCAGTCTCTTCTGTGGTGTTTTGAACGTGGAATCTTTAGCACTCTATTCCTTAGCTGCGCAGCATATACCTGACACGACTTCCAAGTTGCTCTTTGCAGAAATGAAGTTTTATTTACAGCCGGGAGGTCACTGGTCACAACAACCGAGTGAGTATCTGAATAGAAAGATACACGCACATTTTAAGTCTTACAGTTGAGTAAAAATCAATGTCTTGTTCACTGTGATTTGTTCTGGTGATTGGTTTGTAATGATTTAAGCAAATCATATGACTGTTAGTTTACTGTGTTAAGCACTTTGGGGGTAAGTCTACATGGTCTTTGACCTGAGTGTCCTTAGTCTGCATTTTCAGTACATTTCATGTTGACATAAAATATTTCTATCACAGAACTCTTGTAACCCAATACCTGTGCTATGTTACACATGAGATTGCATTACAGTGGAGAATTCAAACATGTAACAACACACGAAGCGCGCATGAGAGCGGTTTCTACACGGAATGGCGCAATGAGTTTGACAACACTCGCAACGTGGATCAAAGATCATCCTATAAGGACTGCAGTAAGCGTGTTTCAAGTTCTATGGACAAAATTCACATACTCTAGTGCTATAAATACGAACCAGCACCGTGTATGCGAATACATTTAATCACGTCCTCTTTCAAATGAAATATGTGCAAATAAGGACACTGATACAGCCATACGTCTGATCATGAAAGCGATGACATGAGGAATTAGTCTGATACACAGAAGACAATAGTTTAGACCAAAAATTCAGTGGACAAAAAGTAACTATGCTTTTATTATTTTGCATTTAACTGGCACGTTTAGTTCTGTAACACTGTAGTGCTTATAAATGTAATGAAAATATTAATAGACCTTTTAAATATCTGCATTTCTCCCTCGTTCTTAAGAGTTTGTCATTTAAGGATGGTTATAATTATAAAATCCATCAGGGTGCCCTTAACTCAACTTTTTTTCTTTTTTTTTGTCATTTTAATATTCATACGTCTGTATAATGAGTGTGTTGTAGGTCAGTGCTTTATTGGTTGTTGCCTCTCCTTTTCAGCTTTTCACGTCCATTTCTTCAGACTTTTTCAACTACGACAACTGGGGGGTTTCATGACACTTTAACTGATGTGCTGTATAACAACAGTGGAAAGCCGTTTTTCTTTTTTGCTGGGGAGGTGGGGAGGATGTCTCCTATGTCTGGAGTCTACCTGAGTGCTGTAGTTGCTACAGTGCTGAATAATCCTCTGCATCTCCTCATGCACCAGCTCCACACAGCGCAGACTGGGCTCCTCCAGACGCTTCACCTGCCTCTTCACCAGCAGCTCAAACGACACCTCAGGCACAAACAGAGCAGGTCGTGGACCCTGAAGAAACACACAAGAATTGCTGCAATACGCAATCCAACTAGAGTTGTAATGGTATAAAATTTCATATCGGGATTATACTGACCAAATTGATGAGTTATAAATATTATATTATCAAAATGTGCTAAAAATGTTCAAAAAGTACTGATATACGCACTGATATCATTTCACCAAGTTTTATATCAAAACCCAAACAAACAATTAGCAGCATTCTCCATTTTTTAGTTTGCTTAATGGTGGACTATTTACTGAGCAATCAAATGTGGTTAATGATAATTAAAACGAAATGGTAATACTAATTGCTGGAATTTTATTGTGGTTTATCGTCAAACCAGTAAGCGTTTCATTCCTTGATCTAGCTCCACGGTGTTATAGAAAAGCTTCTTAGAGGCACTCTAATATTTAAAAGGTCTCTCAGAGGAGTTGTGCTAAAATAGAAATCTGCAGACTTTGAGCAGAATGCAGCACAATGCAGAGCACCGCAGACTGCAGTCAATATTTCGTACCCACATAAAAACTAAAGGATGTAGAAATCTGACAAATATTTACTCCAAAACCTACCGTTGCATTCCTAATTGCTGTAAGAACATCTATGGTTGTAAGTCCTCCAAGTGGATCGACTGACTCCAGTGTCCTACCAAACGTCTCATGGAAAATATAACAAATTCTTGCACCACCACACCTAAAAAAATTAGCACAAACAACTGCGGTTAGCACTAGCACTTCAGCTTTATTTCGGTAACTGGAAGAAAAGGTGAACTAACAGTTCAGCGGTCTCGATGTATTTGGCCGTCCCTTCAATAGTGTTGCAGTACTCTGTGGCGAACTTTGTGATGAGCTGCAACAGGGTGGCACTCTTGTCGTCCACCGGCTCGCCGTAGCTTCCGAGCAGGGACTGATACTGGGCTGCTAGAACGTTGATACGAGTCTTCAGCTCTGGTAAACAGTCCCTAATATGATGCATCAATAACCTGATGGAAAAAAGAAAATGTATTTTTACGACTTTAAAAGCAGATATGCTCAGCAAAATTAACCAAAATTTGATACTGGAAGCATAAACTCTCACCTATTTAATGTTCTGGCAAGATATTTGGTTCCGTTTCTGTTGGCGAGGGAGGGGTATTTCTTCTGCAGGAAGGCATGCTCATCACGAATGGAGTCTGCCACACTTTTCTTATTATTAATGTCCAGCTGACTCCTGTACAAGGACATTTAGTCATATTTAAATCTTTAAATTGATCATTTTTCATAAATCTATACAATATTTATAATATTCAATTGTGAATAGACTGACAGTTGCATATGTCATTTATAAAAATAAGTTGTATAAATAATTTTTCTTTTTTACCTGTTGACCACTCCAATCAGTCCTAGTTTGACAGGAATGACTCTGCCCATCAGTACATCCATTGCATCAGTACCAGCATCCATCAGATCTAGTTTAGTCACTACAGCAAGTGTTCTGCGACCTGAGAGTAAGAAAAAAAAAAATTAAAATGCTGAGTTTAAAAAAAAAAAAAAAAAAAAAAAAAAACCAGCCATGCGGAAAAACATCACCTCAGACAAAACGAAAGATACAGACATTGTGTGCAAAAATAATGCACAAGTAGAGTAAAATAAAGAAATATGCTGACCGTCTGTATCCACCTCACGGGCCACTTTCAGAGCTTCAGAGGTGGCCATGTCTGTGTTCGCCGCAGTGACTGCTAAAATAATGCAGTTGGGATTGCTGATGTATTTTAGGATCAGTTCACGGATCTGCAGCTCGATATCTTTGGGCTGGTCTCCCACTGGGACCTGAACATGAATATATCAGCGTCAGCGTCAAAAAATCACCCACAAACAGAATACTCAAACATGCCAAGCTGTGCTTTTGAATAAAACACCTTTGTGATGCCAGGCAGATCCACCAGCGTGAGATTGACAACATGTGGTGAGAAGATTTTCAGGTGTATTGGCTCATCACTAATCCCCTGTGAAACAATGACACAAGATGTAGTTGAGCTTAATGCTAATAGAAACTACCTTACAGTTGAAAAGTTTGGAGTCAGTAAGAAGTTTTGGATTGAAGCCTTTTATGCTCACCTAGGCTGATCAAAAATACAGTAATATTGTGAAACATTAGTACAATTGTACAAAATGTAATTTATGTCTGTGATGCAAAGCTGAATTTTCAGCATCATTACTCCAGTCTTCAGTGTCACATGATATTTTAATATGCTGATCAGCTGCACAAAAATGTTCATTATAATCAATGTTGTGGAAACAGATAAATTTTTTTCAAGATACTTTGATGAATAGAAAGTTTAAAAAAAATGCTTTTTATTAGAAACATTTTCTACAATGTTTTGACTTAGTAATTTAAATTGTCCTTGTTGGGGGAAAAAAGTAAAAAAAATACAATTCTTCCTTGACCCCTAAAATGTTAGTTTATATCCAGGGTTAAAAATAAACCATCTCCTGATATTGTTCCTTTAAGGACTCTTCCATACCTTGTTATTGCCAGAAATTCTTTCTGTTTCAGTTTCGATCTCTTGCCTGATTTCATCAAAATCTGTGTAGATCTAAAAGGCAGAGACAATATTAAGTCATGATTTCTCACTTCGCAGAGACTTAAATCAAACTTCTATAACATTAAAGAGAAGAAGAAACACAACAGTGAATGGCTTTAATGTTACATGAGGTAAACACAAAGCATGTGTCTGGACTCAAGACCACACTCCTGTACCCTGTGATTATTTGGACCAAGATGCTCTTGATGTTCATGAATAAAAGGACTTGTTCTTCATCTGCTCATCATCAAACTGTCAAACAATCAAACAAACTCACTGCACTGTCGTTTGTAACACATAAAGGTGTCTGACGGCCAGAGCGACTGAATAAACCTACATTGTGCAGCGTCTCTTTGATGTAACAACGTTTCCAGTTCGATGTGTTGGATGATCCCAATTTAAACATGTGTCTAGAGACATGGGGTCTCATTCACTAACTGTGAATATGCACAAATGTGTGCGTGATTATCGGATTATAAGCAGTTTCAAGAAAAAAAAAATCATTTAAGTATTAGTTGACTTTCAAATGAAAATTAGCCCAAGCTTTACTCACCCTCAAGCCATCCTAGGTGTATATGACTTTCTTCTTTCTGACGAACACAATCAGAGATATTTTAACGCATCGCTTCACTTCAAAAGCCTTTATTAACCGCTCGGAGCGGTTTAGGGATGTGGAGTCACGAGCTCATTCTCCTGATCCCTGTTCACTGCCATTATAAAGCTCAGATGTGTCAGGATATTTATTGAAATATCTCTGATTGTGTCCATCAGAAAGATCACCGTATACACCTAGGATGGCTTGAGGGGGAGTAAAGCTTGGGCTAATTTTCATTTGAAACTAATCCTTTAAAGCGCCCCAACCACGCTTTTTACTTTCATGAAAAAAATAAAATAACACATTACTTTCAGGAAGTGTGTCATATAGCTTTTATGTAAATGTAAAAAATCTGCAAAGTTTCAAAGAACAAAGTGCACATCAAATTGAGTTAGTGTCTCTTTGGCGTTTCGTTTCCAACATGTACTGCAAGCGGTAGACCTCACACACAGTTGCTGCTGCGGATTGTGAATTCTTTGTCCAAACATCTATTGTGCTGCTTTCCATACCTTGTTTTTGGTGTGTAGAAATTTCCCCCACTCTTCTCCATCCACTCCTGTGGAAAAATTGTTGATGACATTGTCAAAACACAATACAAGGTCATAAACTTTCACTTTCACTTTCTTTAAAGAGTTTAGTCTAAGTGGGATAGGCTTTTGATCCACATCAATATATCATTTCTATTTTTTAAAAGCACCATTACAGCAAATTAAACAAAAACGGCAACAAAACAAAAGCAAAGCATAGTGCATTGTGGTCAGCACAGCCTACCGAGCTCCCTCTAAAACACACTATTCTAACATAAACTATGACTCCTCACAACAAAGTGACATTTAAAAAGTAGTTGATGACTGTTAGATTTTAATGAGTAAACGCATGTTTTGAGACCCAAATCGTTCACTCTCACCACTTCAATCTGAAACCGAAACTGGATTGTACTTCACATTTCTCAGTCTGGCTTTGTTTAAGCTTTGCATTGGCAGCACAACCAAAGCTTATCAATAAAATAATGGAAGCAGGATGAGAAAAACACAAAGCTGCTCAACACAAGCAAAAGGGCAAAGAACAAGGAAAAGGAGACCTTTGTAAAGGCGTCCATTTTTCCAGGTATTGGTGTCTGTGTTTAAAGAGAGATGACAGAGGGTTAGCCTGCAGCAATGCAGTCTTTACAGGACGTGTGTGGCCAAAGCCACACAAATGCAGACATGCCCATGCTAAAAGCTTCATCTAAAATATACAACATATTTAACGGATTAGTTGACCCAAAAATGAAAATTCTATCATTAATTACTCACCTTCTGTCGTTCCAAACCCTTCGCTCAAGATCTTCAGACACAAATTAAGATATTTTTGATGAAATCAGAGAGCGTTCGGACCCCCATAGACTGCAACTTCATTACCACTTTCAAGTCCAGAAAGGTACTAAAGACATTGTTAAAACAGTTCACGTGAGGAATGTGGTTCAACCTTAGTATTATGAAGCAATGAGAATAATTTTGTGCGCAAAAAAACACTATTTCTTCTCTTCTACGTGAGTTCCAGACGCAGTTCACGTGAGCAGCACGACACATGCGTGTGATGTTGACGCAGGAGCCGACCAATAATGAGTCAGTGCTCTGACGTAGAACCTGGAAGCACTGGATTGCTGGATTGAAGAAATTGGTGAATAAAGTCGTTATGGGGGGTGGGGGTATTCTTGTCGCCTCATAACATTAAGGTTAATCACATGGACTAGTTTAACGATGCCCTTCTGCGCCTTGAAAGTGGTAATAACGTTGCAGTCTATGGAGGAGTCAGAAAGCTCTCGCATTTCATCAAAAATATCTTAATTTGTGCTTCGAAGATAAACTAAGCTCTTACTCTTAATGAGGGGGAATAATAAATGACAGAATTTTCATTTTTGGGTGAAATAATCCTTTAAAGAAACAGCACAAAGGAATAAACTGGCTCGGATCACTTTGTTTCCCTTTCTCTTCTGACTTAACTTGGCAGATGATGACCTAACAAATACCCGCCAGCACTGAGAAACCAGATACACTGCAGGTCACTAATTCATGCTTTTCCAAAATGCAAACAGAAAAAAAAGTGCATACCATTCTCCTCACTGGTCTTTCTTCTGTCCTCCGGGTCTACGTTCACCAGCTGGAGAATGAGAGGCCTGCGGGTGACGATGCCAGTCCCGCGGGGCAGAAGGTCTCGGCCAACCAAACTCTCTAGCACAGAGCTTTTCCCACTGCTCTGGAAATCAGATAGCCACACAAAATACACAAGTCAGTACTGACTAAATCTACGTGGACTGTCAATTACTGAACATTTACTAGTTAAAAACATAGGGAAAGTAACTCAAAATTCACTTAAATCAATCTTGTACCTAGACAGCTTAACCTCACAAAGGCTACTGTAACATACATGAATTTCTAAAGGCCTCGAAATTATCAACATGATCAAAACGTTGCTGCAAAACCTGTTGTGCACAATCTACTGCATGCATTCTGTCGTCTGACTGACAGTTTATACTTTCTTAACAAGTGCATGGCCTTTTAGTATCATTCTAAAAACGTAGTTCACGTGTCTTGGCTGTGAAATAAATGGTAATATTTCAAGATGAACATTTACTGGACTGAACTAACTTAAGTTTACTTGATTATCCATATATCATTTATTTAGAAAAAAAATCATGTTTAAATGCAAGTATCAAAAAATCTCTCAATCATCATAGTTTTACATTTTGTTTTGCCCCCATAATACAAACTAGAGCTTATATCATTAACCTAACCATTTAAATATCATCTTAATACTAAGAGATGTACTTGTGAGAGATAAAGTAACAACTGATATTTATACGCAAGTATCTTATAAAGCTATCAAACTGGATATTTTTGCTCATATTTTGGGTTGAGCTCTATAGTCTCAATATATTATACTATACGATCCATAAAAGCCTGATACATAACAAATACCACGCAGACTTTTCTTAGATTTTCTTTTATGTTTTGTCTAAATGTTCAATAAAATGTTCTATTTAAAAAGGGGCTTTACGAAGACGACAACAACACTTTCTTGGGCACCCAGACAGCCATATCCTCTTAAGCGGTCAGTGAAAGTCTCTGCTTTAAGACTCTTTAAACTTATAATTATACCTGAAGTAGGAAACTCTTCTGCCCACTGGTTTACCTACATATAAGGGCTATATTACAACACTATTAAATATGCAGTATTTTCCACAAAGAAATGATGCAGATATCAAGTGTAAAGTAAGATGGTTAAATCCCTTTCACCTTAGCACTAATCTGCACATTTTGTCCTTCATATGCAGTGAGTTCTGCAGCTGTTCAGTCCAAACACGCATGAACTGTCAAGTTCAGACAGACTGTGGCGCATCTCATCATGTGTTAGCTACAGAACCGACACCAAAACAGCTATATAGTTCAGTTTACGATATTGCTCTTGTTGTTAAAACAAAAACACATTCCTAACAGTATAACCTTTCCCATGATATGCTTGAGAGGTCAATTATTCAAATAGAAATGAGGAAACTAGCGAGGACTTGGGTTAGCACGCTAGTTAGCTGGATAGCGCAATGACATTATTTGAAAACTATTTAGAGATTTTGATTTTATTGTGTTAATGGTCGAAATATTTAAAACGACATTCGTTTATTTGTCGTTGACCTTGCCATATATAAAACATGTCGCAAGAAAAAAACATAATAGCTAATAATGGGCTGTGTTTCAAAAAATAAGTGAACTGCATAGCTAGGGGCTTCATATGCGCACTCGAACTTTCCATTCCGAACTTGTGCCGCCCAAAAATGCCGTCTAGGTAGGTAACTCACTAGGTTTTGAGACAACGCCACAGACCTCTATCAGTCTGAATGGAAACCGCAACTAAATAATTACCTGCGTTCCCACCACTGCAATCTGAGGCAGCTGGATAATATCCGCCCCGACTGTGTTAAAAACATCCTGGAGTTTGTTAATGACAGGAATAAGAGCCTCCATCGTGTTGACGATCTCTTCCCCTGTCAAAATGAATGAGCTAAGGAGAATACCGCGGCTAAACACAGCACAAAGTCATCCAATGTCCCTGTAGAACCATGAACCAACCCGGCCGCGGAAAAACTGCGCACCGGTGCATTGTGGGACTTGTAGTTTTAGGCGGCACAACAGCTGTTGACTCGCTTCTGAATTTTCTGGAAATTAACTACATTTCCAAGCATTGTTCCGAGTGAATGCGCCGAGGCAACCGTAACTACGGGGTGAAACAAAAATATTTTGGAGCATACAGGAAAACGTGTTTTGGGGTGAGGTAGCACGGAATATGGTTAAAGTGCCAATATTACATAAATAATGACACATGTAGCCATGCAGCGTTATTAATATGGTTATTTGAGCAACAACATAAATATATATATATATATATATATATATATATATATATATATATATGACTACACACCAAGTGAAATGCTAGTGTGTAAAACAAACTCTAACTGCTTTTAACAGTTAAATACAAAATGTAAAAATTTAATGGCAATCATCAGTATCACTTCAATACATTATTTACAATAATTTAACAATTAAAAACAAATCACTATACAAAATCAGGCATATATACCAATAACAACAATATTAATAAATAGACAAATACAACACCAATTACATATCAATTGAATATTCGATAGAAATTGTAAAATTACTCCAGGAGAAATCTTTTAAAAAATATCCATTAATGTGTTCTCTGAATAAAACCGTTGTCTAATTTGTTTTAAAAAGGATATTCTATTAAAATATGTTTTACACTCGTAGAATTCCTACACAAATCACAGACCGGTTTCTCTTCCCCTTCAATAAATATGAATGAGTGAGTCTTGAATGTCCAATTTGGCATCTCTACAACCTGGTCATATCTGTTTTTAAAATAATAACTACTAACTCCTTGATTTAAAACTGGATTCACCTCATATAATTTGTTATTTACACATTCGTTCCATTCCATTTGCCATTTATTGTAAATGTACAGGTTCAATATGGGTTTAACATCAGATGCTGGTATTTTACATTCTGTCATTTCCAAATGAAGTGCTTCCTTTGCTACTTTATCTGCTTGATCATCACCAGTCAAACCCATATGGTCTGGTATCCAACAAAAAACAACATTGAAATCTTGTTTCTTTAAAGAGTCCACTTTTCCCATTATGCTGATAATTATAGGATGTTCGGTTTTCAAAGAATCAAGTGCTTGTAGACAAGATTTGCCATAGCGTTTTGACCCAATCACTACTGTGGCAGATACCCATCTGTGTTCACAGGAACATGAGTTGGTAAACTGTGTCTTATATCCAAAAATTCCTCCCAATAAACATTTGGATGATTTGTCTTTTTTTTTTTGTACTGAGCCAGGTTCATGATGATGACTGTTTTTTTAATATTCCAGGGCGGTATAGGACACAGATCCGATCGATGTTAGGATATCCAGATTAATGTCCATATTTTCCAAGTGTGATTTTATGCGAATTCCAAAAGGACTGATGTATCTGGGTCTGGCTTCATACAAATATGAATATGGAGGATGAAAATATATATATATATAATGGGTTCAGAGCAAAACCATTTCATTGTATGTTTATCAAACTTTGTATAACATGCCTTTTTCTTGTTCTACCCAATGGCCGTCGAAATATATAACATTATGTAAGTCAGAAACTATGTATATTGCAAACAAAATGTATCAGTTCAAGTTTACTGAAGGTATTAAAAATATTCCTGTATCACAACTGCACAGCAATAAATATGTTTGTTTAAGTTCTAAAGAAAAACAAACAAATAGTTTTGAACACGATTTATTGTTAACCCAAGTATACATACATTTGGGTTCAAATAGGTCATTTAAGATTTACTTTTCATCCATAGGATTAAAATAAAGAAAGTGCCAGATGAGTCTACTGAGACTCATAACTCATCTATGTCAACGAGTAACAGTTAAACCAACAGGACAGCTGCCTTTAAATATTGCACGTGGGATTATTCAACAAAACAGGTCACAGGTGATGTCATACAGGAACACAGCTGGATTATACATCATATTTACAAAAAAAAACAAAAAAGCATTGTCATTCTAAGTTGGTACATTCCCCTTGTTTCTTTTTAGGGGTTATACCGCCATATAAAGAGAAAGAATCAAACTCTTATGTTTTGTTACAAACATATAAAAAGTTCAGCCAAAATACACTTTGGCTTAGAGAACAATGTCAGACTTGTACTTTCCTATAACAAAAGCTGTTTACAAACCCAACCGGGTAACTGATGCACATGACAAAAACAGAGACCCACTTTCTCTCAGCCATGCAAACAATAATACATATGAGGTCATAAAAGTGCTCCAATCTGATTACAATAAACTGAATCTACCACAATGAGTGGGAAAGGCACCTCTCTACCAAATAAGTGGGAGTTTGAAAGAAACTACTTCAGTATAATTAACAACTATATCATTCACAGCAATGCAACAAATATTTGTTTAGCTTAAAAAAAAAAAAAAAAAAGACCAAAAGTACCGACCGCGATGCCAAGTCTAAAAATGTGACGCTTTGAGCGGATTCGTTAACACCTCTGATTGGCAATTGTATTTGCGTGCTCATCAAATATGTCTGTGATTGGCTAGTGATCAATGCTTTAAAAACATGTTGTAAACAGTTAAAGACACTCTTCACCAGATACACACGGGAACGTTTGAAAGCAGGGGTCTATCTGTGGTAGAAAGAGCTGCTTTCACATTCTTTCAAACGCTCTCGTTGATCATTGTAGCCAATCACAGATGTTCAATCATCTGTGAGCACGTGAACACAAAGGCCAATCAGAGGCGTTTACGAATCAGTTCAACAGCGCACAAAGCGTCACGTTTTTAAAATTTCAGTACCGACTTGGCATCGCAGTCGTTACTTTTGACAACACTACCCCAAAGATGAGTGTTCAGCACCAAAACAACAAAATTTACAACCTTGGATAAGTAGAAGGTTCAGGATTTCAGCACATTCATTCTTTCAATATAACAGGGGAGTTTATAGCTAACCAAGCACGAAACTGAAAAACTAGTTTCATATGGTAAAGAAAGTGCAATTTAAACATAACTGAACACTAATATCAGAGCATCATCAAATATGGTTTGTCATTAATAAATTAATGACCATTTTTTTATGTTTTGGTGCTGCAGGGATGAAAACAAACTCACAAAAAGCCTAAAACTAAACTATTAAGAGGCCACTATCCAATGTAGTGTCAATCAAACAAACTGAAACTCCAAATGCATCTTAAATAACTGATCAGTCACTTTTGTCAAATCAAACCCCACTCACCACAGCAGCAAATTAATAACCTAAATCAGACATAAAAACAGAAGTGTGATGGTCCGCTCTGATGTTCAGGAAGAGGTGCAGTCCGTGTAGGTGGTGACCATGTTTCCTCGTCGCTGGGTCACCGTTCTGCAATGTTGTTTGGTTGTGCCCTGAAACCTGCTCTCTGTCCTTTTTATGTGTCTGTCAAATGTAAACATCTTCTCCATATCTTCAAACATGTCCTCGAAGGCTCCGGTACCAAAGGTGCTCTGGAATTGTCTCTTGTGGCGGTTGTGCGCTTGCTGGTGGGCCTTGAAGTGCTCTTCAAAGTGCCGTTTTGAGCGAGCGTGCCTGTTTTGACTATAGATGTCGAAGTCTCTGAACATGTCGTTGAAGTTGAAATCAAAGGAATGAAAACGCTGCCCTCCGTTCATGTCTTCATTACTGAACGCATTGTCTCCTAACTGGTCATACTCTCGCCTTCTTTTCTCATCCGACAGGATTTCGTATGCTGCAGAACGAGTTTTCAAAAAGTTATGACAGACTCTTTGCTAATAAACATGCTACTTAATTGTAGATCAATATGCCAAGTAGTTAATCAAGCAACATTTAAAGATATTAAAATAGAAACTTTAATTGTAATAATACTTCACAATATTAATATGTTTTTACTTTTTATCAAATAAATGCATCTTCCCTCAAAAACATCTTAATTTCTCTTAACTTTCGACTAGTAAATATAACCTACCTTCTGCAATCTCTCGGAATTTGGTTTCCGCGTCTGGGCTCTTGTTCTTGTCTGGGTGATATTTCATGGCAAGCTTGTGAAAAGCTTTTTTGATCTGACGGTCGGAAGCATCTTTTGGCACACCGAGGATGTCATAGTAGTCCTTTCTGGCCAGTATGAGTTCTGTTATCATCAGGATGCACACTGCGAACATCAGTGTTGACTGTGCCGTGGCCATGCTTCTGGCTGCTTGACAAAATGATGGAAGAGAGAGCAGAACTTACATTTACATTTAGTCATTTAGCAGACGCTTTTATCCAAAGCGACTTACAAGTGAGGAAAACAAACAAGCGATTCTTCATGAATTGGCAAATAACACAGGAAGTGCTCACAATACAAGTTTCATACATTGCTCAGTACCATAAGCTAGAGTAGGAACTTAAACACTTAACATTTACACAACATCTATACCAGTCAATAACAAAGCAACATTACTTTTCAACATGTGCTGGACATAATAATATTAATGATGTTGTGCACATACTCCTACAGACATTTCAGCTTGACCAATGCACCACGTCCCCCCCCCCCCACCAGCCCAGTAGTTTTGCTATTTTAAACATTTGTTTGAATTGAAAAAAAAAAAAAAAAATCAAATATTCATTTAACGACCATTTATTTAAATAGAATTGTTATTTTTTTTATTATTATTGTTTAAAATATTGCGTTTGCCAGCGTATGTACAATATTCTGTACATTTTTTGCAATATTTTGTATTTTACTATATCTTAATTATATGGTTTCATTTATAAAGAATGATAAATACGTCTTTCGAAACCAACTTTCATAAGACTAACAAACTCATTTAGCTAGCTTGCTAACACGAACGTGATGTTTCATCTAATCCTTTCGCATTATCAACAACAGCTCTTTAAACGCATTCGCACTATTAAAACATGCCATATAAATGAAAATAACTACTATTAAGACGTGAATTCCGCCTCAGTTCGGAGCACATACTTACTGTTCCTGACTGCACCGATGAAAACGCTCTAAACTGAGACTGCTGTTTTCAATATTTGGGCCGTACAACACGACTCGCAATCCTATTGGTCCAACTCTGTACCACGTGCTCTTCACATGATCCAGACACCAAAACAACTCACTGTTGCGTTGTATTTACGCAGAGTCAAGAAGACTCCTATTACATATAATCAAAGTTTTCTTAACTAAACTCTTATTTCTGATATTATTTACATAAAGGTAAATAAAATAGTATAATAAAAACAATTAAGAAGTGATTCTGTTTCAGTTAAAAAGCAGCAAGAATCTGTTCATAAGAATTAAAATATGAATCAATATAAATTAGAATTTTGTCTCTGAGATGAAAAGATTGGGTAATTTCAAAACTAAGCAAAATAATAAAGTAAATAATTAAATAAGTGAAGTGTTTTTAAATATTAGCACATTTTTCATTTTATTATTTTTCAAACTTAATATTTATTTTTAGGTATTGTTGAACTTAAAATTAGAAGTCTTATTTTCTTACCAAGTCTTATTTTCCCTATATTTACATTTTTTGCATACTAAATAGAAGTAGTATAGTAGTTAAATAATATTCCTAATTATAAGACATACATTAACTTTGAAAAAAAAGGAACATTTTCAAAACAAAGTTAAATTATTATCACTTAGAAATCTGACCAAAAACAGGCCGACTGAGGTCAATTCCAAAATAAGCGAAAGCATTTTTCTGCTTCTATCAATGTCATAATTATATGTGTTTACAGTGTTTATTTTATTATTATTTTTACATGTATTTATTTTACATCTATTTTTATTTTTACAGTAAATATTTATGAAATGACAGGCTTATGACAACAGCTGCAAATCTTGGCCATGATGTCATTACGTTTTCCCACAATGCCTCAGCAGCAAAACAACGCACGCGCTGTGCGCATTTCTCAAGCGTCTCTCAAAGATGGCGGGTGTCCCCGATCCACTGGAAGATATGCTGTACTCCGAAGTGGACGAAAAAGCCGTCAGTGACCTCGTAGGCTCGTTAGAATCGCAGTTGGGTGGACAAAACAAAGCGGCGGGTCCTCAAGGCGACACCAGGAGACCCTCAAACGCGCTAAATCCACACTTGGGGAAATTACTGCCCGCCCAAGTAGGAACAACACTGGAGCAGCAGCGGCAGCCACAGCGAAACCAGGAGGGAAACTCTCAAGAAAACGGTCCGGACAGGATACCGGCGTCCAGTTCTGTCCCCTCCACCTCGAACCTGCCCAGCACCTCTGCGAATTTAGTTACTGCCGCGAACCGGGTGCAATATCATTCATCAAATCCATCAACTTGTTCAAGTGACGCAGCACCAACAGACTCTCATCCCAATACAAATCACATTGCGTCTGCTGTCCGGACGGTTCCCGCCAGAATACAGACTGTGAACGGAAGCAGTGGCACGTTAAACTCTTCCGTTATCGCTTCCGCGCCTGCTTCTGTAAACGGTATTGACATTGGTTCAGTTGTGGGTAATGGTAAAAGCAACATGTCTGCTCCTACTAGTTCAAATACTGCTTTTGTGTCCGCTCAGCCCAACAGCACACTGCCACATGCGAATGTGTCACTAGATAGTCAAGCAAACCCCACCATTGCACTGCACAGGCCTCCTAACACCATCACAAGTGTCGTACACAACGGAGGTGACCCTAAAGTCTCAGGATTGCCCATGCAGGGCACTGGTCTTGTCTCCACCTCTGTGGCTTTCACAAACACAGAGCCCAAATCTGACTCTCAAAACCAGATTAAAGCCATCGTCCCGAACCAGCTCCCTGCGGCTCCTGTAGGGTTGCACCCCAGTACGCCCACTCAAATTATTGTGTCGTCCAGTGCGGTGGTGACCTCACTTCCTGTGGCAAGCACGCCCTCTGTTCTTGCAAAGCCAGCTACAACCACTCTCGTAGGACAGCCTACGACCCTGTTGAGACCTGGTACGCCCACTCAAGTGACGGCGACTGCGGCGGCCCCGCAGCGACCAGGGGCGCCTGCGACCCAGCTGATTGTCAGGCCGCAGCAACAAACTACTATTCAGTTACCCCCAGGATTCACCATACCACCAGGTAACTCCTCAGGAATAGTCCAGAAGTTGTTTTTCAAAGGAATGATTTACCAAAAAATGGAAATTCCGCCATTTATTCACCCTAATGTCAACTTCTTTCTTCCGTGGAAAACCTTTAAGATGTTTTTGTGCACTTAATGGAAGTCAGTGGGGTCCAAAACAACATTGGACCCCATTGACTTTCATTGTCTTGACTAAACAAATCTAAAAGTTGCGAGTTTTCGCCTGGCGAGACGAATACATGTAATTGGGAATTAATGTAATGAGGGGGAAAAATTCAAATTGGTCATTTGCCGTGTTGACCAACAAAAAAACGCTTGGTTTTAAAGTGACTTCTCTGTGATCTGTGCTTCATACGTCGCTAAATTATTGGCATTTTTTTTTGCCTGCAAAAATTTCTGAAATGTGACCTCATCTTAAGACATTTTTTCTAATTATCATCTTTTGTGTGTTCCTCAGCAAAGTTGGTCATACTGGTTTAGATCAACATGAGAGTAAATAAACTGTCCCTTTAAAATTGTGTTAAGTATTGTTTATACTTTTTGTGGATATCGGTATTGTTTCTATGTGATATATTTATACATTTTCTTCTGTGTTCTTCTTAAGGTATGGTGCTGGTACGTACGGAGGCCGGTCAGCTGGCGTTGGTTCCTCAGCAGGTCCTGGCCCAGGCCAAAGCTCAGAACCAAAATAAAGCCACCATGTCACCGAGACCTGCTACACCCACCGCTGGAGCGGCTTTCAGAGTCACCACACCTGTTGCCCAGGTATGAGCTAAGACAGCTCTTGTTGGATAAAACATGAAGAATATTTGCAGATGATTTATGTTTTGATTTAAGACTATAGATGTGGTCACATAAGGAAAATTTAATGGGCAAAAAGGGTCAATAATGTAGACCAAGCAGTTTCGGTAACACTATTTTAATGTTACATGCACTTACTATAGTAAGACAAGTAAATTATGCATATTTACATGTTACTAACCCTAAATCCAGTCCTATTCTTAACCCTATAAGTACATGATGTTAAGTAATATTACTGAGTACTTAAATGTATAATGACAATGTAACAAGGACATTTCAAAATAAAATGTAACCCAGCTTTCTTTTGGTCAACATGGCGAATCCGTGTGACCAGTTCTGAAATCTAAGTGGAGAAATCTTTTGCCCTTATGCACAATTCCCAATCTCGTGGATTCCGTTGAAATGACTGGATTTCCCCCATGAGAATTTGCAGAGCAGTGGAAAATGTGACCGAAGTTGTACAGGACGTAGCTGCTAAAAATGACACATAAAATGAATCTATAGAGCTAGTTGTTCAAACGTATATTTCATTGGGATAGTTTACCCTCATGTTGTTCCAAACGTATATAACGTTTAAAGTGAGATGTCAGGCTGAATGAAGTCTCATTGTATCTTTTTCCAATTACAATGAAAGTGGATTGAAAATGAGGCCTTTATTCTGCATAGCATCTCCTTTTGTGATTTTCTATTCCAAACCTGCATACTATGTTGTTTTTATATATATATATATATAGCAGTCCAACATCACTAACCAGATCAATCACTGTTTTTGGTAGAAATTATATTTCTACATGGCAAATATTTTACTTGTAGGTGTAGTAGAGTAATAGAAAACCAACAAACCCAACAATCATGACATGAATGCTGCTGATTCGGTGTAATTAAATCATGAATTGAAAAGGGCATGTTCAAAATAATAGCAGTGTCCTGTTCAATTAGAGAGATTATTAATTCTGTGTAAAAACTGGTGTCAAACAAGTAGCGCTTATTTAAGGAAGAAGGCAGCAAATGTTGTACTTTGCATTTCTCTCTGAAAATCTGAGTAAAATGGGTCGTTCCAGACATTGTTCAGAAGAACAGCGTACTTTGATTAAAAAGTTGATTAGAGAGGGGAAAACGTATAAAGAAGTGCAGAAAATGATAGGCTGCTCATCTAAAATGATATCAAATGCTTTAAAATGGCAACCAAAACCAGAAAGACGTGGAAGAAAACGGAAAACTACCATTCGAATGGATCGAAGAATAGCCAAAATGGCAAAGACTCAGCCAATGATCAGCTCCAGAGTGATCAAAGAAAGTCTAAAGTTACCTGTGAGTACTGTAACAATTAGAAGACACCTATGTGAAGCCACGCTATCTGCAAGAAGCCCCCGCAAAGTCCCACTGTTGAAAAAACGACACGTGCTGAAGAGATTACAATTTGCCAAAGAACACATTGATTGGCCTAAAGAGAAATGGCGCAACATTTTGTGGACTGATGAAAGCAAGATTGTTCTTTTTGGGTCTAGGGACCTCAGACAGTTTGTCAGACGACCCCCAAACACTGAATTCAAGCCATAGTACACTGTGAAGACCGTGAAGCATGGTGGCGCAAGCATCATGATATGGGGCTGTTTCTCATACTATGGTGTTGGGCCTATTTATCGCATTCCAGGGATCATGGATCAGTTTGAGTATATCAAAATACTTAAAGAGGTCATGTTGCCTTATGCCAAAGAGGAAATGCCTTTGAAATGGGTGTTTCAACAAGACAACGACCCCAAACACACCAGCAAGCGAGCATCATCTTAGTTGCAGACCAACAAGATTAATGTTCTGGAGTGGCCAGTCCAATCCCCAGACTTTAATCCAATAGAAAACTTGTGGGGTGGCATCAAAAATGCTGTTTCTGAGGCAAAACCAAGAAATGCAGAGGAATTGTGGAACGTAGTGCAATCGTCCTGGGCTGGAATACCCATTCATAGGTGCCAGAAGTTGGTCGACTCCATGCAACACAGATGTGACGCAGTTCTCAGATACCGTGTTTATATAACTAAATATTAGTTAAGTGATTCACAAGAAAGCTAAATCTTCAAGCATTTTTCAGTTTATACAAGAAATGTTTGACTTTGTAAAGAAAAATGCAGACACTGCTATTTTTTTGAACAGCCTAATATTCCTTTTTTTTCACTTTCTGTAAAGTATGTAACCATTTTAGATTTTTCTTCATGTTTTGATTTAGAATACAAGGAGTGCAGAATTATTAGGCAAGTTGTATTTTTGAGGATTAATTTTATTATTGAACAACAACCATGTTCTCAATGAACACAAACTCATTAATATCAAAGCTGAATATTTTTGGAAGTTTTAGTTTTAGCTATTTTAGGGGGATATCTGTGTGTGCAGGTGACTATTACTGTGCATAATTATTAGGCACCTTAACAAAAAACAAATTTATACCCATTTCAATTATTTATTTTTACCAGTGAAACCAATATAACATCTCAACATTCACAAATATACATTTCTGACATTCAAAAACAAATCAGTGACCAATATAGCCACCTTTCTTTGCAAGGACACTCAAAAGCCTGCCATCCATGGATTCTGTCAGTGTTTTGATCTGTTCACCATCAACATTGCGTGCAGCAGCAACCACAGCCTCCCAGACACTGTTCAGAGAGGTGTACTGTTTTCCCTCCTTGTATATCGCACATTTGATGATGGGCCACAGGTTCTCAATGGGGTTCAGATCAGGTGAACAAGGAGGCCATATCATTAGATTTTCTTCTTTTATACCCTTTCCTGCCAGCCACGCTGTGGAGTACTTGGACGCGTGTGATGGAGCATTGTCCTGCATGAAAATCATGTTTTTCTTGAAGGATGTAGACTTCATCCTGTACCACTGCTTGAAGAAGGTGTCTTCCAGAAACTGGCAGTAGGACTGGGAGTTGAGCTTGACTCCATCCTCAACCCGAAAAGGCCCCACAAGCTCATCTTTGATGATACCAGCCCAAACCAGTACTCCACCTCCACCTTGCTGGCGTCTGAGTCGGACTGGAGCTCTCTGCCCTTTACCAATCCAGCCACGGGCCCATCCATCTGGCCCATCAAGACTCACTCTCATTTCATCAGTCCATAAAACCTTAGAAAAATCAGTCTTGAGATATTTCTTGGCCCAGTCTTGACGTTTCAGCTTGTGTGTCTTGTTCAGTGGTGGTCGACTTTCTGCCTTTCTTACCTTGGCCATGTCTCTGAGTATTGCACACCTTGTGCTTTTGGGCACTCCAGTGACGTTGCAGCTCTGAAATATGGCCAAACTGGTGGCAAGTGGCATCTTGGCAGCTGCACGCTTGACTTTTCTCAGTTCACGGGCAGTTATTTTGCGCCTTGGTTTTTCCACACACTTCTTGCGACCCTGTTGACTATTTTGAATGAAACGCTTGATTGTTCGATGATCACGCTTCAGAAGCTTGGCTATTTTAAGACTTCTGCATCCCTCTGCACTATATCTCACTATTTTTGACTTTTCTGAGCCTGTCAAGTCCTTCTTTTGACCCATTTTGCCAAAGGAAAGGAAGTTGCCTAATAATTATGCACACCTGATATAGGGTGTTGATGTCATTAGACCACACCCCTTCTCATTACAGAGATGCACATCACCTAATATGCTTAATTGGTAGTAGGCTTTCCAGCCTATACAGCTTGGAGTAAGACAACATGCATAACGAGGATGATGTGGTCAAAAAACTCATTTGCCTAATAATTCTGCACTCCCTGTAGAATGTGCAGTGTTCCCAATGCATTTGTTTTGTGAAATAAACGTTATTATAAGTAGTTTGAACTTTAATCACTTTTTTAAACACACTGCTATTATTTTGAACATAACTGTATGTATGTGTGTGTATGTATATATATATATATATATATATATACACACACACAAACTGTCATTGTAGAGAAAAATATATATCTGAAAAGTCTTACAAAAGGACAAAAAAGCACCATAATGTAGTTCATGTGCTGTATGGAAGCTTTGTATGCATAATAAAAATTCACAGATGGAATTCACAAATCAAATATGCCACAGATTGAAGGTCATTAACAATAAACACTGTTATTTTCTCCAGTGGTTCATAACCAGACATCATATTTTGATTTGAGCTGTTTATCACCAAAGCTATCAAATGGCTTCAGATTTGATATCTAGCGCTTGTGGAGTATGCAATGCCTTTTGCTTTTTTTGGTGTTTTTTTTTTTCCTTTTTGAAGCTTTACAGCCAGTAGTAACTAAGAATTTTCAATGAATGGCAAATATGTATGTGAGAAATTATATTTGTATCGTTTGTTGAAAAAATTGACATGATTTGGAACGATGTAAAGTTGAGTAAATGTATTGTTTTGTGGTGAATTATTCCTTGAAAATGTTTTCATGTTGTTTCATGGTACCTTGTCTTTTTATTACGTCACTTTCCATTCAAATTGGAAGCTTGGGCGAAGTATTTTTTTTTTTTAGAGGTAAGGTTCTTAACTCGACATGGTTTATTTCCGTAGCAGAAGACCGCAGTGGTGACGATTACCTCGGCTCAGAAGCCCACCACCACAGTCATTACAGCAGGTGCCCGTGTGCAGCCTGCACCACAGACAGTCCTCAAGCCCTCTGTGACCCCTCAGAGTCCCAGCACGACCTCTGCCGCTGCCCCAGCTAACAGAGCCCCGGTCCTCTCTCAGGTACTGTTAAAATCAAACTCTTCATTCATACTATGACTCCTACTACTGGTGCATATGGACTATAATTCATTATTTTTTTGTAAAATACTGGAATTTTCATTTCAGGAAATGCAAGAGAATGTAAAGAAGTGCAAAAACTTCCTAGCAACGCTCATCAAACTGGCATCCCATAATTCCCCCTCCCCGGAAACATCTCGGAATGTGAAGGCATTAGTCCAGGATCTGCTGGTAGGTATTAGCTATAGGTTAGTGTTTAAAATGTGTGTGTATATGTCATTTCTGCATCACTAGTGGTAGAGTTTTGATTGGAGCACTTTATTATTCATTTTCTTTTAAACGTTAAGTATAGCAGTGTATTGTGGTATTTTAAGTAATAGTATTTCATCTAGTGCTTTTACTCAAGCTAAACTGTAGATGTCAGCATTGGCAGGGCTCAAAAATATTTAAAAAAAAATATTTATTGCAGCGGCCGTTAGAAGCTCCAGTCAGACGCGTGCCTCAGAAATAAGACGCAACCCGCACACTTAAGACTGTGAATGGTCATGATTCGAGCGTTTTGAAACAAAAGTTATGGGACAATTTTCAGATTTAATTAGTGATTTCAAATATGAAATTTAATTGCTTTGGAGAATTTGATGTTTCCACATTCAAAGAGATAGGAGAAGCACTTGCATGCCCGAGAGGTGTTTCAAAGTTGGCCACCGAGTGAAATGGCTTGTCTTTAAGGGACTTTGATTTAAAGCACCTCTGAGCAGCATTAAAGCATAAAGCTGTGTAAAGACACAAAATGCTTCTGTCACCTTTACAGTGTAAATATGGCAGGATTTTTATTTTCCCTACCAATTTGTTCACTTTTTTTTTTTTTTTTTAGATTTATAGTCTACAAATAATTTGCCGCACAACTATGGGTTGCGCTTTATATTACATTACGTGCGCTTACATGTAATTACAGTGTACTTATCTAATATAAGGTAACTATATGGGTTAAGGTCAGGTTTAGGTGTAGGTTCTTGGTTAGTACCTAGTTATTACCCAGTTATAGCAATTGCTTTAATAAGTACATAACAGTAAATAAAGTGCTTCTCAACTATGAATTCACACCTAATGGCACCAAAATCCAACAGAAGTGTCAAGTGTGAATTCATAGCTTTGTAGCAAATTATTGAAATTTCCAGTACATGAATAACAAGAGCAGATCTTTTCAAATTTAATTGATATGCATTTTACCCTCTAAATTCTGCAAAGGATGCAAAAATTGAGCCTGAGGAGTTTACAAATCGCCTGCAGACAGAGTTGAAATCATCTCCTCAACCATACCTGATCCCTTTTCTGAAGGTAGGACTCATAACTTTCCATTCTAAAGAAGTCTCACTTACTGTTCTTAATTACACTAAATCTGTTTCCCCTTCTCTCTGTACAGAAAAGCCTGCCTGCTCTGCGTCTGACACTTCTGAACTCCCAGCAGTCTTTAACTCAGCTGTCTCAGGCTTCTTCTACGTCCACCCCACTGACGGTGAACACCATTAAAGCTCCAGCGCCGAGCACACTACCCACCACCATATCTACCATCCGGCCGGCTGCTGCAATGACTCCCACTACCACCATGGTACTCGTGTTTTCTTATGCTCTGTTGTAGGACTGGTCGATATATTGAATATTCAATATGTGAAGGTCCATAACAATTGCATATATTATATTTGATCATTCATTTTATAAAACGCATATATTTTAATATTCATAACATATTTACCATGTGAAAATATGGATTATTTTAACTTTTTTATTTTCTAAAGATCATGTTATTAAATTAATTCCATAATCTTTGGTAAGACGGATAATAACATCACTGATTCAAACTTAAGTAGCAAAAAATTCGTTTGAATCAATCCAGTCAATGATTCATAACTCGTTGATTCTGATTTACAGAACCCTCAACATTGTTTTTTTATTATACATTATCATAATTGAGTTAAAATGTAGTATTAAGCATATTAATTCATTAAATATTTTATGTCCATGTGATGATTATTATTATTGCATGAAACATTTTGAGTCTAACTGGTTAAGGCTGTTTGGTTGAAATGATGCTTTATCTAATAAAAACCCTTTAAGAAAGTCAATTTAGAGCAAATATAGGAATATTAAATATCTACAGAAGATAAATATTTGCCTTTTTTTAAGCTATGTCATCCACCACTTGTCCAAAAATGTTCATATCTCTTTGGTTTTCTTCTCTTCAGGCACTTAAGAGGTCCGGGCTTCAGGCTACTCCGACACGGATGCCGGTGGTGATTACGCAGACGGTCCGTGCTCAAGGTAAGCTAATAAGACACTTAGGCCTGGTTTCACAGACAGGGCTTATACTAAGCTAGGATTAGACCTTCGTTCAATTAGGGCATATAGGTAGCTTTTATATCCGTACTCTAGAAAAAAACATTACTGGTTTACATCTTGAGACAAAACAATGGCTCTGACATAATTTAAGATATGTCAGTGGAAGTTGCTTTCAGTTAAAACCGCTCAAAAATGCATTTTAGTCTAAGACTAGCTTAGTCCTTGTCTGTGAAACCAGGGGTTAATGAGCTTAAAATCCATTTTAAACACATCAAAAGAAAGTGATTGAGGCTTAATTGTTCCTTTTCTCATGCAAGAGTTCAATAGAAGTACCCCATTATAATTACAAGTTTTATTGCAGGTGCTGTTGGGACACACTTGCAAGTGAGGAACCCCATGAGTGTGGCTTTTCAAGCTTCGGCCAATCAGAAACAGAAGCTAAATGACCCTGGGGGTGGGACTTTCAGGTAGGTTTTCTAATAGTCCAGTAGGAGGCAGCATTTGTCTAGAATTGTTAGCGGTTTCAATGGGGGCATACAGAATTTGAGAATGTAAAATGGGTGTGATGGAATGAACTGTGTTCCTGGCTATCTATGATTATGGTGAAGGAAAAAAAGAATCATTTTAAAAAGACTGAGTAAAGTTTTAAAATAAGTTTGGTATCAAACCTATTCCATAAGATTTTATATAATTAATTTATATATATATATATATATATATATATACACATACACACACACACACACATATGTATATATATATATATATATATATATATTCACCTTCATGTGTCATATATACATTTAATGCATAAAAATACAAAAGTGTGACATTGACTATTTAAACTACTTTGTATCAAAGTATGTGATTTATTAACTTTTGATTTAAATTAATAAATATTATTTTCACAGTAGTGGACTGTATTTAAATCCGTGTAATATATATGTAATATATAAATATAGTTTTATATAATACAAAATATTTTTTAAATATAACTTTATGTATACATCATAATATACCTGTTTCGTGGATGGTAAAGCTCTTCTTGTATCTCCTCCGTTTGTGTCTGCAGGGATGATGACGACATCAATGACGTGGCATCCATGGCTGGTGTGAACCTGAACGAGGAGAACGCCCGTATCTTGGCCACGGGTTCGGAGCTGGTGGGCACTCAGATCCGTTCCTGTAAGGACGAGGCCTTCCTTCCTGCCAGCCTGCTCCACAAACGTCTCCTGGAGACTGGTACAAAATAGCACACCACCACAATACTCTCATACACTGGAGCGGCAGTCTGGCAATGTGCTTGTCAGGATCAGTTTCTCCTGGCAGGTTTACAGTCATAAAGAGGTTTAGGCTGTACCACCACTGTGTGGGCAGTTAATATTCTGTCTAATTACTGTATCAGTGTTGACTGACGTTGTTTGAGGGCGGATCTTTAAATGGGTGTGGGATTATGAATGGATTTAAACAAAAAGCTGATGAAAGCTGGACCGATGAGACAGGAAAGATGTGTCACTCTTTTCAAAGCTTTATGATGCAGTTTCTTGATATAAATGCCATAGACAAAAAAAAATTGTGTAGTTAATAATTTTGGGCCAGATTAACACTCAGGCATATGAATAGAATAGATCTGCATGTTTTTTACTATGTAATATACATAGACATACACTTTTTTTTGCAAGAATATGATTGAGGCATCATATGATGAATCATATGTCTTTCCTTGTTCTTGTAAAAAAAAAAAAGTAATTGTTTTTCGATTACTGTTGTAGTATTAATTAGTATTTTCAGTTCACTTTTTTTATATTTTCAGTTTTCATTTTAAAGTTTTTATGTGCTTGTCATTTGTAATACTTTTTATTCTATATAATTATTTCTTTAATGCTTTAGTAATTTTAGTCTTTTACCTTAAACTTATTTTAAGTTTGTTGACAAGGCAACATTTCTCATTTTTATTTTTCATCTAATATTTAAATTTTATTTCAGCTTTATTATTAAATTAATGAAAATGATTTTTAATAGTTTGAGTTTAGTTTTAATAACCGTAATAACGCTGGTAGTTGAGTTAACGGGATAGTTCACCCAAAAATGAAAATTTTAATTAAAACACGCCCTCATGTCGTTCCACAGTAAGTCTTTCGTTCATCTTCAGAACACAGACGAAGATCTTTTTGATGAAATCTGAGTGGTTTAGTCCAAATTTTCTGAAGAAAAATTCATATGGATTTGTTTTACGATCTCTTTATGAACTTTTTGAAGCATCAAAGAGGTAGTTGCATAGCTTTCTGTGGAGGGACACAAATACCTCAATTTGTGTTCTGAAGATGAACGAGGTTTGGAACGACATGAGGGCGAGTAATTAATGTCACAATTTTAATTTTTGGGTGTAAAAAGTACATATTCAATGATTAATTTCCTTCTAATCTCCTCTCCTTGATCTCCACCAAGTGCACTTTCTAGTACACTTCCACTGGTCACTCACTTGCTAAGTCACTCTAATGATTGCCCTTGTCCGAGCTTGAGGTCTCCCCAGGCTGCGAATGAATGCTTTATTGGCCGTCTTCTGATGGCTCTCTGTTAGTTTCCCGTGTGCTAAAACGTGAGGTTGCCTCAGGCCTCTTCCCTGACAAGGTCACTTGCATGCACACTCTGAATGTCCCTGCCTAAACAAACAATGTGCATTTCAAACACTAAATGGATTCAAATTTACATACCTGTAGATCCCACATGTAAATAAATGTATAGGTTGTGATGCAGTGTAATGTTTTTTTAACAGTAAAGACTTAATGTTAGATAATGTTTCAATATCAAATAAATGCTATTCTTTTTAAAGTTCCTATATAAAGCGGCACAACTGTTTTTAATATTTATAAAAATAAGAAATGTTTTTTGCACTGCAAATCAACATATCAGAATAATTAATTGGGGAAAATGTGTATATCAAAACCAAATAGGGTCTATAATCAAAACCAGACACCCAACGGTATACATGCATTCTGAGAACGTACTGCACTAACGTCTCATCAATAATAATTAGTTAACCATCACATAGATCACTTTAAAGATGCCCTTTAAAGAGCATGAAGAAACAGGAGACTAGTGTAGACATGAGGCAGGTCTTTGGCTCTCTCTCATCCAAAAAAGCACCCTCCATTATTGTATTTAAGCAAACTCTCTCTCCCCCCGTTCGCTTGATTTAGCACACAGTGCATACCAATGAGTGCCCGCGGATATGTGCTATTACATGGAGCCCGGCTGTGGTTGTTATGCTGTCGCCAGGGGGGTGGAGTGTGTTAAAAATGTAAATCTTCCTCCGGGGGAGTTCTGCGTGTGTGTGATGATTTCAGCTTGATGGCTGGAGGAGGGAACAGGGAGGAGGTGCATTGCGCCACCTGCTGGATATTTAAGTGAAGAGAGTGATGTGAAGTGAGTGTGTGGGTGTGACAGATGCTAAGTGTGGCAGTGAAGTGTTTACTAGTTAAATTAGGTCATATCATGAGGCAGGTTTGAGAAGGAAAACAATAATACTTGTCTTTTAATTGGTTTGGTGCCCCAGGCCCAAAGAATCACTTTTCTTCACTTTTTTTTTTTTCACCTTCCCCAGCAACTTTAACACCAAACTTTGTATCGTTTCAGCCAAGAAGTTCGGCGTGACGGACGTGTCAATGGAGACCGTCGCTCTCATTTCTCACGCCACTCAGTCCAGACTGCGCTCCATGCTGGAGAAAGTCTCGGCCGTTGCGCAACACCGCACAGACTCCTGCAAAGTAAGAACCAATACCTGTCCTGAACCATTCACTCCAGAACTTCAAAGAGAAACCACAAACTGACTTTTCCTGCTGAACATTTCTTATTATATGTCTTTCACGCTGAAAATGTAACTCTTAATGTTAACTGTAACCAGAGTCTTGATCATGGGAGATACATTAGTAAAAGATGACTACACTAGTACACTAGTAAGAATAGGCTTTTTGTTTTACATCACACTAAACTAATTATACCATACATTTTATACCATACTAATTATAACTTCCTTTTATATCTCCAAAGCATTAGTCAATCAGTACTTTATTTTAATTAATCAGTTCTTATAACAGATAATTAAAGATGTATTTTGGTGTTGATAAAATAACTTGAAATTACTTGATAAAGAACTTGAAATGATTTATTCCTTTTTTTCAGTTATTTACACACACACACACACACACACACACACACTGTAATATATGGGCAATATCATACAAGTGTGATATGGCTCTATATCAGCCGTAGGTAATAGTTTATATAAACAGTCTATATAAAACCTAAAACGATTCCTACTTCTTACATGATTAAATTATCACATGCAGAAATTTTCTGTAACTTAATATCAAAACATTGTAATTTTTGTACTGTCCTTTTCTTTATTTTACTTTTTACTTTATATTATCGGCGTAGCAATTTGAATGAAGTATCCTAGGTGTAGTATCCCTTAGATGTTAACGAAACAGAATGTTTTCTTAATGATTGATATACAGTAGCTAATTAAATAAATTTACACAGCTGTTACTTTTGTTGCCTTCGAGTCATGTTAGAATGATTGTATTTACGAGATGAGCACACAAGAGCACTACCGCAATGTTGTATTTACTTGGGAGGCCATTTGTTGTAAGCCCTCTTTCAGAGTAAGAGGTGTGACAGTCCAGAAATTATTGTGGAACCAAACTGGTATTGATCATAGTTGATCATTGGTATAGATCAGGTTGTAATTGTTAATGTAATTAATAATGCTTAATGCATTTCCTTAAAGCTTCCTGTGATTATTAGTAACTGAAAAAGAGAATTTTATTTGTTTTTCTTTTTTATTATTATTACGATTATATTTAAATATATGCTAGTTTTGTTAACCTTGTCATCATAGAACTCTGAATATAAAGCAGCTTTAGGAAAAATGTAGACTTTAATTTTGTACTCTGAAGAAAAAGAATATCGCAAAGAGGATAAGGTGTCATGTTGCGATTTGTCCTGTTCTGATTTTGAAACAAACTCTTCGAAATGAGTAACTGGCACAGCTGTATGAAGTCAGCCTGTTGACATCAGCGAAAAACAAGCCAAACTTGAATGGAAACGGGAAAAGTTGGCCCTGCTAGTGAGGCGCAGCCTCAGCGCAAAAGAAAGCGTGCAGGATGAGATGAGAAGAGCAGCGCCGTTCCCGCTGCTAATAGGCTATAGCCTCAGAAGTGCACGAAAATGTGAGGGTTCCTGTGTGTGTGTGTCGCTCTGCTTTGGTCCTCCACTGCGCCTCACGCAGCTCTTTTACCTGCAACGCTAGAACAACCATCGCAGGAAAGAGAGTCGGGGGCTGCCTTGCAGAGACACTGCGAAAAGCACAATTATCCCATTAGCTCTGGGTGACCTACTAACTTCACTTTCATTTATGTACGAAAGGGAAAAGAGTGAAACTTTAGGCAAGCTGGAGAAAAGTTAGTTCACTCTTCTAACAATGTAAAGGTGATGAACTTGTTGATGAGGAGTTTCGTGTTTTTGTTTCCCCAGGATGAGGAGCTGTATGAGCAGGCGTCGGATGTGCGGACCCAGCTGAAGTTCTTTGAGCAGCTGGAGAAGATCGAGAAGCAGAGGAAAGATGATGAGGAACGGGAGCTTCTAATGAAAGCCGCAAAAGTAGGTTTGAGTGATGCGGGAGTGGCCATTGCCGCCAGTCTGCCCATCAGCGCCTTGCCAACGAACACTGGCTTTTCCTGCATGTGTTGGGCACTGTTTAAAAGAAACCCGGTTTTGCTTTTAAGCCTCGGAGAGAAAAGACAGTGTTATTAAGACACAAGATTGCACTCTGCAGCTTCATACTGTAGCAAATTGCTGTAATGGCAAAGCCAGAGGGATTTATCCAGTCTCGAGTTGATTTGATTGTACTGTTGCCTGGACTGGAGTACATCAGGGGAAGGGGAATGAGTCTTCTGTTAGGGAGCGAGAGAGGATGTTTTAAATTTGCCTTGAAGTTGCTTTCTTTCTAAGGAAGTGACACTATCTCACTCACTGAGTTTGTTGGGAAAAAAATCATGTTATATGTAATGGATGAACCTTAAGGCATCACTACCTTTACCTTTTTGGCACTAATCAAGTGAACGCTGCTTATAAATTGATCAAGACTATGTGGCTTTTTAAAACGGCTGTATTGCCAGACATGAGGATTAGGAGGAATTTTCTGGGTTCTAAACACGTTAAGTGCAATCGGCAGGGATGGACTTATGGGGGTGCTTTGCGATATTAAATTTCTATATTTAAAATGCAGGGATGCAGAATTAAAATTCTTGCCGATTCCGATGCCGAAGTTATATTACTTATGAAGCGACTGTATTAAAATGATATACTTAAATGATAAAATATTTATATAAGTTTACATAAAATATTGAAGTAATATAATGTAAAATAATTACCAAAAACTGTTAAACACTTAAAACTAAAATTAATTGTTTTAGATACTACTAGTGCATTTAGATACATTGTAATGTACAGAATGAAAAATTCATTTTGAGATTTGCTAAAAATTTTTAATTAACTTAAAGTGAGTGTTATGTGACAGCAAAGGTAATCTATATGAATCATCTCGATGAATAATTAAATTTCCAGCATAAAATATCAGCTGATTCAGGTAATTAAACATTTATTTTTGTGAGACGAGTTAAAATGATCAGATACTGCCGATGCAATTTCTATTGAACATTCTATTGCAGGGTTTGTTTCCAATTTTAAGTTGACCAAAAACACAATCTGCTCCCATTCCTGTGTATAATTCTGTTCAGCAATTGAGTGTTACGGATTTTAAATTCTCACTGATATGATAACTGATTAGAGTGTTAGATGACAGTGTAGGTAATTTAAATTTAATCTAAATGTATGTAAATGTAATAATCTAAATGTGAGCGGCGTAATCGAGCATGAACAAATATTCAAAATTTACAAAAGTCAAAATTATTGTCTGTGGAAATCGATTGCGTGCCAGAGATGCTGCCGATACAACTTGTACTGAAGTCAGAAATATAGGTTAGGTTAACCAAAACAATTCACTCCTATCACATCCCTATATATATATATATATATATATATATATATAATATGTCTGTTCAGGAAATGCATATTACTCACATCAGTTCCGAACTATTTCATTTGTGATGGCAACATTTGAGACTGCATATAGATTCCAAAGTAGCAACAAACGGCTAGTAGCAACTTCCCAGCATGCATTGCTCTCCCTTGAAGTTTCACTCCTTAAGATATGGTGGGGGTGTGACAATTCCCCACAGGAAAGGGACATGGCAACATGAAAGCAGAGGTAATTAGTTGACTTAAACGACAAACGCTGATGATGACGCTGACAATGTCCCGTTCCGAAGCAACTCCCAGTGCAGCGCCGTCCCTTTTCTAATTAATGCAGTCGACTAATTGAGATGTCAGCCAGGAGATAATTGTTCTTATGTTGCTGTTGCTGGTCTCATATAAATACTGTTTGGGAATAGAGTTGACCTATTTACATGCACATCACTGCATACCAGCAGTTTGTCAACATGGTAGAAATAATAGACTTTTTTTTTTTCTCAATATACTTCTAAAGTTCAGGTAAATGAATGTGCTGTTAAAGGACTAGGTCACAGAAAAGAAAAATTGTATATATATATATATATATATATATATATATATATATATATATATATATATATATATATATATATATATATAATAAAACAAATAATATTATTAATAACAAAAACAAATAATAATGATATATATTTATATTATTTGTAATTATGTCTTCATTTTTTTGTCATTATTTATTTACGATCCTTTCATTCCAAATCTGTTTGCGGTTTTATTTCTGTAAACACACATTTAGAGGTTTTTTTCACAATATTCACACAGTTCCACAGCAAAAATAACATCAAATCAGTTTGTAAGGATTTTTTGTGAGCTATTTCTTTGTGTGTTACTTTTAGATTGTTTTCTGAACAGATATTTCTGTTCTGTTCTAATATTGTTCATCTAAATGCTGTATATAATTTAAACCTGTCTATTTTAGTTCTAATGTTTCTCTTTGCTTGCAGAGTCGCTCGAGGCAGGAGGATCCCGAACAGGCCCGGCTTAAACAGAAAGCTAAAGAGGTGAGCTTTATGGAAGACTATTTAATAGTACTAATAAAAGTGCTCGACATACATTTTTCATGATTATGCCATTGGTATGACTTTGACATCATTTAGTCTGACATTGAGACAAATGGTCTTATTCGTCTCCTAACAAGTTTATTACAGCATGAGGGAGAAGTCATCATTTTGCTGAGATGTCACACCGCCCCGCTGCCATCATGAGTCTAAAATGGGCTAATCTTTGGCTTGTGGGGGGCATGACATGTCTGAGCACTATGAATTTTTCATCAGATGTAATGCCATTAAAAGCTAAATTACTTTATTTCATGGAAGAAAAAAGCAGATATTTTGAAGAATGCTCTGGTTGCTGTTTTTTATGCAATATGAATGAATGGGGACTGGTGCTGTCAATCTTCAAATGTATACCAAATAACCGTAAAAGTATCAAAAAAAATGTTTCATACGCTTCCAGGTCTTCTGAAGTCCCACTTACTGAGGTTCCCTCAACAAAAACCCAATAGAATGTTTCCGTTGACTTTTGGATTACTGCAGAAAATAAAATCTGTGACTAACTAAAGCTTATGATTCACGTTTTGTTCGTCATGATAATCTTCATAAATGAACACACATTGAATTTTGAAGCGTCAAAAGCTAAACGCGGACTATTAACGAACTACACCTTGGACACATGACTTTAACGTCCCCATCATTAAGCTTCCGACAACCCGTCCAGTCTTTGTTTAAAAGTATTTTTCTTTAAAGTTCATTTAATAGTTTATAGTAGTTTGCAAGAGCACAATTATAATCACAACAAGGGTGTGAAAGCGGATTATTGAGAATCTACACAAGATTTCACCTGTTTGGCTGATGACTTTTGATGTCCCCACCATCTTCTAGTCCCATTTAGTCACTTGTTAGCAACCGGCATTTACAAGGCAAGTAAAACTTTAAAAAAATCACGGTTGTATTACTGATTAATTTAATATTGTAGAATAAAATGTGAAAAAATCTTTAGCTTGTTCACCAGAGACCTTATTTCAAGCATTTAAACGAAAACCCATTGACTTTAGGATGACGTAACTGGAAGTGCTAAAATGCCGTCAAAAGTCGTTTCTGGGTTTTGTCTTCCAAATATTTCATCCCTGCACCATTCTCATCTAGCTTAAATGTATGTCAGTTCCTCTCCCAAAGTTATCATATAGTGGTGGAATATTGCATGGTGATGATCATCTCTCAGCTAATATACATATATATATGTATGTGTGTATGTTTAAAAAAAAAAAAAAATTCTTCATTAGCACAGTGAACAGCTTTCAGGCTGTTATTTGCCAAGCAGGAACTTACAATTTTGGATACAGCAATTGGCCCATTTTTAGAAAAAGACATGTCTCTGTTGTCATTTCCTCTCCCTTTCTGTAAATAAGCTTTTTACACACCATATGTCGCAATGTCACCATATGTCTCTGTTTGTATTGACAACCACTGTTGGATCTCATCCGTTAAAGAGGATCTGTTCTGAACCCCAGCAATCACTCAAAGCATGTTTTATTCAAATCTAGAGCCGCATAGCCCATTGTCTCTCTGTTGCTGTGGATATATTGTTTGTTTCAGCACTCTGTTGTTTTTCTTACCTGAGGGCATATAGTTATGGAGAAAGAGAGAAGCACTTCTTGAAGCTTCTTTGGTGCATCTCCTTTTTTCAGATCACAGTATAGCTAACTAGACTAAAGAGAAACGCTGAACAGTACAGTTCTATATATTTATTTACATGATTCACCTCAAAGCCAAATTGCAGCTTCTCATCATTGTTGAAGGCCTGTCTTAAAGCCTAGACAAATTCCTCCTCCCTCCTCCGAACCCCTGATTTCTTACCTCAACTAAATACTGAAAGAAGATATGCATGAATGGGTCATATATATGTATATATGGGTCCCACTAAAATGTCGTTCAGTGTAACAATCTTGTCAGGGAGATTTACAAACAAACAAATCTATTAATGCCATATTAAAGACTAATTACTTTTACCCCAAATACTAATAACTTGTAATTTTACATTTTTAAATTTTGCCATTAATCCCAGGTTTTGCCCATTTGTTAGCAAGAATTTTTACTCTTTTAAAATGCAGTAAAATTTAGTGCGCTCACTTATTATTTTATATATTTTAAAACGTACAGGTCAGAATAGGTGTGGTTTCAATTTTTACATAAATATGTGTTACACTGAATGACAATGGAACATTATTTCACCCGCATTTTGACATTTTACTGTCACAATCTTTTTTGAAACCTTAATAGATGTTTTACTTCCATTTAATGTGCTTTCTATGTATATAAAATCACTTTTTAAAATTTCTATTGATGCGAACATCTAAATGTCTTTAACTTATATATGGATGGATGGAAGTAGATATATAAAATTAAAATAAATGTCATATACAATAAAAAAAAATGCTGTAAAGTAAAGTCAGAATGCTTTCAAAATAATAAAAGGTAATAGAAAATTATTTATCATCAACAAAATGGAAAAAAAGAAGAAAAAACAGAATGAAAATCTAAATCAAAAATTAAATTGGTGTGACCACATTGTTCTTACCCCTTACTTCTCATCACAATCACTTGCACTTTCAAGGTACACTTAGTGTTAGTCAGGGATTTTGTAGGCAATTAAACATTTATACCAATACAAACATAATTCAATTCAATTCAATTCAATATGTAGGTTGAAATTAACTGAAACAGAAAAAAGAAACTGGACAGAGAACTGGGGTGTGATGGACAGCTAAACAAAAGACTAAAAGGTGGTGAGGTTGCTGAAAACAAGGTTACAGAAAAAAGGACATCAGTCAACTGTGAGCACAGCAACAAGACACAAGACACAAGACACATGCATCAGCAACAAGCTCTCAGCAGCAGAAATCCCAGGCAGAAATTTCAAAGAAGACAGGGGTTTTCCTTTGGCTTTGAAAAAAAGTCTTTGAAAGAAGCACAAAGAAACAGGCAACGTTGGAAACCGGCCAAGGAAACTGGTCCGGCGCAATGACAAGACTGCAGCAGATGAAAGACACATCATCTGTCAACAATCGCGATCCTTCGGGTCGGGCTCGGAAATCAGCAGTTGCCACTCAGCTCACACACACTGGGAAAACAGTACACCGGAGAAGTCTGTGGAGAAGTCTCTGTCATAAGTCTGGACGGCCAAACAAAGCCATAAGAAAGCAAGGCCAAGAAACAAAAAGGCCCAAGAATGCAAGAAGGCCAACTATGCACGAAAAACACGAAAACTGGGGGGCAGGGGGCAGAAAATGAGCAATGGGTGTGTGTGACTGAAATTTCAAAAAGATTGAATTAGCAGTAAGCGAAGGCAGTCGCCGAAGGGCGGGAGAGCAGTGAGTGGTACAGTGAAATGCTGCAACAGTGATGGCAAAGGGTGGAGGTTCCTGGAGGTTTTTTGGGGGCTGCATTTGCATTTGGGGAATTGGGGATTTGGTCAGAATTAATTCCTAATTCAATGCAAAAAAGTACAGGCATGCAATACATCATATGATTCATCATATAGGGAGGTGATTGATTGGCCCCAAATTGACAACTGCAGCAAACAACCCCCCCAAAAACATTATTAAGACTAAAAGAAGATCTTAAGTTCTAAAGAAGAACAAGAAGGTCTGGGATGTGATGATATGGCCCCACCCCCCCCACATCATCGCATCATTCAAACTGTCCTGGGATTACATTGGAGAGAGAGAAGAGATGAGGCTGCCTGAGGCTGAGGAACTGTTGTTTAGTTTAGTTAGTGTTTTGGGCCAACCTACCTGCCAACCTACCTGCCGAACTTGAAAAAAAGTGTGTGGTAGAGAAAAGAAGAATTTGTTGCTGTTTTGAAAGGCAAAAGTCACACCAAATATTGATTTGATGTAGATTTTTTTTTTTCTTTTCACTCACCTTTGCATTTTGTTAATTGATAAATAATAAACTATTTAACATGTCTTTTTTTGAAAGCATATCTCTTTACAGCATTTTTTTTTTCACACCTGTAAAACTTTTGCACAGTACTGTATATATATATATATATATACATATTATGCTCACACACAAGTATAATACTATTTTATATACGTGTATATTATTTAGAGTATAATACGATTTAAAATGGACTTTTTCATCAAATTATTCAAAATTTAAAAAAATAAATAATAGTATTAACCTTTATTTTACAATAAATGCTTTAAATTATATGGCTATAACATATTTTAGTATTGTAAGGTGTTAAACATTCGTCAATGTGTTCAACAATTTCATTTAGCGACCAAGAGTTTTGTTACTGCACATGTTGTGTACATATTCTGATGCCACTGGGATTTGAAAACAGTTTTTGGAATCTTGCTCTGCCGTCTTGTTTTCTTGGATTGTTGGCTCATTATCAAGGGTTTACACCGTGTGCTTCACCTTGTTAATAAGGAGTTCTGGAAGGTGATAGATCCTTCAAAACCCCCAGAGCCCAAAACTGCCACTCACTCGCTTGGAAAAACTCGGCAGCTGATATTCAGCATATCAAAGACTCCTAGAATCACGCTGGAATTAGGATCAGGAATCATGCTCGTGTTTTCTCACATCCTTGACTTCATCCAGCGCCCCTAATTGAACCGCTACACTCCACATCAACCTGTGTGGTTATTAAGGTGTTTCTCTCAGGCGAGTCATTCTGGTGGGCTGGACTGCAGATAAGGATCAATAGAGATGGAGAGCAGTGCTGGCAGGCGCACTGTCTCTGCCTTTCTCTCTCTTGCCTGACCTTTGTAAATGATTATAGACTACAAGCATTTCTTTCTTCACCACCTCCTGTCTCTCTGTCTCGCCAACAGACAGGTAGGCAATTGAGAGAAAATGGCATTTCGACAAAACTACTAGTTTCAAAACTCAGCCTTTTGGGCAAGTACACGTCAACATCACCTAAAAATAATATAGCAAATATGCCGTAGATAATTAGATATGCTTTTATTATTATATATTTTGTATATAAATACATTTCTGTTTAAATGTTTGGGGTCAGAATTTTTTTTTCAACAAGGATGGATTATTCAATAATGACAGTAAAGATATTTAATAAAGACATAGAAATCGTTTGTAACATTTTCAAATTTCAAATACATGCTGTTCTTTTGCAATTTCTATTCAAAATCAAAGAACTGTTTTCAACATTGATAATAAGGATCATGTGACACTGAAGACTGAAATAATGGCTGCTAAAAATTCAATTTTGCATCACATAAATAACTTGCATTTTAAAACCAACAAAATTTCACAATAGTATGTATTTTACTGTATTTTTGATCAAAAAATCTTATGGCTTGGTGAGCATAAGAGACTTCTTTCTAAAAATATTACTAATGCCAAACTGTGTATATATCTTAAATTTTTTATATTTTATATATATAAAAATATAAAAAAATTAAGACATATACACAGTTAACACTACCAGGATAAATTTACCTTTTCCAGCATCATGAATATTAGCCAAGATTTTTAAAATCTAATTGTTTATAATAATATACTTGATTTTTACATATTTTTTTTTAGGAAGTTTTTATATTTATAATATTTATAATGTGAATGCACATTGGTGAGGTCATGTGACTGCCATGCAACATTATCATTGTTACTGCATAATGTTTCAAATACTTTACAAGATTAAAATGTGACAATTTTTCGGCAAGGTGAAAATGAGTTTGGTGATATTGCCACGATGGAGCATGAGGTGGAATTTAGGATAAAGTATGCCAGTGTTACATTATGCCTCCACTGTCTTGCTTTTTATAAAAATAAAAACCATTCAATTCAGTTGCATAGTGGTCACTTCCATTCCATCCAACACGAGCAGCAGTTAACTGATCACGTGATGGGAGATGACTGACAAGACTATGGCGGAGTATTCGTAGCACGACAGAGCCTAAGCGTCTCACAAATGTCTTATCTTGTAGAATGCGCGCTCAGCACCGCCTTTTACTTTTTGATTGCTCATGTTGTTTGCACTTAACTATGTTTTTATTAATACTGTTTTTATTTCTATGACCAATTTGTGTAAAGGATTTCAGTCAGGAGGTCGAAAGTTGCAGAAGCTCATAATTCATTTACAGTAAGGTCTGAAGAGACTAATGAAATCATACAAGAGAGAAGTCAGTTGAGTTTGAAAAGGCAAACCTTTTACTTGAGTATTGTTGACTTTCACTGCATATGATAATTCATATTCAGGAAGTAGAACTGAAATGAAATTCAATACAAGATGATTAGATAAAACATTTTAAATGCACCAGCAGATTATTTTTCGTCTTTGAGGATTTCTTAAAAAGACTAAGAATCTCATTTTATGTCTCGTGACACAACTGTCTCGTCACACCCCTAACAAGTATATAGTGTGTAGTAAGTAGTACGCTACTATACATTCTGAATATAGTCAAAGTGTTGCAATGCTTTTGATTTTAATGAGGTAAGTGGAGAATCTCCAATCGGTATTCACAGTGGCGAACAACCGTGCTAAAGTTGAGCAGCAGGATTTGTGATTGAGGTCAGTCATTAAACAGTGATTATGTGGCGCTACAGAGCTCTGGATTACAGATGGCATAACTAGGTTCCCCTTTCACTCCTCATCAAATAATCGAAAATGAACGCAAGTCACCCTTCTAGCTGCAGGCAGCGAGAGAAGATCAGCGGCGACACCAAACAGTGCCTGTCCTTCTAGAACCTTTCATTTAACACCCCAAGAGCGGCTGCATTGTGTCCATTCAGGGCCTTCTTACCTCTCATTACTTCAAATAGATTCACGCACTATGCTGTTCATGTCTTTTATGCACCCCTCGGGCACATTCACCGTAGCTGTCGGGGTCAGGTGAAAGTTCAGTGCACCAGATCACTGACATGCAGCAGTCGCACTGGGCATGTTTACGTGTCAGCTCGCTCTCTCCGGGGCATCCATGCGTGTGCATGCAATGTGCACAACTTCCCTTCCGATTAGTATAACCCTGACTTAATTAGCATGTAAACGTTGCCTTGAATTAGCGGTTTGTCAATTTCTCCCTCTTCATTATGTTATTTAGTTTTTGTATTTGTGAAAGGAGGGGCAGGCTGCACAATTATTTGGACAAATTGTTTCTAGCAGCACAAGTGACAAATTCAGTCAATTAAAAGTAATCTACATACACAATGAAAATCAGTCACAGAGTCACTGACTGATTTACATCATTTCTGGAATATTGAATATTGAAATCTCTTATGTACTCCCTCAGATCTATCAAAAAGGCTCAAGATACCCCTTTGTAAATTGACAAAAACAAATCTGTTCCCATTAAATTAAGATATACTGATCTATTTTATTAATATCAATATATATATATATCATATTCATATAATATATATATTTATATATCATATTCATATAATAATATAGATATAATATTATATTGCATGAATATTATATTATATAAATATACACACAGTCAAGTTTTTGAACGTAAGATTTTTTTAACGTTTTAAAGTCTCCTGCTCACCAAGGCTTCTTTTATTTTATCCAAAATACATCAAAAACAATAATATTGTGAAATATTTGTACAATTTAAAATGATTTGAATTTGAGTATATTTTAAAATGTAATTTATTCCTATGATGCAAAGCTGAATTTTTACTCCAGTCTTCAGTGTCACATGATCCTCCGGAAATCATTGTAATATGCTGATTTGTTGCTCAAGAAACTTTTATTGTTATTATGAATGTTAGAAATAGTTATGTCCAATTTTTTTCAGGATTATTTGATGAGTAGAAAGTTTAAAAGAGTAGCATGTGTCTGAAAGGGAAAGCTTTTGTAACATTATTACTAACGTTCAAAAGTTTGGAGTCAGTAAGAGTTTTTTGGGGGGAAGATATTAAAGAAATTAATACTTTTATTCAGCAAGGATTCATTAAATTGATCAAAATGACAGTATAGCCATTTATAATTTATAATATACTGATAGTACAAACATATGTATATAAAAAAATATACCAAAATCTTTTTAAAATTCATTTATTTCATACTAAGTGTACTTCAAACCCATTAACATATTTATGGACATATTATTTCAGACTTACTGATATAAAATTATGAGTAAACTTTGTTTGAAGTATTTATTGCACAATGCACATTTCTTAATATTATGCCTAAAATGTGTTTTAATTTCACACTTAAGGATGGTATGATCTCTCTATAATATCATTATATGTCTTTAAATGCAAGATATTTAAAGTGTGCCTAAAGTATACTTGCAATAGTTCCACTTTAGCACAATCAAATAAACTTAAGTATATCATTAGTTTGATCTCAACACTACTTCCACATTAAAGTATAAATGCAATTAAAGTGCATTAAATACAAAATTAGTTGTTCCAGTTTAGCAGACTTTAAGTATAATAGTTTAGTATGCCAAAAGTAAAATTGCAGGGTATTTTTATTAAGCACATAAATTTGTAAATGTATTTGTAGTATACTTTCAAATACATATTAGTACATTTGTTTTCACTAGGGTACATGTATATAAATAGTATATTTTAACAATATATTTTATAAACATTAGACATATTTTATGAAACAAAATTTCAAAATTAGATTGATCAGTTGGCTATTAATATACTGACTGCCCAGTATTTTAGACTTTCATTTTTTTAATTTATACGTTTAACTTGGAAAAATGAAGCTATTTCCAGGACCTCCTGATTGGGAATCTCTTTTTGTAACGTCATCCGTCCTGTACTCCACCTCTAATGTTTTGTTCCCACATTTCCCCACTTCACTTCATAATTCCAGCGGCCACTACGGCTCAGTGGATGCACGTTCTAATAGGGCCGTCGATGACACACAAATATTTTCTTGCTGCTAGTGTTTTTTTTTGCGAGTTCATGGCCACAGTGGTGTGAGTGTCAGGGTGAGGAGAGGTGAGGACTCTCTCTGCATTCTGTGCCCGGCAGCGCTCACTCCGAGCGGGGGAACAGAGGACGCACAGCCCCCCCCTCATCAACCCCTCCCGGCATGGCTGGCTCTGTCACTGCCTGCTAGGGTGAGATGACTTTACCTGCGGGCTGTGCTTTTTGAAAATCGCTCTCTCTCTCTCATTCTCAAACACTCACTCACTTTCTCTCTCATTCCCTCGTGGAAAGAAATTGAATTAAGCACCCAGATACGGCGAAAGCTCTGAGTTATTTGCTGCATTGAAGCCGTGCGTGAAGTTCGGAGCTTCATTTGCTCTATAGAGCTCTTCAGGGCAGCTTGGAATGAATGTAAAATACACAGCATACAAATATTTGAAAATGATAATTCAAGTAAAGGAATGTGATACACAGTAATACTTATTTGGGGACTTGTTATTCACAGACCTACACAATATATGTCTGTTCTGCGTGAATCGTTTCGATACGCAGTTAATATTGATTGAATGTTCTTGCCATTCAGATGCAGCAGCAGGAACTCGCCCAGATGAGACAGCGGGATGCCAACCTCACAGCCCTTGCTGCCATTGGACCTCGCAAGAAACGCAAGCTTGACTCTCCTGGGGCCTCAGCAGGTGCAGAGGTAAGACCCTCAGGCCCTTATTTATATGGACCTCCACTCTAAGGTTCATATGGGCGAATACCAAGTAGATTAAAGCATGTCAGCTCCTGAAATGCAATATTTTTTCTATCACATATATATATATATATGTGTATATATATGTATATGTGTGTGTGTATAAAGATTATAAAAGTAAATCTTAAGATCAAATTCTTTTATCATTTGCATATTTTTAAAGCATAAAAATAAAAGTGTAAAAGTGGCTAGACACTGCTGCACTAGCTTAAACTAGAAACAACTTGGGACACTTTTGCACTTTTATTTTCCCATTCAGGTAGTCTAACATTTATTAATAAAGGGAGAGTCCAAAGCCATAAACCAAACTAACCAGATCCGAGGGTTCACGTTACAAACATGAAATGGAATAAAGATTAAATAAGATTGTGTTCTTATCTACTTAATGTCTTTTGTGAGGGAATGAGCATTGTCAAAAAACAATGGTAAAACAAATATTTTTGCTTTGGGAACCTGACTGTTGCATTCACAAGCCTTTGATAAATGGCCATGATAAATGCCCCAACCAGTGACATGCTCGATGGCTTTTTTGCTTGGGCAAAGCTTATTTCTGCTAATTTAGTAAATCAAGCAAGTGTCATTTCAGTTCTGTGTAAATACTGTGACTTCGCATGCTGCCGCCCATGGCATATTATCAATAAGAGACGTGCCAGACGATATCACACATAAACGATCATTACCACTATTAACATTAACAGTAGGGGCTGCCTTCTAATGACCCGCCACATGGTTTAGATCTTCTCTTTACTTGCATTGCAACAATCTGCTACTATGGAGGGCACTAAATGTCCCTTTATGGAGAGCATAAATAACCAAATAAAAGCATTATTTCTGCTCTATGAATGCACTGCCGACCTCTTTCACTATGGATTACCCTCATCCACCCACATAAAACATAACCAAAACAGATCAGCAAACGGCACCAAACTTTGATTACACAACACATGCATTCCCAGATGTCTTTTGGTTGTCACAGGTAAGAGTGTTTGCATCCAATGTGTCCAGAATGAAGGCAAGTAGATGTCTTCTCTATTTTCATCCCATCATTCCTGTCTTTCACATCCATTGCCTTCGGCGGTGCCTCCCCCATCATGTGCGCAGAAAATCGCACACACACTGCCTCAATGTGGAGCAAAGTGAATATGACTTTTCTAAAGGGGTCGGTCCTCGCCCAGAGGTCCGTGGCTGGGCCTACTCTGAAGGGTCCAGTCAGAGATTTCATCACAGCAATGTGCCTGAAGGGCAGCATGGCCCCGAGCGGGAAGCAGCCATGTCATAATGGCTCCACTCATTCTTCCCCCACCCCGTGTCCTGACAGCAAAATACCTCGTCCTTGCTCCCCGTTCGCTCTATTTAAGCTTCCTGCGGTGTCTTTCTGTGGGGTACTTCATCGGGGATGCAGAGATAAAATTCTCAAGTTCTTGTTTGCAGCGGTTGAGGAAAGGGCACAGTTTTTTGCTTGCCCTTTGTCTGGCCTCGACGCCCTTGAGGCGGTTTGTTGTTTGATTGCTATTCCGTCTGTCTTTGGGTTGATGAAGCGTTTAGGCCAGAAGGCTACCCTGCAGGACTGCTCGAGGGTAGATTAGTCACAAGGGCAGGTGATGAGGACGTTTCTGAAGGGCGAGTTTTAGGGCACGCTGTAATAAAGGCCGCTGAGTTCCTGTGGGCCTGCATACCAGACTGAGCCTGGAGGCAGATCACACATGAGGGTTCAGAGTTGAGCTGTTCTAACATGGGCAGCCCATATTAACATGTTCATCCCAGTCCTGAGGCCAGGGGGATGAAGAGGACCACGGATCGAGAAACAATCCATGTGGAAAAAGAGCAAGAGAAGATGTTTTCATATTGTCTGGTGCACTTCTTGTACTATTATAGTTTAGTTTTTTTGAAGGTCACTGTGATTCTTGATGCAAACTAACCTTGAGCATCTTCTCAGCCTGCATGCATTTTGTAAGTGTAACGTGGGCTTTAACTTTCAGTTCGATTTGTGGAAAGTGGGTGTTAAATATCTTCATTGGGTTCTAAACTTTTGACTTTCTTCTCTGAAACAAAAAAACTATTCTCAATTGAATAAAAAATACTGCTCACAATTGATCAGTACTAAAATGTGAGTTTCTGCATGCATTCCGTAACATGTTGGCTTTGACTTTCAGCTCAAGTTAAGAAAAGCGCGAGTATTGTGAGAAGGAAAAATGGAGACGAAAGCAAGAAGAAATGTATCTCTCGTACAGAAAAGGAGAATGAATATACGGTTGCCCTTCCCTGCAGCAGAATTAACAGGCATCACATGGAAAACAATCTCAGCCCCGGCTATGAAAGAGAGGAGAGGGCCATTAAAAGCAGCCTGAAGGGATGGACTGGACCCAATATCACTAAAGCAAGCTCTCACTCACTGAAGTGAGGGCTCGCTCACAGGCAAAGAACCGTGCAGAGTTCTATAGCCACAATTAAAATCTCCCCCTCTGCCAGATCGGCCAGAGGGCAGAGACTGAATGGGGGGAGGGAGGGAGGGGACGTGGGGGCAGACATGGAATACCAAAGGCAGATTGAAATGTGTAGCCAGTAATGAGCACTACTAAAGCACAGCTTTTTGCAGCAGTGGTCTAAAGTTTAAACATTACCAGTCGTTGAACTGAGAGTGTGGTTGTTCTATATGGATCGTTAAAGGGACATTGTCATCATTTACTCGCGTCCATGTTGTTCTAAACCTATATAACTTTCTTCTCTGCAACACAAAGACAAACTGTGTATAGACATGCACAGTAGATCAGTGTGTGTGTGTATATATATGTGTGTGTGTGTATATATATATATATATATATATATACACACACACACATATACATATATATATATATATATATATATATATATATGTATATATATATGTATATATATATATATGTGTATATATATATATATATATAATTTTGTTATTGGTTGTTTGTTTTATTTTTTTATAAAATATTGTTCATGCAGATTTACCGTTTTTACATTTTAATTACCTTCATCTAAACAACGCTCAGAGTCTTTAAAATCTTTAAAAACTCAAGTTAAAAGCCGACATGAAATTATTGATCTTTTATTGTAAACTACTTATCTCAGTAATTTCGTTTTTTTTTTGCAATTTTGACCTTGATCAAAATTGTTATGACAGATCTCTCAGTGCATGTTGCTTTGATGAATCTTGAAGTATGCCACACTTCTCCAATCATTTAGTCAGCTTACACTGAAAAAAATCAACTGTGAGCTTGCATTCAGATCTGCCTCCATTCAGTCAGCAACTGATGGGCCGAACCAAGTCCCATCTTACATTTTTGATAATTCGTTTTGTTCAGATGTGCGTCACAATGCGGAAGAAAAGATTTATTGCAATTTACGTTTCATTGCAACTTGAATCTTCAGCAAATCTCAATCAATATGATTCCCCCCCCCCTGAATTTACAATTGATTGTAGTGTTTTATTTTTATACAAAATAACAATAAAATTTTAATATCAGTGAATCCCTTAATTGCACAGTGTCCAGAGCTCTTTTTTCATTATGGGCACTGTAAAACTTCCATAAAACAGTCTATATGTCTCATGCACCATATTTTAAGCTGTTGTAAGCTATAAAATACCTATAAAGACTACAATGTAACTTGTGTTGAAAGTCGATTTATTTGTGTTAGCAATTGTTTGATGATTTTGATTTATAGTGAATGTATTAACTTAAATCTGATACATGACTTCTTGATTTTCTCATTTAGATGTCTGTTCCTCAGGTTTCCAGTAGGCTCCCATTTTCTGTCCCCTACATGTCTTAACCTTGGCCTACAAATCGTGCTTTATTTCTCTGGTTTGTTATCGTTGTATAAAGTTGGGTCATTAATATGAAATTCACACAGATTCTCTTGTTTCCTGTGGCAGATTTTGCCGGTTGATTGGAGCTCCAGTATTTTTTCATGCACGGTGATGTGATGAGTCTTGTGTGTGTTATCTATGGGTTATCTGCATATGTTTTGACATGATAAGAAGGAGCATGAAGAGACTGTTATCAGTTTGTAGGGGTTGCGCGGAATAACGTAATGCCAAAAATTGCCTCTTTCTGACCCCAGGCTACCATTGAAGAAGTGGAAGGTCTTTGTTAGTGGTTAGGGCTTTGTAAGAGTGATGATGTGTTCTGTTTTTCTTAATTTTTTATTGATCGTCATGCTTTGAGAAGCATTTTTTCATCCAATATATTAAAGGAGGTTAAATTGGGTTTATTTGTCGACCCAGAAAAATCCTAGTGTCAGACTGAAAAGGATTGTAAATTGGAGGGCTAGTAACCATCTTGTTGTCTTCATGAAAATTTGACTTGTCAGAAATAAAGTAATTTGTATTGTAAGTTTTTACTTTTTTTTTTTTTTTTAAATTGGAGCCAGATTTTGCAGTGATGTTGTTTCATATTTTTTATGCCATGAATGGTGGTTTTGTATAACCCTGATTAAGGCATTAAATATTTCTTTTTAGATCTGCATATTAATGCTACATGATTTATTTCAGTAAACGAACATAATGCTAACCTTTTTGTACGTACATCATTGATCATTTTGACCCACAACACACACAGTAGAATGCTGGCTTAAAGATACAAGCAATGTGTAACGATGGACTTACAGAGAGTTGACAAAATGGAAAATTCCTTTCAGTATGTAGCTATGATCAAATGGAGAGCAGGGCCTCCAGAATATTTTCAGTCCTTCTTGGAATACTGTTATAAAAAGTCTTGATGTGTGAGGAATGGAATATTGCATCATTCTCCATGAGGAGAAGTGCCTTGAAGGAGATGGAGTTTGTTATTCCTTCTGTGTCCTCGACAACTTCACATGATGGTTTAGGTTTGATGATGCTCAAATTGGGAACTTGGTGAGACCATAAATACATTTGACCTTATCTTGGCATAAAACATAATATCAAAACATACACTTGTCTGGATGTAGGAGAAAAAAAGAAACATAAGAATACTACTTTTTTTCCCATTGCGCTGGGATTTGTGTGTTGTTCTTGTTCCAAATTAAGGACCATTTGTTGCAATTACCGCGACCTTGCCATATGTTTCAGCTTTCACGACCAGTTCGTGTTCAGCATGCCTCAGAGTGCGCTTGCTGTTTCTTGGATTGTGGTCATCTTGTTTGTATAGATGCTCTTAGTATAGCACCTTTTCGTCTTTTTTTTTTTTACCAGTTATGGCTAATGAAGATTTTGTGGGGTGTTTGGTAAAATGAATAAGATGATCTACATTCAGTTCCAATAATAAGAGCACAATAGACCTCAAAGAGGAACGTTTCCAGCCATCAACTCTTTTAGAATGCAAGTGCGTGCTTTTTCGCCAGCTTATAATGATGCCCCACTATTTTGCCCACATCAATGAAAAAGCATTCGGCTCCGTCAACAAAGTCAAGCCTTTGGCGCTTTTAAGATGCCCATCTCAGAAATTAATTACCTCCCTTGTTAATCTTTGCTAATTAAAATTGTAAGTTTATTGGTTCATGATGGCCATGGAAGGACAACACTCACCAAGTTCCCTCCAACTGCAAGAGTTTTGTGAAAGTTGGCTTTAGTGACACCAATCAGAATAGTAGGAGACTCTTGGATTCATTGGCCTGATATAGCTGTTGAGACAAGAGGTTTTACTTCCTTTTTTTCCCAGAATTTTACTTTTGAACCCACATATGGTGACAATCTTTTGTTTCTTCTGTTTGTTTTGTGAAGAAAGAAACAGTTGGTCCAAGATTAGCTGCAGAGGTTGCCTACATGTAGACTAATCCATTAGTGTGGATAGGTTATTGGCTTCCTTTCTGCTGCTCAAATGGAAACCCATTAACGGAGGTAATGTGTGCCTCTGGCGAAGCCCACGGCACGGAGGCAGTGGAGGGTGTATCTCTCATGGAGCAAACACACACTGGTGTTTAGAAGACTAACAGTCTCCTGAACCGATGAGCCAAATATTTCTTTCACTGTCACTTTCTTTCTGTGGTTTTTTTTTGGCATTAATTTTTTATTCTTGTCCTCCTTTAACTCTTTTCTCTGTCTTTTACTCTATATATCACATACTTTCAACTGTTTTCTCTTTCTCTCTCTCTCTCACTCGCTCTTTTGCTTTCTCCTGACGCTCTCTGGCTGACACTGGCTTGGGTACAGAGTCACATTGATCTGTGAAAAATCCTTCAGGCAATCATGAAATATTAAATTCAAGTCGTACTCTACCACTTCTCTCCTTTCTCTATTTCGTTCCCTCTCTCTCTCTTTATCGCTTTCCTTCCCGATTCGCCATGTCCTTCCTTGCATTTAGTTTATTCGCCCTGCATTTCATCAGTTGGAACAAGTTACAACCTGGCATAAGTCACACCGACTGATCTCTATCTGCTTTTTAAGCATTTGCATCTAAATCTTAAATGTAAGCACCTTTCTGGAGATTATTAACCAGAACAGTCATTCGGAAAGCACTGTTTTTGTCGATTTATATGTTTTTGTGCCTCAATTATTTACATTGGAATTTCTTCATTTTTATATTAGTATTGTTGCATTTAAGAGGAAAAAGATTGCATATCTATTTCCTGTGTATTTGTTGATAGCTTAAGGAGTAAAAACATCAACAAACTGTGAAACTAAATTGTTATATATATTGTCTTGGATTTCCTGTGCTTAATTTTTTTTTACGTTTTTCTTTCTCCCCCACTGCCTGAGATCTCTGGTTGGTTGTGTAAATAATCTGTTTCATATTACCGCAATGACCCTCTGTGTATGTAGAAGCCAGAGGGGTATTGGCACCATCTTGGCTTACCCTCCTGATTCCCTCAAGCTGTTCAGCTACCATTACAGCTCATACTATTGCTCTTTATATGTTGTTTATTCTGGATTGAAACGAAGTAGGCGTGCATTTCGCCATTCGTAATGTAACCTCCACAATGTTTGTTAAATCCGTTCCGTTGATAAAAAAAAGTGTCATATCAACCTATTTTGAAAGCTATATGAGACACAAAATCAATAGTAGTGGAGACATTCAACATCCATTCCAGTGTAATGGAAAAAATTTTGTGTTTTATGCCACAATCTTTGTTGAGCTACTTCATGTGTTTGTATAGCATTGCCCTCGAGCTTAATGTGTACCTTGTAGCAATGTAAGCTGTTGACAAGTGCTTTTTTTAATACAGGCAACACAATGTGAGAGAGCTGTTTGAATTGCAGGCAGATGTAGGCAGAATGTTCGTTCTCCCGCAAGTGCTGCCTGAAGCATCCCGGTTCTTTGTGCTGAGAGAGTGAAACAGGGCGAGAAAGGGATATGCTGTTTCTAAAATGTCTGCAGAATATTTGTGAATTTGCACCGTGGATATTTTCCATACAAATTCAGACAGACAACATTGACAGAGTGTCAATTTAACACTTTTTGACCCTTAAATTATGCTTAATGCTGAAAAAAAGTTGAAGAGGTCTGGAGATGTCAAGTCCTGCAGCCCAGATGATTCACAGTATGTGGCATCTTCTGACATTCAGAGATTGGCATACATGCTACACTTGTTTTACTGAAAATACTTTGCCTTTTTGGTGGTTCTTAGCAACGATTATGGCAGATTTGAGAACTTCATACTGATAAATGCTACTGATGGTTATCTGGTCGATTGACTAGAACTTATGTCATATCTAGAGGCTTGGGGTGGGTTCTTTTTAATTGATATTATTATCAGCTACCATAAAGCCAACCACATACCATGGTAAAAACCACCCAGAGGAGAGTTTCCCAAACCAATTATGGTCGCAAGTTCCATTTTTACCAACACGATTCAACGGAACTTGAAACCATAGTTGACTAACGATGCTTTTGGGAATTGCACCCCATTGCCTGTTTCACAAAGCTGGTTTCAGTTTCTACCCAAGTAAGTTCAAGATTAGTTTGAGCAAACTAATGGTTTGGTTGGTTTTTCTGACTTATGAAGGTGGATGGATTTTTAGCAGATGACATCTATGGTATGGTATGGTAACTTACTCTACATGCTTAACCTGCTCAAACTCAACCAGTCAGCTGTGAGTAAAGTGACATGTGTCTGATGTAATAAACCTCTCCCTCTGTATTTCTTGCTCCAAATTAAATCTTATATAGAAAACATTTTCGAGACAAAATTTCTCATCTTTTGCTGTCATTTTATTTATATGATATGAATTATAATTATGTATAAATACATATTCATATAATTATATTAATTGATCGTATTAAACTTTGCTTTTAAATTAAAATTAATACAATGCATACGTTAATATATAAAGCAGATTAAGCTTATGTGTTTTCTTTTGAGGTCTTTGTGAAACTATATAAATTATTAGTTCTTATTCTTCTTACTATTATTATTATTATCAGATATTTTCTTTTAGCTGCCTTCTCAAACATTCACTGCAGCAGCAGTGTTTATATTCCTGTTTTGTAAATGCATTTAATTTCATGAAATTTTTCACAACGTTCTCTTAATCTTCAGAAGAAAAGTGAATTACTCTCGTGAGAAGTGAATCAAATGGACACTCTCCATCTTTCATGTCATTGGCTGTTTGCCGCACGTGTCACACTTTCAGGTGCACGCACTTCAGAATTAAATGCAAACTCTGGATTAAACCCGAGTTCACAGAGAACCTTTATATCGAGCGTCGTAAGCCCGTTGAACCTGATCTAAACCAGGTTGGGTTTATCTGCATCTGTCAACTCCAAACCTACTATGAAACTTCATTGTTATGTGGTTGTAAGGGTGTTTCTAGGGGTGGGTTTTACCAACCGCATGGCACCATGCTAAAAAAGAAAAACACCTAGAAAAAACAGCATGTTATGTGGTTGTTAGGGTGTTTCTAGGATTATAGGGCCGTTTATGTAGCAAACACATTGCAACATGCTAAAATAACCCCTTAACAATTTTATAGTAATATGCTAAAACCTCTCAAAACACCATAGAAATGCAATAGTAACCACCCAGAATACCCCAAGTTTTCTTCAAAAGATCTGGTTTTGTCTATTCCATTAGAGGCTGAAGCTCAATGTGTTTTTTAGGTTGAAGGTAAAAAAATCTGAAATGAATTTGGTGGCATGTTGGATTGAGGGTTGATTTAAGGTTTGTCGTAGTATCTTCATCAGTTGGACTAGCATGCATACACTATGCTGTGCATTTTGTTGTGTCTCTACATAATTATGTGATGAGGTAATGATGGAACACCACAAAGCCTCACATGCTCTTGTTTTGGTTGGGGCTGCAGGCCTGGATTTTATCCCAGCTCTGCCCCTCAGCTCCTCAACTTCACTGGAGGCAAAGGAACTGCAGCTTTGCCACTATTTCACTAATTAGAAAATCCCCTTCCCTACAGCTAGACTTTTTAATTATGTGTAGTGTCAACTACTTTACAGATTTAATCCATGGTTAATACACACCAAACCACAAGCTAGGATAGTGTCATAAATGGGCTGGAAAGGTGACCATGGTCTTAGTGGGTTTCGTAGCGCCATCTTGTTATAGGTTCCAACTGGGGGTTTTGACAGTGATGCCATAGAACTACTATTTTTTGGTTCCCCAAAGAACCTTTTAGTGAATAGCTCTTACATGAACCTTTTTTGTGTGTGTGAAGAACATTTTAATAATCTAAAGAGCTTTTTTCCACTATAAAGAACCTTTTGTGCAATTGAATAGTTTCATAGATGTTAAAGGTTCCAACGATTACAATAAAGACGCTTTTATTTTTAAGGCTTTATGTTTAAATCTGGATCTTCTTCGAGAAAGACGTTGTGGTTTAAGCAGCGCGTTTTGAATCCCAACCATGTCACTCAGTTTTTTAATTGCACAAGATTAGATGGTCCTGGATCAAAGTAAAAGACCGCCATCAATAAGCCGGATAGTATAGGGTTAAAGTGAAGTGGAGCAGGGTTGCGTAGCCCCAGGCGGCAGTTCTGCAGAGACTGGGCTGTGTTCGTGCAGAGGCAAGGCGAGTCATTTCCCCAAACGCTGGAGACACACAGAACCCTCAGGCACACTCTAACCTTTAGAGGCCAGAAGTGCTCACAGTCGTTTGGAGGAATAAGGTGGAGTAATAAGGTTTTTTTTCTCTCCATTTTGTCTGGAGAGGTTTTCTCTGTGGTGGTTTGGTCACTTTGAGTTGAAGGGCTTTTCAATTCTAGGGTAGCTTTGGAGCAGGGCTGCTTCTTGCATGACTTGTACTTGTTTTGAAGATTTTAATACCTTCACGTCTGGTTGAAGGATGTTTCATGCCGTTCTGCTCAATTCATGGCTTTCAGAGACCTACAAGTGTAAGCTGCCTCATCTCTTCAGGGTTTGGAGTCAGTTCCTCTGGAGGTGTTTGCTGTCCTACACACAGAGAACACGCACAAACATAAACTCAAGGGTTTACAACACACTTTAACCCTAATGACACTCGAAAAGATAGCTTGTGCACCCTACACATTCCACTCCACAGCTAATGTGGTTTTAAAAAATACATTTCTCTCAGTGCCTGGGGCATGTTAATGCTCACATCTGTAATATATTCATCCATATCTTTACACATTTATGCAGGCTTAACAAGCTCCATCTCTAACGCACCACTAGGAAAGTGGCAAAATGCCCTGAGCGTGTTCACCCACACATGCTAACTGTGAAACGCAGGCTTCCTGTACTGCAGTATCGAGTCGAGCAAGTAAAACTGTCTCTTACTAAAGGCTAGAGTTTAGGTGATTACATATTGGATTTTTATTTTTTTTTTAAATGAATTTTTACTGATATCTCTTTTGCTTTTTGTTAATATTTTATTAGGGGTCAACGATAAAAATGTTGTTTAAAACTAAGCAGCAAGTTCTTAGAAATGTACTCTTTGTATTCATTATGGTTTTCAAACACTTTTATACTGTTTTGAAGAAACGTTTCAATTTAGTAAAAAGTTGTATTTTGCTAAAACCTTGAATGCATGCTAGTAAACAGTTTATGAATGTTTTCAAGCTAAAACATTTACAAATATAATGAATTATTGAGTGATTATTATTATTATTATTATTATTAATCAATCATTTCTATTAAGCTTTGATTTATTTATTTTTTTATTTTTAGTCATTTTTGTATGGTTCGAGTTGCCGAGATAACATTTCTACTTTTAATTTTTCATGTATTATTTACATTTTTTTCAGCTTTTATTTCAATGACCAAACCCCATTTTTAATAGTTTATCAACAACAGCACTGGTTGGTTGCACCACATGTCACCACCTGTGAAAGTTAGGTAATTTGAATATTTAAGATATATAAATATTTCAACGAAATGGCTTTTTTTTTTACATTAGAAATGGAGATTTGGTCAAACTATAGCTTTTCCTTTGAGACTTTTTGTTTATTATAATATCAGGAAATTTTTTCCACCCTGGCATTTTGGACTTAAAAAGCATTTTTGCACACTTAAAAATATTAAATTAATCTTAATTAAAAAATTTTAATTATATTAAAAATCCATTATAGAAGAGGTGTATTCAAATTACTTGATGTCTGAATCAAATTTTTGAGTAAGATCACGTCATTGACCCATTTATTTGAAATCCCCAAATGCAGTGGGTCTGTGTTTAAGACCTCGTTCATGAGTGTTTGTTGTTTAGCTGACTATTGCGTGGCATTGAGTCAGATGCTGAAATCTCAAACTAGCTCGTTATGTTTTTATCTCCAAACACACTTACACACACACACACACGCGTGCAATCCAATGCTCGGCATTGATTTCAGGTTTATTTAAGTGTGTGCAATATGTAACTAGAGGCTTACTACCACTCGATCACATCTTCTTCTCCACTTCCTGGAACGGTCTCTTCTGGGTGTGGTTATGAATTTTGGCATTAATCTCTGATTTGAGTTTCACATTTCATTCTTCCCTTGCTCCTAACAATTTTCGAATAATGAGCTAACATTAACGACATACAAGACCACGCACGACCTGCCCGCGTAAACATGTCGTGAGGTTCACCAGCCCTGGGTGTGTGTGAGAGTCGGAATCATCCAGGGTGTGTAAGAGCATGTATGAGGGTGATATATATTCCACAAAGCTGCACGTTGTTTCTGTAGGGTGTGGTGTGTGTTTTGTGCCCAGAGGCCATCTTGCACCTTCTCACGTATACTTAGTATCCAGTGAAGGCTGGAGACCCTAACCTCATTCCAGCCCTGTGATGTCACGCTTATAGACCCCCTGTACGGCTGATGAATACGATACACATGCAATCTTCCTCCCTCCTCCCAGTAAATTGGATGTAGGGTCTTTCCCTTCAAGGTGGGCTATGTAAATAATCTTAATGTAGCGTCATCTGCTCGTGAGCCCACCGTTTCATCGCCCTCTCTAGTATTTTATTTGAATGATCTTCGTTTTTCGTAAGAGCCTTGTGATCTCGCTGTTTTCCACTCGCATTTGTTTGAGTCAAATCTGAAGAGGAACTGCTTTGAGATACTGTAGTTGAGATCAAAAGTGTGCTGCCCAGGGCATGAGGTGTGGTTCTCTAGCCTCGAGCTGAGAACGGATGATCACATGTTGGGCAGGTGTGCTGACAAACATACAAAAGCACAAAACCAGAGGATCTTTGATGACTGCGAGGTCTTTACTGCAAAAATGCGAGCATTAAAAAAAAATTCTGGCCAAGACTGGTTCGTCTCGGGTTTAGGTAGTACAATAATTTTGAGTTTTGTTTGATTTATTCATTTTTGGCTGTTTTAAATAAACCCAAAACCTTTTTCTTAATATTTTAAATTTAATACAAAACAATCTGACCTAATTAAACCTTTGAGTATAATTTTCTTTTTTTTTTACTATTTTAAATGAAATGCAAAGCAATCTAACTTCCTGTGGACTGTTGTAATACAATCTTTAAAAATTATTTCTTTTTATCATTTTTAAGTTAAATGCGAACACAAATGTGACCTAAACTTAAATATTTTTTCTGTTTTAAATGTAACACAAAATATTTCAGGCTAATCTTTGAGAATTAAAAAGTTGGTTTTTTTTGCTTTGTTTTATTATTATTGTTGTTATTATTATTTTAATTATTTAAGAAAAATTAAGGAATTTAGTGCTATAAGTCATGAAAGAGATTTTATACAGTAAGAGTGGCAACATCACAATAAAACAAAATAAAGTCAGATATTTATTCAAATGAACAGTTTTTTTTTTTTTCCATTTCTTTTTTTCAAATAATTCAGTATGTTTGTCTAACACTGGGCTGTTTACAATTAAATAAAATGAAAATTGATGTAGAAACCGTTTATCGTCATCAATCACAGACTTGACAAACATTTATCAACCTGACACATTGACAGTGACCTAATGAATCCTTTCATTATTCCCCTTCAGTTTCCTGCGGGCTCCTCTGGATCAGCGACCGGTTCTACCTCATCCTCCACGTCCTCGGTCCGGCAGACCCGTCAGCGCATCACCCGGGTCAACCTCAGGGACTTGATCTTCTGCATGGAGCAGGAGCGAACCACAGCCAGGTCCATGCTGCTCTACAAGGCCCTTCTGAAGTAGCATTGATCCAGTGAGATGGATGAGATCATCCCCCCTAGTGGTACTCCACCTGCTTGACTCTCAGTAAAACGTTCAAGTCTTCCTCTCCTTCTCCACATTCATCTCCAGTTTGTGCCTTCAGACTCACCTGTGGCATGAACTCTTTGATCAGTACGAGCATGTTGCTGTGAAACTTCCAAACGTGGCCGTTCTGGAGATGAGAAGGTTCTGGAAAAGCGCATAAGGTGGCGGCTGTGGACACCATGTGATTATCCCCTTTGGGTGACCCTTTTATGGTTTTATTTCCCCTTTGTTTTGGATTAATGAGCCATCATTTTGAGCAATGTTGATCTTTTTATTCATTAACTTGAACTCGGACTGATTTTACGTTTCAGGATAGAGATTGAGATTTGTTTTATATAAATAATGGCTGGACTTGTTTTTAACCAAAAGCCTCATTTGCAATAGAGACACTGGAAATGTGAATGCAAAGTTTTAGAGGTCTAACAAGTCAGAAGTATTTTTAGTAACTTATAAGTAGCGCATCTTTAAGTCTCTGAGGAAATGTGTGGATGTTTTTGTGGGGGTTTTTTTTTTTGTTACAGATTTATGCAAAATGAAGAAATTCTGTGTTGTAAAACACTGACTCTTTCATCCTATTGGATGGTCTTTTGAAATTCAGTGACAGTTTTGTCTCGCACACTCAGTGTGGGGTTATAGGTGTGTACGGTTTCACTAGTGTCTAAGTATACTGTGAAATGGTGCCTTATGCGGCCCTCCTGGGGCACCATTGTTTTTGAATCAAATCAACGGCATGGAATTATCTAATATGCTAATACTAATATGCATCGCTTCAACAACAATTCTAGAGCAGGATCTCTCATAACTTATTTGTGGAGAAATGGCAGGTTGTACGTATCGTTAATTTGACCATTTTTTTTTTTTTTTTTTTTAAATACGTTAAAAATGGGGTGGCTTTGACAGACTGAAGTAATGATTTTAAAATACTAATGTTGCATTTTGGATCCTGTACTTTTGTGTATGAAATTCAATTTCACTATAAATTTAGTGTCTGTCATTGGGCATTATTTTATGTTTCAAATAGCAAATATTTGTATACTGCCCTTAAAGACATGCAGGAGAGGAAATGACATTGTTTGACATGTACCTTTTGGCGTTGTACAGATGTATGTTGGGAGACGGTCAACGTTCATGTCATGTGCAATGATTCCTTTGAGATCTGAGACAAACTTTTTCCATCACTCAGATTTGTTTTAATTCGTATCGTTTGTGCTGACGTTTGGACAAACAGTATTGTTGATCAAGGGATTGTCTTTTGTCTAAAAAAACATATCTATTAGAATTTCTATTTTTGCTAAATTTAACAATTTTTGAATGTTTGGTTGGTTTGGAAAAAAGTGCTCATCTCTATTAAATTTGTACTTTTGTAAAAGAATAAAGTTCCTAATTATACTTCTGGCATTACTTTCTTTGACGTTTGCCAATAGTTAATGCTGTTATCATAACCAGCATGTAAAGGATCAAATAAATGTGGTCTGATTCCCGGGACACTTTTTGGTCCCCTTTATATTAAGCGTCTTTAACTACTCTGTACTATCATTTAAATGAATCATTTGATACAATGACCTTATTGTGTAAATACATGTTATACATTGTACTTGTATTATAAAAAAAAATACCTTCATGTAATTATATCTGTGATTTTACAATGTTGACCCTCCCCTTAACACAGTGTTTCCCAACCCTGGGACACACTTTAGATATCTCCTCTGACCCATCTGTTTCGGGCATTGGAGTCGCTACTAATGAGCTGATGAGGTGAATCGTGTGTGTGTGTTTAAGAAGAGTTGGAAAAAGTGTACTGTTAGTGTGCCTCCTGGAACGGCGTTGGGAAACACTGCCTTAACCCACCATTTTATCTAAGTTTGTCTTTTTTTTTTTTTTTATGTAAGTATATAGCAGTTAAAGACATCTCATGTAAACTGAGACTGTCTGCAAACTCATTCAGGTGAGGCTCAATTCTGGTTTTTACCACCCAACTTTCATGATTCAGTCAATTTCTGATTAAAAACATTAAGTCTTGCCCTACCTTTTAATTTTATCCTTGAATATTTTGTTCAGAAATACTTAAAAGTAAAATGTTTTACGAATGTCGTTGCATGTTCTCTAAATGCTATTATTGATCTTTTTTTTTTGATATTGTAGTTTTCAATCAGAATGTCATTGCTCAATATTTCAGTGAAACGACAAACTTCTCGCTGGTGACGTATGCAAGATCATTTCATCCACTGATCCCTCCACAACCGACTGCAAGTTCGCATTCAGACCCGTCTCCATCCAATCAACAACCGATGGATTGAACCAAGTAATGAACCAAATAATGTTTCACTTGGATGTACGTCAATACGAAGAAAACAGCTGTTGCCAGTTCTGTTTAATCTTGACTAAACCTAACCCCGTTTTACAATATTTACTTCATATGTTCACCGTCATTTGTATCAAAAGTTTATCCGACACATTCACATACATGCTGTCAGTGGTTTAAAATAGGGAAAGAACTCCAACAATTTATTAAAAGTTCATTTATCAACACCAATTACAAAAAGAATATGACAATTCAAATAAACACATGCCTGACATACCACTAGGATTCATATCAATAATAATCCATTACAAAAAATGTTTTATTTAAATAATATACATTTGGACCGTACTGCAATATACATCTTGACACAACATCCATTAGAGCAGTATTTAAATTAAGATTTTAGTAATGTCCAACGCAGCTTCTCTGACCCTCGTTGCACTGGAGACTAGAGAGTCTCTTTAAAAAATTTTTTAAGTCAAAAACCGAAACGGCAGTCTCACAGCAGCGAGATAGTAAGTTGCACTCAGGGGGACCTGCGACGCGTCCGTGAGCCTTTATGTACAATGTGCGACAAATCGAAGAAATTTGAACACTCAAACAAATAGCATAATACATCCGTGACATTTCAGTGACCCTTCCTTTTGAAATGGTGAGGCAGAGAGCCTTAAAAAGCTGTCTTATTAAATGTGCCTTTTTACAACACATTATGCAATTCAGTCTGTTTACCAGCCACCAAGTTAACCTTTCAAGTTTATTCTCCCTCAGTCTCTCTCCAAGTGCCTCTGATTGCGCTGTTTTGCTAAGAGAGAGTGAGCAAAAGGGATTGTGGGAAAGTGACCTTAACTCCTGGAGAGAAGTCTGAACCGCAGCCCCTCCATCTCCAGGCCTTAAGGAGTACAGTAATCCCCCTCTTCTCCGCCGGTCCGAGCAGCGCCCCCTGAAAGTGCTGCATTCATTAGCAGTCTGACTTATCTCATTTTTCAAAAGGTGCCTTCATCAAAAAAGATGTTGTTTTGGATGCAAATCTACAAAAAGATCTTTGCTTTTTAACCTTTTACTCAAAGCATTCACGATGCTTTCCGAAGCTGCTAGATGGCACGTTCAGGGCTAGTTTTGAAGAAAACCGTCAAGGATTTAGCGATGCCATCAGACAAGCTCTCCCATATGAGTCCAGGTTTCCCTTTAGACATGCTCAAACAAAAGCCTCTCTGCCCAACGCTGAATGCATTACCAGACTGTCCGCTTTAGCCGCCACTTAGCCTCAAGTCAAAGCATCTACGCGGCCAATCCAGACCGCACTTACAACCAAATGACTTCTGAGAACTGCTCTCATATCCTTCATGTAGCGAGACAACAGCAATAAACCTGTAGGTCATAAAAGAACTGATTTACATAGATGAGACTGGAAAATGAGAACATTAGATATCAAGATTAAAAATGGATCAGAGGACAGACATTGTATTTCGTGGTTAATTTCGCCCGGGAGCTTGGAGATCTGACTGGTGCATCATTTGAAAGTGTTCTAGCCAGAAGGTGCGTTCGCCACAAACGCAACTTCCTTGTAGAGTTCTTCTCGCTCTTTTACACACGCATACAATGGCGAAGTTATGTCATGATTCTTGTACTGAGGAAATATAGATCAACGAGTGCATTTTTCATGACTCAAACCAAAAGAGTTAAAAAGTTCAACTCGAGGTCAGTAGCTGACAAGCTATCCTGTGACTTCCTTGAGTTTGTAAAGCATCTTTTGGAGGAGTTTTGGGGTCATTGATGAAATTACTCGTACATTTACTAAGATTTCAGTCCTCTTGGAGTCCGAAGAGTTGAAGAAAACTCTTCTTGCAAATTAAGTCTTCTATTTGTCCGCTGGCGCTTTTTTTTTTTTCTTTTTTTTTTTTTCCGAAAGCAGACTGAGGTGTTCGTGGTTGGTGCAAGAGCCTGCTAGTCCAGAGGCTCCTGTTTTATCCGGATGGGCGTGTGGCTGGTCTGACACCGTCTGTCCTCCCGACTCAGGATGTACTCGCTGAACTGGGAGGAGTCCACGCCCCCGCCACATGACGCCACCATGCTGAAGCCTTTCTGAAACAGTCTCTCCAGTACCTAGGAGGAACCAGGGACATATTTAAATATACTGATATTTCAGTACAATATGAGAAACTCAGTACGTACAGTTGAATCAAGACACCAACAATCTTTTTAGGACCTAAAAGAAACCAGGGACTGAGCTCTTTCCATGACCTAATTCCTAATGTCACCCCCTGCCTTAAGTTACGCCCCCTACAATGAAAATTTGGTATGTCATCAGAGCCCCTCCCTCTGATGTCACTGATGTCATCAATAGTACTGCCCTTTTTCTACAATAGATGTTTTTCGTGCAATGTGAGAAACTCAGCATGAGTTTTGAAAGTGAACTTCATTTACGCTTGTCTGTCAACACTTAGAGTTGCATCAAAAACAAACGCTACAAATTTCTGGAACTGTCGATCCAGGAGAAACCAGTTTGTTCAATTTGAGACAACTCGCTATGGGCTACTCTATGCAACTTGTATCAGCACTTCATTTAAATGCATCAAGACAGCACTAGATTACACCCTTTTGCAACAATCTGTATGGGACCAAGAAGAAACCAGGGACAATTCTGAGATGACGTTTTTCATACAATTTTGGCTGTCGAAAGCCACGTTTCCACCGAAATCGCCCGCACGCACCGCAAACAGACCTTTAAAAATGGTGGTCGAAGTCAACCAATCAAAATGGTGTGTGAAATGTTCCGCACCCAAGTCCCACCCCCAAAAGTTCCTGAACTTTGAAAAAGTACTACCTCGTGAGCAGGGACTTTCTGAGGGGGACGTTTTTACCCAGAACTTCATTTAGACCCTGGTGCCTGCGGTGGAAATGTGACTAAAATAAACTCCATTTATGCAACTCAATCAGTGCTCTACAGTTGCACCCAGACAAACGCCATGTTGAAACTTTCAGGAACTGTCTCTCCAGTGCCTAACAGAAACCAGGGACATTTTTAGTATTTGAGAAGTTCTTTGTTCAACTTAAGAAACTCACTATGAGTAAGCAAATTATGATACTCTACATAATTACATCAAGATGGCAACCCTTTCTGGAACCGTCTCTCCAGGACCTAAGAGAAACCAGGGGAGTTTTTTGGTATATTGAGATGAAGTTTTCCATAAAATAAGCTGCTATTTAAGCTACTTTATCAGCACCATCTAATTGCATCAAGATGACACCAGACTGAACCCTTTTGCAACAGTCTATCTAGGACCCAAGAGAAACCACAGGAATTTGTCAGTATTTTGAGTTCAAGTTCTCCGTTATGAGAATTGGAGAAACTCTGTATGGCTTTTTTCGAAGTAAACTCCTATTTATGCTACTCTATCAGCACTTCACATAGTTGCATCAAGACGCATTTAAAATGTGCAATCTCAGTAACAGTGCTATCAACAACTTCACGCTCGCATTACCCTCAGACGTTTCTCACTCCAGACCATCCACCCGGGATGAGAAGGAGCGAGCAGACATCCCCTGGGCTGTTTACAGGGGTTTGATGCGGAGTCAAATGAGAATAGGCTCCCCCACTGACAGCCCACACTGAAGCCACCCGGCTCTTTCATTACAAACCCAATACACACAATCTCGGCTACTGTCAGAGATCCCTCACCGAGACACGTCTCTGGGCGGCCGCTGTCACTGTCATTCCCGCTGCCGCAAAAAGCCAACGAAATGTTTTATCTGTTGGAGTGCTTGTAGATTTTTTTGAAATTCAATACATGCAGCCTTGAGTATTCACTTACTCCTGCACTTCTTTCAAGTGTGCTTCACATGAAAATGAAAGTTCTGGCTCGGGGCTACAGAGCCAGATAAAAGTCCCTCTGCAAAAAAAAAAAAGGGGGGAAAAAAAAGATGAAGACGAAGGAATCAGTTGAACTGCACAGGGCCTGAGAAAAAAATGTCCATCCTTATCCTCACTTTGGAAGTTGAGGCTGCGGAGAAACTTGTAGAGGAAATGAACACTTCTTACGACTTATGCACAGATGAGGTATGAAAGACATCAGTAGCTGATTCAAGGGCCTACTGTGCACAAAGAAAGATTGCGTTTTGAAGCATTTTTTTTTTTCAAGAACGTATGTCGCCATTAAGATCCATGTTCGGTTTCGGTTGCATCAGTGTTACAGAAGAGAGTTTTTACACACAAATCGTTTGACTTTTAAGTTCGTTCTTTTTGTTTGATTTTAAAACTTTTCCAGTGGAATTCATCTTTTGGAAACTTGTTGGAGATTAAAGGGATAGTTCACCTAAACAAATTCTAATTGTATCATTTACTGAGCCTTGTGGAAAAAAGAAGATATTTTGAAGTTGAAAAGTTTTTTGTCACGTCAGAAAATGTTGTCTTGGACCCCACGGACTATTCTAGGTGAACTGTACCTTTAAATTGAATTTCCTTTCATAAAAAACATCCATATCTAGAGCTATTCGTGAAGACAGAATGAACATATATAGAGTGTCACAAGCCTCTCAAATATTCACACATTGATATCTGAAGGCTTATGATTTTGACATTACACTCACTGCGCTGATGGTTGCATCACTTACTAACTTTCTTACAGTAAACGGCTACAATTTCTTGGCAACAAACTCTCTCACTCTCTCTCACACTCTGTCTTTTTCCATATCTCTTGTCCTCAGTCATTCCTCTCTGATCTATGTTCTCATATTTCATAGGTGGGTTTTTGTGAACACCCGAGATGTGTGACAAAGACGGGGCTTTCAAAAAAATCCACCCGCATGATTCAGTCGGTTAAGTGCGCAAAAGAGGGGAAAAAATAAGTGTTATCAGACACACTAATTAGTTATACAGTAAGTCAATTAGGCGTGTGTAAAAAAGTAGCGTAAACCAGTTTAGGTTGTTCAAAGAAACCAAAGTACAGTATTAAAAATGTAGCATGTGTGTTTAAAACGCTTCAGGCACAGAAATGTTGGAGCACTTTTTCAAACGGAGAGATTTGTCTTAAGGACGAGTTAAAAATAAATTATGCATATCATTTCCCTCTCTTCTCTTCTCTTCTCAGTTTCATGACTACATATTCCCCACATTAGCATCGCCTCCAGGATTCAAGGTACCGGACATTATGAGACGTATGTATGTGGATGTGTCTGTTTTAGCACTTTTTAAACAGCCAACTCGAGGAGTATGTGAGAAGATCACGTAGGGCATAACTGCACCTTTGCAGCTGTGGAGCCACACCTTCATCCACACCTGCCTACTACATCTCGCACCCTCTCACATCGCTTCTTGTTGGCAGGCAGCAGTCAAGCTGCATCCCAGACACGGCAGCACAGCGTGATCAATATCCCAGCAATCCTCCAAAGCTTTTTCAAAGTCTAAGTAAAAAGTTTAGCCAATGCTTTATAATAGTTTTATTATTTAATTTAAATGTAATCATTGACTTCATTTTTGAGATTTTCGACCATTTTTATATGACAGGCAGTATAAAGTGTCCGGAAAGTGAGATCGGGGCATGTTGCAGTCCAGGTTTGAACCACCATTTCCAAATCAAGCATTTTGTCTGGACTACACTTGTCAAATTGGATCAAAACCGATACACAACTGGATAAATCTCAAGAAAAAACATGTCTAGGTCACAAATTACCCTGAAATGATAATAATAATGAAAACATATTTCTGGTACTAGTCAGATTTTTTTGAACTATGACATTATTTTCATGTTATTTTTCCTCCAAATTTTCATTGCCATGTCTCTGGACATTTTACTTGTACACTTTTTTTGCAACTTCCATTATTCTAATAGGTGATTTTCATTAGATTCTCATAATTAGAATACAATAGTTTTTAGTTCTCATGAGATTCACCCAAGTATATTCTATCGTTCAAAAGTTGTTGTTTTTTTTTTTAATAAATGTATACTTTTATTCAGCAAAGGCGCATTATGTGTATAATGCAATAAATGATTTCTATTTCAAATAAATTCTGTTCTTTCCAAGTTCTACTTCAATAGAATTTCACAATGTTAGTTTTTACTTTAACTTTAAGAGACATCTTTAAGTGACTTTTTCAAAAACACAAAAAAAAAAGATGCTTAGTCTTCACTAGCATTCAGAAGTTTGGATTATCAAATGGCAGTGCTGTACCTGTACAGAATTGAGCCTGCAGTAGCCATTCAGTGGAAAGCGAATAACATGGGTTGGATCCTGGTTCCAGCCGGCGTTGACTGAATTGCACATGACGTCCCCTGTCTCTGGGAAAATCTCTTCTATGAGGGCCTTGTCCCCACTGATGGCAATCCTCTCGCCCAGGTCAGGGGTCACCCGCACCACCAGGCACTCGCAGGGCTGAGCCGTCCGCCGCTGCTCCCGGTCCTGTTTCCAGCGCTCCAGCTCTTTCACCATGGGCGTCAGCTGGTAATACCGAGCCTCCTCGTACAGCAGCTGGAACTCCTGCAGGAACAGCACATAGAACTGAAAGGATGCACGGAAAGATGAATGATTGAGCAGAAAACAGACCAACCATTGAATGAATGAATGAATGAATGAATGAACGAACGAACAAGCAGACAAACAAACCACCAAGCGAGTGAATAATAACAAACAAAAGCTATTTTGTTTTATCAATATCCTGAGATATTTTCTAGCTACTCTGTCATGATCAAAGATCATTTTAGATTTTAAATTTTACATGTGTACTTGGTATAATATCGTGAATCCACTAGGTAAGACGTGATGAACTAACAGCAATAATATAGTTTTTACAAACATAGAAGAAAAAACAAAGAAAACAAAAGAAACTCGAACTCATACAATGATTGAGTACTGTATGTTTCAAAGCATATGTTGTTTAACATTTAGCATGAACGCAGACCAACACATGGAGCAGTTTTGCCCATCTGACCCGTCTATAGCCAGGACCAGGGCGAAGGGGGCGGAGTGGGGTGGGTGTAAGCCCCTCCGGCTCTCCCCTCACTCACAGATTCTCCGGTCGGACAGCACAGATTGCTGCCTCGGCCTGAGGGGTCCCAAACCCTCGAGCACATTTACCCCACTTACACTCGCCTTTCATTCACCACTAAACCAGATGGCAACGCGCCTCAGTCCAGCCATTACAAACACTACAAAATGAAATTATTTCTAATATAAACATGGTGGTATGCATGGGCATATATTGAGGAAAAGTACCACCTGGGTAACAAACGCTGATTTTATCCTGCAATTCATGTCTGTCTTATCTTTATTTATATATATATATATATATAATATATATTTATTTACATCTAAATATTCAAACTATAAACATCTGAATATATACATACATATACTCAAGCTGTTAATATGTTCCTCTGACCTATTTAAAACCAAATATAATGTTTTTAATAATAGTATGTTATATGATATTAAAGCACACACTTTTCAGAAAAGGAAAAAAAAAACATCTCAAGATATTTCAAATGATGTGAAATATATCTGGGGTCTCTGAGACCACAAACAGTGAGGTAAAATTTATCATGCAGGATGTTTGATGGATGTTATGGAGTTCAAATTTTGTCAGTTCTCATTAGATTAAGAAAAGTCATGAAGCATTAACCTGATATCCAATGTTAATGTTTTTCGAGATATTACAAGGGCCTTGGGGTCTCTCAGACCCCAAACACGAAGGGTTAAAAGGCATTTGTGCTTGAAACGCAGATACCATTCTTTGGTTCTACGCCCGGTGGCCTATTTCCTCAGTGGCCGTGAGAGATAGCTGTGATCTCGACCCTGCTGGCTCTTCATCCCCACCCTGTAAGACTACTCATTCCACTGCAGGCTACGCCACGGAGAACAATAGCACCGACCATCTCAGACACAACGCTCTTTTACAATTACCACAAGAAAAGGAGTTGTTTTCTTACCCACATCCCCTCCCTCACCCTCTCTTCTTTCTCTCCCTCTTTATTCCCTATGTTCCTTTCTTTAGCCCATACTGGTGCTGACAACATGGATACAGAGACTTTAGGCCTTCAGGCTCTTGCTAATTCAAAGAAAAACAAGCTCCGCTTCTTTCCCAGGTCTGCAGTGAAGGCTGGGTATGTTTTAACAGGGTTCCTTCTGTGACTCACTTTTGGGAAAGAGAATGTAAAAGCAACGGCCCACAGTAGAGTGAATTTAGTCTTTAGGCCATATCCATATGGACAAATGGAGCTGGATGCGCTACACTGTTTTCAAGCGCAAACTCTGCTAGAAGAGCAAAAATGTTGCCAATTAATCCAATAAGTCGTGTCTTATGAATACGCAAATGTAACACACATCTGGGAGGAAACCAAACGTATCCCATCACCTCTCACAGGAGGTGCACCTCTATCTGACAACATGCATCATTTGCCAGCTTCATCAGAAAAAGATATACAATGCATGTTTTTGGATGGATGAAAAAGACTGTTTGACGGGTTTGAAGGCCTTACAGACAGACCCAACAGAGGCTGAACAGTACATGTAGTCATTGAGTTTTCCTGCTCTCACAGGTCAGGGCATGGTGAGTTTTGATGGGCGAAGTGTGAAAAGTTAAGCATAATGGGATGTAATGATGTGCCTCTCTGTGCAGTTACATATTTTATGTTCTGTTATCAAACGGTCTCACACAGTGGAGGAGAGCTAGCCATAGAGCCTGAGGCGGAAATGACTAGTCTCACCCTAATTAATCCCATTGACACAAATACCTTTACCCATCTGATTTTTGACTGAGGCAGGAATAATACTTCACCGACTTATCTGCTGTCATTAAAGAAAACACTCACAGCTATGTGGGTTTGAAGTCAGAAATGGTATTTCACACTATTTTAAGTCCGAGTTTAAACATTACCTTAGACTTTAAAGGCCCCGATATACTCACTGCGATGTTCTTTTTCGCTCTTCTTTTAGTGGTGAAACGAAGTTCGAAATACATGAGCAGTGATATCGGTTGTCGAGCACCTGACACTAGAGTGCCGTGAAAAATGATCAAATTCAAAATAAATAAGTAAAAATAAATGCTACAAATAAGAATCTATAATCAGGCTGAAATCTTGTACCTCTATGTTTCGCCATTGTTTTATCAAATTAATACTACTTTATGTCTATGTGGGGTTTTACAAATACTTAACCGATAAAAAGTATTTAAAAGAGGTTTGTGACTAAACCTTGTAACTCCATTGGCTTCTCAAAGTGTCAGTCAAACTTCATAACTCCACCACGCCTCAATGTAGAAGGAATATGTAATTCGATACACATGCCTAAAATGCGGCTGTTTCAGTGACAGACAAAATATATCAAAAACCTCATAACTCCATTTTTAGCTTAATGTTAATATAATGACACTTGCAAGTGTTTGACCATAGTTATATAAAGCCACAATAACAACTTTGACGAGAGTGTTTAATTGAATACAAAGCTTCCGCCCAACAGCGACGATATGTAAAGTGACCTTATTGTGTTCCTGTCTGACTTAAGCTCAAGTTTCACATTAAATGTGAGCACTTCATTTAATATAATTTCTTTTTTTTTTCTTTCTTGATTTTCATTAAACATGAAAAAGAGTGTCAGTGTCTTGTTTCATCGGACATTTTCCTTCACAGACGTCTGAGCGGAAAAGATTTCAACGTGAAAGAAGGCGGAGCCTCCGCACGCACACCTACCTGTTTCATAAAATTTGCTATAAACATACTTAGTATTTTATTTGAATTTTTGCTAGTATGGAAAGTTTTGTATCAACATGAAAAGAAAGAGCCAAGATAATGTTTCACTTCCTGTCTGCCATGTTTGCCAGCAAAAATGTTAAGGTGCTTCAGAGGAACAATTTCATACAACAAAAATCCAATTATCTCAAGACGATCTGAGGCAATTTTGGTGATGTAAGAGAACAATTTTTCCTAAAGAACCTTTCAGCGAAAAGAGGAAAAAAGAACCATTTTTTTCTTGCGTGAAAGAACCTTTTGTGCAATAGAAAAAAAGGTTCAACAAGCATTCAGGAATATTAGAGACATGAAGGTTCTCCATTCCAAACACATGGTGTGGCCTAATAAAAATTCTGTATTGAAACCATAATTTCTCTATGGTTCTGTATGGACCTTTTCTGCCTTTTCTGCTCAAGGATATTGACGTGATGCTAAAAGAGGAACTAAATGAAAGTTTTGACCTTCTGAAGAGATGTTTGGTTTGTGCCCATTACCTTGAAGTCATCAGGAAGAAGCAGTTTGCTGGTTCTCAGGTAGCTCAGTATGAAGCGGAATATCTCTCCGTCTCTGTCGATAAAATAATGCTGCTTCAGACTGTCCAAAACAATCGGTTCGGTGCCGTTGAACAGGCGACTGATTCTGGGGGGAGAACATGTAATCAATGATACTTTAACATCAAGAAGAAAAAGTTTCATCCAAGCACTACACTACATAAAGAAATGATTTAGCCCATATCATGTTATAGTCTAAAAAACTCCTTTCTCTTCACATTTGAAATAAGTTTAAGGGCGAATATATGAGTTGATTATTTTAACCTGATTTAATTGCCAGAATGGGGTCAAGCATTTGGAATTACGTTGTACGCTATTTCTGTTCTTTGGATAAATCGACTTTATCTTTGCAAAATGTTCTTATTTCATTCTCTCATCCTATTTCATTCTTCCATTCTTTCTTTCTCTCTCTCTCTCATTCTGGAAACCGATGCAAAACACTTAATAAGAAAACCAATTCCCCCTTTTGTGCCTCGGGTGGTCCTTTTCTCATATGGTCTTGCCGTTCCCCCAGTTAGAATTTCACCATATAGCTTTAGGCAATCTTAGTTTTTCATCTCAGCCTCTTTTTTTTTTTCCCTCCAAAAAGCAATTAAAATGCTGCCTGCTTTTCACCCTCCCCCAATTTTCCTCTCCTCCCTCCTTCTCGTTGCTCTCTCGCTCCATATCCATTAATAAATCAGAGCGAGCCACGCTCTCTGTTAACCTGAACAGATGTGGCAAAGCTCTCACACTCACTTCCCATCTTGCACACACACCCACACACATTTCTAACAGGTGGTGTCCCTTTACCTCCCTTTATCCGCAAACATCCGTAGATTACAGTTGGGATGGATGCAGCAAGTAGGAATTGCAAGACTCTACAAGTGGCAGTGGTAAAATCAAAGTCTTTTCAGCAAAAAAAAAGATCTAATTTTGACACAAATAAGCTTTACAGCATTTAAAAGTACAGCAACTAAATATATATTTGATGCATCGTTCTTAAAAAACATAAAAACATTGCCAAATTAAGTCTAACACGTAATTTTGCACTTATATCGAGGCAATAATTAAGTTTAACCACAGAGTTACAACATGAATGCTCATAAATGTGACATAGTTTCACGTCAAAGCCTCGCCTGTCCCAATAACCCCCTAAAAAAAAACTCCAAAAACATCAAATTTGTCTTACCTGGAGTCTGGGTATTTGGTAAGGGTGGCCAGACTGCTGGTGTACATGTGCCCGCCTACGTCAATGTGGACTGGAGCGTTTGCTTTAGTCAGCTGAGCCGGCAGTGGGATTCCCTGAGCGGCCAGAGGAGACACTGGGGACCGGGTCAAAGACAGCCGAGACATGCTCCTTCCCTCCTGTACAAACAGCACAGAATCAAATAAACAGCTCCTGGTTCCCCTCTCCCCTTCAATCTCCGAGATCTAAGGTGCGATTCTGGCCTGCAAGTACGCTGGAGATCACTTTTACATCTTCCCTTAAATTGCGTTTTTACCTTAAGAATTAGCACCACAAGTCTAATTAAGAAAATTTGCCTGCCGTTTTTTTTTTCCCTCCTTTTTTCATAGAACCGGAGGGGAGAAATGGAGTGATGCTTATTAGCGAGCACGAAAGGGAGAGAGGGAGAGAAGAGAAGAGGAGAGAGAGAGAGAGAGAGAGGGATGGATCCTAGTACTGTAGGTGTCTACCTCCGGGGAAAGAGAGAGAAAAAGTGTAAACTCCTAATTAAAGATATTGGGCAAATGTGTGAGATGCAAAACACCTCATCACCAACAGCTTTTCAGTTCTTTAAAAGTTTCTCAGAGCAAAGGAATCAACATTTTGAATTGAAACCAAAAATAAGGCTAAATAAGACTCAAACTTCCCCAAGGTCAAACAAAAAAAATCGAAATGATGCTGCGTCAAAATAAAGATTCAGTGGTAAAAGCTCTAAACGACGCTACATAAAATATCTGACCTTGTTGTCCACTCCTTAAAGATTACAGCTCTTTACATTAAACACCATAGGGACTGTGATGCATGACTGCTATTGTGGCATGAATCGACCTTTGTTTGGAGTAACAAACAATTCCGCCTAAACAGATGGTAAGGTCCCATTTCTGTAGGCAAAATGCCTGGAGCAATGTGTGCTCATGGTTTATGTCTGGGACATACATTCTCCTATAGGACAACGTTATCTATATCAAGACATTATATTTAAAAATGGGTCCATGTTTTAGATATAGTTAATTATTATAATATTTTTTACACAGCTTAATATGAGGAGTTTGTTCCTGCAAGTACATACATATATATATATATATATATATATATGCATGTGTGTATGTATGTATAGATTTCTGGCCTGGGTAGCACTGTCAGGAGAACTGCCCCACTTTTCCAAAAAAGCTCGTGAAAACTAGTGAACTAGTGAATCTTCAGAGCCACGACTAAAGACATTATAGGGCTATATTACATTCTTCTGAACTGAATTTGATGCCATTAAAATACAGAGTACATATTGACAAGATGACAAGCAAACACACACTCCAGTTGAGTTCCAAAAAAACATAGCCGACAAACAAACATAGAACGGGACCAGTGTAGTCCCATCACAAACTAATGACTCTTATGAGTCGGTTCTTTTAATGAATCACTCAAAAAGACTCATAACTTAGAATCGGTCTGACGAATTCTATAATGAATGAACAGTGAACCCGTCAGAGAGGTTTGAATCAACATCTCACTCAGTAATCACAAGTTATTGTTAAATACTCAATATAAACAGTGCTTGTTCAAAAATTATACATACATATATATATATATATATATATATATATATATATATATATATATATATATATATATATACACACACACACACACACACTAGGTCGGAAGCAAACGATGATAAGAGATTTCATCAAAGTCAGAAATAATAGTTAGTGATAAAACAGAGCCTGGTCCCTGGAGTGCGTAAAATAGCCCAACAACTCTCTGTACCGCACTTCCTGTACGCAATGGGCATACAGTAGTGCTCTGACCTCTCATTGTATACTCAAATCAGCCCTCCCTGATCTAAAACTGCAAAAGCACGACACACTGAAAACGAATGCAAAGAAGCACTGGAGAAACATTCGAGAATTTGACAGAATCCACCGTACCGTTTCAAACATTTTAGGATGTCCGACGCAATCTGAGGAGGATTCTAGCAGATTGTCTCTGATGAAGGCTGCTTGTCCTTTAGAAAGAACTTTTCCTAATATTTTTTCGGCACTCCAACAGCTCTTCGCACAGAATCCGGCGACAATTCCGTTCCGAATCCAGCGAAATCTAACGCCGCGCTATAAGGTCGCTGTGGCTTTAAAAACTCGCTTAAAACACAGACTGCTATAGACACTTTCCACAAAAGCTACACAGGGGAGTCAGTCAAGGCTGCGTCCTTACCTTGGAAGACATAGCTGTAAATGTATCTTCAGCCCTCTTTAAAACATGAGATCGATCGTGGCGTGTCTTAGCCTCGCTTTTTTTTCCCCTTCTTTCTTGCTGCTTTTTTGTTGAAGCGTGAGAGTGCGTTGAAGGCACAGCGTTCCAGCCCGAATAACAGAGGACAGCTGAACAAGAATTCTTGCTCAAGGCTCTCCAAACGCCCCGGGGCAGGATTAGGCTACAATTAGCTCAACCCTGCCTGAGCTGGGGCGAGTTACAAGAACAACATTTGATCTTGCTCTTCACATTTGGAAGTCTGCGTGTATATATGTGTTTTAATCGCATTTATTTGCAAACAGAGATATGTGCACGCGCCAGGATAACGGTTTACTAGGTTACCTGTGTGCATGTCTTTGGCTTCAGCGAGCAGAAGAGAAACAATCTTTTTATTTTAAACGCATTAGCCTGTGCTGTAATATAATTTATGGAATTTTCTCCTGGTTCTATTCCAGCTTTTCTTGCGGGCATAGAAGAATTTATATTTTATATTTGGTTTAAAAATGTTTCTCTCAGCGTTGTAATAATGTTCTGCTGGCCATGAAAACTAAATGACGTATATCGATATGCATTGTGCCTCTGCGAAAGGCGCCCACGCAACCGCCTCGAGCCAAACGCGCCATTTCAATTTTTTGCGCGCGGCTAGATAGAGATGTCTGCCTTGATGGCACACAGCTTTCAGGTTGGAAGACAGTCTCATTGTGCTGAAAAGACTTTTACAAAAAGGATATTTGACAGTTTTAGCCCTTTGTAATAGTGTTCTACTTCTACCGTAAATGTTTTGTACCTTGACATCTGGCGCCAACCAGTGACCAAACTGAAAGCCAATAAAAACGGTTTTTTTTTTTGTTTTTTTTGTTTTTTTTACATTTCCACAACGTTTTTTGTTGTTGTTGTTGCAATTGGGCAACGTGACAACGCCAGCTAAAATAGGCTAAAATATTAAATAGCAAATTTAGAAAAATGTCTTAACGGTCATCAAACGTCATATCCGATACATCAGTCGTCAGTTATGTTTACGAAGGAAACAAAACGCGCCGAACTTTAGGAAAGCTTAAAGTATAAATGAAATATCTTGTAAATTGTGAGGAAAAATGAAAACACATAGAAGTTCATGGCCTTGAAACGCTTTTAAAACGTGGTGCTGGGAATTCAAACGAGAACAAATCGTGAATTGAGATTTCCATAAATAAATAATTAAAATAAATTAGGCGTATAATTTATTTCAGTGCAGTTTTTAGTTTTTGCAAAAGGGAAATGCGATAGAACCCTTCATATGTCACAAATGTGAATTTTAAAAAAATATTTTCCAATTACCTTCAATAATCTTTTGGCACAGAGCTAATGTTATCACTTTCAACATAATAGCCCACATTCTCGAGTGAAAACACAGCAAAGCAAATCTGTTTGTATACAGGAATATGTTGCAATTGCAAACTATTTGGACTTAACAGCCGAGTTTTTTCTCGCCTTTGGCTGAAATTAGTTTCCCACATCAGACGAGCAGCAGGAAGACAAGATATTTTTGTTCAATTAAAGGAACAAGCCCGGAGTTAGTTCAATTACTTGACGCTGGAGGAAGATGTAAATTTAAAGATTTAAATAGCTTAGAATGTTGCCTCGAGCGCCTGCACTTCATTTCCTTAATTTACAGAGAGATGAGGGGAGTAATGGTTATCCCAATGATGTGCATCATGCCAACAAACTATATATCTGAGAGTTACATTTACTATCCCTGGTCTTACAGTTGAGCTCGAGTCAAATAAAACAGCCTGAAGAAAGAAAAACAACAATCAATATCAATAGCAGCTAAAGCTAAAACTTTCTCAATTCACATGAACTAATTTGGTCTGTAAGACTTTATTACATTAATATTGACATTGTTAATTTATAACCACTAATAGTATTTAAATTATAGTGTTAAAATTTAAATATGATTTAAATTATGTAGCCGCTTTTTATATATATATATATATATATGTAGGCTATATGTACTTATAATATGATGAATTATTACACATATGGAGATATGAGCCATGTTTTGCCAAGAGAGACAACTAATACCTGTGCAACATTCATAAACGGATAAATAAATCGACCTGTTTTCTTTCGCAAGTTGTTTTCAGATGACTGTCCCTCATTGAACCACAGCGCCATCTGCTGGACATGGCGTGCAACATTTTAACATCTCACCTGAAAACAACTTTCAACATTTTTTGATGCTGTTGCATTTTGTCTACACTTCTTTTGGTAATGAGATTTTCCAGTCTTTTTGTAATAACTTAATTTCTAAAAGTTAGTTCAGAGCTTATTCTGTTGCCTCCAGGTCCTTCCATTCCAAAACCCAATCATACGGAGAGACTAATTTTTCTCTTTTCAGTCCCCCCCACCCTCCTTTTTAAATATGATTTTGGTGCTGAAGAAAGAAAAATGAAGATTTTCTTTGTTCTGTCTTCCACGTGACAAATGGTAGCTGATTTGATGTGCCCTTTGAGTCTGTAGATTGTGAGAGAACAGGATGTCAAAGCCTCAGGCTCTGTGAGATAAGGAGGGGGTAACGAGGGGGTGGAGCTAAAAAAGCCGCAGTTGCTCCAGGCGGGAGAGGACTTATTGGAGTGGGAGGACAAGATGTAAAGATCAACACCAGTTTTGACTGCTGCTTTTGTTTCCAATGCTGCCGTCAAGTAGCAGAAAATATATAGGCCTATATTATAAAAATAAAAATGTCTTGTCAGACAGTTGCTGAGCTCAGGATACAGGGTAAAATGTTCAGCAAACACACACTTAATAAATATTTGAACTATTGATTTGATTTTAAATGATTTTATAACCTTACCTGTATCTTGAAGCTTCCGCTAAGAAAAAATAATCCTTTACAAAATGCAAAACAATCAGCCTAGCAACTAGGAGAACAATGCAACAACGTTACATTATTATTAACAGTGAATTTGAGGGAGTTTGTCACTGTAGTTGAAAAGTGAGACGTAAGATGGCGACAGTTTGTGTAAAACGAGGCCGCGGAGTGATACGCGCTGAAGTGAAGTTAACGGACGAGCGCTCTGACGTACAGCGTTGCGTGACGGCAAATATTAAGGAACATCAGACCAATCAATGAGAATGAGAGAAAAAAAAATGTAGGGCAGGACTTGATTTGTAGAGGATATTTAAGGTGTGCTTAAACTATTTCGAAATCACTATAAAAGCGTTCACATTATTCTAGAACTTGCACTAACTTCTTGATCCTTCTCTGGCAGTTTGATTGACAGGTGATCTGACCAATCATAATCCTGAATCCGCCATTTTGTCCAACAAAGCAGTCAGGGGAGTTAGTAGATTAACGTTGGTGAACTTAAACTTCAAGAATTGTGTATTCACGTCTTTCTGCGCTTGAAACAACATTCCTTCTGATGTTCATTCATGTTTATTTTTTTGCTATCAATGAACTAGCATGAAGAGGTGCTACAGCGATCTGTCGCGACACATTAAAGAGCCACTATACGCTATTTATTGTTTAAACTTCTCAAAAAAATTACAATATTTTAAATATAAAACTGTTTCATATTTAAAGTAACCTGCTCTGTTTTATCGGTCGACGTGTTGTCAGTGTCCTCTTTGCTCTGCGATGTATTTTTCACTCTGTGAGAACATAGCAACAGTAACTAAAGGGGGCGGGTCTTTGCGAAGGGTCAATTTTCTGAGAGCTCGACTTGCAGTTGACCACCTGACTGCTACAGATTCAAATGGGCATTGATACTGTTGCTATAGAAACACGTGATTACTACATGGTGTGAACCGAGAACAGGGTTGCATTCAGCCCCGACGAAACGTTTTTAAGCAGGTGGTGTGTCGAATACCCTGTTCTGATGAAGCAAGAGTTGCAACTATGGCAGCTGAGAAGGCCATTCTTTGCATTCTTTTTGAAGAATTTTCAGAGCCTGATGAAATCCGTATAAATCCGTATTTAATACTGCAAAATACGCTCGAAACAAGTCTTCCAACAACTTAAATTGTTGTACTGAGCTGCAGCGAACATTCCCATATATTCCCATTCCCTATAATACCATTTTGATTTCATGGGGACTTTAACATAAGAGTGGTGCGGCCATTTTTCATCGAATATGAAAATAGCACAGAAAATAGCTGACTTACACAGTGAAAAATAAAGTGGATATGTATATAGTGGTGGTGTTTTAAAATGAGGTAAAATAAACAACATAAAAAGAGACCAAATACAATTTTATTTTGTTTTTTTACACTAGGCCTGTAATGTTGAATTTATTAAAACCATGTATAAATTTCATCAAATTAGTGTTTTTACTCATTTTTACATTTATTCCAAATAAAAACTAACGGCAGTAACAATTTAAACAATATATATTATTTGTGAACTAATGTTCAGCTTTTCTTTTTAATAGTCAACTTATTTTTAACAGTCACCAAGCTTGTACAAGCACTCGTCACAGACACAGACAAAGATATACCTTTAATTTTCCCGAGCTGATTGCTCAATAACCCATGTGATGTGACATAAAGCGGTGATATGCAAGTGGCTGAGTTGTTTACTTACTTTTTAATTCGTTTTCCCATTAACGCCATCATTGTCTTCATTCATGCCGATTCGAGAACTCGCACGAAAACCAGAGGCAGGATTTTTCACACAAACCAATCATACCCAATCACAGCGCGATGGAAGTGTTTCCTCCTCTCACGTGACTTTCCCCCATTCATTTTCAATTACCCCCCATGTTTAAAGTCAATGAGCTGAGAGGAGGCAATCCTCCCTCTGTAATTTTACCTGCAGGTGTCGCTGTTGGACAATGTTACTTTATAAAAAACAAATGACTTTTATACTTTCTAATGTCACATTTTGTAATATTTATGTGATTTTTTTTATTTTTGTAATACCGATTAATTTCTAATCCAGTTTTTTTGTTTTTTGAGACACTGCCTCCCTTGCCTCCTCGCCCCTGATATATCTATCTATCTATCTATCTATCTATCTATCTATCTATCTATATATATATATATATATATATATATATATATATATATATATATATATATATATATATGGAACTAACCTTCAAACAAACTGCAAAGGATGTGAGAAACTTGAATGCATTTAGATTCTGCAGAGCTTCCGGCACACTAGAAGACTAGAAATGACTGGTATTTTGTATGACGTGATTATTTAACAATAAAAAAGGCAATAATGCAGAGATGCCATCTAACTAACATTAAAAAAATGGTGCTAACATTTATTGATTTACAGAAAATGCCATAATATGAGAAGTGAAAGTAAGGCAAAGGTGTAGCAGGTCATGCTCTTATACATGACATACTGAAGACAAAATGTTCTAATACATTCACAAAAATTTCAATGTTATTATTACCAGATGTACCAGACCAAATTCAGCAACAATAGGCAAATGTCAAGTAACATTGTTGAAAATGTTTCGGCATGTTATATACTCAAAGAAAAGCTGGACTAGAGCTAAAACCACTTTCCTGCAACACTTTAATTAATAACATCATGACACTCTTAGTACAGTCTATTCTATGATATTCTAGGCAGTCTGAGAAAACATGACACAATGCCAAATCACACACAACATGTGTTAAAGGGATAGTTCACCCAAAAATGTAAATTCTACTCCAAACAATGTGGTTCAAACCATGACTGTCAATGAGGATCAATGTTGTTTTAGACCCCATTGACTTTCATTGTACTTAAAAAACAAAACAACTGAAACATTCTTTAAAATATTTTCTTTTTTGTTCACACAGGTTTGCAATGACACAAGGCTGAATAAATTATGACTAAATTTTCATTTTTGGGTGAACCATCCCTTTAAGGGCTTTCTTACCGAATAGAATTAAATAGGTTTAAGATAAATGCAAGGACCAGCCTGCAGATATAAATATAGAGTGTGATTAATATTTAACATCAAAATTTGTTAACAAATAAACAACATTTTAAAGTAATAAAATAACCTCACTAAGACAAAATATGAACATCAGGCCAACAGCAAGTTCATCAGATAACTGTAAAAGGCCTCAGTATAAATCTTGAAATGGTTTGGAGTAGTTGAACATCAAATAATCCATGTAGTAAAAGTCGTACGCCCTTTGTCTCTCCGTAACATTTAGCTGTGCAAAATATCTCCTTGTGATTTCTGAAGATGTCCTTTCTGCATTAGGGTTCCTGTCTTTAAAGCTAGGGAATGTTAAATTGCTAGGAGCACCGATACTTCTCAAAAGGAAATTGGCTTCTTCCTCCAGAGTCTCAAATTTCCCAATGAAATCATAGTCCAGCAGGCAGGGGCTGCAGAGATGTCCGACGGGCTCCCAGTGGATGTCCATTCCAACCGGCCGATGCACATCTAACAAATACCGGATGAACTCCTTGAAGGTCACACCCTCTCCTGTGCGTAAGGCATACTGCGTGGCATTGCTGCGGTATCTTGAGATGATGGGCTTCCCAAACACTGGGTGGTAGTACGAGTTTGGGCTCTCGAACTTGTCCCGAAAAGCAGACACTAGCCTTTCGAAAGGTTCCCTCAGGAACAGGACTTTGGTGTAGGTCTTCAGACGCCGGATGATGCCCTTTTGATTGAACGAGTCTAGACGCTTGAGGTGATTGCCGTAATGCACCTCGTCATGTTGGATCTCTCCTGTGGAAGAAGCGAGACCTTGAAGCACCATGAGCACCCTCTTCCAGTTGGAGCAGCCCGCCTTGGGCACCTCGCAGTAGAGGAGTTTGTGCTTGTCCTCCACAAAGATACGGGACACGTGCATGCGGGTTATAGTCTGTTTAGTGCTTCCGCTTGTGTATTTGGCACAGACCTCTCGCATAAGCCTCAGACGGGAGCTCTGCACCTCAGTCATTCGCTCTGGACTGTCTCTGATCTGGCCAGGAGGGTCAGAGTTGAGCTGCTGGACAAGTGGGCTGCTCTTGAGGAGTTTACGGTGGCTCTTTGTGACATGGGAAGCAGTGATGTCTCTGGGGTTGATTAGAGAAGAACGCTGGACCCATGGGAAGACTGGAAGTTGCACTGGTTGCAAAGGTCTAGGAAAGACGTCTTCTGTTGGATCAGACTGTCTGTCATTGTCAAGACAATAAGGACACTGTTCCTGCAAGTTAGAGAATAAGATTATAGTTGAGTTTCTTCAACTTCAGCTGTGTGCTTAATTGTATTCAAAGAGCACTTGTAGTGTACTTCAAATCCTAAATATTTCAAATCCCTATATATTTGAAAAAACTTGAATATAATATAATATTAATGGAATAACAGGCCCACTGAAGTGCCTTGGAACGTGCAGAATTATTCAACGTGTTGACGTAATTTCCACTGAAACAGGAAGACAGGGCGGGACATATCGAACAGCTCCTCTTTTAAAAAATAAATGATCTATGCGTTTGTCCTCCTAATCTCCTCCATATCGCATTAAATTACAGCAATCTGTGCAGAATTCAAATGGACCCGATAGGTCTTCTGGTCTGTATCGACTCGCGCATATCATCTGCTCTGTGCCATCGTGTCTCCGGACCGGAGCAGACTTTGTGTGTGTGTGTTTTTGTGATTTATGAGGACACAAATTTGTATAATGACATGGGTATGACAATGGTATTACAATTTAAACATGAAATATGAGGACATTTCATGCGTTCTCATATTTCAAATCGCTTTAAAAACATACTAAACCATGTTTTATTAATAACGTAAAAATGCACAATGTTTTCTGTGATGGGTAGGTTTAGGGTTTAGGTTTTCACTGACGTGAAACCAGACTTCATTTGCCCCAATGGAAAGCATATCTACACTATCTGAAATGTTCCGTATCCCCTATATAGTGCACTATGTGCTATTCACCATGTAGAAAATAGAAAATGTGTGAACAAGAGACTGATTTTAGCACAGCTTCAGCGTCTATTTATAATGTTGCGAGCAGGAAGCTTCAGATTCTAGAGAGCATTTGATTGGACAGAAAATCTGATGAGAGGCTGAATGTCAAAATCGGAAAGAGTGATGTCATCAAAATTGTTGATCCATATTGGCGGAAGTGAGAAACTGTAAGCTTTGAATTCTTATATCTTCTAAATGCGAAATGTATAATTGTTTTGGAGCACATTAGCTTACAGATAAGGCTAACACCTTTATATAGAATATTTGGAAGAATGTCAGTAACCAAACAGATCTCGCCCCCATTGACTACAATATTATTTATTTTTCCGACTATGGTAGTAAATGGGGGGCAGGATCTGTTTGGTTACTAACATTCCTCCAAATATCTTCCTTTGTGTTCAGCAGAACAAAGAATTTTAATACAGGTTTGGCACTACTTGAGGGTGAGTAAATGATTACATGTCGAAGAATTTTCTTTTTTGGACGAACTATCCCTTAAAGGGGGTCAAAAAAGGAACTCTTAAGGTCAGCTAAAAGCAAAACTATAAAATAGTTTAATTAATTGCAATTAAGACACAAAAACATTACATTAGTAGTATATATTTTTAAAAGTATTAAATACTTCCGTTATATCTAAGTATTCTTATTAAAAGTATGCTATTTAGTTTTTGTTTATGTTACAGTGGTTGATTTTTATCAAATCCTTTTTTCTTTCATACTATGAAATTCCTATTAAAACTGATTTTAAAAAGATTTTTGTTGCCCAGACCCAGACTTTTAATCTTAAACTATGAAAAGCCATCATAAAAATATGAGTATTATGTGTTTAAAACTATGATAATCTAAATAAAAATGATTTATCTCACTTAAAAAAAAAACGACTGTCACAGTTGTTTTGAAAAAGGGTGAAAATATTATTTAATTGACTGTATTTAGGACACATAAATACAAGGTATCAAATTAGTCTAAGTAAGGAAAAGGAGTATTGCCATTTTATTCCAAACATGTAAAAAAAAAAAAAAAGTAACTTCCACAGAAACACAAAACATAATTTGAGAAGTGGTGGAAATGACACTAACTTTCAGTCAGAATTATCTGCTGGATATTGTTAGCAGACAAATTAAATTGAATAAACTAGTGAGAATGTGAAAAATATGTTTTCAGAGAGTCCACATGGCTATGTTTCAAAAGAAAATACATCAACAGGAACTATTTCATGGGCTCTATAAGCATTTACAAGAGAAGCTTGTGGTTTTAAAGTCTTGTCTCTGCAATGGCAACCACCAAGTGGTGCTAGCGCTCAATAATTCCAGCAGCCGTAGCGCATGACTGAAGCAGGCACTTGTGATTGTTCAGACGAATAAGCTTACCTTTCTTATGGCCTGCACTTGGGAGAATGTAACCTTTGCACCTGAGGGAAAAGAAAGAGAGGGAATGTTAGGATGACATTTCGGGCTTATGCATTTTTACAACCCATGTACCATGAAAGTGAACTTTTGGGTTCAGGAATTTTTATCGAGCTGTTTACATTCAAAGCGCAACCAACGAGAAGTTATACTGAGACCGCAGTCTGCCCGAATTTGCCGAAAAAACGGAGCATATGGCTCTGCAAAGTGGTGTCCTTGCTTTAGTTTTTTCCTCGTACATAGATAAAGTGAAGAGAAAGGGCGGGCGGACGGAGGGAGGTTGACTCCTGTGGTCGACTGCTAATGTTTATGTGCCATTGCTTGCAGCAGCTCCAGATGGTCTCCCAGCAGCCTGACAAACATCATCTTGACATCAAAGGTTATTGTGTATGAACAGAGGTGTGTGTCAAAAGATATTGGTTAGTATTCACCATGGGAAAAGTCTGCAGTCCGAAGTATATGCCTTCTTAAGGGGAACGAGATTAGAGGATGGCCTGAGTCATACCGAATCAGAGTTTGCAGCTCTGGCAGAGATGTCTCAATGCTTTGACACTGACCTATGGAAGGGCAGAGACTAGCATCGATTAGATGCCAAAGCCATGACACTTCTCGTTGATAGATTCATTGCAGGCGGCGGCCTGACTCGGGTTTGAGAGCTACAGGAGGTTATTTACAGGCCAGAAGGGGCTGAGGAGACGAGTCTACCGTAATCTGTTTATACATTAAATCAAAACGGACTCCATTTGCTTTCTTAATGCGCGTGTGCACATTATTCCAAAGAAAAACAGTTCTTGCGATCTTTTAATCAAAATGTAACAGTTTACACACAGTTCACAGAGAATGAGAATGTTGTTGCTTTTATAAAAATAATAATAATGGCACATAGGAACACAAAAATGCGCCTTTACTCTTTCTCTGAAACTTTTCGTTCATGACACTTGGGCTCTCTACACTTCAACTAAATTTGCCACAAATGAGTCACATGACCAGAAACCTGGTGTTTCCTGCACTATGTCCAGTTTGCAACTAAATGATTCTTAGGAACCTGTCCTTTCTAAAGAGGTAGGGGTTTGAAACAGACTCACTAAGATGAATCATTCAGAACCGTTATTGAGTTCACCAAACTGAACAGCGAGTGATTTTTCTGTAAACCCGGATACGTTAGTCACTTTAGTCTGTTTACTGACTATGACATTGACAAACCAATTAAAAATCGTTCAAGTCCCGACCAAATTTTTTCCTGTTTAATATAAAATAATTTGTCTTCCAAACGACACTGTTCATTGCAAGTTTTTGATTGACTAATCAAAATCCATCATATATTTCCCAACATTTTAATGTAAAACAAATGCTAATAAAACCTGTATAGAATGATTGCAAATAAATTCACAAAGTTCTGGAAAAGCAATACAGTTCATTGCATTGGTGCATAAATCTACACATAATCTGATTTGGATGTTTCCTGTAATGAGGATACTGTACAGGTTGTAATTTCTCATAGATGAGTGAGAATATGAATTTCAAAGAGAATCTGCAAAATATTCATGGTATTTCTTCTCTTTTATTCATAAATTCAAAAAATCCTGCTGGTGAGCATGTTTTATCCTGCACAGTTTGTGTCATAATGCATTATTTCACTAAATCGGTATACCAACATAAGGATCAACACATACTGTATACTATTAACAAACTGCATAATTTGCCACAAAATTATACCATTTAGATGTGCAGGGCCCACCCATGTCTGTAATCGAGAAGAATGTTAATAATTTTTATGCTTTTTTTTCTTTTGCTTGTCAAAATAAATTTTACACACTGCAGATGAACAAAATTTAAAATATGACGAATCAACCATGTATAAACCCATGTAAATTATTTGGCTAAAAATCAGCATATTTCCCAAAATTATGTGGGTTGGAGTAAGTTATATTAATAGTAAGTGATAGTGAGCTATTACTACTACAAATACTATTAATATTAAAAACACTAGTACAAAATGTTGAATAATGTTTCACTATATTTAAATATTATGAAAATTAAACCAGTTCCTGGCTAGTTTATTAAAATGGAAATAATGAGACATTGGATTGGAATTGCGCATTAATGTTTTTTTTTTCTCGTTTAGGTTAATATTTTTATTTAAAATGTAAATTGTATAAATAATCCCCAACGAGACATTATTTTATAGATTGAATTTGTGTTGATCCTAATTAACGCAAGTAAAAAGCTTTCCATATATGCCAAATTGTGCCTTTATTTAGTGCATTAGAACACAAAAATGCATTCTTTGAGAACCGGCCTTTTCTCTTCCTATATAATTTTTCAATCCTGACACTTCAGGTCTCTACACTTCAACAAAACTGGTCACAAATTAGTCGCATGGCCAAAAGTTTCCTGCACAAAACAACTATGTCCGATTTGTAAACAAATAACTCTCATGAACCTATTAATGAGTCAGTCAAATTTAATTAGTGTTAATACTCAATATTGATCAATTATAACATGCTACAATGCAGAGGTGTTAAAGTTTTAATGTAAAGTTATAAAAATGAATGTCAAGCAGCAGAGAATGAAAAGAATAAAAGATAGTATATGCTCGCACGGATGCACAGCCTTGTGCGTTGACCCGACTGCATGCAATTCTCTCACGCTCTATGGGGCTGCAAGATCTCTCACTTGAGTGGGAGGAGGTGAGACAGGGAGGAAAAGAGAAGGCTGGAGAGATTGTGTGAAAGATAACAGACGATCCCTGTAAACAGCTAATGTCTTTGCCACTGCGCGTCTCCCTCCTGCCGGCACCGGCAGATCACTCAGTTCTATTAGATCAGAGTCTCGTCAGAGATGGCCGACCTAAACGACATGAGGTGAAGCAGGAGAGCGACGCTGATGCACGGTGGGAGACGGCAGTAACGGAGCACTGCAGACAGCCTCGCTCCCGATGACTTCACAGCTTATGAATAACTCAAATCCCGGGAAGAGAGCAGGAACACGGAACGAGGGACTCTCACTGGTCCCACCACCGTCTGATCTTCTAGAATGCTCTAGTACCCGCAAGTCCTAACTGAAGTTTTTATTAGAAAAAAAAAAAACTGTTGAGGGGCATTTTAACACACTACTTGAAATGTAAGCAAATGACATTTGTCACGGTGGAAGAAGAGATAAGGATCTAAATGCATCACTTCTATTTCATTACTTTGGCAAAGACAATACTTAACACTGAACTGAGGGAACTAAGGGTAAGTTTACACGACAACAATGTACTAAAAATGGAAACGTTTGCGTTTTTCACATACAGAAGACAATGTTGTCACACGGATCTACGAAAATGACAAAAAACACTGTTATGCATGCCAGGCCAGTAGGTGGCGATGTCACTTTGTAAAGACAACACTATACACCAATAGACTGAACACATAATACGAATGAGCATGACATCAACGTTTTCACAAATTCATGTTTTTGTAGTTTACACAGAGGTGAAAACAATATCATTTTCAAAAACTTGCTCTTTGAAACCATTTTTAAAAGTTTGCGTTTTCAGGCCCCAAAACATCACTGTCATGTAAATGAATAGACAAAACCCATAAAAACTTTATGGTGTTCAGTTAAAAACAGTGTCGTGTAAACTGACTCTAACGGCAATGAATACACAAGATAATGAGGAACTAAACAAGACGCAGGTGATAGCGATGAGAAACCATGGAAACAAGCTAGCAATGGAAACAAAGGAAACAGGAAAACAAGAACATACAAGCAAGAGTCCAAGAAAATTAAACAAATAAAAGCTGAGAGGTATTCTTTCTAGAAAAATCTAGAAAAGTTTGTCTGTTTGATGTAATTTTGCACTTTCTTGCCACTTCAATGTTGTTTACGGTAGTGCTGTCTAACGATTAATCGTGATATGTGTGTGTGTGCTGTGTATATTTATTATGTATACATGAATACACATACACGCATGAACATATTTAACAAAAATATTTTATATATATTTGTGTAAACAAAAACTTTTACTAAAACAATGAATACTGTACAACAATATTTTAAGGATTTTTTTAAATATGACGCAAACGCAAACAAATTGTAAAAAATTGTTATCTGACAGTAACAATGTAGTCTGACAAAGGAGCTAGTATGTATGCAAAATTTATGTAATTTTAATATGAATTATTAGTAGTACTACTATAGCATACATTTATATTTTACATTTTATGCGCTTTTGTAATTTTTTTTAGTATTGGTTTTTTATTATTTCTATTTAGCTTTATTTTTATTTAAGTTTTAGTCATTTTAGTACTTCAATTTATTTTATTTAAGTTAATTGCCAAGGTAACATTTAAAATTTTCATTTAAGTTTTTCATTTTATTTATTTTTTCTTATTACACCTTGCATCTTCATTTCAATGAATGATTTTTATCAAGTTTCATAAAATATAACATAATAAGTTACTTTTAAAGGAGAAGTGAAATACCATAACATTTCCCAACGCTACAACCATAACCATACAGATAATCATCATATGAAATAATATACCCTCTTGTTGGGTTCTTTTATGCCACGAGCAATTGATATGGATTAAGATACTCCTTTACTGATGCTTGAGTGCAGTTGTATACATATAAAGTTATACAACAGACATCTGAAGAGGCAGAGAAGAGCAAAAGCAAGCAGAGTGTCTGTCACATCTAATGCAGGTGCTCTTTGTTTACCACGGTGCAGCTTTCCACAAAATCGAATCAATATGTCATAAACATGGCGACAGTCTCCGGCATGATGAGATGTTACTGATTTGACAGAAACAGAGAAGTAAGGTTTATGCTTGAATAGCAGCCGATGGGGTCAATGTTTGGCTGCTTAGTAAGGTCCAGTTAGTACTTATAACTATAATTATGTCACTATAATTACGGATATTTTATCATTACATAACATACCTTCTATATACAAAAACATTGGACTATTATTTAACATCTGGAGGGCAGCGAGGTATCATGTGTCGAGCCACTGAGACCAATAATGAGGCTAAATTTGGTGGTAAAATACGCAGCTGTCAACATCTCCACTGGCACAGTGTGTGAGATGTGGTGACTGACTATAATAAGGGTTTCCTGATATTAGTCCTCCTCATTAGACTTAATGCACTGTGGAAAACTCCCAACATTTTCACACAACTGATTTGTATGCCTGTCTAACCTTGTTAGAATCCAGCAACAACTAAATCAGGAAGACTTAGTTTGCAGTAAATGATGGTAAATATGCCAATTGGTGCATTAGAGATGAGTTAAATTCACCTTGAAATACAAACTCAACTTGAGGGCATGTGTGATTCTCAGTTTCATCTAAGCAAAGATGCGGCAAGGAAACAGCGTATATCAGGTATCAAAGCAAGATGTGTTTATAAGAACGAAAAAAAAAAAAAAGTTAGGATGTGTTTGCCAGACAGACAGTGGGCGTATAAGTGTGTATATGTGTGTTTCTCTCAAAGAGTTTTAAAATTCTGAACCGAGTAGAAGAATTTCACCTTGCTTTGAAAGGATCTGTTGCCTGGCTGCAGGAATATGAATTTAAAAGATAGTACTAATCATCTTTAATGCTGCAGGTTTAGTTATGCTCTCTATACCATAGAAAATTAATTTAAATAGCCTCTCACCAAAAATTCTGTTTGTCATTACACTTATGATCAAAATTATTTTTCAAAATAAATCAAATTTATTTGATTAAAAATAAAGAAAAAGCAGTAATATTGTGAAATATTATTACAATTTAATGTAATTTATTCCTGTGATGCAAATCTGAATTTTCAGCGTCATTACTCCAGTCTTCAGAGTCACATGATCCTTCAGAAAGGATGATGATATGATGATTTGATGCTCAAGAAACACTTCTTATTATTATCAATGTTGAAACCAGTTGTGCTGCTTAATATTTTTGTAAAAAAATAAGTGATGCTTTTTATTTCACGACACTTTGATGAATAGAAATGTATAAATCAGAATCATTTATTTGAAATAAATGTTTAACTGTGTTTACTGTCAATTTTGATAAAATGTATGCATCCTTGCTGAATAAAAGTATTGATTTCTTCTTCTTCTTCTAAAAAAAAAAACAAACAATCTTAGTGGCACCAAACTTTTGAACCGTAGCGTATTTATACATTTTTAGGAAAGTTAAGATGGAAGATATTGAATACTTCCACGATGAAGGAAGACTTTTTTAATCTAAAGTACCATGGATTTCTGTCAGAAAGATCTTCAGGTGAGTGTCTGGAATGGATCTTAAAGTTGATCGTTTATGGAACTCTAAAGTGCATACAGGATCACAACAATGTCTGTCTCTCTCTTTCTCTCTCTTTCTGAAATGACTGTGACATCCATACGGGTCCGCACATCAATATTTATACCTGGCAGTCACAGGAAGAGTAAACACCTCTGGCTGCCACTGTCAAAAAGGGGACGAATGAATGAACTGCGTGTGAGGGAGGGAAAATGAGCAAATCGCAGCAAGATGGAAGGATTTAGTGGGTGATGGGGTGATAGATTTTGTGATTGATTGGACAGAGGAACGGTTAGATGGCTATAAGGATGGATGACCTGATGGATATGGTTGTTAAGAATGTAGTTTGCAATTTGTGTCTGGCCATTTCCTGCTCAAATCCGGCCCAGTTTCAGTCAAGTGTCCTTCTGCCGTCTGATGAACACGTCGGCGACTCTACATCCAATTATCGTCCCACGGCGACACACACACTTGTGCGTTTATTTACAAATAGCCTACTTTTTCAATACACGCAATCTTTTCATCGATGCTGTTGTCCTTGACTAACCCGGACATTTTGGAAATGTGTAAAGAGACTCATTTATTGTAAGCTGTTTACTTGTTTACTGCTGTTGTGTACCAGCGGGCCCCCTGGTGGCACATCCGTCTGTTGTTAGCTGCTGTGTGTGTGTGTGTGTGATATCTGGCTCTCTCCCCTCTCTCTGCATGAGCCTGCGCTCTCTCCAGAACATCATTAGCTTGATTAACATTCATGTCCCACCTTCCTCCACCTCGCGCTGTCAGCTACCGACTTCTTAACTAACTTACACACCCCCAAGACCTGAGCGCTTGTCTTGACATTGGTACCGTCTTTCCGCCCACTTCAAGCTAACGTGTACTTTAAAGCATCTTTACTGGACATCATGGCTGAATCTGTTTCTGATTCACAAACTCATTTTGATACATATTTAGTTATTTCAAAAGTTGGGGATAAGTACAATATTTTCCAGGACAGCATATTAATTTGATCAAAAGAAACTGTGAAGACTAAATATGGCCCTGTTTACAACTGGTGTTCAGATACATTTTGGTGGATCGGATCACAAGTGAACGCTAAATACAGGTGTAAACGGGGTCTAAAACGCTCATGTGGTTGAATTCGTGTGGTTGAAAATGTACTCTCCGCATACTTAACTAATGCGTAAACATTATGTGAAAGTGTGCTAGCCAGACGGGATTTAAACTTTGTTGGCTGAAGACCCAAGTTTGGTTTGAAAACGATCAACGTACCAAGCACAAACTTCTCTCGCCATTCCTGATTTCTAACACACACTCACAATGCTCGGCCGAAAAACGCTGATCGCCGTATGTTTTTCTGTCTCTGTGAGTGTTCATATGTAAATTGCTTGAGCTTATTTTGTCCATTAGAACGAAAGATCTGAAAAAGCCCATACATTTACCCATCCATAGACCCTCCCATTGAAGAAATCAGCGGTTGAAAGTGGACGAAGACAGATTGAGACCAGGTGTATACGGGAAAAAAAAGAAGCAGTTCAAAAGAGTCGTTTGTTTAATCACACTGTATATTATTGCATGCAGCCTGTGAGGACAGCTCAATAATAAGATTTTCTTGCTATTATTTGACCCATTTTTAGTCTGTTCCTGACACTCATCTATCACATTTCTTCAAAAGACACAAGTCGTAGGCATCACTTTTATGACACATTTAAAAAAGTTGACAGCATCTGCCCACGTTGTGTGAAAAAGATCTATGCTAAACTCTACTAGACAACTGCTTTTGTGCTCCAAGAAAGACGTTCAAACAAACAGTTCATGGTCTGGAACAGAATATTAATTGTCTGGGTGAACTAAGCTACAAGAAAGCCAGATAAAAAGAACAAGACCAGATCCTTGACATTCCTGAAAACCTCAAAGACAGTAGAGAACAAACCTTTATGATTTCTTAACAGAAAAGTTCATTGTATCTTTTATGGCATTGAATCGATATCTAACTTCCTTTATGATTCTCACCAACACTCTTTCTTCACCTTCAGCCTTTTCCTGACCTTTTCCTGACTTTTTGTATCCTCCTTGACTACAGTGACTACAAACTTACGGAAATATTTTATTTACCAGGCTGTGCATTACTTACACTCAAATTTGTTTCCAAACAACAGCTGTAGGGTTATAGATCATATCCTTCCTCTATTTACTTTTCCCATAAAATACCAATTTTTTATTTTAGTTACACTAATGAGGCCACAAGAAATAAAACTGCTTTCCCCTCATTTTCTATTGTATACATTCTCCTGGTGAATTCCTTTGTGTGTGTGTGTGTGTGTTATTTGCATCCAGAACACAGCATGTATAATTCACAGTTGAGTCACACAAAGGAGAATCCAGTCAGTACACTGAAACAACATCAATTCTGCTAGAGTCAAAACCTCCAAGACATCCAGACCATGACCCAGACCAAGATATATCTGCAAAACAAATTCACCCTCACAAAACAAAAGGTGTTGTGCTGTAGGCGAGGAATACACCAAATAACTCAAATGTAGAATTTAAAACAAAATATATACATACCATAATTGTCATATTCGTATCCATGTTTATCTGTTTATCCTGTTTCCCCAGTCCTGTCGTAGTCATATGTTCCTTGTTTTGAGTTCAGTTCTGTCTTCTGTCTTGTGTTCCTTTGTTGTGCTGTCAATTGTCACGTGGTCTTTTGTTTTGTATCTGTCATCTGTCATGTGATCTTTGTTTTGCCTTCCCATGTGCTTGTTTAATTATTAGTTCATTGTCTCCAGCCGTATCTTGTTATCAATTATGTCTGTCACCTGTGCCCCGCAAATCATCCTATTGTGTTCATCTGTATATATTCCCTCCTTGTCTGTCCAGTCCTGGTCAGGTCTTAACGTTTCATGCGTGTTTTTACCTGTGTCTTCCTGCATCCTGTTGTGAATTCAACCAGTTGAAATCAAGAAATCTTGTGCGTGTGCGTGTTCCTATCCTACCACGGTGTTACAAAAATATAATATAGTTATATTGGTTTAATATAATTATAATTATACAATTAAAGTTGACTTAATCCTTTTAGGTCCCAACACAAATATATAAAGTAAACTGAATGAACAGTTCATTTGTTGGATTATTTTTTAAGTACAAGCAGCAAAATAGTTTTTTGAGCGTGATGAAGGATGATGATTTCTTTAATGGTTCTCCTACGTTTTTTGATTCATCAAGGCAACTGGTCAATGATAACATTTTCATCTGCATCCTTTAAAATCCAATACGCATCAACCTCCACATATAACCCCTAGCTTTTGATTTTATGAGGCTTGAGAGCTACAATTGTTCCCAGAGGACGACATCTCCGCACCTTTTGTTTGCATGGATCAATTTTAATAAGTAATGAAAATGGATTATTCCATGATTGAAATCCACATTGCACCACAAATAAGATGAGTCTGAAGACTACTCTTTCCCAGGGTGAGAGGATTGAACATTTCTATGGTTCAGAAAGAAGCTGGTCTCCTCTGACCTTGAGGCGCTTCATAAGAAAACAGTGAAATCTGGGCTGCTGCTTTGCAAAGCTATTCTATATTAAAGGCAAAAACCTTTGCCTTCCAAAAAAATGTCATACCAGTAAAATGAAATCTTAAGCAACTTCCCTCTCTCTCTCTCTCTCTCTCTCTCGTAATGATATTGCACAGGATATTGCTGCATGCAGAGACACAAGTATTATTGTGTAGCGGGTCTGCAGAGAATGTATCCTGTGAATCACAGCATGCTGAATATCAAGGGTCCAAAGTTCTTGTTTTCCCAAAACATAAGACCTAAATAATGCAGACCTGAAAAATCTCCTGTCAAGCACACTTGTCTGAAAAACAAACAACAGTATCATTTACTGTCCTTTGAACACTATTGGGAAACCTGAACGCTAGAAAATCTTTTGGAGTGATAGACATGCAACAATGAGCGAGTTCTGAAGTAGTTTTGAAAGTATTTATCTTTTTGATTAACTATGCATTATTAAAGGGGTGATATGTAAGAATTTTCAAGTATTAATAACATTTTTATTGCCAATGCGGGAACAGCTTTTAATGAAACCTAAAAACGAGACCTTACCCGACTTCCTAGGTTGTCTATAAAAGCCTGTAGCTGATTTTTATGTGAAGGACTCGGAAGGTTTTTGACAGGAAAATCCAAAGGATGTGACAATTACGAGCGCTCCCCGAGAACATCTCTTCCACTCAATGACACATGAAACAAATGCTTAGAATGTTCAGGATAATGCTGAAAGAGCCATTCTGTACAATATGTCAAGCAAAGAAAAGGGATTAATTCAAACTACACTCCAAAAAAATGCTGGGTTGTTTCAACCCATGTTTGAGTCAAATATGAACAAACCCAACCATTGGGTTAAAAAATTGAATTAAAAAAATGTAAACCAACGGCTGGGTTTGTCCATATTTGACCCAAACATGGGTTGACACAACCCAGTATTTTTTAGAGTGTATAGTCTACAGAGTCAAATATACTTTATAATCAAACTATCATAACAGTGTAATTTTAATTACCTCATGTGTTGACATAATTCCAGAGCTTATGCAGACATATCCACATTGCAACAATTAGATGCTTTCTTAACTGTTTTCATTTTTGTTGTGTGTATATTTTGTTATGGAGAGGAAATCTGACAGAACATATTTAAATACTCATCGAAATGCCGGTCTCTGCTCAGATGGTATCGAGATGTTCGTTAAAAGTATATCGCTACAAAAGTATTTTACATTGCGTGCGCACGAGTGCAAGCATTTTGCTGTCTGCAGTTCACTTAACAGCCACCGGTGTCGCTAATAACAAGCGTTTCTGAATTCTACATTTAACTTTCTTCTTTCTGATGAACGCAATTGCAGTTATATTAATAAATTTACTGACGCACCCAAGCTTTATAATGGCTAATGTGTAAAAATATAAAAGCAATGCATTTGTGTAAGAAAAATTTCCATATTTAAAACGTCATAAAGTAAAATATCTAGCTTCTACATCATGTCAGTTAAGCTTTTGCATAAATTAAATACTGTAGGAAATAATGTAAGTGTTTTGAACTTCTTCGTAAGTTGAATATGGAAGGCAGTCTGGCGGAAGCTAGATATTTCACTTTATAGCTTGTTTAATATGGATATTATATCGCTTTGCTTCAGAAAGCCTTTATTATCTCCCCGGAGCTGTGTGGAGTATGTTTATGATGGATGGATTTCTTCAGCTTCATCCTCATAGGTTCACTGTCATTATAAAGCTTAGACGTGCCTAGAATGGCTTCAGGGTGAGTAAAGCTTGGGGTATTTTTCATTTTAAAGTGAACTTATCCTTTAATTTAAGATGGTTTGTGAAAAAGTAAGACATTAAAAATTATACATTGCAATATATATATATTTTATACATATAATTTATATGTATTGCTGTGGACAGCAGAACAACACTGAAATAAAACAAACAATATATTTAGCTATATTTATGATTTTTACAACATATGCTTTCCTCATCTATTACGTAATGTCTGAAAATATCTCCATCTGGGGTCTATTTTCAGCAAATATAAACATATGCGATACATGTGATTAACTATTCAGCATTTCATTTTTAATCAACTGACAGCCCTAATATTCTATTTTTACATTTGCCAATTTTTCAATAGAGGAATGAATCAGCATCACAAGCTGGTTCAGTGTAAGGTCAGTTCAACTTGGGTGCTTATCGGGTGCTCATTCATTTCCGGCTTTTACAGTTAATTAAAACCTTACAAGACTGATCCAAATGGTGCATAAGATTATGGCACAAAAAAAGAATGGTCACTGGGAAGAGATGCAATAGAGTGAAATCTTTATGCCGCAAATTAAGCCTTTAGTTCAGCTGTAACAACCTATTCAGTGGGGCGTAATTCAATCTGTGCATTTAAGCAGAACTTTGCTGACAACACAGCTAGCAACTGCTGACCGCTCATATATCATTTGGTTTTAGGCAACACTTTATGTATCTTTATCGTTTAGAAGCCCTCGTGATATGTTTTTGTACTAACTGCAGTCAGCCTAAACATCCTTCCTAATCATCAAAATGTGCAGCTGTAAGGGGCCGACCGAGGTCAAAAGCAAGCCGCACTTTGACAAAAACAATTGTATTTCTATTTCTGTGGCAAAACAGTCCAGTGATCTATCTATCTGATCATTGAGCCTCTTCTGGGAATACAAAAGAAATCAAAGAAAAAAGGTAATAATTTGGAATATTCTGCATCTTCAAATAAATATGAAATAAGAGAGACACTGGTTGTCAAACATCATCACTATTACAGAAAAGTGAGAGAGATCAAGTCGTAACCTAACACTAATGATCTGCCTACTGTTGTCCTCACAGAGAGACTCTTCATAAATCAGACATCATCCCTGTGACACCATCTCATAAAACACCCCCGCCATACACGTGCATGTGTCTGTATTCTGCCTTCAGTGTGGAGTGTGAGGTTATGATATTATTAAAAATGGTTTATGTGTTAAGTGAGAGTAATTTTAAAAATGAGCACCCCATTTTATGAGCGAGCACCCCCCCCCCATCTGATTTTCTGTATTTTTGTCTATTTTTACACTGAATGTTCTCAGACCTTCAAACAAAACCTATAAATACATAAAAGTGATGCGTCATGAACAAAAACACAACAATGACACATCCTTCATTAATTAATTAAAGAAACTTATGCAACTTACCTTTTGCATAATTGAGACCATTTTGAAAACTAAAAAGCACAGAAAGAAGCACAACAATTTTGTCTATTTTACCACTGAATTGTATCTATATACTAACACAATCCTTCAAAAAAATACTGACTGCACATAATGTTAAAAATGTGCACAAATTCAGAGGGGGCAGATCATTTCAGATACCTTTTCAAGCATTTTAGACATGTTATAAAAAAAAATTATGTTGTTTAACATCAACTTAAAGGTGCAGTGTGTAAATTTTAGGAGGATCTATTGACAGAAATACAATAATATATATATATATAAATAAATGTTTTCAGTGGTGTATAATTACCTTACATAATGAACCATTATGTACTGTTTTATTACCCATCTCTATCTACATACACCGCGGTTTCCCTTACATGTTAAGTCGTCATTTTGCAGCGACATGTTTTTACAGTAGCCCTAAATGGACAAACTGCTCTACAGAGCATGTTTCGTCACGTTTCTTCTTTCTTGGTGTTTTTAGAGGCAACTGGCATCGTCACTATGTTGAATACACACGAAGAAGAAGAAGTACTAGTTGTAGTCTTCTGGTTTATTAGAAGCAAAGACAGTTCTTTGCTAGAAGTAAAAAGAAACCTCATCGCTTGACTGGCTACTCTCTTCTGTCTCACACAACGACACCTTTGTCCTATGTCGGTCAATGTAGCTTCTCTATGTACTTCGAAAGAAAGGGGTGAGCAAACCTCACCCCTTGGTGCCGCTAAAATTTACATACTGCACCTTAAAGAGATTTTTAAAAACATAATTAAAAGTAAGACTTTCCATTGATTATTCATTCAAACCAGCAGCCGATTATCTCCCGGGTTATAATGAAGCTGTTATATTATTTTCTGCATCACCTGAAGTGTGAATCTGCTCGTTAATTCATATGAATAGCAAAGGTTTAGTCTGTAGTGGACTATTGGCTGTTATTTGATCTTGTCACATGATATCAGATCAGGATGAAGTCATCTGAGCCGGACTTTTGGTGAACTGACATACTGATTGAAATGAAATGGGGAGGCCACAGATTTCAGAAATGGCTTGACCTCTGACTGTCGCCTCTGTAACCCAGAGGCCATGAGCAGATCTCTTCTGAAATTCTGAGCACATGCTGCCCACACAAGGATTAGAAGTCCTAAGGGAACGAACGACAATGTATTCTCAATAAAGGGATAGAGAGAAAAGAGGATGGAGGAAGGCTGAGCACATGCTCTGGACTCAAGGGGACCGAAAGGACGAATCATGCATATAATATCTGCAGCACAAGCAGAGAAAAGCTTCGTTACATTGTATTATTGCATATGCAATATTCTGAAATCCCAAATGTGACATCATACAGTAATTTTAGGAAGAAAAAAAAAATGTGTATAATTTAGATTGACAGAACATTAAAAAGAAGTTGGGCAGTTACATCAAAAGTGTAATTATTTTTTCACCTCTCTCGTCTGAATAAAGCAGTGATATTCATCTATCCCAGCAATCTCCAGCTCCATCGCGGTGCAGCTGTTTTCCTAGCCACGAATAAAATGGTCTACACTTGGATGGGTGAAAATAATTAGGTGCTTGTCATGAGAAAGTGGGTTGTGGCATACCACTCTAACACTGGGCCTACAGTAAATTAAATCTGGAAATGCCAAGTATCCAATTTCTTACTGTTGCCATTATGGTCACCCACCCATATCCATTTATCAATTTTACCCAGTGACGCCTCATTGATGTACATCACACCACCATCTGCTAGGAATCTGTAAACAGCTTCAGTGCACAAACTTCTTGTAGAGACGGACTGTGAACATGGGGATAGAGTTAGACGTGCAAAGACACAAAAACAAATATAAGCACCAATGCCGATGGATGAGCAAAAATTATCGCACATACTCTGTATGAAACTCTACACCTGCAATACAACAGCCTCTGTTTAATCTGTTACCTTATCTTACAAAAAGTGCTTAAAAATCCATATTTTTGTCCTGTTTTCAAGTAAAGCTATTTAGACTAAAACTAAACATCCTTAAAACAAGATAAATTTACTTGAGTAGAAAAACTGCATAAGATATTAAATATTATTCCAATTTCAAAATTTCTTACTTTAAGCTTAAAATTGATTTGTTTAGATGTATTATTAAATGATTTCGTTACGCTCTTTTGCTCACCAAAGCTGCATTTATTTGATCAATAATACGGTAAAAACAGTAAAATAATGAAATATTATTGAAATTTAAAATAACTGGCTTCTAATTCATTATATTTTAATATTTTCATTATATTTTAATTTCAATATTATTGGTAAAGTTGAATTTTCAGCATTATTACTCCAGTCTTCAGAGTGACATGATCCTTCAGAAATCATTCTAATATGATGACTTGCTGCTGAAGAAACATTTCTTATTATTATCAATGTTGAAAACAGTTGTGCTGCTTAATATTTCTGTGGAAACATTGATATATTTTTTTCAGGATTCTTTGGTGAATACAGAGTTCAAAAGAGCAGGATTTATTTCAAATAAAACTCTTTTGTAACATTATAAATGTCTTTACTGTCATCTTTGATAAATTTTCTGAATAAAAGTATTCATTTCTTTAAAAAAAACTCTTACGCACTCTCTGAAAACAAGTCTTTACACACGTTTGCTCCTAAAGTAAATTTAGGTTTTAAGGATAATTAGCTATTTTTTACTGAAAAACATAATGCTAAATACTAATTAACAAGTATATTTGCAGTGCGAAAGCACAGCATATAATGTAGAAGATATTGGCTAAAATATGAAATGCTACTTTTATGTTGTAATTGTTAACGAGACAAAGGGATTGATCTTTTGGTGACTGCTTAATGAATCTTTTTATTGTAATGCATATCTATAAAATGACATGATTACAGATTAAAAGGTTGAGATATATCACATTTATGAGTCTTTCTATAGCATCTGAACTGAGATTCTAGCAGGGCTAAAAAATGAAATTCTTTCCAGGCCATTGTTTTATAGCTCTAATGAATTGGGTATAGAATAAAATATGATTTTAAAGTGGAAAAAACAGGCATTTTCAAAAATCTTTCAAGAAAATATGACAAAGTCTTTTCTTCTCAAAATACTTCATTTAGTGAGACAAGATAAGTGATGCGAGGGGATTCTGCTTTCAACCAATTAGAGTAACGACCATTAGTTAGTGAGAAATGACACCAAATTGTCACGACTATTTGAAAGTTTAGCATCTTAGTTGAAAGATTACAGTCTTTAGGGAGTCTGAAAACATAATAATGATGTGGGGGAAAGAATATGTGATGGTCACGTGTTTACCATCAAATGAGAACATCCATGTCTTTTTTTCTTCTTCATTTTTAATTAGTGAAATCATTGACTGCAACACTCTTCTGCTGGATCCATTTATCCACAGTAATTTAAAATATGACATTTAGCTGACATTTATTTCTGGCTGCTGAGTCTTAAGCGAGTCTGCATGCAACAAATTAATTAACGGTAGGGGACAATATGACAGGATTTCACACATTTAGAATACATGGTGAAGTTTCAAAGAGTTGTCGGTGACAAAAACTCAAAAATCGTCCATTGACAGCACTTACAGGAGAAATTGACCAATTTCGTACATTAGTGCATATGTTGTCTGTTGTTTAAGCATGGATTCGCTAAAGAAAGTACCATTGCCTTTCTTTTCAGCACAAACATTTACTATTAAAAAATAACAATATAGTGGTTGTTATTTTTATTATTATTGTTATCACATTTATGTAACATTTGACAAGATAAAAAAGGGTTTATACTAGCATTTATACTGTTTGGAGTTTGTTGGAATAACAACAAATGGATGTGTTTGCACTGAGAAAAATGACAATGACTTAATTTAAAAATGTTTTCAACACAAATAGTATTTGGTTAAACTAAGTTGTGGGTGTTTGGTCAATAAGGCTCAGGATTTTGTGCTTAAATGCCCCACACAAAATTGGCACTTTTTTTTTTTTACTGTATATGACAGCATGTCCATAAAAATGTCTATAAAAGTAAAGAACCCTTGAAACATATGTTCAACAAAATTAATACATGTTTGATCCTACTTGTGCTGCTTTATGCTGACTTCAAAGATCAAAGAGCCCATTTAGAGTTCACAGCGAGGCCATCTCTGGGAGAAAAACGCCCGTGCCCCTGAACTCTGCCTGAACTACGTTTTGAGCGATGCTTCCTGTTCTGATGATGCACAATCCTCAAGACAGATCAGATAAAAGACTTAAACCTGAGCCAGCTTTCTCCTGTCCATTATCATCTCCCTGACCCTGTTAACCCGCTGAACCATACTGGTGAACTTTTATTAATGGATTTCTTTACTCAGAAATGAAAACGACAGCTCTGTGTGAGAAAAAGACTGATAATTCACGTACATTTCAGTGTTTCTCACACAAATCTACTGTATGAGTTGTCTGGACAAAATTTATGATACTTTTACGGTGCATATGTATACAGTGTTTTAAGCTTGCAAACTTTGGTCCATGTTTATTGTTATTGCATAGAAAAATATAGCAGCATTTATCGGGGTTCAAGCACAATTAGACCTTTAAGCACATGCGTAAAACGGTATTGTTTTATTTAGCAAACCTGTAACCATCTCGATCATGAAAAAAATATTTACCGCCAATACAGGCAATTTACCATAGGAAATAAATAGTTTTTAAAGCTTTATAACAGTTATTGAGAGTGAACCAAAAACCAAAGTTGGTTTTTGAAATAATTGCCAATATTTAACAAATGATTATGGACAGAGTAGGGCTGGGATATATGACCAAATCTTATATCACGATATGAGTAATTTTATATCACGATAATGATATATATCACGATATAGTAATTTTTGCTTTGAATAAAATTTTTATATACATTTTTTATTCCATTGAAATGTCATAATTCTTATCACCAATTTCAGTATCACTTAAAAAAAAACAAAGACAGATGAAATAGACCTACCTGAATAACTTCAAGCACTTGAAATACTACATAAAGTAATCAAATGTATAAAAAAAACAATGAATTGTTTTTACTGTGCAAATTAAATATACACTTATTCTTATTAAAAAGTTACAAAAGCAAGCAATGAGAGATTTTCTCTCTTTTTTGTTGTTAGATTAGCATTAATAATGACAACAGCTTTAAGACCCACTGCACCAATTATAATCGACAAGCCTCGTCTTTCCCAACTGTACCTTCACTTAAGACATAAATGGCTCCGTTTACTTGCAAATACATGGTCACTTTGACACATACAGTGGGGAGAACAAGTATTTGATACACTGCTGATTTTGCAGGTTTGCCCACTTACAAAGCATGTAGAAGTCTGTAATTTCTATCATAAGTACTATTCAACTGTGAGTGACGGAATATAAAACAAAAATCCAGAAGATCATTTTGAAAGATTTTTAAATAATTAATTTGTATGTTATTGCATGACATAAGTATTTGATCACCTACCAACCAATAAGAATTCCAGCTCTCACAGACCTGTTAGTTTTTCTTTAAGAAGCCCTCCTGTTCTCCACTCATGACCTGTATTAACTGCTCCTGTTTGAACTCGTTACCTGTATAAAAGACACCTGTCCACACACTCAATCAAACAGACTCCAACCTCTCCACAATGGCCAAGACCAGAGAGCTGTTTAAGGACATCAGGGATAAAATTGTAGACCTGCACAAGGCTGGGATAGGCTACAGGACAATAAGCAAGCAGCTTGGTGAGAAGGCAACAACTTTTGGCGTAATTATTAGAAAATGGAAGAAGTTCAAGATGCACATCAATCTCCCTCAGTCTGGGGCTCCATGTAAGATCTCACCTCATGGGGCATCAATGATCATGAGGAAGGTGAGGGATCAGCTCAGAACTACACGGCAGGACCTGGTCAATGACCTGAAGAGAGCTGGGACCACAGTCTCAAAGAAAACCATTAGTAACACACTACGCCCTCATGAATTAAAATCCTGCAGTGCACGCAAGGTCCCCCTGCTCAAGCCAGCAGTTTCGCAACATCTTGGCCAACAATCTCCTTCTCTCAGTAAGAGCACTGAAGATGGTTCGAGGCTGGGTCTTCCAGCATGACAACGACCCGAAACACACAGCCAGTGCAACTAAGAAGTGGCTCCGTAAGAAGCATCTCAAGGTCCTGGAGTGGCCTAGCCAACGTATGATCTCTGTAATTGCAAACATAGGTTTCTGTACCAAATATCAGGTTCTGCTTTTCTGATGTATCAAATACTTATGTCATGCAATAAAATGCAAATTAATTACTTAAAAATCATACAATGTGATTTTCTGGATTTTTGTTTTAGATTCCGTCACTCACAGTTGAAGAGTACCTATAATAAAAATTACAGACTTCTACATGCTTTGTAAGTGGGCAAACCTGCAAAATCGACAGTGTATCAAATACTTGTTCTCCCCACTGTAGGTGTGTTTATTTATCTGTTCAATCCCAATTAGGCTGCAAAAAGCACTCAGTTCAGTCTTGACGCACTCTATGAGCAGCGGCTTCATGTTGCGCGTCTCTCAGACAGCGTTGAGAAACGGTCTCTCAGAGAGCGCGTACATAAGCTGAAATGGATTGTCTTTCGCTGTTAATTGCGCGTCAACGGTTCAAAACCACCAGTTTTTAAACCTCAATTCCTAAAAAACTGAGTTGGTGAGTCGGCTGAGTATATGTATATAGGTCTCCACTCATGCTGACTGGGTAGGCATGTTGATTGATGACTGCTGGTTGGAGTGATGTCATGATTAGTTAGATAATTTGAATGTGTTCCTCCCAAGCTTTGTTAATAAAACATGATTTTTCAAAGAATCAAAAATCTTTTTCAAATTTTTCAAAGAACCTGAAAATTTTGACAAACGAATTTTGTCCGCATTTTGTCCATCTTGAGCCAACGAGTGCAACGATATAAGCCTATGGTTCAGGAGTTATGAGCCATTTCATATTTTTGACAGCTGTAGAGCCCCCGTCAAGCCGATCGAGCCTTGCCAATGTAGTAGATGGTGTGAGCACTACCAGCCCTCAACGGTTTCAAGTCTCTTGGACTTACGGTTAGGTCTTCCCGATCACTTTTAGGGGAGAATGCTGATCCTTAGAAATTTAACAATTGCAATAGGGTTTCAGTGCTGCACGTTTGAATCCCTAAAAATGACGGGCAAATTCCTCCTTGTGTGTTCTATTGAAGAAAGCAAGTCATAACAGTTTGGAACGACATGAGCGTGAATAAATTATGACAGAATTTTCATTTTGGATGAATAATTCCTTTAAATATGTAGCTCATTCATTCTGAATAATGCCTTTGTGTTAATTTTGGCATCACTTGAAATAACCTGTTGTTTTGATGTTGCATTTCATATGAACTCATAATCAGCTTATGCTAGACAACCCTATCGCTTCACACCTGGAGGTTTGATTTAATCAAAGCCTTGCAGAGAGTGTTATTTTGTCCGGTAAAGCTTATGAGAAAGTTATTGAGAGAGGAGACGCTGTCAACACAGGTGTTTTGTTCATTACCTGATATTGATATTTACATGCAATGCGGCTAGTCTCTAATATAGAAGCCCGGAGCTTCTCTTACCATGAATAAATGCTTCCTCCACATGCCTAAGATGCACTTGTACAGCATCAGCATATTTCAGGCCTTGGAGGATAGCCATGAGTTAATTTAGGCAAAATCATAATGTAGAAGCTCTAAGCTCAAAATTACACTGCCAGACATAGTCATTTCTATCAATAACATGTCTTAAAATGTGATAAATACCCACAAGCATTTATATTCTTATTTGGTGAAACGCACAATTTTAATAGTAGAAAATAATTGAATACTTTTTCATTTCACACTATTCTCTGCACTAGCGGTGGGAATTTTCCCCTCTCTTTCTCTTTCTGCGGTTTTATCTTGACAGTCTTTATGAGTGAATCAATGAATCATACATTTGTTCAAACAAGTTTATACAATTCGAAGAATGTGTGAGTAAATTAATTATTAGTTCAATCAATTCATTCAAAAATGTTGATTGATTCAGGAACAAAAATGTATGATTTATTTATTGAATCGTTAATTTAACCCTTGTGCATCCTTATGGACATTTTTGTCCATTTCAGTTTTGTTTTTTGTTATAAGTGTGCCTTTTTAATGCCAACTATATGAATTTTGGCTCAGGTGTTTATTTTTATTGGAATTTTAATATTTTACCCTCATTTCCTTCAAAAAAATCAATTTTATCCTCTGTACAAAAAATACTTACATTCAGGACCTTAAGGACAAAAATGTCCACATTGAAACCCATTAATTTTTTAACCCAGGGCCATTTGACTTTAAAATGATACAATATTTGCAAATAGGCATTCATTCTATCTATTTTTCCATTTATTTACTATGTTGTGCCATATTTTCAAATTTGGCATATAAAAGAAATACTTGCTTAATTTGTGTTTTCTACTCATGTATATTATAGAGTCAATTGGAAAAATAATGCAGCTATAATTGTGTGGGTATGTTGGTAAGGATGTCAGAGTGTAGTTTGCATGTGTTTACTGAAAATGTAATGTGTGTAATTAGTTTGAAAGAAATTATATTGTATTGGCAATCAAAAATCCCACTCCATGTATGAGTCTCACCCTTGGCAGGGTCATTGGGCATGTGAAAACTACGAAAAAGGTCAAAGAAGGTTAAAAGTTAGCTTTGAGGTTTTTCTTTTTCACCCAAACACTCTTCTTAACCCTTGATTGCCCTTTTTCACTTGTTATTGTTTTTGTACGGCGATAAAAGGTGCGCTTGAATTTGAAGCAGATGTTCATAAGCCCCTAAACACATTATTTTAGTTTTCACCACAAGAAAATGCTGATTGTTTAGTCTGGTAGATTTTATACAAAGTTTGAGTTCATACAAGTGTTCTCACAGCCAAACCTATAAATATGTGGTGCTTGAGGGGTTGATCACTTCATTGTTCGCAAGATGAAGAGAGGATTGCAAGATAACTCAGCAGTTACTCATGATTATTATTTCTATAGAAAACAACAGTGGCGTTATGTAAAGAAACCGATTTGTAAAGTGTTAAAATTCTGAAAATGAATGAATGTTTGGAAATTATGAATAGAAGAGATGTTGATAAAAAAAAGAGTGAGTGAAAGTGGAAAAAATATTAATAAATCATATTTCTATTTCTTTGACATGGACATTTTAAAAAATCTGACACTACATAAAAAATATAAATGCCTCAAAATTAAATTTGTTGTTTTTCATTGACACACCCAAGAATCTAATACACAAAGAAAAAAAAAATCTTCTTAGCATTTAGTTTTTAAAATAAACTAAAATTTTAAATTTTTTCATAAAAAATACCTTTGGCATTATGTAAACAAACCAGAATTTAAAGGGTTACAGTTCTTAAAATTATTTGGCAGTTAATGAATGTTTAATATCTATGGATAGAACAGATGCTGGTTAAAAAATTGACATCAGTGAAAGTGGAATTTTTTTTTAATAATAATAATAATATTTCTATGACAGTTTTTTGGCATGGGCATTTTTGTCCATTGTGCATCTATGTGTAACTTTTTTTTTTAATGCACAAGGGTTAAATGATTTGTTCAAAAATACTGATTTGTTCAGGAACGAGACTATATTTGTGAGTGAGTCATTGAACAGTTTTCTCAACCAATACATTTAAAAAAGCTCCTTCATTCAGGAAAAAAATCAATAATGTATTTCTAGGAGATGTGCAATGATTCTACAGTGGCTTTGTTTGGAATTATTTTTGATGACCATGCAAAAACAGGCAAATTAACTCGCAATATTAAGACTAAAATGTTAGATATTAATTAATAACTTCTTGTTTATTGATTTATTTATAGGAATGTGTGGTGATGTGCCACATCTACACCATTCAGAAGTCTCTTATGCTCAACAGTGCTGCTTTTGTTTAATTAAAAATTCAGTAAAAACTAATATTGTGATATCAATATTGTGTAATGACAATTTTTTTACTTTCAAATTAATTCAGCATCATTACTTTAGTCACATGGTCACAATTTCTTTTCAACATTGAAAACAGCTGTGCTATATATATATATATATATGCATTTATATATGCATGTATGTGTATGTGTATATATATGTACATACATACATACATACATGAATATATACACATAATATGCAATGTGACAAAATAATAATTTGTGAAGCCACTTTATCATGGCTAGTCTAACAAAAATAACTCAACTCTAGATAAAGTCATAAAGCCAGATAATGACGTGCGTATGGTGTGTACTCCCTCATTTCTCATCTTAATAAAGGAAACACCTGCTGTATGGACAGCAGCCAGTGGCCTAATTGTGTCAAGACTCTGCTTTCAGAGAGCTCTGCACAGGGTGCGACTGCACAGCAGCAACTGTGTGTTTGAACAGGGATCAGATACTAGTGGCCAAGAAAGTTTTGCCCCCTCTCAAAGGAATGCAATCGGCTTGTGTTCAGATACCACAAGTCATGCCCGGCCAATACAAAGCACGAGAGTCTCTCTGTCATCTTTCATCTATAAATACCCCAGCCACAAACCGCGGCACCTACACAGCACGGCACTCTCGCAGGACCATGGGAGGGGATCGAATATCAGGATTTCTATAAATAAACAGATTGAAATTGCATTTTTTGCCGCATGAAGTAGTGTATTGAACCCATTTGATTTAACACTGCAATTTATGCATGAAGCAAGGTGATGAGGCTGGGTAAAAGCATGCGGCCTTAATCAAAGCCATCTGGTAATTCACTTCCATTAATTCAGTGCTATATGAATAGAATATCACCCCCGTCTTATATTGTTATAGGTGTCACGTAAAAACAGGCACAGTATGTGCACTTTTAAAAATGATCAACCTGCAAGAACCGTAACTGCACAGTAAATGCGATACTAATTGACCTTTGTGTCGTATGCCTAAACGAACTTAACGAGCAGCATGATAGAATGTTAATGAGCTGCGTATATTCTACACTGACAACATCTTTCAAATGTGATGACCTCCATCCCCACAGCTTTGAGTGGGCTTGATAGAACGCTTCACAAAACCATTTACAGTTTTTCTTTGCTTCCTTCTCTGTGCTATTCCTCATTTTTCGTCTTTCTTGAGGTTAAAAGGACATCTGAATGTAGGAGAGATGCACTGAGCTGTTTTTATGACAACTCGAGAAAAATAAATAAATACAGGCCATTTACACATTTCAGATCTCCTTGAAAAAAAAGTGCTTCACTTTCTGAGCCACTGAAAGTATTCTGCAGTTTGTGAAATGAAAAAAAAAAAATTGTTTGGAGACAGATGCTGGTAGGTTGGCTTTGGACTGTTTGGCCCTCAAAGACCCCCAACTTATGCTGAATGAGCTGACAAATGCATCAGCCAGAGTCTAAAACTAACAATTTTCCACATCAGACAACTATGAGAGAATTGAAAAGTGATATATATTATAATTATAACTTTGATACTCTAAACTGAATATGTAAAATCTAAGTTTATATGATTTTTTTATTTTATATGCAATATTTGAAGCTACAGTATTTAAAAATATAAATTATGACAATGACACTTGTTGTTATTTTAAAAAAGTGATATATATATATATATATATATATATATATATATATATATATATATATATAAATTAGTGCTGTCAAGATTTAAATAAAAAACTAAATTGCACATTTTTTCTGTAATTAAATAGCAATTAAAACATATTTTTATATTGTAATAATTTCTACTCTCCAATTTAATATAGAAACAACTTAAAGACACTATATTGTTTAATGGCATATTTTTATGAATGAATTGATAGTAATATTGGTACTGATGTCTCAATGTTTACCTGGCCTACCTGTCTAACAGAAATTGAATAAAGTTATCAAACACTTTACAGTCTTCAATGCATAAATTATAAATTAAATATAGATTAATCCTTCTTAAATCTACAATTGTCTCAGTTACCGTTGTTCTTTGATTTACATTAATGACAGACATCACAGCAACTGAGTTATTAGGATGCTTTGACTTTAGGAGCTGGAGCTACAGCTGCCGAACAGAACGCAGATTTGAAGCTCATCTCATTTTCTTACAACTCTTTAAGTTAATTTAAGACAATATTTAACTCAATTAAGACTGCTCTTATGAGGATACTTAAAAAAAAAAAGGGCAATTTAGCATAATTCTGTGTGTTATTGTTTGTTCCAGCGCAAAAAAGAACTCGATTTTGACAAAAAAAAACGGATGCTGCAATTAAACTGAAAAAATTAATTGCGAGCATTAACACGCTAATTTTTACAACACTAATTGAGTTTTTTTAATAAAGAAATTATAAAGAATTTTTTTTTAAATAACAATCACAGAATTTTACACTAATGAGAAAGTCTTTGATAAACATAGTTATTTGGCAAACAAGTTTGGTTTTCTTTTTTCAGAACTTGGCAAGTGTTCATTAACTCTGGTATCAATTGCAGCATGTTCTATTCTAATCAGACCACAATTTCCTCACTCTCTTACACCGAATGAACTCATAAATTATTTTAAAAATGCACACATATAATTGAATTAGGAATCTCATAATCAGGTTTATCTAGATATGATCTCATAATGTTATGAGAATTGTGAGAGCAGGATGTGAGCCATAGGAAGACCTGAAAGACAGTTGCTTCAAAGCACCATAGGGGCCTAATGCAAGTATATATTCATATTCTCAGGCTGCGGACTCCTCTGAAACCTGCCTGCGGAGTGGTCCACTCTGCGTGAACTCTAATTAAACTAAGACACTCCGGCGAGACCTTCCCATGCAGAGACATGTTTGCGTGTTGATCCCAGATGCTGGAGATTTTCACACTCCTCTCACCTCTGAGTTTTGAACCTAGGGGAAAGAACGTAATCTACAGCCTCACACATCTGAAGTAGAAAATAGCAAAATGCTATCATGTCACATCATATGTCTCACAGTTTCATCTTGGCTGAAAGGAATAGTTCACCCAAAAAAGAAATTCTGTCACCCTTTGTTAACCCTCCTGTTGTTTCAAACCTGTATGACTTTCTTTCCTCTGTGAAACACAAACAAAAGGTTATGTTGTCTTGTTATGAATGAATGGAATGGATGGAAAGAATGTTATGAAAGGAATTTTTTCACAATGTCATTTTTCTGTGACAAAACTCTTCTTTGATTTCTGACCTCCTGAGCTCAGGCATATCAATTATAGAATCAGAAACTATGTGAATTTAGTCAGTTTAGCAAGTATCAATAAACCACATCCAAACTTGTTTACAAACTCATAATTTGGAGGACTTGAAGACAGCATTACATCTCATTTTGTGTTGCAAAAAAAAGTCTAGGTTTCAAGGTTTAGAACTACATGAGGGTAATCAAACACTGCATCTATATACAAGAACAATTAACCCTTAAAAGTGTAGGTCTTTCCTTTAGAGAAATTGCATAGAAAGCCAAGTTGTCAGTGAGTACAGTTTCCTATACCATCAAAAGGCATTTGGAAACTGGAGGAAACTCTGACAGGAAGAGGTCTGGCAGACCCAAAGCCACAACAGAATCAGAAGACAAGTTTCAGCTTGCGTGATAGGCGGCTCACAGGACAACAGCTTCAAGCACAGCTTAACACTGGTCGAAGTGAGCAAGTCTCAGTTTCAACTATGAAGAGAAGACTTTGAGCTGCAGGTTTGACAGGTCGAGTGGCAGTAAGAAAGCCTTTGCTAAGATGGCAAACTAAGAAAAAGAGGCTTTCCTGGGCCATGAAGCACCGCCAGTGGACTACTAAAGACTGGAAGAAGGTGTTATGGACTGAAATCTTCGGTTCATCACGCAGGGTTTTTGTACGTCGTCAAGTAGGCGAAAGGATGGTTCCTCGGTGTGTGACACCAACTGTCAAACATGGAGGAGGAAGCGTGATGGTCTGGGGCTCTTTTGCTGGATCCAGAGTCGGCGACTTGCACAGAGTAAGTGGCACCCTGAACCAAAACTGCTTCCACAGCATTTTGCAGCGCCATGCAATACCCTCTGGTATATGCCTAGTTGGTCAGGGGTTCATCCTACAGCAAGATAATGACCCAAAACATACCTCCAGGTTATGTCAGAACTACCTTAGAAGAAAAGAACAAGACGGTAGGCTTCAAATCATGGAATGGCCAGCACAGTCTCCAGACTTAAACCCCATCGAGCTGGTTTGGGATGAACTGGACAGAAGGGTGAAAGCAAAGCAACCCACAAGTGCAACACATTTGTGGGAACTTCTGCAACAGTGTTGGGAAGAACTTTCCAAACAATATTTGATTTCCATTGTAGAAAGAATGCCACGAGTGTGTTCGGCTGTTTTATCTGCAAAAGGTGGCTACTTTGACGAGTCAAAAATTTAGATTAAATTTTGTTAAACAAAACGATTCCATGATTTCTTTTTTATCTACAATTGTTTATTTGTTCTATACTTCAATTTCAGAGTACACTGAGACATTAAACTGCGTAAATTTCAATAAAAACCGGAAAAATGGAGGCGTTCTAAAGCTTTTGACCGGTAGTGTATATATATATATATATATATATATATATATATATATACACACACACACACACACACACACAGTATACAGTATATATGCCAGTCCCTCCAGAAAAACGCGGGATTTTTTTGTGATTGTTGCGGGCAAAAATCCTTCATTATGCGGCACGTTTTCTTAAAAAATGCGATGGAATATGCGGGATATTTTTGCAATTATATGCGATGAAATTGCGGGAACTTGCAAAAACTGCGGTTTTTGATGCAAAAGAGGAAAAAAAGGTGATTCCCCCAACACCCTGTTCTCACTTGATACTACCTTCATGTAAAGAGGCAGACTTACTAAATCACAGAATATTTAAATTCTCATTCTGTTTTATTTCAGACCTTAATCAACACATGGCTCAAAATTACAAAACATTGAGTCAAATAAGTTCTGTAGCTTTACAAAAGGAATATTCAACTTCTGTAAAAATGAATAAATAAAAAAATAAATAAAATGTGTGCTTCCTGTTTAACAGACATCTTCTGTTAAATGAAGTGCTTCCAGTGCACAAAGTACAATCTTACTGCAACGTAAATTATTTTACATACTACTAATATATTTGAAACTGTAAGGTTTTGGTACTGTTCTGTAACAAAAAAGTGCAATCTTACAACTGTAAAGTTGCATCAACTTCTGAATGAAACTACAACAGTCCACTGTGAAAACGAAAACTATAACTGCATAGCCTCTAACACTGGCCTATCATTCACCATCCTCATCCTCCATCCCCTCTCCCTCAACATCCATCTCCTCCCCCTCCACCATCTCCTCCCTCTCAAATGCTCCACTGCGGACTCGTTGGTTGTGGTAAAGGAAGACCAGCGTCGACTTGCATCTGTGGTCCAACATGCAGTTGCACGGAGTGCAAAATAATTTGCCCCCACTATCATGTAAAAGACCGGGAAATCGCTTTCAAAATATATATATATATATATATATATATATATATATATATTGAGAATATATATTATTAAGCATATATACTGTATACTGTGTGTGTGTGTGTGTTTGTGTGTATATATATACATACATACACACACACACACACACATATACATACATAAGCAATACATATATATTATGCCACAGTTAATGTTAATTTTTTTTAAAGGAGTCTCTTATGCTGCATTTCTTTGATGAAAATGCATTAAAAACAGTAATATTATTAAAATTTAAAACAACTGTTTTCTTATCAACGTTGAAAACAGTTGTGCTACTTAATATTTTTGTGAAAATCAAGATAAATTTTTTCAGGATTCATTGATGAATAGAAAGTTCAAAAGCATTTATCTGAATTAGATATATTATACATTAGATACAACATTATAAATGTCTTTACTGTCACTTTTTATCCATGTAATGCATGCAATACATAATACACTACTGCTAGACCTGTGAATTGTTTTTAAAAAACATTAGGCATTCCATTTATGATACACTGGGTCAGAGGTTAAGCACTCATCAAATTATTGACAATAATGATACCCTAAATGGGAAGTCAAGTTTGTTAATGTTCTGCAGAGGTGGGGTTAAAATTGACTTGAATAATTGCTCTAAATTGCCTTGTAAATCTAGCAGGGCTGTAAACGAGTATTGATCTTGTTTAAGTGGTGTGCAAAGTGAGCTCAACGGCAATCAAATTAGGCAGGGGAACGGTCGGAAATGCATGTGCTATGATGTAGTTCTTTATAATCCCATTGACTGCAATAGACCGTCTGAAAGCAATACAATTGACTGGTGTGTGACCGATCACATACGGTTTTTTTTGGCAGTTGAAAACTCTTACTCAGGCTCTTTGCAACAGTATCACTCTAATTACCTCATAGTGGAATGTCCATCACTGATCTGATAATAGTGAACAGGGCTAAAAGGTCCATACTTGATTTTTTAAACACAACATTAAATGTCTAAGTTTAGGAAATATCAGTTTACTTCTTCCGACATGTTCCTGTCTATGTAAGAAAACACCTGGTGCATTTAAAAAATTTTACACCTTGTTAAACACGTCAGCAAAGTCTAAAGAAACATTGCAAGAATTGCACATTTTTGGAAAACATCATATTAGACAATTGTGGAAACATCCACAGCTGTAATTGGATAGTTAAGGCTTAAGTCTTATGTGATTCATTCTATTTCATGCACAAGGAGTCAGTCTTAATGAACAGATATATGCCCTCTCCAGGGCGCATCGTATTTCTTTTGAACCTTGTTGGCCCACATTCAAACAGACACTCAAAAATCCCCACAAGTTTTCTCACCAACACTCATTGCTTAAAGTATAGTGTAACACATCATTGCTGATGTATTAGAGCGAAAATTATAGATCACTGTACCGGCAAGTGTATAATAACCATTGACTGTAACTTGTCTGAAATATGCTAGTATTATGCAGGACTTGAGAGAGTCATATAGAAGTTATTACAGTCACAGACTGAGGCCTCCATGGCCTCCTTTAAATGGTCATCAATTATGAAATATGCTTATTGGGTCCAGATAGTGTATCTAAATGCCATTTCAGGGCCAGAAGGGACTAATGGGCCATGCTAACCGGCCAAATCTTGACCCCTTGGTTTTTAATAGTCCAACAGGAAACAATGTTTCAAAAGTACCAATCATCAAAAGTGTAGTTCTGCAGGACTTGAGTTAAAATTGGATTAAACTGAAGACAGATAGCATGAACCAGGGGTTTTCAAACTGGGGTCCAGGGAGTCTACTGACAATTTGAGTAATACAGAATTACAAATAAATGTCTTTTGACAGTAAGAAATAGAAAAGGATATGAAACCATTTTCCATATAAATATAAAATTTTCCAAATAATATTTAAATTATTCATTTTAATGAAATAGCAAATAAAAGTGAATAATTTATTTAGAATAAGAATAATAGAAGAATAAATGATATTCTTTTTCTATTTTGTATTTCTGCCACGTATCCGCTTAATCAGGGTTAGTTTCAAAAATGAAATTTCTGCCATTAATTACTCACCCCCATGTTGTGTCACACCCCTAAGACCTTCGTTCAACACAAATTAAAAGATATTTTTTGATGAGATGCATGCGCTTTCTGATCCCTGAGAGAAAGCAACATAAATACAACTTTCAAGGCCAAGAAAGTCCATGTGATTACAGTGGTTCAACCTTAAGCAAATGAAGCAGAGAGAATACTTTTTGTGCACACACACAAAAAAAATTTAATAAATAAATAATTATATATATATACAGTATATATATATATATATATATATATATATATATATATATATATATATATAAAAAACAAACAAACATATATATATATATATATATATATATATATATATATATATATATAAATAAATATATAAATATATATATATACACATAATACTTAATTTGGGTTCTGAAGATGAACAAAGGTTTTAAGGGTTTGGAAAGACATGAGGGAGGGTAATTAATAAAAGAAAATGTATTTTTGGGGGAACGAACCCTTTAACCCCAATTGAATTTTTAATGAATGCAGCAAAGTTTAGTAGCAATATAAAACCCCCCACAATGTCTCAACTGTTTGAAATACCTTTGTGCCAAAACCAAGTTTGAACTGCAGTTTTCCTGCAAATGATTCAGAGTCCACAGAGACAGCTGTCATTGACTGGGCGGGTTGGATCAGAGAGTATGGAGAGACAGATCAATCAGCACAGGAGAGATGAAACTGAATAGACTCCTTTTCAGGGCACTATTGAACTGTTATTTAGCTTTCCAACCAATGACTGCTTACACAATCCCTCAGTCAATAGTCACGTAAGATTCAATCATCTCAGGTTAGTCATTCCCTAATTAGATTCTAATACGCCAAAGTGCTCTACTTTTTTTTTTTTTTTTTTTTTTTTTTTTTTAGAAACAAACGTCTCAAATGTAATGCATTTAAGAAGATCTACATATATTGTTTGTGTCTTGTCAAGCATTTGAGTTCGAGGCTTGTGTAAATGTTCAATTATTGAGGATGACACTGAATTCTCTCTGTGAACTTACTGGAATGTCAACTTCCACAAAAAGGTTACTGTAAGTGTGTAAAAGTCTGTTTTATTTGTATTAAAATACATTTTAACTTGACAATGTGTCTGAGGGAATTACCACAATAAACAAAAATGCATGCCAAGCCATAAATGTGTTTTATAAACATTTTTAAGTAAACCGATTTCTATTTTCTGTAGAGTTTTTCATTGACCCACATTTCCGAGAGACAATGTTGCAATATCTCCAGTGAGTATCTCGCAATCAGTATAATAATGTTCTTGCGAGCTTCCGCGCTCAGCTAACAATTGTCCTCTGTCTCAAGATGAAAACAGACAACATTAGATCTTTGATGGCTCTGTAGGGAAGACACAGTGAGTTTAAAGCCCACTTCACCGCATGCTAGCACTTCAAATAAACCGAAAAATGGAAGTAATCAAACAAAGTGTTAGCTCTTGCAGTGTATGCTGGGATATCACCTTGCCAGTTGAGTCTTCTGGTTATATATACTTATAAAATGTATTTCACTACAGATCACAAAATACATCCTTTAAAAAGTAATTTGTAACGTATTTCATTACATTACTCAAGTTTAGTAACTTAATCTAAATACTTTAGAACACTTTGGAATACTAATAAGTGTGGAACAAACACAAAAAAGGTCATTGCAAGTTTTTATCTCACAATTCTGACTTTTTCCCTCAGAATTGCATAATATAAAGTTGCAATTGCGAATTATAAAGTCAGAATTATGAGATATAAACTCGCAATATTGAGAAAAGTCAAAATTACGATAAACTCATAATATGGAGAAAAGTCTGAATTATGAGATATAAGCGCGTACTAAATTCACAATTGCAAGGAAAAAGTCAGTATTGCAAGTTTATAGCTCCCAATTCTGACTTTATAACTTGCGATTGTGAGTTTAAATCTCGCAATTCTGAGAAAAAGAAAAAAACAATTGTGAGAAAAAGATACAGTGACCTTTTTTACAATTATAAAATGAGTCACAAACAACTATAACAAAACATGAAAATAGTCGAAAACATGAAACTTAACTCTGTTTTTCAGCCTGTCAGAGTCAGAGAATCACCTATTGCTGTTTAAATGACATTAAAATTCAAAGTAATCACTTTGGTAATCTAAAATACTTTTCAGATGTAACTGTAATCTGATTACCAACCATTTAAAATGAATGCGTATTTCATTACAGTTACTCAAATTTTGTATTTTAAATGCGTAACTAAGTTACTTTTATTTCGTTACTCCCCAACCCTGTATATATTATATATTATATATATATATATATATATATATATATATAATATATATATATTATATATATATATATATATATATATACACACACAGATAATTTTGGATAGTTTAAAAAAAATTCATTTACTTTTAAATTGTGATAAAGTTGTTTCCCACAAGTGTTGATGGATTCCTCCACTTCATCTCTGTTGATTCAATCCATGCACTTTATGAGTCATAATAAATCATGTTTCTTGAATAAAAACCATTTTGATGCTTACACATAAAGCACATATTTAGACAACCAAGCAAAATATTTTAACAGTGTGAACACTTTCCTTAAAAAATAAACCTGAAATAGCAAGAATGGATCTGTAAAAGTCTGAGTCACATGTTAGACAGACCTTGGTTTTGTTGCTGAAGTGTCTCTGTGAGGTCCTGTAGGTGTAGTAGAAGAAGACCTCCAGCGCCTAACAACAGCAGGAACCAGAAGGAGCAAGGGAGTCTCATGACAGTTGAGCGTAGGGACCTCCTTCTGCCTCCACAACCGGCCTCCAGCACCCTACACTCTACCCACATCACGGCCTGTGACGCACGGCCCTGACTGTGGGACCTACACACGCACACGCACACGCACACACCCACACACACACACACACACAGACAGACAGACAGAAAGAAAGAAAAAACACTTCAGCACAGTGCCTTAGCAACCAAGGCCATTGTGACTGCTTTACTTCTGCAAGAGAAGCTAGCCAGCAAACTAGTGATCTTAAGGTTTGGAACTACTAAGTCTTAAGGTTTGGAATTAGAATTGTTTAGGGCTCTTTTGAAGCAAGTACCAAGCAACCATCTAGGACACCCCAGCAACCACCCAGAATATTCTCGCATCACAATGGCAAGTTTTGCAAGTGCAAGCAGGACTCGCATTTTATTCGAAAATGAAAAAGGAATCCAGTTAATTCTGTTGTTTTTGGGAACCGTTGAAAACTTTTATTAGTTTTCCCAAGTTAAAGACTGAAAAGGACAATGGGATGTTTGCATTTGTGAATTTTTATTTCTGTATCTCACGCAACAATGTGCATGCATTTATATAAATAGCGTGTTGTGTTTTCGCAGATTTATCTGATGAATATTCTGCTGACTGCAAGGTCCCATTTCCCACAAGAGTGGATACAAGACAGAATAAGAAAGAGAGAAAGGGAGGCTCAGTTGTGTGTGTGGAGAGTGTGCCAGTTTGCTGTTCTCAGCAGGTGAGAGCAGCATAAGGAATCATGTGCTCCGAGCCTATAGGGACCTGAAGCCTACACAAAACATCTTGCCCTGCCTGTTCCATGTGTATCTTCTACACTCTGTGAGATTAGACTACCTGACTCACACGACCCACACAAACACGAATTCTTATTACAAACATTCATCATACAATGTGCCTCGTGGAGCTTAACACCTAACAAATCTGGTGCACTGAGGAGGAAATTATAGACTGATGTGAATTAATTTGCTTTTAACATTATTAATAGGACTGTCACAATAACATTAAATGGCACTTTTCCACAAACCGGCTACAAAATTAAGCCTGAAACTCTTTTTCAAGTCAGACTCTTTTTTCACAGTCAGTAGAAGGAATTGCTTAACCTTCAGAAAATGACTGAAGCCAACTTCAGGAGGTCAAACTAAATTTTACATGAGCTTTTTTTTATCATTATTATTATTCACTTCATATGAGGTTTGTATGGAAGCTTGTTTCCGCCAATGAATACAAAGGTACCGGAAAAAGGTACAATTGCAACTTTGTTTCTCAGAATTCCTTGATATAAAGTCGCAATTGTGAGTTATAAAGTCAGAATCGCAAGATATGAAGTCAGAATTGCGAGATATGAAGTCGCAATTGCGAGTTATAAAGTCAGAATTTTGAGTTATATTCAGAATTGCAAGATATAAAGTCCGAATTGCGAGTTATAAAGGCAGAATTTTGAGTTATAGTCAGAATTGCAAGATATAAAGTCAGAATTGCGAGATATGAAGTCGCAATTGCGAGTTATAAAGTCAGAATTTTGACTTATAGTCACAATTGCATGATATGAAGTCAGAATTGTGAGTTATAAAGTCAGAATTGTGAGTTATAAAGTCAGAATTTTGAGTTATAGTCAGAATTGCATGATATGAAGTCAGAATTGCGAGATATAAAGACAGTCTTTTTTCCTCAGAATTGGACTTTTTGACTCGCCATTGCGAGTTTTTTTACTCATAATTGTGAGAAAAGAAGTCAGAATTGTGAGGTAAAAAGTCAATTACCTTTTTTTAATTTTTTTATTTAGTAACAGAAACAAGTTTCCATAGGTTTGCAAACTAATTTGGGACATGTGTAAATAAACCCTGATTTGAGTGATTGTCTACCAGTAAAATTTTATATTTTTCATTTTATCTACACACATTACAGTTTCCAAAAAAATATTAAGCATCACAACTGTTTCCAACACTGATAATAATGAGAAAGCTTTATTAAACACCAAATATTAGAATGCTTTCTGAAGAATCATTTGACACTAATAATGTTGAAAATTCAACTTTGCATCACAGGAGTCGATTACATTTTATATCAAAATGTACATTTTATATCTAAATATATTTTGATACTGCCACATTAATGACCTCTAAGCATAAACTTAATAGATTTTGTGGTCAACTCTTTTACTACATTATTTTAATTCATTAATATTGTGACACCCAAGGAATCATCATTTTATATATATATATATATATATATATATATTGGGACATCATTATATAATGATGATTTCTTGGGTGTCAAATATTAAAGAATTAAAATAATGTAGTAAAAGAGTTGACCACAAAATCTATTTAGTTTTTGGTTATTGAAATTAGCAAACAATTACAAGTTTATTAATCGGATATAGTTCAGATAGTTCACAATTTTAACTGGTCCGGTGTCATCAAAATAAATCAAAGCCCAGCAATTACAGAAATTATATGTAGCACTGTGAATGTGGCTTTATTTGCAAAGTCATTTTCATTTGCTTGAAAGCATTTTCCATTCAGCACTTAAATGGGAGTGCTGCATTTTCTACTGTAAAACCGAACATCAAGCCTTTGCCAGATGGAAACCGGCCTTATCATCTTCCCACATCAAAACACCAAAATTGCAGCTTGATGTGTACAGTCGCATCTTTGCAGGCAATCATAGCTGAGGTGATGGGGGTTAGATTTCTTTAACAACAGCTTTGAGTAAAAAAAACAACCCATGCACCTGCTCCTTCATTGACGCCCCCTTTCCTTTATCTGGGCTTGATTGCTTTTCCCTGGATTGGACTACTTCCTCCATTACACCAGTCCCAGGATATTGCTGATCCCTGACCTGTATGATAGTGGGATTTAAAAAGGTCTTGAGTAGCACAAGGAAACCTGTGGATGTAATCTAGAGCTGTTCTGCTCACTAGAGCCAAAGGATCTTCTGCTAATGAAAGCAGTTCTCTCACCAGATGCTACCCAGCCTTTTAAGATTTCACATTTGAAATCCACTAGTGATTATACTTCTAATTGAAACCAAGGTCAAAAGGACTCCATTATTTAACTTTTTAATAATTATTACTTATATTAAGCAAACTCTTATGCAACTGTTATACTTTAATAATCATGTGAAATATGATGGATCATTATAGTTATTCTTTAAATAACTTTAAGACGTCACTTTAAAGAAGTTTTATTCTTATTAACACAAGGTAAATAATAATAATAATAATAATAACAATAAAATAAAAAATTTGAGCTTCTCCTCAGGTTTATACATCTAAAAGTAGTGATGATGGATATAAAAAATACAGTGCGAGTAGAAACTAAATATTTTTCTAATTATATTACTTAAATATTTATAACATATTTTTTCACACTATAAATACTTTTTTTTTATACATAAATATACAAAGCTTATTAAAGAGGGGATAATTTCATGTGCCCAGAGCATTAAAAAAAATACTGAAGTGAGGCAAAAAGAAGTCCTTTCAGGGGCAGAGCAGGTTCATACATTCAGATGAAATATTACAAAAAAACTTAAGGTGCAGCTCTGAATTATGTGCAGACCAGGAATATGCATTAATAAAGTTTATTTTCATTGTTCTGTCTTAAAAGTCAAGTCTGAAGTCATATGATATTGTGTCATTTAGGTGGTCCGTTTCGATCATATTTCATTGCAACATTTGCCACATTGGAAGTTGTAACCACACCACATGCTCGCAAAGACCAGATGTGCTCAATTACCCATGATAAATTAAATCTATGTATTTACATAAAAAGACAAAATCAATTTTGTCTCACTTGTTTGGGCAGCTGTTAATTACAAAATATGCGAGCTTGTGTCGATAGACAGAATTGAGTTCTGCAAAAGTATAGTTGCTAGTGAAACGAAGTTAAAAACCGTCTTGAATTTTAAACTACTGCTTGGTGTGATCTGTTGAGCTTCTGTATTTTGTGTAGTGCTATATTAACATTCATTATGGTGACAGATGGAGGACAAACTCACAAATCAATACCACTGTAAGCTTCCCTACCGTCTCTCCCCCTCATCACTGTCCTTCCTTGCCGAACACATTCATCATTGCTCTGAATATTATACCTCACTTTTGCGATTATTACCCTATTGAATCAGTACTCTGAAATTAGAAAAGATTAAAAACATTGATCCAGTTTACAACGTTCAAACATAGCAACCATATTGCATTGATTTGTCAACATAATCTCAGTGTAATCTTATTAAAAAGGCAGCATCTCCACATGCTTTTTTGATGTTATTAATTCCCTTAACAAGGTAAAACAATTTTAGGACATGCTAATGATTCTCTGCGCACTGGTAGTTTTGTTCAAGGAACTGGCTTTGCGTTTTAACTGGGTTGAGATGTGTCCTAACTTTAACTTCATGAAATTGAAAGCCGAGCATGAAATATGATGATTACATTTTTTTAAATTCTACTAAGTTGTCAAAAATATTTCTCTGTGTGTATTTAGGATCAATCAGAACCTACATACAATATAATAAATGTCACTGATTACCGCAAAGGATCTCTACAGCCTTCTGAAAGTTGTGAAGACCCAATGATGTCAAACTGATCCTTTAGGTTATTTAATGAGTTAACCTGAACATCAACAAGTGAGGTTATAGTAAATGTACAGCCTGAACCATAGCAATAGCACATCTGATTAAAAAAGAGAGATAGAGGGGGGCTGAATCAGACATTTTTACAATGATTGGGCCTCATTAAAAGCAAAAAAAAAAAAAAATCACCCTTTTCAAATGAAATGTGATGTGAACATAAATGAAAAGTGAAAAAGCTCCATAGTATGCTTACCCAAATGACTTGATTTTACAATAACTTTTCCTCCCTAATCATACTGAAATGGTGAAATAAATCATAATCTCTCGCTGCACAGAGAGAAATCAATTGATCTTTATACAAATGAGATATGGGATGCCGTTGCATTATTAACTTGCCTATCAAAAATCTGCTTTTATGCCCACTTGCGCATTTATCTTCTATATGTTACATCAAAGGAGAAGATAGGTTATCCTTGAAATATTCTCCAGCCCACTTCCTTAGGTATTACTGGAATGAATGAAAGATGTCTCATTATAGTGATTCTCTCACACTGAATAAAAATGATACTGCGGCATGCATGACTCACGGCTCGTGCTTTCCAATCATACAGGGCTTTAGGATAGTGATTCCCAACCAGCGGTATGCATACACCAGCCGGTATTAAACCCATAAAAAAGAAATTATGGCTGTAATATATACTCAATAATAATAATACTCACATATATATATATATATATATATATATATATATATATATATATATATATGTAAAATTAGATCATTAATAAATACATATACAATACAATTAGAATTAGAATTAGAATATATATATGTATAAATATATTAATATTATGATAAAAAGGATAGGATATAATTTTATCCTGAAATTATTTTTATAATTATTATTATTATTATTAATACTACTACTTGGCTATTACTACAACTAATAATAATGTATTATTATTATTTTAAAAAATCTCATTATTTTTTGTAATTAATTGCTGAACTTTTTAAGTCACATTATAAGTAAAAAAAGTTATAGAACACACTATATTCAGGATATTCTGTTTAAAAAAAAAAAAAAATCCTGAATAAAAACTTTTTGTCCAACCTTACTCTGCTTGCAGAGGGAAGAACCATATTGATTCTAGGGCATGTGTGATATTAACCTACGTGGATTAATGGTTAGAGACCCACCAAAGCCTTTTCATTTACAGATCACAGCATTTTTTCATTAAGTAAAGCGCTTCTAGAACATGATGGAGGAAGGGCTGTGATTACTTGGGGATCAAAGGAAGCATGGAGAGGAAGGTTAAACCTGGTCCTGTGTGTACACAGACCCCTCATCCATCAGTGGCTTTCTGCATGAATATACTGAATAATCTGTAAAAAGGGCACAATCTGTAAAATCTCCTGAAATTCTTTCTCATCTCATCTCTTCTCGTCTCTAAAATCTATGCCCTCTCATTTTGCTTTCATAAATCATTTATATTTGCCAGTGTATTTGGAGACAGTTCATTGTAGGCTGTATTTTATAATCCATAGCTGTCATCCATCAGTAATTACTTGCTGCACGTGATTGTTAAACTGGGATTTAGAGTGATCTGTTTATTACAAAATGACTTGTCATAAGGTACAGATGATCTTCATCAGTCATAGTGCTGTGTGGTGTGAATTACCCATTCAGATTAAGTATTATGTGGAAATCTTGAGCATTCAAAGCTAAAAAAAAAAAAAAAATTATTATTATTCTACCATTTTTATTATATTTCAAGTTTTGATATATATATATATATATATATATATATATATATATATATATAAAAACTTGAAATATAATAAAAATGGTAGAATAATATTTTTTTTAGCTTTGAATGCTCAAGATTTCCACATAATACTTAATCTGTAATATATATATAAACAGTAATTTACCAGTAAAGACTGTATGTGTGAAAAGGTGCTCATAACTTTGAATAATTCATTACCATTCACAAAATATGCTTCACATAGATACTGGCAATCTGGGCATCATCTGAAATTGCAATTAATAAATAAATAAAAATGATTTCACTTAGTCATTCATGTCCTTTGATCTGGCAAATACAATATTTCAATATTTCAGGCTCCATAGTAAGCTTACCAAACAGTTTTAATGAAACTTAGGATCTTTAACAGTCCCATTCCCATTTGAATCATATTAAGTATGGCTTCTAATTTGACTAAGATGCAACCTGCTGAGTATATATTCCCTGACGTCCTAAGAGACTCACTGCCATAGTAACCAGCCCCATGGAAGTCTCCAGATGCTACTGTTTTCCACTGCTCTCACTCAGGTCCTCTTATCCTTTTACTACTGCTATTTTTCCAAGCAGGACATTTTCACATTTTTGCTGGCCCTGGAACAATACACTTACATCACGATTTGGTTCGATACATGATACTGATCTCACGATACGATACTCTCACAAGTTAAAATGGTGAAAAGAAATGTTTAAATTATTACTTCTAAGATAAACATTTATTGAAAAGTATTGTTTATTAAAGTGAATTAAATTTGGTATTACATCAGGGGTGGACTTGAATATATTTAGACTTGGTCCTTCTCCCCCATGCACCAGGCAATAGAGACACCAGAATAAAAACATTCATGCTTCTGCTTAGATAAAAATACAGAATTATGTTAGACACATAAGCTTGCACTCTGTCCCATACATTTAAAAAAGTTTTAAATATTGAATTTTATTAAATAATAATTTTCAATTTATTATTAATAATTAATGGAAGCTTAAAAGGTCTGACCTTATGGGTTTACCATAATTGATGCTAAATTAAATGTCTAAACTTTCATTTTGGGTGAACTATATACAATATATATTTTGTCATTTATCCATGATAAATATTTCTGAATTTTTGTATTGCGAATATATATGTTGTTACACCCAGTATTGGGGAAAGTTACTTTTAAATGTAATGCATTACAATATTGCATTACTCCCCAAAAAAATAAATAATTGCAGTACTTAGTTACTTTTTGTGCATTACATTACTTTTGCATGAATTTTTCTTCACCTCAGCCTTCTCTGTTTTTTTTTGTTGTTGTTTTTTAATAATAACAAAAAAGTTCTATTTTTGGCAAATGTAAAGGCTCTTTCACACCAAAAGTGAAATGAATAAGCCTCAGGCTGATCACAAATGTGATGTTTATCTAAATAAATTTTACTTATTAGTATGGTTGAATTGGATCATCGAAGATCAGCAGCAAAAACATTGGTTTACAGGTTAAAGTGACATTAAATATATAAAGTAAATTTGTTTAATTTAATATATTTAATTATTGCAGGTTTGTGCAATATTCTGAGATTGTATTTCACAGTTTTATTCATTTTGAGGAATATTGACTCTGTTTTTGTGCAAGTGACATGAGTAAATGCTCACATTTAGTCTAAAACTACAATAACCGTCATGTTTACACACAAAGCATCTGCACTTACTCTCGATTTCTCAACATGGCGACAGGAGAGCTGTCAGTGAATATATGGGAAAACAAAATAACTTGTGTTGCTGATTTGAAAAAGTAACTCAGATATTTTGTCGTAAATTGGTAAATTTGGTACTTTACTAGCTACTTGAAAACAGTAATCTGATTACGTAACTCAAGTCACTCATAATGTGTTACCCCCAACATCGGTTACACCCCTATGAATCCCTCTGAATTCAAGGGTATTTGATAGTTACCATGTTTATTTGATGTTGATCCAGGAATACATCCTGTTTGGACAAATCACGGTCAACACACATGACCATCACCCAAGGAAATTCTCACTCAGGTCCTCTTCTATCGCTACAGGTTCTCGTCTCTTACCGAGCTGCATGACACACAAAATGATTAGTGCTGACAGGTCAGTCATCACTGTGCCTTGCTCTCCCTCTCTCCCCTGTCATCCTGCGAACCGGCCTTATGTTGTGACAGTGTAAATTACATCAGTCACTGCACTGGGGCGGACACAGGCTCTGGCACTCATCCGATAAGCAATGAAATACACTCTCTGCTTGCTCGCAACGCAATACCAACTCAATTTTAACAACTCGCATTCTTTCCCTCTCTCACACACAGATGCACACACCGTACAGCTCTGCACCATATGTTGACCTCTCTCACACATGAGGTGCTCTGGCCCTGGAGGGAAATAAATTACACACTAATATTACTGTGCAGTGGCACGCTTCTTAAAAAGACAGATGTTTACTCAGGATGATCTTTAAACAACAGCTCCAACAAGACTTGTCACATCCTTCTTTCGCCTTAATGCTGGCCAGAGCTCACCGTCCCTTGACCATGATGCGTTTATAGGAATATTGCCATAAATGTTGGTCTAAGATCAGTTTCCACACCCCTAACCTAGAAAGAAAGGAAATGCTGACTTTACAAATGAAAAAATTGTCAATAACAAAAGATGTGTGATTTGAGGATGTGTTTTGCTTCATTAGGCAAGACTGGGCTTTGTATTTATTCTTTATGTTGGTTGCCATGCCAATAAAAAACACATTATGTTTTATCTTCAGTCAATTAAATAATTAGCAATGTAATGTGAATACTGGTATATGCAGCCATCTTAACGTATGGTAGGAAATCTATTTTAGGCACATTCTACAAATGATTCACACATTGGTAGGCAATGACATTTACTGCATAGACTCAAATACATATGTTTCTTTGTACAAAGAACTGTTACCTGACATAAAATGAACTTCTGCATCAATGCATGTGTCGTCTATGCAAATATCTATATCCCCCTAAAATGGGGATTTTGGTCTGTCCTACCTTCTCAGCTGTCTCTAAAATGTCAAATGTCATAATGTTTCTGGCTTATTACCTGAAAACTCAGTTACCCAAATGGTATAGTTTTTAAAAATACATTTCACTATAAATTAGTTTAAAATTGCATAAAAATACATAACCACAGGGCTGCAGAAATTGCAATCTTCACATAAAATGAATAAAAAACATAAAAAGCTCATAAAATAAAATAAACAGTTTTATTTTACTTCTGGGATGGATCGACAACCTTTTTTGAAGCACCTCTTGACAATTTGTTGATTTTTTTTTTTTTTTTTAAGCATTTCAGGCCCAAATTGATACTCATGGTATCATGTTTAGATTATTTATTTAAGAAAAAAAACTGGGACATTCATTGACACACCTACCAGTCTTCATAGCTTTACCCTGAATTCGGTTCACCCATCCCCTATGACACCAGCCTATATTGCAGTCAGACAGTGTGATGAGCGGACCTTTTGAATGTCAAACCCCTCATCCTCTCAGGGCCTGACTAATCATAAAGAGTGAGAACTTGTCTTTTACCTTCTCTTGGAGCTTTCTGATTCTGTCCTTGACATTCAGACAGCAAACTCTGTCATGAGGCTCACAGAGGAATTCTGTGTGGGTGCGAGGTGTGTGAGGCTGAAGAGATGGTTAAGACTTGAGTTAGTGTGAGTATCTGTGTGTGTGTGTACAAGTGGTAATTCCAGTTTGGATTCTCTGCAGCTATTACAAACATTAAAAGGAACACTCTGTCAGGCAAGACTGAACTGCTGCCTAAATAATTACTGCAGTGCTCTGAGAAAATAAATGTATATTATATTGTTGAGTTAGAAAAAGTCTATTTTTGAATACAACTTGCATCATAGAAATGAAAGAATGAAATGAAAGTGAAAGAAATGCCTGTGTAGTCATCCAATTAACGAAGTCAATAACGTGCACCAGTCCACAGAGTCCTGTTTGGTTTTAATAACAATCCATAACCTCCACAGTTACACCTAACAAAATGTAACAGACTTAGGTGTGAAGCCATTAATCTTAATAAACATTGTCTCAGAATATAAAACAGATTACTCTAATTGCCAGACTACTATTATTGGTGGTGCTTTTGTTCTACATGTTCACAGGCCTGACTAAATAGCTCATATTACACCTCAATAGAGTGCAACAGTCGGGTTCCGGAAGAAAAAACTCCATTCATTTTCTCCATAAGGAAATTGATTTTGAACGACAACTTATAAACCTTTAAAGATAGATCTGAGTTTGGAGGTTGTTAATTGATGGTATTTATTTTCATTGAAGCTGTCAGCTTGCATTATGTGATATTATTTTTAAATAATTGTGTTTAACAGTGGAATTGTGGTGAAAACTACATTACCCATGATGCTGTACAGAAAATTCCCAGATCAAAAAAGCAAAAAACAGCTAAAAGTTCATGCTAGCTCTGCCCACTCCCATCAAGCACTGCAAATGACAGAGTTGGTCTCTGTTTAAATATATATCCAAATACAAAATAAATTAAGTTAGTTGAGCAAACTTAGATAAGGCAACCTATTGCATTCAACTTTTTCGGTTAACTCAACTAATCCACTCCAGTTAAAGTCAACTTAAGAGTAGGAGGTATTCTTTTCAACTTGAAACTTCTTGTCAAGAGAACAACAAAAAACAAAACAAATTGAGCCAACGAAAAATTAGGAAATCTATTGCACTCAACTTTTTAAGTTAAGTCAACTAATTGACTACAGGTAAAGTCAACTTAAAAACTTTTGTTAATGAGGCAAATGATGTTTATTTCTTGTAGCTAACTTTGAAAATTAAACATGGAGATGAAAAAATAAGGATTGTGGCTGCTTGCATTGCTAAATGCTAAAAATTCTTCAGCTGTGTTGACAAGAAGTTAAGTTAAACCCCACCTGTTATTCATTAGATGAACAAAACTTGTTAAGCGAATTAGTTGAGTTAACTTAAAAGGTTGAGTGTGATAGATTTCCTTATTTTTTCAAGTTGGCTCAACTTATTTTGTTTTTGTTTAGTTGCCTTGATGAAGATTGAAGTTCAAGAATAAGAATAACAAAAGTATTTAAGTTCATTTTAAACGGAGCGAATCAGTTGATTTAACTTAAAAAATTGAATGCGATAAGTTGCCTTATATTTTTTTAAGTTAACTTTATTTTGTATAATCAACCGATTTAAATGACTATATTTCTCCACCGCTTTTAATTTGATTGCTGTTTGCAATTTTTCACAGGATTGTAGCTGGTTGGCTTGGTTCATGACTTAAAACGTGTTAATGAAGACTATTTTTGAAATCCCTATGGGAGAAATGAATGAAAAAATACTTCCAGAACCAACAGCGCTGAAAAGGTGGGCGGACACTGTTGCACTACAGAGACCTACAACACTAAGCTGCAAAAACGCTAATTCAAAAAGAATGCATCACAAACATATTTACAATGTATGATGAAAAACGGCAAGCATCCCATCACTTATACTTAAACGTACCAAGCATAGAGGCAAACCATGTTTCTGTCCTTAAGTGTTTTTTTTTTTTTTTTAATGTTACGGCTCTCTACGGCCTCCACAAACAGCAAACATCCATTAGTATAATGCTAAAAAATGCATGAGTTGTCCCACAAGTATTATTTCCACAGAATTAAGGAGGCCATTATACAGACAATTTCTATGGCAGCGAAAGTAAAAATAACCCTCTGTATAGACCAGGGTGAAATACAGACGAAATTGTTACAAGACAAAATGATCAGATGATGCCCAAATGTTGGGCAGCCAATCAGATGGATCCCCTTGGGAGGGAAAAGAAGAGCTCTGACATTCATAATTCACTCGCTGGGTGAATAGTTGATGGTTCAGATTAAAGATTAAACTTAAAATTCTTCTTAAATTGTTAAAAGAGACATGCATTCAGTGGATGTGCCAAGAAAAGTGAATATTCTGGGTTAAGCTCAATCGACAGCAACGAAAGTGAATGGGGCCAGCGCTACTGTTTTAACAGTAGACGTAAAGAATGAGATAATATTAATATAAATTTTTCAAATAATCAATAAAATGTACGGCTCAAATAATACACGCCTTGTAACAGTGCTTCTATAAAACGTCATGTTAAAATTATTTTTGAAAGACTTTCGGGATGATCTGTGAAATTGCATATGGACATGATACATATACTGACTGGCCAAATAATTGTTGGGATGTCAACCACTCCTTCGTTTATTATTGCCGTAGAACACATACTAGAAGGTCTTGTCCTCTGAGCACATCCATTTCTTAACTAGAAGCTGGTGGGGGCATGTCACCATCCTATTTATAGCCTGCCGAGAAATAATTCAAAGGAATCGGAGTGAGATCTCTTAAATCTTCCCTTTCAGAGTCCTACACAGAATGAAAAAGGAGAACGTCTCTTTCTCCCTCAAAAGCCATCAGTATGAGACAGTGCAGTACACTTCAGTATAAAGGTGTGAGTTATATCCTGAACATCACAGTGATGGATGTGGCATCTGTTGGACAGACAGAACAGCACACAAGGCGCTTGTTTCTAACTGTGACAGGCAATAAAAAAAGCTCTAATTCCAAAAGAACTTCCAAAAGTGATTTAAATGCATGTTGGAATAATAACTAAATGCTCTTAAAGTGACAGTACTCTTAAAAATTAAAACTCCATAATACTAAATGATTTTTTTTTTCTACTGTGGAGCACATATGGAGTTGTTGTGGATAATGACAGCCTCAGTCACTTTCATTTTATGAGAGCAAAAATGAAAATATAAATGCCTGACACTTTTTTTTGCAGTCATATACAGTTTGAAGGGGGAGTAAATTACACAATATGTAGGCAAACTATCCCTTTAAATCATTTAAAATAAATCAATAAACAAACATTTTAAAATATCTTTTAAAGTTCAGCATCGAAAACCGTCCTGTTCAAATCATTAAAGACATTCATCAATTCCACTTGAAAAAGATATGGAAAGCGGCAACATGACTGTGCTACAGTTAAACACGACAGGTAACTGCCACCCAAACTGATGGTACTGACTGCGTTTCCACTTCTTCACACAATTTCTTTCTCACTTCTCCTCCGCGGTCCAGACTCGGACACACGCACTTTCCTACCTCTTTGAAGCTCATATTACTCGCCTGGAGGACCTATTTCTACTCTTTCCTCCAGGACTAAGCGCGAAAAACCGTTAGCACACGCAACACTTACCTCAACAATCTTCATATGTCTCAAATGTGACGCTGTAGGCGCTCCACTTCGTTTGGACTGGCTGAATTCAACGGTTTCAATTTCAGTACCGAGTTAGTAACTGAACCATGGCACGTAAATAAAACGTAGCCTGCGCTGATATGCCTATCTGCGGTCGGAGTGTAACTTTAAAGCGATTGGCACTGGTGTTTGCGGAGATGTGAACGGTCGCGCGGCGCTCGTGTGTGTTGGGCGTGCGCATCCTGTGCTTCTATTCTCGCGCGCTCTCTAGGGACACCGATGCTGCTGCTGATATTGCCAAGCAACAGCTTTTGTAATAACCCATCAAAGTCTGACGACGCTCAAGTTTGGCATGCTGTATAGCAAACGTTATCATTCATTCGGTTACTGTCATTCACAGTTAGGATCTCCAGATTAGTGATCATATGCCTTATTTGGGTATAATAATTTTCATTAATGCCACTTACAAACATTATATGGGACATTGCTTCGCAATATATGCGGTATGTGTTCATGTGCCTTTTATACATGTCTTAATAAAGCCTACTGGGAAAAAAATATATTACACTCACCATTTTTAAAGACAGAAACCATAGTTTTTTTTTTTTTTTTTTTAAAACCCTTCTTTTTTTTACAATTAGGAGGATTTTGGCAAACTCCACTCTAAAATGAAAAATGCCAGATGTTTCTAATCAAAATAAATGTTCTGAAAATGAAAGTGACATCTAAAATAGTTTTCTTACGCAGGGTTATTGTCGTTAACGAAAACTAAAACCATAAAAAGGATAGTTTCTTGAAAATGTATATATGAAAAACTTTTTTACAGCTGTATTGTATTTCTCATTTTCATTTAGTTTAATTTGAAGGGGGGGGGGATATTTAAAAAAACTATATAGACATTTTTAAATAATAATAATAATAAATGATATAAACACACTACAAGATCATAAAAACTTTTACTAAAATTAAAAGGAAATATAAAAAATTAAAAACTATCAATAATATAGTATATCAATAATACTAAAATAACACTGTTCTTATGTCATTACAAATGCTCTTCTACGCTTGTTTAATGGGTGACGCTGGACAGGAGTCTATAAATAAGCATACAGTCCATAAATAAATGTAGACTCTGGGGACTCACCGAGATTAAAGGAACATTGTGAATTTATGAAACTGAGAATCATATCATTGTGCAGCACTGCCCTATTTTTACTAAGGTGTGAGAATATGTATCAAGCCCATACAACAGCATTTTTTGTCATGGGTTGCATGAACATTTAATTTAAGTCCATAACACAATGCTGATTAACCTTTCTCTTGTCTTTCACATTTTATTTATGACATTATTTTGTCTATTGACTTTAGCAACTCCAAAACAATAGACTTCTACTGCCAAATGGATTAAATGATGTACCGGAGGTGCTTGTGCTACTTTATCCTGAAGGCACATATTGATTGCTTTATAAATTACTGTCAGCTTACATCATTTCATTTCTTCACTGTCACCATGAGATACTGCACGCTTTTCCATACAGCAGTACATTTCACCTCGCTGCCCACAAGATAACCAATTGTTTTTTATTCTCTGCAAAAATAGACAAAAGAATATTGATCTTATGATTCAGGTCTTCTTGTTGCTCTATCCCCACAGCCCTGAAATCTCTTCGCCAGTCCAAAATGAAAGGCAATATGGGACATTCTCTTCAAGGTCCTTTACTTACACATAACCATTGACATCCACGATGATCTCTCAGCAGATTTGGCCATCTACTTGTGTTTTACTTCAATTTAGAGTTAATGAAACTACTTAAAACAAGTAATTGCAATTATCATATCTGTTCGGATATCACAAGAATAAAGATATTTGGAGATAGCTACAATGTGAAATCAATGCTTTTTTGTTCTGTCAAAAAATTATGCATTTCCTCGAAAAACTTTGAGTGCACTCTCAAAACCTTTGTGGCCCTTTAAGAAACTTTACTTTTCAAAAAGTGTTGCAAGCTAATGCAAAGTTTCTCAGGGAAATGCTAAATATTTGCAAGGGAACGCAAAAGCAATTTAAAGGTACGGAGACCTTTAAGTCCCTGGTGGGGAAAAAAATAAGTCAATGCTTTTGCGTTCTCTCACAAAACCTTTGCGTTCCCCCGAGAAACTTTGCGTTCACTCCCAAAACTTTTGTGTTCCCCTGAGAAACTTTGCGTTCGTTCCCAAAACCTATGGGTTCCAATGAGAAACTTTGCATTCGCTCCCAAAACCTTTGCGTTCATCCGAGAAATTTTGAGTTCATTCCCAAAACATTTTCATTCCAACGAGAAACTTTGCGTTCGCTCGCAAAACCTTTGTGTTTCCCTGAGTAACTTTGCATTCCCACGATAAACTTTGAGTTCGCTCGCAAAACCTTTGCATTCATCCAAGAAGTTTTGAATTCATTCCAAAACCTTTGCATTCCAACAAGAAATTTTGCGTTCGCTCCCAAAACATTTGCATTCCAACGAGAAACTTTGCGTTTGCTCGCAAAACCTTTGTGTTCCCCCGAGAAACTTTGAGTTCGATCGCAAAATCCTTTTGAGCTCTTTGAGAGCGAATGTGAAGTTTCTCAGCGGAACGCAAATATTCTTGCGAGGGAGCTAGGGGTGTAGCGGTACAAAAATTTGCCTCCCAAACCATATGGTTACGGACGTCACGGTTCAGTTCATGTAGTTAGACGACGAATACAGTCAATCACAGGTGATCCACACTCCAATCCAGAAGGGGGCATGTGCGGTCATAGAAGAAGAACAGACGATCTAGATATGCTTGTAATCTATCAACCATTGTTTCAACCACGGAAAATACATCAATAATACAGCTTGAGAATAATATCTCACATAGCATTAAATTTACCTTAGGAAAGTCGTTTACTGTCCACAGCATGTTAGTTCACTAAAGAAATGAACTTTCAACACTGTGTTGTCTATATCAAGGTCAACTCTTTCAACTCTGTTGTTAATTGTAACATTTAATATTCTAGTAATGTGTAAGAAGGGGCTTACTATTTATAGTTTACAGCATTAGCTGAGATAGATTTTCTTTTTATCCTTAAGAAAATGTTAATTATAATCATTTTACATCAGCATTTGACTGAGCATTTGACTGCAGATTGCTTTCTAAACAGGGTGCAATAGCTGTTCACAAAGAAGATGAAGAAACAAACTATATTGGATCTGACAACAGCTATGTCACAAACCGTAAGTAAACAACTACATAATGCTTTGTCTATAAATGGCAGTCTCATATGGATAAAATCTTCAAAACAATTACTCATATGCAATAGCAAGTGGGCATTGACATTTTTTACTATGCAATGACGTTAGCCAATCATAACAGTGGCCGTTTACTGACATGTCTTAAAGGAGCCACTAAAAGGAACACATTAAAATATTTTTTAAAAATCTATACCATGACCCTTTTAAAATATAATTTTTTTTCTCCCATCACTCATTTGTGTCTTATTAAAAACATACTTTTTTACTTGGAACTATATTAGGAAGTAAAATTAGTTAGGAATGTTGTTTCACATGGACTTTAACACAATCAATGAAGAATCTTAGACTTTATTGACATTTCAGATGATTAGCATTTGATATCTACTTTCATTTATGATGTTGATAATCAGTTTTCTGTCTAGTTTCATGATGGCAAATTTATCAATGACTTTTGCAAGTGGACTGAATCATTTGCTGCACTTCTTCCTTGTATGGATCGCCAACCAATACATAATTAGTTCATCTACAGGGCTAGAAGCTGCTTTTAGCTCACTAATGGAGCTCTTACCAGGAGATCAAATAGCAGTTCGGTCAGTGATGAGGTATGTGGATAAAAGAGATGATGATGTCACCTGTAGCCCTGCCTGTATGACTGCATGAGAAAATATCAAGCAAAACAACAAAAACAAAAAGAGTTTTGCAGACCATCAAACATGCAAAGTATCTTTCAAAAGGGCTGTTAGTAGTTAGTTTGTGGCAAACAAGCTCTGTTATTGCATGTCTCATGATGGGCTGATCTCAGACATGTCAGAGACCAAAACTTATGAAAACAAGATAAAACTTTCACCAGGTGCTTCAGGCAGACTTATTTATAACACAACAGCAAAATGAATAGATCTTTCTCAAAGGATGGCATTTTCTGTCCTCTAACTAGATTTAGATGGCTGCCTCTGTCTTCTAAATTTAGATGAAGAAAGTGAGTCAGCCCACAGAAAGTCAATATTAATGGTGATTTATTGGAGAGTGAAAAAGAAAATGTATCCTCACAGGACTCCAGTCAGTGTGAGAGCACCTGGCCCACAGGCTATGAGGAAGCAGCTTTAGAGGCAGCTCTCCGAGGCACATTGGGGTGGAGGCAGTACTGAGAGCCCCTCACACTACTGCCCTCTGCTGGCTGGCTGGACCACTGCACAACACTGACACATCCAGTGCATGTGATTTCACCAAGTATAGGAAATGTCCCAACATCTGAAGGGGATGTGGACTGTGCACATGCTTAGGATATGCATGAGCTGTTGGCTCAAGATTCAGCGTTGGGGAATGCTACTTTTAAAAGTAATGCATTACAATATCGTGTTACTCCCTAAAAAAGTAACTAATTACTTACTTTGTTCATTTTTATGGAAATTAATGCGTTACATTACTTTTGCATTACTTATTCTAATCTGGGCTTGGCTGTTTTGTTTTCATAAGCTCTGCATTTGGCAAATGTAAAGACGCCTTCACACCAAAGGTGAAATGAAGAAGCCTCAGACCGAAGGAAATGCAAATTCACCCATGTACAGAAGAGGGCGCAACTCAAACAAACAAGCCTTTCAGCTGTGCTGAAAAATACAACGCAGGAGAAAGTCAACTTGTGTTACTTATGTGAAAAAGAAATTCAGATATTTTGTTGTAAATTTAAAAGTTGGCGTAATGCGTTACTTTACCAGTAACTGAAAAAAGTAATCCGATTATGTAAATCGTGTTACTTGTAATGCGTAATGCATTCATCCATTCTCACCTCTTTCCTGTCTGAATTATACTGTCCATTAAAAATAAAGGCAAAAAGCACAAGAATAAAATAATAATTAATCTGAATGGAAAATATAATGGAAAATAGGTCTTTTCTGGAGCTAAGAGAACTTAGTCAGAGTAACACCATTTCATTTCTGACAGAATGAAAATAAGCTTGTGAGGAATAACAACATACTGACTGTTCAGCCAATGAAACATCTTTTCAAAAGACTTTCAGTAGCCATTTCTTTAGTGTGTAATGTTGCCGTTTGAGCATGAAAAAGGTCTGCAAAGTTACAAAGTCACTCCAAAGGGAGTTATTTTCTATGTCAGTGAGCATCGTTTCTGAACTCCTTGAAACACCTTGATTCTAGTCTTGAGTTTTCTTCCGGGAACAAAACCGTCACAGTATTCCTCATTTAAATAATTCCCACCCAAGGGTTGCGCAAAATAAAGTGGCAAGGCCTGGTTGATTGCATTAGTACTTTGTTGAAACTCGCCGTTACAGTAACTTGGCCTAAATGGCCATGAAGTTGACCATGACCATGCCCTTGAAGCGCTTGGACAATCACAACACACTTGTTCAGCCGACCTATAAAAGCGAAATTCCGCTTTTCAGAAGGAGGGGTTTTCATGGGGACAGGAACTAAACAGAGTGTTACTGACAGAGTGAAAAGAGAGGTGCTGCAACAATGAAGTGAAAGAAGAGGAAAAAGTGTTTAACCTTCAAAACCCAAAGATTTCTCCTCAATCTCACCCAGCAGTTTGAAATTAAGCTGAAAAAAGCATGTGATTTAAAAATGACCATGATGTCATGATAAAATATGACTGCCCAGATCAACAGCAAGAATTTACACAAAAGTAGTTACATATTAGCAAAGGTCATTTCTTTTTTGCATATAGAACTGTTTAATTTAGAGAAATGTAACAACTGTTTGTAATGCAATAAACCTTAAAGGACTCCACAGAGAGCAATAAGATGAGCTAAAACAGTCACCGTATCAGTTCAAAAGTCTTGTGGCTGTCTTACCTGATGTCACTGTTCGGTGAATCCCTGCATTTGGCTGATGCAGGAGCTGCTGTAACATTCCTCCACCTCTAGTAGGCACTGTGACTCTCAACCCCTAAAGACAAACTGTCCATTGGGTTCCCACACCAGGGTAACGGTCATCCGAACACTACAGACGTGAAAAAGAACATTATCAGCAGTGCATTTGGTAATTACTCTAGCTGTGTCCGAAACCGCTCCCTATTCACTATATAGTGCACTATATCGGGTGTCGGCCATTTTGTAGTGCTGTCCGAATTCTGAGTGAACGACTGCATTCCCTACTTTCGTTCACTACTTTTACCCACAATCCTCTCTGATTTTGAGTGTACATTCGATGTACACTCGTTAAAGCGCCGTTACCCAAAATCCAACGCGATAAGACGATCGAGCGCGGAAGAAAAATAAATATGGCGGACATCTTAATTAGAACATCTTTGTAAAGATATTTTGAAGCGAAATGACACAGGTTTATATCATAATATATATACTTATTATCATGTGATAATTTGGTCGATTTTTCTCATATGTTAGTGAACTGTTGTACATTGTATACTGTTGTTTATATTGTATTTATTTACTATTATATTTTTTATAAACAAATGTGACAGTGTAGTGTTTTTGTTCTGTTATTTTTAAATATGAATTTACTAAATAGCATGACACAGGTGTTTTATTCTCTCTTTATTTTCAATAAACATGACAAATAAACAGTAATATACAATTCAGGACATATTACAGATGGGTATAGGAAATGTTAATAACGAATTGTCTCCGCTGTCTGGCGCATGCTATTAACGTCAGCGTCCGATTCCGCGCACTCATTTTCGTTCACTGTTTGCTGATATAGTGCACTCAACTGTCATGCACTATAGTATATAGGGGTTAGTGAATGAGTGAACGAGTGGGCGGTTTCGGACACAGCTTGTGTGACAACCAGGGCGGGCGAGAGTCGTGAGGGAACGGCGCGAGGCCGGTGACGCGAGAGATAATGAGCTTCAGCTACTCGCTACACCGGTCTCGTGTCTCTCACGGAGGAGCTCCGGAAGCATAAAAGAGGAGCGACGACAGTGAAGGACGAGAGAGGACCAGGCCTGGATTTTATGTTGTGTTTTTATTATGTTTGTGTGGACGGCAGTCACCGTGAGGAACTTCCGCCCTTTTACTTTCGTTTTATTGTTTGTTTATTTATTTGATTAAAGTTACGTTGAATGTTCGCCGGTTCCCACCTCCTTCTTCCCGTTCTCATTGAACCCCGTTATACTGAAATGTTATCTATTTCTTGGTGCTACTGAACCCATTGCCACATTAGCAACTCAAGGTTTGTGTGTGTGTGTATCTGTGTGTGTGTGATTTTTATTATTTTTTATTTTTCTTTTCAATACCTGCTCTTCTCAGTTAACTGGGCCCATGTCGCACTTCTCCACATCACTGGGTCATAAACTCATACTGCATTCCTCATCAGGTGCTATTTCACCTGTATTACTTGCATGAACAGCCTCTTGTGACCTTTGACTTGTCCCACATGGAGTTGAGCACTGAAGGAATATAACCAACAACATTACACTGATGTGCTGATACAACATATTCATATTTACTAGCCTACACACTGGCCCTGATGGCTGTAGTCTATATCAAGGTCATAAATTGTTTGGCCCCTGTGGATGTAATGATTTTTTTTAGAGTCAAAAGTGCAAAAGTCAATCACAGCACGATCTGCAGACATCGGCATGTACGTTTTGTGTGGTGTGAAACCATGTGATTGATTGATGGAGTTTAACCAAACTACAGTGAGTATGAAGCACTGAGTAGAGATTGAAAAGCGCATTTTGCTACCTGCTGAAACAACCCCTATCCCCTGTAAAATAAAAACGACAGGAAGAATAGGAATAAAGAATGTACTGTCACCACATTAAGTCTATGTCTGTCACCTCAGGCAGTAAATAGGTCCATGGTAAATCCTATATAATTGACAGATGTCATCTGCTTGTGTCCAGTCAGTGGGAATCTGTCACTCGCTTCATATCTTTAGCTGACAGGTGGCAGCAGTTTCAGGGACAGGAAGACGTCGGCAGAACTTTAGTGACACTCATTGTTTCGTCTGGCATTTGCCTGCTTGCTGAGCAGTGGGCCAAGACCATAACCCTTACTGCCTTCAGACGGCTCATCAACATCCCCATTTACAGTTTTTTTTATTCGCTTTGGTACTATTTTCGCAAGTAAGGTGTATATTTTCAAATCATCAAAATTGCACTTTTTCTAACATTTTAGCATAGTTTCAATTGTGTTAGTACAATGTGCAAAATTAGAAAGTACCCTTTTCACTACTCAAAATAAGTGTTTCATTTATATAAATGTTTCATTCACAGTGACTGTCTTTCATAATGCTCTTACTATCAAACTGTTGGATAATCAACGAATCATTTGGTACATACGGTGGCTGAGAGAGCTCAAAGCGCTGCAAATTAGAAAACACATTCAAATAAAAAAACCGTGATCATCAGTTTGACAACACACGTGCTGCAAAGCCTCACAACACATGCAAACACAAAAACGCGCTGCATATACAAAATGCGCTGCAAATAGCACAAACCACAACGGAAATGTTTCAAGGGGGACCCCAAAAAGCGACGGACCCTACTAGGATGTACGTCCAAAACCAGTTCAACTCACCCTTCACTTATTCACTAATCCCTGTATAGTGTACGGCATTTGAGTGTACAATGTGTTCACAATCATTAAATACTATAAAACCTGCAAACAAAAATAAACAACTGTACATTATTTCATGTATTTATTATTTTTAATAAAGTGTTTTTCAGTTTGCTAGAAACTCACGTTCACAGATGACGTGACAGAAGACGGACAGACAGATAGATAGATAGATAGATAGATAGATGTACAGACGGACGGACGGAATGACGGACAGATGTACAGACAGATAGATAGATGGACAGATAGAGAGATGGATGGATGGAACGACGGACAGATGTACAGACGGACAGACAGACAGACAGATGGATGGATGGAACGACGGACAGATGTACAGACAGATAGAGAGAGATGGATGGATGGAACGACGGACAGATGTACAGACAGACGGACAGACAGATAGATAGACAGATAGATAGATGGATGGATGGATGGAACGATAGACAGATGTACAGACAGATGGACAGACAGATAGATAGACAGATAAATAGATGGATGGATGGATGAACGATAGACAGATGTACAGACAGACGGACAGACAGATAGATAGACAGATAGATAGATGGATGGATGGAACGACGGACAGATGTACAGACAGACGGACAGACAGATAGATAGACAGATAGATAGATGGATGGATGGAACGATAGACAGATGTACAGACAGACGGACAGACAGATAGATAGACAGATAGATAGATGGATGGATGGAACAACGGACAGATGTACAGACAGACGGACAGACAGATAGATAGACAGATAGATAGATGGATGGATGGAACGACGGACAGATGTACAGACAGACGGACGGATGGGACGACGGATAGATGTACAGACAGACGGACGGACGGAATGACGGACAGATAGATAGACAGATGGAGAGATGGATGGATGGAACGATGGACAGATGTACAGACAGACGGACGGATGGGACGACGGATAGATGTACAGACAGACGGACAGACGGAATGACGGACAGATAGATAGATAGACAGATAGAGAGATGGATGGCTGGAACGACGGACAGATGTACAGACAGACGGACGGAACGACAGACAGACAGACAGATAGATAGACAGACAGATAGATAGATGGATGGATAGAACGACGGACAGATGTACAGACAGACGGACAGACAGATAGATAGATGGATGGATGGAACGATGGACAGATGTACAGATGGACGGAATGACAGACAGACAGACAGACAGATAGACAGACAGATACATAGATGGATGGTTAGAATGATGGACAGATGTACAGACAGATAGAGAGATGGATGGATGGAACGACGGACAGATGTACAGACAGACGGACAGACAGATAGCTAGACAGATAGATAGATAGATGGATGGAACGACGGACAGATGTACAGACAGACGGACAGACAGATAGATAGACAGATAGATAGATAGATAGATAGATGGATGGATAGAACGACGGACAGATGTACAGACAGACGGACAGACAGATAGATAGAATAGAGAGATGGATGGATGGAACGACGGACAGATGTACAGACAGACGGACAGACAGATAGCTAGACAGATAGATAGATAGATGGATGGAACGACGGACAGATGTACAGACAGACGGACAGACAGATAGATAGACAGATAGATAGATGGATGGATGGAACGACGGACAGATGTACAGACAGACGGACGGATGGGACGACGGATAGATGTACAGACAGACGGACGGACGGAATGACGGACAGATAGATAGATAGACAGATGGAGAGATGGATGGATGGAACGACGGACAGATGTACAGACAGACGGACAGACAGATAGATAGACAGATAGATAGATGGATGGATGGAACGATGAACAGATGTACAGACAGACGGACGGATGGGACGACGGATAGATGTACAGACAGACGGACGGACGGAATGACGGACAGATAGATAGATAGACAGATGGAGAGATGGATGGATGGAACGACGGACAGATGTACAGACAGACGGACGGAACGACAGACAGACAGACAGACAGATAGATAGATGGATGGATATAACGACGGACAGATGTACAGACAGACGGACAGACAGATAGATGGATGGATGGAACGACGGACAGACAGATAGATAGATAGACAGATAGACAGATGGAGAGATGGATGGATGGAACGACGGACAGATGTACAGACAAACGACGGAACGACAGACAGACAGACAGACAGATAGATAGATGGATGGATAGAACGACGGACAGATGTACAGACAGACGGACAGACAGATAGATGGATGGATGGAACGACGGACAAATGTACAGACGGACAGACAGATAGATAGATAGACAGACAGATAGATGGATGGATAGATGGAACGACGGACAGATGTACAGACAGACGGACGGACGGAATGACGGACAGATGTACAGACAGATAGATAGATAGATAGATAGATAGATAGATAGATAGATAGATAGATAGATAGACAGATAGAGAGATAGATGGATGGAACGACGGACAGATGTACAGACAGACGGGCGGAACGACAGACAGACAGATAGATGGATGGGATGGATGGATGAAACGACGGACAGATGGACAGACAGACGGACAGACAGATAGATATATAGATTGATTGATTGTAATGCAATGTAAATTTGCCCTCTTTCTGTGTGTTTTTTGGTTTCAGTTTTTATTTAAAGAGTTATCATCGTCTTTCTCGTTTGTATCAAGGTCATGTGTAACAATTGCTTTCTCAAAAGTGTAGCTTTCAGCTCCAGAGTCTATCAGAGAAAGCAAACATCTCAAACTCTGTAAATATGACATGGACTGCTCCTTTCAGGGCTTACCTCCAGGTCTGTTGTAATGAGGATGCCGTGGGCTTCAACGGTTTTCTACAGAGAGAATGAATTCATTGTGCACTCCAGGGTTTTGCTGCTGGAAGATCACCTATTTTAGGCAACATTTTATGAAATGCAAATAACTACATAGGTCTAAAAATGTTTTTGAGGGAACTCTGAAATATGTGTACTACTAATAATAAACATTTATTTGAATAGCACTTTTCAAATAACTCAATTGCAAGCATAAAATCAAATAATACAATCACACATTACAAATCATGCCAATATAAAAATATTCTGGCAGTACAGTTTGACCTCAATATCAATATAAAATAAATAAAACAACTATACGAGAATCAGAAGGTAAAATAAAACATGAGACAAACCTACACACAACTCCACACCGTACTGTTAAGCAACTTTAAAAAGATATGTCTCAACATGCTTTTAAAAAATATGAATGCTGGTAGCCTCTTTTAATTCATTTAGTAGACTTCAATAGTGGCTAATAGACTTACCACCAGATCGTTTATGATTTACTGTATAATATGCCAGAAGACAAGCACTAGAGGATCTTAAACTACTATTTGGGAGAACTCAACTCGACTGTCTGAAATCTATAGAGGTGCCAGTATTCATAACATTACAATAATCAAGACGAGAGGAGATAAAACCATGAATGAGTTTCTTAGCATTATCCAAAGATTAAAAAAGGACAAATCTTGGCATTATTTCTCAAATGATAAAAGCAAGTTTTTGTCACTTGATTAATATGAGACTAGTGCTAAGGAAAGGAAAGGTTTTGTCTTCGTTCAATTTAAAAAAAAAAATGTGTTCATCCACTTTACAATGCTGGACAGTGAGTCAACCTCTCTAATACAACAGTGTTATATTTCTGAATTATGCTCCCCAAAGGGAGCATGTATAATGAAAACAAAACTGGCCCAAGAATTGATCCTTGTGGAACACCATGTAATATTTTTTCAAACATAAGATAATAATACACATATATAGAATCCAATAAAACAAACAGGGAAAAGGGGAGCAACAGACATATTTCAACAGGAATCCATGAAAATTTGTTTTTTACATAGATAATACATTGTCTTTACAGTTTAATATCTTGTAAGAAAGACATTTCCAGGCATCAGTAGTAACAGGTTTTGCCTAATTAAGGAGGTTATGTATCCAATATATATTTGTATATATGTGTGTGCCATAGACCAGTCTGTATTATTGTTTCTTTTGCAGATGTAAAACCCGCAAAAAAAAAAAAAAAAAAAAAAAATTAATAATTAAAGTACCACTATAATTTACTTTTGGGAAGATTTTCAGGAAATAATGTCTGTTCCTCACATAAAGCTATTGTATGGCTTTAGGAGAGTTTAAGCACTTACACATACAGTATCTCATCAAACTGGTTGAACAATACTGCATATGTATTCATGTCTATGTAATGTCTTAAAAAGATCTTTGTAGTTTGCTTGTGCAAAATACAAAAGAAATGTTTTAATGTAAAATACATGAGATATGACTCGACATGTCCACTGCAGTCATAGCGTACCATCACAGTGATCAATAAGTCATTCACCCAGCTCACATGGATTCATACAGCTTCATATCAAATACAAACTTTCACACTCTGACAAGCTTATGTGGATTGTTTGGTACCTTTATATTGAAATGTTACTCACCCAGATAGTTACTGCGTTTTGTGATTTCAGTCACATCAATCTTCTTTGCTCCCCGAGGGATCTTCTGAAATGAACATGAGCTCACCTCATTCAGGAAAACAGATGAATACAACTGTGACAAATCTACATGAGTCAATAAGATCATCACAGCCCTGTTTCTATAGTAAAAAGAAATAGAATAGCGCAAGCAAAACTGGGCCATGCATTTACAGATATATTGACATATAGTTTCCTCTATGCACCAGACTTCATTTTAACTGGGAGGTCACCTAATCAGCGCCCCTGAACGTCTCCTGATCGAAGCTTACAAATTTAACCTCTAGTGGGTCTCCTAATCGACATCAGCTGAGTCTGACGACGTCAGGTCCCCTTATGATCACTTTCATCTGGGATTAAGGACTCTAGTTTTCCCACTAACCTTCTGTGCAAAGTTGGCATGATTCATTACATCATTTTTCTCCAATATGAATGGATCTTCGGATGGATGGATGGATGTTCTCCAATATAGACGGACAGACTGACTGACTGACTAACTGATTGATAGATTGATAGATAGACAGACCAATAGAGCGATAGAATAATAGATATAATGATTGAACGATAGATAGATAGATAGATAGAATGATAGAATGACAGATAGATATTGACTGATTGATTGATTGATAGATAGATAGACCGATGGAATGATAGATAGAATGATAGAACGATCGATAGATAGAATGATAGAATGACAGATAGATAGATATTGACTGTCTGATTGATAGATAGAACGATAGAACAATAGATAGATAGAATGATAGTGATAGAACGATAGAGCTATAGAACGATAGATAAAACGATAGAACGATAGATAGATAATAATAATAATAATAATAATACATTTTATTTATAAAGCATTTTTTAAAAATCTCAAAGTGCTAATAGAACGATAGATAGATGAACGTTAGATAGATAGATAGATGGATAGATAGATAGAGCGATAGAACGATAGACAGAACGATGGATGTATGAATGGATGGATGGATAGATAGATAGAATGATAGACAGAACAATAGATAGAACGATGGATGTATGAATGGATGGATGGATAGATACATAGAACGATAGATAGATAGATAGATAATTGACAGACTCCTCAAAAAATCTACATCTTAAGTTTTTTTTCCCAGCATTTCAACAAGTATTTTCCACTGTTCATTCCACCGGGTCAATTTCCAGGGTGAAAACTGAATTGTTATTGAACACAAAATTGCTCAGCCTTTATTAAGAGGCATCTATTACTGTTGAAACCCCAGTTTGCACCAAAACCTTCTACCATCCAATTCTCTTTCGCTGGCACTCCTGCCACAATTACATGCTACAGTGACTTTAAGGACCCTGAAAGGGCAGCCAAGGTGTTCTCAGGACACCGCTGCATGCTGCTCATTTTGCAAGGTTGTTTCAAAACAAATGATCACCCTGGGCAACTCTGAAGTGAAGGAAAAGCATGGGCGCAATTGCAACATGTAATTTTACAATAATAATCTTCCAATCCAGCAGGAAAACAGCACAGTGAATGCAGTATAAGTGATTTAAGATCACTCAGATGCTATGTTGTCTAATTCGATTAATAATATGCTGTCCAATCAAACTACACAGTGAAATGAATTGTATGAACTAACCATGAGCAATACATTTGTTACTGTGCATTAACTAATGTTAACAAGATTTTAATAATGTATTAGTAAATGTTGAAATGAACATTAACAAAGATTAATAAATGCTCTATAATTGCAGTTCATTTGTTAGTTCATGTCAACATTATTTTAAAGTGTTACCATAATGAGTATTTCCATTATTATTATGTAAATGAACAATTCAAACTCTGAAGCATCTGGATTGCCAAACTTGAAGAAATAATCAGCAAGTAATCTCTCGGATACCTTTCTTAAATGGGTTTAATATCTTTAATTAAATGAA